>CM042406.1:19255298-20655079 GCA_023634145.1 Thymallus thymallus
AAATGTGTCTCTTCTCTAATATGCTTAACTATTTTCATTGTGGATAATTGTCTGCAAAATGAGTTTAACCCTTTTCATTGAAAGGAATTTAAAACAAGTTGACCATTTTAAATTCACAAAATGCATCTCTCCTGTCAAATGCTTTTTATTTCTTAAAATGTGGAAATTGCCTTGAAAGTGTTTGAGACCATATTTACGGAACACAGCATAAAAGGAAACATCATGCTTGAATAACTTAAAAAATGAAATTCAACATCAGTCCTTCCTGTGCTGAACATAAAACAACATTTTATTCCCAGTTCAGAGTTAACTGTTTAAAAATATATTTCACAATTGTAACTCAGAAAATGTGTCTCTTCTGTAATATGCTTCACCTGTTTCATTGGGGATATTGTCTACAACATAATTTTAGACCCTTTTCATGGTAAACAATTTAAAACATGTTGACCAATTTAAACTCTCAAAATGCATCACTCGTGTCAAATGCTTTACTTGTTAAAATGTGGAAATTGCTTTGAAAATGTTTCAGAACATATTTATGGAAAACAGAATAAAAGGAAACATTGTGCATGAATAGCTTTAAACATTCTATTCTACATCAGTCCTTCTAGTGCTGAACCTAAAACAACATTTTAGAAACTATTCAGTTGTAACGTTTTGAAAATATGTTTCACATTAGAAATTCACAAAACGGGCCTCTTCTGTAATATGCTAAACTACTATCGTTGGGGATGTTGTCTACAACATGATTTTAGACCCTTTTCATTGAAAACGGTTTAAAACGTGTACCGTATTTTTAACACTCAAAATACATCTCTCCAGTAGTATGCAGAACTAGTTGGACATAGGATATTGCCTTAAAATGTATTGAAGACCATGTTAATGAAAGACAGCTTATAACGTAAAGTCATGCTTGAAGAACATTAGAAATTCTATTCTACATTAGTACTTCCAGTGCTGAACATGAAACAACATTTTAGAAACTATTCATGTATAACAGTTTGAAAATATATATCACATTTGTAATACACAAAATGTGTCTCTTCTCTAATATGCTTAACTATTTTCATTGTGGATAATTCACAAAATGGGCCTCTTCTGTAATATGCTTAACTAGTTTCATTGGGGATGTTGTCTACAACATGATTTTAGACCCTTTTCATTGAAAACGGTTTAAAACGTGTTGCATATTTTTAACACTCAAAATTCATCTCTCCGGTAGTATGCAGAACTAGTTGGACATAGGATATTGCTTTAAAATGTATTGAAGTCCATGTTAATGAATGACAGCTAATAACGTAAAGTCATGCTTGAAGAACATTACAAATTCTATTCTACATTAGTACTTCCAGTGCTGAACATGAAACAACATTTTATACCCTATTCATGTATAACAGTTTGAAGATATATTTCACATTTGTAATACACAAAATGTGTCTCTTCTCTAATATGCTTAACTATTTTCATTGTGGATAATTGTCTGCAAAATGAGTTTAACCCTTTTCATTGAAAGGAATTTAAAACAAGTTGACCATTTTAAATTCTCAAAATGCATCTCTCCTGTCAAATGCTTTTTATTTCTTAAAATGTGGAAATTGCCTTGAAAGTGTTTGAGACCATATTTACGGAACACAGCATAAAAGGAAACATCATGCTTGAATAACTTAAAAAATGAAATTCAACATCAGTCCTTCCTGTGCTGAACATAAAACAACATTTTATTCCCAGTTCAGAGTTAACTGTTTAAAAATATATTTCACAATTGTAACTCAGAAAATGTGTCTCTTCTGTAATATGCTTCACCAGTTTCATTGGGGATATTGTCTACAACATAATTTTAGACCCTTTTCATGGTAAACAATTTAAAACATGTTGACCAATTTAAACTCTCAAAATGCATCACTCGTGTCAAATGCTTTACTTGTTAAAATGTGGAAATTGCTTTGAAAATGTTTCAGAACATATTTATGGAAAACAGAATAAAAGGAAACATTGTGCATGAATAGCTTTAAACATTCTCTTCTACATCAGTCCTTCTAGTGCTGAACCTAAAACAACATTTTAGAAACTATTCAGTTGTAACGTTTTGAAAATATGTTTCACATTAGAAATTCACAAAATGGGCCTCTTCTGTAATATGCTAAACTACTATCGTTGGGGATGTTGTCTACAACATGATTTTAGACCCTTTTCATTGAAAACGGTTTAAAACGTGTACCGTATTTTTAACACTCAAAATACATCTCTCCAGTAGTATGCAGAACTAGTTGGACATAGGATATTGCCTTAAAATGTATTGAAGTCCATGTTAATGAATGACAGCTAATAACGTAAAGTCATGCTTGAAGAACATTAGAAATTCTATTCTACATTAGTACTTCCAGTGCTGAACATGTTTAACAGTTCAGCACTGAAAATATATATCACATTTGTAATACACAAAATGTGTCTCTTCTCTAATATTATTAACTATTTTCATTGTGGATAATTCACAAAATGGGCCTCTTCTTTAATATGCTTAACTAGTTTCATTGGGGATGTTGTCTACAACATGATTTAAGACCCTTTTCATTGAAAACGGTTTAAAACGTGTTGCATATTTTTAACACTCAAAATTCATCTCTCCGGTAGTATGCAGAACTAGTTGGACATAGGATATTGCTTTAAAAATGTATTGAAGTCCATGTTAATGAATGACAGCTAATAACGTAAAGTCATGCTTGAAGAACATTACAAATTCTATTCTACATTAGTACTTCCAGTGCTGAACATGAAACAACATTTTAGACCCTATTCATGTATAACAGTTTGAAGATATATTTCACATTTGTAATACACAAAATGTGTCTCTTCTCTAATATGCTTAACTATTTTCATTGTGGATAATTGTCTGCAAAATGAGTTTAACCCTTTTCATTGAAAGGAATTTAAAACAAGTTGACCATTTTAAATTCTCAAAATGCATCTCTCCTGTCAAATGCTTTTTATTTCTTAAAATGTGGAAATTGCCTTGAAAGTGTTTGAGACCATATTTACGGAACACAGCATAAAAGGAAACATCATGCTTGAATAACTTAAAAAATGAAATTCAACATCAGTCCTTCCTGTGCTGAACATAAAACAACATTTTATTCCCAGTTCAGAGTTAACTGTTTAAAAATATATTTCACAATTGTAACTCAGAAAATGTGTCTCTTCTGTAATATGCTTCACCAGTTTCATTGGGGATATTGTCTACAACATAATTTTAGACCCTTTTCATGGTAAACAATTTAAAACATGTTGACCAATTTAAACTCTCAAAATGCATCACTCGTGTCAAATGCTTTACTTGTTAAAATGTGGAAATTGCTTTGAAAATGTTTCAGAACATATTTATGGAAAACAGAATAAAAGGAAACATTGTGCATGAATAGCTTTAAACATTCTATTCTACATCAGTCCTTCTAGTGCTGAACCTAAAACAACATTTTAGAAACTATTCAGTTGTAACGTTTTGAAAATATGTTTCACATTAGAAATTCACAAAATGGGCCTCTTCTGTAATATGCTAAACTACTATCGTTGGGGATGTTGTCTACAACATGATTTTAGACCCTTTTCATTGAAAACGCTTTAAAACGTGTACCGTATTTTTAACACTCAAAATTCATCTCTCCGGTAGTATGCAGAACTAGTTGGACATAGGATATTGCCTTAAAATGTATTGAAGTCCATGTTAATGAATGACAGCTAATAACGTAAAGTCATGCTTGAAGAACATTAGAAATTCTATTCTACATTAGTACTTCCAGTGCTGAACATGAAACAACATTTTAGAAACTATTCATGTATAACAGTTTGAAAATATATATCACATTTGTAATACACAAAATGTGTCTCTTCTCTAATATGCTTAACTATTTTCATTGTGGATAATTCACAAAATGGGCCTCTTCTGTAATATGCTTAACTAGTTTCATTGGGGATGTTGTCTACAACATGATTTTAGACCCTTGTCATTGAAAACGGTTTAAAACGTGTTGCATATTTTTAACACTCAAAATTCATCTCTCCGGTAGTATGCAGAACTAGTTGGACATAGGATATTGCCTTAAAATGTATTGAAGACCATGTTAATGAAAGACAGCTTATAATGTAAAGTCATGCTTGAAGAACATTAGAAATTCTATTCTACATTAGTACTTCCAGTGCTGATCATGAAACAACATTTTAGAAACTATTCATGTATAACAGTTTGAAAATATATATCACATTTGTAATACACAAAATGTTGTCTCTTCTCTAATATTCTTAACTATTTTCATTGTGGATAATTCACAAAATGGGCCTCTTCTGTAATATGCTTAACTAGTTTCATTGGAAATGTTGTCTACAACATGATTTAAGACCCTTTTCATTGAAAACGGTTTAAAACGTGTTGCATATTTTTAACACTCAAAATTCATCTCTCCGGTAGTATGCAGAACTAGTTGGACATAGGATATTGCTTTAAAATGTATTGAAGTCCATGTTAATGAATGACAGCTAATAACGTAAAGTCATGCTTGAAGAACATTACAAATTCTATTCTACATTAGTACTTCCAGTGCTGAACATGAAACAACATTTTATACCCTATTCATGTATAACAGTTTGAAGATATATTTCACATTTGTAATACACAAAATGTGTCTCTTCTCTAATATGCTTAACTATTTTCATTGTGGATAATTGTCTGCAAAATGAGTTTAACCCTTTTCATTGAAAGGAATTTAAAACAAGTTGACCATTTAAAATTCTCAAAATGCATCTCTCCTGTCAAATGCTTTTTATTTCTTAAAATGTGGAAATTGCCTTGAAAGTGTTTGAGACCATATTTACGGAACACAGCATAAAAGGAAACATCATGCTTGAATAACTTAAAAAATGAAATTCAACATCAGTCCTTCCTGTGCTGAACATAAAACAACATTTTATTCCCAGTTCAGAGTTAACTGTTTAAAAATATATTTCACAATTGTAACTCAGAAAATGTGTCTCTTCTGTAATATGCTTCACCAGTTTCATTGGGGATATTGTCTACAACATAATTTTAGACCCTTTTCATGGTAAACAATTTAAAACATGTTGACCAATTTAAACTCTCAAAATGCATCCCTCGTGTCAAATGCTTTACTTGTTAAAATGTGGAAATTGCTTTGAAAATGTTTCAGAACATATTTATGGAAAACAGAATAAAAGGAAACATTGTGCATGAATAGCTTTAAACATTCTATTCTACATCAGTCCTTCTAGTGCTGAACCTAAAACAACATTTTAGAAACTATTCAGTTGTAACGTTTTGAAAATAGGTTTCACATTAGAAATTCACAAAATGGGCCTCTTCTGTAATATGCTAAACTACTATCGTTGGGGATGTTGTCTACAACATGATTTTAGACCCTTTTCATTGAAAACGCTTTAAAACGTGTACCGTATTTTTAACACTCAAAATTCATCTCTCCGGTAGTATGCAGAACTAGTTGGACATAGGATATTGCCTTAAAATGTATTGAAGTCCATGTTAATGAATGACAGCTAATAACGTAAAGTCATGCTTGAAGAACATTAGAAATTCTATTCTACATTAGTACTTCCAGTGCTGAACATGAAACAACATTTTAGAAACTATTCATGTATAACAGTTTGAAAATATATATCACATTTGTAATACACAAAATGTGTCTCTTCTCTAATATGCTTAACTATTTTCATTGTGGATAATTCACAAAATGGGCCTCTTCTGTAATATGCTTAACTAGTTTCATTGGGGATGTTGTCTACAACATGATTTTAGACCCTTGTCATTGAAAACGGTTTAAAACGTGTTGCATATTTTTAACACTCAAAATTCATCTCTCCGGTAGTATGCAGAACTAGTTGGACATAGGATATTGCCTTAAAATGTATTGAAGACCATGTTAATGAAAGACAGCTTATAATGTAAAGTCATGCTTGAAGAACATTAGAAATTCTATTCTACATTAGTACTTCCAGTGCTGATCATGAAACAACATTTTAGAAACTATTCATGTATAACAGTTTGAAAATATTTATCACATTTGTAATACACAAAATGTTCTCTCTTCTCTAATATTCTTAACTATTTTCATTGTGGATAATTCACAAAATGGGCCTCTTCTGTAATATGCTTAACTAGTTTCATTGGAAATGTTGTCTACAACATGATTTAAGACCCTTTTCATTGAAAACGGTTTAAAACGTGTTGCATATTTTTAACACTCAAAATTCATCTCTCCGGTAGTATGCAGAACTAGTTGGACATAGGATATTGCTTTAAAATGTATTGAAGTCCATGTTAATGAATGACAGCTAATAACGTAAAGTCATGCTTGAAGAACATTACAAATTCTATTCTACATTAGTACTTCCAGTGCTGAACATGAAACAACATTTTATACCCTATTCATGTATAACAGTTTGAAGATATATTTCACATTTGTAATACACAAAATGTGTCTCTTCTCTAATATGCTTAACTATTTTCATTGTGGATAATTGTCTGCAAAATGAGTTTAACCCTTTTCATTGAAAGGAATTTAAAACAAGTTGACCATTTTAAATTCTCAAAATGCATCTCTCCTGTCAAATGCTTTTTATTTCTTAAAATGTGGAAATTGCCTTGAAAGTGTTTGAGACCATATTTACGGAACACAGCATAAAAGGAAACATCATGCTTGAATAACTTAAAAAATGAAATTCAACATCAGTCCTTCCTGTGCTGAACATAAAACAACATTTTATTCCCAGTTCAGAGTTAACTGTTTAAAAATATATTTCACAATTGTAACTCAGAAAATGTGTCTCTTCTGTAATATGCTTCACCAGTTTCATTGGGGATATTGTCTACAACATAATTTTAGACCCTTTTCATGGTAAACAATTTAAAACATGTTGACCAATTTAAACTCTCAAAATGCATCACTCGTGTCAAATGCTTTACTTGTTAAAATGTGGAAATTGCTTTGAAAATGTTTCAGAACATATTTATGGAAAACAGAATAAAAGGAAACATTGTGCATGAATAGCTTTAAACATTCTCTTCTACATCAGTCCTTCTAGTGCTGAACCTAAAACAACATTTTAGAAACTATTCAGTTGTAACGTTTTGAAAATATGTTTCACATTAGAAATTCACAAAATGGGCCTCTTCTGTAATATGCTAAACTACTATCGTTGGGGATGTTGTCTACAACATGATTTTAGACCCTTTTCATTGAAAACGGTTTAAAACGTGTACCGTATTTTTAACACTCAAAATACATCTCTCCAGTAGTATGCAGAACTAGTTGGACATAGGATATTGCCTTAAAATGTATTGAAGTCCATGTTAATGAATGACAGCTAATAACGTAAAGTCATGCTTGAAGAACATTAGAAATTCTATTCTACATTAGTACTTCCAGTGCTGAACATGTTTAACAGTTCAGCACTGAAAATATATATCACATTTGTAATACACAAAATGTGTCTCATCTCTAATATGCTTAACTATTTTCATTGTGGATAATTCACAAAATGGGCCTCTTCTGTAATATGCTTAACTAGTTTCATTGGGGATGTTGTCTACAACATGATTTAAGACCCTTTTCATTGAAAACGGTTTAAAACGTGTTGCATATTTTTAACACTCAAAATTCATCTCTCCGGTAGTATGCAGAACTAGTTGGACATAGGATATTGCCTTAAAATGTATTGAAGTCCATGTTAATGAATGACAGCTAATAACGTAAAGTCATGCTTGAAGAACATTAGAAATTCTATTCTACATTAGTACTTCCAGTGCTGAACATGAAACAACATTTTAGAAACTATTCATGTATAACAGTTTGAAAATATATATCACATTTGTAATACACAAAATGTGTCTCTTCTCTAATATGCTTAACTATTTTCATTGTGGATAATTCACAAAATGGGCCTCTTCTGTAATATGCTTAACTAGTTTCATTGGGGATGTTGTCTACAACATGATTTTAGACCCTTGTCATTGAAAACGGTTTAAAACGTGTACCGTATTTTTAACACTCAAAATTCATCTCTCCGGTAGTATGCAGGACTAGTTGGACATAGGATATTGCCTTAAAATGTATTGAAGTCCATGTTAATGAATGACAGCTAATAACGTAAAGTCATGCTTGAAGAACATTAGAAATTCTATTCTACATTAGTACTTCCAGTGCTGAACATGAAACAACATTTTAGAAACTATTCATGTATAACAGTTTGAAAATATATATCACATTTGTAATACACAAAATGTGTCTCTTCTCTAATATGCTTAACTATTTTCATTGTGGATAATTCACAAAATGGGCCTCTTCTGTAATATGCTTAACTAGTTTCATTGGGGATGTTGTCTACAACATGATTTTAGACCCTTGTCATTGAAAACGGTTTAAAACGTGTTGCATATTTTTAACACTCAAAATTCATCTCTCCGGTAGTATGCAGAACTAGTTGGACATAGGATATTGCCTTAAAATGTATTGAAGACCATGTTAATGAAAGACAGCTTATAATGTAAAGTCATGCTTGAAGAACATTAGAAATTCTATTCTACATTAGTACTTCCAGTGCTGATCATGAAACAACATTTTAGAAACTATTCATGTATAACAGTTTGAAAATATATATCACATTTGTAATACACAAAATGTTCTCTCTTCTCTAATATTCTTAACTATTTTCATTGTGGATAATTCACAAAATGGGCCTCTTCTGTAATATGCTTAACTAGTTTCATTGGAAATGTTGTCTACAACATGATTTAAGACCCTTTTCATTGAAAACGGTTTAAAACGTGTTGCATATTTTTAACACTCAAAATTCATCTCTCCGGTAGTATGCAGAACTAGTTGGACATAGGATATTGCTTTAAAATGTATTGAAGTCCATGTTAATGAATGACAGCTAATAACGTAAAGTCATGCTTGAAGAACATTACAAATTCTATTCTACATTAGTACTTCCAGTGCTGAACATGAAACAACATTTTATACCCTATTCATGTATAACAGTTTGAAGATATATTTCACATTTGTAATACACAAAATGTGTCTCTTCTCTAATATGCTTAACTATTTTCATTGTGGATAATTGTCTGCAAAATGAGTTTAACCCTTTTCATTGAAAGGAATTTAAAACAAGTTGACCATTTTAAATTCTCAAAATGCATCTCTCCTGTCAAATGCTTTTTATTTCTTAAAATGTGGAAATTGCCTTGAAAGTGTTTGAGACCATATTTACGGAACACAGCATAAAAGGAAACATCATGCTTGAATAACTTAAAAAATGAAATTCAACATCAGTCCTTCCTGTGCTGAACATAAAACAACATTTTATTCCCAGTTCAGAGTTAACTGTTTAAAAATATATTTCACAATTGTAACTCAGAAAATGTGTCTCTTCTGTAATATGCTTCACCAGTTTCATTGGGGATATTGTCTACAACATAATTTTAGACCCTTTTCATGGTAAACAATTTAAAACATGTTGACCAATTTAAACTCTCAAAATGCATCACTCGTGTCAAATGCTTTACTTGTTAAAATGTGGAAATTGCTTTGAAAATGTTTCAGAACATATTTATGGAAAACAGAATAAAAGGAAACATTGTGCATGAATAGCTTTAAACATTCTATTCTACATCAGTCCTTCTAGTGCTGAACCTAAAACAACATTTTAGAAACTATTCAGTTGTAACGTTTTGAAAATATGTTTCACATTAGAAATTCACAAAATGGGCCTCTTCTGTAATATGCTAAACTACTATCGTTGGGGATGTTGTCTACAACATGATTTTAGACCCTTTTCATTGAAAACGCTTTAAAACGTGTACCGTATTTTTAACACTCAAAATTAATCTCTCCGGTAGTATGCAGAACTAGTTGGACATAGGATATTGCCTTAAAATGTATTGAAGTCCATGTTAATGAATGACAGCTAATAACGTAAAGTCATGCTTGAAGAACATTAGAAATTCTATTCTACATTAGTACTTCCAGTGCTGAACATGAAACAACATTTTAGAAACTATTCATGTATAACAGTTTGAAAATATATATCACATTTGTAATACACAAAATGTGTCTCTTCTCTAATATGCTTAACTATTTTCATTGTGGATAATTCACAAAATGGGCCTCTTCTGTAATATGCTTAACTAGTTTCATTGGGGATGTTGTCTACAACATGATTTTAGACCCTTGTCATTGAAAACGGTTTAAAACGTGTACCGTATTTTTAACACTCAAAATTCATCTCTCCGGTAGTATGCAGAACTAGTTGGACATAGGATATTGCCTTAAAATGTATTGAAGTCCATGTTAATGAATGACAGCTAATAACGTAAAGTCATGCTTGAAGAACATTAGAAATTCTATTCTACATTAGTACTTCCAGTGCTGAACATGAAACAACATTTTAGAAACTATTCATGTATAACAGTTTGAAAATATATATCACATTTGTAATACACAAAATGTGTCTCTTCTCTAATATGCTTAACTATTTTCATTGTGGATAATTCACAAAATGGGCCTCTTCTGTAATATGCTTAACTAGTTTCATTGGGGATGTTGTCTACAACATGATTTTAGACCCTTGTCATTGAAAACGGTTTAAAACGTGTTGCATATTTTTAACACTCAAAATTCATCTCTCCGGTAGTATGCAGAAATAGTTGGACATAGGATATTGCCTTAAAATGTATTGAAGACCATGTTAATGAAAGACAGCTTATAATGTAAAGTCATGCTTGAAGAACATTAGAAATTCTATTCTACATTAGTACTTCCAGTGCTGATCATGAAACAACATTTTAGAAACTATTCATGTATAACAGTTTGAAAATATATATCACATTTGTAATACACAAAATGTTCTCTCTTCTCTAATATTCTTAACTATTTTCATTGTGGATAATTCACAAAATGGGCCTCTTCTGTAATATGCTTAACTAGTTTCATTGGAAATGTTGTCTACAACATGATTTAAGACCCTTTTCATTGAAAACGGTTTAAAACGTGTTGCATATTTTTAACACTCAAAATTCATCTCTCCGGTAGTATGCAGAACTAGTTGGACATAGGATATTGCTTTAAAATGTATTGAAGTCCATGTTAATGAATGACAGCTAATAACGTAAAGTCATGCTTGAAGAACATTACAAATTCTATTCTACATTAGTACTTCCAGTGCTGAACATGAAACAACATTTTATACCCTATTCATGTATAACAGTTTGAAGATATATTTCACATTTGTAATACACAAAATGTGTCTCTTCTCTAATATGCTTAACTATTTTCATTGTGGATAATTGTCTGCAAAATGAGTTTAACCCTTTTCATTGAAAGGAATTTAAAACAAGTTGACCATTTTAAATTCTCAAAATGCATCTCTCCTGTCAAATGCTTTTTATTTCTTAAAATGTGGAAATTGCCTTGAAAGTGTTTGAGACCATATTTACGGAACACAGCATAAAAGGAAACATCATGCTTGAATAACTTAAAAAATGAAATTCAACATCAGTCCTTCCTGTGCTGAACATAAAACAACATTTTATTCCCAGTTCAGAGTTAACTGTTTAAAAATATATTTCACAATTGTAACTCAGAAAATGTGTCTCTTCTGTAATATGCTTCACCAGTTTCATTGGGGATATTGTCTACAACATAATTTTAGACCCTTTTCATGGTAAACAATTTAAAACATGTTGACCAATTTAAACTCTCAAAATGCATCACTCGTGTCAAATGCTTTACTTGTTAAAATGTGGAAATTGCTTTGAAAATGTTTCAGAACATATTTATGGAAAACAGAATAAAAGGAAACATTGTGCATGAATAGCTTTAAACATTCTCTTCTACATCAGTCCTTCTAGTGCTGAACCTAAAACAACATTTTAGAAACTATTCAGTTGTAACGTTTTGAAAATATGTTTCACATTAGAAATTCACAAAATGGGCCTCTTCTGTAATATGCTAAACTACTATCGTTGGGGATGTTGTCTACAACATGATTTTAGACCCTTTTCATTGAAAACGGTTTAAAACGTGTACCGTATTTTTAACACTCAAAATACATCTCTCCAGTAGTATGCAGAACTAGTTGGACATAGGATATTGCCTTAAAATGTATTGAAGTCCATGTTAATGAATGACAGCTAATAACGTAAAGTCATGCTTGAAGAACATTAGAAATTCTATTCTACATTAGTACTTCCAGTGCTGAACATGTTTAACAGTTCAGCACTGAAAATATATATCACATTTGTAATACACAAAATGTGTCTCTTCTCTAATATGCTTAACTATTTTCATTGTGGATAATTCACAAAATGGGCCTCTTCTGTAATATGCTTAACTAGTTTCATTGGGGATGTTGTCTACAACATGATTTAAGACCCTTTTCATTGAAAACGGTTTAAAACGTGTTGCATATTTTTAACACTCAAAATTCATCTCTCCGGTAGTATGCAGAACTAGTTGGACATAGGATATTGCTTTAAAAATGTATTGAAGTCCATGTTAATGAATGACAGCTAATAACGTAAAGTCATGCTTGAAGAACATTACAAATTCTATTCTACATTAGTACTTCCAGTGCTGAACATGAAACAACATTTTAGACCCTATTCATGTATAACAGTTTGAAGATATATTTCACATTTGTAATACACAAAATGTGTCTCTTCTCTAATATGCTTAACTATTTTCATTGTGGATAATTGTCTGCAAAATGAGTTTAACCCTTTTCATTGAAAGGAATTTAAAACAAGTTGACCATTTTAAATTCTCAAAATGCATCTCTCCTGTCAAATGCTTTTTATTTCTTAAAATGTGGAAATTGCCTTGAAAGTGTTTGAGACCATATTTACGGAACACAGCATAAAAGGAAACATCATGCTTGAATAACTTAAAAAATGAAATTCAACATCAGTCCTTCCTGTGCTGAACATAAAACAACATTTTATTCCCAGTTCAGAGTTAACTGTTTAAAAATATATTTCACAATTGTAACTCAGAAAATGTGTCTCTTCTGTAATATGCTTCACCAGTTTCATTGGGGATATTGTCTACAACATAATTTTAGACCCTTTTCATGGTAAACAATTTAAAACATGTTGACCAATTTAAACTCTCAAAATGCATCACTCGTGTCAAATGCTTTACTTGTTAAAATGTGGAAATTGCTTTGAAAATGTTTCAGAACATATTTATGGAAAACAGAATAAAAGGAAACATTGTGCATGAATAGCTTTAAACATTCTATTCTACATCAGTCCTTCTAGTGCTGAACCTAAAACAACATTTTAGAAACTATTCAGTTGTAACGTTTTGAAAATATGTTTCACATTAGAAATTCACAAAATGGGCCTCTTCTGTAATATGCTAAACTACTATCGTTGGGGATGTTGTCTACAACATGATTTTAGACCCTTTTCATTGAAAACGCTTTAAAACGTGTACCGTATTTTTAACACTCAAAATTCATCTCTCCGGTAGTATGCAGAACTAGTTGGACATAGGATATTGCCTTAAAATGTATTGAAGTCCATGTTAATGAATGACAGCTAATAACGTAAAGTCATGCTTGAAGAACATTAGAAATTCTATTCTACATTAGTACTTCCAGTGCTGAACATGAAACAACATTTTAGAAACTATTCATGTATAACAGTTTGAAAATATATATCACATTTGTAATACACAAAATGTGTCTCTTCTCTAATATGCTTAACTATTTTCATTGTGGATAATTCACAAAATGGGCCTCTTCTGTAATATGCTTAACTAGTTTCATTGGGGATGTTGTCTACAACATGATTTTAGACCCTTGTCATTGAAAACGGTTTAAAACGTGTTGCATATTTTTAAAACTCAAAATTCATCTCTCCGGTAGTATGCAGAACTAGTTGGACATAGGATATTGCCTTAAAATGTATTGAAGACCATGTTAATGAAAGACAGCTTATAATGTAAAGTCATGCTTGAAGAACATTAGAAATTCTATTCTACATTAGTACTTCCAGTGCTGATCATGAAACAACATTTTAGAAACTATTCATGTATAACAGTTTGAAAATATATATCACATTTGTAATACACAAAATGTTCTCTCTTCTCTAATATTCTTAACTATTTTCATTGTGGATAATTCACAAAATGGGCCTCTTCTGTAATATGCTTAACTAGTTTCATTGGGGATGTTGTCTACAACATGATTTAAGACCCTTTTCATTGAAAACGGTTTAAAACGTGTTGCATATTTTTAACACTCAAAATTCATCTCTCCGGTAGTATGCAGAACTAGTTGGACATAGGATATTGCTTTAAAAATGTATTGAAGTCCATGTTAATGAATGACAGCTAATAACGTAAAGTCATGCTTGAAGAACATTACAAATTCTATTCTACATTAGTACTTCCAGTGCTGAACATGAAACAACATTTTAGACCCTATTCATGTATAACAGTTTGAAGATATATTTCACATTTGTAATACACAAAATGTGTCTCTTCTCTAATATGCTTAACTATTTTCATTGTGGATAATTGTCTGCAAAATGAGTTTAACCCTTTTCATTGAAAGGAATTTAAAACAAGTTGACCATTTTAAATTCTCAAAATGCATCTCTCCTGTCAAATGCTTTTTATTTCTTAAAATGTGGAAATTGCCTTGAAAGTGTTTGAGACCATATTTACGGAACACAGCATAAAAGGAAACATCATGCTTGAATAACTTAAAAAATGAAATTCAACATCAGTCCTTCCTGTGCTGAACATAAAACAACATTTTATTCCCAGTTCAGAGTTAACTGTTTAAAAATATATTTCACAATTGTAACTCAGAAAATGTGTCTCTTCTGTAATATGCTTCACCAGTTTCATTGGGGATATTGTCTACAACATAATTTTAGACCCTTTTCATGGTAAACAATTTAAAACATGTTGACCAATTTAAACTCTCAAAATGCATCACTCGTGTCAAATGCTTTACTTGTTAAAATGTGGAAATTGCTTTGAAAATGTTTCAGAACATATTTATGGAAAACAGAATAAAAGGAAACATTGTGCATGAATAGCTTTAAACATTCTATTCTACATCAGTCCTTCTAGTGCTGAACCTAAAACAACATTTTAGAAACTATTCAGTTGTAACGTTTTGAAAATATGTTTCACATTAGAAATTCACAAAATGGGCCTCTTCTGTAATATGCTAAACTACTATCGTTGGGGATGTTGTCTACAACATGATTTTAGACCCTTTTCATTGAAAACGCTTTAAAACGTGTACCGTATTTTTAACACTCAAAATTCATCTCTCCGGTAGTATGCAGAACTAGTTGGACATAGGATATTGCCTTAAAATGTATTGAAGTCCATGTTAATGAATGACAGCTAATAACGTAAAGTCATGCTTGAAGAACATTAGAAATTCTATTCTACATTAGTACTTCCAGTGCTGAACATGAAACAACATTTTAGAAACTATTCATGTATAACAGTTTGAAAATATATATCACATTTGTAATACACAAAATGTGTCTCTTCTCTAATATGCTTAACTATTTTCATTGTGGATAATTCACAAAATGGGCCTCTTCTGTAATATGCTTAACTAGTTTCATTGGGGATGTTGTCTACAACATGATTTTAGACCCTTGTCATTGAAAACGGTTTAAAACGTGTTGCATATTTTTAACACTCAAAATTCATCTCTCCGGTAGTATGCAGAACTAGTTGGACATAGGATATTGCCTTAAAATGTATTGAAGACCATGTTAATGAAAGACAGCTTATAATGTAAAGTCATGCTTGAAGAACATTAGAAATTCTATTCTACATTAGTACTTCCAGTGCTGATCATGAAACAACATTTTAGAAACTATTCATGTATAACAGTTTGAAAATATATATCACATTTGTAATACACAAAATGTTCTCTCTTCTCTAATATTCTTAACTATTTTCATTGTGGATAATTCACAAAATGGGCCTCTTCTGTAATATGCTTAACTAGTTTCATTGGAAATGTTGTCTACAACATGATTTAAGACCCTTTTCATTGAAAACGGTTTAAAACGTGTTGCATATTTTTAACACTCAAAATTCATCTCTCCGGTAGTATGCAGAACTTGTTGGACATAGGATATTGCTTTAAAATGTATTGAAGTCCATGTTAATGAATGACAGCTAATAACGTAAAGTCATGCTTGAAGAACATTACAAATTCTATTCTACATTAGTACTTCCAGTGCTGAACATGAAACAACATTTTATACCCTATTCATGTATAACAGTTTGAAGATATATTTCACATTTGTAATACACAAAATGTGTCTCTTCTCTAATATGCTTAACTATTTTCATTGTGGATAATTGTCTGCAAAATGAGTTTAACCCTTTTCATTGAAAGGAATTTAAAACAAGTTGACCATTTTAAATTCTCAAAATGCATCTCTCCTGTCAAATGCTTTTTATTTCTTAAAATGTGGAAAATGCCTTGAAAGTGTTTGAGACCATATTTACGGAACACAGCATAAAAGGAAACATCATGCTTGAATAACTTAAAAAATGAAATTCAACATCAGTCCTTCCTGTGCTGAACATAAAACAACATTTTATTCCCAGTTCAGAGTTAACTGTTTAAAAATATATTTCACAATTGTAACTCAGAAAATGTGTCTCTTCTGTAATATGCTTCACCAGTTTCATTGGGGATATTGTCTACAACATAATTTTAGACCCTTTTCATGGTAAACAATTTAAAACATGTTGACCAATTTAAACTCTCAAAATGCATCACTCGTGTCAAATGCTTTACTTGTTAAAATGTGGAAATTGCTTTGAAAATGTTTCAGAACATATTTATGGAAAACAGAATAAAAGGAAACATTGTGCATGAATAGCTTTAAACATTCTATTCTACATCAGTCCTTCTAGTGCTGAACCTAAAACAACATTTTAGAAACTATTCAGTTGTAACGTTTTGAAAATATGTTTCACATTAGAAATTCACAAAATGGGCCTCTTCTGTAATATGCTAAACTACTATCGTTGGGGATGTTGTCTACAACATGATTTTAGACCCTTTTCATTGAAAACGCTTTAAAACGTGTACCGTATTTTTAACACTCAAAATTCATCTCTCCGGTAGTATGCAGAACTAGTTGGACATAGGATATTGCCTTAAAATGTATTGAAGTCCATGTTAATGAATGACAGCTAATAACGTAAAGTCATGCTTGAAGAACATTAGAAATTCTATTCTACATTAGTACTTCCAGTGCTGATCATGAAACAACATTTTAGAAACTATTCATGTATAACAGTTTGAAAATATATATCACATTTGTAATACACAAAATGTGTCTCTTCTCTAATATGCTTAACTATTTTCATTGTGGATAATTCACAAAATGGGCCTCTTCTGTAATATGCTTAACTAGTTTCATTGGGGATGTTGTCTACAACATGATTTTAGACCCTTGTCATTGAAAACGGTTTAAAACGTGTTGCATATTTTTAACACTCAAAATTCATCTCTCCGGTAGTATGCAGAACTAGTTGGACATAGGATATTGCCTTAAAATGTATTGAAGACCATGTTAATGAAAGACAGCTTATAATGTAAAGTCATGCTTGAAGAACATTAGAAATTCTATTCTACATTAGTACTTCCAGTGCTGATCATGAAACAACATTTTAGAAACTATTCATGTATAACAGTTTGAAAATATATATCACATTTGTAATACACAAAATGTTCTCTCTTCTCTAATATTCTTAACTATTTTCATTGTGGATAATTCACAAAATGGGCCTCTTCTGTAATATGCTTAACTAGTTTCATTGGGGATGTTGTCTACAACATGATTTAAGACCCTTTTCATTGAAAACGGTTTAAAACGTGTTGCATATTTTTAACACTCAAAATTCATCTCTCCGGTAGTATGCAGAACTAGTTGGACATAGGATATTGCTTTAAAAATGTATTGAAGTCCATGTTAATGAATGACAGCTAATAACGTAAAGTCATGCTTGAAGAACATTACAAATTCTATTCTACATTAGTACTTCCAGTGCTGAACATGAAACAACATTTTAGACCCTATTCATGTATAACAGTTTGAAGATATATTTCACATTTGTAATACACAAAATGTGTCTCTTCTCTAATATGCTTAACTATTTTCATTGTGGATAATTGTCTGCAAAATGAGTTTAACCCTTTTCATTGAAAGGAATTTAAAACAAGTTGACCATTTTAAATTCTCAAAATGCATCTCTCCTGTCAAATGCTTTTTATTTCTTAAAATGTGGAAATTGCCTTGAAAGTGTTTGAGACCATATTTACGGAACACAGCATAAAAGGAAACATCATGCTTGAATAACTTAAAAAATGAAATTCAACATCAGTCCTTCCTGTGCTGAACATAAAACAACATTTTATTCCCAGTTCAGAGTTAACTGTTTAAAAATATATTTCACAATTGTAACTCAGAAAATGTGTCTCTTCTGTAATATGCTTCACCAGTTTCATTGGGGATATTGTCTACAACATAATTTTAGACCCTTTTCATGGTAAACAATTTAAAACATGTTGACCAATTTAAACTCTCAAAATGCATCACTCGTGTCAAATGCTTTACTTGTTAAAATGTGGAAATTGCTTTGAAAATGTTTCAGAACATATTTATGGAAAACAGAATAAAAGGAAACATTGTGCATGAATAGCTTTAAACATTCTATTCTACATCAGTCCTTCTAGTGCTGAACCTAAAACAACATTTTAGAAACTATTCAGTTGTAACGTTTTGAAAATATGTTTCACATTAGAAATTCACAAAATGGGCCTCTTCTGTAATATGCTAAACTACTATCGTTGGGGATGTTGTCTACAACATGATTTTAGACCCTTTTCATTGAAAACGCTTTAAAACGTGTACCGTATTTTTAACACTCAAAATTCATCTCTCCGGTAGTATGCAGAACTAGTTGGACATAGGATATTGCCTTAAAATGTATTGAAGTCCATGTTAATGAATGACAGCTAATAACGTAAAGTCATGCTTGAAGAACATTAGAAATTCTATTCTACATTAGTACTTCCAGTGCTGAACATGAAACAACATTTTAGAAACTATTCATGTATAACAGTTTGAAAATATATATCACATTTGTAATACACAAAATGTGTCTCTTCTCTAATATGCTTAACTATTTTCATTGTGGATAATTCACAAAATGGGCCTCTTCTGTAATATGCTTAACTAGTTTCATTGGGGATGTTGTCTACAACATGATTTTAGACCCTTGTCATTGAAAACGGTTTAAAACGTGTTGCATATTTTTAACACTCAAAATTCATCTCTCCGGTAGTATGCAGAACTAGTTGGACATAGGATATTGCCTTAAAATGTATTGAAGACCATGTTAATGAAAGACAGCTTATAATGTAAAGTCATGCTTGAAGAACATTAGAAATTCTATTCTACATTAGTACTTCCAGTGCTGATCATGAAACAACATTTTAGAAACTATTCATGTATAACAGTTTGAAAATATATATCACATTTGTAATACACAAAATGTTCTCTCTTCTCTAATATTCTTAACTATTTTCATTGTGGATAATTCACAAAATGGGCCTCTTCTGTAATATGCTTAACTAGTTTCATTGGAAATGTTGTCTACAACATGATTTAAGACCCTTTTCATTGAAAACGGTTTAAAACGTGTTGCATATTTTTAACACTCAAAATTCATCTCTCCGGTAGTATGCAGAACTTGTTGGACATAGGATATTGCTTTAAAATGTATTGAAGTCCATGTTAATGAATGACAGCTAATAACGTAAAGTCATGCTTGAAGAACATTACAAATTCTATTCTACATTAGTACTTCCAGTGCTGAACATGAAACAACATTTTATACCCTATTCATGTATAACAGTTTGAAGATATATTTCACATTTGTAATACACAAAATGTGTCTCTTCTCTAATATGCTTAACTATTTTCATTGTGGATAATTGTCTGCAAAATGAGTTTAACCCTTTTCATTGAAAGGAATTTAAAACAAGTTGACCATTTTAAATTCTCAAAATGCATCTCTCCTGTCAAATGCTTTTTATTTCTTAAAATGTGGAAAATGCCTTGAAAGTGTTTGAGACCATATTTACGGAACACAGCATAAAAGGAAACATCATGCTTGAATAACTTAAAAAATGAAATTCAACATCAGTCCTTCCTGTGCTGAACATAAAACAACATTTTATTCCCAGTTCAGAGTTAACTGTTTAAAAATATATTTCACAATTGTAACTCAGAAAATGTGTCTCTTCTGTAATATGCTTCACCAGTTTCATTGGGGATATTGTCTACAACATAATTTTAGACCCTTTTCATGGTAAACAATTTAAAACATGTTGACCAATTTAAACTCTCAAAATGCATCACTCGTGTCAAATGCTTTACTTGTTAAAATGTGGAAATTGCTTTGAAAATGTTTCAGAACATATTTATGGAAAACAGAATAAAAGGAAACATTGTGCATGAATAGCTTTAAACATTCTATTCTACATCAGTCCTTCTAGTGCTGAACCTAAAACAACATTTTAGAAACTATTCAGTTGTAACGTTTTGAAAATATGTTTCACATTAGAAATTCACAAAATGGGCCTCTTCTGTAATATGCTAAACTACTATCGTTGGGGATGTTGTCTACAACATGATTTTAGACCCTTTTCATTGAAAACGCTTTAAAACGTGTACCGTATTTTTAACACTCAAAATTCATCTCTCCGGTAGTATGCAGAACTAGTTGGACATAGGATATTGCCTTAAAATGTATTGAAGTCCATGTTAATGAATGACAGCTAATAACGTAAAGTCATGCTTGAAGAACATTAGAAATTCTATTCTACATTAGTACTTCCAGTGCTGATCATGAAACAACATTTTAGAAACTATTCATGTATAACAGTTTGAAAATATATATCACATTTGTAATACACAAAATGTTCTCTCTTCTCTAATATTCTTAACTATTTTCATTGTGGATAATTCACAAAATGGGCCTCTTCTGTAATATGCTTAACTAGTTTCATTGGAAATGTTGTCTACAACATGATTTAAGACCCTTTTCATTGAAAACGGTTTAAAACGTGTTGCATATTTTTAACACTCAAAATTCATCTCTCCGGTAGTATGCAGAACTTGTTGGACATAGGATATTGCTTTAAAATGTATTGAAGTCCATGTTAATGAATGACAGCTAATAACGTAAAGTCATGCTTGAAGAACATTACAAATTCTATTCTACATTAGTACTTCCAGTGCTGAACATGAAACAACATTTTATACCCTATTCATGTATAACAGTTTGAAGATATATTTCACATTTGTAATACACAAAATGTGTCTCTTCTCTAATATGCTTAACTATTTTCATTGTGGATAATTGTCTGCAAAATGAGTTTAACCCTTTTCATTGAAAGGAATTTAAAACAAGTTGACCATTTTAAATTCTCAAAATGCATCTCTCCTGTCAAATGCTTTTTATTTCTTAAAATGTGGAAAATGCCTTGAAAGTGTTTGAGACCATATTTACGGAACACAGCATAAAAGGAAACATCATGCTTGAATAACTTAAAAAATGAAATTCAACATCAGTCCTTCCTGTGCTGAACATAAAACAACATTTTATTCCCAGTTCAGAGTTAACTGTTTAAAAATATATTTCACAATTGTAACTCAGAAAATGTGTCTCTTCTGTAATATGCTTCACCAGTTTCATTGGGGATATTGTCTACAACATAATTTTAGACCCTTTTCATGGTAAACAATTTAAAACATGTTGACCAATTTAAACTCTCAAAATGCATCACTCGTGTCAAATGCTTTACTTGTTAAAATGTGGAAATTGCTTTGAAAATGTTTCAGAACATATTTATGGAAAACAGAATAAAAGGAAACATTGTGCATGAATAGCTTTAAACATTCTATTCTACATCAGTCCTTCTAGTGCTGAACCTAAAACAACATTTTAGAAACTATTCAGTTGTAACGTTTTGAAAATATGTTTCACATTAGAAATTCACAAAATGGGCCTCTTCTGTAATATGCTAAACTACTATCGTTGGGGATGTTGTCTACAACATGATTTTAGACCCTTTTCATTGAAAACGCTTTAAAACGTGTACCGTATTTTTAACACTCAAAATTCATCTCTCCGGTAGTATGCAGAACTAGTTGGACATAGGATATTGCCTTAAAATGTATTGAAGTCCATGTTAATGAATGACAGCTAATAACGTAAAGTCATGCTTGAAGAACATTAGAAATTCTATTCTACATTAGTACTTCCAGTGCTGAACATGAAACAACATTTTATACCCTATTCATGTATAACAGTTTGAAGATATATTTCACATTTGTAATACACAAAATGTGTCTCTTCTCTAATATGCTTAACTATTTTCATTGTGGATAATTGTCTGCAAAATGAGTTTAACCCTTTTCATTGAAAGGAATTTAAAACAAGTTGACCATTTTAAATTCTCAAAATGCATCTCTCCTGTCAAATGCTTTTTATTTCTTAAAATGTGGAAAATGCCTTGAAAGTGTTTGAGACCATATTTACGGAACACAGCATAAAAGGAAACATCATGCTTGAATAACTTAAAAAATGAAATTCAACATCAGTCCTTCCTGTGCTGAACATAAAACAACATTTTATTCCCAGTTCAGAGTTAACTGTTTAAAAATATATTTCACAATTGTAACTCAGAAAATGTGTCTCTTCTGTAATATGCTTCACCAGTTTCATTGGGGATATTGTCTACAACATAATTTTAGACCCTTTTCATGGTAAACAATTTAAAACATGTTGACCAATTTAAACTCTCAAAATGCATCACTCGTGTCAAATGCTTTACTTGTTAAAATGTGGAAATTGCTTTGAAAATGATTCAGAACATATTTATGGAAAACAGAATAAAAGGAAACATTGTGCATGAATAGCTTTAAACATTCTATTCTACATCAGTCCTTCTAGTGCTGAACCTAAAACAACATTTTAGAAACTATTCAGTTGTAACGTTTTGAAAATATGTTTCACATTAGAAATTCACAAAATGGGCCTCTTCTGTAATATGCTAAACTACTATCGTTGGGGATGTTGTCTACAACATGATTTTAGACCCTTTTCATTGAAAACGCTTTAAAACGTGTACCGTATTTTTAACACTCAAAATTCATCTCTCCGGTAGTATGCAGAACTAGTTGGACATAGGATATTGCCTTAAAATGTATTGAAGTCCATGTTAATGAATGACAGCTAATAACGTAAAGTCATGCTTGAAGAACATTAGAAATTCTATTCTACATTAGTACTTCCAGTGCTGAACATGAAACAACATTTTAGAAACTATTCATGTATAACAGTTTGAAAATATATATCACATTTGTAATACACAAAATGTGTCTCTTCTCTAATATGCTTAACTATTTTCATTGTGGATAATTCACAAAATGGGCCTCTTCTGTAATATGCTTAACTAGTTTCATTGGGGATGTTGTCTACAACATGATTTTAGACCCTTGTCATTGAAAACGGTTTAAAACGTGTTGCATATTTTTAACACTCAAAATTCATCTCTCCGGTAGTATGCAGAACTAGTTGGACATAGGATATTGCCTTAAAATGTATTGAAGACCATGTTAATGAAAGACAGCTTATAATGTAAAGTCATGCTTGAAGAACATTAGAAATTCTATTCTACATTAGTACTTCCAGTGCTGATCATGAAACAACATTTTAGAAACTATTCATGTATAACAGTTTGAAAATATATATCACATTTGTAATACACAAAATGTTCTCTCTTCTCTAATATTCTTAACTATTTTCATTGTGGATAATTCACAAAATGGGCCTCTTCTGTAATATGCTTAACTAGTTTCATTGGAAATGTTGTCTACAACATGATTTAAGACCCTTTTCATTGAAAACGGTTTAAAACGTGTTGCATATTTTTAACACTCAAAATTCATCTCTCCGGTAGTATGCAGAACTTGTTGGACATAGGATATTGCTTTAAAATGTATTGAAGTCCATGTTAATGAATGACAGCTAATAACGTAAAGTCATGCTTGAAGAACATTACAAATTCTATTCTACATTAGTACTTCCAGTGCTGAACATGAAACAACATTTTATACCCTATTCATGTATAACAGTTTGAAGATATATTTCACATTTGTAATACACAAAATGTGTCTCTTCTCTAATATGCTTAACTATTTTCATTGTGGATAATTGTCTGCAAAATGAGTTTAACCCTTTTCATTGAAAGGAATTTAAAACAAGTTGACCATTTTAAATTCTCAAAATGCATCTCTCCTGTCAAATGCTTTTTATTTCTTAAAATGTGGAAAATGCCTTGAAAGTGTTTGAGACCATATTTACGGAACACAGCATAAAAGGAAACATCATGCTTGAATAACTTAAAAAATGAAATTCAACATCAGTCCTTCCTGTGCTGAACATAAAACAACATTTTATTCCCAGTTCAGAGTTAACTGTTTAAAAATATATTTCACAATTGTAACTCAGAAAATGTGTCTCTTCTGTAATATGCTTCACCAGTTTCATTGGGGATATTGTCTACAACATAATTTTAGACCCTTTTCATGGTAAACAATTTAAAACATGTTGACCAATTTAAACTCTCAAAATGCATCACTCGTGTCAAATGCTTTACTTGTTAAAATGTGGAAATTGCTTTGAAAATGTTTCAGAACATATTTATGGAAAACAGAATAAAAGGAAACATTGTGCATGAATAGCTTTAAACATTCTATTCTACATCAGTCCTTCTAGTGCTGAACCTAAAACAACATTTTAGAAACTATTCAGTTGTAACGTTTTGAAAATATGTTTCACATTAGAAATTCACAAAATGGGCCTCTTCTGTAATATGCTAAACTACTATCGTTGGGGATGTTGTCTACAACATGATTTTAGACCCTTTTCATTGAAAACGCTTTAAAACGTGTACCGTATTTTTAACACTCAAAATTCATCTCTCCGGTAGTATGCAGAACTAGTTGGACATAGGATATTGCCTTAAAATGTATTGAAGTCCATGTTAATGAATGACAGCTAATAACGTAAAGTCATGCTTGAAGAACATTAGAAATTCTATTCTACATTAGTACTTCCAGTGCTGAACATGAAACAACATTTTAGAAACTATTCATGTATAACAGTTTGAAAATATATATCACATTTGTAATACACAAAATGTGTCTCTTCTCTAATATGCTTAACTATTTTCATTGTGGATAATTCACAAAATGGGCCTCTTCTGTAATATGCTTAACTAGTTTCATTGGGGATGTTGTCTACAACATGATTTTAGACCCTTGTCATTGAAAACGGTTTAAAACGTGTTGCATATTTTTAACACTCAAAATTCATCTCTCCGGTAGTATGCAGAACTAGTTGGACATAGGATATTGCCTTAAAATGTATTGAAGACCATGTTAATGAAAGACAGCTTATAATGTAAAGTCATGCTTGAAGAACATTAGAAATTCTATTCTACATTAGTACTTCCAGTGCTGATCATGAAACAACATTTTAGAAACTATTCATGTATAACAGTTTGAAAATATATATCACATTTGTAATACACAAAATGTTCTCTCTTCTCTAATATTCTTAACTATTTTCATTGTGGATAATTCACAAAATGGGCCTCTTCTGTAATATGCTTAACTAGTTTCATTGGAAATGTTGTCTACAACATGATTTAAGACCCTTTTCATTGAAAACGGTTTAAAACGTGTTGCATATTTTTAACACTCAAAATTCATCTCTCCGGTAGTATGCAGAACTTGTTGGACATAGGATATTGCTTTAAAATGTATTGAAGTCCATGTTAATGAATGACAGCTAATAACGTAAAGTCATGCTTGAAGAACATTACAAATTCTATTCTACATTAGTACTTCCAGTGCTGAACATGAAACAACATTTTATACCCTATTCATGTATAACAGTTTGAAGATATATTTCACATTTGTAATACACAAAATGTGTCTCTTCTCTAATATGCTTAACTATTTTCATTGTGGATAATTGTCTGCAAAATGAGTTTAACCCTTTTCATTGAAAGGAATTTAAAACAAGTTGACCATTTTAAATTCTCAAAATGCATCTCTCCTGTCAAATGCTTTTTATTTCTTAAAATGTGGAAAATGCCTTGAAAGTGTTTGAGACCATATTTACGGAACACAGCATAAAAGGAAACATCATGCTTGAATAACTTAAAAAATGAAATTCAACATCAGTCCTTCCTGTGCTGAACATAAAACAACATTTTATTCCCAGTTCAGAGTTAACTGTTTAAAAATATATTTCACAATTGTAACTCAGAAAATGTGTCTCTTCTGTAATATGCTTCACCAGTTTCATTGGGGATATTGTCTACAACATAATTTTAGACCCTTTTCATGGTAAACAATTTAAAACATGTTGACCAATTTAAACTCTCAAAATGCATCACTCGTGTCAAATGCTTTACTTGTTAAAATGTGGAAATTGCTTTGAAAATGTTTCAGAACATATTTATGGAAAACAGAATAAAAGGAAACATTGTGCATGAATAGCTTTAAACATTCTATTCTACATCAGTCCTTCTAGTGCTGAACCTAAAACAACATTTTAGAAACTATTCAGTTGTAACGTTTTGAAAATATGTTTCACATTAGAAATTCACAAAATGGGCCTCTTCTGTAATATGCTAAACTACTATCGTTGGGGATGTTGTCTACAACATGATTTTAGACCCTTTTCATTGAAAACGCTTTAAAACGTGTACCGTATTTTTAACACTCAAAATTCATCTCTCCGGTAGTATGCAGAACTAGTTGGACATAGGATATTGCCTTAAAATGTATTGAAGTCCATGTTAATGAATGACAGCTAATAACGTAAAGTCATGCTTGAAGAACATTAGAAATTCTATTCTACATTAGTACTTCCAGTGCTGAACATGAAACAACATTTTAGAAACTATTCATGTATAACAGTTTGAAAATATATATCACATTTGTAATACACAAAATGTGTCTCTTCTCTAATATGCTTAACTATTTTCATTGTGGATAATTCACAAAATGGGCCTCTTCTGTAATATGCTTAACTAGTTTCATTGGGGATGTTGTCTACAACATGATTTTAGACCCTTGTCATTGAAAACGGTTTAAAACGTGTTGCATATTTTTAACACTCAAAATTCATCTCTCCGGTAGTATGCAGAACTAGTTGGACATAGGATATTGCCTTAAAATGTATTGAAACCATGTTAATGAAAGACAGCTTATAATGTAAAGTCATGCTTGAAGAACATTAGAAATTCTATTCTACATTAGTACTTCCAGTGCTGATCATGAAACAACATTTTAGAAACTATTCATGTATAACAGTTTGAAAATATATATCACATTTGTAATACACAAAATGTTCTCTCTTCTCTAATATTCTTAACTATTTTCATTGTGGATAATTCACAAAATGGGCCTCTTCTGTAATATGCTTAACTAGTTTCATTGGAAATGTTGTCTACAACATGATTTAAGACCCTTTTCATTGAAAACGGTTTAAAACGTGTTGCATATTTTTAACACTCAAAATTCATCTCTCCGGTAGTATGCAGAACTAGTTGGACATAGGATATTGCTTTAAAATGTATTGAAGTCCATGTTAATGAATGACAGCTAATAACGTAAAGTCATGCTTGAAGAACATTACAAATTCTATTCTACATTAGTACTTCCAGTGCTGAACATGAAACAACATTTTATACCCTATTCATGTATAACAGTTTGAAGATATATTTCACATTTGTAATACACAAAATGTGTCTCTTCTCTAATATGCTTAACTATTTTCACTGTGGATAATTGTCTGCAAAATGAGTTTAACCCTTTTCATTGAAAGGAATTTAAAACAAGTTGACCATTTTAAATTCTCAAAATGCATCTCTCCTGTCAAATGCTTTTTATTTCTTAAAATGTGGAAATTGCCTTGAAAGTGTTTGAGACCATATTTACGGAACACAGCATAAAAGGAAACATCATGCTTGAATAACTTAAAAAATGAAATTCAACATCAGTCCTTCCTGTGCTGAACATAAAACAACATTTTATTCCCAGTTCAGAGTTAACTGTTTAAAAATATATTTCACAATTGTAACTCAGAAAATGTGTCTCTTCTGTAATATGCTTCACCAGTTTCATTGGGGATATTGTCTACAACATAATTTTAGACCCTATTCATGGTAAACAATTTAAAACATGTTGACCAATTTAAACTCTCAAAATGCATCACTCGTGTCAAATGCTTTAGTTGTTAAAATGTGGAAATTGCTTTGAAAATGTTTCAGAACATATTTATGGAAAACAGAATAAAAGGAAACATTGTGCATGAATAGCTTTAAACATTCTCTTCTACATCAGTCCTTCTAGTGCTGAACCTAAAACAACATTTTAGAAACTATTCAGTTGTAACTTTTTGAAAATATGTTTCACATTAGAAATTCACAAAATGGGCCTCTTCTGTAATATGCTAAACTACTATCGTTGGGGATGTTGTCTACAACATGATTTTAGACCCTTTTCATTGAAAACGGTTTAAAACGTGTACCGTATTTTTAACACTCAAAATACATCTCTCCAGTAGTATGCAGAACTAGTTGGACATAGGATATTGCCTTAAAATGTATTGAAGTCCATGTTAATGAATGACAGCTAATAACGTAAAGTCATGCTTGAAGAACATTAGAAATTCTATTCTACATTAGTACTTCCAGTGCTGAACATGTTTAACAGTTCAGCACTGAAAATATATATCACATTTGTAATACACAAAATGTGTCTCTTCTCTAATATGCTTAACTATTTTCATTGTGGATAATTCACAAAATGGGCCTCTTCTGTAATATGCTTAACTAGTTTCATTGGGGATGTTGTCTACAACATGATTTAAGACCCTTTTCATTGAAAACGGTTTAAAACGTGTTGCATATTTTTAACACTCAAAATTCATCTCTCCGGTAGTATGCAGAACTAGTTGGACATAGGATATTGCTTTAAAAATGTATTGAAGTCCATGTTAATGAATGACAGCTAATAACGTAAAGTCATGCTTGAAGAACATTACAAATTCTATTCTACATTAGTACTTCCAGTGCTGAACATGAAACAACATTTTAGACCCTATTCATGTATAACAGTTTGAAGATATATTTCACATTTGTAATACACAAAATGTGTCTCTTCTCTAATATGCTTAACTATTTTCATTGTGGATAATTGTCTGCAAAATGAGTTTAACCCTTTTCATTGAAAGGAATTTAAAACAAGTTGACCATTTTAAATTCTCAAAATGCATCTCTCCTGTCAAATGCTTTTTATTTCTTAAAATGTGGAAATTGCCTTGAAAGTGTTTGAGACCATATTTACGGAACACAGCATAAAAGGAAACATCATGCTTGAATAACTTAAAAAATGAAATTCAACATCAGTCCTTCCTGTGCTGAACATAAAACAACATTTTATTCCCAGTTCAGAGTTAACTGTTTAAAAATATATTTCACAATTGTAACTCAGAAAATGTGTCTCTTCTGTAATATGCTTCACCAGTTTCATTGGGGATATTGTCTACAACATAATTTTAGACCCTTTTCATGGTAAACAATTTAAAACATGTTGACCAATTTAAACTCTCAAAATGCATCACTCGTGTCAAATGCTTTACTTGTTAAAATGTGGAAATTGCTTTGAAAATGTTTCAGAACATATTTATGGAAAACAGAATAAAAGGAAACATTGTGCATGAATAGCTTTAAACATTCTATTCTACATCAGTCCTTCTAGTGCTGAACCTAAAACAACATTTTAGAAACTATTCAGTTGTAACGTTTTGAAAATATGTTTCACATTAGAAATTCACAAAATGGGCCTCTTCTGTAATATGCTAAACTACTATCGTTGGGGATGTTGTCTACAACATGATTTTAGACCCTTTTCATTGAAAACGCTTTAAAACGTGTACCGTATTTTTAACACTCAAAATGCATCTCTCCGGTAGTATGCAGAACTAGTTGGACATAGGATATTGCCTTAAAATGTATTGAAGTCCATGTTAATGAATGACAGCTAATAACGTAAAGTCATGCTTGAAGAACATTAGAAATTCTATTCTACATTAGTACTTCCAGTGCTGAACATGAAACAACATTTTAGAAACTATTCATGTATAACAGTTTGAAAATATATATCACATTTGTAATACACAAAATGTGTCTCTTCTCTAATATGCTTAACTATTTTCATTGTGGATAATTCACAAAATGGGCCTCTTCTGTAATATGCTTAACTAGTTTCATTGGGGATGTTGTCTACAACATGATTTTAGACCCTTGTCATTGAAAACGGTTTAAAACGTGTTGCATATTTTTAACACTCAAAATTCATCTCTCCGGTAGTATGCAGAACTAGTTGGACATAGGATATTGCTTTAAAATGTATTGAAGTCCATGTTAATGAATGACAGCTAATAACGTAAAGTCATGCTTGAAGAACATTACAAATTCTATTCTACATTAGTACTTCCAGTGCTGAACATGAAACAACATTTTATACCCTATTCATGTATAACAGTTTGAAGATATATTTCACATTTGTAATACACAAAATGTGTCTCTTCTCTAATATGCTTAACTATTTTCATTGTGGATAATTGTCTGCAAAATGAGTTTAACCCTTTTCATTGAAAGGAATTTAAAACAAGTTGACCATTTTAAATTCTCAAAATGCATCTCTCCTGTCAAATGCTTTTTATTTCTTAAAATGTGGAAATTGCCTTGAAAGTGTTTGAGACCATATTTACGGAACACAGCATAAAAGGAAACATCATGCTTGAATAACTTAAAAAATGAAATTCAACATCAGTCCTTCCTGTGCTGAACATAAAACAACATTTTATTCCCAGTTCAGAGTTAACTGTTTAAAAATATATTTCACAATTGTAACTCAGAAAATGTGTCTCTTCTGTAATATGCTTCACCAGTTTCATTGGGGATATTGTCTACAACATAATTTTAGACCCTTTTCATGGTAAACAATTTAAAACATGTTGACCAATTTAAACTCTCAAAATGCATCACTCGTGTCAAATGCTTTACTTGTTAAAATGTGGAAATTGCTTTGAAAATGTTTCAGAACATATTTATGGAAAACAGAATAAAAGGAAACATTGTGCATGAATAGCTTTAAACATTCTCTTCTACATCAGTCCTTCTAGTGCTGAACCTAAAACAACATTTTAGAAACTATTCAGTTGTAACGTTTTGAAAATATGTTTCACATTAGAAATTCACAAAATGGGCCTCTTCTGTAATATGCTAAACTACTATCGTTGGGGATGTTGTCTACAACATGATTTTAGACCCTTTTCATTGAAAACGGTTTAAAACGTGTACCGTATTTTTAACACTCAAAATACATCTCTCCAGTAGTATGCAGAACTAGTTGGACATAGGATATTGCCTTAAAATGTATTGAAGTCCATGTTAATGAATGACAGCTAATAACGTAAAGTCATGCTTGAAGAACATTAGAAATTCTATTCTACATTAGTACTTCCAGTGCTGAACATGTTTAACAGTTCAGCACTGAAAATATATATCACATTTGTAATACACAAAATGTGTCTCTTCTCTAATATGCTTAACTATTTTCATTGTGGATAATTCACAAAATGGGCCTCTTCTGTAATATGCTTAACTAGTTTCATTGGGGATGTTGTCTACAACATGATTTAAGACCCTTTTCATTGAAAACGGTTTAAAACGTGTTGCATATTTTTAACACTCAAAATTCATCTCTCCGGTAGTATGCAGAACTAGTTGGACATAGGATATTGCTTTAAAAATGTATTGAAGTCCATGTTAATGAATGACAGCTAATAACGTAAAGTCATGCTTGAAGAACATTACAAATTCTATTCTACATTAGTACTTCCAGTGCTGAACATGAAACAACATTTTAGACCCTATTCATGTATAACAGTTTGAAGATATATTTCACATTTGTAATACACAAAATGTGTCTCTTCTCTAATATGCTTAACTATTTTCATTGTGGATAATTGTCTGCAAAATGAGTTTAACCCTTTTCATTGAAAGGAATTTAAAACAAGTTGACCATTTTAAATTCTCAAAATGCATCTCTCCTGTCAAATGCTTTTTATTTCTTAAAATGTGGAAATTGCCTTGAAAGTGTTTGAGACCATATTTACGGAACACAGCATAAAAGGAAACATCATGCTTGAATAACTTAAAAAATGAAATTCAACATCAGTCCTTCCTGTGCTGAACATAAAACAACATTTTATTCCCAGTTCAGAGTTAACTGTTTAAAAATATATTTCACAATTGTAACTCAGAAAATGTGTCTCTTCTGTAATATGCTTCACCAGTTTCATTGGGGATATTGTCTACAACATAATTTTAGACCCTTTTCATGGTAAACAATTTAAAACATGTTGACCAATTTAAACTCTCAAAATGCATCACTCGTGTCAAATGCTTTACTTGTTAAAATGTGGAAATTGCTTTGAAAATGTTTCAGAACATATTTATGGAAAACAGAATAAAAGGAAACATTGTGCATGAATAGCTTTAAACATTCTATTCTACATCAGTCCTTCTAGTGCTGAACCTAAAACAACATTTTAGAAACTATTCAGTTGTAACGTTTTGAAAATATGTTTCACATTAGAAATTCACAAAATGGGCCTCTTCTGTAATATGCTAAACTACTATCGTTGGGGATGTTGTCTACAACATGATTTTAGACCCTTTTCATTGAAAACGCTTTAAAACGTGTACCGTATTTTTAACACTCAAAATTCATCTCTCCGGTAGTATGCAGAACTAGTTGGACATAGGATATTGCTTTAAAATGTATTGAAGTCCATGTTAATGAATGACAGCTAATAACGTAAAGTCATGCTTGAAGAACATTAGAAATTCTATTCTACATTAGTACTTCCAGTGCTGAACATGAAACAACATTTTAGAAACTATTCATGTATAACAGTTTGAAAATATATATCACATTTGTAATACACAAAATGTTGTCTCTTCTCTAATATTCTTAACTATTTTCATTGTGGATAATTCACAAAATGGGCCTCTTCTGTAATATGCTTAACTAGTTTCATTGGAAATGTTGTCTACAACATGATTTAAGACCCTTTTCATTGAAAACGGTTTAAAACGTGTTGCATATTTCTAACACTCAAAATTCATCTCTCCGGTAGTGTGCAGAACTAGTTGGACATAGGATATTGCTTTAAAATGTATTGAAGTCCATGTTAATGAATGACAGCTAATAACGTAAAGTCATGCTTGAAGAACATTACAAATTCTATTCTACATTAGTACTTCCAGTGCTGAACATGAAACAACATTTTATACCCTATTCATGTATAACAGTTTGAAGATATATTTCACATTTGTAATACACAAAATGTGTCTCTTCTCTAATATGCTTAACTATTTTCATTGTGGATAATTGTCTGCAAAATGAGTTTAACCCTTTTCATTGAAAGGAATTTAAAACAAGTTGACCATTTTAAATTCTCAAAATGCATCTCTCCTGTCAAATGCTTTTTATTTCTTAAAATGTGGAAATTGCCTTGAAAGTGTTTGAGACCATATTTACGGAACACAGCATAAAAGGAAACATCATGCTTGAATAACTTAAAAAATGAAATTCAACATCAGTCCTTCCTGTGCTGAACATAAAACAACATTTTATTCCCAGTTCAGAGTTAACTGTTTAAAAATATATTTCACAATTGTAACTCAGAAAATGTGTCTCTTCTGTAATATGCTTCACCAGTTTCATTGGGGATATTGTCTACAACATAATTTTAGACCCTTTTCATGGTAAACAATTTAAAACATGTTGACCAATTTAAACTCTCAAAATGCATCACTCGTGTCAAATGCTTTACTTGTTAAAATGTGGAAATTGCTTTGAAAATGTTTCAGAACATATTTATGGAAAACAGAATAAAAGGAAACATTGTGCATGAATAGCTTTAAACATTCTCTTCTACATCAGTCCTTCTAGTGCTGAACCTAAAACAACATTTTAGAAACTATTCAGTTGTAACGTTTTGAAAATATGTTTCACATTAGAAATTCACAAAATGGGCCTCTTCTGTAATATGCTAAACTACTATCGTTGGGGATGTTGTCTACAACATGATTTTAGACCCTTTTCATTGAAAACGGTTTAAAACGTGTACCGTATTTTTAACACTCAAAATACATCTCTCCAGTAGTATGCAGAACTAGTTGGACATAGGATATTGCCTTAAAATGTATTGAAGTCCATGTTAATGAATGACAGCTAATAACGTAAAGTCATGCTTGAAGAACATTAGAAATTCTATTCTACATTAGTACTTCCAGTGCTGAACATGTTTAACAGTTCAGCACTGAAAATATATATCACATTTGTAATACACAAAATGTGTCTCTTCTCTAATATGCTTAACTATTTTCATTGTGGATAATTCACAAAATGGGCCTCTTCTGTAATATGCTTAACTAGTTTCATTGGGGATGTTGTCTACAACATGATTTAAGACCCTTTTCATTGAAAACGGTTTAAAACGTGTTGCATATTTTTAACACTCAAAATTCATCTCTCCGGTAGTATGCAGAACTAGTTGGACATAGGATATTGCTTTAAAAATGTATTGAAGTCCATGTTAATGAATGACAGCTAATAACGTAAAGTCATGCTTGAAGAACATTACAAATTCTATTCTACATTAGTACTTCCAGTGCTGAACATGAAACAACATTTTAGACCCTATTCATGTATAACAGTTTGAAGATATATTTCACATTTGTAATACACAAAATGTGTCTCTTCTCTAATATGCTTAACTATTTTCATTGTGGATAATTGTCTGCAAAATGAGTTTAACCCTTTTCATTGAAAGGAATTTAAAACAAGTTGACCATTTTAAATTCTCAAAATGCATCTCTCCTGTCAAATGCTTTTTATTTCTTAAAATGTGGAAATTGCCTTGAAAGTGTTTGAGACCATATTTACGGAACACAGCATAAAAGGAAACATCATGCTTGAATAACTTAAAAAATGAAATTCAACATCAGTCCTTCCTGTGCTGAACATAAAACAACATTTTATTCCCAGTTCAGAGTTAACTGTTTAAAAATATATTTCACAATTGTAACTCAGAAAATGTGTCTCTTCTGTAATATGCTTCACCAGTTTCATTGGGGATATTGTCTACAACATAATTTTAGACCCTTTTCATGGTAAACAATTTAAAACATGTTGACCAATTTAAACTCTCAAAATGCATCACTCGTGTCAAATGCTTTACTTGTTAAAATGTGGAAATTGCTTTGAAAATGTTTCAGAACATATTTATGGAAAACAGAATAAAAGGAAACATTGTGCATGAATAGCTTTAAACATTCTATTCTACATCAGTCCTTCTAGTGCTGAACCTAAAACAACATTTTAGAAACTATTCAGTTGTAACGTTTTGAAAATATGTTTCACATTAGAAATTCACAAAATGGGCCTCTTCTGTAATATGCTAAACTACTATCGTTGGGGATGTTGTCTACAACATGATTTTAGACCCTTTTCATTGAAAACGCTTTAAAACGTGTACCGTATTTTTAACACTCAAAATTCATCTCTCCGGTAGTATGCAGAACTAGTTGGACATAGGATATTGCCTTAAAATGTATTGAAGTCCATGTTAATGAATGACAGCTAATAACGTAAAGTCATGCTTGAAGAACATTAGAAATTCTATTCTACATTAGTACTTCCAGTGCTGAACATGAAACAACATTTTAGAAACTATTCATGTATAACAGTTTGAAAATATATATCACATTTGTAATACACAAAATGTGTCTCTTCTCTAATATGCTTAACTATTTTCATTGTGGATAATTCACAAAATGGGCCTCTTCTGTAATATGCTTAACTAGTTTCATTGGGGATGTTGTCTACAACATGATTTTAGACCCTTGTCATTGAAAACGGTTTAAAACGTGTTGCATATTTTTAACACTCAAAATTCATCTCTCCGGTAGTATGCAGAACTAGTTGGACATAGGATATTGCCTTAAAATGTATTGAAGACCATGTTAATGAAAGACAGCTTATAATGTAAAGTCATGCTTGAAGAACATTAGAAATTCTATTCTACATTAGTACTTCCAGTGCTGATCATGAAACAACATTTTAGAAACTATTCATGTATAACAGTTTGAAAATATATATCACATTTGTAATACACAAAATGTTCTCTCTTCTCTAATATTCTTAACTATTTTCATTGTGGATAATTCACAAAATGGGCCTCTTCTGTAATATGCTTAACTAGTTTCATTGGAAATGTTGTCTACAACATGATTTAAGACCCTTTTCATTGAAAACGGTTTAAAACGTGTTGCATATTTTTAACACTCAAAATTCATCTCTCCGGTAGTATGCAGAACTAGTTGGACATAGGATATTGCTTTAAAATGTATTGAAGTCCATGTTAATGAATGACAGCTAATAACGTAAAGTCATGCTTGAAGAACATTACAAATTCTATTCTACATTAGTACTTCCAGTGCTGAACATGAAACAACATTTTATACCCTATTCATGTATAACAGTTTGAAGATATATTTCACATTTGTAATACACAAAATGTGTCTCTTCTCTAATATGCTTAACTATTTTCACTGTGGATAATTGTCTGCAAAATGAGTTTAACCCTTTTCATTGAAAGGAATTTAAAACAAGTTGACCATTTTAAATTCTCAAAATGCATCTCTCCTGTCAAATGCTTTTTATTTCTTAAAATGTGGAAATTGCCTTGAAAGTGTTTGAGACCATATTTACGGAACACAGCATAAAAGGAAACATCATGCTTGAATAACTTAAAAAATGAAATTCAACATCAGTCCTTCCTGTGCTGAACATAAAACAACATTTTATTCCCAGTTCAGAGTTAACTGTTTAAAAATATATTTCACAATTGTAACTCAGAAAATGTGTCTCTTCTGTTATATGCTTCACCAGTTTCATTGGGGATATTGTCTACAACATAATTTTAGACCCTTTTCATGGTAAACAATTTAAAACATGTTGACCAATTTAAACTCTCAAAATGCATCACTCGTGTCAAATGCTTTACTTGTTAAAATGTGGAAATTGCTTTGAAAATGTTTCAGAACATATTTATGGAAAACAGAATAAAAGGAAACATTGTGCATGAATAGCTTTAAACATTCTCTTCTACATCAGTCCTTCTAGTGCTGAACCTAAAACAACATTTTAGAAACTATTCAGTTGTAACGTTTTGAAAATATGTTTCACATTAGAAATTCACAAAATGGGCCTCTTCTGTAATATGCTAAACTACTATCGTTGGGGATGTTGTCTACAACATGATTTTAGACCCTTTTCATTGAAAACGGTTTAAAACGTGTACCGTATTTTTAACACTCAAAATACATCTCTCCAGTAGTATGCAGAACTAGTTGGACATAGGATATTGCCTTAAAATGTATTGAAGTCCATGTTAATGAATGACAGCTAATAACGTAAAGTCATGCTTGAAGAACATTAGAAATTCTATTCTACATTAGTACTTCCAGTGCTGAACATGTTTAACAGTTCAGCACTGAAAATATATATCACATTTGTAATACACAAAATGTGTCTCTTCTCTAATATGCTTAACTATTTTCATTGTGGATAATTCACAAAATGGGCCTCTTCTGTAATATGCTTAACTAGTTTCATTGGGGATGTTGTCTACAACATGATTTAAGACCCTTTTCATTGAAAACGGTTTAAAACGTGTTGCATATTTTTAACACTCAAAATTCATCTCTCCGGTAGTATGCAGAACTAGTTGGACATAGGATATTGCTTTAAAAATGTATTGAAGTCCATGTTAATGAATGACAGCTAATAACGTAAAGTCATGCTTGAAGAACATTACAAATTCTATTCTACATTAGTACTTCCAGTGCTGAACATGAAACAACATTTTAGACCCTATTCATGTATAACAGTTTGAAGATATATTTCACATTTGTAATACACAAAATGTGTCTCTTCTCTAATATGCTTAACTATTTTCATTGTGGATAATTGTCTGCAAAATGAGTTTAACCCTTTTCATTGAAAGGAATTTAAAACAAGTTGACCATTTTAAATTCTCAAAATGCATCTCTCCTGTCAAATGCTTTTTATTTCTTAAAATGTGGAAATTGCCTTGAAAGTGTTTGAGACCATATTTACGGAACACAGCATAAAAGGAAACATCATGCTTGAATAACTTAAAAAATGAAATTCAACATCAGTCCTTCCTGTGCTGAACATAAAACAACATTTTATTCCCAGTTCAGAGTTAACTGTTTAAAAATATATTTCACAATTGTAACTCAGAAAATGTGTCTCTTCTGTAATATGCTTCACCAGTTTCATTGGGGATATTGTCTACAACATAATTTTAGACCCTTTTCATGGTAAACAATTTAAAACATGTTGACCAATTTAAACTCTCAAAATGCATCACTCGTGTCAAATGCTTTACTTGTTAAAATGTGGAAATTGCTTTGAAAATGTTTCAGAACATATTTATGGAAAACAGAATAAAAGGAAACATTGTGCATGAATAGCTTTAAACATTCTATTCTACATCAGTCCTTCTAGTGCTGAACCTAAAACAACATTTTAGAAACTATTCAGTTGTAACGTTTTGAAAATATGTTTCACATTAGAAATTCACAAAATGGGCCTCTTCTGTAATATGCTAAACTACTATCGTTGGGGATGTTGTCTACAACATGATTTTAGACCCTTTTCATTGAAAACGCTTTAAAACGTGTACCGTATTTTTAACACTCAAAATTCATCTCTCCGGTAGTATGCAGAACTAGTTGGACATAGGATATTGCTTTAAAATGTATTGAAGTCCATGTTAATGAATGACAGCTAATAACGTAAAGTCATGCTTGAAGAACATTAGAAATTCTATTCTACATTAGTACTTCCAGTGCTGAACATGAAACAACATTTTAGAAACTATTCATGTATAACAGTTTGAAAATATATATCACATTTGTAATACACAAAATGTTGTCTCTTCTCTAATATTCTTAACTATTTTCATTGTGGATAATTCACAAAATGGGCCTCTTCTGTAATATGCTTAACTAGTTTCATTGGAAATGTTGTCTACAACATGATTTAAGACCCTTTTCATTGAAAACGGTATAAAACGTGTTGCATATTTTTAACACTCAAAATTCATCTCTCCGGTAGTATGCAGAACTAGTTGGACATAGGATATTGCTTTAAAATGTATTGAAGTCCATGTTAATGAATGACAGCTAATAACGTAAAGTCATGCTTGAAGAACATTACAAATTCTATTCTACATTAGTACTTCCAGTGCTGAACATGAAACAACATTTTATACCCTATTCATGTATAACAGTTTGAAGATATATTTCACATTTGTAATACACAAAATGTGTCTCTTCTCTAATATGCTTAACTATTTTCATTGTGGATAATTGTCTGCAAAATGAGTTTAACCCTTTTCATTGAAAGGAATTTAAAACAAGTTGACCATTTTAAATTCTCAAAATGCATCTCTCCTGTCAAATGCTTTTTATTTCTTAAAATGTGGAAATTGCCTTGAAAGTGTTTGAGACCATATTTACGGAACACAGCATAAAAGGAAACATCATGCTTGAATAACTTAAAAAATGAAATTCAACATCAGTCCTTCCTGTGCTGAACATAAAACAACATTTTATTCCCAGTTCAGAGTTAACTGTTTAAAAATATATTTCACAATTGTAACTCAGAAAATGTGTCTCTTCTGTAATATGCTTCACCAGTTTCATTGGGGATATTGTCTACAACATAATTTTAGACCCTTTTCATGGTAAACAATTTAAAACATGTTGACCAATTTAAACTCTCAAAATGCATCACTCGTGTCAAATGCTTTACTTGTTAAAATGTGGAAATTGCTTTGAAAATGTTTCAGAACATATTTATGGAAAACAGAATAAAAGGAAACATTGTGCATGAATAGCTTTAAACATTCTCTTCTACATCAGTCCTTCTAGTGCTGAACCTAAAACAACATTTTAGAAACTATTCAGTTGTAACGTTTTGAAAATATGTTTCACATTAGAAATTCACAAAATGGGCCTCTTCTGTAATATGCTAAACTACTATCGTTGGGGATGTTGTCTACAACATGATTTTAGACCCTTTTCATTGAAAACGGTTTAAAACGTGTACCGTATTTTTAACACTCAAAATACATCTCTCCAGTAGTATGCAGAACTAGTTGGACATAGGATATTGCCTTAAAATGTATTGAAGTCCATGTTAATGAATGACAGCTAATAACGTAAAGTCATGCTTGAAGAACATTAGAAATTCTATTCTACATTAGTACTTCCAGTGCTGAACATGTTTAACAGTTCAGCACTGAAAATATATATCACATTTGTAATACACAAAATGTGTCTCTTCTCTAATATGCTTAACTATTTTCATTGTGGATAATTCACAAAATGGGCCTCTTCTGTAATATGCTTAACTAGTTTCATTGGGGATGTTGTCTACAACATGATTTTAGACCCTTGTCATTGAAAACGGTTTAAAACGTGTTGCATATTTTTAACACTCAAAATTCATCTCTCCGGTAGTATGCAGAACTAGTTGGACATAGGATATTGCCTTAAAATGTATTGAAGACCATGTTAATGAAAGACAGCTTATAATGTAAAGTCATGCTTGAAGAACATTAGAAATTCTATTCTACATTAGTACTTCCAGTGCTGATCATGAAACAACATTTTAGAAACTATTCATGTATAACAGTTTGAAAATATATATCACATTTGTAATACACAAAATGTTGTCTCTTCTCTAATATTCTTAACTATTTTCATTGTGGATAATTCACAAAATGGGCCTCTTCTGTAATATGCTTAACTAGTTTCATTGGAAATGTTGTCTACAACATGATTTAAGACCCTTTTCATTGAAAACGGTTTAAAACGTGTTGCATATTTTTAACACTCAAAATTCATCTCTCCGGTAGTATGCAGAACTAGTTGGACATAGGATATTGCTTTAAAATGTATTGAAGTCCATGTTAATGAATGACAGCTAATAACGTAAAGTCATGCTTGAAGAACATTACAAATTCTATTCTACATTAGTACTTCCAGTGCTGAACATGAAACAACATTTTATACCCTATTCATGTATAACAGTTTGAAGATATATTTCACATTTGTAATACACAAAATGTGTCTCTTCTCTAATATGCTTAACTATTTTCATTGTGGATAATTGTCTGCAAAATGAGTTTAACCCTTTTCATTGAAAGGAATTTAAAACAAGTTGACCATTTTAAATTCTCAAAATGCATCTCTCCTGTCAAATGCTTTTTATTTCTTAAAATGTGGAAATTGCCTTGAAAGTGTTTGAGACCATATTTACGGAACACAGCATAAAAGGAAACATCATGCTTGAATAACTTAAAAAATGAAATTCAACATCAGTCCTTCCTGTGCTGAACATAAAACAACATTTTATTCCCAGTTCAGAGTTAACTGTTTAAAAATATATTTCACAATTGTAACTCAGAAAATGTGTCTCTTCTGTAATATGCTTCACCAGTTTCATTGGGGATATTGTCTACAACATAATTTTAGACCCTTTTCATGGTAAACAATTTAAAACATGTTGACCAATTTAAACTCTCAAAATGCATCACTCGTGTCAAATGCTTTACTTGTTAAAATGTGGAAATTGCTTTGAAAATGTTTCAGAACATATTTATGGAAAACAGAATAAAAGGAAACATTGTGCATGAATAGCTTTAAACATTCTCTTCTACATCAGTCCTTCTAGTGCTGAACCTAAAACAACATTTTAGAAACTATTCAGTTGTAACGTTTTGAAAATATGTTTCACATTAGAAATTCACAAAATGGGCCTCTTCTGTAATATGCTAAACTACTATCGTTGGGGATGTTGTCTACAACATGATTTTAGACCCTTTTCATTGAAAACGCTTTAAAACGTGTACCGTATTTTTAACACTCAAAATTCATCTCTCCGGTAGTATGCAGAACTAGTTGGACATAGGATATTGCCTTAAAATGTATTGAAGTCCATGTTAATGAATGACAGCTAATAACGTAAAGTCATGCTTGAAGAACATTAGAAATTCTATTCTACATTAGTACTTCCAGTGCTGAACATGAAACAACATTTTAGAAACTATTCATGTATAACAGTTTGAAAATATATATCACATTTGTAATACACAAAATGTGTCTCTTCTCTAATATGCTTAACTATTTTCATTGTGGATAATTCACAAAATGGGCCTCTTCTGTAATATGCTTAACTAGTTTCATTGGGGATGTTGTCTACAACATGATTTTAGACCCTTGTCATTGAAAACGGTTTAAAACGTGTTGCATATTTTTAACACTCAAAATTCATCTCTCCGGTAGTATGCAGAACTAGTTGGACATAGGATATTGCCTTAAAATGTATTGAAGACCATGTTAATGAAAGACAGCTTATAATGTAAAGTCATGCTTGAAGAACATTAGAAATTCTATTCTACATTAGTACTTCCAGTGCTGATCATGAAACAACATTTTAGAAACTATTCATGTATAACAGTTTGAAAATATATATCACATTTGTAATACACAAAATGTTCTCTCTTCTCTAATATTCTTAACTATTTTCATTGTGGATAATTCACAAAATGGGCCTCTTCTGTAATATGCTTAACTAGTTTCATTGGAAATGTTGTCTACAACATGATTTAAGACCCTTTTCATTGAAAACGGTTTAAAACGTGTTGCATATTTTTAACACTCAAAATTCATCTCTCCGGTAGTATGCAGAACTAGTTGGACATAGGATATTGCTTTAAAATGTATTGAAGTCCATGTTAATGAATGACAGCTAATAACGTAAAGTCATGCTTGAAGAACATTACAAATTCTATTCTACATTAGTACTTCCAGTGCTGAACATGAAACAACATTTTATACCCTATTCATGTATAACAGTTTGAAGATATATTTCACATTTGTAATACACAAAATGTGTCTCTTCTCTAATATGCTTAACTATTTTCATTGTGGATAATTGTCTGCAAAATGAGTTTAACCCTTTTCATTGAAAGGAATTTAAAACAAGTTGACCATTTTAAATTCTCAAAATGCATCTCTCCTGTCAAATGCTTTTTATTTCTTAAAATGTGGAAATTGCCTTGAAAGTGTTTGAGACCATATTTACGGAACACAGCATAAAAGGAAACATCATGCTTGAATAACTTAAAAAATGAAATTCAACATCAGTCCTTCCTGTGCTGAACATAAAACAACATTTTATTCCCAGTTCAGAGTTAACTGTTTAAAAATATATTTCACAATTGTAACTCAGAAAATGTGTCTCTTCTGTAATATGCTTCACCAGTTTCATTGGGGATATTGTCTACAACATAATTTTAGACCCTTTTCATGGTAAACAATTTAAAACATGTTGACCAATTTAAACTCTCAAAATGCATCACTCGTGTCAAATGCTTTACTTGTTAAAATGTGGAAATTGCTTTGAAAATGTTTCAGAACATATTTATGGAAAACAGAATAAAAGGAAACATTGTGCATGAATAGCTTTAAACATTCTCTTCTACATCAGTCCTTCTAGTGCTGAACCTAAAACAACATTTTAGAAACTATTCAGTTGTAACGTTTTGAAAATATGTTTCACATTAGAAATTCACAAAATGGGCCTCTTCTGTAATATGCTAAACTACTATCGTTGGGGATGTTGTCTACAACATGATTTTAGACCCTTTTCATTGAAAACGCTTTAAAACGTGTACCGTATTTTTAACACTCAAAATTCATCTCTCCGGTAGTATGCAGAACTAGTTGGACATAGGATATTGCCTTAAAATGTATTGAAGTCCATGTTAATGAATGACAGCTAATAACGTAAAGTCATGCTTGAAGAACATTAGAAATTCTATTCTACATTAGTACTTCCAGTGCTGAACATGAAACAACATTTTAGAAACTATTCATGTATAACAGTTTGAAAATATATATCACATTTGTAATACACAAAATGTGTCTCTTCTCTAATATGCTTAACTATTTTCATTGTGGATAATTCACAAAATGGGCCTCTTCTGTAATATGCTTAACTAGTTTCATTGGGGATGTTGTCTACAACATGATTTTAGACCCTTGTCATTGAAAACGGTTTAAAACGTGTTGCATATTTTTAACACTCAAAATTCATCTCTCCGGTAGTATGCAGAACTAGTTGGACATAGGATATTGCCTTAAAATGTATTGAAGACCATGTTAATGAAAGACAGCTTATAATGTAAAGTCATGCTTGAAGAACATTAGAAATTCTATTCTACATTAGTACTTCCAGTGCTGATCATGAAACAACATTTTAGAAACTATTCATGTATAACAGTTTGAAAATATATATCACATTTGTAATACACAAAATGTTCTCTCTTCTCTAATATTCTTAACTATTTTCATTGTGGATAATTCACAAAATGGGCCTCTTCTGTAATATGCTTAACTAGTTTCATTGGAAATGTTGTCTACAACATGATTTAAGACCCTTTTCATTGAAAACGGTTTAAAACGTGTTGCATATTTTTAACACTCAAAATTCATCTCTCCGGTAGTATGCAGAACTAGTTGGACATAGGATATTGCTTTAAAATGTATTGAAGTCCATGTTAATGAATGACAGCTAATAACGTAAAGTCATGCTTGAAGAACATTACAAATTCTATTCTACATTAGTACTTCCAGTGCTGAACATGAAACAACATTTTATACCCTATTCATGTATAACAGTTTGAAGATATATTTCACATTTGTAATACACAAAATGTGTCTCTTCTCTAATATGCTTAACTATTTTCATTGTGGATAATTGTCTGCAAAATGAGTTTAACCCTTTTCATTGAAAGGAATTTAAAACAAGTTGACCATTTTAAATTCTCAAAATGCATCTCTCCTGTCAAATGCTTTTTATTTCTTAAAATGTGGAAATTGCCTTGAAAGTGTTTGAGACCATATTTACGGAACACAGCATAAAAGGAAACATCATGCTTGAATAACTTAAAAAATGAAATTCAACATCAGTCCTTCCTGTGCTGAACATAAAACAACATTTTATTCCCAGTTCAGAGTTAACTGTTTAAAAATATATTTCACAATTGTAACTCAGAAAATGTGTCTCTTCTGTAATATGCTTCACCAGTTTCATTGGGGATATTGTCTACAACATAATTTTAGACCCTTTTCATGGTAAACAATTTAAAACATGTTGACCAATTTAAACTCTCAAAATGCATCACTCGTGTCAAATGCTTTACTTGTTAAAATGTGGAAATTGCTTTGAAAATGTTTCAGAACATATTTATGGAAAACAGAATAAAAGGAAACATTGTGCATGAATAGCTTTAAACATTCTCTTCTACATCAGTCCTTCTAGTGCTGAACCTAAAACAACATTTTAGAAACTATTCAGTTGTAACGTTTTGAAAATATGTTTCACATTAGAAATTCACAAAATGGGCCTCTTCTGTAATATGCTAAACTACTATCGTTGGGGATGTTGTCTACAACATGATTTTAGACCCTTTTCATTGAAAACGGTTTAAAACGTGTACCGTATTTTTAACACTCAAAATACATCTCTCCAGTAGTATGCAGAACTAGTTGGACATAGGATATTGCCTTAAAATGTATTGAAGTCCATGTTAATGAATGACAGCTAATAACGTAAAGTCATGCTTGAAAAACATTAGAAATTCTATTCTACATTAGTACTTCCAGTGCTGAACATGTTTAACAGTTCAGCACTGAAAATATATATCACATTTGTAATACACAAAATGTGTCTCTTCTCTAATATGCTTAACTATTTTCATTGTGGATAATTCACAAAATGGGCCTCTTCTGTAATATGCTTAACTAGTTTCATTGGGGATGTTGTCTACAACATGATTTAAGACCCTTTTCATTGAAAACGGTTTAAAACGTGTTGCATATTTTTAACACTCAAAATTCATCTCTCCGGTAGTATGCAGAACTAGTTGGACATAGGATATTGCTTTAAAAATGTATTGAAGTCCATGTTAATGAATGACAGCTAATAACGTAAAGTCATGCTTGAAGAACATTACAAATTCTATTCTACATTAGTACTTCCAGTGCTGAACATGAAACAACATTTTATACCCTATTCATGTATAACAGTTTGAAGATATATTTCACATTTGTAATACACAAAATGTGTCTCTTCTCTAATATGCTTAACTATTTTCATTGTGGATAATTGTCTGCAAAATGAGTTTAACCCTTTTCATTGAAAGGAATTTAAAACAAGTTGACCATTTTAAATTCTCAAAATGCATCTCTCCTGTCAAATGCTTTTTATTTCTTAAAATGTGGAAATTGCCTTGAAAGTGTTTGAGACCATATTTACGGAACACAGCATAAAAGGAAACATCATGCTTGAATAACTTAAAAAATGAAATTCAACATCAGTCCTTCCTGTGCTGAACATAAAACAACATTTTATTCCCAGTTCAGAGTTAACTGTTTAAAAATATATTTCACAATTGTAACTCAGAAAATGTGTCTCTTCTGTAATATGCTTCACCAGTTTCATTGGGGATATTGTCTACAACATAATTTAGACCCTTTTCATGGTAAACAATTTAAAACATGTTGACCAATTTAAACTCTCAAAATGCATCACTCGTGTCAAATGCTTTACTTGTTAAAATGTGGAAATTGCTTTGAAAATGTTTCAGAACATATTTATGGAAAACAGAATAAAAGGAAACATTGTGCATGAATAGCTTTAAACATTCTCTTCTACATCATTCCTTCTAGTGCTGAACCTAAAACAACATTTTAGAAACTATTCAGTTGTAACGTTTTGAAAATATGTTTCACATTAGAAATTCACAAAATATGCCTCTTCTGTAATATGCTAAACTACTATCGTTGGGGATGTTGTCTACAACATGATTTTAGACACTTTTCATTGAAAACGGTTTAAAACCTGTACCGTATTTTTAACACTCAAAATACATCTCTCCAGTAGTATGCAGAACTAGTTGGACATAGGATATTGCCTTAAAATGTATTGAAGTCCATGTTAATGAATGACAGCTAATAACGTAAAGTCATGCTTGAAGAACATTAGAAATTCTATTCTACATTAGTACTTCCAGTGCTGAACATGACTAACAGTTCAGCACTGAAAATATATATCACATTTGTAATACACAAAATGTGTCTCTTCTCTAATATGCTTAACTATTTTCATTGTGGATAATTCACAAAATGGGCCTCTTCTGTAATATGCTTAACTAGTTTCATTGGGGATGTTGTCTACAACATGATTTTAGACCCTTGTCATTGAAAACGGTTTAAAACGTGTTGCATATTTTTAACACTCAAAATTCATCTCTCCGGTAGTATGCAGAACTAGTTGGACATAGGATATTGCCTTAAAATGTATTGAAGACCATGTTAATGAAAGACAGCTTATAATGTAAAGTCATGCTTGAAGAACATTAGAAATTCTATTCTATATTAGTACTTCCAGTGCTGATCATGAAACAACATTTTAGAAACTATTCATGTATAACAGTTTGAAAATATATATCACATTTGTAATACACAAAATGTTGTCTCTTCTCTAATATTCTTAACTATTTTCATTGTGGATAATTCACAAAATGGGCCTCTTCTGTAATATGCTTAACTAGTTTCATTGGAAATGTTGTCTACAACATGATTTAAGACCCTTTTCATTGAAAACGGTTTAAAACGTGTTGCATATTTTTAACACTCAAAATTCATCTCTCCGGTAGTATGCAGAACTAGTTGGACATAGGATATTGCTTTAAAATGTATTGAAGTCCATGTTAATGAATGACAGCTAATAACGTAAAGTCATGCTTGAAGAACATTACAAATTCTATTCTACATTAGTACTTCCAGTGCTGAACATGAAACAACATTTTATACCCTATTCATGTATAACAGTTTGAAGATATATTTCACATTTGTAATACACAAAATGTGTCTCTTCTCTAATATGCTTAACTATTTTCATTGTGGATAATTGTCTGCAAAATGAGTTTAACCCTTTTCATTGAAAGGAATTTAAAACAAGTTGACCATTTTAAATTCTCAAAATGCATCTCTCCTGTCAAATGCTTTTTATTTCTTAAAATGTGGAAATTGCCTTGAAAGTGTTTGAGACCATATTTACGGAACACAGCATAAAAGGAAACATCATGCTTGAATAACTTAAAAAATGAAATTCAACATCAGTCCTTCCTGTGCTGAACATAAAACAACATTTTATTCCCAGTTCAGAGTTAACTGTTTAAAAATATATTTCACAATTGTAACTCAGAAAATGTGTCTCTTCTGTAATATGCTTCACCTGTTTCATTGGGGATATTGTCTACAACATAATTTTAGACCCTTTTCATGGTAAACAATTTAAAACATGTTGACCAATTTAAACTCTCAAAATGCATCACTCGTGTCAAATGCTTTACTTGTTAAAATGTGGAAATTGCTTTGAAAATGTTTCAGAACATATTTATGGAAAACAGAATAAAAGTAAACATTGTGCATGAATAGCTTTAAACATTCTATTCTACATCAGTCCTTCTAGTGCTGAACCTAAAACAACATTTTAGAAACTATTCAGTTGTAACGTTTTGAAAATATGTTTCACATTAGAAATTCACAAAATGGGCCTCTTCTGTAATATGCTAAACTACTATCGTTGGGGATGTTGTCTACAACATGATTTTAGACCCTTTTCATTGAAAACGCTTTAAAACGTGTACCGTATTTTTAACACTCAAAATTCATCTCTCCGGTAGTATGCAGAACTAGTTGGACATAGGATATTGCCTTAAAATGTATTGAAGTCCATGTTAATGAATGACAGCTAATAACGTAAAGTCATGCTTGAAGAACATTAGAAATTCTATTCTACATTAGTACTTCCAGTGCTGAACATGAAACAACATTTTAGAAACTATTCATGTATAACAGTTTGAAAATATATATCACATTTGTAATACGCAAAATGTGTCTCTTCTCTAATATGCTTAACTATTTTCATTGTGGATAATTCACAAAATGGGCCTCTTCTGTAATATGCTTAACTAGTTTCATTGGGGATGTTGTCTACAACATGATTTTAGACCCTTTTCATTGAAAACGGTTTAAAACGTGTTGCATATTTTTAACACTCAAAATTCATCTCTCCGGTAGTATGCAGAACTAGTTGGACATAGGATATTGCTTTAAAAATGTATTGAAGTCCATGTTAATGAATGACAGCTAATAATGTAAAGTCATGCTTGAAGTACATTACAAATTCTATTCTACATTAGTACTTCCAGTGCTGAACATGAAACAACATTTTAGACCCTATTCATGTATAACAGTTTGAAGATATATTTCACATTTGTAATACACAAAATGTGTCTCTTCTCTAATATGCTTAACTATTTTCATTGTGGATAATTGTCTGCAAAATGAGTTTAACCCTTTTCATTGAAAGGAATTTAAAACAAGTTGACCATTTTAAATTCTCAAAATGCATCTCTCCTGTCAAATGCTTTTTATTTCTTAAAATGTGGAAATTGCCTTGAAAGTGTTTGAGACCATATTTACGGAACACAGCATAAAAGGAAACATCATGCTTGAATAACTTAAAAAATGAAATTCAACATCAGTCCTTCCTGTGCTGAACATAAAACAACATTTTATTCCCAGTTCAGAGTTAACTGTTTAAAAATATATTTCACAATTGTAACTCAGAAAATGTGTCTCTTCTGTAATATGCTTCACCAGTTTCATTGGGGATATTGTCTACAACATAATTTTAGACCCTTTTCATGGTAAACAATTTAAAACATGTTGACCAATTTAAACTCTCAAAATGCATCACTCGTGTCAAATGCTTTACTTGTTAAAATGTGGAAATTGCTTTGAAAATGTTTCAGAACATATTTATGGAAAACAGAATAAAAGGAAACATTGTGCATGAATAGCTTTAAACATTCTCTTCTACATCAGTCCTTCTAGTGCTGAACCTAAAACAACATTTTAGAAACTATTCAGTTGTAACGTTTTGAAAATATGTTTCACATTAGAAATTCACAAAATGGGCCTCTTCTGTAATATGCTAAACTACTATCGTTGGGGATGTTGTCTACAACATGATTTTAGACCCTTTTCATTGAAAACGGTTTAAAACGTGTACCGTATTTTTAACACTCAAAATACATCTCTCCAGTAGTATGCAGAACTAGTTGGACATAGGATATTGCCTTAAAATGTATTGAAGTCCATGTTAATGAATGACAGCTAATAACGTAAAGTCATGCTTGAAAAACATTAGAAATTCTATTCTACATTAGTACTTCCAGTGCTGAACATGTTTAACAGTTCAGCACTGAAAATATATATCACATTTGTAATACACAAAATGTGTCTCTTCTCTAATATGCTTAACTATTTTCATTGTGGATAATTCACAAAATGGGCCTCTTCTGTAATATGCTTAACTAGTTTCATTGGGGATGTTGTCTACAACATGATTTTAGACTCTTTTCATTGAAAACGGTTTAAAACGTGTTGCATATTTTTAACACTCAAAATTCATCTCTCCGGTAGTATGCAGAACTAGTTGGACATAGGATATTGCTTTAAAAATGTATTGAAGACCATGTTAATGAAAGACAGCTTATAATGTAAAGTCATGCTTGAAGAACATTAGAAATTCTATTCTATATTAGTACTTCCAGTGCTGATCATGAAACAACATTTTAGAAACTATTCATGTATAACAGTTTGAAAATATATATCACATTTGTAATACACAAAATGTTGTCTCTTCTCTAATATTCTTAACTATTTTCATTGTGGATAATTCACAAAATGGGCCTCTTCTGTAATATGCTTAACTAGTTTCATTGGAAATGTTGTCTACAACATGATTTAAGACCCTTTTCATTGAAAACGGTTTAAAACGTGTTGCATATTTTTAACACTCAAAATTCATCTCTCCGGTAGTATGCAGAACTAGTTGGACATAGGATATTGCTTTAAAATGTATTGAAGTCCATGTTAATGAATGACAGCTAATAACGTAAAGTCATGCTTGAAGAACATTACAAATTCTTTTCTACATTAGTACTTCCAGTGCTGAACATGAAACAACATTTTATACCCTATTCATGTATAACAGTTTGAAGATATATTTCACATTTGTAATACACAAAATGTGTCTCTTCTCTAATATGCTTAACTATTTTCATTGTGGATAATTGTCTGCAAAATGAGTTTAACCCTTTTCATTGAAAGGAATTTAAAACAAGTTGACCATTTTAAATTCTCAAAATGCATCTCTCCTGTCAAATGCTTTTTATTTCTTAAAATGTGGAAATTGCCTTGAAAGTGTTTGAGACCATATTTACGGAACACAGCATAAAAGGAAACATCATGCTTGAATAACTTAAAAAATGAAATTCAACATCAGTCCTTCCTGTGCTGAACATAAAACAACATTTTATTCCCAGTTCAGAGTTAACTGTTTAAAAATATATTTCACAATTGTAACTCAGAAAATGTGTCTCTTCTGTAATATGCTTCACCTGTTTCATTGGGGATATTGTCTACAACATAATTTTAGACCCTTTTCATGGTAAACAATTTAAAACATGTTGACCAATTTAAACTCTCAAAATGCATCACTCGTGTCAAATGCTTTACTTGTTAAAATGTGGAAATTGCTTTGAAAATGTTTCAGAACATATTTATGGAAAACAGAATAAAAGTAAACATTGTGCATGAATAGCTTTAAACATTCTATTCTACATCAGTCCTTCTAGTGCTGAACCTAAAACAACATTTTAGAAACTATTCAGTTGTAACGTTTTGAAAATATGTTTCACATTAGAAATTCACAAAATGGGCCTCTTCTGTAATATGCTAAACTACTATCGTTGGGGATGTTGTCTACAACATGATTTTAGACCCTTTTCATTGAAAACGCTTTAAAACGTGTACCGTATTTTTAACACTCAAAATTCATCTCTCCGGTAGTATGCAGAACTAGTTGGACATAGGATATTGCCTTAAAATGTATTGAAGTCCATGTTAATGAATGACAGCTAATAACGTAAAGTCATGCTTGAAGAACATTAGAAATTCTATTCTACATTAGTACTTCCAGTGCTGAACATGAAACAACATTTTAGAAACTATTCATGTATAACAGTTTGAAAATATATATCACATTTGTAATACGCAAAATGTGTCTCTTCTCTAATATGCTTAACTATTTTCATTGTGGATAATTCACAAAATGGGCCTCTTCTGTAATATGCTTAACTAGTTTCATTGGGGATGTTGTCTACAACATGATTTTAGACCCTTGTCATTGAAAACGGTTTAAAACGTGTTGCATATTTTTAACACTCAAAATTCATCTCTCCGGTAGTATGCAGAACTAGTTGGACATAGGATATTGCTTTAAAATGTATTGAAGTCCATGTTAATGAATGACAGCTAATAACGTAAAGTCATGCTTGAAGAACATTACAAATTCTATTCTACATTAGTACTTCCAGTGCTGAACATGAAACAACATTTTATACCCTATTCATGTATAACAGTTTGAAGATATATTTCACATTTGTAATACACAAAATGTGTCTCTTCTCTAATATGCTTAACTATTTTCATTGTGGATAATTGTCTGTAAAATGAGTTTAACCCTTTTCATTGAAAGGAATTTAAAACAAGTTGACCATTTTAAATTCTCAAAATGCATCTCTCCTGTCAAATGCTTTTTATTTCTTAAAATGTGGAAATTGCCTTGAAAGTGTTTGAGACCATATTTACGGAACACAGCATAAAAGGAAACATCATGCTTGAATAACTTAAAAAATGAAATTCAACATCAGTCCTTCCTGTGCTGAACATAAAACAACATTTTATTCCCAGTTCAGAGTTAACTGTTTAAAAATATATTTCACAATTGTAACTCAGAAAATGTGTCTCTTCTGTAATATGCTTCACCAGTTTCATTGGGGATAATGTCTACAACATAATTTTAGACCCTTTTCATGGTAAACAATTTAAAACATGTTGACCAATTTAAACTCTCAAAATGCATCACTCGTGTCAAATGCTTTACTTGTTAAAATGTGGAAATTGCTTTGAAAATGTTTCAGAACATATTTATGGAAAACAGAATAAAAGGAAACATTGTGCATGAATAGCTTTAAACATTCTATTCTACATCAGTCCTTCTAGTGCTGAACCTAAAACAACATTTTAGAAACTATTCAGTTGTAACGTTTTGAAAATATGTTTCACATTAGAAATTCACAAAATATGCCTCTTCTGTAATATGCTAAACTACTATCGTTGGGGATGTTGTCTACAACATGATTTTAGACACTTTTCATTGAAAACGGTTTAAAACGTGTACCGTATTTTTAACACTCAAAATACATCTCTCCAGTAGTATGCAGAACTAGTTGGACATAGGATATTGCCTTAAAATGTATTGAAGTCCATGTTAATGAATGACAGCTAATAACGTAAAGTCATGCTTGAAGAACATTAGAAATTCTATTCTACATTAGTACTTCCAGTGCTGAACATGACTAACAGTTCAGCACTGAAAATATATATCACATTTGTAATACACAAAATGTGTCTCTTCTCTAATATGCTTAACTATTTTCATTGTGGATAATTCACAAAATGGGCCTCTTCTGTAATATGCTTAACTAGTTTCATTGGGGATGTTGTCTACAACATGATTTTAGACCCTTGTCATTGAAAACGGTTTAAAACGTGTTGCATATTTTTAACACTCAAAATTCATCTCTCCGGTAGTATGCAGAACTGGTTGGACATAGGATATTGCCTTAAAATGTATTGAAGACCATGTTAATGAAAGACAGCTTATAATGTAAAGTCATGCTTGAAGAACATTAGAAATTCTATTCTACATTAGTACTTCCAGTGCGGATCATGAAACAACATTTTAGAAACTATTCATGTATAACAGTTTGAAAATATATATCACATTTGTAATACACAAAATGTTGTCTCTTCTCTAATATTCTTAACTATTTTCATTGTGGATAATTCACAAAATGGGCCTCTTCTGTAATATGCTTAACTAGTTTCATTGGAAATGTTGTCTACAACATGATTTAAGACCCTTTTCATTGAAAACGGTTTAAAACGTGTTGCATATTTTTAACACTCAAAATTCATCTCTCCGGTAGTATGCAGAACTAGTTGGACATAGGATATTGCTTTAAAATGTATTGAAGTCCATGTTAATGAATGACAGCTAATAACGTAAAGTCATGCTTGAAGAACATTACAAATTCTATTCTACATTAGTACTTCCAGTGCTGAACATGAAACAACATTTTATACCCTATTCATGTATAACAGTTTGAAGATATATTTCACATTTGTAATACACAAAATGTGTCTCTTCTCTAATATGCTTAACTATTTTCATTGTGGATAATTGTCTGCAAAATGTGTTTAACCCTTTTCATTGAAAGGAATTTAAAACAAGTTGACCATTTTAAATTCTCAAAATGCATCTCTCCTGTCAAATGCTTTTTATTTCTTAAAATGTGGAAATTGCCTTGAAAGTGTTTGAGACCATATTTACGGAACACAGCATAAAAGGAAACATCATGCTTGAATAACTTAAAAAATGAAATTCAACATCAGTCCTTCCTGTGCTGAACATAAAACAACATTTTATTCCCAGTTCAGAGTTAACTGTTTAAAAATATATTTCACAATTGTAACTCAGAAAATGTGTCTCTTCTGTAATATGCTTCACCTGTTTCATTGGGGATATTGTCTACAACATAATTTTAGACCCTTTTCATGGTAAACAATTTAAAACATGTTGACCAATTTAAACTCTCAAAATGCATCACTCGTGTCAAATGCTTTACTTGTTAAAATGTGGAAATTGCTTTGAAAATGTTTCAGAACATATTTATGGAAAACAGAATAAAAGGAAACATTGTGCATGAATAGCTTTAAACATTCTATTCTACATCAGTCCTTCTAGTGCTGAACCTAAAACAACATTTTAGAAACTATTCAGTTGTAACGTTTTGAAAATATGTTTCACATTAGAAATTCACAAAATGGGCCTCTTCTGTAATATGCTAAACTACTATCGTTGGGGATGTTGTCTACAACATGATTTTAGACCCTTTTCATTGAAAACGCTTTAAAACGTGTACCGTATTTTTAACACTCAAAATTCATCTCTCCGGTAGTATGCAGAACTAGTTGGACATAGGATATTGCCTTAAAATGTATTGAAGTCCATGTTAATGAATGACAGCTAATAACGTAAAGTCATGCTTGAAGAACATTAGAAATTCTATTCTACATTAGTACTTCCAGTGCTGAACATGAAACAACATTTTAGAAACTATTCATGTATAACAGTTTGAAAATATATATCACATTTGTAATACACAAAATGTGTCTCTTCTCTAATATGCTTAACTATTTTCATTGTGGATAATTCACAAAATGGGCCTCTTCTGTAATATGCTTAACTAGTTTCATTGGGGATGTTGTCTACAACATGATTTTAGACCCTTGTCATTGAAAACGGTTTAAAACGTGTTGCATATTTTTAACACTCAAAATTCATCTCTCCGGTAGTATGCAGAACTAGTTGGACATAGGATATTGCCTTAAAATGTATTGAAGACCATGTTAATGAAAGACAGCTTATAATGTAAAGTCATGCTTGAAGAACATTAGAAATTCTATTCTACATTAGTACTTCCAGTGCTGATCATGAAACAACATTTTAGAAACTATTCATGTATAACAGTTTGAAAATATATATCACATTTGTAATACACAAAATGTTGTCTCTTCTCTAATATTCTTAACTATTTTCATTGTGGATAATTCACAAAATGGGCCTCTTCTGTAATATGCTTAACTAGTTTCATTGGAAATGTTGTCTACAACATGATTTAAGACCCTTTTCATTGAAAACGGTTTAAAACGTGTTGCATATTTTTAACACTCAAAATTCATCTCTCCGTTAGTATGCAGAACTAGTTGGACATAGGATATTGCTTTAAAATGTATTGAAGTCCATGTTAATGAATGACAGCTAATAACGTAAAGTCATGCTTGAAGAACATTACAAATTCTATTCTACATTAGTACTTCCAGTGCTGAACATGAAACAACATTTTATACCCTATTCATGTATAACAGTTTGAAGATATATTTCACATTTGTAATACACAAAATGTGTCTCTTCTCTAATATGCTTAACTATTTTCATTGTGGATAATTGTCTGCAAAATGAGTTTAACCCTTTTCATTGAAAGGAATTTAAAACAAGTTGACCATTTTAAATTCTCAAAATGCATCTCTCCTGTCAAATGCTTTTTATTTCTTAAAATGTGGAAATTGCCTTGAAAGTGTTTGAGACCATATTTACGGAACACAGCATAAAAGGAAACATCATGCTTGAATAACTTAAAAAATGAAATTCAACATCAGTCCTTCCTGTGCTGAACATAAAACAACATTTTATTCCCAGTTCAGAGTTAACTGTTTAAAAATATATTTCACAATTGTAACTCAGAAAATGTGTCTCTTCTGTAATATGCTTCACCTGTTTCATTGGGGATATTGTCTACAACATAATTTTAGACCCTTTTCATGGTAAACAATTTAAAACATGTTGACCAATTTAAACTCTCAAAATGCATCACTCGTGTCAAATGCTTTACTTGTTAAAATGTGGAAATTGCTTTGAAAATGTTTCAGAACATATTTATGGAAAACAGAATAAAAGGAAACATTGTGCATGAATAGCTTTAAACATTCTCTTCTACATCAGTCCTTCTAGTGCTGAACCTAAAACAACATTTTAGAAACTATTCAGTTGTAACGTTTTGAAAATATGTTTCACATTAGAAATTCACAAAATGGGCCTCTTCTGTAATATGCTAAACTACTATCGTTGGGGATGTTGTCTACAACATGATTTTAGACCCTTTTCATTGAAAACGGTTTAAAACGTGTACCGTATTTTTAACACTCAAAATTCATCTCTCCGGTAGTATGCAGAACTAGTTGGACATAGGATATTGCCTTAAAATGTATTGAAGTCCATGTTAATGAATGACAGCTAATAACGTAAAGTCATGCTTGAAGAACATTAGAAATTCTATTCTACATTAGTACTTCCAGTGCTGATCATGAAACAACATTTTAGAAACTATTCATGTATAACAGTTTGAAAATATATATCACATTTGTAATACACAAAATGTTGTCTCTTCTCTAATATTCTTAACTATTTTCATTGTGGATAATTCACAAAATGGGCCTCTTCTGTAATATGCTTAACTAGTTTCATTGGAAATGTTGTCTACAACATGATTTAAGACCCTTTTCATTGAAAACGGTTTAAAACGTGTTGCATATTTTTAACACTCAAAATTCATCTCTCCGGTAGTATGCAGAACTAGTTGGACATAGGATATTGCTTTAAAATGTATTGAAGTCCATGTTAATGAATGACAGCTAATAACGTAAAGTCATGCTTGAAGAACATTACAAATTCTATTCTACATTAGTACTTCCAGTGCTGAACATGAAACAACATTTTATACCCTATTCATGTATAACAGTTTGAAGATATATTTCACATTTGTAATACACAAAATGTGTCTCTTCTCTAATATGCTTAACTATTTTCATTGTGGATAATTGTCTGCAAAATGAGTTTAACCCTTTTCATTGAAAGGAATTTAAAACAAGTTGACCATTTTAAATTCTCAAAATGCATCTCTCCTGTCAAATGCTTTTTATTTCTTAAAATGTGGAAATTGCCTTGAAAGTGTTTGAGACCATATTTACGGAACACAGCATAAAAGGAAACATCATGCTTGAATAACTTAAAAAATGAAATTCAACATCAGTCCTTCCTGTGCTGAACATAAAACAACATTTTATTCCCAGTTCAGAGTTAACTGTTTAAAAATATATTTCACAATTGTAACTCAGAAAATGTGTCTCTTCTGTAATATGCTTCACCTGTTTCATTGGGGATATTGTCTACAACATAATTTTAGACCCTTTTCATGGTAAACAATTTAAAACATGTTGACCAATTTAAACTCTCAAAATGCATCACTCGTGTCAAATGCTTTACTTGTTAAAATGTGGAAATTGCTTTGAAAATGTTTCAGAACATATTTATGGAAAACAGAATAAAAGGAAACATTGTGCATGAATAGCTTTAAACATTCTCTTCTACATCAGTCCTTCTAGTGCTGAACCTAAAACAACATTTTAGAAACTATTCAGTTGTAACGTTTTGAAAATATGTTTCACATTAGAAATTCACAAAATGGGCCTCTTCTGTAATATGCTAAACTACTATCGTTGGGGATGTTGTCTACAACATGATTTTAGACCCTTTTCATTGAAAACGCTTTAAAACGTGTACCGTATTTTTAACACTCAAAATTCATCTCTCCGGTAGTATGCAGAACTAGTTGGACATAGGATATTGCCTTAAAATGTATTGAAGTCCATGTTAATGAATGACAGCTAATAACGTAAAGTCATGCTTGAAGAACATTAGAAATTCTATTCTACATTAGTACTTCCAGTGCTGAACATGAAACAACATTTTAGAAACTATTCATGTATAACAGTTTGAAAATATATATCACATTTGTAATACACAAAATGTGTCTCTTCTCTAATATGCTTAACTATTTTCATTGTGGATAATTCACAAAATGGGCCTCTTCTGTAATATGCTTAACTAGTTTCATTGGGGATGTTGTCTACAACATGATTTTAGACCCTTGTCATTGAAAACGGTTTAAAACGTGTTGCATATTTTTAACACTCAAAATTCATCTCTCCGGTAGTATGCAGAACTAGTTGGACATAGGATATTGCTTTAAAATGTATTGAAGTCCATGTTAATGAATGACAGCTAATAACGTAAAGTCATGCTTGAAAAACATTAGAAATTCTATTCTACATTAGTACTTCCAGTGCTGAACATGTTTAACAGTTCAGCACTGAAAATATATATCACATTTGTAATACACAAAATGTGTCTCTTCTCTAATATGCTTAACTATTTTCATTGTGGATAATTCACAAAATGGGCCTCTTCTGTAATATGCTTAACTAGTTTCATTGGGGATGTTGTCTACAACATGATTTAAGACCCTTTTCATTGAAAACGGTTTAAAACGTGTTGCATATTTTTAACACTCAAAATTCATCTCTCCGGTAGTATGCAGAACTAGTTGGACATAGGATATTGCTTTAAAAATGTATTGAAGTCCATGTTAATGAATGACAGCTAATAACGTAAAGTCATGCTTGAAGAACATTACAAATTCTATTCTACATTAGTACTTCCAGTGCTGAACATGAAACAACATTTTAGACCCTATTCATGTATAACAGTTTGAAGATATATTTCACATTTGTAATACACAAAATGTGTCTCTTCTCTAATATGCTTAACTATTTTCATTGTGGATAATTGTCTGCAAAATGAGTTTAACCCTTTTCATTGAAAGGAATTTAAAACAAGTTGACCATTTTAAATTCTCAAAATGCATCTCTCCTGTCAAATGCTTTTTATTTCTTAAAATGTGGAAATTGCCTTGAAAGTGTTTGAGACCATATTTACGGAACACAGCATAAAAGGAAACATCATGCTTGAATAACTTAAAAAATGAAATTTAACATCAGTCCTTCCTGTGCTGAACATAAAACAACATTTTATTCCCAGTTCAGAGTTAACTGTTTAAAAATATATTTCACAATTGTAACTCAGAAAATGTGTCTCTTCTGTAATATGCTTCACCTGTTTCATTGGGGATATTGTCTACAACATAATTTTAGACCCTTTTCATGGTAAACAATTTAAAACATGTTGACCAATTTAAACTCTCAAAATGCATCACTCGTGTCAAATGCTTTACTTGTTAAAATGTGGAAATTGCTTTGAAAATGTTTCAGAACATATTTATGGAAAACAGAATAAAAGGAAACATTGTGCATGAATAGCTTTAAACATTCTCTTCTACATCAGTCCTTCTAGTGCTGAACCTAAAACAACATTTTAGAAACTATTCAGTTGTAACGTTTTGAAAATATGTTTCACATTAGAAATTCACAAAATGGGCCTCTTCTGTAATATGCTAAACTACTATCGTTGGGGATGTTGTCTACAACATGATTTTAGACCCTTTTCATTGAAAACGCTTTAAAACGTGTACCGTATTTTTAACACTCAAAATTCATCTCTCCGGTAGTATGCAGAACTAGTTGGACATAGGATATTGCCTTAAAATGTATTGAAGTCCATGTTAATGAATGACAGCTAATAACGTAAAGTCATGCTTGAAGAACATTAGAAATTCTATTCTACATTAGTACTTCCAGTGCTGAACATGAAACAACATTTTAGAAACTATTCATGTATAACAGTTTGAAAATATATATCACATTTGTAATACACAAAATGTGTCTCTTCTCTAATATGCTTAACTATTTTCATCGTGGATAATTCACAAAATGGGCCTCTTCTGTAATATGCTTAACTAGTTTCATTGGGGATGTTGTCTACAACATGATTTTAGACCCTTGTCATTGAAAACGGTTTAAAACGTGTTGCATATTTTTAACACTCAAAATTCATCTCTCCGGTAGTATGCAGAACTAGTTGGACATAGGATATTGCTTTAAAATGTATTGAAGTCCATGTTAATGAATGACAGCTAATAACGTAAAGTCATGCTTGAAAAACATTAGAAATTCTATTCTACATTAGTACTTCCAGTGCTGAACATGTTTAACAGTTCAGCACTGAAAATATATATCACATTTGTAATACACAAAATGTGTCTCTTCTCTAATATGCTTAACTATTTTCATTGTGGATAATTCACAAAATGGGCCTCTTCTGTAATATGCTTAACTAGTTTCATTGGGGATGTTGTCTACAACATGATTTAAGACCCTTTTCATTGAAAACGGTTTAAAACGTGTTGCATATTTTTAACACTCAAAATTCATCTCTCCGGTAGTATGCAGAACTAGTTGGACATAGGATATTGCTTTAAAATGTATTGAAGTCCATGTTAATGAATGACAGCTAATAACGTAAAGTCATGCTTGAAGAACATTACAAATTCTATTCTACATTAGTACTTCCAGTGCTGAACATGAAACAACATTTTATACCCTATTCATGTATAACAGTTTGAAGATATATTTCACATTTGTAATACACAAAATGTGTCTCTTCTCTAATATGCTTAACTATTTTCATTGTGGATAATTGTCTGCAAAATGAGTTTAACCCTTTTCATTGAAAGGAATTTAAAACAAGTTGACCATTTTAAATTCTCAAAATGCATCTCTCCTGTCAAATGCTTTATATTTCTTAAAATGTGGAAATTGCCTTGAAAGTGTTTGAGACCATATTTACGGAACACAGCATAAAAGGAAACATCATGCTTGAATAACTTAAAAAATGAAATTCAACATCAGTCCTTCCTGTGCTGAACATAAAACAACATTTTATTCCCAGTTCAGAGTTAACTGTTTAAAAATATATTTCACAATTGTAACTCAGAAAATGTGTCTCTTCTGTAATATGCTTCACCTGTTTCATTGGGGATATTGTCTACAACATAATTTTAGACCCTTTTCATGGTAAACAATTTAAAACATGTTGACCAATTTAAACTCTCAAAATGCATCACTCGTGTCAAATGCTTTACTTGTTAAAATGTGGAAATTGCTTTGAAAATGTTTCAGAACATATTTATGGAAAACAGAATAAAAGGAAACATTGTGCATGAATAGCTTTAAACATTCTCTTCTACATCAGTCCTTCTAGTGCTGAACCTAAAACAACATTTTAGAAACTATTCAGTTGTAACGTTTTGAAAATATGTTTCACATTAGAAATTCACAAAATGGGCCTCTTCTGTAATATGCTAAACTACTATCGTTGGGGATGTTGTCTACAACATGATTTTAGACCCTTTTCATTGAAAACGCTTTAAAACGTGTACCGTATTTTTAACACTCAAAATTCATCTCTCCGGTAGTATGCAGAACTAGTTGGACATAGGATATTGCCTTAAAATGTATTGAAGTCCATGTTAATGAATGACAGCTAATAACGTAAAGTCATGCTTGAAGAACATTAGAAATTCTATTCTACATTAGTACTTCCAGTGCTGAACATGAAACAACATTTTAGAAACTATTCATGTATAACAGTTTGAAAATATATATCACATTTGTAATACACAAAATGTGTCTCTTCTCTAATATGCTTAACTATTTTCATTGTGGATAATTCACAAAAGGGGCCTCTTCTGTAATATGCTTAACTAGTTTCATTGGGGATGTTGTCTACAACATGATTTTAGACCCTTGTCATTGAAAACGGTTTAAAACGTGTTGCATATTTTTAACACTCAAAATTCATCTCTCCGGTAGTATGCAGAACTAGTTGGACATAGGATATTGCTTTAAAATGTATTGAAGTCCATGTTAATGAATGACAGCTAATAACGTAAAGTCATGCTTGAAAAACATTAGAAATTCTATTCTACATTAGTACTTCCAGTGCTGAACATGTTTAACAGTTCAGCACTGAAAATATATATCACATTTGTAATACACAAAATGTGTCTCTTCTCTAATATGCTTAACTATTTTCATTGTGGATAATTCACAAAATGGGCCTCTTCTGTAATATGCTTAACTAGTTTCATTGGAAATGTTGTCTACAACATGATTTAAGACCCTTTTCATTGAAAACGGTTTAAAACGTGTTGCATATTTTTAACACTCAAAATTCATCTCTCCGGTAGTATGCAGAACTAGTTGGACATAGGATATTGCTTTAAAATGTATTGAAGTCCATGTTAATGAATGACAGCTAATAACGTAAAGTCATGCTTGAAGAACATTACAAATTCTATTCTACATTAGTACTTCCATTGCTGAACATGAAACAACATTTTATACCCTATTCATGTATAACAGTTTGAAGATATATTTCACATTTGTAATACACAAAATGTGTCTCTTCTCTAATATGCTTAACTATTTTCATTGTGGATAATTGTCTGCAAAATGAGTTTAACCCTTTTCATTGAAAGGAATTTAAAACAAGTTGACCATTTTAAATTCTCAAAATGCATCTCTCCTGTCAAATGCTTTTTATTTCTTAAAATGTGGAAATTGCCTTGAAAGTGTTTGAGACCATATTTACGGAACACAGCATAAAAGGAAACATCATGCTTGAATAACTTAAAAAATGAAATTCAACATCAGTCCTTCCTGTGCTGAACATAAAACAACATTTTATTCCCAGTTCAGAGTTAACTGTTTAAAAATATATTTCACAATTGTAACTCAGAAAATGTGTCTCTTCTGTAATATGCTTCACCTGTTTCATTGGGGATATTGTCTACAACATAATTTTAGACCCTTTTCATGGTAAACAATTTAAAACATGTTGACCAATTTAAACTCTCAAAATGCATCACTCGTGTCAAATGCTTTACTTGTTAAAATGTGGAAATTGCTTTGAAAATGTTTCAGAACATATTTATGGAAAACAGAATAAAAGGAAACATTGTGCATGAATAGCTTTAAACATTCTCTTCTACATCAGTCCTTCTAGTGCTGAACCTAAAACAACATTTTAGAAACTATTCAGTTGTAACGTTTTGAAAATATGTTTCACATTAGAAATTCACAAAATGGGCCTCTTCTGTAATATGCTAAACTACTATCGTTGGGGATGTTGTCTACAACATGATTTTAGACCCTTTTCATTGAAAACGCTTTAAAACGTGTACCGTATTTTTAACACTCAAAATTCATCTCTCCGGTAGTATGCAGAACTAGTTGGACATAGGATATTGCCTTAAAATGTATTGAAGTCCATGTTAATGAATGACAGCTAATAACGTAAAGTCATGCTTGAAGAACATTAGAAATTCTATTCTACATTAGTACTTCCAGTGCTGAACATGAAACAACATTTTAGAAACTATTCATGTATAACAGTTTGAAAATATATATCACATTTGTAATACACAAAATGTGTCTCTTCTCTAATATGCTTAACTATTTTCATTGTGGATAATTCACAAAATGGGCCTCTTCTGTAATATGCTTAACTAGTTTCATTGGGGATGTTGTCTACAACATGATTTTAGACCCTTGTCATTGAAAACGGTTTAAAACGTGTTGCATATTTTTAACACTCAAAATTCATCTCTCCGGTAGTATGCAGAACTAGTTGGACATAGGATATTGCCTTAAAATGTATTGAAGTCCATGTTAATGAATGACAGCTAATAACGTAAAGTCATGCTTGAAAAACATTAGAAATTCTATTCTACATTAGTACTTCCAGTGCTGAACATGTTTAACAGTTCAGCACTGAAAATATATATCACATTTGTAATACACAAAATGTGTCTCTTCTCTAATATGCTTAACTATTTTCATTGTGGATAATTCACAAAATGGGCCTCTTCTGTAATATGCTTAACTAGTTTCATTGGGGATGTTGTCTACAACATGATTTAAGACCCTTTTCATTGAAAACGGTTTAAAACGTGTTGCATATTTTTAACACTCAAAATTCATCTCTCCGGTAGTATGCAGAACTAGTTGGACATAGGATATTGCTTTAAAAATGTATTGAAGTCCATGTTAATGAATGACAGCTAATAACGTAAAGTCATGCTTGAAGAACATTACAAATTCTATTCTACATTAGTACTTCCAGTGCTGAACATGAAACAACATTTTAGACCCTATTCATGTATAACAGTTTGAAGATATATTTCACATTTGTAATACACAAAATGTGTCTCTTCTCTAATATGCTTAACTATTTTCATTGTGGATAATTGTCTGCAAAATGAGTTTAACCCTTTTCATTGAAAGGAATTTAAAACAAGTTGACCATTTTAAATTCTCAAAATGCATCTCTCCTGTCAAATGCTTTTTATTTCTTAAAATGTGGAAATTGCCTTGAAAGTGTTTGAGACCATATTTACGGAACACAGCATAAAAGGAAACATCATGCTTGAATAACTTAAAAAATGAAATTTAACATCAGTCCTTCCTGTGCTGAACATAAAACAACATTTTATTCCCAGTTCAGAGTTAACTGTTTAAAAATATATTTCACAATTGTAACTCAGAAAATGTGTCTCTTCTGTAATATGCTTCACCAGTTTCATTGGGGATAATGTCTACAACATAATTTTAGACCCTTTTCATGGTAAACAATTTAAAACATGTTGACCAATTTAAACTCTCAAAATGCATCACTCGTGTCAAATGCTTTACTTGTTAAAATGTGGAAATTGCTTTGAAAATGTTTCAGAACATATTTATGGAAAACAGAATAAAAGGAAACATTGTGCATGAATAGCTTTAAACATTCTATTCTACATCAGTCCTTCTAGTGCTGAACCTAAAACAACATTTTAGAAACTATTCAGTTGTAACGTTTTGAAAATATGTTTCACATTAGAAATTCACAAAATATGCCTCTTCTGTAATATGCTAAACTACTATCGTTGGGGATGTTGTCTACAACATGATTTTAGACACTTTTCATTGAAAACGGTTTAAAACCTGTACCGTATTTTTAACACTCAAAATACATCTCTCCAGTAGTATGCAGAACTAGTTGGACATAGGATATTGCCTTAAAATGTATTGAAGTCCATGTTAATGAATGACAGCTAATAACGTAAAGTCATGCTTGAAGAACATTAGAAATTCTATTCTACATTAGTACTTCCAGTGCTGAACATGACTAACAGTTCAGCACTGAAAATATATATCACATTTGTAATACACAAAATGTGTCTCTTCTCTAATATGCTTAACTATTTTCATTGTGGATAATTCACAAAATGGGCCTCTGTAATATGCTTAACTAGTTTCATTGGGGATGTTGTCTACAACATGATTTTAGACCCTTGTCATTGAAAACGGTTTAAAACGTGTTGCATATTTTTAACACTCAAAATTCATCTCTCCGGTAGTATGCAGAACTAGTTGGACATAGGATATTGCCTTAAAATGTATTGAAGACCATGTTAATGAAAGACAGCTTATAATGTAAAGTCATGCTTGAAGAACATTAGAAATTCTATTCTACATTAGTACTTCCAGTGCTGATCATGAAACAACATTTTAGAAACTATTCATGTATAACAGTTTGAAAATATATATCACATTTGTAATACACAAAATGTTGTCTCTTCTCTAATATTCTTAACTATTTTCATTGTGGATAATTCACAAAATGGGCCTCTTCTGTAATATGCTTAACTAGTTTCATTGGAAATGTTGTCTACAACATGATTTAAGACCCTTTTCATTGAAAACGGTTTAAAACGTGTTGCATATTTTTAACACTCAAAATTCATCTCTCCGGTAGTATGCAGAACTAGTTGGACATAGGATATTGCTTTAAAATGTATTGAAGTCCATGTTAATGAATGACAGCTAATAACGTAAAGTCATGCTTGAAGAACATTACAAATTCTATTCTACATTAGTACTTCCAGTGCTGAACATGAAACAACATTTTATACCCTATTCATGTATAACAGTTTGAAGATATATTTCACATTTGTAATACACAAAATGTGTCTCTTCTCTAATATGCTTAACTATTTTCATTGTGGATAATTGTCTGCAAAATGAGTTTAACCCTTTTCATTGAAAGGAATTTAAAACAAGTTGACCATTTTAAATTCTCAAAATGCATCTCTCCTGTCAAATGCTTTTTATTTCTTAAAATGTGGAAATTGCCTTGAAAGTGTTTGAGACCATATTTACGGAACACAGCATAAAAGGAAACATCATGCTTGAATAACTTAAAAAATGAAATTCAACATCAGTCCTTCCTGTGCTGAACATAAAACAACATTTTATTCCCAGTTCAGAGTTAACTGTTTAAAAATATATTTCACAATTGTAACTCAGAAAATGTGTCTCTTCTGTAATATGCTTCACCTGTTTCATTGGGGATATTGTCTACAACATAATTTTAGACCCTTTTCATGGTAAACAATTTAAAACATGTTGACCAATTTAAACTCTCAAAATGCATCACTCGTGTCAAATGCTTTACTTGTTAAAATGTGGAAATTGCTTTGAAAATGTTTCAGAACATATTTATGGAAAACAGAATAAAAGGAAACATTGTGCATGAATAGCTTTAAACATTCTCTTCTACATCAATCCTTCTAGTGCTGAACCTAAAACAACATTTTAGAAACTATTCAGTTGTAACGTTTTGAAAATATGTTTCACATTAGAAATTCACAAAATGGGCCTCTTCTGTAATATGCTAAACTACTATCGTTGGGGATGTTGTCTACAACATGATTTTAGACCCTTTTCATTGAAAACGCTTTAAAACGTGTACCGTATTTTTAACACTCAAAATTCATCTCTCCGGTAGTATGCAGAACTAGTTGGACATAGGATATTGCCTTAAAATGTATTGAAGTCCATGTTAATGAATGACAGCTAATAACGTAAAGTCATGCTTGAAGAACATTAGAAATTCTATTCTACATTAGTACTTCCAGTGCTGAACATGAAACAACATTTTAGAAACTATTCATGTATAACAGTTTGAAAATATATATCACATTTGTAATACACAAAATGTGTCTCTTCTCTAATATGCTTAACTATTTTCATTGTGGATAATTCACAAAATGGGCCTCTTCTGTAATATGCTTAACTAGTTTCATTGGGGATGTTGTCTACAACATGATTTAAGACCCTTTTCATTGAAAACGGTTTAAAACGTGTTGCATATTTTTAACACTCAAAATTCATCTTTCCGGTAGTATGCAGAACTAGTTGGACATAGGATATTGCTTTAAAAATGTATTGAAGTCCATGTTAATGAATGACAGCTAATAACGTAAAGTCATGCTTGAAGAACATTACAAATTCTATTCTACATTAGTACTTCCAGTGCTGAACATGAAACAACATTTTATACCCTATTCATGTATAACAGTTTGAAGATATATTTCACATTTGTAATACACAAAATGTGTCTCTTCTCTAATATGCTTAACTATTTTCATTGTGGATAATTGTCTGCAAAATGAGTTTAACCCTTTTCATTGAAAGGAATTTAAAACAAGTTGACCATTTTAAATTCTCAAAATGCATCTCTCCTGTCAAATGCTTTTTATTTCTTAAAATGTGGAAATTGCCTTGAAAGTGTTTGAGACCATATTTACGGAACACAGCATAAAAGGAAACATCATGCTTGAATAACTTAAAAAATGAAATTTAACATCAGTCCTTCCTGTGCTGAACATAAAACAACATTTTATTCCCAGTTCAGAGTTAACTGTTTAAAAATATATTTCACAATTGTAACTCAGAAAATGTGTCTCTTCTGTAATATGCTTCACCAGTTTCATTGGGGATAATGTCTACAACATAATTTTAGACCCTTTTCATGGTAAACAATTTAAAACATGTTGACCAATTTAAACTCTCAAAATGCATCACTCGTGTCAAATGCTTTACTTGTTAAAATGTGGAAATTGCTTTGAAAATGTTTCAGAACATATTTATGGAAAACAGAATAAAAGGAAACATTGTGCATGAATAGCTTTAAACATTCTATTCTACATCAGTCCTTCTAGTGCTGAACCTAAAACAACATTTTAGAAACTATTCAGTTGTAACGTTTTGAAAATATGTTTCACATTAGAAATTCACAAAATGGGCCTCTTCTGTAATATGCTAAACTACTATCGTTGGGGATGTTGTCTACAACATGATTTTAGACCCTTTTCATTGAAAACGCTTTAAAACGTGTACCGTATTTTTAACACTCAAAATTTATCTCTCCGGTAGTATGCAGAACTAGTTGGACATAGGATATTGCCTTAAAATGTATTGAAGTCCATGTTAATGAATGACAGCTAATAACGTAAAGTCATGCTTGAAGAACATTAGAAATTCTATTCTACATTAGTACTTCCAGTGCTGAACATGAAACAACATTTTAGAAACTATTCATGTATAACAGTTTGAAAATATATATCACATTTGTAATACACAAAATGTGTCTCTTCTCTAATATGCTTAACTATTTTCATTGTGGATAATTCACAAAATGGGCCTCTTCTGTAATATGCTTAACTAGTTTCATTGGGGATGTTGTCTACAACATGATTTTAGACCCTTGTCATTGAAAACGGTTTAAAACGTGTTGCATATTTTTAACACTCAAAATTCATCTCTCCGGTAGTATGCAGAACTAGTTGGACATAGGATATTGCCTTAAAATGTATTGAAGACCATGTTAATGAAAGACAGCTTATAATGTAAAGTCATGCTTGAAGAACATTAGAAATTCTATTCTACATTAGTACTTCCAGTGCTGATCATGAAACAACATTTTAGAAACTATTCATGTATAACAGTTTGAAAATATATATCACATTTGTAATACACAAAATGTTGTCTCTTCTCTAATATTCTTAACTATTTTCATTGTGGATAATTCACAAAATGGGCCTCTTCTGTAATATGCTTAACTAGTTTCATTGGAAATGTTGTCTACAACATGATTTAAGACCCTTTTCATTGAAAACGGTTTAAAACGTGTTGCATATTTTTAACACTCAAAATTCATCTCTCCGGTAGTATGCAGAACTAGTTGGACATAGGATATTGCTTTAAAATGTATTGAAGTCCATGTTAATGAATGACAGCTAATAACGTAAAGTCATGCTTGAAGAACATTACAAATTCTATTCTACATTAGTACTTCCAGTGCTGAACATGAAACAACATTTTATACCCTATTCATGTATAACAGTTTGAAGATATATTTCACATTTGTAATACACAAAATGTGTCTCTTCTCTAATATGCTTAACTATTTTCATTGTGGATAATTGTCTGCAAAATGAGTTTAACCCTTTTCATTGAAAGGAATTTAAAACAAGTTGACCATTTTAAATTCTCAAAATGCATCTCTCCTGTCAAATGCTTTTTATTTCTTAAAATGTGGAAATTGCCTTGAAAGTGTTTGAGACCATATTTACGGAACACAGCATAAAAGGAAACATCATGCTTGAATAACTTAAAAAATGAAATTCAACATCAGTCCTTCCTGTGCTGAACATAAAACAACATTTTATTCCCAGTTCAGAGTTAACTGTTTAAAAATATATTTCACAATTGTAACTCAGAAAATGTGTCTCTTCTGTAATATGCTTCACCTGTTTCATTGGGGATATTGTCTACAACATAATTTTAGACCCTTTTCATGGTAAACAATTTAAAACATGTTGACCAATTTAAACTCTCAAAATGCATCACTCGTGTCAAATGCTTTACTTGTTAAAATGTGGAAATTGCTTTGAAAATGTTTCAGAACATATTTATGGAAAACAGAATAAAAGGAAACATTGTGCATGAATAGCTTTAAACATTCTCTTCTACATCAATCCTTCTAGTGCTGAACCTAAAACAACATTTTAGAAACTATTCAGTTGTAACGTTTTGAAAATATGTTTCACATTAGAAATTCACAAAATGGGCCTCTTCTGTAATATGCTAAACTACTATCGTTGGGGATGTTGTCTACAACATGATTTTAGACCCTTTTCATTGAAAACGCTTTAAAACGTGTACCGTATTTTTAACACTCAAAATTCATCTCTCCGGTAGTATGCAGAACTAGTTGGACATAGGATATTGCCTTAAAATGTATTGAAGTCCATGTTAATGAATGACAGCTAATAACGTAAAGTCATGCTTGAAGAACATTAGAAATTCTATTCTACATTAGTACTTCCAGTGCTGAACATGAAACAACATTTTAGAAACTATTCATGTATAACAGTTTGAAAATATATATCACATTTGTAATACACAAAATGTGTCTCTTCTCTAATATGCTTAACTATTTTCATTGTGGATAATTCACAAAATGGGCCTCTTCTGTAATATGCTTAACTAGTTTCATTGGGGATGTTGTCTACAACATGATTTAAGACCCTTTTCATTGAAAACGGTTTAAAACGTGTTGCATATTTTTAACACTCAAAATTCATCTTTCCGGTAGTATGCAGAACTAGTTGGACATAGGATATTGCTTTAAAAATGTATTGAAGTCCATGTTAATGAATGACAGCTAATAACGTAAAGTCATGCTTGAAGAACATTACAAATTCTATTCTACATTAGTACTTCCAGTGCTGAACATGAAACAACATTTTATACCCTATTCATGTATAACAGTTTGAAGATATATTTCACATTTGTAATACACAAAATGTGTCTCTTCTCTAATATGCTTAACTATTTTCATTGTGGATAATTGTCTGCAAAATGAGTTTAACCCTTTTCATTGAAAGGAATTTAAAACAAGTTGACCATTTTAAATTCTCAAAATGCATCTCTCCTGTCAAATGCTTTTTATTTCTTAAAATGTGGAAATTGCCTTGAAAGTGTTTGAGACCATATTTACGGAACACAGCATAAAAGGAAACATCATGCTTGAATAACTTAAAAAATGAAATTTAACATCAGTCCTTCCTGTGCTGAACATAAAACAACATTTTATTCCCAGTTCAGAGTTAACTGTTTAAAAATATATTTCACAATTGTAACTCAGAAAATGTGTCTCTTCTGTAATATGCTTCACCAGTTTCATTGGGGATAATGTCTACAACATAATTTTAGACCCTTTTCATGGTAAACAATTTAAAACATGTTGACCAATTTAAACTCTCAAAATGCATCACTCGTGTCAAATGCTTTACTTGTTAAAATGTGGAAATTGCTTTGAAAATGTTTCAGAACATATTTATGGAAAACAGAATAAAAGGAAACATTGTGCATGAATAGCTTTAAACATTCTATTCTACATCAGTCCTTCTAGTGCTGAACCTAAAACAACATTTTAGAAACTATTCAGTTGTAACGTTTTGAAAATATGTTTCACATTAGAAATTCACAAAATGGGCCTCTTCTGTAATATGCTAAACTACTATCGTTGGGGATGTTGTCTACAACATGATTTTAGACCCTTTTCATTGAAAACGCTTTAAAACGTGTACCGTATTTTTAACACTCAAAATTTATCTCTCCGGTAGTATGCAGAACTAGTTGGACATAGGATATTGCCTTAAAATGTATTGAAGTCCATGTTAATGAATGACAGCTAATAACGTAAAGTCATGCTTGAAGAACATTAGAAATTCTATTCTACATTAGTACTTCCAGTGCTGAACATGAAACAACATTTTAGAAACTATTCATGTATAACAGTTTGAAAATATATATCACATTTGTAATACACAAAATGTGTCTCTTCTCTAATATGCTTAACTATTTTCATTGTGGATAATTCACAAAATGGGCCTCTTCTGTAATATGCTTAACTAGTTTCATTGGGGATGTTGTCTACAACATGATTTTAGACCCTTGTCATTGAAAACGGTTTAAAACGTGTTGCATATTTTTAACACTCAAAATTCATCTCTCCGGTAGTATGCAGAACTAGTTGGACATAGGATATTGCCTTAAAATGTATTGAAGACCATGTTAATGAAAGACAGCTTATAATGTAAAGTCATGCTTGAAGAACATTAGAAATTCTATTCTACATTAGTACTTCCAGTGCTGATCATGAAACAACATTTTAGAAACTATTCATGTATAACAGTTTGAAAATATATATCACATTTGTAATACACAAAATGTTGTCTCTTCTCTAATATTCTTAACTATTTTCATTGTGGATAATTCACAAAATGGGCCTCTTCTGTAATATGCTTAACTAGTTTCATTGGAAATGTTGTCTACAACATGATTTAAGACCCTTTTCATTGAAAACGGTTTAAAACGTGTTGCATATTTTTAACACTCAAAATTCATCTCTCCGGTAGTATGCAGAACTAGTTGGACATAGGATATTGCTTTAAAATGTATTGAAGTCCATGTTAATGAATGACAGCTAATAACGTAAAGTCATGCTTGAAGAACATTACAAATTCTATTCTACATTAGTACTTCCAGTGCTGAACATGAAACAACATTTTATACCCTATTCATGTATAACAGTTTGAAGATATATTTCACATTTGTAATACACAAAATGTGTCTCTTCTCTAATATGCTTAACTATTTTCATTGTGGATAATTGTCTGCAAAATGAGTTTAACCCTTTTCATTGAAAGGAATTTAAAACAAGTTGACCATTTTAAATTCTCAAAATGCATCTCTCCTGTCAAATGCTTTTTATTTCTTAAAATGTGGAAATTGCCTTGAAAGTGTTTGAGACCATATTTACGGAACACAGCATAAAAGGAAACATCATGCTTGAATAACTTAAAAAATGAAATTCAACATCAGTCCTTCCTGTGCTGAACATAAAACAACATTTTATTCCCAGTTCAGAGTTAACTGTTTAAAAATATATTTCACAATTGTAACTCAGAAAATGTGTCTCTTCTGTAATATGCTTCACCTGTTTCATTGGGGATATTGTCTACAACATAATTTTAGACCCTTTTCATGGTAAACAATTTAAAACATGTTGACCAATTTAAACTCTCAAAATGCATCACTCGTGTCAAATGCTTTACTTGTTAAAATGTGGAAATTGCTTTGAAAATGTTTCAGAACATATTTATGGAAAACAGAATAAAAGGAAACATTGTGCATGAATAGCTTTAAACATTCTCTTCTACATCAATCCTTCTAGTGCTGAACCTAAAACAACATTTTAGAAACTATTCAGTTGTAACGTTTTGAAAATATGTTTCACATTAGAAATTCACAAAATGGGCCTCTTCTGTAATATGCTAAACTACTATCGTTGGGGATGTTGTCTACAACATGATTTTAGACCCTTTTCATTGAAAACGCTTTAAAACGTGTACCGTATTTTTAACACTCAAAATTCATCTCTCCGGTAGTATGCAGAACTAGTTGGACATAGGATATTGCCTTAAAATGTATTGAAGTCCATGTTAATGAATGACAGCTAATAACGTAAAGTCATGCTTGAAGAACATTAGAAATTCTATTCTACATTAGTACTTCCAGTGCTGAACATGAAACAACATTTTAGAAACTATTCATGTATAACAGTTTGAAAATATATATCACATTTGTAATACACAAAATGTGTCTCTTCTCTAATATGCTTAACTATTTTCATTGTGGATAATTCACAAAATGGGCCTCTTCTGTAATATGCTTAACTAGTTTCATTGGGGATGTTGTCTACAACATGATTTAAGACCCTTTTCATTGAAAACGGTTTAAAACGTGTTGCATATTTTTAACACTCAAAATTCATCTTTCCGGTAGTATGCAGAACTAGTTGGACATAGGATATTGCTTTAAAAATGTATTGAAGTCCATGTTAATGAATGACAGCTAATAACGTAAAGTCATGCTTGAAGAACATTACAAATTCTATTCTACATTAGTACTTCCAGTGCTGAACATGAAACAACATTTTATACCCTATTCATGTATAACAGTTTGAAGATATATTTCACATTTGTAATACACAAAATGTGTCTCTTCTCTAATATGCTTAACTATTTTCATTGTGGATAATTGTCTGCAAAATGAGTTTAACCCTTTTCATTGAAAGGAATTTAAAACAAGTTGACCATTTTAAATTCTCAAAATGCATCTCTCCTGTCAAATGCTTTTTATTTCTTAAAATGTGGAAATTGCCTTGAAAGTGTTTGAGACCATATTTACGGAACACAGCATAAAAGGAAACATCATGCTTGAATAACTTAAAAAATGAAATTTAACATCAGTCCTTCCTGTGCTGAACATAAAACAACATTTTATTCCCAGTTCAGAGTTAACTGTTTAAAAATATATTTCACAATTGTAACTCAGAAAATGTGTCTCTTCTGTAATATGCTTCACCAGTTTCATTGGGGATAATGTCTACAACATAATTTTAGACCCTTTTCATGGTAAACAATTTAAAACATGTTGACCAATTTAAACTCTCAAAATGCATCACTCGTGTCAAATGCTTTACTTGTTAAAATGTGGAAATTGCTTTGAAAATGTTTCAGAACATATTTATGGAAAACAGAATAAAAGGAAACATTGTGCATGAATAGCTTTAAACATTCTATTCTACATCAGTCCTTCTAGTGCTGAACCTAAAACAACATTTTAGAAACTATTCAGTTGTAACGTTTTGAAAATATGTTTCACATTAGAAATTCACAAAATGGGCCTCTTCTGTAATATGCTAAACTACTATCGTTGGGGATGTTGTCTACAACATGATTTTAGACCCTTTTCATTGAAAACGCTTTAAAACGTGTACCGTATTTTTAACACTCAAAATTTATCTCTCCGGTAGTATGCAGAACTAGTTGGACATAGGATATTGCCTTAAAATGTATTGAAGTCCATGTTAATGAATGACAGCTAATAACGTAAAGTCATGCTTGAAGAACATTAGAAATTCTATTCTACATTAGTACTTCCAGTGCTGAACATGAAACAACATTTTAGAAACTATTCATGTATAACAGTTTGAAAATATATATCACATTTGTAATACACAAAATGTGTCTCTTCTCTAATATGCTTAACTATTTTCATTGTGGATAATTCACAAAATGGGCCTCTTCTGTAATATGCTTAACTAGTTTCATTGGGGATGTTGTCTACAACATGATTTTAGACCCTTGTCATTGAAAACGGTTTAAAACGTGTTGCATATTTTTAACACTCAAAATTCATCTCTCCGGTAGTATGCAGAACTAGTTGGACATAGGATATTGCCTTAAAATGTATTGAAGACCATGTTAATGAAAGACAGCTTATAATGTAAAGTCATGCTTGAAGAACATTAGAAATTCTATTCTACATTAGTACTTCCAGTGCTGATCATGAAACAACATTTTAGAAACTATTCATGTATAACAGTTTGAAAATATATATCACATTTGTAATACACAAAATGTTGTCTCTTCTCTAATATTCTTAACTATTTTCATTGTGGATAATTCACAAAATGGGCCTCTTCTGTAATATGCTTAACTAGTTTCATTGGAAATGTTGTCTACAACATGATTTAAGACCCTTTTCATTGAAAACGGTTTAAAACGTGTTGCATATTTTTAACACTCAAAATTCATCTCTCCGGTAGTATGCAGAACTAGTTGGACATAGGATATTGCTTTAAAATGTATTGAAGTCCATGTTAATGAATGACAGCTAATAACGTAAAGTCATGCTTGAAGAACATTACAAATTCTATTCTACATTAGTACTTCCAGTGCTGAACATGAAACAACATTTTATACCCTATTCATGTATAACAGTTTGAAGATATATTTCACATTTGTAATACACAAAATGTGTCTCTTCTCTAATATGCTTAACTATTTTCATTGTGGATAATTGTCTGCAAAATGAGTTTAACCCTTTTCATTGAAAGGAATTTAAAACAAGTTGACCATTTTAAATTCTCAAAATGCATCTCTCCTGTCAAATGCTTTTTATTTCTTAAAATGTGGAAATTGCCTTGAAAGTGTTTGAGACCATATTTACGGAACACAGCATAAAAGGAAACATCATGCTTGAATAACTTAAAAAATGAAATTCAACATCAGTCCTTCCTGTGCTGAACATAAAACAACATTTTATTCCCAGTTCAGAGTTAACTGTTTAAAAATATATTTCACAATTGTAACTCAGAAAATGTGTCTCTTCTGTAATATGCTTCACCTGTTTCATTGGGGATATTGTCTACAACATAATTTTAGACCCTTTTCATGGTAAACAATTTAAAACATGTTGACCAATTTAAACTCTCAAAATGCATCACTCGTGTCAAATGCTTTACTTGTTAAAATGTGGAAATTGCTTTGAAAATGTTTCAGAACATATTTATGGAAAACAGAATAAAAGGAAACATTGTGCATGAATAGCTTTAAACATTCTATTCTACATCAGTCCTTCTAGTGCTGAACCTAAAACAACATTTTAGAAACTATTCAGTTGTAACGTTTTGAAAATATGTTTCACATTAGAAATTCACAAAATGGGCCTCTTCTGTAATATGCTAAACTACTATCGTTGGGGATGTTGTCTACAACATGATTTTAGACCCTTTTCATTGAAAACGCTTTAAAACGTGTACCGTATTTTTAACACTCAAAATTCATCTCTCCGGTAGTATGCAGAACTAGTTGGACATAGGATATTGCCTTAAAATGTATTGAAGTCCATGTTAATGAATGACAGCTAATAACGTAAAGTCATGCTTGAAGAACATTAGAAATTCTATTCTACATTAGTACTTCCAGTGCTGAACATGAAACAACATTTTAGAAACTATTCATGTATAACAGTTTGAAAATATATATCACATTTGTAATACACAAAATGTGTCTCTTCTCTAATATGCTTAACTATTTTCATTGTGGATAATTCACAAAATGGGCCTCTTCTGTAATATGCTTAACTAGTTTCATTGGGGATGTTGTCTACAACATGATTTTAGACCCTTGTCATTGAAAACGGTTTAAAACGTGTTGCATATTTTTAACACTCAAAATTCATCTCTCCGGTAGTATGCAGAACTAGTTGGACATAGGATATTGCCTTAAAATGTATTGAAGACCATGTTAATGAAAGACAGCTTATAATGTAAAGTCATGCTTGAAGAACATTAGAAATTCTATTCTACATTAGTACTTCCAGTGCTGATCATGAAACAACATTTTAGAAACTATTCATGTATAACAGTTTGAAAATATATATCACATTTGTAATACACAAAATGTTGTCTCTTCTCTAATATTCTTAACTATTTTCATTGTGGATAATTCACAAAATGGGCCTCTTCTGTAATATGCTTAACTAGTTTCATTGGAAATGTTGTCTACAACATGATTTAAGACCCTTTTCATTGAAAACGGTTTAAAACGTGTTGCATATTTTTAACACTCAAAATTCATCTCTCCGGTAGTATGCAGAACTAGTTGGACATAGGATATTGCTTTAAAATGTATTGAAGTCCATGTTAATGAATGACAGCTAATAACGTAAAGTCATGCTTGAAGAACATTACAAATTCTATTCTACATTAGTACTTCCAGTGCTGAACATGAAACAACATTTTATACCCTATTCATGTATAACAGTTTGAAGATATATTTCACATTTGTAATACACAAAATGTGTCTCTTCTCTAATATGCTTAACTATTTTCATTGTGGATAATTGTCTGCAAAATGAGTTTAACCCTTTTCATTGAAAGGAATTTAAAACAAGTTGACCATTTTAAATTCTCAAAATGCATCTCTCCTGTCAAATGCTTTTTATTTCTTAAAATGTGGAAATTGCCTTGAAAGTGTTTGAGACCATATTTACGGAACACAGCATAAAAGGAAACATCATGCTTGAATAACTTAAAAAATGAAATTCAACATCAGTCCTTCCTGTGCTGAACATAAAACAACATTTTATTCCCAGTTCAGAGTTAACTGTTTAAAAATATATTTCACAATTGTAACTCAGAAAATGTGTCTCTTCTGTAATATGCTTCACCAGTTTCATTGGGGATAATGTCTACAACATAATTTTAGACCCTTTTCATGGTAAACAATTTAAAACATGTTGACCAATTTAAACTCTCAAAATGCATCACTCGTGTCAAATGCTTTACTTGTTAAAATGTGGAAATTGCTTTGAAAATGTTTCAGAACATATTTATGGAAAACAGAATAAAAGGAAACATTGTGCATGAATAGCTTTAAACATTCTCTTCTACATCAGTCCTTCTAGTGCTGAACCTAAAACAACATTTTAGAAACTATTCAGTTGTAACGTTTTGAAAATATGTTTCACATTAGAAATTCACAAAATGGGCCTCTTCTGTAATATGCTAAACTACTATCGTTGGGGATGTTGTCTACAACATGATTTTAGACCCTTTTCATTGAAAACGCTTTAAAACGTGTACCGTATTTTTAACACTCAAAATTCATCTCTCCGGTAGTATGCAGAACTAGTTGGACATAGGATATTGCCTTAAAATGTATTGAAGTCCATGTTAATGAATGACAGCTAATAACGTAAAGTCATGCTTGAAGAACATTAGAAATTCTATTCTACATTAGTACTTCCAGTGCTGAACATGAAACAACATTTTAGAAACTATTCATGTATAACAGTTTGAAAATATATATCACATTTGTAATACACAAAATGTGTCTCTTCTCTAATATGCTTAACTATTTTCATTGTGGATAATTCACAAAATGGGCCTCTTCTGTAATATGCTTAACTAGTTTCATTGGGGATGTTGTCTACAACATGATTTTAGACCCTTGTCATTGAAAACGGTTTAAAACGTGTTGCATATTTTTAACACTCAAAATTCATCTCTCCGGTAGTATGCAGAACTAGTTGGACATAGGATATTGCCTTAAAATGTATTGAAGACCATGTTAATGAAAGACAGCTTATAATGTAAAGTCATGCTTGAAGAACATTAGAAATTCTATTCTACATTAGTACTTCCAGTGCTGATCATGAAACAACATTTTAGAAACTATTCATGTATAACAGTTTGAAAATATATATCACATTTGTAATACACAAAATGTTGTCTCTTCTCTAATATTCTTAACTATTTTCATTGTGGATAATTCACAAAATGGGCCTCTTCTGTAATATGCTTAACTAGTTTCATTGGAAATGTTGTCTACAACATGATTTAAGACCCTTTTCATTGAAAACGGTTTAAAACGTGTTGCATATTTTTAACACTCAAAATTCATCTCTCCGGTAGTATGCAGAACTAGTTGGACATAGGATATTGCTTTAAAATGTATTGAAGTCCATGTTAATGAATGACAGCTAATAACGTAAAGTCATGCTTGAAGAACATTACAAATTCTATTCTACATTAGTACTTCCAGTGCTGAACATGAAACAACATTTTATACCCTATTCATGTATAACAGTTTGAAGATATATTTCACATTTGTAATACACAAAATGTGTCTCTTCTCTAATATGCTTAACTATTTTCATTGTGGATAATTGTCTGCAAAATGAGTTTAACCCTTTTCATTGAAAGGAATTTAAAACAAGTTGACCATTTTAAATTCTCAAAATGCATCTCTCCTGTCAAATGCTTTTTATTTCTTAAAATGTGGAAATTGCCTTGAAAGTGTTTGAGACCATATTTACGGAACACAGCATAAAAGGAAACATCATGCTTGAATAACTTAAAAAATGAAATTCAACATCAGTCCTTCCTGTGCTGAACATAAAACAACATTTTATTCCCAGTTCAGAGTTAACTGTTTAAAAATATATTTCACAATTGTAACTCAGAAAATGTGTCTCTTCTGTAATATGCTTCACCAGTTTCATTGGGGATAATGTCTACAACATAATTTTAGACCCTTTTCATGGTAAACAATTTAAAACATGTTGACCAATTTAAACTCTCAAAATGCATCACTCGTGTCAAATGCTTTACTTGTTAAAATGTGGAAATTGCTTTGAAAATGTTTCAGAACATATTTATGTAAAACAGAATAAAAGGAAACATTGTGCATGAATAGCTTTAAACATTCTATTCTACATCAGTCCTTCTAGTGCTGAACCTAAAACAACATTTTAGAAACTATTCAGTTGTAACGTTTTGAAAATATGTTTCACATTAGAAATTCACAAAATATGCCTCTTCTGTAATATGCTAAACTACTATCGTTGGGGATGTTGTCTACAACATGATTTTAGACCCTTTTCATTGAAAACGGTTTAAAACGTGTACCGTATTTTTAACACTCAAAATACATCTCTCCAGTAGTATGCAGAACTAGTTGGACATAGGATATTGCCTTAAAATGTATTGAAGTCCATGTTAATGAATGACAGCTAATAACGTAAAGTCATGCTTGAAAAACATTAGAAATTCTATTCTACATTAGTACTTCCAGTGCTGAACATGTTTAACAGTTCAGCACTGAAAATATATATCACATTTGTAATACACAAAATGTGTCTCTTCTCTAATATGCTTAACTATTTTCATTGTGGATAATTCACAAAATGGGCCTCTTCTGTAATATGCTTAACTAGTTTCATTGGGGATGTTGTCTACAACATGATTTAAGACCCTTTTCATTGAAAACGGTTTAAAACGTGTTGCATATTTTTAACACTCAAAATTCATCTTTCCGGTAGTATGCAGAACTAGTTGGACATAGGATATTGCTTTAAAAATGTATTGAAGTCCATGTTAATGAATGACAGCTAATAACGTAAAGTCATGCTTGAAGAACATTACAAATTCTATTCTACATTAGTACTTCCAGTGCTGAACATGAAACAACATTTTAGACCCTATTCATGTATAACAGTTTGAAGATATATTTCACATTTGTAATACACAAAATGTGTCTCTTCTCTAATATGCTTAACTATTTTCATTGTGGATAATTGTCTGCAAAATGAGTTTAACCCTTTTCATTGAAAGGAATTTAAAACAAGTTGACCATTTTAAATTCTCAAAATGCATCTCTCCTGTCAAATGCTTTTTATTTCTTAAAATGTGGAAATTGCCTTGAAAGTGTTTGAGACCATATTTACGGAACACAGCATAAAAGGAAACATCATGCTTGAATAACTTAAAAAATGAAATTTAACATCAGTCCTTCCTGTGCTGAACATAAAACAACATTTTATTCCCAGTTCAGAGTTAACTGTTTAAAAATATATTTCACAATTGTAACTCAGAAAATGTGTCTCTTCTGTAATATGCTTCACCAGTTTCATTGGGGATAATGTCTACAACATAATTTTAGACCCTTTTCATGGTAAACAATTTAAAACATGTTGACCAATTTAAACTCTCAAAATGCATCACTCGTGTCAAATGCTTTACTTGTTAAAATGTGGAAATTGCTTTGAAAATGTTTCAGAACATATTTATGTAAAACAGAATAAAAGGAAACATTGTGCATGAATAGCTTTAAACATTCTATTCTACATCAGTCCTTCTAGTGCTGAACCTAAAACAACATTTTAGAAACTATTCAGTTGTAACGTTTTGAAAATATGTTTCACATTAGAAATTCACAAAATATGCCTCTTCTGTAATATGCTAAACTACTATCGTTGGGGATGTTGTCTACAACATGATTTTAGACACTTTTCATTGAAAACGGTTTAAAACCTGTACCGTATTTTTAACACTCAAAATACATCTCTCCAGTAGTATGCAGAACTAGTTGGACATAGGATATTGCCTTAAAATGTATTGAAGTCCATGTTAATGAATGACAGCTAATAACGTAAAGTCATGCTTGAAGAACATTAGAAATTCTATTCTACATTAGTACTTCCAGTGCTGAACATGACTAACAGTTCAGCACTGAAAATATATATCACATTTGTAATACACAAAATGTGTCTCTTCTCTAATATGCTTAACTATTTTCATTGTGGATAATTCACAAAATGGGCCTCTTCTGTAATATGCTTAACTAGTTTCATTGGGGATGTTGTCTACAACATGATTTTAGACCCTTGTCATTGAAAACGGTTTAAAACGTGTTGCATATTTTTAACACTCAAAATTCATCTCTCCGGTAGTATGCAGAACTAGTTGGACATAGGATATTGCCTTAAAATGTATTGAAGACCATGTTAATGAAAGACAGCTTATAATGTAAAGTCATGCTTGAAGAACATTAGAAATTCTATTCTACATTAGTACTTCCAGTGCTGATCATGAAACAACATTTTAGAAACTATTCATGTATAACAGTTTGAAAATATATATCACATTTGTAATACACAAAATGTTGTCTCTTCTCTAATATTCTTAACTATTTTCATTGTGGATAATTCACAAAATGGGCCTCTTCTGTAATATGCTTAACTAGTTTCATTGGAAATGTTGTCTACACCATGATTTAAGACCCTTTTCATTGAAAACGGTTTAAAACGTGTTGCATATTTTTAACACTCAAAATTCATCTCTCCGGTAGTATGCAGAACTAGTTGGACATAGGATATTGCTTTAAAATGTATTGAAGTCCATGTTAATGAATGACAGCTAATAACGTAAAGTCATGCTTGAAGAACATTACAAATTCTATTCTACATTAGTACTTCCAGTGCTGAACATGAAACAACATTTTATACCCTATTCATGTATAACAGTTTGAAGATATATTTCACATTTGTAATACACAAAATGTGTCTCTTCTCTAATATGCTTAACTATTTTCATTGTGGATAATTGTCTGCAAAATGAGTTTAACCCTTTTCATTGAAAGGAATTTAAAACAAGTTGACCATTTTAAATTCTCAAAATGCATCTCTCCTGTCAAATGCTTTTTATTTCTTAAAATGTGGAAATTGCCTTGAAAGTGTTTGAGACCATATTTACGGAACACAGCATAAAAGGAAACATCATGCTTGAATAACTTAAAAAATGAAATTCAACATCAGTCCTTCCTGTGCTGAACATAAAACAACATTTTATTCCCAGTTCAGAGTTAACTGTTTAAAAATATATTTCACAATTGTAACTCAGAAAATGTGTCTCTTCTGTAATATGCTTCACCAGTTTCATTGGGGATAATGTCTACAACATAATTTTAGACCCTTTTCATGGTAAACAATTTAAAACATGTTGACCAATTTAAACTCTCAAAATGCATCACTCGTGTCAAATGCTTTACTTGTTAAAATGTGGAAATTGCTTTGAAAATGTTTCAGAACATATTTATGTAAAACAGAATAAAAGGAAACATTGTGCATGAATAGCTTTAAACATTCTATTCTACATCAGTCCTTCTAGTGCTGAACCTAAAACAACATTTTAGAAACTATTCAGTTGTAACGTTTTGAAAATATGTTTCACATTAGAAATTCACAAAATATGCCTCTTCTGTAATATGCTAAACTACTATCGTTGGGGATGTTGTCTACAACATGATTTTAGACCCTTTTCATTGAAAACGGTTTAAAACGTGTACCGTATTTTTAACACTCAAAATACATCTCTCCAGTAGTATGCAGAACTAGTTGGACATAGGATATTGCCTTAAAATGTATTGAAGTCCATGTTAATGAATGACAGCTAATAACGTAAAGTCATGCTTGAAGAACATTAGAAATTCTATTCTACATTAGTACTTCCAGTGCTGAACATGAAACAACATTTTAGAAACTATTCATGTATAACAGTTTGAAAATATATATCACATTTGTAATACACAAAATGTGTCTCTTCTCTAATATGCTTAACTATTTTCATTGTGGATAATTCACAAAATGGGCCTCTTCTGTAATATGCTTAACTAGTTTCATTGGGGATGTTGTCTACAACATGATTTTAGACCCTTGTCATTGAAAACGGTTTAAAACGTGTTGCATATTTTTAACACTCAAAATTCATCTCTCCGGTAGTATGCAGAACTAGTTGGACATAGGATATTGCCTTAAAATGTATTGAAGACCATGTTAATGAAAGACAGCTTATAATGTAAAGTCATGCTTGAAGAACATTAGAAATTCTATTCTACATTAGTACTTCCAGTGCTGATCATGAAACAACATTTTAGAAACTATTCATGTATAACAGTTTGAAAATATATATCACATTTGTAATACACAAAATGTTGTCTCTTCTCTAATATTCTTAACTATTTTCATTGTGGATAATTCACAAAATGGGCCTCTTCTGTAATATGCTTAACTAGTTTCATTGGAAATGTTGTCTACAACATGATTTAAGACCCTTTTCATTGAAAACGGTTTAAAACGTGTTGCATATTTTTAACACTCAAAATTCATCTCTCCGGTAGTATGCAGAACTAGTTGGACATAGGATATTGCTTTAAAATGTATTGAAGTCCATGTTAATGAATGACAGCTAATAACGTAAAGTCATGCTTGAAGAACATTACAAATTCTATTCTACATTAGTACTTCCAGTGCTGAACATGAAACAACATTTTAGACCCTATTCATGTATAACAGTTTGAAGATATATTTCACATTTGTAATACACAAAATGTGTCTCTTCTCTAATATGCTTAACTATTTTCATTGTGGATAATTGTCTGCAAAATGAGTTTAACCCTTTTCATTGAAAGGAATTTAAAACAAGTTGACCATTTTAAATTCTCAAAATGCATCTCTCCTGTCAAATGCTTTTTATTTCTTAAAATGTGGAAATTGCCTTGAAAGTGTTTGAGACCATATTTACGGAACACAGCATAAAAGGAAACATCATGCTTGAATAACTTAAAAAATGAAATTCAACATCAGTCCTTCCTGTGCTGAACATAAAACAACATTTTATTCCCAGTTCAGAGTTAACTGTTTAAAAATATATTTCACAATTGTAACTCAGAAAATGTGTCTCTTCTGTAATATGCTTCACCTGTTTCATTGGGGATATTGTCTACAACATAATTTTAGACCCTTTTCATGGTAAACAATTTAAAACATGTTGACCAATTTAAACTCTCAAAATGCATCACTCGTGTCAAATGCTTTACTTGTTAAAATGTGGAAATTGCTTTGAAAATGTTTCAGAACATATTTATGGAAAACAGAATAAAAGGAAACATTGTGCATGAATAGCTTTAAACATTCTATTCTACATCAGTCCTTCTAGTGCTGAACCTAAAACAACATTTTAGAAACTATTCAGTTGTAACGTTTTGAAAATATGTTTCACATTAGAAATTCACAAAATGGGCCTCTTCTGTAATATGCTAAACTACTATCGTTGGGGATGTTGTCTAAAACATGATTTTAGACCCTTTTCATTGAAAACGCTTTAAAACGTGTACCGTATTTTTAACACTCAAAATTCATCTCTCCGGTAGTATGCAGAACTAGTTGGACATAGGATATTGCCTTAAAATGTATTGAAGTCCATGTTAATGAATGACAGCTAATAACGTAAAGTCATGCTTGAAGAACATTAGAAATTCTATTCTACATTAGTACTTCCAGTGCTGAACATGAAACAACATTTTAGAAACTATTCATGTATAACAGTTTGAAAATATATATCACATTTGTAATACACAAAATGTGTCTCTTCTCTAATATGCTTAACTATTTTCATTGTGGATAATTCACAAAATGGGCCTCTTCTGTAATATGCTTAACTAGTTTCATTGGGGATGTTGTCTACAACATGATTTTAGACCCTTGTCATTGAAAACGGTTTAAAACGTGTTGCATATTTTTAACACTCAAAATTCATCTCTCCGGTAGTATGCAGAACTAGTTGGACATAGGATATTGCCTTAAAATGTATTGAAGACCATGTTAATGAAAGACAGCTTATAACGTAAAGTCATGCTTGAAGAACATTAGAAATTCTATTCTACATTAGTACTTCCAGTGCTGATCATGAAACAACATTTTAGAAACTATTCATGTATAACAGTTTGAAAATATATATCACATTTGTAATACACAAAATGTTGTCTCTTCTCTAATATTCTTAACTATTTTCATTGTGGATAATTCACAAAATGGGCCTCTTCTGTAATATGCTTAACTAGTTTCATTGGAAATGTTGTCTACAACATGATTTAAGACCCTTTTCATTGAAAACGGTTTAAAACGTGTTGCATATTTTTAACACTCAAAATTCATCTCTCCGGTAGTATGCAGAACTAGTTGGACATAGGATATTGCTTTAAAATGTATTGAAGTCCATGTTAATGAATGACAGCTAATAACGTAAAGTCATGCTTGAAGAACATTACAAATTCTATTCTACATTAGTACTTCCAGTGCTGAACATGAAACAACATTTTATACCCTATTCATGTATAACAGTTTGAAGATATATTTCACATTTGTAATACACAAAATGTGTCTCTTCTCTAATATGCTTAACTATTTTCATTGTGGATAATTGTCTGCAAAATGAGTTTAACCCTTTTCATTGAAAGGAATTTAAAACAAGTTGACCATTTTAAATTCTCAAAATGCATCTCTCCTGTCAAATGCTTTTTATTTCTTAAAATGTGGAAATTGCCTTGAAAGTGTTTGAGACCATATTTACGGAACACAGCATAAAAGGAAACATCATGCTTGAATAACTTAAAAAATGAAATTCAACATCAGTCCTTCCTGTGCTGAACATAAAACAACATTTTATTCCCAGTTCAGAGTTAACTGTTTAAAAATATATTTCACAATTGTAACTCAGAAAATGTGTCTCTTCTGTAATATGCTTCACCTGTTTCATTGGGGATATTGTCTACAACATAATTTTAGACCCTTTTCATGGTAAACAATTTAAAACATGTTGACCAATTTAAACTCTCAAAATGCATCACTCGTGTCAAATGCTTTACTTGTTAAAATGTGGAAATTGCTTTGAAAATGTTTCAGAACATATTTATGGAAAACAGAATAAAAGGAAACATTGTGCATGAATAGCTTTAAACATTCTATTCTACATCAGTCCTTCTAGTGCTGAACCTAAAACAACATTTTAGAAACTATTCAGTTGTAACGTTTTGAAAATATGTTTCACATTAGAAATTCACAAAATGGGCCTCTTCTGTAATATGCTAAACTACTATCGTTGGGGATGTTGTCTACAACATGATTTTAGACCCTTTTCATTGAAAACGCTTTAAAACGTGTACCGTATTTTTAACACTCAAAATTCATCTCTCCGGTAGTATGCAGAACTAGTTGGACATAGGATATTGCCTTAAAATGTATTGAAGTCCATGTTAATGAATGACAGCTAATAACGTAAAGTCATGCTTGAAGAACATTAGAAATTCTATTCTACATTAGTACTTCCAGTGCTGAACATGAAACAACATTTTAGAAACTATTCATGTATAACAGTTTGAAAATATATATCACATTTGTAATACACAAAATGTGTCTCTTCTCTAATATGCTTAACTATTTTCATTGTGGATAATTCACAAAATGGGCCTCTTCTGTAATATGCTTAACTAGTTTCATTGGAAATGTTGTCTACAACATGATTTAAGACCCTTTTCATTGAAAACGGTTTAAAACGTGTTGCATATTTTTAACACTCAAAATTCATCTCTCCGGTAGTATGCAGAACTAGTTGGACATAGGATATTGCTTTAAAATGTATTGAAGTCCATGTTAATGAATGACAGCTAATAACGTAAAGTCATGCTTGAAGAACATTACAAATTCTATTCTACATTAGTACTTCCAGTGCTGAACATGAAACAACATTTTATACCCTATTCATGTATAACAGTTTGAAGATATATTTCACATTTGTAATACACAAAATGTGTCTCTTCTCTAATATGCTTAACTATTTTCATTGTGGATAATTGTCTGCAAAATGAGTTTAACCCTTTTCATTGAAAGGAATTTAAAACAAGTTGACCATTTTAAATTCTCAAAATGCATCTCTCCTGTCAAATGCTTTTTATTTCTTAAAATGTGGAAATTGCCTTGAAAGTGTTTGAGACCATATTTACGGAACACAGCATAAAAGGAAACATCATGCTTGAATAACTTAAAAAATGAAATTCAACATCAGTCCTTCCTGTGCTGAACATAAAACAACATTTTATTCCCAGTTCAGAGTTAACTGTTTAAAAATATATTTCACAATTGTAACTCAGAAAATGTGTCTCTTCTGTAATATGCTTCACCTGTTTCATTGGGGATATTGTCTACAACATAATTTTAGACCCTTTTCATGGTAAACAATTTAAAACATGTTGACCAATTTAAACTCTCAAAATGCATCACTCGTGTCAAATGCTTTACTTGTTAAAATGTGGAAATTGCTTTGAAAATGTTTCAGAACATATTTATGGAAAACAGAATAAAAGGAAACATTGTGCATGAATAGCTTTAAACATTCTATTCTACATCAGTCCTTCTAGTGCTGAACCTAAAACAACATTTTAGAAACTATTCAGTTGTAACGTTTTGAAAATATGTTTCACATTAGAAATTCACAAAATGGGCCTATTCTGTAATATGCTAAACTACTATCGTTGGGGATGTTGTCTACAACATGATTTTAGACCCTTTTCATTGAAAACGCTTTAAAACGTGTACCGTATTTTTAACACTCAAAATTCATCTCTCCGGTAGTATGCAGAACTAGTTGGACATAGGATATTGCCTTAAAATGTATTGAAGTCCATGTTAATGAATGACAGCTAATAACGTAAAGTCATGCTTGAAGAACATTAGAAATTCTATTCTACATTAGTACTTCCAGTGCTGAACATGAAACAACATTTTAGAAACTATTCATGTATAACAGTTTGAAAATATATATCACATTTGTAATACACAAAATGTGTCTCTTCTCTAATATGCTTAACTATTTTCATTGTGGATAATTCACAAAATGGGCCTCTTCTGTAATATGCTTAACTAGTTTCATTGGGGATGTTGTCTACAACATGATTTTAGACCCTTGTCATTGAAAACGGTTTAAAACGTGTTGCATATTTTTAACACTCAAAATTCATCTCTCCGGTAGTATGCAGAACTAGTTGGACATAGGATATTGCCTTAAAATGTATTGAAGACCATGTTAATGAAAGACAGCTTATAATGTAAAGTCATGCTTGAAGAACATTAGAAATTCTATTCTACATTAGTACTTCCAGTGCTGATCATGAAACAACATTTTAGAAACTATTCATGTATAACAGTTTGAAAATATATATCACATTTGTAATACACAAAATGTTGTCTCTTCTCTAATATTCTTAACTATTTTCATTGTGGATAATTCACAAAATGGGCCTCTTCTGTAATATGCTTAACTAGTTTCATTGGAAATGTTGTCTACAACATGATTTAAGACCCTTTTCATTGAAAACGGTTTAAAACGTGTTGCATATTTTTAACACTCAAAATTCATCTCTCCGGTAGTATGCAGAACTAGTTGGACATAGGATATTGCTTTAAAATGTATTGAAGTCCATGTTAATGAATGACAGCTAATAACGTAAAGTCATGCTTGAAGAACATTACAAATTCTATTCTACATTAGTACTTCCAGTGCTGAACATGAAACAACATTTTATACCCTATTCATGTATAACAGTTTGAAGATATATTTCACATTTGTAATACACAAAATGTGTCTCTTCTCTAATATGCTTAACTATTTTCATTGTGGATAATTGTCTGCAAAATGAGTTTAACCCTTTTCATTGAAAGGAATTTAAAACAAGTTGACCATTTTAAATTCTCAAAATGCATCTCTCCTGTCAAATGCTTTTTATTTCTTAAAATGTGGAAATTGCCTTGAAAGTGTTTGAGACCATATTTACGGAACACAGCATAAAAGGAAACATCATGCTTGAATAACTTAAAAAATGAAATTCAACATCAGTCCTTCCTGTGCTGAACATAAAACAACATTTTATTCCCAGTTCAGAGTTAACTGTTTAAAAATATATTTCACAATTGTAACTCAGAAAATGTGTCTCTTCTGTAATATGCTTCACCAGTTTCATTGGGGATAATGTCTACAACATAATTTTAGACCCTTTTCATGGTAAACAATTTAAAACATGTTGACCAATTTAAACTCTCAAAATGCATCACTCGTGTCAAATGCTTTACTTGTTAAAATGTGGAAATTGCTTTGAAAATGTTTCAGAACATATTTATGTAAAACAGAATAAAAGGAAACATTGTGCATGAATAGCTTTAAACATTCTATTCTACATCAGTCCTTCTAGTGCTGAACCTAAAACAACATTTTAGAAACTATTCAGTTGTAACGTTTTGAAAATATGTTTCACATTAGAAATTCACAAAATATGCCTCTTCTGTAATATGCTAAACTACTATCGTTGGGGATGTTGTCTACAACATGATTTTAGACCCTTTTCATTGAAAACGGTTTAAAACGTGTACCGTATTTTTAACACTCAAAATACATCTCTCCAGTAGTATGCAGAACTAGTTGGACATAGGATATTGCCTTAAAATGTATTGAAGTCCATGTTAATGAATGACAGCTAATAACGTAAAGTCATGCTTGAAGAACATTAGAAATTCTATTCTACATTAGTACTTCCAGTGCTGAACATGAAACAACATTTTAGAAACTATTCATGTATAACAGTTTGAAAATATATATCACATTTGTAATACACAAAATGTGTCTCTTCTCTAATATGCTTAACTATTTTCATTGTGGATAATTCACAAAATGGGCCTCTTCTGTAATATGCTTAACTAGTTTCATTGGGGATGTTGTCTACAACATGATTTTAGACCCTTGTCATTGAAAACGGTTTAAAACGTGTTGCATATTTTTAACACTCAAAATTCATCTCTCCGGTAGTATGCAGAACTAGTTGGACATAGGATATTGCTTTAAAATGTATTGAAGTCCATGTTAATGAATGACAGCTAATAACTTAAAGTCATGCTTGAAGAACATTACAAATTCTATTCTACATTAGTACTTCCAGTGCTGAACATGAAACAACATTTTATACCCTATTCATGTATAACAGTTTGAAGATATATTTCACATTTGTAATACACAAAATGTGTCTCTTCTCTAATATGCTTAACTATTTTCATTGTGGATAATTGTCTGCAAAATGAGTTTAACCCTTTTCATTGAAAGGAATTTAAAACAAGTTGACCATTTTAAATTCTCAAAATGCATCTCTCCTGTCAAATGCTTTTTATTTCTTAAAATATGGAAATTGCCTTGAAAGTGTTTGAGACCATATTTACGGAACACAGCATAAAAGGAAACATCATGCTTGAATAACTTAAAAAATGAAATTCAACATCAGTCCTTCCTGTGCTGAACATAAAACAACATTTTATTCCCAGTTCAGAGTTAACTGTTTAAAAATATATTTCACAATTGTAACTCAGAAAATGTGTCTCTTCTGTAATATGCTTCACCTGTTTCATTGGGGATATTGTCTACAACATAATTTTAGACCCTTTTCATGGTAAACAATTTAAAACATGTTGACCAATTTAAACTCTCAAAATGCATCACTCGTGTCAAATGCTTTACTTGTTAAAATGTGGAAATTGCTTTGAAAATGTTTCAGAACATATTTATGGAAAACAGAATAAAAGGAAACATTGTGCATGAATAGCTTTAAACATTCTCTTCTACATCAGTCCTTCTAGTGCTGAACCTAAAACAACATTTTAGAAACTATTCAGTTGTAACGTTTTGAAAATATGTTTCACATTAGAAATTCACAAAATGGGCCTCTTCTGTAATATGCTAAACTACTATCGTTGGGGATGTTGTCTACAACATGATTTTAGACCCTTTTCATTGAAAACGGTTTAAAACGTGTACCGTATTTTTAACACTCAAAATACATCTCTCCAGTAGTATGCAGAACTAGTTGGACATAGGATATTGCCTTAAAATGTATTGAAGTCCATGTTAATGAATGACAGCTAATAACGTAAAGTCATGCTTGAAAAACATTAGAAATTCTATTCTACATTAGTACTTCCAGTGCTGAACATGTTTAACAGTTCAGCACTGAAAATATATATCACATTTGTAATACACAAAATGTGTCTCTTCTCTAATATGCTTAACTATTTTCATTGTGGATAATTCACAAAATGGGCCTCTTCTGTAATATGCTTAACTAGTTTCATTGGGGATGTTGTCTACAACATGATTTAAGACCCTTTTCATTGAAAACGGTTTAAAACGTGTTGCATATTTTTAACACTCAAAATTCATCTTTCCGGTAGTATGCAGAACTAGTTGGACATAGGATATTGCTTTAAAAATGTATTGAAGTCCATGTTAATGAATGACAGCTAATAACGTAAAGTCATGCTTGAAGAACATTACAAATTCTATTCTACATTAGTACTTCCAGTGCTGATCATGAAACAACATTTTAGAAACTATTCATGTATAACAGTTTGAAAATATATATCACATTTGTAATACACAAAATGTTGTCTCTTCTCTAATATTCTTAACTATTTTCATTGTGGATAATTCACAAAATGGGCCTCTTCTGTAATATGCTTAACTAGTTTCATTGGAAATGTTGTCTACAACATGATTTAAGACCCTTTTCATTGAAAACGGTTTAAAACGTGTTGCATATTTTTAACACTCAAAATTCATCTCTCCGGTAGTATGCAGAACTAGTTGGACATAGGATATTGCTTTAAAATGTATTGAAGTCCATGTTAATGAATGACAGCTAATAACGTAAAGTCATGCTTGAAGAACATTACAAATTCTATTCTACATTAGTACTTCCAGTGCTGAACATGAAACAACATTTTATACCCTATTCATGTATAACAGTTTGAAGATATATTTCACATTTGTAATACACAAAATGTGTCTCTTCTCTAATATGCTTAACTATTTTCATTGTGGATAATTGTCTGCAAAATGAGTTTAACCCTTTTCATTGAAAGGAATTTAAAACAAGTTGACCATTTTAAATTCTCAAAATGCATCTCTCCTGTCAAATGCTTTTTATTTCTTAAAATGTGGAAATTGCCTTGAAAGTGTTTGAGACCATATTTACGGAACACAGCATAAAAGGAAACATCATGCTTGAATAACTTAAAAAATGAAATTCAACATCAGTCCTTCCTGTGCTGAACATAAAACAACATTTTATTCCCAGTTCAGAGTTAACTGTTTAAAAATATATTTCACAATTGTAACTCAGAAAATGTGTCTCTTCTGTAATATGCTTCACCTGTTTCATTGGGGATATTGTCTACAACATAATTTTAGACCCTTTTCATGGTAAACAATTTAAAACATGTTGACCAATTTAAACTCTCAAAATGCATCACTCGTGTCAAATGCTTTACTTGTTAAAATGTGGAAATTGCTTTGAAAATGTTTCAGAACATATTTATGGAAAACAGAATAAAAGGAAACATTGTGCATGAATACCTTTAAACATTCTATTCTACATCAGTCCTTCTAGTGCTGAACCTAAAACAACATTTTAGAAACTATTCAGTTGTAACGTTTTGAAAATATGTTTCACATTAGAAATTCACAAAATATGCCTCTTCTGTAATATGCTAAACTACTATCGTTGGGGATGTTGTCTACAACATGATTTTAGACCCTTTTCATTGAAAACGGTTTAAAACCTGTACCGTATTTTTAACACTCAAAATACATCTCTCCAGTAGTATGCAGAACTAGTTGGACATAGGATATTGCCTTAAAATGTATTGAAGTCCATGTTAATGAATGACAGCTAATAACGTAAAGTCATGCTTGAAGAACATTAGAAATTCTATTCTACATTAGTACTTCCAGTGCTGAACATGACTAACAGTTCCGCACTGAAAATATATATCACATTTGTAATACACAAAATGTGTCTCTTCTCTAATATGCTTAACTATTTTCATTGTGGATAATTCACAAAATGGGCCTCTTCTGTAATATGCTTAACTAGTTTCATTGGGGATGTTGTCTACAACATGATTTTAGACCCTTGTCATTGAAAACGGTTTAAAACGTGTTGCATATTTTTAATACTCAAAATTCATCTCTCCGGTAGTATGCAGAACTAGTTGGACATAGGATATTGCCTTAAAATGTATTGAAGACCATGTTAATGAAAGACAGCTTATAATGTAAAGTCATGCATGAAGAACATTAGAAATTCTATTCTACATTAGTACTTCCAGTGCTGATCATGAAACAACATTTTAGAAACTATTCATGTATAACAGTTTGAAAATATATATCACATTTGTAATACACAAAATGTTGTCTCTTCTCTAATATTCTTAACTATTTTCATTGTGGATAATTCACAAAATGGGCCTCTTCTGTAATATGCTTAACTAGTTTCATTGGAAATGTTGTCTACAACATGATTTAAGACCCTTTTCATTGAAAACGGTTTAAAACGTGTTGCATATTTTTAACACTCAAAATTCATCTCTCCGGTAGTATGCAGAACTAGTTGGACATAGGATATTGCTTTAAAATGTATTGAAGTCCATGTTAATGAATGACAGCTAATAACGTAAAGTCATGCTTGAAGAACATTACAAATTCTATTCTACATTAGTACTTCCAGTGCTGAACATGAAACAACATTTTATACCCTATTCATGTATAACAGTTTGAAGATATATTTCACATTTGTAATACACAAAATGTGTCTCTTCTCTAATATGCTTAACTATTTTCATTGTGGATAATTGTCTGCAAAATGAGTTTAACCCTTTTCATTGAAAGGAATTTAATACAAGTTGACCATTTTAAATTCTCAAAATGCATCTCTCCTGTCAAATGCTTTTTATTTCTTAAAATGTGGAAATTGCCTTGAAAGTGTTTGAGACCATATTTACGGAACACAGCATAAAAGGAAACATCATGCTTGAATAACTTAAAAAATGAAATTCAACATCAGTCCTTCCTGTGCTGAACATAAAACAACATTTTATTCCCAGTTCAGAGTTAACTGTTTAAAAATATATTTCACAATTGTAACTCAGAAAATGTGTCTCTTCTGTAATATGCTTCACCAGTTTCATTGGGGATATTGTCTACAACATAATTTTAGACCCTTTTCATGGTAAACAATTTAAAACATGTTGACCAATTTAAACTCTCAAAATGCATCACTCGTGTCAAATGCTTTACTTGTTAAAATGTGGAAATTGCTTTGAAAATGTTTCAGAACATATTTATGGAAAACAGAATAAAAGGAAACATTGCGCATGAATAGCTTTAAACATTCTATTCTACATCAGTCCTTCTAGTGCTGAACCTAAAACAACATTTTAGAAACTATTCAGTTGTAACGTTTTGAAAATATGTTTCACATTAGAAATTCACAAAATGGGCCTCTTCTGTAATATGCTAAACTACTATCGTTGGGGATGTTGTCTACAACATGATTTTAGACCCTTTTCATTGAAAACGGTTTAAAACGTGTACCGTATTTTTAACACTCAAAATACATCTCTCCAGTAGTATGCAGAACTAGTTGGACATAGGATATTGCCTTAAAATGTATTGAAGTCCATGTTAATGAATGACAGCTAATAACGTAAAGTCATGCTTGAAGAACATTAGAAATTCTATTCTACATTAGTACTTCCAGTGCTGAACATTTATAACAGTTCAGCAATGAAAATATATATCACATTTGTAATACACAAAATGTGTCTCTTCTCTAATATGCTTAACTATTTTCATTGTGGATAATTCACAAAATGGGCCTCTTCTGTAATATGCTTAACTAGTTTCATTGGGGATGTTGTCTACAACATGATTTAAGACCCTTTTCATTGAAAACGGTTTAAAACGTGTTGCATATTTTTAACACTCAAAATTCATCTCTCCGGTAGTATGCAGAACTAGTTGGACATAGGATATTGCTTTAAAAATGTATTGAAGTCCGTGTTAATGAATGACAGCTAATAACGTAAAGTCATGCTTGAAGAACATTACAAATTCTATTCTACATTAGTACTTCCAGTGCTGAACCTAAAACAACATTTTAGAAACTATTCAGTTGTAACGTTTTGAAAATATGTTTCACATTAGAAATTCACAAAATGGGCCTCTTCTGTAATATGCTAAACTAGTTTCATTGGGGATGTTGTCTACAACATGATTTTAGACCCTTTTCATTGAAAACGGTTTAAAACGTGTACCGTATTTTTAACACTCAAAATTCATCTCTCCGGTAGTATGCAGAACTAGTTGGACATAGGATATTGCCTTAAAATGTATTGAAGTCCAATGTTAATGAATGACAGCTAATAACGTAAAGTCATGCTTGAAGAACATTAGAAATTCTATTCTACATTAGTACTTCCAGTGCTGAACATGAAACAACATTTTAGAAACTATTCATGTATAACAGTTTGAAAATATATATCACATTTGTAATACACAAAATGTGTCTCTTCTCTAATATGCTTAACTATTTTCATTGTGGATAATTCACAAAATGGGCCTCTTCTGTAATATGCTTAACTAGTTTCATTTGGGATGTTGTCTACAACATGATTTTAGACCCTTTTCATTGAAAACGGTTTAAAACGTGTACCGTATTTTTAACACTCAAAATTCATCTCTCCGGTAGTATGCAGAACTAGTTGGACATAGGATATTGCCTTAAAATGTATTGAAGTCCAATGTTAATGAATGACAGCTAATAACGAAAAGTCATGCTTGAAGAACATTAGAAATTCTATTCTACATTAGTACTTCCAGTGCTGAACATGAAACAACATTTTAGAAACTATTCATGTATAACAGTTTGAAAATATATATCACATTTGTAATACACAAAATGTGTCTCTTCTCTAATATGCTTAACTATTTTCATTGTGGATAATTCACAAAATGGGCCTCTTCTGTAATATGCTTAACTAGTTTCATTGGGGATGTTGTCTACAACATGATTTTAGACCCTTGTCATTGAAAACGGTTTAAAACGTGTTGCATATTTTTAATACTCAAAATTCATCTCTCCGGTAGTATGCAGAACTAGTTGGACATAGGATATTGCCTTAAAATGTATTGAAGACCATGTTAATGAAAGACAGCTTATAATGTAAAGTCATGCATGAAGAACATTAGAAATTCTATTCTACATTAGTACTTCCAGTGCTGATCATGAAACAACATTTTAGAAACTATTCATGTATAACAGTTTGAAAATATATATCACATTTGTAATACACAAAATGTTGTCTCTTCTCTAATATTCTTAACTATTTTCATTGTGGATAATTCACAAAATGGGCCTCTTCTGTAATATGCTTAACTAGTTTAATTGGAAATGTTGTCTACAACATGATTTAAGACCCTTTTCATTGAAAACGGTTTAAAACGTGTTGCATATTTTTAACACTCAAAATTCATCTCTCCGGTAGTATGCAGAACTAGTTGGACATAGGATATTGCTTTAAAATGTATTGAAGTCCATGTTAATGAATGACAGCTAATAACGTAAAGTCATGCTTGAAGAACATTACAAATTCTATTCTACATTAGTACTTCCAGTGCTGAACATGAAACAACATTTTATACCCTATTCATGTATAACAGTTTGAAGATATATTTCACATTTGTAATACACAAAATGTGTCTCTTCTCTAATATGCTTAACTATTTTCATTGTGGATAATTGTCTGCAAAATGAGTTTAACCCTTTTCATTGAAAGGAATTTAATACAAGTTGACCATTTTAAATTCTCAAAATGCATCTCTCCTGTCAAATGCTTTTTATTTCTTAAAATGTGGAAATTGCCTTGAAAGTGTTTGAGACCATATTTACGGAACACAGCATAAAAGGAAACATCATGCTTGAATAACTTAAAAAATGAAATTCAACATCAGTCCTTCCTGTGCTGAACATAAAACAACATTTTATTCCCAGTTCAGAGTTAACTGTTTAAAAATATATTTCACAATTGTAACTCAGAAAATGTGTCTCTTCTGTAATATGCTTCACCAGTTTCATTGGGGATATTGTCTACAACATAATTTTAGACCCTTTTCATGGTAAACAATTTAAAACATGTTGACCAATTTAAACTCTCAAAATGCATCACTCGTGTCAAATGCTTTACTTGTTAAAATGTGGAAATTGCTTTGAAAATGTTTCAGAACATATTTATGGAAAACAGAATAAAAGGAAACATTGCGCATGAATAGCTTTAAACATTCTATTCTACATCAGTCCTTCTAGTGCTGAACCTAAAACAACATTTTAGAAACTATTCAGTTGTAACGTTTTGAAAATATGTTTCACATTAGAAATTCACAAAATGGGCCTCTTCTGTAATATGCTAAACTACTATCGTTGGGGATGTTGTCTACAACATGATTTTAGACCCTTTTCATTGAAAACGGTTTAAAACGTGTACCGTATTTTTAACACTCAAAATACATCTCTCCAGTAGTATGCAGAACTAGTTGGACATAGGATATTGCCTTAAAATGTATTGAAGTCCATGTTAATGAATGACAGCTAATAACGTAAAGTCATGCTTGAAGAACATTAGAAATTCTATTCTACATTAGTACTTCCAGTGCTGAACATTTATAACAGTTCAGCAATGAAAATATATATCACATTTGTAATACACAAAATGTGTCTCTTCTCTAATATGCTTAACTATTTTCATTGTGGATAATTCACAAAATGGGCCTCTTCTGTAATATGCTTAACTAGTTTCATTGGGGATGTTGTCTACAACATGATTTAAGACCCTTTTCATTGAAAACGGTTTAAAACGTGTTGCATATTTTTAACACTCAAAATTCATCTCTCCGGTAGTATGCAGAACTAGTTGGACATAGGATATTGCTTTAAAAATGTATTGAAGTCCGTGTTAATGAATGACAGCTAATAACGTAAAGTCATGCTTGAAGAACATTACAAATTCTATTCTACATTAGTACTTCCAGTGCTGAACCTAAAACAACATTTTAGAAACTATTCAGTTGTAACGTTTTGAAAATATGTTTCACATTAGAAATTCACAAAATGGGCCTCTTCTGTAATATGCTAAACTAGTTTCATTGGGGATGTTGTCTACAACATGATTTTAGACCCTTTTCATTGAAAACGGTTTAAAACGTGTACCGTATTTTTAACACTCAAAATTCATCTCTCCGGTAGTATGCAGAACTAGTTGGACATAGGATATTGCCTTAAAATGTATTGAAGTCCAATGTTAATGAATGACAGCTAATAACGTAAAGTCATGCTTGAAGAACATTAGAAATTCTATTCTACATTAGTACTTCCAGTGCTGAACATGAAACAACATTTTAGAAACTATTCATGTATAACAGTTTGAAAATATATATCACATTTGTAATACACAAAATGTTGTCTCTTCTCTAATATGCTTAACTATTTTCATTGTGGATAATTCACAAAATGGGCCTCTTCTGTAATATGCTTAACTAGTTTCATTGGGGATGTTGTCTACAACATGATTTTAGACCCTTGTCATTGAAAACGGTTTAAAACGTGTTGCATATTTTTAACACTCAAAATTCATCTCTCCGGTAGTATGCAGAACTAGTTGGACATAGGATATTGCCTTAAAATGTATTGAAGACCATGTTAATGAAAGACAGCTTATAATGTAAAGTCATGCTTGAAGAACATTAGAAATTCTATTCTACATTAGTACTTCCAGTGCTGATCATGAAACAACATTTTAGAAACTATTCATGTATAACAGTTTGAAAATATATATCACATTTGTAATACACAAAATGTTGTCTCTTCTCTAATATTCTTAACTATTTTCATTGTGGATAATTCACAAAATGGGCCTCTTCTGTAATATGCTTAACTAGTTTCATTGGAAATGTTGTCTACAACATGATTTAAGACCCTTTTCATTGAAAACGGTTTAAAACGTGTTGCATATTTTTAACACTCAAAATTCATCTCTCCGGTAGTATGCAGAACTAGTTGGACATAGGATATTGCTTTAAAATGTATTGAAGTCCATGTTAATGAATGACAGCTAATAACGTAAAGTCATGCTTGAAGAACATTACAAATTCTATTCTACATTAGTACTTCCAGTGCTGAACATGAAACAACATTTTATACCCTATTCATGTATAACAGTTTGAAGATATATTTCACATTTGTAATAAACAAAATGTGTCTCTTCTCTAATATGCTTAACTATTTTCATTGTGGATAATTGTCTGCAAAATGAGTTTAACCCTTTTCATTGAAAGGAATTTAAAACAAGTTGACCATTTTAAATTCTCAAAATGCATCTCTCCTGTCAAATGCTTTTTATTTCTTAAAATGTGGAAATTGCCTTGAAAGTGTTTGAGACCATATTTACGGAACACAGCATAAAAGGAAACATCATGCTTGAATAACTTAAAAAATGAAATTCAACATCAGTCCTTCCTGTGCTGAACATAAAACAACATTTTATTCCCAGTTCAGAGTTAACTGTTTAAAAATATATTTCACAATTGTAACTCAGAAAATGTGTCTCTTCTGTAATATGCTTCACCAGTTTCATTGGGGATATTGTCTACAACATAATTTTAGACCCTTTTCATGGTAAACAATTTAAAACATGTTGACCAATTTAAACTCTCAAAATGCATCACTCGTGTCAAATGCTTTACTTGTTAAAATGTGGAAATTGCTTTGAAAATGTTTCAGAACATATTTATGGAAAACAGAATAAAAGGAAACATTGTGCATGAATAGCTTTAAACATTCTCTTCTACATCAGTCCTTCTAGTGCTGAACATAAAACAACATTTTAGAAACTATTCAGTTGTAACGTTTTGAAAATATGTTTCACATTAGAAATTCACAAAATGGGCCTCTTCTGTAATATGCTAAACTACTATCGTTGGGGATGTTGTCTACAACATGATTTTAGATCCTTTTCATTGAAAACGGTTTAAAACGTGTACCGTATTTTTAACACTCAAAATACATCTCTCCAGTAGTATGCAGAACTAGTTGGACATAGGATATTGCCTTAAAATGTATTGAAGTCCATGTTAATGAATGACAGCTAATAACGTAAAGTCATGCTTGAAAAACATTAGAAATTCTATTCTACATTAGTACTTCCAGTGCTGAACATGTTTAACAGTTCAGCACTGAAAATATATATCACATTTGTAATACACAAAATGTGTCTCTTCTCTAATATGCTTAACTATTTTCATTGTGGATAATTCACAAAATGGGCCTCTTCTGTAATATGCTTAACTAGTTTCATTGGGGATGTTGTCTACAACATGATTTTAGACCCTTGTCATTGAAAACGGTTTAAAACGTGTTGCATATTTTTAACACTCAAAATTCATCTCTCCGGTAGTATGCAGAACTAGTTGGACATAGGATATTGCCTTAAAATGTATTGAAGACCATGTTAATGATAGACAGCTTATAATGTAAAGTCATGCTTGAAGAACATTAGAAATTCTATTCTACATTAGTACTTCCAGTGCTGATCATGAAACAACATTTTAGAAACTATTCATGTATAACAGTTTGAAAATATATATCACATTTGTAATACACAAAATGTTGTCTCTTCTCTAATATTCTTAACTATTTTCATTGTGGATAATTCACAAAATGGGCCTCTTCTGTAATATGCTTAACTAGTTTCATTGGAAATGTTGTCTACAACATGATTTAAGACCCTTTTCATTGAAAACGGTTTAAAACGTGTTGCATATTTTTAACACTCAAAATTCATCTCTCCGGTAGTATGCAGAACTAGTTGGACATAGGATATTGCTTTAAAATGTATTGAAGTCCATGTTAATGAATGACAGCTAATAACGTAAAGTCATGCTTGAAGAACATTACAAATTCTATTCTACATTAGTACTTCCAGTGCTGAACATGAAACAACATTTTATACCCTATTCATGTATAACAGTTTGAAGATATATTTCACATTTGTAATAAACAAAATGTGTCTCTTCTCTAATATGCTTAACTATTTTCATTGTGGATAATTGTCTGCAAAATGAGTTTAACCCTTTTCATTGAAAGGAATTTAAAACAAGTTGACCATTTTAAATTCTCAAAATGCATCTCTCCTGTCAAATGCTTTTTATTTCTTAAAATGTGGAAATTGCCTTGAAAGTGTTTGAGACCATATTTACGGAACACAGCATAAAAGGAAACATCATGCTTGAATAACTTAAAAAATGAAATTCAACATCAGTCCTTCCTGTGCTGAACATAAAACAACATTTTATTCCCAGTTCAGAGTTAACTGTTTAAAAATATATTTCACAATTGTAACTCAGAAAATGTGTCTCTTCTGTAATATGCTTCACCAGTTTCATTGGGGATATTGTCTACAACATAATTTTAGACCCTTTTCATGGTAAACAATTTAAAACATGTTGACCAATTTAAACTCTCAAAATGCATCACTCGTGTCAAATGCTTTACTTGTTAAAATGTGGAAATTGCTTTGAAAATGTTTCAGAACATATTTATGGAAAACAGAATAAAAGGAAACATTGTGCATGAATAGCTTTAAACATTCTCTTCTACATCAGTCCTTCTAGTGCTGAACCTAAAACAACATTTTAGAAACTATTCAGTTGTAACGTTTTGAAAATATGTTTCACATTAGAAATTCACAAAATGGGCCTCTTCTGTAATATGCTAAACTACTATCGTTGGGGATGTTGTCTACAACATGATTTTAGATCCTTTTAATTGAAAACGGTTTAAAACGTGTACCGTATTTTTAACACTCAAAATACATCTCTCCAGTAGTATGCAGAACTAGTTGGACATAGGATATTGCCTTAAAATGTATTGAAGTCCATGTTAATGAATGACAGCTAATAACGTAAAGTCATGCTTGAAAAACATTAGAAATTCTATTCTACATTAGTACTTCCAGTGCTGAACATGTTTAACAGTTCAGCACTGAAAATATATATCACATTTGTAATACACAAAATGTGTCTCTTCTCTAATATGCTTAACTATTTTCATTGTGGATAATTCACAAAATGGGCCTCTTCTGTAATATGCTTAACTAGTTTCATTGGGGATGTTGTCTACAACATGATTTTAGACCCTTGTCATTGAAAACGGTTTAAAACGTGTTGCATATTTTTAACACTCAAAATTCATCTCTCCGGTAGTATGCAGAACTAGTTGGACATAGGATATTGCCTTAAAATGTATTGAAGACCATGTTAATGATAGACAGCTTATAATGTAAAGTCATGCTTGAAGAACATTAGAAATTCTATTCTACATTAGTACTTCCAGTGCTGATCATGAAACAACATTTTAGAAACTATTCATGTATAACAGTTTGAAAATATATATCACATTTGTAATACACAAAATGTTGTCTCTTCTCTAATATTCTTAACTATTTTCATTGTGGATAATTCACAAAATGGGCCTCTTCTGTAATATGCTTAACTAGTTTCATTGGAAATGTTGTCTACAACATGATTTAAGACCCTTTTCATTGAAAACGGTTTAAAACGTGTTGCATATTTTTAACACTCAAAATTCATCTCTCCGGTAGTATGCAGAACTAGTTGGACATAGGAAATTGCTTTAAAATGTATTGAAGTCCATGTTAATGAATGACAGCTAATAACGTAAAGTCATGCTTGAAGAACATTACAAATTCTATTCTACATTAGTACTTCCAGTGCTGAACATGAAACAACATTTTATACCCTATTCATGTATAACAGTTTGAAGATATATTTCACATTTGTAATACACAAAATGTGTCTCTTCTCTAATATGCTTAACTATTTTCATTGTGGATAATTGTCTGCAAAATGAGTTTAACCCTTTTCATTGAAAGGAATTTAAAACAAGTTGACCATTTTAAATTCTCAAAATGCATCTCTCCTGTCAAATGCTTTTTATTTCTTAAAATGTGGAAATTGCCTTGAAAGTGTTTGAGACCATATTTACGGAACACAGCATAAAAGGAAACATCATGCTTGAATAACTTAAAAAATGAAATTCAACATCAGTCCTTCCTGTGCTGAACATAAAACAACATTTTATTCCCAGTTCAGAGTTAACTGTTTAAAAATATATTTCACAATTGTAACTCAGAAAATGTGTCTCTTCTGTAATATGCTTCACCAGTTTCATTGGGGATATTGTCTACAACATAATTTTAGACCCTTTTCATGGTAAACAATTTAAAACATGTTGACCAATTTAAACTCTCAAAATGCATCACTCGTGTCAAATGCTTTACTTGTTAAAATGTGGAAATTGCTTTGAAAATGTTCCAGAACATATTTATGGAAAACAGAATAAAAGGAAACATTGTGCATGAATAGCTTTAAACATTCTCTTCTACATCAGTCCTTCTAGTGCTGAACCTAAAACAACATTTTAGAAACTATTCAGTTGTAACGTTTTGAAAATATGTTTCACATTAGAAATTCACAAAATGGGCCTCTTCTGTAATATGCTAAACTACTATCGTTGGGGATGTTGTCTACAACATGATTTTAGACCCTTTTCATTGAAAACGGTTTAAAACGTGTACCGTATTTTTAACACTCAAAATACATCTCTCCAGTAGTATGCAGAACTAGTTGGACATAGGATATTGCCTTAAAATGTATTGAAGTCCATGTTAATGAATGACAGCTAATAACGTAAAGTCATGCTTGAAAAACATTAGAAATTCTATTCTACATTAGTACTTCCAGTGCTGAACATGTTTAACAGTTCAGCACTGAAAATATATATCACATTTGTAATACACAAAATGTTGTCTCTTCTCTAATATGCTTAACTATTTTCATTGTGGATAATTCACAAAATGGGCCTCTTCTGTAATATGCTTAACTAGTTTCATTGGGGATGTTGTCTACAACATGATTTTAGACCCTTGTCATTGAAAACGGTTTAAAACGTGTTGCATATTTTTAACACTCAAAATTCATCTCTCCGGTAGTATGCAGAACTAGTTGGACATAGGATATTGCCTTAAAATGTATTGAAGACCATGTTAATGAAAGACAGCTTATAATGTAAAGTCATGCTTGAAGAACATTAGAAATTCTATTCTACATTAGTACTTCCAGTGCTGATCATGAAACAACATTTTAGAAACTATTCATGTTTAACAGTTTGAAAATATATATCACATTTGTAATACACAAAATGTTGTCTCTTCTCTAATATTCTTAACTATTTTCATTGTGGATAATTCACAAAATGGGCCTCTTCTGTAATATGCTTAACTAGTTTCATTGGAAATGTTGTCTACAACATGATTTAAGACCCTTTTCATTGAAAACGGTTTAAAACGTGTTGCATATTTTTAACACTCAAAATTCATCTCTCCGGTAGTATGCAGAACTAGTTGGACATAGGATATTGCTTTAAAATGTATTGAAGTCCATGTTAATGAATGACAGCTAATAACGTAAAGTCATGCTTGAAGAACATTACAAATTCTATTCTACATTAGTACTTCCAGTGCTGAACATGAAACAACATTTTATACCCTATTCATGTATAACAGTTTGAAGATATATTTCACATTTGTAATACACAAAATGTGTCTCTTCTCTAATATGCTTAACTATTTTCATTGTGGATAATTGTCTGCAAAATGAGTTTAACCCTTTTCATTGAAAGGAATTTAAAACAAGTTGACCATTTTAAATTCTCAAAATGCATCTCTCCTGTCAAATGCTTTTTATTTCTTAAAATGTGGAAATTGCCTTGAAAGTGTTTGAGACCATATTTACGGAACACAGCATAAAAGGAAACATCATGCTTGAATAACTTAAAAAATGAAATTCAACATCAGTCCTTCCTGTGCTGAACATAAAACAACATTTTATTCCCAGTTCAGAGTTAACTGTTTAAAAATATATTTCACAATTGTAACTCAGAAAATGTGTCTCTTCTGTAATATGCTTCACCAGTTTCATTGGGGATATTGTCTACAACATAATTTTAGACCCTTTTCATGGTAAACAATTTAAAACATGTTGACCAATTTAAACTCTCAAAATGCATCACTCGTGTCAAATGCTTTACTTGTTAAAATGTGGAAATTGCTTTGAAAATGTTTCAGAACATATTTATGGAAAACAGAATAAAAGGAAACATTGTGCATGAATAGCTTTAAACATTCTCTTCTACATCAGTCCTTCTAGTGCTGAACCTAAAACAACATTTTAGAAACTATTCAGTTGTAACGTTTTGAAAATATGTTTCACATTAGAAATTCACAAAATGGGCCTCTTCTGTAATATGCTAAACTACTATCGTTGGGGATGTTGTCTACAACATGATTTTAGACCCTTTTCATTGAAAACGGTTTAAAACGTGTACCGTATTTTTAACACTCAAAATACATCTCTCCAGTAGTATGCAGAACTAGTTGGACATAGGATATTGCCTTAAAATGTATTGAAGTCCATGTTAATGAATGACAGCTAATAACGTAAAGTCATGCTTGAAAAACATTAGAAATTCTATTCTACATTAGTACTTCCAGTGCTGAACATGTTTAACAGTTCAGCACTGAAAATATATATCACATTTGTAATACACAAAATGTGTCTCTTCTCTAATATGCTTAACTATTTTCATTGTGGATAATTCACAAAATGGGCCTCTTCTGTAATATGCTTAACTAGTTTCATTGGGGATGTTGTCTACAACATGATTTAAGACCCTTTTCATTGAAAACGGTTTAAAACGTGTTGCATATTTTTAACACTCAAAATTCATCTCTCCGGTAGTATGCAGAACTGGTTGGACAAAGGATATTGCTTTAAAAATGTATTGAAGTCCATGTTAATGAATGACAGCTAATAACGTAAAGTCATGCTTGAAGAACATTACAAATTCTATTCTACATTAGTACTTCCAGTGCTGAACATGAAACAACATTTTATACCCTATTCATGTATAACAGTTTGAAGATATATTTCACATTTGTAATACACAAAATGTGTCTCTTCTCTAATATGCTTAACTATTTTCATTGTGGATAATTGTCTGCAAAATGAGTTTAACCCTTTTCATTGAAAGGAATTTAAAACAAGTTGACCATTTTAAATTCTCAAAATGCATCTCTCCTGTCAAATGCTTTTTATTTCTTAAAATGTGGAAATTGCCTTGAAAGTGTTTGAGACCATATTTACAGAACACAGCATAAAAGGAAACATCATGCTTGAATAACTTAAAAAATGAAATTCAACATCAGTCCTTCCTGTGCTGAACATAAAACAACATTTTATTCCCAGTTCAGAGTTAACTGTTTAAAAATATATTTCACAATTGTAACTCAGAAAATGTGTCTCTTCTGTAATATGCTTCACCAGTTTCATTGGGGATAATGTCTACAACATAATTTTAGACCCTTTTCATGGTAAACAATTTAAAACATGTTGACCAATTTAAACTCTCAAAATGCATCACTCGTGTCAAATGCTTTACTTGTTAAAATGTGGAAATTGCTTTGAAAATGTTTCAGAACATATTTATGGAAAACAGAATAAAAGGAAACATTGTGCATGAATAGCTTTAAACATTCTATTCTACATCAGTCCTTCTAGTGCTGAACCTAAAACAACATTTTAGAAACTATTCAGTTGTAACGTTTTGAAAATATGTTTCACATTAGAAATTCACAAAATATGCCTCTTCTGTAATATGCTAAACTACTATCGTTGGGGATGTTGTCTACAACATGATTTTAGACACTTTTCATTGAAAACGGTTTAAAACGTGTACCGTATTTTTAACACTCAAAATACATCTCTCCAGTAGTATGCAGAACTAGTTGGACATAGGATATTGCCTTAAAATGTATTGAAGTCCATGTTAATGAATGACAGCTAATAACGTAAAGTCATGCTTGAAGAACATTAGAAATTCTATTCTACATTAGTACTTCCAGTGCTGAACATGAAACAACATTTTAGAAACTATTCATGTATAACAGTTAGAAAATATATATCACATTTGTAATACACAAAATGTGTCTCTTCTCTAATATGCTTAACTATTTTCATTGTGGATAATTCACAAAATGGGCCTCTTCTGTAATATGCTTAACTAGTTTCATTGGGGATGTTGTCTACAACATGATTTTAGACCCTTGTCATTGAAAACGGTTTAAAACGTGTTGCATATTTTTAACACTCAAAATTCATCTCTCCGGTAGTATGCAGAACTAGTTGGACATAGGATATTGCTTTAAAATGTATTGAAGTCCATGTTAATGAATGACAGCTAATAACGTAAAGTCATGCTTGAAGAACATTACAAATTCTATTCTACATTAGTACTTCCAGTGCTGAACATGAAACAACATTTTATACCCTATTCATGTATAACAGTTTGAAGATATATTTCACATTTGTAATACACAAAATGTGTCTCTTCTCTAATATGCTTAACTATTTTCATTGTGGATAATTGTTTACAAAATGAGTTTAACCCTTTTCATTGAAAGGAATTTAAAACAAGTTGACCATTTTAAATTCTCAAAATGCATCTCTCCTGTCAAATGCTTTTTATTTCTTAAAATGTGGAAATTGCCTTGAAAGTGTTTGAGACCATATTTACGGAACACAGCATAAAAGGAAACATCATGCTTGAATAACTTAAAAAATGAAATTTAACATCAGTCCTTCCTGTGCTGAACATAAAACAACATTTTATTCCCAGTTCAGAGTTAACTGTTTAAAAATATATTTCACAATTGTAACTCAGAAAAAAATGTGTCTCTTCTGTAATATGCTTCACCAGTTTCATTGGGGATAATGTCTACAACATAATTTTAGACCCTTTTCATGGTAAACAATTTAAAACATGTTGACCAATTTAAACTCTCAAAATGCATCACTCGTGTCAAATGCTTTACTTGTTAAAATGTGGAAATTGCTTTGAAAATGTTTCAGAACATATTTATGGAAAACAGAATAAAAGGAAACATTGTGCATGAATAGCTTTAAACATTCTATTCTTTTTAACACTCAAAATTCATCTCTCCGGTAGTATGCAGAACTAGTTGGACATAGGATATTGCCTTAAAATGTATTGAAGACCATGTTAATGAAAGACAGCTTATAATGTAAAGTCATGCTTGAAGAACATTAGAAATTCTATTCTACATTAGTACTTCCAGTGCTGATCATGAAACAACATTTTAGAAACTATTCATGTATAACAGTTTGAAAATATATATCACATTTGTAATACACAAAATGTTGTCTCTTCTCTAATATTCTTAACTATTTTCATTGTGGATAATTCACAAAATGGGCCTCTTCTGTAATATGCTTAACTAGTTTCATTGGAAATGTTGTCTACAACATGATTTAAGACCCTTTTCATTGAAAACGGTTTAAAACGTGTTGCATATTTTTAACACTCAAAATTCATCTCTCCGGTAGTATGCAGAACTAGTTGGACATAGGATATTGCTTTAAAATGTATTGAAGTCCATGTTAATGAATGACAGCTAATAACGTAAAGTCATGCTTGAAGAACATTACAAATTCTATTCTACATTAGTACTTCCAGTGCTGAACATGAAACAACATTTTATACCCTATTCATGTATAACAGTTTGAAGATATATTTCACATTTGTAATACACAAAATGTGTCTCTTCTCTAATATGCTTAACTATTTTCATTGTGGATAATTGTCTGCAAAATGAGTTTAACCCTTTTCATTGAAAGGAATTTAAAACAAGTTGACCATTTTAAATTCTCAAAATGCATCTCTCCTGTCAAATGCTTTTTATTTCTTAAAATGTGGAAATTGCCTTGAAAGTGTTTGAGACCATATTTACGGAACACAGCATAAAAGGAAACATCATGCTTGAATAACTTAAAAAATGAAATTCAACATCAGTCCTTCCTGTGCTGAACATAAAACAACATTTTATTCCCAGTTCAGAGTTAACTGTTTAAAAATATATTTCACAATTGTAACTCAGAAAATGTGTCTCTTCTGTAATATGCTTCACCTGTTTCATTGGGGATATTGTCTACAACATAATTTTAGACCCTTTTCATGGTAAACAATTTAAAACATGTTGACCAATTTAAACTCTCAAAATGCATCACTCGTGTCAAATGCTTTACTTGTTAAAATGTGGAAATTGCTTTGAAAATGTTTCAGAACATATTTATGGAAAACAGAATAAAAGGAAACATTGTGCATGAATAGCTTTAAACATTCTATTCTACATCAGTCCTTCTAGTGCTGAACCTAAAACAACATTTTAGAAACTATTCAGTTGTAACGTTTTGAAAATATGTTTCACATTAGAAATTCACAAAATGGGCCTCTTCTGTAATATGCTAAACTACTATCGTTGGGGATGTTGTCTACAACATGATTTTAGACCCTTTTCATTGAAAACGCTTTAAAACGTGTACCGTATTTTTAACACTCAAAATTCATCTCTCCGGTAGTATGCAGAACTAGTTGGACATAGGATATTGCCTTAAAATGTATTGAAGTCCATGTTAATGAATGACAGCTAATAACGTAAAGTCATGCTTGAAGAACATTAGAAATTCTATTCTACATTAGTACTTCCAGTGCTGAACATGAAACAACATTTTAGAAACTATTCATGTATAACAGTTTGAAAATATATATCACATTTGTAATACACAAAATGTGTCTCTTCTCTAATATGCATAACTATTTTCATTGTGGATAATTCACAAAATGGGCCTCTTCTGTAATATGCTTAACTAGTTTCATTGGGGATGTTGTCTACAACATGATTTTAGACCCTTGTCATTGAAAACGGTTTAAAACGTGTTGCATATTTTTAACACTCAAAATTCATCTCTCCGGTAGTATGCAGAACTAGTTGGACATAGGATATTGCTTTAAAATGTATTGAAGTCCATGTTAATGAATGACAGCTAATAACGTAAAGTCATGCTTGAAGAACATTACAAATTCTATTCTACATTAGTACTTCCAGTGCTGAACATGAAACAACATTTTATACCCTATTCATGTATAACAGTTTGAAGATATATTTCACATTTGTAATACACAAAATGTGTCTCTTCTCTAATATGCTTAACTATTTTCATTGTGGATAATTGTCTGCAAAATGAGTTTAACCCTTTTCATTGAAAGGAATTTAAAACAAGTTGACCATTTTAAATTCTCAAAATGCATCTCTCCTGTCAAATGCTTTTTATTTCTTAAAATGTGGAAATTGCCTTGAAAGTGTTTGAGACCATATTTACGGAACACAGCATAAAAGGAAACATCATGCTTGAATAACTTAAAAAATGAAATTCAACATCAGTCCTTCCTGTGCTGAACATAAAACAACATTTTATTCCCAGTTCAGAGTTAACTGTTTAAAAATATATTTCACAATTGTAACTCAGAAAATGTGTCTCTTCTGTAATATGCTTCACCAGTTTCATTGGGGATATTGTCTACAACATAATTTTAGACCCTTTTCATGGTAAACAATTTAAAACATGTTGACCAATTTAAACTCTCAAAATGCATCACTCGTGTCAAATGCTTTACTTGTTAAAATGTGGAAATTGCTTTGAAAATGTTTCAGAACATATTTATGGAAAACAGAATAAAAGGAAACATTGTGCATGAATAGCTTTAAACATTCTCTTCTACATCAGTCCTTCTAGTGCTGAACCTAAAACAACATTTTAGAAACTATTCAGTTGTAACGTTTTGAAAATATGTTTCACATTAGAAATTCACAAAATGGGCCTCTTCTGTAATATGCTAAACTACTATCGTTGGGGATGTTGTCTACAACATGATTTTAGACCCTTTTCATTGAAAACGGTTTAAAACGTGTACCGTATTTTTAACACTCAAAATACATCTCTCCAGTAGTATGCAGAACTAGTTGGACATAGGATATTGCCTTAAAATGTATTGAAGTCCATGTTAATGAATGACAGCTAATAACGTAAAGTCATGCTTGAAGAACATTAGAAATTCTATTCTACATTAGTACTTCCAGTGCTGAACATGTTTAACAGTTCAGCACTGAAAATATATATCACATTTGTAATACACAAAATGTGTCTCTTCTCTAATATGCTTAACTATTTTCATTGTGGATAATTCACAAAATGGGCCTCTTCTGTAATATGCTTAACTAGTTTCATTGGGGATGTTGTCTACAACATGATTTAAGACCCTTTTCATTGAAAACGGTTTAAAACGTGTTGCATATTTTTAACACTCAAAATTCATCTCTCCGGTAGTATGCAGAACTAGTTGGACATAGGATATTGCTTTAAAAATGTATTGAAGTCCATGTTAATGAATGACAGCTAATAACGTAAAGTCATGCTTGAAGAACATTACAAATTCTATTCTACATTAGTACTTCCAGTGCTGAACATGAAACAACATTTTAGACCCTATTCATGTATAACAGTTTGAAGATATATTTCACATTTGTAATACACAAAATGTGTCTCTTCTCTAATATGCTTAACTATTTTCATTGTGGATAATTGTCTGCAAAATGAGTTTAACCCTTTTCATTGAAAGGAATTTAAAACAAGTTGACCATTTTAAATTCTCAAAATGCATCTCTCCTGTCAAATGCTTTTTATTTCTTAAAATGTGGAAATTGCCTTGAAAGTGTTTGAGACCATATTTACGGAACACAGCATAAAAGGAAACATCATGCTTGAATAACTTAAAAAATGAAATTTAACATCAGTCCTTCCTGTGCTGAACATAAAACAACATTTTATTCCCAGTTCAGAGTTAACTGTTTAAAAATATATTTCACAATTGTAACTCAGAAAATGTGTCTCTTCTGTAATATGCTTCACCAGTTTCATTGGGGATAATGTCTACAACATAATTTTAGACCCTTTTCATGGTAAACAATTTAAAACATGTTGACCAATTTAAACTCTCAAAATGCATCACTCGTGTCAAATGCTTTACTTGTTAAAATGTGGAAATTGCTTTGAAAATGTTTCAGAACATATTTATGTAAAACAGAATAAAAGGAAACATTGTGCATGAATAGCTTTAAACATTCTATTCTACATCAGTCCTTCTAGTGCTGAACCTAAAACAACATTTTAGAAACTATTCAGTTGTAACGTTTTGAAAATATGTTTCACATTAGAAATTCACAAAATATGCCTCTTCTGTAATATGCTAAACTACTATCGTTGGGGATGTTGTCTACAACATGATTTTAGACACTTTTCATTGAAAACGGTTTAAAACGTGTACCGTATTTTTAACACTCAAAATACATCTCTCCAGTAGTATGCAGAACTAGTTGGACATAGGATATTGCCTTAAAATGTATTGAAGTCCATGTTAATGAATGACAGCTAATAACGTAAAGTCATGCTTGAAGAACATTAGAAATTCTATTCTACATTAGTACTTCCAGTGCTGAACATGACTAACAGTTCAGCACTGAAAATATATATCACATTTGTAATACACAAAATGTGTCTCTTCTCTAATATGCTTAACTATTTTCATTGTGGATAATTCACAAAATGGGCCTCTTCTGTAATATGCTTAACTAGTTTCATTGGGGATGTTGTCTACAACATGATTTTAGACCCTTGTCATTGAAAACGGTTTAAAACGTGTTGCATATTTTTAACACTCAAAATTCATCTCTCCGGTAGTATGCAGAACTAGTTGGACATAGGATATTGCCTTAAAATGTATTGAAGACCATGTTAATGAAAGACAGCTTATAATGTAAAGTCATGCTTGAAGAACAATAGAAATTCTATTCTACATTAGTACTTCCAGTGCTGATCATGAAACAACATTTTAGAAACTATTCATGTATAACAGTTTGAAAATATATATCACATTTGTAATACACAAAATGTTGTCTCTTCTCTAATATGCTTAACTATTTTCATTGTGGATAATTCACAAAATGGGCCTCTTCTGTAATATGCTTAACTAGTTTCATTGGAAATGTTGTCTACAACATGATTTAAGACCCTTTTCATTGAAAACGGTTTAAAACGTGTTGCATATTTTTAACACTCAAAATTCATCTCTCCGGTAGTATGCAGAACTAGTTGGACATAGGATATTGCTTTAAAATGTATTGAAGTCCATGTTAATGAATGACAGCTAATAACGTAAAGTCATGCTTGAAGAACATTACAAATTCTATTCTACATTAGTACTTCCAGTGCTGAACATGAAACAACATTTTATACCCTATTCATGTATAACAGTTTGAAGATATATTTCACATTTGTAATACACAAAATGTGTCTCTTCTCTAATATGCTTAACTATTTTCATTGTGGATAATTGTCTGCAAAATGAGTTTAACCCTTTTCATTGAAAGGAATTTAAAACAAGTTGACCATTTTAAATTCTCAAAATGCATCTCTCCTGTCAAATGCTTTTTATTTCTTAAAATGTGGAAATTGCCTTGAAAGTGTTTGAGACCATATTTACGGAACACAGCATAAAAGGAAACATCATGCTTGAATAACTTAAAAAATGAAATTCAACATCAGCCCTTCCTGTGCTGAACATAAAACAACATTTTATTCCCAGTTCAGAGTTAACTGTTTAAAAATATATTTCACAATTGTAACTCAGAAAATGTGTCTCTTCTGTAATATGCTTCACCAGTTTCATTGGGGATATTGTCTACAACATAATTTTAGACCCTTTTCATGGTAAACAATTTAAAACATGTTGAGCAATTTAAACTCTCAAAATGCATCACTCGTGTCAAATGCTTTACTTGTTAAAATGTGGAAATTGCTTTGAAAATGTTTCAGAACATATTTATGGAAAACAGAATAAAAGGAAACATTGTGCATGAATAGCTTTAAACATTCTCTTCTACATCAGTCCTTCTAGTGCTGAACCTAAAACAACATTTTAGAAACTATTCAGTTGTAACGTTTTGAAAATATGTTTCACATTAGAAATTCACAAAATGGGCCTCTTCTGTAATATGCTAAACTACTATCGTTGGGGATGTTGTCTACAACATGATTTTAGACCCTTTTCATTGAAAACGGTTTAAAACGTGTACCGTATTTTTAACACTCAAAATACATCTCTCCAGTAGTATGCAGAACTAGTTGGACATAGGATATTGCCTTAAAATGTATTGAAGTCCATGTTAATGAATGACAGCTAATAACGTAAAGTCATGCTTGAAAAACATTAGAAATTCTATTCTACATTAGTACTTCCAGTGCTGAACATGTTTAACAGTTCAGCACTGAAAATATATATCACATTTGTAATACACAAAATGTGTCTCTTCTCTAATATGCTTAACTATTTTCATTGTGGATAATTCACAAAATGGGCCTCTTCTGTAATATGCTTAACTAGTTTCATTGGGGATGTTGTCTACAACATGATTTAAGACCCTTTTCATTGAAAACGGTTTAAAACGTGTTGCATATTTTTAACACTCAAAATTCATCTCTCCGGTAGTATGCAGAACTAGTTGGACATAGGATATTGCTTTAAAAATGTATTGAAGTCCATGTTAATGAATGACAGCTAATAACGTAAAGTCATGCTTGAAGAACATTACAAATTCTATTCTACATTAGTACTTCCAGTGCTGAACATGAAACAACATTTTAGACCCTATTCATGTATAACAGTTTGAAGATATATTTCACATTTGTAATACACAAAATGTGTCTCTTCTCTAATATGCTTAACTATTTTCATTGTGGATAATTGTCTGCAAAATGAGTTTAACCCTTTTCATTGAAAGGAATTTAAAACAAGTTGACCATTTTAAATTCTCAAAATGCATCTCTCCTGTCAAATGCTTTTTATTTCTTAAAATGTGGAAATTGCCTTGAAAGTGTTTGAGACCATATTTACGGAACACAGCATAAAAGGAAACATCATGCTTGAATAACTTAAAAAATGAAATTTAACATCAGTCCTTCCTGTGCTGAACATAAAACAACATTTTATTCCCAGTTCAGAGTTAACTGTTTAAAAATATATTTCACAATTGTAACTCAGAAAATGTGTCTCTTCTGTAATATGCTTCACCAGTTTCATTGGGGATAATGTCTACAACATAATTTTAGACCCTTTTCATGGTAAACAATTTAAAACATGTTGACCAATTTAAACTCTCAAAATGCATCACTCGTGTCAAATGCTTTACTTGTTAAAATGTGGAAATTGCTTTGAAAATGTTTCAGAACATATTTATGTAAAACAGAATAAAAGGAAACATTGTGCATGAATAGCTTTAAACATTCTATTCTACATCAGTCCTTCTAGTGCTGAACCTAAAACAACATTTTAGAAACTATTCAGTTGTAACGTTTTGAAAATATGTTTCACATTAGAAATTCACAAAATATGCCTCTTCTGTAATATGCTAAACTACTATCGTTGGGGATGTTGTCTACAACATGATTTTAGACCCTTTTCATTGAAAACGGTTTAAAACCTGTACCTTATTTTTAACACTCAAAATACATCTCTCCAGTAGTATGCAGAACTAGTTGGACATAGGATATTGCCTTAAAATGTATTGAAGTCCATGTTAATGAATGACAGCTAATAACGTAAAGTCATGCTTGAAGAACATTAGAAATTCTATTCTACATTAGTACTTCCAGTGCTGAACATGACTAACAGTTCAGCACTGAAAATATATATCACATTTGTAATACACAAAATGTGTCTCTTCTCTAATATGCTTAACTATTTTCATTGTGGATAATTCACAAAATGGGCCTCTTCTGTAATATGCTTAACTAGTTTCATTGGGGATGTTGTCTACAACATGATTTTAGACCCTTGTCATTGAAAACGGTTTAAAACGTGTTGCATATTTTTAACACTCAAAATTCATCTCTCCGGTAGTATGCAGAACTAGTTGGACATAGGATATTGCCTTAAAATGTATTGAAGACCATGTTAATGAAAGACAGCTTATAATGTAAAGTCATGCTTGAAGAACATTAGAAATTCTATTCTACATTAGTACTTCCAGTGCTGATCATGAAACAACATTTTAGAAACTATTCATGTATAACAGTTTGAAAATATATATCACATTTGTAATACACAAAATGTTGTCTCTTCTCTAATATTCTTAACTATTTTCATTGTGGATAATTCACAAAATGGGCCTCTTCTGTAATATGCTTAACTAGTTTCATTGGAAATGTTGTCTACAACATGATTTAAGACCCTTTTCATTGAAAACGGTTTAAAACGTGTTGCATATTTTTAACACTCAAAATTCATCTCTCCGGTAGTATGCAGAACTAGTTGGACATAGGATATTGCTTTAAAATGTATTGAAGTCCATGTTAATGAATGACAGCTAATAACGTAAAGTCATGCTTGAAGAACATTACAAATTCTATTCTACATTAGTACTTCCAGTGCTGAACATGAAACAACATTTTATACCCTATTCATGTATAACAGTTTGAAGATATATTTCACATTTGTAATACACAAAATGTGTCTCTTCTCTAATATGCTTAACTATTTTCATTGTGGATAATTGTCTGCAAAATGAGTTTAACCCTTTTCATTGAAAGGAATTTAAAACAAGTTGACCATTTTAAATTCTCAAAATGCATCTCTCCTGTCAAATGCTTTTTATTTCTTAAAATGTGGAAATTGCCTTGAAAGTGTTTGAGACCATATTTACGGAACACAGCATAAAAGGAAACATCATGCTTGAATAACTTAAAAAATGAAATTCAACATCAGTCCTTCCTGTGCTGAACATAAAACAACATTTTATTCCCAGTTCAGAGTTAACTGTTTAAAAATATATTTCACAATTGTAACTCAGAAAATGTGTCTCTTCTGTAATATGCTTCACCTGTTTCATTGGGGATATTGTCTACAACATAATTTTAGACCCTTTTCATGGTAAACAATTTAAAACATGTTGACCAATTTAAACTCTCAAAATGCATCACTCGTGTCAAATGCTTTACTTGTTAAAATGTGGAAATTGCTTTGAAAATGTTTCAGAACATATTTATGGAAAACAGAATAAAAGGAAACATTGTGCATGAATAGCTTTAAACATTCTATTCTACATCAGTCCTTCTAGTGCTGAACCTAAAACAACATTTTAGAAACTATTCAGTTGTAACGTTTTGAAAATATGTTTCACATTAGAAATTCACAAAATATGCCTCTTCTGTAATATGCTAAACTACTATCGTTGGGGATGTTGTCTACAACATGATTTTAGACCCTTTTCATTGAAAACGGTTTAAAACCTGTACCGTATTTTTAACACTCAAAATACATCTCTCCAGTAGTATGCAGAACTAGTTGGACATAGGATATTGCCTTAAAATGTATTGAAGTCCATGTTAATGAATGACAGCTAATAACGTAAAGTCATGCTTGAAGAACATTAGAAATTCTATTCTACATTAGTACTTCCAGTGCTGAACATGACTAACAGTTCAGCACTGAAAATATATATCACATTTGTAATACACAAAATGTGTCTCTTCTCTAATATGCTTAACTATTTTCATTGTGGATAATTCACAAAATGGGCCTCTTCTGTAATATGCTTAACTAGTTTCATTGGGGATGTTGTCTACAACATGATTTTAGACCCTTGTCATTGAAAACGGTTTAAAACGTGTTGCATATTTTTAACACTCAAAATTCATCTCTCCGGTAGTATGCAGAACTAGTTGGACATAGGATATTGCCTTAAAATGTATTGAAGACCATGTTAATGAAAGACAGCTTATAATGTAAAGTCATGCTTGAAGAACATTACAAATTCTATTCTACATTAGTACTTCCAGTGCTGAACATGAAACAACATTTTAGAAACTATTCATGTATAACAGTTTGAAAATATATATCACATTTGTAATACACAAAATGTTGTCTCTTCTCTAATATTCTTAACTATTTTCATTGTGGATAATTCACAAAATGGGCCTCTTCTGTAATATGCTTAACTAGTTTCATTGGAAATGTTGTCTACAACATGATTTAAGACCCTTTTCATTGAAAACGGTTTAAAACGTGTTGCATATTTTTAACACTCAAAATTCATCTCTCCGGTAGTATGCAGAACTAGTTGGACATAGGATATTGCTTTAAAATGTATTGAAGTCCATGTTAATGAATGACAGCTAATAACGTAAAGTCATGCTTGAAGAACATTACAAATTCTATTCTACATTAGTACTTCCAGTGCTGAACATGAAACAACATTTTATACCCTATTCATGTATAACAGTTTGAAGATATATTTCACATTTGTAATACACAAAATGTGTCTCTTCTCTAATATGCTTAACTATTTTCATTGTGGATAATTGTCTGCAAAATGAGTTTAACCCTTTTCATTGAAAGGAATTTAATACAAGTTGACCATTTTAAATTCTCAAAATGCATCTCTCCTGTCAAATGCTTTTTATTTCTTAAAATGTGGAAATTGCCTTGAAAGTGTTTGAGACCATATTTACGGAACACAGCATAAAAGGAAACATCATGCTTGAATAACTTAAAAAATGAAATTCAACATCAGTCCTTCCTGTGCTGAACATAAAACAACATTTTATTCCCAGTTCAGAGTTAACTGTTTAAAAATATATTTCACAATTGTAACTCAGAAAATGTGTCTCTTCTGTAATATGCTTCACCAGTTTCATTGGGGATATTGTCTACAACATAATTTTAGACCCTTTTCATGGTAAACAATTTAAAACATGTTGACCAATTTAAACTCTCAAAATGCATCACTCGTGTCAAATGCTTTACTTGTTAAAATGTGGAAATTGCTTTGAAAATGTTTCAGAACATATTTATGGAAAACAGAATAAAAGGAAACATTGTGCATGAATAGCTTTAAACATTCTCTTCTACATCAGTCCTTCTAGTGCTGAACCTAAAACAACATTTTAGAAACTATTCAGTTGTAACGTTTTGAAAATATGTTTCACATTAGAAATTCACAAAATGGGCCTCTTCTGTAATATGCTAAACTACTATCGTTGGGGATGTTGTCTACAACATGATTTTAGACCCTTTTCATTGAAAACGGTTTAAAACGTGTACCGTATTTTTAACACTCAAAATACATCTCTCCAGTAGTATGCAGAACTAGTTGGACATAGGATATTGCCTTAAAATGTATTGAAGTCCATGTTAATGAATGACAGCTAATAACGTAAAGTCATGCTTGAAGAACATTAGAAATTCTATTCTACATTAGTACTTCCAGTGCTGAACATGTTTAACAGTTCAGCACTGAAAATATATATCACATTTGTAATACACAAAATGTGTCTCTTCTCTAATATGCTTAACTATTTTCATTGTGGATAATTCACAAAATGGGCCTCTTCTGTAATATGCTTAACTAGTTTCATTGGGGATGTTGTCTACAACATGATTTAAGACCCTTTTCATTGAAAACGGTTTAAAACGTGTTGCATATTTTTAACACTCAAAATTCATCTCTCCGGTAGTATGCAGAACTAGTTGGACATAGGATATTGCTTTAAAAATGTATTGAAGTCCATGTTAATGAATGACAGCTAATAACGTAAAGTCATGCTTGAAGAACATTACAAATTCTATTCTACATTAGTACTTCCAGTGCTGAACATGAAACAACATTTTAGACCCTATTCATGTATAACAGTTTGAAGATATATTTCACATTTGTAATACACAAAATGTGTCTCTTCTCTAATATGCTTAACTATTTTCATTGTGGATAATTGTCTGCAAAATGAGTTTAACCCTTTTCATTGAAAGGAATTTAAAACAAGTTGACCATTTTAAATTCTCAAAATGCATCTCTCCTGTCAAATGCTTTTTATTTCTTAAAATGTGGAAATTGCCTTGAAAGTGTTTGAGACCATATTTACGGAACACAGCATAAAAGGAAACATCATGCTTGAATAACTTAAAAAATGAAATTTAACATCAGTCCTTCCTGTGCTGAACATAAAACAACATTTTATTCCCAGTTCAGAGTTAACTGTTTAAAAATATATTTCACAATTGTAACTCAGAAAATGTGTCTCTTCTGTAATATGCTTCACCAGTTTCATTGGGGATAATGTCTACAACATAATTTTAGACCCTTTTCATGGTAAACAATTTAAAACATGTTGACCAATTTAAACTCTCAAAATGCATCACTCGTGTCAAATGCTTTACTTGTTAAAATGTGGAAATTGCTTTGAAAATGTTTCAGAACATATTTATTGAAAACAGAATAAAAGGAAACATTGTGCATGAATAGCTTTAAACATTCTATTCTACATCAGTCCTTCTAGTGCTGAACCTAAAACAACATTTTAGAAACTATTCAGTTGTAACGTTTTGAAAATATGTTTCACATTAGAAATTCACAAAATATGCCTCTTCTGTAATATGCTAAACTACTATCGTTGGGGATGTTGTCTACAACATGATTTTAGACACTTTTCATTGAAAACGGTTTAAAACCTGTACCGTATTTTTAACACTCAAAATACATCTCTCCAGTAGTATGCAGAACTAGTTGGACATAGGATATTGCCTTAAAATGTATTGAAGTCCATGTTAATGAATGACAGCTAATAACGTAAAGTCATGCTTGAAGAACATTAGAAATTCTATTCTACATTAGTACTTCCAGTGCTGAACATGACTAACAGTTCAGCACTGAAAATATATATCACATTTGTAATACACAAAATGTGTCTCTTCTCTAATATGCTTAACTATTTTCATTGTGGATAATTCACAAAATGGGCCTCTTCTGTAATATGCTTAACTAGTTTCATTGGGGATGTTGTCTACAACATGATTTTAGACCCTTGTCATTGAAAACGGTTTAAAACGTGTTGCATATTTTTAACACTCAAAATTCATCTCTCCGGTAGTATGCAGAACTAGTTGGACATAGGATATTGCCTTAAAATGTATTGAAGACCATGTTAATGAAAGACAGCTTATAATGTAAAGTCATGCTTGAAGAACATTAGAAATTCTATTCTACATTAGTACTTCCAGTGCTGATCATGAAACAACATTTTAGAAACTATTCATGTATAACAGTTTGAAAATATATATCACATTTGTAATACACAAAATGTTGTCTCTTCTCTAATATTCTTAACTATTTTCATTGTGGATAATTCACAAAATGGGCCTCTTCTGTAATATGCTTAACTAGTTTCATTGGAAATGTTGTCTACAACATGATTTAAGACCCTTTTCATTGAAAACGGTTTAAAACGTGTTGCATATTTTTAACACTCAAAATTCATCTCTCCGGTAGTATGCAGAACTAGTTGGACATAGGATATTGCTTTAAAATGTATTGAAGTCCATGTTAATGAATGACAGCTAATAATGTAAAGTCATGCTTGAAGAACATTACAAATTCTATTCTACATTAGTACTTCCAGTGCTGAACATAAAACAACATTTTATACCCTATTCATGTATAACAGTTTGAAGATATATTTCACATTTGTAATACACAAAATGTGTCTCTTCTCTAATATGCTTAACTATTTTCATTGTGGATAATTGTCTGCAAAATGAGTTTAACCCTTTTCATTGAAAGGAATTTAATACAAGTTGACCATTTTAAATTCTCAAAATGCATCTCTCCTGTCAAATGCTTTTTATTTCTTAAAATGTGGAAATTGCCTTGAAAGTGTTTGAGACCATATTTACGGAACACAGCATAAAAGGAAACATCATGCTTGAATAACTTAAAAAATGAAATTCAACATCAGTCCTTCCTGTGCTGAACATAAAACAACATTTTATTCCCAGTTCAGAGTTAACTGTTTAAAAATATATTTCACAATTGTAACTCAGAAAATGTGTCTCTTCTGTAATATGCTTCACCAGTTTCATTGGGGATATTGTCTACAACATAATTTTAGACCCTTTTCATGGTAAACAATTTAAAACATGTTGACCAATTTAAACTCTCAAAATGCATCACTCGTGTCAAATGCTTTACTTGTTAAAATGTGGAAATTGCTTTGAAAATGTTTCAGAACATATTTATGGAAAACAGAATAAAAGGAAACATTGTGCATGAATAGCTTTAAACATTCTCTTCTACATCAGTCCTTCTAGTGCTGAACCTAAAACAACATTTTAGAAACTATTCAGTTGTAACGTTTTGAAAAAATGTTTCACATTAGAAATTCACAAAATGGGCCTCTTCTGTAATATGCTAAACTACTATCGTTGGGGATGTTGTCTACAACATGATTTTAGACCCTTTTCATTGAAAACGGTTTAAAACGTGTACCGTATTTTTAACACTCAAAATACATCTCTCCAGTAGTATGCAGAACTAGTTGGACATAGGATATTGCCTTAAAATGTATTGAAGTCCATGTTAATGAATGACAGCTAATAACGTAAAGTCATGCTTGAAGAACATTAGAAATTCTATTCTACATTAGTACTTCCAGTGCTGAACATGTTTAACAGTTCAGCACTGAAAATATATATCACATTTGTAATACACAAAATGTGTCTCTTCTCTAATATGCTTAACTATTTTCATTGTGGATAATTCACAAAATGGGCCTCTTCTGTAATATGCTTAACTAGTTTCATTGGGGATGTTGTCTACAACATGATTTAAGACCCTTTTCATTGAAAACGGTTTAAAACGTGTTGCACATTTTAGAAACTATTCATGTATAACAGTTTGAAAATATATATCACATTTGTAATACACAAAATGGCCCTCTTCTGTAATATGCTTAACTAGTTTCATTGGGGATGTTGTCTACAACATGATTTTAGACCCTTTTCATTGAAAACGGTTTAAAACGTGTTGCATATTTTTAACACTCAAAATTCATCTCTCCGGTAGTATGCAGAACTAGTTGGACATAGGATATTGCCTTAAAATGTATTGAAGTCCATGTTAATGAATGACAGCTAATAACGTAAAGTCATGCTTGAAGAACATTACAAATTCTATTCTACATTAGTACTTCCAGTGCTGAACATGAAACAACATTTTAGACCCTATTCATGTATAACAGTTTGAAAATATGTTTCACATTTGTAATATACCAAATGTGTCCAGAAACGGTTTAAAACATGTTGTACATGTTTAACACTCAAAATGCATCTCTCTTGACAAATGCTTTACTTGTTAAAATTTGGAAATTACCTTGAAAGTGTTTGAGACCATATTTATGGAAAACAGCATAAAAGGAAACATCGTGCTTGAATAACTTTAAACATTCTATTCTACATCAGTCCTTCCAGTGCTGAACCTAAAACAACATTTTAGAAACTATTCAGTTATAACGTTTTGAAAAAATGTTTCACATTTGAAATTCACAAAATGGGCCTCTTCTGTAATATGCTTAACTAGTTTCATCAGGGATATTGTCTACAACATAATTTTAGACCCTTTTCATGGTAAACAATTTAAAACATGTTGACCAATTTAAACTCTCAAAATGCATCACTCGTGTCAAATGCTTTACTTGTTAAAATGTGGAAATTGCCTTGAAAATGTTTCAGAACATATTTATGGAAAACAGAATAAAAGGAAACATTGTGCATGAATAGCTTTAAACATTCTATTCTACATCAGTCCTTCTAGTGCTGAACCTAAAACAACATTTTAGAAACTATTCAGTTGTAACGTTTTGAAAATATGTTTCACATTAGAAATTCACAAAATGGGCCTCTTCTGTAATATGCTAAACTACTTTCGTTGGGGATGTTGTCTACAAGATGATTTTAGACCCTTTTCATTGAAAACAGTTGCATATATTTAACACTCAAAATACATCTCTCCAGTAGTATACAGAACTAGTTGGACATGGGATATTGCCTTTAAATGTATTGAAGACCATGTAAATGAAAGACAGCTTATAACGTAAAGTCATGGTTGAAGAACATTACAAATTCTGTTCTACATTAGTCCTTCCAGTGCTGAACCTAAAGCAACATTTTAGAAACTATTCAGATATAACGTTTAGAAAATATGTTTCACGTTTGTAATACACAAAATGTGTCTCTTCTGTAATTTGCTTAACTAGTTTCATTGTGTATATTGTCTATAACATGAGTTTAACCCTTTTAATTGAAAACAGTTTAAATCATGTTGACCATTTTAAACACTCAAAATGCATCTCTTCTGTCAAATGCTTTACTTGTTAAATTCTGGAAATTGTGGAAATCGACCATGTAAATGTAAAACAACATAAAAGGAAACGTCTTGCTTGAATAACTTTAAACATTCTATTCTATATCAGTCCATCCTGTGCTGAACCTAAAACAACATTTTATTCCCTGTTCAGAGTTAACGGTTTTAAAATAAATTTCACATTTGTAAATCACAAAATGTGTCTCTTCTGTAATATGTTTAACTAGTTTCATTGGGGATATTGTCTACAACATAATTTTAGACCCTTTTCATGGTAAACAATTTAAAACATGTTGACCAATTTAAACTCTCAAAATGCATCACTCGTGTCAAATGCTTTACTTGTTAAAATGTGGAAATTGCCTTGAAAATGTTTCAGAACATATTTATGGAAAACAGAATAAAAGGAAACATTGTGCATGAATAGCTTTAAACATTCTATTCTACATCAGTCCTTCTAGTGCTGAACCTAAAACAACATTTTAGAAACTATTCAGTTGTAACGTTTTGAAAATATGTTTCACATTAGAAATTCACAAAATGGGCCTCTTCTGTAATATGCTAAACTACTTTCGTTGGGGATGTTGTCTACAAGATGATTTTAGACCCTTTTCATTGAAAACAGTTGCATATATTTAACACTCAAAATACATCTCTCCAGTAGTATACAGAACTAGTTGGACATGGGATATTGCCTTTAAATGTATTGAAGACCATGTAAATGAAAGACAGCTTATAACGTAAAGTCATGGTTGAAGAACATTACAAATTCTGTTCTACATTAGTCCTTCCAGTGCTGAACCTAAAGCAACATTTTAGAAACTATTCAGATATAACGTTTAGAAAATATGTTTCACGTTTGTAATACACAAAATGTGTCTCTTCTGTAATTTGCTTAACTAGTTTCATTGTGTATATTGTCTATAACATGAGTTTAACCCTTTTAATTGAAAACAGTTTAAATCATGTTGACCATTTTAAACACTCAAAATGCATCTCTTCTGTCAAATGCTTTACTTGTTAAATTCTGGAAATTGTGGAAATCGACCATGTAAATGTAAAACAACATAAAAGGAAACGTCTTGCTTGAATAACTTTAAACATTCTATTCTATATCAGTCCATCCTGTGCTGAACCTAAAACAACATTTTATTCCCTGTTCAGAGTTAACGGTTTTAAAATAAATTTCACATTTGTAAATCACAAAATGTGTCTCTTCTGTAATATGTTTAACTAGTTTCATCGGGGATATTGTCTAGAACATGATTTTAGACCCTTTTCATTGATACCGGTTTAAAACGTGTTGTATATTTTTAACACTCAAAATGCATCTCTTCAGTAGTATGCAGAACTAGTTGGACATTGGATATTGACAAAAAATGTTTTGAAGACCACGTTAATGGAAAACAGCTTATAAAGAAAAGTAATGGTTGAAGAACATTAATCCTCCCGTTGTAATGGCTGGGTCAATGTGTTAGAGCGAGTGGCTGTGAGCCAGAGGTTGTAGAGTGACAACCCTCCGCTTGTCCTAGGGGGGTCGAAATGACCCCGGCAATGTGTTAGAGCGAGTGGCCGTAGTGCAAAATCGTTCCGCCCGTCCTCCCCGGGTCAAAATGACCCAGGCAATGTGTTAAAGCCAGAGGTTGTAGAGCGATAACCCTCGGTCTGTCCTCGGGGGTGAAAATGACCCGCTAATGTGTTAGAGCCAGAGGTTGTCGAGCGATAAACCCCGGCCTGTCCTCTGGGGGTCAAAATGACCCTGCCGCTATCTAAGTAAGAGCCAAAGGCTTTAGCACGTCCTAGACCACCACCGAGGCCAGTGTTAACAAAAGTGAGTGAAAGTGTTCCTTTGTGGGGTACGGCCAGGCCAGGTAAGCTGTAGGAAACAACAAGATACTACTAATATTGCCGTGGTGGCACGTCCTGACACGTCCCGACGTGCGGTCTTGGGGCTCCCCCCCGCCGAGGTGCCGAAGCCATGAGTGCTCGTTTCACCGCCAAATGCCCTGGAGGGCGTTCGAAAATACGGAGACGACAACGACGGCGGCGGCGGCTGGATCGGGATGGACGCCACCGACCTGCGTGACTACGTAGGGCTGCTCATCCTAGCCGGAGTGTACAGGTGCCTGTTTTCTTCATCGTACATAGATGGTGTGCGAGTAAAAGGTACTGCGTCGGTGCCAGCTATCTTCACACAGGATCTACAATTAATGTCTACCTGCCACTTGGAGGAAAGCTTAGACGGATCGTTCGTCAGGACCCTTTTCTTGTTATCATTGAGTACGGTGAACTTGACTGGTATTTTTTCCAAGGTGCCTTGCTTGTACGCCGTAACGCCAGAGTGCTACAGAGTGCTGCAGTCTCCGAAGGGTATGAGGCCGTGCAAGTCGATTTTGAACATCGCAGGCTGATGGGCCTGACTGACCCTGGTCATGGTGTGGTAGAAAACGTACTCCTTCTGACTGAAAGACATCTTTAAACGGGTGTAAGCGGGGTTTGGAGGAGGAATACACCATGGCCAGGGTTTGATGGATGCATATCTACGGAATCGTATATACGGTGATTTTCGTCTTAGTCTACGTTCAGCTTGGGGCCATGTGGAGGAGAGCGAGGCAAGCGAGGATCAAGAGAGCCACCGTTTTTCGTTGACATACTGTCCTATCTTTCTCCTCTTGTCTTGGCCGTAGACGCGCTGGATAAGCCTGTGGGCCGGGACGTTGTTGGCAAACAGGTCCCTGTAGAAGTTTTTACAGCCTGCGCAATGATATGTAACCTCTCTGCAGTCAGCGGGAGGACGCGTCCTCTTGCCGAGCTTGGCTCGGATGGGTTTGAGCCACTTCTTCTCCCTGAAGGTCTCGATCCAAGTGCTCATGAGGGTGGCGTCGGCACAAGAGTAGGGCATGATGCAAAGAACCGTCTCGGGGTTCATAGCGGCCGCTGAGTTGAATGCGTCGGGAGTGCACATCTGCAACACGACTACAGTCTGATACAGAAGACCAGCCAGGTCAACTAGAGTCCTCTCGCACAGCTCGCTTCTCACTATGGACAGCCTACCCGTAGAGGAGGCGATCCCAGCGTCTGTCAGCATGAGGTGTCCGAGCACGGACGAGGCAAAGAGTCATTGTTTCTTAGGGACGTTATGCCTTCAGATATGGCTTCGGTGAGCCTTTTCCTGAGCAAAGCGCTTAGGTTCCTGTAGACGCCACAGGCTGCAGGGACATGTCCTCGGTGATCACCTTGAGGCAGGCCTCGAGTTTCTCACCCGGCAGACGAGCCACAGTCTCCCTGTTTATCCTTAGGTGTTCCAACTCCCGAGTCCCGCAGGCCGGTAATATGTTCGGGGCAGTTGTTCATTACGGTGTTGAAAGTCACGGTTCCCCTCTTCAACCTCTCTCTGATAGAGGCGACGGAGGTGAGCAGGTGCTCTTTGCAATCATCCAGGCTGTGGGCACCCGGAGCGGTTGACCAAGGTACAGTCTGCTTGTTCTTTGAGGATTAGATGAGACTGCTCCAAGGAAAAGACTCCGCTCCCATCTTGGATGCGATGAGCTCAGACGCTTTGCACGTGAGCAGGTCTCTGAGGATGGCTTGCTTGCGTGAGAACATGTGGTTCATGCAGTATTTCCAGTCCTTGTACAGCGTTCTCACCGTGAGGGTATCGACCGAGCCAAACCCGGAGCCCCGAGCGGGAACTAGTGTCGTGGAGACCCCAGAGAAACCAGAGTCCAGCTGCAACGTTATAACATCTTCCACTCTGTATGAGATGAGAAAGGAGCTAGCTCGATGCAGCTCTAACCACCGGCTGAGATCGTCCACGAGGGGTTCCCGCTCCAGGTACAAGATGACATCTCCGGGCTTGAGCTGGTGCCAGGGAGAGGTGGAGAAGCACGAGACATTGTCAGTCTCCCCTCATGACGCACGCTATGAAGGTGTCCGTCACTGCAGAATCGCAAGGGAAATGCATACTTTTGAAGGCCGACAGCCCCCCCCATCCAATTCTCGCTGTCACCGTTGTCAGAGTGGAGCTTAGGGTCCCATCTCAGGCGGCTGTTTAATTCCATACCCAAGGGTCCCGCTTTGACTCTGAGAGTATCGAGTGTAAACTTGAGCTGAGGGATCTGAACCGAGTGAATACTCTGCACGAAGCCGCCAAAAGTATCCCCTCGTCTGTGCACCACGACGTCTATATTGAGAGTGGTCCTACATCGATGCAACAGATCTGATACGGGGCTGAGGACTTTAGCCAGCCTGGCACACAACTGCGAGTCGACCAAGTTGTAGACGAGCACGGCAAAGAGACTCTTTCCCCCCATCCTGATCATCTCGTCCATTTGAGAGTAACCGATGTCTGCCAGCTTGCAGAGCTTTCTGGTGTCCTTCGGAGGCTTTCTGTGCAGCGCCCTTTCCTAGGTGACGACAAAGGGCGCCACGTCGTTCAACTTCATGCTAGTGCATGCAAACTCTCTGGTCCCCGACATCTTGTACAGATCTATGATGTTCATACCGCAGCTGTTCATTTTGAAGTGGCCCAGCTTGGCCTTGCCTTTTCGATGTGCACAGATATCAGTTGGAGCTTGTACTCAGTCAAGGTCCTGTGCATCAACACAGAGTCTTCAACATGTCATTGTACATGTCCAGGTAACGTACGTTTTCAAACTGGAAGAAAGGCACAATGTCCTCGGCCAGGGCCCTGGTCATAAAGAGCCCGTACCAGGCTTGCAATAGAGAGGAACATCGTTTCTGAGTAGCGCCGTCGCGGCGCTTGGCGTAGTTTGATTCAGCATAGAAATGCACACACTGCTCGATAACCCTCACGTCGAATTCGGCGTTTTACACGTACAGGAGTTCTATGCCGTGGTGGTAGAGCACTTGGATCATTGTCTCCAGGAGTGCGAGTTCTCCGGTGCGCGGGTATATCGAAATCCTCGTGACATCGTCTACACCGGCGCCCCTTGGCAGTTCGTGGTTGGCCTCTGGGTGACGGTTGTGTGTTACCTTACATTTGTTATAGACAACTATCAGCAGCTTCCTGTGGTGCTCGGGTGAGGTCTTGGGTATATGGGAGTTGAGGATCACGAGAGAGACACAAGTTATCTCGTGCTGCTGACCTGGCATGTCTGGCGACAGAGCAGGGATGGAGACGTGTTTACTCTGTTGGGGCAATTGTTTCCTGGCAGTGTTTAGTGTTTGGACCAGCTTATTCCTGTCATGTCCTCGACCATGCGCTCGGTGCAGTAGGGGAACTTGTAGGCGAAAGACTCACATCTTAGGGCCATATCCCGGTATGATTTGTCAAACACCGTCTCGATGTCCAGACACGCTGCCTTGTAGAAATAGGGCACGTGTTTACTGTCAAAGAGCTCAGCCTCAGCCTCCGACTTGCCGTGATCATAGATGAGTTCGGAGGCCGAGAGGACATCATTCAGCCTGTCTGCAGGTATGAAATACACCCTGCCAAACATGACATCGGAGCATAGGGCAGGCGTGTTATTGTCTCAAGCAATGTAGTAGCCCCTGTCCGGGTAGAAGTCTCAGAAAGTCAGCGAGCCCCTTTAATGTCATCGTGGAGAGCGCAGACGGACACTGGCTCCGCAACAAAGTGTTTAGACCAAGTGTCCCGTACCAGCTCCCAGGTCTCTTCCTCACCATCCTGATCGCAAATCAAGTCTAGGTCATAGGCCACAACAGGCGCTATACCAGTAACCTTGAAGTGTACCGTAGTGTAGATGATGATATCTCGAGCCTGCACCACCAACCCTCTGCACAAGAGCACCTCTTCCGGCCTGTGAAAGAAGACAGATTTGATCATCACCCCGACCAGATTTAGGTTCCGGCTCAGGGTTGACAGCTCTGCGCTCAGGGTAGATGTCAGAGAAAAAAGGTCCACGAAAGGCAAGCTTTGTTCATGATTCACAATCCAGGGATCTACGGGTGTACAAAGTGTAGTGACATTTGTTTTCCATACAACTAGTATTCTATGAGAGCCGGCTACCCAATGTATGGGTATCAAGCATCCGACCTGGGGTAAGAAATCGGCATACCCAACCAAAGAGCGGATCCATGACTGAATCATCCGGCCACAGCTGAATTATCCAAACACGTCTGAACCATCCGACCACAGCTGAATTATCCAAACAGGGCTGAACCATCCGACCACAGCTGAATTATCCGAACAGGGCTGAATCATCCGACCACAGCTGAATTATCCAAACAGGGCTGTATCATCCGACCACAGCTGAATTATCCAATCAGGCCTGAACCATCCGACCACAGCTGAATTATCCACACAGGGCTGAATCATCCGATCATAGCTGAATTATCCAAACAAGCCTGAACCATCCAGCCACAGCTGAATTATCCAAACAGGCCTGAACCATCCGACCACAACTGAATTATCCAAACAGGGCTGAATCATCCGACCACAGCTGAATTATCCAAACAGGGCTGTATCATCCGACCACAGCTGAATTATCCAATCAGGCCTGAACCATCCGACCACAGCTGAATTATCCACACAGGGCTGAATCATCCGATCACAGCTGAATTATCCAAACAAGCCTGAACCATCCGACCACAGCTGAATTATCCACACAGGGCTGAATCATCCGATCATAGCTGAATTATCCGAACAGGGCTAGGGCTAGGGTTAGGAGAGAAGCACACAGGGCTCAATATATGTTAGACCAGAGAAGCCCACACTAGCTAGGCATGGCAGCTACGAACCTGATCCAGTCCGCTACAATGATTGCAGAGTTTGAGATTATGCAGTTTGGGTTGAGGTTCGACAACGCCAGAGACGCCCACATTGTGTGCACGGGAGTCACCAGTCGGAGGATTTCTTTCTGCATCAACCAGCTGGTGTTTGCAGAGGCCATGAAGTTGGCGTGTCACTTTGTCTTTGACATATGGATCCCTCCGTGGACCGAGATCCCGGATGAGAAGCATTGGCCCGACTTGATGGGTTACATGAAGCGGATGAACAAGAACAGACTGAATGCTCTGAACCAGCTATCCTTCGGACAGATTTGCCTAGAGACCAACGCTGTCTACAAGCTGTGCGCCGCGGCCTGTCCCCGTGCAGTTGACATACAGGGTCGCTTTGCCTGCAAGGTGCTAGGGTACATCTTAACCCAGATCCATGAGCAGCACCTGAAGACTAGTTAGAAAAATGGACACTTGTGCATTTCGGATATAGATGTTATGTTTATCTCTGAGAAAGAGATCAAGGGCGGCAATGACCTGGCGCATGACATGACACTCAACCGAGTACTCGGGTGTACCCGTTAAATACGTGAGTTCGTTTTGTACTTCGCGGACCGTGTATCACCAGGACAAGATGCTTTTGACAGTCAACCGTGATAATCGTGGTCACTTAGTCGAGCTAGAAGAGGATTGGGAGTGGAAGGATGCAGCCGAGGTGTTTAACAGCGTTCACGGCGCTGACGTGTTCTCTGTGGAGATGTTGAAACGGGACTACGCTGCGACCATGATGGCCGTAAAGGGAGAGTTGATAACTGCGAGGTCTGGGAAGTCGACCAAACTCAGTGCCATGATAGGGGCTCTGCGTGAGTCAAACGGACTTGCAGCGCTCGCCATGCAAAAGGGTATAACGCCAGTTAGGGATACACAAGAGCCTAGGACTCAAAGGCAACATTTGGGAGAGATACCCATGACCATGACAAGTGGCCAGGTCCAGGGCTGTAAAAGGACTAATAATGCTCAGCAGCAGTCGTCGAGAGCCTTGGTTGACGTGCTGAGAGTGAAAAAGAGAAAACGAGCAAGGTTGGATGTGCAAACCGACGACACTAACTAATAATGCGAGCTTGGGTGTTGTGTATGTAGTTGCTGTTCATAGACATTATTAGACACCGTATTGTGTTTTGTTGTGTGTGCCGTAACAATAAAGGTGCACTTGTACATACATATAACTAAGCTGCTGTGTATGGGGGTTGTGTCCACGTATCACCCTAGTATCACCCTAGTGGGTATCACCTGCTATGAGAAATTGACTTTATGTGTATGACAACTACTGGGGTTGAGTTAAGAAAGAGTTAAGAGAAGTATGTGAATACAACACAAGTTTCGCTTCAATGCCTTTTATTTCACTTCAAACCCTAGCTTGCCATTGTGTGTCAACCAAACCGTGTTGTGTTTCAGTCACTCTACACTCTATCCTATTTGATACCCTACAACTTTGTACAATAAAGTAAAGTGACTCTGTGCACCCTGATATAGTTTGTGTTTATTGTTGCTCAGAATGATACCCAATACACCTGTAGTTTTGACACGTAGTTTATTTCACATACATGGTAGGTAGTCAACAAATCACCAAACATCATAACAGTGAGATTGCTATTCACCTTTTCTTTTATCAGTGGTAACCACTTAAACTCTGTGGATTCACGGGGCTGCACACCGGCAGCCCTGAGATTGCAATACTCCAGTCTATAGCTCTGCAGACATTGAGCACCACGTACTTTACCTCCTCACAGTCCATATGCCAGCGGTAATATATGGTGCTGGCGATCCAGGGTATCCAGCAGCACACGAAGAATGCCGTGAGGATGGGCAGAACTTGAGCCCTTGTCATCTTACCCCCAAAAGAATTTCGGTTCACGTGCTTTCTGACACTGTACACTATCATGCCGTTGCAGTAAACGAGAACGACAATGGGTAACATGAAACAAAGTGCCATCCTGACCCAGAACATGACAATCTGGGAATGAGGATGCATACCGTTGAAATACATCATGGTATTCCCAGATATGGGGCGGACGGTGTAATAGCATATGTCCACGAGAGCCGAGACTGCTGGCACACAGGCGCACAATCGAGACACGGTTCTCCTTCTGCTCGACCTACGTCTGGACACCAGGCACTTGAGGGTTGTCCTGTTGTGTACCACGGTCATGTATCTCTCGATGTTGATATAGACCATGATAAGTATTCCGTACTGGAAACTGAACTGTAGAAATAGAGGAACAAACGAGATGTAATTAGCTGAGCTGGTGGGACATGCTTGTGTGTACACTTTCTCAATGAGTCTCAGAGTGGTGCTACGTACCGTAATCACTCCCTTCATCAGTTTGCACACCACGTAGCCAAACACCCAGCCCTTCACGAGAATCGTCTGAGTAACCCACACCGGGATAGTCAGCAAAGTGGCTATGTCACAGACTCCCAGATGTGAAAAGAAAACGTTGACATCACCGAGGCCCTTCCTTCTCCTACCCGAGTCCTTTGAACAGGCACAGTGGAGCGTGATGAGCATGTACAGGTTGGCAACCAAGCCCGTGAGCATAACGAGCGTGTGACAGACAGGGATGTAAAAGAGGCGGCTGTATTCATAGAGATGATAACAATGGACCTTTGACTCCGGGTAGTTTGAAGGTCCATTGAAGATTGTAGCATTATCGAACGTGGCATTGAAAAGTGATTCCATTGTAGCGAACTAGGTGAAACAAGCCACTGACAACCTTGGTAGCAATGCGCCAGCCTTTGGAGTTCAAACATCCAACCAGGGCTGTCTATCCAACCAAGGCCATTGTACCCAACCAAGTCCGTTTACCCAACCAAGGCACTTTACCCAGCCAAGGCCGTTACCCAACCAAGGCCGTTTGTATCCAACCAAGGCCGTTTGTATCCAACCAAGGCCGTTTGAATCCAGCCAAGGCCGTTTGTATCCAGCCAAGGCTGTAGCCTGTGGTTCGTGGACTTGTACACATTTAGCATGTAACACAGGATATACTAAATGCATGTGACTTGTGTCTGTGTGAAACAAAAGACATTTGGGTTTACAAAAGATGGACTTCTAAGTACGAGATGTACGTTTTATTGCACAGTATATTGCACACATAACCTTGCCAGGTGCAGAAGAGTAGCAAAATAAACACACACAACCTCTCGAGTAGTCCACAGTCCACTCAGTGTCTCAGTAGCCAGGGCTCATCTATTACGCTCACAACCATCGCACCAGGGGCCCTCCTAGGTTCAAAATACAGTTCACAGTGAGGCTTTCAGGCTTATGCAGATAAAAGACCACCATGGCCTCCGTAGGTTATCCGGAATTGAATGAAACCTTGAATGAGATATGCACACAGCACTCTGATCACCACACCTACCACAGCCTTATGCACGAGGTACACTCGCCATCTGTCTATTATCTGGAGCTTGGGAGATCTGCCGTGAAAGAGCCTCAGAGCCTGTTGAGCTCGGAGTTCATTGACCCGAAACACATGGCCAATGGAGACTTTGATTTATCGATGTCCTTCACAGTGGATGAAGAACTAACACATAGCACCAACATTGAGGTCAACAACAAGTGCTCCGAGGCTCTCAAGAAGGTCTTGATAGAGGGGAGTCACCAGGACATCTATTCAGTGTGGAAGCCTATGAAGAGCGTTGTGTATTATGTGCTTTTCAACACCTTCAACGCGGTATTGAAAGGAAGCCTGTGAAAAGGTGCACGATAGAAATAAATGTTTATCTGAAGGATACGCTTTGGACCTGTGTGCCATTTCGGTAATAGACTCATCCTTGCTATCCAACCTTAATACATCTTTCCTAAAATGACCTAATGTTAAAGTGGATGCAACTCTGTTGACTCCCAACTCGACTCAGCTCGATCAGTACTGTAACGAATGCCCCGCGCAGAGCACCGGTCCCTCCTCCTCTCCAACGATCATCCTCGCCGGCGTTCTAACCGGCAGTCGGGGGAAGATGGTAGCAACACCCTGATGACCCACACCTGTTCCTCATCGGTCATCAGGGTCACTATTTAATCCATGTGTTTTCTGTTCAACCCTTGCGGGTTATTGTTTCTTTGTGTATTGCTGTCTGTTCGTGCTTTAGTAAAAACCTTGTTACTTTAATTCTCTCTCTCTCTCTCTCTAATTCTTAGCCTCATCACTCACTTTCACTCCTCGCAATATCACAAGTACACGTTATACTATGGCTTGCTCGAGAGGTGTGTACGACAACTTCTCTTTGGATTATGTAGTCATTAGAGGGGGTAAACAGGAGCTCGACGCTGACAGTCTGTTAAGGAATGGAAATGTGATGGATAAAGACTTTAACTACGATGTAGTATTAGACCTGAACTCATCGTATGGGGGAGAGTACGCAACTCCTCTGGAAGAAGAGCGACTTGTCAATGCGTACAACCAGTTCATAACCGATAGACTGGAGCGCCTTCGAAATCCGTTCCTGTTCGAGCAACGCTGCGTACGCACACTGTTTGTGTCTTCCAGTTACATACCCAGACCATTGATCGGGATAACTGGGGCCAGGACGGAAATGATATCCTGCTTTTTCAACTGTTTCGGCAAGGTGTACGTGGTGAACAGGGAAGTAATGTGCTACCCGGAGTTTGTGGACAAGTGGAGTGCGGACAAGTCTCTCCCTAGACATCTGCAGGTCGCTCACGACGCTCTGGACAGTTACATACCGGCGAAGTTGTGCGACCAGAAGGGGGATATTCAATTGGATTGGTATGACGTGTACACAGAGGATCATATCACGTACATCACGATGTCTCATTTTGTGATGCGTCTCAGTATAAAGTGGATATCTCAAGTAAAGACGTTTGATAGAAAACCTAACTGCGAGTACAAGATACAGCCATGCGGAGGCATTGCATTTATCCGTGAATACCACTAGCTGAAAAGCGGGTTTATTTTGAACAAACTAAATGCGTTGTTAGCCGATATATTCTGATCCTGGTTGTGTAAGATGGTGTATGTACACATGTGACTTTTATGTGGTGTTTTAAAATCTGTAAAGAGTTGTTTAATAAACCTTTATCACCTGTGTGAGTGTTTCCTATTCTGTGTGCCACTCAACCATTTGCTAAGGTTCCACATTTCCAGACCCTGGAACCTGACACGATCCTGTGTTCACATACAACATTGAAGGGATGATTCAGCCCTGGGTGTATATGTCAGCCCTGGGTGGATAGATTGGTTAGCCCCTCCCACCCTAGACACCCAGACCCGAAATCATATAATTCCGTCTGTGACCGAGCTAGGGTGAGGATCTCTTGAAACCATGTCCAGGGCCTTGTGAGTTTTTATTTAGCTACATCATACCCCATAGACTGTGAGTATTTCCTATTCTGTGTGCCACTCAACCATTTGCTAAGGTTCCACATTTCCAGACCCTGGAACCTGACGCGATCCTGTGTTCACATACAACATTGAAGGGATGATTCAGCCCTGGGTGGATGTGTCAGCCCTGGGTGGATAGATTGGTTAGCCCCTCCCACCCTAGACACCCAGACCCAAAATCATATCATTCCGTCTGTGACCGAGCTAGGGTGAGGATCTCTTGAAACCATGTCCAGGGCCTTGTGAGTTTTTATTTAGCTACATCATATCCCAAAGACTTACCATTGGGTAGGATGTCACAATGGGTTGGGTTGGGTTTCAGCGTGTATAAAAGGCCTCAACTGCTCCTGCAGGCAGCATTCTGACACTGTGCTCCCTGTGAAAGCATTAACGACCCCAATGATGGAGATGCCAGCTCTCAAGGAGTTGGAGGAGGTGAAAACATCTGTGAAACTGCTCGATGTGAGCGAAAGTGCGTTGTGCTTTTTTTGGGGTTGGTTTGTGTATAATGACAGTACTGTAATAGTCTTTGCATTCAGCTAACTATGTGTGTCTCCCTGCAGATCTACGGGACGTGAAGAGGATAATAGACGACTTTGAAAGATCTTGGAAGTCTGCAGGGACGTCTGAGGGGGTCTACTCTCCAAACACGCAGTATCCTGACACACCTTTACATTACAATGGCAATGTTGATGGTCGCAATATAGTCATGAACCAAGTACATGTGAGGCTGTAGCCTGTCCTGCAAGCAACACTCTACTCCTCTACTCCTGTGTATAACATTGACACATAACATTGACATAAAGCCTGCATGTTATATATCACTATTATATATCATGAATCATGAAATGTACAAGTGTACTCAATAAAATGAACACAGAGCAAGCAGTCCTGTTGTTAGTCTTTGTCTTTGTTTCCAGAATCAGTCTCTCACGTCCTTTCACTGCTCAATCTGGTCTCTGACCATAATTTTGTCTTCCTCGGTCATATGAGCAACCTGCATCCATTCTGTGTTCTGCAGCAGCTCGTGAGCCAGTAGTCTCTCGGTGTCACGGAAAGCCAGCAATCTGAAGACGATCCTTTTCACTAGTTCACACTCCATCAGGTTGGGCAATAAGGTGGCAGGGTCCCAGGGTGTGATCGATGCACTGGGGTGGTCTTTGGGACATAGAGTCCTTACAATGATGTGGTACGTGGACACCTTCTCTCTGCGATTTGTACCCGCTAAGAATACCACCCTCCCTTCCATAGTTTCCGCTATCATCACCCCCAGGCTCCACATGTCTATGGCACAGGTGTACTCTGCACAGTCACCTTCAACAAACAATTCCGGGGCCCTGTAGGGCTCCGTTACCACAGTTGGGCTCATCCATTTGGAGGATTGTCTAGAGAGGCCCATGTCCGCCACTTTGACGGTGAGATCTTCTGTCAGCAGCACGTTGGAAGGAGTCAAGTCCCTGTGCACTATATTCAGTCTTTGCATGTAAGACAAAGCATTAGCCACCTGGACCGAAAGGTGAGCTACGAAACTCAACGGGATCAACTGTAGAGACTTGCTTGTACACTTTCCAACCTTGTCCGTTGTGAATCACGTCACTCACCGTGTAGGGCACGTAGGGCATGAGCATGGCTATCTTCCCATTGTCTAAGAAGCAATCGTGCATATGGATCACATAAAGGTGACCCCTTAGTGCGAGACAGGAGAGTTCTCTCATGGTTGAATCCTCGACACCTTGAGTGTGATATTTCAAGGCGAACTCCTTTCCGGTTCTCCGACACTTGACTTTGTACACGGTTCCGTAGGCTCCTCTGCCGGTAACGTAGTCTTTCAGGTAATTCTCCATTCTGCTAGGTATAACGTTTCAGTTGTAGTTGCGGAAAAGTTGCGATCAAGCTGAATATGTGGAGGGTTGAGAGGGTTAGGTGTCCCTATGGAAGGGCCTTGTCCAACCACGGCTATTTATTCCCACCATGGCCAACTCATCCGACCACGGTGTTGAAAGTTCAGGGAGACAATTACACTCTGTGTGGCTCCTGTCACTGGGCAGCTCCTGGCCGAGCTTCCCTTTGTGGGCTACATCATCCAACCATGGCTTCAGCACCCTACCATGGCTCATAAAACAGAGGGTGTATGAACCCTAAGACAACCAACCGGTTCCAACATATGTTGAGGACTTGTAGTTGCTGTAACCAGTTCTATCTCTCCTCGAACCCAAAGGGCGATATTATCGTCGCTTGCACAGATGTCACAGCGCTCACCCCTGCCGTACCTATACTTCCAGATCGATGGGACCTTCTCTACACAGCATCAATCCATAAAGCCTCTGTTACAACAGTAGCCTTTTCGACACTGAACGAGGCTCCAAGGGTCTGATAGACCTTACGAAGAGCGTTAACACATACCTGGTTTGCGTTGTAAGACATACAATTAATTATATTCTCATTGTCATACATGTACATACATATACACAAGGGCAATGCAGTGAGCGTCTGTATCACATTGACTTATGATTGTGGTTGTCCATTTCCCACATTTCAGATACCGCAGAACTACGGACCTCCACGTACATTCAGCATGAGCGGATATATCGACGTAAGAGATCGACCGAGTCCCGGTTCGGGAGCATAGCTTGTCTGGGTCTGGCAATTAAAACCGAAGATGAAATATGTCTCAGTGGCGAAGCAAGTAAGGCTGTGCATGAGTTGGGAACGGCCATACTGGACTGTTTTGGACCCCTTGCCGTATGTACCCAGTTGGACGTGATGTACCTATAAGAAGAGATCAAGCCTGGTTTGATACACAGTGTATGCATAAAGTGTTTCAAACGACAATGTCATATGGTCTTGCACATTTATCCAACCATGGGCATGGTGGCAAGTTACACCAGCAATGATTGTTTCACACTGTGTCACGACTTCCGCTGAAGTCGGTCCCTCTCCTGGTTATTAAAACAACAATTTTCCCGTCACTGTTTCTCTGCGCGCATGTCTGGATGTGCCCGCCGGCAAAGGGTCCTTACCCGAGCCTCTTATGTCAATGTCATAGTGTGGTTGTAGAGGAGTGCAACTCTCCGTACACTACACTCCGCGGCTACTTTGAGACTAAGAACCCTATGATGATCCAGGATGTACAGAACCTCATCGACATCCCGTGTACCTTGTACCCTATGTCACAGGAGGACGAAAGAGGCGTCCTGTTCTGCAGGGGCAAACACATATTCAATGAGAATAATGGGTTGAGATATGTCCACATATACCCCGATGGAGTCACTGTCGTCAGCTGATTGCAGAAGGATGGGCGTCGAATAAAAGTGAAGTGTGACCACTGGGGGAATCCGAATCGACCGCTCGAGCCGAGGCCATAGTTGGGGTTTTTCTATGACACGTACCGGTCTTTACAGACCCAACCAATTGCTCTATGTACCCAGTTGGACATGATGCACCTAGAAGAAGAGATCAAGCCTGGTTTGATACACAGTGTATGCAAGTGTTTCAAACGACAATGTCATATGGTCTTGCACATTTATCCAACCATGGGCATGGTGGCAAGTTACACCAGCAATGATTGTGCACACTGTGTCACAACTTCCGCTGAAGTCGGTCCCTCTCCTGGTTATTAAAACATAATTTTTTCCGTCACTGTTTCCATGCGCCTGCTTCCACCATCCGACCTCATAGAGCTGTTCTGACACACTGTCAGGTATTACTTGAAATAAAACGTGACACCATATGTACTCTGTGTCCCTGTTTTCTTATTGTACTTTTACACAATTATACACAACCATGACAGAGGAGCGGAGAAGTACACACACACATACACACACAGTTCCTTTCCTCAACCCCTTAGCAGCCGATGTGACAGGAGCTTTGCTTGCTGGTGACAATCAACCTATCACAACCATCATGCCAGGGCCTTAGAGCATCTCTAACCGTGCTCGGATGATTCAGGCTTGGTCGAATACTATAGCCATGGATGGACAATTCAAGTATGAGTGGATACTATAGCCATGGTTGGACAATTCACCATGGTTGGACAATTCAGGCATGAGTGGATACTATAGCCATGGTTGGACAATTCAGGCTTGTTCAGGCATGAGTGGACAATTCGCCATGGTTGGACAATTCAGGCATGAGTGGATACTATAGCCATGGTTGGACAATTCAGGCTTGGTCGTATACTATAGCCATGGTTGGACAATTCAGGCATGGGTGGATACTATAGCCATGGTTGGACAGTTCACCATGTTTGGACAATTCAGGCATGGGTGGATACTACCATGGTTGGACAATTCAGGCATGGGTGGATACTACCATGGTTGGACAATTCAGGCATGGGTGGATACTATAGCCATGGTTGGATACTATAGCCATGGTTGGACAATTCAGGCATGGGTGGATACTATAGCCATGGTTGGACAATTCAGGCATGGGTGGATACTATAGCCATGGTTGTTATGGTATTGCAAAGGGTGGTGTCTGCACTTGGTCGACCGGTGACTGGGCACAGTGAGAGGTGCAGTCCCGTTGTCAGCTCTTGAAAAGGTAAGAGTGTTAGTGTTCCCTGTGGTTGAGGTGCCGGTCTGCGGTTGGGTTAGAGCTGAGACTGAGGCTGTGGTATAGTCCATTCCAGCTGCACGTAGCGCAGTTGTGTAGGTCAGGGTCTAGGCTAAGTGTGTGAGACGTGAAGCACCTGTTTAATGCCTTGAACTTGCATCAGATAGACAGGTTGACTGAAGGGTGAGTCTGAACCAAAAGATTAGGAGTTAGGTGTTGGAAGTTGAGTCCTGTCTCAAATCATAGATTGACCAGTGTCAATTGTCTAGTCAAGGTCAGATTTGAAACAGACCCAACCCCCTTTTATCCAACTCCAAAACCCGTTAGGTGAGACATCAACCCTTTAGTCACGTAGAAATGTCTGGTCGAACGAATTAGCTCTTTGGTCAAATTAACCTTGTAGCATAACGTCCTCTGGACGGCCTTAAGAAATACCCCTCATGGTCTGATATGCCAACCTTGGTCTGCACTGAATATCTATTGAACAAATGTTATCTACGTGCAATAACATGACACACTTGAAAGTGTATGAGAAAGGGGGTGTTACATCTTTTATATAATTGGCTCACCTACACAACGTAAAACAGAGAGGATATCATATCATGGGCCTTGTGGGCTATACAAAAATAAATACACATCAAAGACAACACCTCCCTACTGTGCCATCAACAAGGACTGTTTGTGCTAATAAAGGAACATAGAAACACGGGTTTGTCACTTCGCAATGTCTATATTTTCACCCTCAGGGTCTTTTGTCAAGACCTCATCCAAAAGTATTCTGCAACACCCATGCCTCTCTGCTATGTCATCCTTGTACCTTTTCAGATCCTGTGAACCCATTTTACAGACCAAGCTTTGAATAGTGGAACTGTGTCTTTGTGAATGTTTATATGGTAAAGTTGAACCCTGGGGTTGTCCGACAGAGCCGTGGTCGTATGAATGAAGAAAATACCCCTCATGGTCGGATAAAAACAATTTGGCCTTAAGATAGAGCATCTCTAACCGTGCTCGGATGATTGGACATTCAGGCATGAGTGGATACCATAGCCATTGGTGGACAATTCAGGCTTGGTCGTATACTATAGCCATGTTTGGACTATTCAGGCATGAGTGGATACTATATCTATTGGTGGACAATCCAGGCTTGGTCGTATACTATAGCCATGGGTGGACATTTCAGGCATGAGTGGATACTATATCTATTGATGGACAATTCAGGCTTGGTCGTATAGACAAGTGGACCAATAGACAAGTGAACACACTCACACTCACTCACTCTCAGAGTAGATTTAAAAGGCATTGTGTTCCCAGAGTGTAACCAACAAATACGGAGTCTCTCTACTGAACACCCTAGTAGACATTGACCCACTGAGATCTGTCACAGCAACAGCCCATGCCTCATTCACCTGCCGGTAATGGCACATGTCTGCCCAAACTCACTAAACGGATGCTACAGTTGATGCGGAACTTGCGGTCTTTCACCTACAACTCTGCAATGTCGAGACTGAATGTAAACAACAAAGACAATCGCAGGCTATACGACGTCCTTTGCTCTCTGGAAGGTATTGGGCTTCTGAGTAAAAATGACAAGTGGTACACACGCAAGACACAATGGTATCAGTTGCCGAAGTTTAGAGAGGCCAACGTGAAAAGTACCATTATTTACCGGCATGTGCGCACTAACCCAGGGGTGTTTGACATACGGCACTTGGGTAAACAATTTCAAAATTTCACTTCGCAGGATGTATGACATCTTCAGTGTCCTGAGAGTACTTGGTGCTGTGACAAAAACAGAGGCCATCGGATGTTACACAACCGCTACATAACATCTGGGATGATTCGCCTGAAGTACAGGTTGTCCAGAGCGACTCACCAGAGGTCGTGTGGATTGACAGTGATGATCCAACATCTGATGCCCTCATCATCATCCAGAGTGACTCCCCTGAATTCCAGGTCCTGTATACGCCCAATGGTGACCTGATGTTGGAGTCCTGCATCACACAGCACGATTCCGGATTCCAATCCGTGTGGACCTAAGCGGCGTCAAATGGCATGCCGAGCGACTCTCAAAAAAGCGAAGTGCAGTGTATGGACGCTATGGACTTGGAAGCTGAGCGCTTTCAGTTTGGCAACCTCTCGATGAACCTCTTTGAAAGCAAGGATGATTTGACCAACACAGAGAGCCTACTACAGTCCTTACTATGGTTAGATGGAGAATGTGACAGCCCGCCCGAAGGATTTATTTGAAGAAGAACCTACATGTCCTACACACACCACCCAAGGATATTGTTTATGTCGTTGATGATCTCAATATGCCTCTATATGCAATGTAAATTCACTGTTGTAGTATATCATTGTGGTTACAAATAAAGTCTATACTTTGATTTACTACGCCTCCTCCTCTTGTGTACTTGGACCCATGTATACATGTGTGTCTGTACTGTTATATATCAGTACTGTTACTCAGTATGCTGCCATCATGTGGTGGTCTATATCATTGACACTCTGACACTGACACTCAGACCAGTTGTTAGACAAAACACAAAACAAATATGTTGGTTCAATCATTTATTACGATTCCAGGTCCATATTCGTAACCCCATCATGTATTGTACTGTAACAAATAAAGTCTATACTTTTTCACATGATCAACAAGGTCATCAGCATTGCCCCAATACCGGCTACTCCAGCAACGGTCATGAGTATGTTACTCAATGTGGACTCAGGTTTGGAGGACTCCGGTTCTGCTACGCCAAAGAACTCCACAAAGCCCTCCTGGAAACAATTGAAAACTCAGATTCAACATTAGATCACATTAGATCGGAATAATCTCTCAGCCAGCCATTAGTCAGCCTTTAGTCAACTTACCCATGAGTTGTTTTGCACCAGCCAGTCCTTCTGGTAAGTCAGCAGGTACACTGAGATCTCCTCTCCCACCAGCTCCACACAGTCCACTCTACCCTTCTCCTTCCAATACTGACACACCGCAGCCCCAAAGGCTGCCAGGCTGGCAACACCGCCCCAGTCGACGGTCCCATCTTCAAAGAGGCTAGTAGCTACTACACCGATGAACTTCACATCATCCCCTCTGTCATCCAATGAAAGTTTGTTGATCATACCTTCGAATGTCCAGAAACATGGTACAATGAGTAGCTAACCTTGTGTAGCTAACGTTAGCTGTAGTTATCATAGTAGTTATCATAAAAGCAATACCTACCATTGTATGAGTATCTGTGTCTCTCCAATACTTGGCCCACAACCCTTTTCATTGTTGACAGAGCTTTGCTTTCGTTCCAGGTTTGTTTAGAAAGTCCCGTAAATTCTCCTATGAAACATTTCATGAGGTGCATGGTCTTGGTGTCCAGCACATCGTCTCCAGGTTCGCCACCCGATGCTCTGTCTGCTCTGTCTCTTCCCTGGTTAGCAACATCACCGGTTTCCTGCTGACGTTGCGCTGTCTTCATTTTGAGAATTATTGGAGCCTGCTAGCCTATGGTTTAAGTATGTCTTCAATGTTAGTCAGAAGGCTCACAACCACGCAGGATGACTGATCGGGAGTTGAAAAATATCAGGGGAGATAGTCACCTAAGCTCTGTCACAGATAGAGTGAGACTTAGATATGAGAGAGTCTAGGAGAACTCTTGTCAAATATCCTTCAACTATCCTTCAAATATCCTTCCATCCTTCCAAATATCCTTCCATCTACATCCTTCTAGAGTAAGTAGCCAATGACACAGCATCACACCACTGAGTGTAACGTACACCTCATGCATTCTGCCACCCCAAAGAGACAGATGATACCAAACAGTTGATTCACAGGATTTTTATTAAATGACAAACCCCACACTTGAATCGAACTACCATACATTGTTACAGTCAGAGATAATTATCATGCACACACACACAAAACACTTTCATAGTAAGAATTTCATATTCTTCAGCTTCAACCGAAGTGAGGTTTTCATTTCATCACAGTGCAGGTGATGTCCCTGCGCGGGTAGGTACTTTCCCTGGAGGGTCATGGCGCTGCAGATAACGCAGCTGTTCAGCCCGCCAATTGTATTGCCTTGGTGATGACAGTATCCGGGAACGCAATCGATCCCTTTCTGTACCCCAGTATGAGCATTATCTTGTGTTGTTGATGCTTGTACCTCTCTGCAATGTATGGGCATTGGCCTCCTGTGTTGTATACGTGATAGATGTGCTCACCCAGTAAGGTGTCGTTCTGCACAAAGTGTTTGATTTCCAGTGTACACCGGAAACATTTGTGCGTGTCAACCGTCTGTGGAAGGTGGTACATGTTGGCAGACTCTCCCATTACACCAAAGTCTGGGGCAAAGTACGCTAAGGAGCTGTCGGTTTCGAAGTCGTGCCATCTGTTCTCAGGACCGAGTCCTCTCTTAGTGAAAAAAGGAGTGTCGTCGATAGACACGTCCAGTTTAAAACGCTTCAGGGTTGTCTTGATGTGGTTGCCCATCTCCGTGCATGCGATATAGTGATCTTCGCTGGACGGACATGCACAGACAATGCAGTGTTTGGTCCCTGCAATAGTAACGTACCCATCAGTTGCGTACAACACGAAATCGGGGAATGCTAGACCCCCGCTTTGGAACCGCAGCTTCCCTTGTGTGATGAGAAGCTCCTTTTCGTGACCCCTGTACTTAGCCTTAATGTACCGACACTGTCCTCCTCCGCTCTGCACGTGTTGATGTAATCCAGGGTCACCTCTTTTGTACCTGGAAAGTACGATGTTACAATCCTTACACTCGTACGTGTCGTACTTCCCAGGTACGAGCATCATGACATTAGCGTCGTTCAATACCTCCAATTCATTCCTCCGAGCTGCACCAAAGTCTTTGGGATCCGTGTATCGGGGAGTTCCGCTAAGGTTGCTGTCCACGTCCAGGTGACATTCAGATACGTACACAACCTTGGGAACCCCCTGTATTATCTTAACTTCTGGGATGAGCTGAGGTCTAGCATCGCTGTTGCCTGGGTTGCCTGGGTTCTGCATGGTTTGCTCTGGTATATCACAATCGCTTGCTGTAAATGGTAGAGTGATATAGCAAGTTGTGATGTGTCTTGGTGTTTATATAGACAAATCTCCTTTATACATCTCCACAACTGGACATGTCACCCTAAGGTGGATAACAATGAACCTGGTTGGATAGAAGGACTCTGGTGAGATGACACCCCCTGGTGGACATTTGTCCTAGTAACACAGGACTTATGTCAGAGACCTGTGTGATGGGTGCAAATTTATTCATTGCACCACAGGGGTCGGTGGCGTTGGGTATACTTTGATCATAAAAGGCACATTCTTCGTTGGTAGGCAATGCAGCCAGTGTTTGCCGCCAAGACTCCATGAACTTGGTAATCCCAGATCGGTTTGGGAACATGCAGTTGCTACAGGCCATTATGTAACACAGCTGCTGGGTCTCAATGTTTCCTATATAGACCTCTTTCAGGGGCACGCTCTGCTCCATTGAAAAGGTGCACAGAGACAGGTTCTGCTTAATCGTGTTCAATATCGCGGGCCACACTTCGACGGACCTCTCTACACATTGTTTACCGTACCGATTATGCCACTCATTGACAACTGTAGATACAGGGTAGCCAACTACCACGTTTACAGTGCGCAAGGCTTCAAGTAGAGAGTTTGCAAGTTCACTATTGACACTCTCCAAGTCAGCCACATTCTCATAGTAGTCCAACCATTATCTAGACCCGAAAAAACTTGTTGCTCCCAATGTCCAAATATCTTTAGTGTTCAGAGGCAGTTTGTTAGCTATCGACCGTACCATGTGAATCGCGTATTCTCCCTGTGTTATTAGGGTCACTAAAACGTCCACGGAGACCATGGGTAACATGGCAGGGTTCAGACTGTCAAACACCAGGGCCAACATCTGCATTGATGATCTTGTCAACCAGTGCCCCGATGTTAGTGAACACCCTGTAGGCTCTTGCTCCAAGTACCCACGTTTTGATGGCTAGTTGAGACTTAGGACCATTCGGCAATCATGGCGTTCATGGCCGATTCCATTTCGGGGTTGCTCATCATGTCCTCCAACTGAGTGCGAGCCATTTCTACAATAGCCCTACGCTTCTGTACAAACGCCTTGACCAGAATCTCTGGGATCTTGGTGACTACTTGGGTGATGACATTCTTGGCGTTTGCAGTGGATTCCAATTATCCTCAGAGACCCCCGTTCTCTTGTAAATTTGACAGGCCATTTTTCTTTATACAACAACTCACCATCCTGCGCGGTAGAGAAGTTCTCCTCTTCATACAGGGAACAGCGAGCAACAACCCTCCGTCTATGCTTTCTGTGGCTCCCACAAGCTACTATGCCTTTGTCGAAAGCTTCGGGTTCGGTCTCTGGGTCCACAACGTGAGCCTGTCTGTTGGAACCAAATGAGACCTTGCGTATGTCAATGTTTACATCGGCCACAGCATGAAGGTCCACTTCAGGAGGAGCATGGACGTCAACTTCAGGAGGAGCAGGAATGTCAACTTCAAGAGGAGCAGGAATGTCAACTTCAAGAGGAGCAGGAACGTCCACAGGTGTGTCGAATTCAAGCAGTTCGGGACTGGAGGGTCTTGAGTGGTCCGGAGAAGATAAAGGGAAGCCATGCGAGCCTGTGATCACAGATTCTTCTTCAAGAGTGTAAACTGGCACATCAGGATGATCACCCTTCGACACACCATACCAGTTCTGAGCGTCCTGACGAGATACAGCGCCAACATCAGCTGGGTTGAGCGCAGTTTCTGACATGAACATCTTCCTGGTCTCCATATGCCCTTTCAATTGCAGGGTGCGAAGAAGAATGCATGTTTCGAGTCTAAGGTACTGCTCACCTAGAATCTCTACATAAGGCGAATGTGGCCCAGTCTCTCTGTACTTGGCATCCATCTTGTCCCTGAGTATAATGTCCAAAGGGTTCAGGCATACGGCTCCCACGTAGGCACTTTTCAGCTTCTCATGAGTGTACTCCGGCGACACGGGGACACCTCGTCTATGGAGCAACATAGATGTTTCGCGAGGTATCACAAACCAAGTCTCTTCAGGGTGAGTTGTCCGAAGTGCCTCGTGTAAAGACATTTTTGTTTTTTTGTTACCCAGAATCTTCTCAACTATCGATCTTTTGCTTGCAGCTATAGTTCTCAACTGCAAGATTCCGATTTTGACAGCATCCCGTGTAGCAGCTCCTTTCACCATTAAGATCAAATCTGAGTTGAACTGTGTGTATTCTGGGTACTCGTAGGGTGTGAGTTTGTAAAAGTAACTCGGTTCAACAAAAGACAGTTTATTAACCAGGGATTGATCTGTACGTTTGGTCGAGGTTATCATGACCACCTTCATGTCTGCACCAGATCCCAGGTTCGTCTGATGATCCTGGTGTAGGGGTTTGAAGCGAACAGCCGCGTCGTGGTACACCAACTGATCTGCTTGATCGGAATATGCCGTGAAAGCGACATAACGCATGATATCTGAGGCAGAGCGTAGAATTTGTTACCTCTTAACTCCTGGTAAGCCCCCTGTAGATGGTCATACATATCTACTAATCCTTTGGACACTCTGGACTACTTCCCAGTTGTCATCTTTGTTATCCTTGCCTTGGCTTTAGCAAACACATCATTATCCAGTTCCGTGACAACTCTACTGTCTTCCAGAACATCGTCCACCACCAGTCTGTTCTTATGGAAGAAATTGGCATGTTCTTTGATAGCGTTCATGTGGGGCATCAGATTCTCCCTGTTGCCTGTCCAAGTAGTGAAGTATAACATATCTTGGCTTTGGGTCAGTCCTGTAGACACTAAGGCTAGAATCACAGTCAGTGCTACTGCAGAGCCTGGCACTGTGTATACACCCATCTCTCCAATGACGTTCCTGTACAGAAAACGTTTTGTACACTTAGTGGAATGTGTCAAGCTTGCTGCTTTTAAACAGTAGGGCTCTTGGGTCATTTGTGAAACCAAAGAGTATGGCTCCAACCTCTTAGCGACCATCCCTCCAGTTACGAAACATCCAACATACCATCACTACACAAACCAAGGGTGGCCCATAAAATAAATGACATCATACTGTGAAACCAAAGAGTATGGCTCCAACCTCTTAGCGACTATCCCTCCAGTAACGAAACATCCATAAAAGAAATGACATCAATGGGGTGTCTCATATTACACTATCAGAACCAGCGTTTACTTATATTTCCTTTGTGACACATATGTAAAGATATAATGTGCATGTATTGCACCTGTCTGAATAATAAAAAAAGTATTTGAAACATTGTGTTTGTTATATCTTTATTTTTATTGTTTTTATTTCACAGGAATATATGAAGGTACAGATTGGCAAACAGGAATATGAAAATAGTATGAGAAGTACTGGTTGGCATGCATATACAGTGGGGAGAACAAGTATTTGATACACTGCCAATTTTGCAGGTTTTCCCACTTACAAAGCATGAAGAAGTCTGTAATTTTTATCATAGGTACTCTTCAACTGTGAGTGACGGAATCTAAAACAAAAATCCCAAAAAATCACATTGTATGATTTTTAAGTAATTAATTTGCATTTTATTGCATGACATAAGTATTTGATACATCAGAAAAGCCGAACTTAATATTTGGTACAGAAACCTTTGTTTGCAATTACAGAGATCATACGTTTCCTGTAGTTCTTGACCAGGTTTGCACACACTGCAGCAGGGATTTTGTCCCACTCCAGATCCTTCAGGTTTCGGGGCTGTCGCTGGGCAATACGGACTTTCAGCTCCCGCCAAAGATTTTCTATTGGGTTTGTTGTGTAATTTCCAATTCTTTATAGTCTATGTTGTGTAATTTCCAATTCTTTATAGTTATTGTGTAATTTCCAATTCTTTATAGCTCCCTGAATATATTTAGCTCTGTATGTTTCAAGCAGAGACAAGATCTCTTGGTCCTCAGCAGATAAGGGTAGGGTGTAGGCAATCTCCTACCACTCAGCAGGTTGACTTTTGACCAGAGGGATGTCACCAGAGTCAGGAGACTCCCCCAGGGGTAAAGGCTTCCTGTGTACCTCCCATTTTTCTGACTTACAACTAGACTTGAGACCAGGTTGGAGGAAAATAGAATGGGTGGAGCTGTGATAACTGTGTCTTATGAATAAACATTTAACAACTTGTACATAAGCCAAGAACTTAGAGATGTACGGGAGTGGTTCCTGCAGGTCACTCGGCTTCGTTGTCTTTTTGCAATAAAGTCTATCTTGCTTCTACAAACTCCAGAAGTGCTTTTATTTTTAGTAAGAGGGAAGAGTTTTTCCCTGTTCAAATGTGGAGAAATTGGAAACTAGTGTGCAGATACATAAGACTTGTGGAGACAATGTGAATAGCAGCAACAGGAGGCTTAGAGACAGAAAGGGTGGGGCTCTCAGAAGCCCGTAGAAGAATGGAAAACAGTAAAAAGACTAAATATAAAGAAGGTGAAATAGAAAATTAAAGAAAGTTAAAGAAAGTGAAGGAATGGGAGAGGGGAGTGTGCGTCTTTCCGGGAAGTTGCCCGGTAGAAAGGATGCACTCGATCACTGCGGCCCAAGGGGAAGAGAAGGTCTGTGGAAGTGAGACTGTGAAGGAGGTGCGTTTGAAAAGTTAATCTTGAAACCCCGCTGTGGGCGCGTTTGTAAATCTAAGCTGTAGAATTGTAATCATGTATATTGTATGGTATGGAACAGGAAGTGTAAATCTAAGCGATGGGCTGCGTTCAGAGGAGTGGTGTGTGAGCTGGTAATTTAGAGGATCGCACGTAATGAGGTATTTTAAGGAGTTACATGGGGGAAGTTTAAAAGAGTACTCGGAGAAGGTATGAAAGATTAAGGCCTGTGGTTGTATGAATGAGCCCAATGAGAGGACGATAAACTGACGAGTTTGTCGTGATTGTGTGTGGGACGGTAATAACCAACATGTGGCATCGTTTGTCTCTGATTGTTGAATGTTGTATGTCGTGTGATGGACTGTAAGTAAAAAGTTTGTCTTTGTGTGAGAATAACCAATTGTGTATAAACGTTGATTAATGGCTGTATCGCGATAAACATTGGTAGATAGGATAAAATGGTTATAGTAATTAACGAGTTCAGGTTGTCGTTGGCTACATTGAGTGAAACCTTTTTGAAACTAATTTAGGGCCATTTCCCAATGTAACTTTGCTCAGGGAAGTTAGAATAATAACTTCGACGTTACCAATCACTTCCCTAGGTCCTGTGTTATTGAGCCTTTTACAGTAGCCTGGCTGGCTAGCGCACGTAAAACTGTTGGAACTATCTGTTCAATCGGGCCGCATTAAGTTTAAAGTAAATTACTACTCTTGTTTGAGGTTTCTTTCCCCATAATATACATTTTACTCCTCATTAACCGAGGTTGTGTGTAATAGATGGTATTAGGTGTTGACTGACATGAGAAATGGGTTGGTATTTTAGTTCACAGTACATGTATGATGACCCCAGGGGATGATAGAGCTGTAAATTTGGTGTATCTTAAAAACATTCCAATGAAGGGCGTTTGCCTGGGCTGAGTGGTTTTAACGTTTGAGCTTGATGAGAAACACGTGGGGGATGGGCTGTGTCGGTAATAGGAATGTGGACGATGGAGAAACCAATGTGTTGCTGACCCATGATAATTTAGAAGGGAATAGTTTTGAAGTAGTTTACTAAGTGGAGGTAGTGTATTATGAAGACACAGAATAGCAACATAGGGAACAGGCAGAGATAATAAGAAGGAACTAGACAATATAGAAACTAGAAAGGTGTCAGTAAAATAGGTTAAAATATGACATTGTCTCAATTGATAGGACAGTATTGATAGAAAATGGGTTAGTTTTATTTGTGTTATAATTGACAGTCTTACTTAATAGGACAATATTGATACATTTTATTTGTGGTTTATTTCACTTTTGTCTAGACAGGATAATTACAGGTTCCAATTTACTATGATGGCCCTCACTGAGGCATGTAAACTAGGTAGTGGTGTACATGTTAACAGATATTCTGATTTAGCATACACGATTGGTGTTTGCCCACCAGGAGTAGGGGTTTGGAAAAGTAGTGATTTTATGAATGCATATGGAAATATTAGGAAAATAATATGCTTACAGATTGAGGCCCTGCTGGAAGCTATGTTGCTCCCAGCTAGGTTGGCATTTTGAGGGTTTGTGCCAACAAGCCAATCAAGACAATATTAGCTTATGTAATAAAGTTGCTGCTGAAACCATGTTGTGTATCTGGTTTTTGCTATGGCCTCGCCTGTTGTTGAGTTGCAACAACAACAGGGGACTGACCATATGTCTCACTCCCTATGGGAGACCAGAGGTTGCTCCCAGGGCCCTGATGGCCTCTGTAGACAACACCTTTCAGGTAAATTTGTGCTGCTAGAGTAGCTCATTCCGTAGGTTTGCCGAATAGGCTCATGGTTGGTGAGTCATTCATCAAGAGGGAATAGGGTACATAAGGTTTTAGTTTTTTTACGAGATTGGTTGGTATTTAATATAACATTGCCAAGTAGACGCCTCTTAAACTAGGTAATTTTACTTAGTGGTGTATTTACACACATTGCATTAGACTTTATTGATATGATTGAGAGAAAGGAGAAAAAGTGCTCTTGTCTAGTGATAAGTGACAGAGTCATATGAGGGTTATACCTGCTGTGATGCCAACATAGTAGCTAACAGTCTGGTAAGGGAAATATTCCCTGGATTCGGAATCCCAGAAACCTTGTCTGTAGACACACGGCACCCATGTTACAGGAGATGCCGTGACCCAAATTGTCGTGATGATGGGAATAGATCAGAAATTTGTCTCTATGTTCCAAAAAGTTATGGCTAAGGCCTAGATTAACAGGTTGAACCTAAGTAGAATGTATACATCTAGTGCTGAGGAGAATGTGAAGCAGCCCCTATAGGGGTACTGGGTTTAGCCCTCATGAGATGTTAACAGGCCGTCCCATGAATGTTCCATATTATAGGCCGATGATTGACGAACAGACTGACCTGACTAGACTGGAAGATTATCTGTTATATTATATGCAGAAACTTGTTAGGTTTTTGTATTCTCGTTTCTAGGAAAGCCCAGGAGGTCCCAGCCAGAGAGGACAGAGACGAAATCCCTGCCCTGATTGGAGACTGAGTAAAACTGAGGGGCTTCAGGAGGAAGTAGGTCAGAATAGATGTGTTATATCTCGACGAGATAAAGAATGTGTTCAGAGAAGATAGTATAATTTCTTGTGGAAGAAAGGAGGGAAGCAGATGATTAATGTGTAGGAAGGTAGCTAAGGCCCAGAACAGATTTAAAAACAACCTAAACGGTATATAACCTTTCTTTTGGTGATGTTAAAAGGAACCCAGATGCAATTTGAACCCTGTGATTGTCAGGACCTGGAGGGCCTGGTGAGCAAACTGCCTAGCATCCATGATGGGGCCAGAAATTGGATTGGAGCTTTTGAAGAGCAGACGATGGGGAAACTGCTGGCGGTGGGGGACCTGAAGGCACTGTTGGACAGGGTGGTGGGAAAGGCCAAAATGGATGAGGTATTGGCAGCATGTGGCATGGGGGATCTGACAGAGGGAGATGGTGGCAGCAGGAGACTGAGAGGGCTCCAGAGACAGACCCACTGATAACAACAATGTCCAGGACAACTCTGGTGGAATCCATGCTAACAGCGGTCAAGAGCAGACTGGACAATGTGGTGGGACTGACATCAAAAACCCACGAGGAATTCTGTGACCATGTTGTCCATGCAGTGGAAGAATATCGAAAAGATGAACAAAGAATGGCAGACCAGGGCAGAGACATCCAGAGAAAGCTGACACAAATGCAGCTGGATGAACTAACAAAAAAGGACAAAAAGAAAACACAGGCTCCTCTAACCATGTCACCTCTACCTGTGCCAGTCACCCATGAAGGCCCGCAACCGCCACCTCAACAGCAGGGTCCAAGGGCACCTTCTCCGCCAGTAGTGATTGTGTATACACAGCAATCCCTGGGAGGCTGGCAAAATAAAATCAACGGAAATGCACCTCGAACACAGGGGTATCAACCGCAGTATCAGGCACGACAGAATGGAGGTCGATAAGGACCACCTGGTGCCTGCTGGGGGTGCAGTCAGACAGGGCACACCAGAAGTAATTGTCCTACCAATCCTTGGATGCCTAGGCATCCACAACAGGACACTTGGCAAGGAAAGGGTCCCACCCCGGATGCATGGCAGCAATCTCAAACACAGGCTCCACAGGGACCAGTGACCCGCTGGGGAAGACCAAATTAAAGGGACTAGGGATGCCCAGAGAGTCTTAGAGGGGAGGGTCAGTTTACAGCAATAACCATGCAAATTGATGATGAACCTATGCTACAGGTTTGGGTGAATAATAGAGGCACACCCATGATGATAGATACTGGAGCAATGTATTCGAGTATAAATCCAAATTTTGCCTCACCTCTCCATGTCATGTAAATTTACGAAGACAATAGGATTCTTGGGACAAATGCTGCTAATTTTTATGACAGCACCAGTAAATTTAGAAGCAGGAAGGACAACCGCCTGCATACCGGAATTGTAATCAGAACATACTCCAGTAAATGTATTAGGAAAGGTTGCACTATGTAGAATGGGCATTCAAATTAAGTATACATTAGAAGGGATAGTAATAGACAGGGAAGGAACAGGACAATAAAAGGTGAAGATTACAGGCAACAAACATATACCGGCAAAGGCAGACAATGTGTATTGGATAGGAGGTATAGGAGAACTAGTGCAGGAAGTGTTAGATTCATGGGATAAGTTTATTATATTTACATTATATAAAATTTAAAGATGAAGAAGAAGTAGCCCTGCAATAGATGACATACTGAGAATGCAAGAGAGAGCAGAGTGATATGAGCCAAGTATATCGGGTGAAAGGGGGGCAACAAATGGATTATGGAGAACACATGGAGGACTGGTAGTAGCTCTACTTGTACTGTTGAAATTACTTGTTACAAATGCGCATGGTTTTGACCATTGCGCAAGGGGGGAGGTGATGAGGAAAATTAAAAGATAAGGTTTTGGGTCCCCATACATGGTTAACAGCACCAATTGGACAGATTCCAGTACCAGAAGGACCATTTAAACACCTGGTAATGGACTATATAGATATGATCAAATCTGTGAGAGTACACTGATGAATCAGGTGGGTGTTTTTTCTCTGGCACTAATGACTTATAGCATGTAAACTAATCAAATAACACATCTAACACTGCATGAAATGCTTACAGTTCAACTTATGCCAGTGTCAGTTCTTAGAGGATCTTGTGATGGTCCACCTTTTAGAGAATATGGAGGGAGAATTGAATGAGTACATTAGACTATTAACTGCTATGCATAAAGTTGTTTATCTACAGGAGAAATACAAGGTTCCAGAGCAGGAGGTGGACCCAATTCGAGCAGTCGAGCCAGGGGACAGAGTCTACATCAGAGACTTCCAGAGGAGGTGGAATGAATCGAGATGAGGGGGTCCTTACACGGTCCCCCAGGCCACACCAACCGCTGTTTGAGTAGAGGGAAGTTCGACCTGGTGCCATCTCAAACACTGCACCAGAGTACCACGACGGGTACAGCGATCCAACGATGAGGGAGCAGAAGATGCTGAAACCCCATCCGGGGAAGGAGATGACACAAGGACAGAAGACGAAGGGGAGAGGGAGGATGCTCAGGCAGAATCACCACTCTCTGTTGGTACTCCAGCTATGGGGGACACTGGCAATGTGAATGTTGCTGCTGAGCTACGTGCTCTGGTTGATGCCTACAGTACAGGGCCAGACATTGATGAGCCCCAAAGCAACCACCTTACAAATGGGACAATTTCAAGCTAGAAGAAAGACAATGACTGGTACTACTAAAGGTTTTTCAGCGCTGACCATTAACAGGCATGAGAGGATCAAGTGGGTACCATGGACTTGTGAACAACAAATGACTGGCAGAATTCCTAATAGTTATAAGAAGGAAGGGATAATGTGTTCTCCTGATTTGATTGACAATAATACATCAGTCTCTGCATCTGCAGAGGTGTCAATAGAAGTGAGGGAATGGATGTGGAAAAAGTAAACAGCTATGAAACATTAGGTGGACAATTGTGTACAGTAGAGTAAATCTTTCACAGAAAAAGTGGTAATTGTACCAGAACCAACCTATAGATGATGTGCTATATGGCAGAATACAAGATGTGACATAAAGAAATTTGAATATCCAATGTGAGAAGCAAAATGTAGGGAAAGTATGGGGAGTTCTATTGACAGGATAAGATTGAACATGAGTAGAAGCAGAAATGAGTGTAACATTTTCGAAATATCCACTAAAATTAACAAAGCGACCAATTGGAAGAGATGATGTTAGTAAATATGAGCATGAATGCTTTTACAGTTACACAGGCTTAAATTCAGGAGGGAATATCAAAGTTAAATGCAATGTGACATAGATTCTAGGATGGAGTCCTGGTTCAGGAAGGAGTGATTATGTAAAATTAGGCAAACTTGAAGCAAATAGCAAATATACACTGCAAGATGCCTTATACAGATAAAAATGGAATGAAATGCTTAAGCAATGTATTCTACTGTGAACACCTGAGGATGACACTGTACTCACATGCCGTATGTGTTCCTCACTATATTTCTGTGTTTAACTTCATCCTTTTAGGTTTGTAGTTGAGAGGAAGAATGTACTCCCATATGTATTAATACACCCATGATGTTAGTATAATTTCACATAGGTTTTTGTGGGACTTGTTTCGTCCCAAAGGGGGGATTGTTGTGTAATTTCCAATTATTTATAGTATATGTTGTGTAATTTCCAATTCTTTATAGTTATTGTGTAATTTCCAATTCTTTATAGCTCCCTGAATATATTTAGCGGGATGTCACCAAAGTCAGGAGACTCCCCCAGGGCTTCCTGTGTACCTCCCATTTTTCTGACTTACAACTAGACTTGAGACCAGGTTGGAGGAAAATAGAATGGGTGGAGCTGTGATAACTGTGTCTTATGAATAAACATTTAACAACTTGTACATAAGCCAAGAACTTAGAGATGTACGGGAGTGGTTCCTGCAGGTCACTCGGCTTCATTGTCTTTTTGCAATAAAGTCTATCTAACTTCAACAAACTCCAGAAGTGATTTTATTTTTAGTAAGAGGGAAGGGTTTTTCCACGACAGGTTCAGGTCTGGAGACTGGCTAAGCCACTCCAGGACCTTGAGATGCTTCTTACGGAGCCACTCCTTAGTTGCCCTGGCTGTGTGTTTCGGGTCGTTGTCATGCTGGAAGACCCAGCCACGACCCATCTTCAATGCTCTTACTGAGGGAAGGAGGTTGTTGGCCAAGATCTCGCGATACATGGCCCCATCCATCCTCCCCTCAATACGGTGCAGTCGTCCTGTCCCCTTTGCATAAAAGCATCCCCAAAGAATGATGTTTCCACCTCCATACTTCACGGTTGGGATGGTGTTCTTGGGGTTGTACTCATCCTTCTTCTTCCTCCAAACACGGTGAGTGGAGTTTAGTCCAAAAAGCTCTATTTTTGTCTCATCAGACCACATGACCTTCTCCCATTCCTCCTCTGGATCGTCCAGATGGCCATTGGCAAACTTCAGACGGGCCTGGACATGCGCTGGCTTGAGCAGGGGGACCTTGCGTGCACTGCAGGATTTTAATCCATGACGGCGTAGTGTGTTACTAATGGTTTTCTTTGAGACTGTGGTCCCAGCTCTCTTCAGGTCATTGACCATGTCCTGCCGTGTAGATCTCGGCTGATCCTCACCTTCCTCATGATCATTGATGCCCCACGAGGTGAGATCTTGCATGGTGCCCCAGACCGAGGGAGATTGACCGTCATCTTGAACTTCTTCCATTTTCTAATAATTGCGCCAACAGTTGTTGCCTTCTCACCAAGCTGCTTGCCTATTGTCTTGTAGCCCATCCCAGCCTTGTGCAGGTCTACAATTTTATCCCTGATGTCCTTACACAGCTCTCTGGTCTTGGCCATTGTGGAGAGGTTGGAGTCTGTTTGATTGAGTGTGTGGACAGGTGTCTTTTATACAAGTAACGAGTTAAAACAGGTGCAGTTAATACAGGTAATGAGTGGAGAACAGGAGGGCTTCTTAAAGAAAAATGAACAGGTCTGTGAGAGCCGGAATTCTTACTGGTTGGTAGGTGATCAAATACTTATGTCATGCAATAAAATGCAAATTAATTATTTAAAAATCATACAATGTGATTTTCTGGATTTTTGTTTTAGATTCCGTCTCTCACAGTTGAAGTGTACCTATGATAAAAATGACAGACCTCTACATGCTTTGTAAGTAGGAAAACCTGCAAAATCGGCAGTGTATCAAATACTTGTTCTCCCCACTGTATGATCCTTAGGTAAATGTCTGTGGGGTGTGTTAGTTACATAGTCACAGTATAAGGCTTTTGACATTAGACAAAGTAACGAGTCACTTTATTATCTGGTTCCCCTTGGCTGTTTGTGTCCCCAGTCACAACACTGTGCACATGCTTCCCCATGACAAGACGGTTCCTTTTACTACACTCGGAGCATGACATAGAAGATATCTTACTTAGGGCCTTGTGAACATCGGGGTTGATGAAACAACTTCTGCACACCACACAGCCCTGTATCAACATGTTACTAAGGTCACACAGCTCCTTCTGTGTGAACTGGCCAGGCTTAAGCTTTTCCAAGAGCAAGATCAAACTCTCTTCCAGACGGAACCCCTCTTCAGGGGCTGTAACGCACACCTCGATCAGCTGTGTTGCAGTAAGAGTCTATAACCAATGCCTTGTTTACCCAGTCGTTGCGTTGGAGCATGTCCTCTAGATCAATGCATCTTGAGTGCAAGCGACAGGCATGCCACTCGGATGTTACCTATGTTCTTCAACAGCTGACACAGGTCCTCACCGAGGTCGGTGCAGGTGGTTATGTATCTGTCCATGACATTCACAGCCGGCATAAGGACAGAGTGGTGGTTCTCCGTGTACACCAACTGAATGGTACGACGTTAGCAAACCAGCTGACGGCCGCCAGGCGATGGTTCTGGTATTCAGCGACAATGTCACTGGTCAACTCCTTAGGGTTAGGGTGATCTATCCCAGTCTCATTTGCAGAGTTGGTACTGTGCAGATACAATTGGTCGGTCAGGGCTCGCTCCAGTTCAGCCTTACCCATCTCTGCCATACCGAAGTCCAGTTTCAGAAAATTGAATACACGGGTAACACAAGGGGTACACGGAGAACAGTCTTGTGTGCCCGACAACATCTCACGGGCGACCAGTCTCTGTTTCCTCCTGGTCTTGATTGGAGTCCGAGTTGTTATGGGTATAGGACAGGACCGTCCTTGAAGTGTATCCGAAGTAAGGGGTTTAATTTCACACTAGTTTATATCCTAGCCATTTATAAAGCCCCCCTAGGTCATTGAACTGTGTGTTGTATACAACCACGGCTCTATCATCCAACCGCCACAGCTCATGAGGACCACAGTTGCTGAAACCTAGACTAGCACTCAGGAAAAGGATTAACAGTGTTCATATTCTAACTGATCAATGTGTTATAAAACTATATGCGTCCCATTGGCTTTAGAGTGTATACCTTGTTAACAACAAACACCCTTAAGCATTTAGACAGACCAAGGTCTGAACCATAAGAAAGAGGCACACAGACAGGTGTATGTATATACATGCTGAAGTAATACTTTATTGAGTCATAAACAATGGATACATCACCATAGAACATGGAATGTGTTACATCCCCTGTTTGCTCGCATCAAACCCTTATAAAGACATGGGTACCATGATATACTACTGTAAATAAAGGACCGTAGAGTATGTCACACATAGATAGGGAGTCACAGTTCACCTTTAATACAAATTCACCACATGTTACACAGATCAAGGACTCAAAACATCCTCAGGTCTGGCGATCGCGCCTGCATCTGTGGTTGCTGTGCTACTAGGCCTACCGGTCAGATGCACATACGCGTCGGGTGCCTGCGTAGTAGAGTTTGGAAACTGCCCCTCTGCAGACAGGAGGGTGACAGTTGATAGTGTAACAAGTAGATAGCTAAAGGGTGTAGTTGAAAAGGCCATGGCTTCTCACAAGCAAGACTGGATGGAGAATGATGTGGATACCACATACACTTAATAGGCTGAGTCTGACAATTAACACCTTCCCCTAGTACAACGTTAGATATAGGACGTAGACCTGACCTTTGTAGGGTAAATCAGCCTGGGTTGGATTGATGAGTCCCAGTTCCTTTGATCGGATGACCGATCATTGTTGGATGTTCTGTCCTAGATGAGGTTCTTTTTCATCACAGTGCAAACCATCACAGTGCAACCCCCCCCCCCCCCCACCCCCTGTAAACTCACAAGAAATTGTCTACACTGCTCAGGCCCGTCCTCATCGACACATCTTGGTTCTTTGTACTAGACCTCAGTTTTATGAGTACAACAATCAATAAAGGGCATGTTAGAGTGGAGAGGGTGACTAAAGCAGCAGCAGTGCTCACAGTCGACACATTTGGTCCACTGAGATTGCGCTGTCTCAGCGTACACTTTGTCAATATATTTCCGTGCGGTGGCGTCCATGGCGATTATGTCCTCTAACACGGCCTCTCCACACTGGGGCACCTTGTAGTTGGAGTACGTGTCGTTCACCACTGGCCTGTCCAGCCATCAAGTCCTGTTACCATTAGAAGAGTCTATGAAGGGCATGTACCAGTGGGAGAGCACGATTGGGTTCCAACTCTCCCTCTTGACGACCATCACGAGCCTAGAGGATGACCGCGAACTGCTTGCCAGAGGTATGCCGGTGTAAAACTCCTTGATGAAGTAGGGTTCACACCCCGTCATATCTGCCCTCTGTACACCCTGAGCACACGAGAGTAAGCGCTGGTGAGCTCCCTGGAAGGCGAATGTGACGGCGTTGAGCTGGACCGACAACTTGAACGCGCCACTCTTCCAGGTGTCCAGCAACTCGTTGAACTTACTCGCACCCTTGGACCTGGAGACCAGCTGGTTGTCTGTGAGAGAGTCTGCATGGAGGGGAGAGTACGACAACGTGCTGGGAAAATGGTCCACTACGTCTGTCAGGGCGTCGTCGATCAAGGTCCTGTAGTATCTCATCACATCCCTCAGATCCCCGAGAGACTCGTTCATCCCGCTCACACAATCGTAGGTCTTTTGAAAGTACTTGTCTGAGTAGGGTATGCGATCAGCGAGACTCCGGTCCATGTCAGGGCAATAAAGTAACGCTATGGGTTGCAGGATCCACGCTGTGAGAGGCCCCACGGTTGTCACGTAACTTTTCACCTTGGAGATCACAGGCTCTTCCGTGTGCATGTAGTAGCCCAGAATGTACTGAGGGGACTAAGGCTGCTCCGATCCGAACGAGAACGGTTTCAGGTCACACGGGATCTTACCGTGTATGGCACCGTGGTTGACATGGATTATCATTTTAACCAAGATTGTATCGGCCGATTCCACGACGCTCGAGATTGCAATCGGGTACCCTGTGCCTCCTTGGGGCCCATTGTTATCAGCATAGTCACCCAACTCCATGCAGGAACTGGAGCCTCTGATGCACTCTACCGTTTTGGATATCAAGTGCATGCTGTCAAGAATTGACGCCAACCCCAGTGAGCCTTGGGGAGAGGGATGTGCTGTGCCATTTGTCTTCACGCTCTTGCTAGAAAGCCAGTCTTCTTCCTCTCTCGTCAGCACAGGTGTCCCGAGCCAGCGACTCGAGTCCAATACACTCTGGAGAACAGACTCACTCGATTCTCTGGCGGTCGACAATGGCACCAATACCCTAGCGCAATGCGCAGCCCCGCTAATGTAACTGTCGCAACAATTTGCAAGGCTGTGGTGGTCTTCTTCCATCTGTATACCAAAGGAAGGGAACCTGAGACCATCGCTCCGTGCAACCGTAGAGGGAGAATATATGCAGATCCTGTCCCTACCCTGATCGACAAACGCTACCAGGTCCTTGTAATTCAAGTTGATAACCTGCGCGCCGTACGGTATAAACTTGACCGTGTCGAGGGAGTCCCGGATGACGAGTTCACTGACAGACAACGGAGCACCTACATTCATGTCTGAGGACAATCCCAATCTCAGGTTTGGCATGTCGGGAACCAGGACAAAGCTTTTGTTCAGCGGTGTCCCTTGGGCCACGCGCTGGAAAAACATACCCCCTTCCAGTTTGTACAATCCATCCATGTGAGCGTAAGAGTATCCTCCGTCTCCGAAGGTGGAGGTCCTCGTGTACCGGTAATGCAAAGTCCGGATCTTGGTGGCGGCCGAGTTGATTATATGCGAGAGCTTCTTGAAGGTCGGCAAGGCTTCCGAGGTACCAAAAGTGTAGTCAAGATATCCCAGCGAGTATCTACTCACTCCCCACTTGGCCATATCCCTGATGATTCGGGCGAGGTCACGCATAGAGTAATGGACTCTATTGGCATCCGCGCCCCCAGGGTCCGTTTTGACATGTCTGTTGAGGAACCTCACCCCCTCGCAGCCGGCGCCGGGGACGTAGTCGGTTGTGGGCACGGAAACCACTATCCCCGCACGGTTGTTAGATCTCTTGCATAGCTCCTCGAAGAGCAACAACCCTGTCCTCTCCGGGTAGTGTTCGTCTCAGGGTATCCTGATCACATAAGAGTCCTCGAGGGTGTACTCTCCCATGCTACAGCGACCAGGTCTAACTTGGTCACAACTTGTATTGTTCTGAGAGAACACAGATACGGTGTCCAGGTTCAGAAAGGCTCCGTGTGAAGACACAAGCAGGCCTAGCTGCCGTAACATAGTCTCCGCTTGCTCCTGCTGAGGTGTCAAAGGGTGGGGTTGTGTACGATTGTGCGATTGAGGAGGAGTGTAATGTTGACAAGTTAGCAATTCTCCTAGGCTGTCCTCCACGTCCGCCGGCTAAATGGTGTTCGGGCAGATGATGATGACAACGTCTCCATGCCGGCACATGATGGAACGTCATGACACTCTCGAATGGGATCATCGATAGTTCGCTGGTACAGGGGCTTGGCATCTCGGTCATACACTGTTACCAGTCTAGAACATCGCTCCTTGTCACTACTGCATTTAAAGTAATTGTACTTTGTGTACCTTATGACGTACGCGAGCGTGTCTGCTGACAGTCCGGGGATCAACTCTAACTTTGACCCGTATAGGTTGTTGAACATATCAAAGTCGTCAGACTTTACGGTCCAGACGTCACGTCGATGACTACCACTCGCGGAGCTGGGTCGAGTACAGCAGCAAGTTCTTCATGGTAAGGTGCGGCTCGGCTAAAGTGCGACGATAGTTTTCAGAGTATCCTGGCCTGGTAGCGGTATGTATAACTCAGGCCTTTTCACAGTGTCCTCCTTCGATAGGGATCGCACGGCTATTGGCAAGTACTGCTCATCATCCAGACCCTGGGGGAGTTCTTCTAGCCAGATGTCAAACTCCACGAGTACGACATCGCATCGCCTCACGTCTAGAGGCGCGGACGGGGCATCTCGGGTCGGCCCAGGCGAGAGGTCGAAAACATCCATAGGTGTGACCGTGCCGTACAGAACCCGACCCCGGCCCTCGATCGAGGTGTCGGGGTCCTCGTGTGTAATTTCTAGCGTACAGTCGTTATTGCTATCCTCGACTCCTTTTAACAGATGTGTGAACGGGGTCCTGATGCAGTTCGGCGAGCACAGGCCGTCGGGGTTGGTGTAGTGTAGAAGTGCATGGGTGCAATTGCAGGCCGGGTGCAGCTTGGGTTTCCACAAGCAGTTGATGTCGAGACCCTCGTGTAACCCTACCGTGACTCCCTCATGCTTGTCGTACCATTTGAGCGTGTGTGTGTGTACCTGTGCGTCATGCCCATGGGAATTGTGCCTCTGGTCTGTACGATGAGTGTGTCCTGTTCCCCTACCCACCACGGATTGGGTTGGAGAAACTGAATGGATGTGTTGGGCTCTACATCTCGGCCATCTTTACGGGTAAACGGTTTCGCCACCATGTCATACAGGTTCTTTGCGGTGTGGTAAAGGGAGAGTGTGTTCAGTCTGTAGTACAAGGATTCAGCTGGGGACTGCATGTCATGCAACATATTTTCAAAGTTGAACATACACAAGGTCCGTTGTTCATACGTGGTCATCTCTCTGCACAGCATTACGACTTCGGCACCAGGTATGTCCCGCACCCAGCTTGCAGTCAGCTCCCTGAGAGTATCAAGGAGCGGGGTAGACTGTACATTGGTCAGGAGGTCCGGTACCTTGTAATGTTCTGAATGTCCGCAAACCGTGTCGTACCAGGATGTGCTGGCTAGTATCACACTCTGACCTTCAGGACACGAGACCCTGTGCAGCCAACACATCTCGCGACCCTGATACTTCCCCACGAAATACCCCGTCGGACACACGGAGGCACATCTTCGTCCTGAGATGATGCGGTAAACCAAAGAGGGTTGCCCCAGAGGACACCTCTGTCCGTGCACCCAACAAGAGTGTATGGCGGGTCGTTCATTTCGGAGCAGTAGTCTACATCGGTTGAGTAGATTGCTATTGTCCAACAAATTCTCCAGTCTCCTGTGGCCCATACAGCCCGAGACCAACAGCGCTGTTAGCAGATATGTAACGGTAAGCAGCGTCGTCATGGTCATTCTCATCTCGCGTAGATATCGTCCGATTAACAAATCAGTTAATTTTAAAGAAAGTCACAGGATAACCCAAAGCTCTCCAGGCAACGATGGAACATTCCACGCAGAAAACCCTCCTGAGTCTCGTTGACGGCACAGGCAGTATTTGCAGGCCATTCGTCGAAGCCGTCTGTAAATTGCGAAGGCTAGACGTCGACGGTAGCCACGGTGCTGATATCGTTGTAGACATACGATACTGGGAGCCAGCTCCCGACGTTGTATTCGCCGGACCGCCTTGTGAAAACTACAGCTAGGCCAGGACTCACGCCAAGACACCCAGGGACCTGAAGCTTGCCGATTCTCTGGTGAGAAAGACTATAGACATCATAGAGTACTTCCATACCACCAACCCTGCCATGCATTACTTTGTGGAAAACCCCAACTCCAGTATGCTCTGGAAGAGATGGGCTTCGCACAGGCTTTACGAAGATATGGAGAATCACCCCACGAGCGTCTTTGTCAAGCTGAAGGAAAGAAAACGTGTCAGAATGTCACTCGTGCCAAGAGCGAGGGGTTCAGGATGCCCTCTAAGGACAATCGTGTCGTTAGCACGTCAACAGAGGCGTCTCCTGCGAGAGACAGGGTGTTGGCCCCATACACCCAGAGCCCGTGTTGACTCCACTAATGAGTACTTGATGTACACCTTGCCTGTGTTGTCTATTGTCTTGTGATATGTACTCTATACCTTAGTGAATGTCGTCTGTACTAGCCATATACCAAAGATCATATAGTGAGTTGGTTGTTGTGAGAGACAGTGATGAAATTGAAATGGAAAATAAAAAGACATAACCACTCGAGGTTGTTACATTTATGTTTTTATTCAACAAAGGCCATGGATGGTGTACATACTACATGTCAGGGTACGAAACATTTCGGTTTAGTGTGCGTAGCAAAGACCAGAGCGGGATTTCAAGACACGGCGGAAACGGCTCCCCAGTGATGTTACATCGACTAGTATGTGGTTGGAGGACAGTCCCATGGACAGGGACAGCGGGTCATCGAAGCCCGGGTCTTCTATGTCTTGAGTGTTGAACGTGTCCACGTACTCAAACCCTGAGTCCTCCTTATAGCAGTTGGGCAGCCGTACGCAATTCCTAAACGAATACGGGGCCTTGTCGATAGACGAGCTCCTGTTCTCCGCATGATCAGAGTTGAGCCTCAGATACCTCGACCCGAGGAGTTACACCCTCCCCTTCTCATCGCATCTCCCAGGTCGCAGAGTCCGCATGATTCGGCTTCGGCCGGGTAGGACAGTAGAACGTAGTTGAGAGAGACCTTCTCCATCTCGTCGAGTAAAGGTCTGTACGCCTCTATCCCCTCATAGCTGCACAGTTCTACCGGCAGATACCAGAGCATCCTCAGACTCAGCTTCGACTTGGCCGAGGAAGCCCTGACGTACACGGCGATCTTACCCCCCACATTGGCCAGATCTCTGAGAGACGGGTCGCTCTCCAACTCGCAGGTTTTCACTTTCACAACTCTCAACAGAGACTCCACTATCACCAAGGTCAGACTCGTGGTCAAGGCCTCCGACACTTTATGCTGGGTGGAGCGATCCGCTTGGGTAGCGAATTTCTTGTTGCATTTCTGACAACACTTGAGGTCCACGTCCAGGTTCAATCTGCTCACAGGCCTGCCGGGTAGAAACACCTCATTGTAGCACTGAAGAGAGCGCCCCGTATCTCGGTTCGCCATGATGGTACTCAAGTGTCCTCTGGACGAAAGCCCTCGGTCTGTCCGTTAGAGTCCCCGGGAGGTTGTTGAACGTTTGTAACGTGTTCACGGTGAACAGTTCACTTGTTTCTTCTCTCAGGCAAGGCAAAACAGGGCGCATCGGCTCGCCTGAGCTCGGTTAACCCGGCGTCTGGCTTTCAGCTGAGTCGTCGTCTACATCATTGAGATTGTTATCGCCTTGTGTCTCTTCATCACCATTAGACAAGGGTTCATCTCCTTTTTCATCTTGATCCTCTCTGTTGTTGTCAGGGTAGTTCCAATGTGAAGACGAGATATGATCTACTCCTACCAACAGGATCCCATGTAGAGACTGATGGTCCGCGACACTTCGGTCCAGTAGTCCCCCTGTAGCTATCACGTCGATCGGTTCGGGGGGTTCCAAGATAACCTTATCGGAGTAGTACAGGCCGAGAGCTCGGTTGAATAGAGGGTAGTGGTGCATGATGTCATACTTTCTGCTGAGCATCTCACCTACCGTGTGGCAAAAGAGCAAGCACACTCAGGAGCCGAGCTGCAATTCCTCGTCCTTAGGGTTCTGTGTGTGATGCTCTAAAAAGATAGCCCAGGTGACGTGTTCCACATGTGCCACTGGTCTTCAAGGCAGTAGCAATTTACTGGAGGCTTCGAAGGCTTCGAAGATGAGTTCTTGTCACTTGAGGTCATCACTTGACTCCGTTTCAGTCCATGTGCCTTGTTCACGTTAGACGTCATGGTTCCCGAGACACAGAAATGGTAGAGCTAGATGAAAACGGATAACAAAATTGACTTAGGTCTGATAAACTCTTAATCTACAATTACATTGGGCACCTTTGGTTGGAGGTTCACCTCATGTGGTGTATGTTCACCTCATTAGTATGTGTTCACCTCATGTGGTATATGTTCACCTCATGTGGTTCATGCCCCTTCTCACTGTTTGGACATCCACACAGAGGTCTCTGGCGGGACTACAGGACAGCTTCACGGTTTTCTGTTGTGAATGCGACCCTACCACTTTCCGAAGAGTTTTGTGTTTGTTATTGGTACTACAGTGGGGAGAACAAGTATTTGATACACTGCCGATTTTGCAGGTTTTCCTAATTTTTATCATAGGTACTCTTCAACTGTGAGAGACGGAATCTAAAAGAAAAATCCAGAAAATCACATTGTATGATTTTTAAATAATTAATTTGCATTTTATTGCATGACATAAGTATTTGATCAACTACCAACCAGTAAGAATTCCTGCTCTCACAGACCTGTTAGTTTTTCTTTAAGCAGCCATGGTGTTCTCCACTCATTACCTGTATTAACTGCACCTGTTTGAACTTGTTACCTGTATAAAAGACACCTGTCCACACACTCAATCAAACAGACTCCAACCTCTCCACAATGGCCAAGACCAGAGAGCTGTGTAAGGACATCAGGGATAAAATTGTAGACCTGCACAAGGCTGGGATGGGCTACAGGACGATAGGCAAGCAGCTTGGTGAGAAGGCAACAACTGTTGGCGCAATTACTAGAAAATGTAAGAAGTTCAGAAGCTCCCTCGGTCTGGGGCACCATGCAAGATCTCACCTTGTGGGGCATCAATGATCATGAGGAAGGTGAGGGATCAGCCCAGAACTACACGGCAGGACCTGGTCAATGACCTGAAGAGAGCTGGGACCACAGTCTCAAAGAAAACCATTAGTAACACACTACGTCGTCATGGATTAAAATCCTGCAGCGCACGCAAGGTCCCCCTACTCAAGCCAGCGCATGTCCAGGCCCGTCTGAAGTTTGCCAATGACCATCTGGTCATGTGGTCTGATGAGACAAAAATAGAGCTTTTTGGTCTAAACTCCACTCGCAACCCCAAGAACACCATCCCAACCGTGAAGCATGGAGGTGGAAACATAATTCTTTAGGGATGCTTTTCTGCAAAGGGGACAGGACGACTGCACCGTATTGAGGGGAGGATGGATGGGGCCATGTATCGCGAGATCTTGGCCAACAACCTTCTCTCAGTAAGAGCATTGAAGATGGGTCGTGGCTGGGTCTTCCAGCATGACAACGACCCGAAACACACAGCCAGGGCAACTAAGGAGTGGCTCCGTAAGAAGCATCTCAAGGTCCTGGAGTGGCCTAGCCAGTCTCCAGACCTGAACCCAATAGAAAATCTTTGGAGGGAGCTGAAAGTCCGTATTGCCCAGCGACAGCCCCGAAACCTGAAGGATCTGGAGAAGGTCTGTATGGAGGAGTGGGCCAAAATCCCTGCTGCAGTGTGTGCAAACCTGGTCAAGAACTACAGGAAACGTATGATCTCTGTAATTGCAAACAAAGGTTTCTGTACCAAATATTAAGTTCTGCTTTTCTGATGTATCAAATACTTATGTCATGCAATAAAATGCAAATTAATTACTTAAAAATCATACAATGTGATTTTCTGAATTTTTGTTTTAGATTCCGTCACTCACAGTTGAAGAGTACCTATGATAAAAATTACAGACTTCTACATGCTTTGTAAGTGGGAAAACCTGCAAAATAGGCAGTGTATCAAATACTTGTTCTCCCCACTGTATTTTCCTCGTCATTATTACGGCTCCATACATATTAAACACAGTACAAACAAATATATGTCCAAAGTATCTGTTTTTGTTATTACTAGGCACACGGGAAATGATGGGGCATAACGTTCAGCTGTACATTTTCAGCTGTACATTCTCAAAGCTACCAACACGCTACCAAACCATCTACAAGGTTTGGCGCCGCCCTGAGTGGTCGCCTGTTAAGCAGCTCCCGTTGTAAATTGTTGTTTTAGTTTGTTTTTTTTCGTCTCTTTTCTTTAGTTTTATTTTTTATTTTGCTACAGTTGAACTATAATATTTCAGGATTATGGATTTTATGGATTTTATCGCAGCTGAACGTCGAAAGGAGTCGTCAACTGTTATTGTTTACAACAGAGCCCAGCTCCTGGATTTAGCCCACGCAGTGCTGCTGCTCCCCAGGGAAAAGTTTGATATTCCGGACAAATTGAAAAGACGACGCCGTGGACGCAGGGCGGGATTGAAATGTAAGGCAAGGCGGAGGAGGTTCAAGTACAAGCCGGCTATACCATCTATTATTATGGGCAATGTGAGGTCTCTACATAACAAGATGGATGAGTTGGAGGGACTTGTTCGTGGACAAAGGATTTATCGGGAAACGAGCCTAATGCTTTTTACTGAGACTTGGCTGAACGACAACATCCCCATACAGAACGTCACTATCGACGGTTTCCAGACCATCAGAGCGGACAGGGATCGCGTCTCTTCCGGTAAGAGTAAGGGTGGTGGGCTGGCTTTATTAGTTAACAACAGATGGTGTCATCCGAACCATATTACTCTTAAGGAAGAGTTTTGTAGCCCGGACATTGAGCTGTTAGCCGTTAGCCTGAGACCCTACTATTTGCCGAGGGAATTCACGGCGGCCATTGCTGTTATTGTTCACATCCCGCCCTCTGCTGACGCAAACGCAGCGTGTGACGTCATCCACTCTGTTATCGCGAGGTTACAGACAGCGCATCCCAGTGCTTTCTTTGCCATTTCGGGGGATTTTAACCATGCATCTCTCTCTTCAACGCTGCCCACGTTCAAACAGTTTGTGAAGTGCCCAACCAGGAATAATAAAACTCTGGACTTGTTATATGCTAATGTAAAGGTTGCATACAACTCCACTGCACTCCCTCCCCTCGGTAGATCGGATCACAACCTTGTCCACCTCACCCCACTCTACAGGCCTTTGGTCCAACTGCAGCCTGCAACCACCAGGACTATTAGGAGATGGTCCCCGGAGGCGAATGAGGCCCTACAGGACTGTTTTGAAACAACAGACTGCGATGTGCTCTGTGAGGCTCATGGGGAGGACATCGATGGACTCACTGACTGCATAACAGACTATATACATTTTTGTGTAGACAACACTGTACCCACCAGGAAGGTACGCTGTTTCCCAAACAATAAACCCTGGGTCACCAGCGACCTGAAGGCCCTGCTGAATGAGAAGAAGAGGGCCTTCACGGAGAGGGACAAGGACAAATTGAAATGCGTCCAGAGGGAGCTGAAGTTGCGGATTGCTGAGGGGAAGAGAGTGTATAAGGAGAAGATGGAGGACAAGCTGAGGCAGAGCCAGGTGAGAGAGGTGTGGAAGGGTATGAGAAATATCACTGGCTTCAAAAAGTCAAACAGTGGGCAGACGGAGGGGACCCAGGACAGAGCCAATGAGCTGAACCAATTTTTTAACAGGTTTGATACTGGCCCTATCCACCTCCCCTCCAGCTCCCCAGACCACACACCCTCACGGCTGTCCCACCCCCACTTTGCTCACAGCAAATCTGCTGAGACAATCAGTGACCCCACCTCTGCCCCTGCTCCCCCTGGACTGATCCTCAACACCCCCCTTCCCCCCACCTCCCCACCTGGGCTGGCTTTCACCACCAACCAAGTGAAGAGAGAGCTGGAGAGACTACACCAGTGGAAAGCGGCGGGCCCTGATGGCATCAGCCCAAGGGTGCTGAGGGTCTGTGCTGACCAACTGTGTGGAATACTCCAGCATCTTTTCAACCTTAGCCTGAGCCTAGAAAGGGTCCCTGTGCTGTGGAAAACATCCTGCCTCGTCCCAGTGCCCAAGAAGGCACACCCCACTGTCCTGAATGACTTCAGACCTGTAGCGCTAACATCCCACATCATGAAGACCCTGGAAAGGTTAGTCCTCGCTCACCTCAGACCCCTGGTGTGTTCATCAATGGACCCCCTGCAGTTTGCATACCAGCGCAACATCGGGGTGGATGATGCAATCATCTACCTTCTGCAGAGGGCCTACTCTCACCTGGACAACGCAGATTGCACTGTGAGGGTTATGTTTTTTGACTTCTCCAGTGCCTTCAATACCATTCAGCCCCTGCTACTGGGTGAGAAGATGAGGAGGATGAAAGTGGAAGCACCCTTAGTCTCCTGGGTCACGGACTACCTGACCGGTAGGCCACAATTTGTGCGACTACAGAGCTGTGTGTCAGAACGGGCAGTTAGCAACACAGGGCCCCCCAGGGAACGGTCCTGTCCCCCTTCCTGTTCACCCTCTACACCTCAGACTTCAGATATAACTCTGAAACATGCCACCTACAGAAGTTCTCGGATGACTCTGCTAATGTAGGGTGCATCAGGGGTGGGCAGGAGGAGGAGTACAGGAGCACAATCAGTGACTTTGTGTTGTGGTGTGAGCAGAACCACCTTCAGCTCAACATCAGCAAAACAAAGGAGATGGTGGTGGACTTCAGGAGAACCAAGGCACAACTGACTGCAGTCCCTATACAGGGGATGGATGTGGAAATGGTTGGGTCATACAAGTTCCTGGGAGTCCATATGGACAACAGGCTGGAATGGGCCGGTAACACCAGGGCCCTGTACAAAAAGGGCCAGAGCCGACTCTACTTTCTGAGGAGGCTCAGGTCCTTCAACGTGTGCAGTAAACTACTGCATACCTTCTACCAGTCTTTTTTGCAGTGGTGTGCTGGGGAGCAAACATCAAAGCCGGTGATGCTTCTCAGGTAAATAAGCTGATCAGGAAGGCTAGCTCTGTCCTGGGGATGAGCCTTGACACTCTAGAGGAGGTGGCGGAGAGACGGATCCTGGCCAAACTGCTGGCCATCATGGACATCGTCACCCACCCTCTGCACGCTATGGTTATGACGCAGAGTCACAGACTTTCAGTCACAGACTGATCCCACCACGGTGTGCCAGAGAGCGCTACAGGAGGTCCTTCCTGCCGGCGACTATTAGACTATATAATGCTTCACCGGGGTGCCGTGCCGTCGGCAACATAGATCTGGAACTGTTGGGGTGCTAGGACCTAGTTTAACAATTATGCATCCATCCGTGAGTAACTCTGGTCCGTCAGCACTCATCCACTCAGGACCTATTTATTCATACAGGTCTGTATATACATACTCATGTACAGTTGTTATATCATATCACATGCAATATTGTAAGTAATTATTGGACTTAACTTACGTAGGCATTCACTCAGGAATGCATATTAGTATCCTGCCAGTTGCACCTTTTCTCATTGCTTTTAGTATATCGAATGTGCAATACGTGCAGTTGTCTGTAATTAAACCCTGCGCACTAAGGACTGTATTTTAAGGGAATTACTACTATTACCCCAAATGATATCATACACACATTTAGCTATTAAAGTATCTCTTCCTGTCATTTACCTGTACAGTTTGTGTAACCATGCAAGTATTCACTTATCTGTAAATATAACTGTATACCTAACTGTACAGCTAATTTAACCATGCAAAATTTTCACTTACCTGTTCATTTACCCAGTCTGTCTATTAAGTAAACTATTATTACCCTCGCTCATATCATACGCATTTTTAGCTACTGAAGTATTTCTCTGCCATCGACCTGTATAGTATAGTTAACCATCCAACATCCACCAATGTATAGTGTACATATTCAGCCAACCACTCATACTATGCAATGTCTTTTTATAGCTTTTTTTGCACTCCAGATATCTTGTATTTCTATACTTTTTCATACTGCCGCTCTATGTATCATGTACCGTGTATCTGTCTTTTGTGTACTTTCGTTGTGGCATTTTGCACCTGCCCTGTGTTTTGTTGTAGCTGCTTGACAATGAAATAAAGTACCTATCTATCTATCTATCTATCTATCTATCTATCTATCTATCTATCTATCTATCTATCTATCTATCTATCTATCTATCTATCTATCTATCTATCTATCTATCTATCTATCTATCTATCTATCTATCTATCTATCTATCTATCTATCTATCTATCTATGCACAGTCTGACTATAACCCCCCAGGTTTAGGGTCCCGGATCCTGTTCTCTATAGTTACAACTTCAGGTCTAAAAGACTTTCTTTAAGCCTGCGTATCAGTTCAGTCATTTTCTGATAACATGGGTTGGATGCGTGATCTTGACTGCCCAGGGATCGCATACAGCTTACCCGTCTCGGGCAGACCCGGTAAGGATAGGATGGAAACCCTTTGTCAGATCAGACAGACAATATCAAAGAGGGTAAGTTGTGTCGACTTATACTCACATCGACTTATACTCACATCGTTGCTGGAAGATAAGAAGTGAGCAGAGGACGATCCCTTGTAACCCGGGTCGAATCTGTAGATCATGTGTCTGCACTGAAGAATCCTCATCGTCGTCGTCCCTCGACTGTCCTTCTGCGATCCTCATCGTCATCGTCCCTCGACTGTCCTTCTGCGATCCTCATCGTCATCGTCCCTCGACTGTCCTTCTGCGATCCTCATCGTCCCTCGACTGTCCTTTTGCGATCATCATCGTCCATTCGACTGTCCTTCTGCAATCCTCATCGTCCCTCGACTGTCCTTCTGCGATCCTCATTGTCCCTCGACTGTCCTTCTGCGAACCTCATCGTCCCTTGACTGTCCTTCTGTGATCAGCATCGTCCCTCGACTGTCCTTCTGCGATCCTCATCGTCGCTTGACTGTCCTTCTGCGATCATCATCGTCCCTCGACTGTCCTTCTGCAATCCTCATCACCATCGACTGTCCTTCTGCGATCATCATCGTCCCTCGACTGTCCTTCTGCGATCCTCATCGTCCCTCGACTGTCCTTCTGCGATCCTCATCGTCCCTCGACTGTCCTTCTGCGATCCTCATCGTCGTCATCCCTCGACTGTCCTTCTGAGATCCTCATCGTCCCTCGACTGTCCTTCTGCGATCATCATCATCCCTCGACTGTCCTTCTGCGATCCTCATCGCCCCTCGACTGTCCTTCTGCGATCCTCATCGTCCCTCGACTGTCCTTCTGCGATCATCATCGTCTCTCGACTGTCCTTCTGCAATCATCATCGTCCCTCGACTGTCCATCTGCGATCCTCGTCGTCCCTCGACTGTCCTTCTGCGATCCTCATCGTCCCTCGCCTGTCCTTCTGTGATCATTATCGTCCCTCGACTGTCCTTCTGCGATCCTCATCGTCACTCGACTGTCTTTCTGCGATCCTCATCGTCCCTCGACTGTCCTTCTGCGATCATCATCGTCCCTCGACTGTCCTTCTGCGATCATCATCGTCCCTCGACTGTCCTTCTGCGATCCTCATCGTCCCTCAACTGTCTTTCTGAGATCATCATCGTCCCTCGACTGTCCTTCTGCGCAATCCTCCCTCCTCTTCAACTGCTGCTTCACCACCTGTTGAATACTTACCGTAGAATAGAAGTCCCTCTGCGTGCGTATCCTCCTCTTCAAGGTGCCTCCGTCTGATGAATACTCCCCGTCTGATGATGTCCCTAAGTCGGACGCTCCCTTTACCAACATTGGACCAAGACCAACCCTTGGTCGGATATATTCGGATATATTCGGGGTCCTAGTTATACTTACATGGGTGGGATATGCGATCTTGACTGTCAAGACGATGGTGTCATCCAGCTTACCCGTTTCAGGACAGACCCCCCCGGTTAGAATAGGATAGGATAGAATAGGATAGAATAGGATAGATACCCTTTGTCAGATCAGACTATCAAGGGGGTAAGATATGTAGAATCATACTCACATCGTTACTAGACGACAAGAAGTGAGCAAAGGAAGATCCCTTATAACCAGGGTCGAATCTGTAGATCCTATTCTCTGGGTTACCGCATATGTTGACGGGTTTCTCTGTGTGTCTGAACGATGGCAGTTGCTGCAGTTCCTCCATGGCGCTCTCCACCCCCAATCTCAAGGTGCTGCACATGAGTTTATTCTGAGCCTGCACCATGACATTGATATCCAAGTGTAGAAGCACCGCAGCTAGTAACAGCCTCATCATCAAGCTTTTGCCACACTGTCTCGGAGCTAGGCAGAGGGTGTAAGAGAACTCTCTCTCCACCTGGTAGAAGTGACTGAGGTCAGGGTTTACGTAGTCGTAGTTCTCCGAGCTAAGCCCAGCTTGTCAAGCAGAGCGTGCTTATACTTGAAGAGAGCGTCGCCAAATTGGTTCCTAGCTGAAAGGGTTCCATCCTCATGCCTTTGACTTGGAAATATTCAAACACCCTATATATCAGACGTTCAAACCGGTACATGACAGAGCTGGTTTTATCCTTCACCGACGCACGTGAAGCTGTAGATTGCGCATCCTAGCCTTAGCACCCTCCAGTCCGAGCACCTTTATCAGTGTGGCTTGTGCTAGGCGGTCCTTTATCAGGCGATTATACTCGGTCATTCTATCGTTCTCCATCTGCTCCCTTTCTCTGTTGCTGTCGTCCTTAGAGAGCTTGGTTCTCACGCAGTCGGAAGCCACCCCAACAGGTGCAGACATAGAGTTATCGATGGGGTCTCTCACCTACTCGCTGAGCAGCCACAAGGTCTCCTCCGGGTTTCGTGGACAGCGCTCGATGGCGACATCGCAACCCTGTTGACGTGTTACACCCCGAGCTTAGCTGGACCTCCATCGAAGACGGACTGTGCCCCAGTGAATGCATCACAGACAACCTTTCCATGTGTAACACGGATAAGGAGCAATCGAGCCCCTCGAGATCTACCTTAATAGAGTTTGTGTTACCACTGAAGATTGCTGTTGGCTTTTCTCCGGGGTGCCCTGGCACAACACCAAGCGCCTAGGAAACAGAGCGGAGCCGTTAACCGATCGAGAACTGCTCTGCGTCAACGGCACGCTGATGACAGGCGAGGAACACGAGCTGTGCAGCCAGGTGAGTTGCGACAGGATAGCCTACGAGCAAGACATGAAAGCCTTCTGGTTGACCACAGACAGGCGACTGGTCTACGTAGATCAACTCTCTGACGACATCAAGTTCCGACGCCTCAGACAGCAGAACCTACGCGTGGCATTGTCCCTGTGGACTACCAACCCTGAGCTGTGCGGGCAAACGATGCGGGCCTCCGAGTCGGCTCACGATAACCTGATCACAATATGCGGAGAGGCAGCGTGCTTGAGCCAAGGCAGGTTCTACAACCTGTACACCAATTACCCTCTCCCAATCAACACGGACTGCGACCGGGACCTGTCGCTAGAGTTACTTTGGGTTGACCATAAGGACATCGGAGCCAAGGAGATACGGAACGGTGGGGAGTTACTCCTAGAGCTGCAGTCTCTTTACACTGCTTATTTCAGCTTCATCACGGACAACTCTACGTCCAACGAACTGAGGGAGAGGGTGTCTCTTCTGGGTACTCAGTGGTTGGTCCAAGAAGACTGTTCGGAGTTGCAGTTTTCACTGAACCTGAGAAGGAACTGGTTTACAAGAATGCTCATCAGAGAGGCCATATTTCTGGCTTTGGCATAAACGAGAAGCATCCTGCACACAAACCACTGTTGGAAAAACACCCTTGCCACAGAGCCTCAGAGCTCCAGTCGGAAAGGCTCCCCTTGTCAGAGAAATTGTACTGCCACAGGGCTTTATAAGGTGATGTGGAGAGTACTCACAGTATGAACCAGGGTGTCAAGGACAAATTGGTTATTAACTAGCACATACATCTTTCACATACATCTTTTCATGTTACCACTTGGACGCATTTCCGTTGGCCACATCAGAACTACTACGAGAATGATTGGCAACAAGTTCAGGAGAGGAGGCATCAGGACAAAGATACAGCGGGTGAAATAAGTATTGAACACGTCACCATTTTTCTCAGTAAATATATTTCCAAAGGTGCTATTGACATGAAATTTTCACCAGATGTTGGTAACAACCCAAGTAATAGATACAAAACAAATACGTTCCGAAATTAAGTTATGTGTAATAATGTGAAATGACACAGGGAAAAAGTATTGAACACAGTAATTAAACAGAAAACGATCAGTAATTAAAAAGCAATCCAGCCCCCTGTCAGTGCAAATTAATATCAGCTGGTTCAGTCCCAACTGATGGCCTACAAAAAGGTCTCATTGCCAAGGTGTCACACAAGACACATCTCATGATGGGTAAAAACAAAGAGCTGTCTCAAGACCTTCGCAACCTAATTGTTGCAAAACATAATGATGGCATTGGTTATAGGTGCATTTCTAAGCTTCTGAATGTTCCAGTGAGCACTGTTGGGGCCATAATACGGAAGTGGAAAGACAATCATTTCACCATACATTTGCCTCGACCAGGTGCTCCTCGCAAGATTTCTGACAGAGGAGTGAAAAGAATATTCAGAAGAGTTGTCCAAGAGCCAAGGACCACTTGTGGAGAGCTTCAAAAAGACCTGCAATTAGCAGGTACTGTTGTCTCAAAGAAAACAGTAAGTAATGTACTCCACCGCCATGGCCTGTATGCACGCTCACCACGCAAGACTCCATTGCTGAAAAAAAAGCATGTTGAAGCTCGTTTAAAGTTGCACAACATTTGTAAAAGCCAGTGAAATACTGGGAGAATATAGTGTGGTCAGATGAGAGCAAAATTGAACTGTTTGGATGTCATAATACACACCATGTTTGGAGGAGAAATGGCACTGCACATCACCCTAAAAACACCATGCCAACAGTGAAGTTTGGAGGTGGGAACATCATGGTGTGGGGCTGCGTTTCAGCAAATGGTACTGGCAAACTTCACATAATTGAAGGAAGGATGAATGGGCAAATTTACAGAGACATTCTTGACAAAAATCTGCTGCCATCTACCAGGATGATGAAGATGAAACGAGGGTGGACATTTCAGCGAGACAATGATCCCAAACACACAGCCAAGGAAACTCTCAATGAGGGATACGTCCAAGGGTGCTCAAGTTTGAACACAGAATCAGGGCAGCAGCCTAAATGACGAAGTGTACAGTTTGCTAGGGACCGTGAAACTGTTGGATCGCCCCAGACCCCCCAGTATCCACAGAAGCCGTAAGGCGCGTCTGTACCGGAACGAGGCTCCTCTTTGGGTGGACCACGGGGCAGCCTACCCTTAACACATAACCGCGAGGACGTTGAGGGTATCAACAAAGAGGAGGACCCGGTCGACTGTTACGAGGCCAACTACTACGAGCACTATGAGAACGACTACTACAACACCTACTATCAGTATCCAATTCTTGGCCTCCAAGTCTTTGACTCTTGGGTTCTTGGGTGTGGAATGTTTGAAAGCAAATGTAGTTGTATGTACCTGTGGTGTTTATTCAATAAAGATGTGAAACCGGAATATCTCTTTGCATTGAGCTCTTTATTATCGAACACAGGTTGATAATAACATGATTGAATGACGCAACAGAAAAGAGGACAACGTATGACAAATCCAAGTCCAACTACTTTCGATCGATCCCCGTATTGTAGTGTTCTCAGATGCCTATTCCGGCTCCGACATTCAGCGGTTCTGTATCTGCGATGAGTAGTGCAGCAGCTACTTTGTTGAGGGTGTTGTCGAGAGTGTCTTCGAGAGTGTCTTCGCTCAGCACGTTCAACGCTTTCACAGCCTCTTCAGCTAGGATCATCAGCCCATTATCATCTTGTTGTAACATATAGTCCTGGACTTCTGCTGTCTCCATATCTGGTATATCACAGTTGGTGATGATAGTGTCTGTGTTATTTTTTCCAGTTTACGATCTATGTCTTCCAAGATCGACCAGTAGTCCATCATCACCGAGCACCGTGACAGTTTTATTGTCGGGGCACACTGTCAAAGGGTACAATTATATACCAAGGTAGACTGTACGAAAAGAGCAATTACTATGACCAAGGTTGATCATGACAATGTCAGTATCCTAGTTTTCAAGTTCGAGTCTAGAGTTTGGGGCTCCTTTATGCAGCCATGCACTGCTGTTTATCCTACCAGGGCTGTTTATCAGACCAAGTCTGAAGGCGCCAACCACGGCTCCAGGGCTGTTTATCCGAGTTATCCCCAGTCCAAGGCTCCCATGGCAGAATGGGGAAAGGGGTGTCTAGAGTGTGGAGCTCCTTATATATCCACCGCTCCCATGGCAGAATGGGGAAAGGTGTGTCTAGAGTGTGGAGCTCCTTATATATCCACGGCTGTGTATCCAGCCAAGGCTGGTTATCCCCCCCAGGGATGGTTTGTCCGCCCAGGGATGGTTTGTCCGACCAGAGCTGGTTTGTCCGACCAGGGCTGGTTTGTCCGACCAGGGCTGGTGCTCTGAAATTCTAAGTTTGTGTAGGAGAGGCTTACAGGCCAGGCTCACTGTTTGTCAGAGCTGGTTTGTCCGACCAGGGCTCGTTTGTCCGACCAGGGATGGTGCTCTGAAATTCTAAGTTTGTGTAGGAGTGGCTCACAGGCCAAGCTCACGGGGCTCCAAAACGCCAACCTATACGGTCCTGTAGGGGAGGCTCACGGTGGCTTACACATCTCTCCTCTATATTTCTTACAGACCACATTGAATCTATCATCACTGCATCAATGGGGTTGTTACAGAAGATCAAGACTGAGTTTATTCTCTGTGAGAGGGAAAAGGAAGATGCTGTGCAATGCGATGAAATAAAGAAAAATCTACGATGAGCATATTCAGTTCAGAGGAAGATTGGCGATGGAGATGCTGGAGGATCTCAAAGCAATCGGCGCCAACTATTGAACCCCAACAAAGTAATGATAAATCAAGTCCGACCTGATATTCACGGTCTTCCTCTGCCGCTCTGCAAACCATCGAGAACTCTAACGCATCAGAAATGTCAATGGTGGGCCTCGAATGTATCTTGTGATGAACACAGATCACAAACTGCACTTTTCGTTTTTGCTGTTTGACTGAAGCAGTCTATCGTGTTGTTGTGTTTCTTTGACAGATCCGAGTGTGTTTGTGTGATAGTTTGAAAGGATTTAGAGAGCCACTCATTAACTAATTTCTGCTACCCACTGTAACTTCTAAAGGTATAGGACTGAAGAGTAGTTGAGAGATATCATGGGCAGCAGGATTCGCAGTTTAGTTGAGCCACGCTCATACGGGAGATGCACTGGGACCATCAGTGATATCAACGTCAAAAGGTTGGTTCAAGCTTGGATAGGGCACACCCTGCCAACTTGGACTTGTCTTTTGAGGAGTTTCTACTCATGACATCCCGGGAAGCTCTAGGTTTTGGTGCAGAGTTCGCTTCAAGGCACCGCGAGCTGATCACGAGGATCCTCATGAAGTACACGGACTCCGTGAACACCATAAATGTCATGGCTGGAGTCGGGGATACTAGACATCACAGTTCACTCGACAGCAGACAGTACAACTGCCGAATCGGTGGAGCCGGTGCTGACGGGTACGAATGTGAGGAGCAGGAGAGATTCTACGCCCAGGAGTTTGACGATCAACTCGCAGCACACATCATGGAGTTGAGGCTCCAAGAGGACCTGAACCGAGGCCAGCTACCTCATAACATACCACACCCAGGACTTTAGTTTGTAGTAGTCTAGCTGCGTACCTACTGAGGTTGGCCAGGATTAGTGTCAAATGAAACGTTCCACAGACCCCTTCTTTTCTGATATTAACTATGAACAAGCTGAACCGGAGCAATACAAACGGTCTGCTTTACATCGTACACCCGAAACACCTCAAGATGGAGAACATGGACACGAGTGTCAAACAATTCTTAGATCAGTACGAGCATAGGAGTGAGAGTTCCAAGTTCCTGGGAATGCCCTTTCTAGTGTTTGTCGCTATGCCCGGGAATGCTCTAGACGCCATGGGTGTTACTGACAAATTCATACGCGACCATAAACAACTGGTAGAGAACACCAAGCAAAGGTGGAAGGGCCCATATCTTCAACAGCTGCAACATCAGCAGAGAGATCCATTTCAGTGGCAACACTTTCAGCAGCAACAACGAGAGAAGGACGATATACGACAGTCAAAGCAGCACATTGGTGTCACCGCGCGCTCCAAAAGCCCGGAGTGTGCGTATCACAATCCAGCTGTCCCAGCTGACACGGTGTATGCCACGTATCAACCCAAGCTAGGTTTTTACTTGGATAAAAGGAGGTTGAGTACCATGTGAAATCAGACCTCGACTGACACATTGACTTTGTTAGTCCATCTCTGATTTGAGAGCGGACTCAACTCCCAATCGTTTGGTTCAGACTCACCCTTCAGCAGCCAACCTTTCTACCTGATGTGAGTTAAAGCCATTCCAGAGGTGCTTCGCCGTTCACACGCTCAGCCGAGACCTTGATCTACACGACTCCGCTACGGGCAGCTGAAATGGACTATACCACAGCCCCAGTCTCAGCTCCAACCCATGGAGACTGACAATGAAGACCTTTAAATGTACAACAAAGAGTACCGTGATACAGACGACGACAAAGCTGAATCTGACAAGTCATACGACAAATTCACAGACCAAAGGGACGAGGGCCCCTTCTACGACGAAGAGGATGAATCTTCTTGGTCAGACCCAGATTGCGATCAAGCTCTCAGGTATTACCACGAAGACGAGGTAGCATATCTACGCGACAAGTACAGGACCAATAAGCACATACATACATACATACATACTGATATGCTACTTGTAATGTACCTCACCGGTGTGTACCTTTCACCGGTGTGTATCTCGTCTCTGGTGTGACATAGAAGTAAGAACGCTGATAACATGTCATCTCTGGTGTACTCTCCGTCTACAGACTTTTTGCCCCCAGTAGTCACGGTACTACATTTCACGGCCTCAGTGATAGTGACCATGGCCATTTCTTCTCTCAATTTCCCCAGTAGCAGTTTCCTTGTTCGGTGTGAGCCTTGTCAGTGAGCCTATCCCCAGGTGAGCTATGATGTCTCGCATCTCCAATAGACTCGCCGTGATATCAGTGGCCAAATTGACTCCCTTTCGAGAGCGCCTGTACATGAACACGTCCATATTGGAGTCCATCTTGTTGCTAGAGCCCGCACCCTTGGAGGTTCCTATGGTCAACTCGAGCATCCGAGTTTTCTTGGTGGCCTCGGATAACACTGCCCATCACAGGGACATTACGGTGTCACAGTAATAGAGTGTTTCTCTATTGATCGCCGACACCGTACTGAGAACCATAGCGAATTTGGTCTTGGAGCCTACGTGCTTCCCTAGCATGTACTTGTTGTTGATATGCGACCACTTGCTGTAGAACAGGACCTTGAACCCGGAGCGTACTAGCAAGATTTTTGACATCGACCAGTGCGTTGACGTAGGTGTTTTGTTCAAATACCATCACCACAGGTACTTCTTTTCACATCACTCTGGGCATCAGAAGTTTCAGTAGTCTAATGTGAGCGCTTAGCAGAGCAGCGTAGACTCGAGTAACTTGATCCAAATCGCGAATGTCCAGTTCCTCCAGGGCCATAACCTGTGAGAGAGAAAGAGAGAGAAAGAGAGAGAGAGAGACCAATATAGCTAGGGAGAGGAGGTATAAATGCATTGTTAGCGCTCGGTGGATTTAAACACATACAAAGATGAAGAGGCTGCTGCTAGCCATCATGTTCTGTCCCGCTTGTCAGTCTGCTCGAGAGGACGTGGAAACATTGATGAGGATTCCATGGGTGTACCTCCTATCACACTACGAGTTCATGATAGTGTTCACTTCGTTCCAGCTCAACATTCTCTTCTACTCTAACATGGATCATGGGCAGCTCAGGACCCTATACAGCCAGCTCGTGTTCTCGCCTGCTAGGATACTCATGATGGACACCTTGATCTCGGTTTACAACAAAAGAGGACTCGGTAAAGACGCACAATGCGATTCGTTCGATGTTCCTTGCGAGTTGTCGAGGGTTATAACACTTGCCATAGGCAACCACGTCCCGGAGCAGTTCCTACACGAGTGCATCTTGAGCTGCAACTGGAATGGTACGACGATATGGTACTCGCGGCGTTCGCCTCAGTCGACACTATTTGCAGCGGAGCCCTCAAGTACATGGCTATCAGCAAGGAGAGCGTACGGGATAGACAAACTCTTCACACAATCATCTCTCTAGCGGTTACAGGGTGGATGGTGAAACTCTCTGACTCAAAGTGCACATGAGGCACCTGGACCTGATCTCTAGCTTCGTACCCGACACGGAGACCACGTTGACGATCCAAGACGAGGCTCGTATAAGCGCTTACATTTGCACCCTATTAGACCTGAGCCCCGCTCCAAACGGACCGTCCCGTGGGGAAAAACACAGACCCTTGGATTACAGGCCCTTAGATTACAGATACAGTGGGGAGAACAAGTATTTGATACACTGCCGATTTTGCAGCTTTTCCCACTTACAAAGCATGTAGAAGTCTGTAATTTTTATCATAGGTACTCTTCAACTGTGAGTGACGGAATCTAAAACAAAAATCCAGAAAATCACATTGTATGATTTTTAAGTAATTAATTTGCATTTTATTGCATGACATAAGTATTTGATACATCAGAAAAGCAGAACTTAATATTTGGTACAGAAACCTTTGTTTGCAATTACAGAGATCATACGTTTCCTGTAGTTCTTGACCAGGTTTGCACACACTGCAGCAGGGATTTTGGCCCACTCCTCCATACAGACCTTCTCCAGATCCTTCAGGTTTCGGGGCTGTCGCTGGGCAATACGGACTTTCAGCTCCCTCCAAAGATTTTCTATTGGGTTCAGGTCTGGAGACTGGCTAGGCCACTCCAGGACCTTGAGATGCTTCTTACGGAGCCACTCCTTAGTTGCCCTGGCTGTGTGTTTCAAGTTGTTGTCATGCTGGAAGACCCAGCCACAACCCATCTTCAATGCTCTTACTGAGGGAAGGAGGTTGTTGGCCAAGATCTTGCGATACATGGCCCCATCCATCCTCCCCTCAATACGGTGCAGTCGTCCTGTCCCCTTTGCAGAAAAGCATCCCCAAAGAATGATGTTTCCACCTCCATGCTTCACGGTTGGGATGGTGTTCTTGGGGTTGTACTCATCCTTCTTCTTCCTCCAAACACGGCGAGTGGAGTTTAGACCAAAAAGCTCTATTTTTGTCTCATCAGATCACATGACCTTCTCCCATTCCTCCTCTGGATCATCCAGATGGTCATTGGCAAACTTCAGACGGGCCTGGACATGCTCTGTCTTGAGCAGAACACGCAGTTCCTTGCGTGTTCTGCAGGATTTTAATCCATGACGGCGTAGTGTGTTACTGATGGTTTTCTTTGAGAATGTGGTCCCAGCTCTCTTCAGGTCATTGACCAGGTCCTGCCGTGTAGTTCTGGGCTGATCTCTCACCTTCCTCATGATCATTGATGCCCCACGAGGTGAGATCTTGCATGGTGCCCCAGACTGAGGGAGATTGACCGTCATCTTGAACTTCTTCCATTTTCTAATAATTGCGCCAACAGTTGTTGCCTTCTCACCAAGCTGCTTACCTATTGTCCTGTAGCCCATCCCAGCCTTGTGCAGGTCTACAATTTTATCCCTGATGTCCTTACACAGCTCTCTGGTCATGGCCATTGTGGAGAGGTTGGAGTCTGTTTGATTGAGTGTGTGGACAGGTGTCTTTTATACAGGTAACGAGTTCAAACAGGTGCAGTTAATACAGGTAATGAGTGGAGAACAGGAGGGCTTCTTAAAGAAAAGGTCTGTGAGAGCCGGAATTCTTACTGGTTGGTAGGTGATCAAATACTTATGTCATGCAATAAAATGCAAATTAATTATTTAAAAATCATACAATGTGATTTTCTGGATTTTTGTTTTAGATTCCGTCTCTCACAGTTGAAGTGTACCTATGATAAGAATTACAGACCTCTACATGCTTTGTAAGTAGGACAACCTGCAAAATCGGCAGTGTATCAAATACTTGTTCTCCCCACTGTACATGTTTAGCGACCTTCTGATTTCGGGCCTAGATTCGGATTAAAAAGTGACAACTCACCACTAGATTGCCACCTGCCAACTCCACAGCACAGCACACCCCGGCACAGGACCTAGAGCCTCCTCCGAACGTTGGGTCGAGACACAAGTACGCTCGGACCACGGACGCCCGACTCATATATTCCAGGGTGACGCTGTTATTCAACAGGAACTTGTTTATGGTTGTCTGAGGACAGTACAGGACAGCACACTCCGAGGCAGAAGCACGTCAGCCCCGGCTCCCTCTCGTGATACCTACACTCGAAGCTCTGCAACACTACGTGGTATGCAGGCTCTCTTCCCCGCGGATATCAGCCACTTTGTTCAGCCACGGGGTGTTGTTGACATGACTTGTGATGTGCACTTGTTTTCGCCCTCTAAACGCGATGTTCGGCAGCACAGCACAGCAGCACCTTAGAATTAACAAAGCCCACTTCGTCCACCAGAATGAGTACGGCGCTCTGCCCTCTGCTGGCCTGGGAAGAGAAAAGAGATGGAGACATGAGAGGGGTTAACCTGGATTGTACTCTTCTCATAATACATAATCACACACTGGTCATCGACTGTTTCATATCATCAAGACAGTGAGAGGAGAGGAAGTGTGAGATCTCAGAAAGTGGAAGGACAGAGGGAGCAAGGGAACAGTAGCAAGAAGAAGAAGAAGAAGAAGAAGAAGAAGATAAGGACAGCAGCCGAGCCTGCCCGTCAGCAGACCCAGCATGAATCATTCCCACATAGAGTTAATAGACGATCCCCAATGGGTGAGCTACTATGTTGAGAATGAATGCTCTTTCAGAGACCACATTCAGGGGTACGTGTGCCGAACACACTGAAGCAGGCACGTGTGCTCAGGTTCCAGTTGTTCCTTGATACAAACCATGGTCACGCGGACCCGATATCAGATGGCCTCATCAGAGTCTTCATGCCCCGTCGCGGCTCTGCTCGTCTTTCACAAACCTCAGGTAGAGTTCAGAGGTCCGTACGTCATGCCCGATAGAGGGGATTGTATCGAAATGGGTTATGGTGCAAAGGAATACCAACCAGGGACAACGGGTCTCTGCTGCACGGAGGTAGACGGCAACCATCTCATACTGAAAGCCAGCCTGCCTGTCATGATCGCCCTGTTCTCAACAGCGCTAACCGAAGATTTCGGGAGCCAATATGGGATCGTAGACAAGAGTCAGGGGGTGAACACTTCATCGAGCACCCCGTCCTTCTCCTGGATGGCTAAGATAATCGAGCTGGCTGAGGCGATACAGTTTAAGACCAGGCCCGAGCTGCGTTGCTCCGGAGAGATCCTCGGTCCTCGGTTGTACAGGACGCCGTGTTGAAGAGCGCCGTGGCCATATCAACGCTGTTCAACTCGCGCAACAATAAGATCAACCGCTTCATGAAGAAAGTGACGTGCAAGTACAACGACAAACACGCCAAAAGAGCTGACTTCTACACAATGGTGGTCATACTAGCGTTATTTATTTTCCCAAATGTAAAGCATTGTGTACTGAGCTAACTATTTAACAACAGGACATTGGTCATTATGTGCTTTGACAAGACACGCACCAGACACAACCGGTGGTCTAGACTCTCCACGCATATCCACCTGCACGTGAACCAGCCCTAGTTTGTAAAAGGGGTGCTGTCCAACAGCGGTCTCGGCAGCTCCCTGCCCGCTGTGGTCACGGCCACCTTGGAAAAGTACATTTCGGATGCTAGCTACTCTGACAACGAGAGTCCTATGTCTCACAGTCAGACTCCCCGAGACCGCTGCGAGCACCTGGAACTGTGCGAGGTTGCAAGTCAGACCGACACTCAGCTGGACTCGTCGCTACACCGAAAGAACAAGGAGAAGCCACTCATGGGGAAAAGGAGGATGCTTTGCTCAACGGGGTACTACGAAACTCATGAGGGGAGAATGGAGGAGAAAGTGATGCGTTTACAGCACTCGTAGCCGCAGCTACGGCCACATCACCTTTGCGCTGTGTAGATGTGGTGTTCATGTTGGTACACAAGACATGTATTATTCTGTGTGACTGTACAATAAAATATATCTCTCCCATGCTAGTATGTGTCCGTGGTTGATTCATCCATATGAGAACGGTTTGTACATGAAAGAAAGAAAGAGGTGTGGAATCATGTTCCTTCAAGAAGGTGCTTTATTCAGACATTCGTGCACACATATAAAGCACAATAAAACACAAGACAGAATCCAATGGTTCTCGGGTCCATCAGTTCAAAGTGGCACAGGTGATGGTTGGGGTTGTCTTGGTCTCGATGATTTCCCAGACATTTTGTTCTTCTTTTGCATGCAGACAGGGCTTTGCCACTTGATTGAACCCTTAGACGTACGCTGCTGCTGCTTAGGGCGCACCTTCTGCTGACTCTACCTCTTTTCCACATACTCGTTGAGTAGTTTGTCAGACTTGGCAGCAGAGTAGTTTTTGCAATTTTCCAGAGCCTCGCGTTTCCACTGTAGGTTGACTATGCTGATAATGGGAGCGTTACCGAACTGCACCAGTGCATCGTAAGAGTGCTCAGGGCTCTGATAACTCTATCGGCAAAGTCTCTCCTGAACGCTATCCCGCAGTGCAAGCAGTTCCACAATTTGTGAGAAGGGCATGTACGCCGAGGTGGCTGCTCCTGTAGACCCTGCGTCGGTTGCATTTGAGAGCTCTGGCGCACAATCTGAATCCCACATGATCTTGGTCAAACACGTAGATGCCGTCGCAGGCCATGTCCTCGGGTGAGTCTCCCATTCGTACGTATCCATGATTCAGCTGTCGAAGCGTACAATAGCCAGTGATGTGTGAGAATAACCATATGAGAGAAGCTATCTTTCTGTTGTAGGTGGTAGGTCCGACTGTTTTTGTCAACTGTAGCTCAACCCCCTTGTCCAAGGGTAAGGTGATCATGGAGACTGTCTTGGACGAGGTTATGTTTTTCACCAGACTCATGGCGGTCTCTATAGGAAAGCCCGATGCTATCAAGTGCTTGAATAACATAACTCTCTCAGCCGTGACGTTGTACCTCGGATTGAATCTACGGACGGGGCCTATCATCGCCATGCAAATGTACGAGATCAGCTTGTCGTTGGTGCCCGTCGAGGCTGTGGACCTTAGGTTCATTCTCAGCTCTTCGACTTTCAGCTGAGCCCGACACCTGTCCCCCTCGGCGTCTGGGTACTGCGCCGATAGGAACTGGGCTCTCTCGCGGCTCATATTCAGCGAACTGTAAAATTAGTAGAGGGAACGCAAGGGGTATGCGCTCAGATACCTGGGCGCCTCTATCTCCTCCAGTGTGTGGCCATGAGATTTGAGTTGGTGGAATATTTCTTTACCCAACGTCTTCTGTTTGGTTATCTCGTCCCGTCTCTTGAGCGAGTCCAACTGCTCGAGGAACTTGATGGGTTTCAGACTTTCACCTGCGCCTCGATCATCCTTGTTGGCGTCGGTTATGAAGACACTACCACAAGGTCCGGCTCTCACCATTTCGCCGTTGTCATCGATGTGGACATGGTGACAGGGGGACGCGTACCAATCTCCGGGCTCAACTATCACGATCAGGTTTGCTATCGGCACCAGAGTGTCCCGTTTGAACGTGTTCAGTCCTTTGTTCACCACTTTACAAATGCCTCTGGTCCACACCTCTTCGGTAGGGCACGTAAGCGCGCGGGAGCACAAGGAGTCGAAGCCTCGCCATGCAACGGGGTCTCGGATTCGAGCCGTCCTAGAGTCTATCTCCGCACGTCCGAGCGGTGCGAGCCTTTCACTCACCCGTTCGCCTCGAGAACTCTTTAGTCCCGAAGAGAAACTGACAGGAGGAGCGGCACAGAGCCACTGTGCAGTAGACCCCTATCGCGGTCAGGCTCTCAGAGATGGCGTATTCCAGCTCCCAGTCTTGCTCTTGATACGCCTCACTCGGGGCCTTTTTGAACGTCCACCGGGTGCCTATGAGTTTGGTCCAAGACCTGTCGTTCACCTCTTACCCCTCTAAGGGATCCCGGCCTCCGCTGCGCATGAACATCTTGTCGATTACGGTGCTCATGTTCTTACACTTGATGCATTCTCGCCTGTCTATCGGATCGGGACCTGGCCTCTTTCTTCAACACGTTTGTTCTGTACAGCAAGCTGCTCTCTACAACCACCGCCACCGACTCCAGCTTCTGCACCAAGGGGCCCTTGTCCCTCAGGTAGAAGAGCGGGGACTCGGAAGCGAACGCTATAGTGTAACCGTCTACCACTGTGGTGCCCGGGTAGCGGTTGACACCGTAGGACCTGCTCGCTAGCCGCATGAACGTCTAATCCCCCAGACTGGTCCTGACCTTACTCTGGAAACTCTCTACCTTCTCAAACTCGAACACGGGACCGAGCATCCTAGAGTAGGCTCGCAAGAGGAGCTCCTCTTCGTCTCCGCGAGGCAACAGCTCGCAACCTTCCCAGAGTTCGGAGGGCTGTACGGGCTTCGGGTTGCAACACCTCGACAGCAGGGCCGCTAGCCTGTGATCCTGAGCGCACAAGAAGGCCCTGATTGTGTTCGTCCTCAGCCTCTGAGAGTGGAACGGCGTGTCGGCGCCCCTCGTCCACACTGTGTCTACTGTAAGGGCTGATATATGTTTAGCTAATGAATATGTTAATCTACAACAAGAGTTATTAAGTGAATGTATTGTGTGATCATAGATCTTTAGAACTGCTGTAGGTTTGGGTAGGGGGGAGCTATGTGGAAGGAATGTGCTAGCTGGGGGTTTTATGATAGAACTGTGTCTTGTTGTAATATGAAGCTTGGACATCTACTGAAAAGACCACTACTTCCGTCAACTGGATTGCGTCACGAGGCTGGGACCAGCCTGCACGCCAACGATAGGCTGAGTAAGTTTAAACCACACTCAGCCTCTACTCCGACAGGTCAGCAAGGAGCGGAAACGATTCTGTCGGAGTATTTAAGGAAGAACAAAGGATAGGACTCGCTCTCTTCTCTAGGCTATGCGCTTCTATAGCGCTGCTCGCTCACTCTCTCTCGCGCTCTCTTGCGCTCTCTCTTTCTCTCTCTCTCTCTCTCTCTCTCTCTCTCTCTCTCTCTCTCTCTTCTCATGCGCTGTTTGCCCTGCGTGGTGTCACAGTGAGCCTGTATATACGAACTTCATATGTACCATTTAAGGGTTTGCTAGAATAAAATACATAGATGATTTAAATGGCGTAGTAATCCTTTTGTTCCAATACCAGATTTGAATTGACGCGACCCAACAATTGGTGACACCCACGTGATCTGGTAGAGGAACTTTGCGGGAGATTGACCAGCCGATTGGACATCACTATCGTTGAACGGTGTTTCATAAAGAGTCAACTAAAAAGGTAAGCAGACACCTATTGTGAATAACTAAAGTTCTGCACATTGGCTTTATCCAAATTAATTTTGTGAAACACCTGTTTGATGTAAGTGAACTGAATTATGAATTACGATGAATAGATAAGTAATATGATACCATGCAAACCTGTGATTTGGTAAATGTGAATGTCATGCTATGAATAGATAAGTAATACCATGCAACCCTCTGATTTGGTGAATGTCAAGCTATGAATAGATAAGTAATACCATGAAAACATGTGATTTGGTAAATGTGATTGGGAAGCCCTGATATATTAGAGTATTGTTTTATCGGCAAGGTCCGTAACTACGAGGGTACGGCTAGGTTCGAGGAGTATAGGGAATAATTGGTTTAGTAATTAGATTCGGCAAGGTCCGTAACTACAAGGGTACGGCTAGGTTCGGCAAATTTTAGATAAATATTGGCGACCGGCAAGGTTCGTAACTAGGGGGGTACGGCTAGGTTCGGCGGAATATTTTTAGATATTAGGGCGGAGTTTAAAGTAAAGTTGGAGGGAGTGTTTAGTAACATAAAGGTTATCATTACAAAGTACAGAATAGAAGTATTTAAAACTGTCCTATAAATCTATAGAATGAAGGGGATAATTAACAGGTTGAAATCTAGTAATAAAATGGCATTAAAAGAATCAGACAGGATATTGGAGACGTTGAAATCTACATTGGAAATCCACGGGGGAAAGGATGGAAAAGAATGGAAACGAAGAGGAGAAAAATTGTATAGGGAGTGGCTAGAAGATGGCTGGATCCAATCTTCTGATGGTATTCCTATTGAAGGCGAACCAGGTAGAATATTGGAAACATTGAAACGCAGAATCAAAAAAGTAGAGGAGAAATGGAGGAAAGAAGGTGAACCAAATAAAGGCAAACTCAAGGGAGTAATGGAAGAAGCCAGACTGGAGGAGAAAATAGTACTGGCCATGTTGGTGAAACTAAAGAACATATGGGAAGAAGGACAGAACAAAGACAAGAAAAAAGAAGAGGTCATAAAACTTCAACTATACCCAGTCCTGCCATCGGCACCTCCCCCGTATGGGACACCAAAAGTGATGGCTCCAGTGTTGGACATTGTGGGAGAGGTCAAATATCACAAGAGACCAGATGATGAAGAGGAGGAACAATGGGTAAGAGTGAATGATATGGGAAAATGGAGACAGGAGGTGTCAGTATTATTAGAGGCAGCAAAAGCCATACAAAAGGTGGTGTCCAACTTGACCAGAATATCGACGGATGCGACCAGTATGAGTTTAACGGGTGGCAGTGAAAGTGGAGAACTTTTGCAGCAGGAATGGACTCAGATGGACCAAGAGGAGGGAGAAAGGGAGAGAATGGTGATAGAAAAGAATAGAAGAAAGCTGAAAGAAATGGAAGAGGAAGTGAGAAGAGGGGCAGAGCAGCTACAGGAAATGGAGAAAACAAGAAGGGACCTGAGTGAGGAGAGAAAGAAGGGAAGTAGAGTTAGTACACCACCAAGGAGGTACAGAACACCCACACCTCCGAGGGGACACTTTATTGACTTAGGGGAACAGGAGGAACCAGTGGAGCAAGAGAGAAGTGATTTCAAAGTACTTTGTGGAAAATGTGAAGGAAAGGTGTGGGACCCATGTGATGCCCCTGCCCACCACACTAGAGCCAGAACCCGGGAGCAAGAAACAGGGGCCAATACCCAATGAGAGACGCACCAGGGGGTGGTGCCATTTACAAGCCATGGGCCCATAGAGACATACAAACCCTGGTGGACGTTCTCCCTACCCCAGAAGAGTCTGGAGATAGGTGGGTCAAAGCTTTTGAAAGCCTAACTGCTGCAGATGAACTTACATTAGGAGACATGGCAGCGGTTATGAACAGATGCATGGGCGATCAAGAATGTCGGGAGATCATGACACAGGGGGGAGTAAAAGGAATGGTGGCATCAGCAACTCGATTTGATCAGCATCGCGGACAAATATGGGATGCCGTAAGATGCAAATATCCGACCCAACCAAGACCTCAGTTGATGAAAACGCTGACACTGGACGGAGAGGAGAGTGTGCCAGTGTATATGAAAAAGGCAAAAAACCTGTGGAGACAGGCCTGGAATGAAGAACCAGGAAAGGAAACCACCAAATACCTATTCCTGGCTAGCTGTTTGGAGGGACTCCCAGATCAGGTGAGGCTGGAATGCGAGAAAATGGTGGGCATCACTGCAAAGAGTGTGTTGGAGTTCACTGATATAGTCCAACACCATGTGGAAAGATGGAGGGAAGGTAAGCGAAAAGAAGAGGATGAAATTAAACAGCTACAGAAGAAGGTCTTAGAAAAGCAACTGATGGAGGATCAGCCCAGCAAGCAAATGGTGGTGACCAGTACACCTACGAGTGGGGCTACGACACTCACTCCCGATGTGGCAGCGTTAACTACAGCAGTTCAGGCTATGGCAGGGTTGATGGCCCTGGAAAGAGCACCATATCAGCCCCCGTCACCACCCGCACCCCTGGTGTATGCTGAACCTTTATATCAACAGTCAGCCTACATGCCGCTATCAACCCAGCCACATGATCTCAGATATGGGAATCAAGGATGTTTCAACTGTGGAAGATCCGGACACATGGCTAGAAACTGCGCTCTGCCAAGACAACCATTCCAGGCTAGAGGAAGAGGGTACATGGGCCAAACCAGAGGAAGAGGACAGTGGGCACCACGGGACAGTGGTAACTGGCAGGGAGGACGAGATGGACAGAAGCAAGGGCCCCTACAACAGCCATCCCAGCAACAGGGCAAATATCAGCCCGTGCCAAACCCAGCCCTGATCCCCAATATGGCCTGGGCTGGAGAAGGTGGCAACCAATGAAGCTGCCCGGAAACCCCAAATAGCACCACCACCAATATCTACACTTTTCCACCAGATGTGGAACCAGTGGTGAAGTGCGTAATAGGAGGAAGGGAGCATGGTATGCTGATTGACACAGGATGCACCTGGTCTTCTGTGCAGACAGCATATCAACTCACAACGAAAAAACAAGCTTTTTCTGGGGTTTCAGGGACAATTATGAGAAAGCCATACACGGTACCACTGGAAGTGGTATGGGATGACCTTAAAGTAACACATCAGTTCCTACACAACCCAGAATGCTCCGTTGGACTGATGGGCAGGGACTTGCTATCAAAAATGGGGTGTAGTATATACTGTAATCAGGCTGGGATGCACATCTCAATCACCTCTATACACCAACTTATGCCGATTATAATGGACAAACTATCCGACCCTCCACGTAATCTCACTGCAGTCCTAAAGTGGACTACTGAAGCAGAAACGGCATTCATTCAGCTCAAACAAACCTTAGCACAAGCAGAAGCACTGTCTCTACCTGACTACACGACACCATTCCATCTTGATGTTTCAGAACAAGACGGGTTTGTTCATTCCGTCCTGTATCAGAAACAAAAGGGGGAGAGAAGAGTATTGCATTATTACAGTGCAAAATTGGACAACATTGAAACAGGCCAAACAGACTGTGCCAGACATATGGCTGCACTGGCAAAAGCAGTGGGAAAAACAGCACACATAGTGATGCGACATCCATTGGAAATCAACACAGACCATGGGGTAGCAGCTTTTATCGGTTCCAAGCTTTTTGCCCTGTCTAGCAAGAGAAAATCCGACATAACCAAGACAATTACGGCAAAACACATCACATATGTGACAACAGTCGCCAACATGACCGATGGCATGGGCAAGGGGGAACCACACGTTTGTGAAGACAGGGCAGCCAAGCAAATAAAGGTTCAAATGGATCTCGGAAACACACCACTGAATGGAATGAAGGAAACCCTATTTACGGACGGGTGCTGTTATAGGTCGAAGAATCTGAGTGAAGGAAACATTGCTGCCAATGCTGTGGTGCGCCAGGGAAAGAATGGAGATCATGAAGTGATGGAAGCAGGAAGATTGGAACCAGCAGGAGCCTCGGCACAACTAGCAGAACTGAGAGCATTGCGGAGAGCACTAGAGCTCTGCCAAGGAAGAGAGGTAGACATCTATACCGATTCTGCATACGCCCATGGAATTGCTCACATTGATGGCCCTCAATGGATGAGGAGAGGGTTCCTAACCAGCTCAAACGAACCTATAAAACACAAACAAGAGATCCAGAAATTGATTGAGGCAATCAAGCTGCCAAAACGGGTGTCAATCATGAAATGTAAAGGACACAGTAAAGAAAGCACTAGGGAACGTGAAGGGAATGATCAAGCAGACCTGGCAGCTAAGGAAGCGGGAGGTTACACTGCACAACAGATGGTGCAGAGGACAACCCATAGCCAGGAAGAGCTGACAGAAGATACAGTAAGACAGTTACAAGAGGCTGCTGATGTTTATGAACAGAATGTGTGGAGCAGGCAGGGGGCAAGAAGGGATCACCAAGGAATCTGGAGGGCTACCACGGGAAAAACAGTGGCTCCTGCCAAACTCCTCAGATCTGTCATCAGAGAAGAGCATGAAAAAGCACATGAAGGATTGAAGAGTGTGGGAAAGGCAATTGAGAAGCCATGGAACCATCCCAACATGATGGACATGGCCAGGGAAACATCTGAAAGCTGTGAAATATGCAAAAGTTACAACAACAGAGTGAGAAACTCCCCAGGCTCTGACACACATCTAACCCCTCATGAACTATTGACAGGGCGTAGGATGCCAGGGCCACCAGCAGATAATCTTAGCATGCCTAGGCTAGACATAGCTAAAATCAGATACACAGACTATATGCAGGCGTTAACTTCTCTTGTCGAAAGACTGTCCAAACAGGTGGTGGAGGTCCGAACTCCTGCAGTAGAAACCACAGACGAAAACAGAGATATCCTCGCGCTCTCTTGCGCTCTCTCTTTCTCTCTCTCTCTCTCTCTCTCTCTCTCTCTCTTCTCATGCGCTGTTTGCCCTGCGTGGTGTCACAGTGAGCCTGTATATACGAACTTCATATTTACCATTTAAGGGTTTGCTAGAATAAAATACATAGATGATTTAAATGGCGTAGTAATCCTTTTGTTCCAATACCAGATTTGAATTGACGCGACCCAACACTACTGATGGTCAACTGAGGGTCAACTGCTTCCCAACTTGCACACGGGGAAGCAGTTGACCCTGCAGCTTTCCGCCAAATGGCTCAGGAGAGCGTAGACGGGCGACAGCTGGCCCCTGCCGTGCAGGGTGAACTCGTAGTCGAGCATCACGTCTCCGACGGTCATGTCCGGAACACAGGGGTGGACGACTCTGTAGAACCAGGTCAGACAGGCGCTCACGTCAAAGTTCTTCTAGGCACCCCGTGTGACAGAGACCCTGGCGCAGTGTCCCAGTAGCACGGCCTCGTCTAATCACGCCTCATACACGGAGCCGCATTCACCCCTGGGCCTGTCTGCCCTAACCATGGAGTACCGATTCGGGGAAGGTTTTATCGTGAGGTTGAGATTGTATTCCGACAGGGGATAGGAGAGCATGTCTTCTTCACTCTCCTCCAAATCGCTTTCTCTCGCTATCTCTATGGAAGGGAAGAACTCTCCATCTCCTATGGTCGAGGGAGCCGTAGAGGAGGCCAGCTTTCGCCTTTGCAACTCAAGCCAAGTACTGCGGCTCCTTGCATCCAGGGTCTGCGATCGCAGGGTTGTCGACCGGAACGTCGAACAGGCACTGCTGCATCTTCCTGCAACAGGTCTTGAAGAGACGTGAGAGTTTCTGTTCCTCGTAGCCTCTGGTGTTCTCGCTACATATCGCCTGCTCTGTCCTTGACATCTCTACAACTATACCCCCCTCGGCGACGGCTCCCGAATCGCTTTTCGTCTTCGCGGTCTTGGGAGAGTAATTGAGTTGAAAGAAGCAGTCACTGCAATCGATCAATGGCCTAGGCAGGGTGTTGGGTATTTTGTTCGGTCATCCGTAAGCAATGTGGGTTTCCCTAACCAGCGTGGTTTGGGTAAAACTCTGTCCGTGTTCGGGATCTTCAACACGGCTCTGCTGTATCCGTGCTTGGCGTGGAACACTGCAAGATCTCAATATTTTCAAGTTGACCAGACCAAGCGTCCGTATTCCGATCTGGATCCACTTGAAACCTGCCTCGCAACCTCCCCCGCGCCCAAACAGGACCAAATGTCAGTTCGCTGTCCGATTCTGGGTACAGTGCGGATGGCTGTGGATATGTTTGCTATGACTCGAACTTCATCGTCCGTGTCATCCTCAGATTCGCAATCATAGCTACAGCCCTGACTTTCTTCGTCGCCGGCGTACTCGTTTTGATCCTCACATGACTTCGCTTTCCTCTTTGTCATCTCCCTTAATGTCCTCGCAGTCGTCGTCTTCTCCTCGCAGTCGAGTCCTCGCTTCCTCACTTTCCTCACCTTCCTCCCCGTCGGTGTCCTCCTCGCTCTCCTCACCGGCTAACACGTCTCGGATTTGCAATATCTCATCTTCCAGCTCCTTGCACATTACCTGCTCTCCACCCGAAAGCTCCAAGCCCACGAGCCCAGAGTGTACCCTCGGGTTGACCGAGACGATCTTTCTGAGTTCTGATAAAATCAAATGAGATTTCACCGTCAACTTGACACAGCTCTTCTCCGAGGCGACAAAGGATTCCTTCAGACACAGGTACGACAAGAGCAGAGCCTGAGCCTCTGGAACGACAGCTGGACGGGGCTGCTAGTGAGCTCCGATTCTTCCACACTTATCTGCCTGAAAACATTGAAGGCGTACATGATAGCTACACAACCCGTGAAACTTAACACCCACGGGGCGACAATGTCCATGGTCCCCGGTAACAGGCATACAGATTGATTGAAAAGGTGACGCAACCCCTCTCGGTAGGACACTGTGATACTCTGAACTTCTGAGGACGTGCAGAGTCGGCACCTCGCCAGAGGAACGAGCTTTCGGCAGGTGCCCGTGTTCGTCATCTCCGTCGAGGTCGCAACATATCACGGCAGGAGGTACGCCCGGGATACCACTTTCGACTCTAAACGTAGAGCAACCGATCGGGAACCATTCCGTTATATAGCCACTCGGAGCCGACGTCTTACTGTTCCTCAGCTGAACCGTCCCAAGGACTCCCCTTGTCATGGCAGCCCTCCTCTTGGGTATATCGGTCTTCCACGAGGCGAAGAAGCTGTACAGAGATAGGCCTCAGTCGTGTAGATGTAGCCCGATTCCACCTTCAGGCCTCGAATGTCGAGCTCCTTGACCGTGTAACACGTCCACCACTTTGAACACGAGCCTGCCAAGGTGTCATGCGAGTCTGAGCGTCGACAGATCACCAGCGATCACCAGCGATCATCACTTGTATCCTAAAAGCCACGTCTGAGAACACGGATAGGGTCTCATCAAAGACTGCGAATGCGCTATCCCCAACGGCTAGTTTCCTTGGGAGAGGGGGGTCAGTGAAATTCTCAATTTGCACCACACAACCTCTGCTGTCGAAAGTTGTGAACGCACCATCGCCGGTCCTCACCCTGTACACGTTATTGGACATGCCGAGGGGTGACAAAGAAAGACACCTCTTCAGTTCCCCCTGGTACAAGACCCGACACCTCACCATGAACCTAGACACCCATTTCGGATCTAACTGGGCGAATACATCGCTGCGGCCGCCGAATAAGCACGTGCGTTCATCGTCCGTGAGCTGTAACTTTCCCAATCTGAGGCAAGTGTGGACGTAGAACATGTACTTATCACACATGCGAACGAGAGATCCCCAGCTACACTTCTTGGAGCTTACAGCACCGAGAGGGTTGCGTCCCCGATGAACGGGCGAGCTTGTATCGAGGCTATGGTCAGCCCGAACGGGCCCCTTTCGCTCTGGAAGAGAGACGCACGTTTGATCCCCTTGAGGACCAACTTGACCAGAGTGGTTAAAGATATCTTCTCAAAATACGACAATGTCTTCAACAATGAAGCGATGCCCTTTGTGAACGAAGGCTCAGTTCGGCCCGCCGGTCACCTCGCCGCTCTCAACGGGGACACAGGGGACACAGTGGAATCAATGGAAGAAGGGTACGTAGACTATGAATATGACAGGGAGAACAACCAGGACTTGCATGATATCAGTATGAGTTCCGACTATTCCTTCGATGAGTTACCTACGAAGCAGCTTAAAGTCATAATTTTTGAAGACAGCGACAGTGAAGAGAGTATGTCGACGACGCTGACGATTACTACTATTACCACCACCACGAGGAAGACTACGCTCGCGGGACCGACCAGAGACACCCTCTGTCATGGACAGTTACAAAGTGGACCACCGGAGACCTAGATAGAGATAAGTCGCCCGGAGGAGTGCGTGGTGGGGACAGATTGACCCGCTCCAAGCGTAGATGCGTGCGATATGAGGCCTACGACGCTCACTGTAAGTCCGCGGCCGAGAACTACAGACGGATCCTGACCAGCTACACCAAGACCGTTTCTGAGCTTATGATAGGCTTCAAGAAGGCCCTAGAGAGGTACCCCGAGCTTAGGGTCGACTCGAGCGACGATCATCTCCACTACATGGTGCAGGCCGTACTAGGGCGCAACAACCTCGTGCAGGAGATGGTTCGCCTGGCTGCAAAGAGACAGGTGCGAGAGGCTTTCAAAACAGAGCCTGACGAGGAAGAGGCTAAGTGTGACCATGCCCTAAACGCGTGCTACACCGACAGCGAGACACTCAGGATGATCCTCCAGCGCTACACCAATCTGTACGTTCGATACATAGAGGTGTGGAGAGAGATGTGTTCCAAGGTTTCGAGGGACATCACAGTGATGGAGTTTATCAACCTGACTCAGGACAGGCCGGGCGTAAGCAATGGGGAGCCTTGGTCCGTGGCGAAAGCCTACGTTGTTCGCATGCTAGACAAGGTAGCCTCTATCACCCCCAGGGCCGTAGGAGAAGCTTGCGCCCGTGCGCTGAAGAACATAGATTTCAACCTCTTGTCAGCGCCTACGGATTTTGACAAACGCAAAGGGGTCCTCGACACTTCGATAGAGGACATCCGCAGCCTTCTGGACAGAACTTCACTAAAGTGGAGTTGGGACTACTGCATGAACGACCTGCACTTCGAAATCCGCAGCGACCTCACGGTGCTGGAGGCCCTGGTCGGCGTGGGAGAGATCTCCGTGAAGACTCTGCTGTACGAGAGGTCTATGCTCGTCTCGAAGAGCACAAGGAACTGGGGGAGACAAACAACGAGCTGAAGCTAGGATGGGCTCACGAGTTTTACAATTGGAAGTCTGTCATGAAAATCAGGACCGGCTCCACGGTATTCGCTCACCATCTACAGTGTCCGATCAAACCCAACAATGCACGCAGTTACAGAATCGTAACGCTCATCTTGGACAAGATGCTACGGTACGGCTACACTCCTTGGTCCGCCGTTCAGGCAGTGCGCTGCTCGGAGGTTCACATTATCGGGATTGCTTGTGTCGAATGTAGGAGTCGACTCCTGGCAACCTGCGTGTTTCTCATGGAGTGCGCCGCCGTGGAGGCGTCTCGGCAGCGCGATTGGCTGGTGTGAAACAAAGCAGTGATTCAGCTATGCTGGCTCCTGTATCGAATACACAAGCCTCAGGGGTGTGATGTCTGTAAATTGCTAGAAGCCTGGACCGAGTCCATAATGATACACTCGATAAGGTTCCAGGAGTACAAGGCTAAGGCCCGCTCGTCTGACTTAGAGGCTATGGTTGTCATATTCGCCAACGAACACATACCGGTGGCATCTGAAACCCAGAGCGACTCCATTTTCAAGCACAGGTACGACAACGGCTGTACGACAACGGCACAGGTACGACAACAACCGATTACAAGGGACGAGGACTTCAACATCTCGACCGCCGTCGACGTCCTGACTAAAGCCCCCGACGCCATGGAAGCCAGGGCCCAAGATGTAGACGTGATAGCACGAGCTCTTGCTTCCCTAGAGTGGCGGCCTCAGCTCTGGACAATCTGACACTGAAGACGCCTAACACGCGCAAGTTCTCAGGTAGAATATGGCCCTTGTTTGTGAACTCCACCAGGGCGTGTTACAAGCTGTTCAAAGCTCTGGCTCTACCTGTGTCGCCCAGCCCTGTGTACACACTTGAGCTGCTGGCGAGAGGGTGTAGATGCATAAGGACAGAAGTGTTGGAACGTTTCATACCCATGACCACCGGGGGAGTTGTCAAAGTTAGCTGTGAGCATTACACAAAGCACCGTGAACACCCTAGCCAATCTTAGTCTGATAAGCGACTCGGAAAGGGATCTGATGGTCAAAGTGTTGAGCAAAGGGGTTCTACCGTGCTTCGCGGGAGAGGGTGACAGCGCGCCTCGTGAGCTCCACCATAGCTTTAACGTTCGCAGCTTGCGGCCTACGGGTGTTTGGGTTCGAGAAGGATGACGACAACAACGATGCACACCTCACAGTTACCTCAGCGGGCTTGTTGTACTACGCGGCGTGGTATGTACTCGTGTACATGGGGACGTTGCACATGCAACCCACGTTGAAGGACCGATTGTCCAGAACAGGTTTGGATGCTGACAAACACCTATGCTCAGCTCTGAACCTCGAGCGGGTAACGGAGGGTTCGGACAATTACTATGTCCTTGACGGCAGAGAACTCGTACAGGCTCTACGGATAGTGTTCGGTGCCCTGCTCGACATAGGCGGCCTCACCTACAAACATCCCTACCACAGAAGTGTGTATAAACGGGGTCGTCATCAGCTGCAGGGTGAACCTGAAGAGCGGTGTGCATGTCCAAGATATCCTGTAAAAGCTCATTCTCAGCAAAAACCCTGTGTACCAACCACCCAGTGATGTTGTGGATGGTGCAGACAGCTCCCAGGTAAAAGGTCTCCGAGCTTTTAACCATCAGCAGTTTAGGTACATCTTCCTTAGTCAACGTCGGGAACTCACTGATTATGAGCTCCACGTGTTTTTAAGCCGTTATGGGGAGGTGTCCCTAGATTCACATTGTTGTACGTTTGGGGGCTTGTCTTGCAGCTGAGTGTACTGCAAGGAATCCGTTTGTTGTAGACCAGGCGCTTAGGGTAGCACAGTAGGCTATGGCGCTGTAAAGCTGATTCAACTCCAATCAGCCAGCTTAGTTTATGATCCCCAGGATCTTTGCGTAGCACGCCTACTACCGCGGGAGTCAGAGTGTTTGGTATCCCCCAACATTTGCACTTTGGTGGCTCGGGCAACCGAGCACAAGGATTAGTTATGGGCCTGGCAATTCGGGGAAGTTGTTGAATCACCATATCCTTCAACCTAGCTATAGTGACGCTGTAACATTTTACATACACCATCTTATGGTATGGTGTGTATCGAATTGCCTCCATGCTGGTGGTGTTAAACCATATCGACCTCCAATGTGGGTGTACTTTGAGAAACTCAGCCGAATAGTAGAGAAACACGTTGTCTTCAGGGGGTGCCTCCCCAGGGGGCGCATCCCCTTCTGCGCTTACTTGCAAAGGTGCTCTCGGCACGACATAATGTGTTATAGGATACGGATCACTTGTGGCATCATCGTATAATACCTGTTGTTCCCACTGATGGTTCATCTGCTGATCTGTAGTAGTCTGTCCGACCTCAGGTTCTGGGTATAGCTGTACCACCACATCAGTCGCAGGTTCTTCAGCAACTTGGTCGCTCTGCTGATGAAACTGCATGTGGAGTTGGGGCTCGACACTGAGAATGTCCGAGGTCCCAAGACTGAAGCCTTCATTTACAAGTTTCTTGAGTGTATGAGGATCATCCACGTACTGATCCTTGAAATAATCAACCAGAATCAAAGGCAAGTTCGGAACCGGTCTGGAACTGTCATCATTCTCCTGGATGTAGAAGTCGTTCCTGCTGCAGTAGAAACCCAGGGAATTGACTGTGATTTCGTGATTTCCCTTCAGAGCTTCTGTTGTCCTTGACGTTTCACCCAACCACACATGAGGCACGTCGACCTTGCTCATGTCCCTAGATCCGGCCAGCTTTGGTCCCAGTGTACGCCATATATTGTCATTCACCAGCCCAGCCCTGCAAAACGCTAAGGTCTTGATGAGAGTCAAGATCCGGTCCCACGAGCCGCAGCTATTCACCGTGGCCGAGCCCAGGTAAGAAGGTTCGTGCAGCCCTGGACGTTTGGCGGTTGTGACTGATCCTCACGTTTCCCAGTGGTCCTTCATCACATTCCAATGTTTGATGATAGAGGCGTCACTCTTGACGTGTGCGTACAAGGTACACAGTGTCAGATTAGCGCATGCCATGCGGAAGGTGTCCATGTCCTTTGCAATGTTGGAAGACCTGTACATCATGGGCAGCGAGACGAATGGCAACAGGGATAGTACGTCTCCGGTGTCACTGTGGTCAAAGAACACTGTGGCGAGTTTAGGTTCTCGGGCAGCTGTCTCGGCATACAAGTGTCTGGGAGGCATCTTGTCCATCAGGCACATGTCTCTAAGAGACGCAAGGACCCCCAGGAAGACCTTGTTGATTTTAAAATCGAGCTGCTCTTCGAGAGCTTTGCCTCGCACGCTTCTCATCCAAGAGCTCAACGTCTGCCATCGGACATCCAGAGTTGTCACGACGTGCATCATCACCGCGTTCGCACGACCCACATCCTGCAAAACCAGGCAATCAAGCCTGGGGTCCAGCAGGCTGCTACATTCCATCTGCTGCGAGGTAGCACTGACCTGGCCCTCGTCGTCACGGAGCACAGCTTGTCTGGCTTTGCACGCCCTGACAGCGGAATGCATAATGTCTTCGACGTGCACACTGGGGATCAAGACACTCAAAGAGAACGTAGACGATTGCCCTTCAGTCAGTGTATTCATTCTGGGTGACAGATCTACATCATCGTCACAGTAGGTGAACGAACCGCTGGGCACTACTATTTCGTGACATAGGTAATTTTTCACCAGGAAGGTGTACAGAAGTTCAGGTTTTCTGTTGGCAAAAGTGTCACTCCTGGGGTTCCATACGTTCTGCTCGGTGTATAACTCGAGGTACGAAGGGATAGACACTTTCAATTCCCTGGAACTTCGTCTGTCTTGAAATCTCCACCATAGCTTTAGGAACCTGAATGAATCATTGAGTTGGCCGAATGTGCCACTATCGTCTTCTTTTAGCTGGGCGAAAAGCGTGGTCGCTTTTGTGAAACCCGTAGCGTTTGTTCTGCATGAGTTCCAAAAACAACATCACAAAGTAAGGAGTATGCATAACAGCCAGGTGCTCCAAGCGCCTCAGGATCAAGAACATGGCCGGAACAGTCCTCCGGGTAGCATTGTCAGTGACTAAGTTCTTATACTTACAACTGCCGGAATGTAATGTCATTCTTATGTGCCTGCACAGTATGCAACAATCAGCTACTCCCTTCCAGAAAAAACGTACTGAGGCCCAGGGGGCCCGGTATGTTGGCAGGGTGGTAGTAGAAGTCCTGATGTTGGCGTGAGACGGTCACGCTGCTCGCAGCCCGCACTTGACCCTGGTAGCTGTACAAGTATCCGATTGTGTCTTCTGTGGAGTCGAACGGTTCACAATGGTTGAGAGCTCCCCCGTGGAGAGCCGCAGCCATAGTTTTCCACTTGACCACATCGTCCTGGCAATCCATTGCAGCAGCAGATACTATAAAAAGAAATGTTGGGTATCATAACAGTAATCACATCAACCTTCCGGGAAGTCCTAGGTGGCCTACAGATCTGTAAATATGATATGAAACGGAAAGCCTCTTGGGGCCGCTGTGTGTGCTCTGTATTGTATCACCAGTCTATTGTACGTACATGTTGAGTTTGAACATGTTGAGTGTCGTGTCATTGTCCGTGCCCGTGTGACACAACATCATCTTGTATTTCATCTCCCGGCATGATAGTACAGGGTATGCTGCACGCCAATTGCCAGGCAACTAGTTCCATCTTTCTCGAGAGTCCAATCTAACAGCAACCTCCTAAACTCCTCTGTGATCGTCGAGGCGCACCCGTGCCTGATCCCGCAGCTGAACGGTGTGGGTTGACAGTCTCCCAAAGCGGGTAACGTGTTGAACCCCTTCCACCGTAGGTCTATGACGCACACCCGGTCTGTCCACATGGATACCTTGTGGTGCTCGTATGCTATGGCGTTCATCGGTGAGCAAGACTCGATGATCCCCAAGGCTCTAGCCTCTCCAAACATCCTGTTCCCGTACTCGGGTACGGGGATGGAAAGCTTGCGGTTAATCACGTACAGGGCGCTGAAATTCTCATGCCCTGGGAACATCTTGATGGTAATGGCTCTGGGCAGCCCTTCCCAGATTCTGAACTGGTTCGCCTGACTGACAAAGTTGAACTGTTCCACGACCGCCAAGGGTCTCTCCACTGTGCATCCAAAGTGAGACGAGTCCTGTAGACGTACAGAACTGGTGGGAGACTCTGCGACTTTTCCAGCTGATACACAATCATGGCGTCGCAGCACTTGGGGTACTTGCGGCTTCGATTTTGCATCAGCCACCTGTACGCCGTGACTATGTTGTCGATTTCGTAGGCCCACAGGGTTCTCGTGGTAGACCCGGAACAACCTTTCTTTCCGCCTCTCGCTCCGCCCCTTCTTGGCCTTTTACTGTGGGATTTCTCAGGGTCGTTGTGTACAAAAGGAGAGACGCTGGCATCGTCCGATATTTCGTTCGACTCACGAGAGCACTGCTTATTCCTCAAAGCGTGCCGAAGCAACATCCCTGCGGTGTGTTTAAAGTTGCATCTGTGAGCGGGGCACGGCTTCACGGTCTCTTCCGTCAGATCGCTCAAACTGACACCCTCTGCTCCGGGTACATATATCATGTCTCCTATCACAGGGACAGGGTCCAGAGTCAGCGCCTTGTACAGTGGGCAGCACAGAACTACTGCAGGCTCCATCGAAGACAACACCTTCTTCACCGGCAACGTTCCTCACGGCATGCTGAGAGATTGCGACAAGAAGCGTAAAGACACAGTGGTGTGCTCAGTCAGAAAGGCAACAAACTGTACAGGAGAGTATCCACAGTCCATTATAGGAACATTGGGAGAGTCGTCGACAACAACAAGCATCTCAAGCCGGCCAGCTCCAAGTGTCTCGTGTGCCTAGTCACGTTGGTTAAAAGCAGCAAAGACAGGCAAAGTCAGGCATTAAACTCCGCTGTCAGTGTAACGTCAGGGTGTGCACAACCTGCTTCAAAAACAACCCAGAGTGGTACTTAACCAAGCCTCACTTCACAAAGTGCCCAACTGTACGGGGGTTCATCTGCACAGTCTGCGCCTGCTTCGAAGGCGTCAAGGAGAATGTGTGCTGCGTTTGGATGTGCTCCAGGTGCTCCTCAGAGAGCCAAAACCAGCAGGGCTCCTGGTCGTGTTCAAAGTGTTCCGGCAGCCTGGATCGCCGCACACGACGCAAGACCCGTACCTTATGGTGCAGGTCCAATGGTTCGTCGGAGGAGGAAACAGACAACAGCAACAAGGTGGCGTGCGCCGAGGAGAAGATAGCGGATTACAGGGATCTGATCAGAGCGCGTGTTTTTGACAAGGTTTCGCAGAGTAGACACTTGTCCGCTTCAGATATCAGAGCCCTGTTCCATGAGTGTTTCGCCCCTCAAGTGTGCACGTGCAGGTCCGACAGCGACAGAAACCCCATGTGCGTCAGCTGCACGCCAGTGCTGACCGTGATGCAGCTGCTACCAGACCTACCAGGTAGGTCTCTGGCTCGCAACAGAGCCCTGCTGACTAGCATACTAAACGAACGGGACCTGCCCTTGTGCACCAACGGGCGCTCCTGTAAGGGTATGCTGGTGAACGGTCAGCACAATCCGCTACCCTCGCTGATCTCACCCGAGTCTTACAACCGCTTTGTGTCGAGCAGAGCAAAAACCGGAGAGGTCCAGCAGATCGACCCGTGTCGTTGTATCCTCTGTCTCCTTTTCAATCAGTCCGCTGCCGTGGCGCAGATGTTCAGCCCGGACAGTCAACACCTAGAGCCTCATCCGACCGGGCCCGTCTACTACTTCAATATGAAACTTTCCCCCAACGTCGGGGTGCCGGAGGTGTACATGGATGAGTATCAAGGCTACCTTGTCAACTTTCAAGGCTCAGTGGGTAGCTACAAGCCCACTTTCTACTACAATTGGAGAGACATGCTCAAGGTGTTACGCATAGACAACATAGAAACTAACCTTCTTGCCTTTACAATGACAAACTCCAGCGCTCTGCTATCCTACAGGTTTCCTGTTACGGACCTCTGATCAGAGTAGAATAGTACACTAAGACTACACTGTAAACTGCAAGTCCAAGCTTGGAGCGGCTATCCGAACAGGGGACGGGACGTGTATCTAACCACTGTTGTCCATGGGAGCTCAAACTCCCAGACTCTGCAGTTCCGTCCAACCACAGCTTTTTAAGCTAAAACCGGGATTAGTCATCTACCCATGACTCCTTCAGCCAACGCTAACCCAATTGTTCTACCAGGGCTCACCTGTCCAACCTTAGAGCATGGACCCTACCAATGTTATGTCTATGTTGTTCACCCCCTTCATCCACCCTTAGACTGTGTATTCAACTGTTACATGTTCATCCAACCATAGTGTATTCAGACCGCTTATTCAACTGTTACGTGTCCATCCAACCAGAAGCACTCAGATAAAAAAGGACAGCTTCACAGCTTCACATTTCAGTTACAGATTACAACAGCCTGACCCTTTGCCCACACACCCAGACCCAGATACCATGAATATCCTTGGCCAAAAAAGACGTAGTTACATACAAGAGGCCTTTGGCAACCTGAACAGATTGAACCATGTTGTAGATGTCCTCTCTTCACATGGGATGATAGCAGACGAGGAGCTGGAGAGTATCCAGTGTATACAAGGCAAGTCTGAACATATCAAGACTGCCACCGACCTGGTGAAAGTACTCAAGGAACATGTGGACCATGACATGCTCATTTTCCTGGACACCATCTACAAAACACTGCGTATGAGGGGAGAAAACTACTTGGCCAGACAGTTGAAGATGTACATTCTTGGGCTCTGTGTCTGACTTAATGCTTAATGCTGATGATAATGTGTGTGTGTGTGTGTTCCTAGGCCAGGCCATACATTTTACATTTCCATTCCATACGCTGTATTATGCTCGCTATAGATAGAATGTTGTTTACCGTTACTTGCATGGGGATTTTGTACCACTTGTATGCTTTGCTTATACCGGAAAATAAAGAGAGTCTGACAAATTCTTTCACTGTCACTGTTTGTCATATCTCATACATAACACCAACCTAAAGGACCAAATTGCCGAAAGCAGCGGTGCTGAAAGCAGCTCCCCACCAGCAACGGTGGGCAGATATGATAACAACAAGGTTGCTTCACACAGCCACAGTAAGCCTAGGGTGAAGAAAAGGGTGGCGGAGGACCATGGAAAGAATACCTCGGTCGACAATTCCTACAAGCTGCGTGGCTCTCTCCCAGCCCTTAAAGGTAGTTACAGAAAGAGATCCTGGATGATCAACACGAGACCGAACGGTAGTGAAGATGTAGACAAGGGCACATCAGCGAGTCTAGAACCTGTCAGGGATACCAATGAGGAGGCCCACGCTCCTAACGTAACTGGTGAAGATGATAGCGGTGATGACAGCGACACCTCCAGCAGTTCCAGCAGCTCCGGCAGTTCAAGCAGCTCCAGTGACTCTGATATCAGTGATGACGATTCACACAGCGGTGGTTCCAAGAAGGTCGGGATACGTCATCGGTTCAAAAGACGTTATCGGTTCAAAAGAAGATCGAACAAGGTGTCACCTCTAAGCAAAAGAATAGCAGAGTGGCTGGGGTCAAACCAGACGCGTACACTGAAACATGTGTATCTGCCGAGCCTGAGACCCATGAGACCCATGAGTGCATAGAGGATGCTGCGTCTTCTGAGACTGAGACCGTCTCTGCTACAACCAATGCACCATCTACAAATGAGGAGGTCGCTTCTACTGAGACCGAAACCCCGTCTACAGATGAGGAGGTCGCTTCTGTCGAGACCAATGCCCCGTCTGCAGCTGAAACAGAGTGTGCGATGTCTACCAATGTGCCTGGATCTACAGCTGAACCTGAGATTGTATCTGCTGCACCCGGGTATCTATCTACCGTTGAGGAGGCGGTGTCTGCAACATCTGCTGTGAATGAGATCATAACCGGTTCCGTGTGTGATACCTCAGAGGAGTTTGCAGCAGCTCTGGTTACCATCCCATGTCAACCGTATGTAATTATATCACACATATCCTGTTCTCAGAAGAAATTGTAATTTGTTGCAATTGAATAATATACTGGTGAATTGTTTCTGTCTGTCTGTTGTTACAGGTGTAGCCAGAGCTATCTGGAAGAAATGCTGAATGATGTCGATTACGCAAACACTTTCCAAGATTGCGAGGTGTCTCAGTTGTACGTCTCTGAGCCGCATGTAACTAAGGCCACTGTGATGAATGTTGAACCTTGTCCAGATCCCCTGATTGCTGCTGCAACCGAGCCTGTTCCCAGCATTACACCCACTCCAAGCGCCATCCCTGATGTGGCATCCGGACCTACAGAGATGACAATCGAATCCTGTATGGTAGACATCTCTATCCCCGTTTACCCTGACAACGCAATGTTTGATGTAGAGAGCGTCTGTGAGTATATTCTTCAACGAAACCAGTCTGTACAGCCTCTAGAGGCCCAGCCGTTCCAAGTTCATCAAGAATACCAAAAACAACAAGTGCCTACACCCCCTCAGCAGCAGCCTCTAGAGGCCCAGGCGCCGTTCCAAGTATATTACTATATATATATATCTATGTTGTAGTACTATTACGATCCTTGTGAACACATACCTTCAACTGACAGTCTGTTTCCTCCAAGCAGCGTTCGAACATCTACTCACCGCTAACAACAGTATGTCTGTAACGAATGCCCCGCGCAGGACGACGGGCCCTCCTCCTCTCCAGCGATCATCCTCGCCGGCGTTCTAAATCGGCGGTCGGGGGAAGATGGTAGCAACACCTGTTCCATATTGGTCATCAGGGTCACTGTTTTTTGTTTCAACCCTCACGGGTTATTGTCTTTGTGTGTTGCTGTTATTCATATTAGATGTAATTCGTTCTTTCGCTAAAACTTCATCTCCTTTTCATTTTCCCTCATCACTCACTTCTCACCCCTCGCAATATCACAGAATAACCCGCCTGCACCAGAGGCACCCATTATAATTTTTTTTGTTCTCACTTACCTGTCTTCGTAGCACTCCTTTTTGTCCTGTTTTCTTCCCACACTCTACCCTAGGTCTCCATGGACGGGCGCGGCGAGGGAGCTGGGGCGCCTGGTCGGGCACCAGAGCTAGAGGAGAGACTCAGAGCCATGGAGGAACAGGTTTCCAATCTGGTCACTGCCCTCGGTGGTCTGATGTCCCACATGGCTGCACGACCGGGCGGGGAACACCCGGTGGATCCAGTTGGAGCCACAGCGCCCCCAGCACCTGGTCGTGTCGAGTCTCGTCACGTCTCGGGAGGAGAACTCCGGAGAGCCAGCCCAGAGAAGTACGATGGCAATCCGGAGGATTGTCGTGGGTTCCTTCTCCAATGTGAGTTGTATCTGGGCGACTTGCCAATATTGGATCGGGAGCAGGTGCGCACGATGATCACGCTCCTCACAGGTCGTGCACTCAGCTGGGCGACGGCACTGTGGGAGAGGGACAGCGAGCTGTTAAGGTCAGTTGCCGCCTTCGTTGGCGAGTTCCGAGCTGTTTTTGACCATCCCGCGGAAGGGAGAGATGCGGGCCAGCGGATGATGCGCCTGGAACAAGGAAGGGGCACGGCCGCGGAGTATGCGCTGTCTTTCCGGACGATGGCGGCGGCCAGTGGGTGGAACGAGCCGGCTCTTCGGACAGCTTTCCGTAGAGGGCTGCGGGTGGAGGTTCGAATGAAGCTGGCTTGTGTAAGCCAATCCATGACGCTGGACGCCTACATCGCCCGGGCCATTGCCATCGACGGCCAACTCCGGGACCGTGAACAGCTGGCGCGCCGTGCGCATCTCCCCCTTCCGCGATTGGAGCCGGAACATGAGCCAATGGAGGTGGGAATTACGAGGCTCTCCGCAGAGGAGAGAGAGAGACGGAGTCGTCAGGGACTGTGTCTGTACTGCGGAGAGAGGGGGCATGTGAGAAGATCTTCCGATGGGACGCAGAAAAGGGGTAAGTGGCCGGGGGGTTCAGATAGGCACAGTAAGTGTAACTAATACTGTTAACATCGCTAGTCCTTTCTGTTGCTCAGTTGTGCTCTCCGGTAACTTCCCTAATTATGTGTCCACAGCCCTGATTGACTCCGGGGCTGCGGGGAGTTTCATTGACCGGACTCTGGTTGACTCTCTTCGGCTGCCGTTGCGCCGGTTGAGGTCCTCAATGCCAGTTCACACTCTGGATGGTCGACCGGTGGGGTCCGGTTCCATTACTCACGTGACCCGTCCAGTCACTCTCACAATTCACGGCTGCCATTTAGAGAGACTGGAATTGTTGGTGATCTCATCCTCCATACATCCGATCATCTTGGGACTTCCTTAGCTCCAGCAACATAACCCAAACATCAGCTGGAGCGCACGAAGGATTCTGTGATGGTCGGAAAAATGTAGGTGGACCTGTATTACACCTACGGTAGGGGCAACATCAGTGGAGAGTCCTGAGAGCGCCCTCAAGGGGAACATTCCGCCAGAATACGAAGATCTATGCAGAGTGTTCTCTAGAGAAGAGGCCAAATGTCTCCCTCCCCACCGAGCGTGGGACTGCGCCATTGACCTCATGCCAGGTGGCACGCCTCCCCATAAACGCATCTATCCACTCTCTATGGCCGCAACGGATTATATGGAGACGTATGTCCGAGAGGCGCTGGAGCAGGGGCATATTCGCCATTCCACATCCCCTGCTTCGGACAGTTTCTTCTTCGTGAAGAAGAGGGACGGGGGTTTGAGGCCGTGCATTGATTATCGAGGTTTGAATGAGGTGACGACGAAGTATCGATATCCAATGCCCTTCGTTCCTGCGGCCATAGAGCAGCTACGGGGAGCGCGATTCTTCACAAAGCTAGACCTCCGGAGCGCTTATAATCTCATACGAATCAAGGAAGGAGACGAGTGGAAGACCGCATTTAGCACGGCGTCAGGTCACTATGAATTCCTCGTGATGCCATACGGACTCGCTAATGCCCCAGCGGTATTCCAGTCGTTTCTGAATGAGGTATTTCGAGAGATGTCGGGGAGGTATGTTGTCGTGTATATTGATGACATACTAGTGTACTCCTCGACATTCTGAGAACACGTGACCCATGTTCGTGCTGTCCTCCAACGACTGTTACAGAATAAACTGTATGTCAAGGAGGAAAAATGCGGCTTTCACCAGACGGCCGTCTCTTTCCTCGGGTATCGTATAGCTCCGGAGGGGGTGAAGATGGAGGAGCTAAAGGTGGAGGCAGTAAGGTCATGGCCAGTCCCCAAAAACATCAAGGAACTACAGAGCTTCCTCGGTTTCGCCAACTTTTACCGCCGGTTCATCAAGGGCTATAGTTCCATCGCCGCGCCACTCACGCCTTAACTCCAGACAGGCCCGCTGGACTTTGTTTTTTGAGCGCTTTCAGTTCACCCTGACCTATCGCCCAGGAACTAAGAATGGCAGGGCGGACGCACTCTCCCGCATCCACGACCGGGGGGCAGAAACGAGGCAGGAGGTGCCCATCCTGCCTCCAGCATGCATCGTAGGACCCGTCTCCTGGGACATAGATGCTGAGATTCTACGGGCAGGGAGACGGGATCCTACCCCTACAACATGCCCCCCGGGTAAGACATACGTACCTCAGAGAGTGCGGGGAAGACTAGTAACCTGGGTTCACACCACACCAGCCACCGGACACCCAGGTATCAGTCGGACCCTGGAAGCGCTCCGGGAGAAATATTGGTGGCCTGGCATGGGGAGGACTGTCATGTGTCGTGTGCGCACAGTCAAAGGTGCCGAGAACGGCTCCTACAGGAAAACTCCTGCCCCTACCAGTACCTCAGAGGCCATGGACACACATAGCGGTAGATTTCGTTACAGATCTGCCGCCAGCAGAGGGGAAAACCACCATCACCGTGGTAGTGGATAGATTTTCCAAGATGGTCAGATTCATCCCACTACCCGGCCTCCCCTCTGCCCTCCAGTTCGCTGAGGTACTATTTCAACAGGTCTTCCGATTGTATGGACTTCCGGAGGACATCGTGTCTGACCGAGGTCCCCAGTTCATTTCCCGGGTGTGGAAAGCGTTCATGTCCAAGCTGGGGGTCGCGGTCAGTCTCACATCCGGGTACCACCCTCAGGCTAATGGGCAGGCGGAGCGCACCAACCAAGAACTGGGGAGGTTCCTTCGATCCTATTGTATGGAGCAGCCAGGTGAGTGGACCCGTTTCCTCCCCAGGGCGGAATACGCTCAGAAGTCCCTGTGCCATTTCTCCACAGGTCTAACCCCTTTCCAGGTGGTGCTAGGCTATCAGCCCAGGCTGTGCCCCTGGGCAAGGGGTTCTAATGAGGTCCAGACGGTGGAGGAGTGGTTTGGGAAGGCTGAGGGAGCCTGGTCCGCCGTCAACGTCCGCCTGCAGAAGGCAGTCCAACGTCACAAGACGCAGGCGGACAGACGGCGGAGTGAGGCTCCAGTGTTCCAACCAGGGGATAAAGCCTGGCTGTCCACAAGGAACCTCCAGCTCTGCTTAACATGCCACAAGCTAGAGCCCCGGTATGTGGGACCTTTCACGGTCCTTCTGAGAGTGAATGAGGTCACCTATAGGTTGAGACTTACACCACCTTATACTAACATGTCTCCCTCTTTCCATGTCTCTCTCCTCAGACCGGTGGTTCCTGGTCCACTAGGGGGATCCGGACCTGCAGTGGAGGTGGCCACCCCCAACGGAGGTGGCCGGGGGTCTGGCATATCGAGTGGAGAAGGTGCTGGACTCTCGGCTACGGCAGGGTCGGGTCCAGTACCTAGTGGACTGGGCAGGTTACGGCCCTGAGGAGCGCAGCTGGGTCCGGGCGGTACACATCTGCGATCCGTCGCTCACGACGGAGTTCCATGCACGCCGTCCGGACAGGCCAGCTCCCCGCCCTCGGGGTCGCCCAGGGCGCCGGCGAGTGGCGACGTCAGGAGCCGCGCCTAGGGAGGGGGGTACTGTAACGAATGCCCCGCGCAGGACGACGGGCCCTCCTCCTCTCCTCCGCTGTCAGGCTCTGGCCATAGAGAAGCCTTTTGCTTCTCTATGTAGCCTTGGTCAGAGTCTGACAGCTCTAGGTTTTGTTTTCTACCTGGTGATTTGTGTTGGATCCCTAATTAGAGGCAGATAAATTGCATTGTCTCTAATTAGGGATACTACTTATGTTTGTAGGTTCCACACCCTAGGTGTGGTCCATTGTCTACATGTCCGTGAGTAAGTGTGCTTTACGTTTGTTTGATTGTATTGTTGGTTTGTTTGTATAGTTCGGAACATTGAGTCTAGAGTTAAATATAAATAAATGTCAAACTATTCCTGCGCTGCGCATTGGTCTGTGTCTGCACCCTCTCGAGACAACATGATGATGATGATTTGGTACTATGCGCTATATTGGTGTCCTGAATATAGTAGAGGTGTTTCTATGGGAACACAAATACACACAGACAGACAAAGCGTATATATATATACAGTGGGGAGAACAAGTATTTGATACACTGCCGATTTTGCAGGTTTTCCTACTTACAAAGCATGTAGAGGTCTGTAATTTTTATCATAGGTACACTTCAACTGTGAGAGACGGAATCTAAAACAAAAATTTCTTTAAGAAGCCCTCTTGTTCTCCACTCATTACCTGTATTAACTGCACCTGTTTGAATTCGTTACCTGTATAAAAGACACCTGTCCACACACTCAATCAAACAGACTCCAACCTCTCCACAATGGCCAAGACCAGAGAGCTGTGTAAGGACATCAGGGATAAAATTGTAGACCTGCACAAGGCTGGGATGGGCTACAGGGCAATAGGCAAGCAACTTGGTGAGAAGGCAACAACTGTTGGCGCAATTATTAGAAAATGGAAGAAGTTCAAGATGACGGTCAATCTCCCTCGGTCTGGGGCACCATGCAAGATCTCACCTTGTGGGGCATCAATGATCATGAGGAATGTGAGGGATCAGCCCAGAACTACACGGCAGGACCTGGTCAATGACCTGAAGAGAGCTGGGACCACAGTCTCAAAGAAAACCATTAGTAACACACTACGCCGCCATGGATTAAAATCCTGCAGCGCACGCAAGGTCCCCCTGCTCAAGCCAGCGCATGTCCAGGCCCGTCTGAAGTTTGCCAATGACCATCTGGATGATCCAGAGGAGGAATGGGAGAAGGTCATGTGGTCTGTTGAGACAAAAAAAGAGCTTTTTGGTCTAAACTCCACTCGCCGTGTTTGGAGGAAGAAGGATGAGTACAACCCCAAGAACACCATCCCAACCATGAAGCATGGAGGTGGAAACATAATTATTTGAGGATGCTTTTCTGCAAAGGGGACAGGACGACTGCACCGTATTGAGGGGAGGATGGATGGGGCCATGTATCGCGAGATCTTGGCCAACAACCTCCTTCCCTCAGTAAGAGCATTGAAGATGGGTCGTGGCTGGGTCTTCCAGCATGACAATGACCCGAAACACACAGCCAGGGCAACTAAGGAGTGGCTCCGTAAGAAGCATCTCAAGGTCCTGGAGTGGCCTAGCCAGTCTCCAGACCTGAACCCAATAGAAACTCTTTGGAGGGAGCTGAATGTCCGTATTGCCCAGCGACAGCCCCGAAACCTGAAGGATCTGGAGAAGGTCTGTATGGAGGAGTGGGCCAAAATCTCTGCTGCAGTGTGTGCAAACCTGGTCAAGAACTACAGGAAACGTATGATCTCTGTAATTGCAAACAAAGGTTTCTGTACCAAATATTGTTCTGCTTTTCTGATGTATCAAATACTTATGTCATGCAATAAAATGCAAATTAATTACTTAAAAATCATCCAATGTGATTTTCTGGATTTTTGTTTTAGATTCTGTCACTCACAGTTGAAGAGTACCTATGATAAAAATTACAGACTTCTACATGCTTTGTAAGTGGGAAAACCTGCAAAATTGGCAGTGTATCAAATACTTGTTCTCCCCACTGTACCAACAACAGATGTATTTAATTTCAAGTAGTGATATACATGACACATGAGCTGACAATAGTCAGATAAACAGTTACAAACAATTACAAGCAGTTAAACACACAGCTCTTTATACAATATTGTCTACAGTTATAGCTTTCGTTCTACTGTATTCGCGGTAAGCGTCTTGAACGCTCACTTTGGTCAAAGGTTCTCTCGTATCATCCAGGTCTCTCTGAACAGCCAGGGTTAACACCTGTCTGTTGATGTACACGGAGGCGTTAAGCTGCAGTCCTACGTTGTCAGAGAGAGTCTTTACGGCTCCGATCAACCTACGCACGTCCAGCCTTCCCCGGAGCGCTCCCAGTAAGTAACGGAGGTCGGCTCTCTGCATCTGGGTGGAAAGGAGTTTGTTCTTGAACTTTGTGTAGTTGTTCTGGTCCCCAATGGTATTCATGGATTCCTTGAGTAGAGCTATGTTGACGTCTAAGCTTGCTATGAATCTCGAAACGGTGTTTATTGCTATATCAACCTCAGCCTCTTCTTTCTTCCTGATCAGGGTTAGGGTATTCTCTTGTTCCATGGGGTGCATGTACAAGGAGATGAAAAAGTTTACCCCACAGGAGAGCACGAAATCGGTCAAAGTGCACACTCCCCGGTCTATGTTGTGTGAGACACCGATACTGTGCATCTTGTGGTTGTCGGTGGCGCATTGGGCCGTAATTGTAAAGGACCCCAGATGTTTATTCAGATCCGTTCTTCCCGGTGATACGACAAGTATCCATTTAACACTGGAGGACACAAGAGTACCGGGTGCTCTCGAATATCCTGTTAAATATGGGGTTGATTAAGCGAGAGGTTGTCTGGATGGGGTTGCAGGCAAATATACCCGTTCCGCTGATTCTAGCCGCTAGCCTATCGACCAGGGTTTCCCGAGTCGCATCGCTGACGCACATGAGCTTCTTGTCAGATGTCAGCCCTATACTGTAAGTACCGCAGAAGGCCACCCCAAGCATTGGCTGCATTATGTCTGTGGTTAGCTTATCTCCGTTCACTCTCTCGACGGTATCCTTGAAGGGATCTCCTATGGGGTCGAGTACACCCTTCTCAAACTCCGCAATGTGAAGGGTGTTGCAGAAGAGCTTATGATTACATTCCTCGTTGTTGCGGCGTCTGCTGTGGTGCTTGTTTCTAACCCTGAGCACTGAGCTGAAGGGATGGAGTAGAGTTGGCATACAAGTGTAAGCTTCGGCTCGCATCATAGGGTCGAGTGTAACAGACCCGTTTAGTCTTTCGGAGCGGCCGGTCGTGAAGATGCTATTGGACTCTGGGCAGAACCCGTTGAATGCGTCTGCGACCACCATGTCGAAGGGACCACCTGTGTTTATGTGCACGTCTCCTCCTCGCACGTCTTTCATGTACAGGTTTGGGATGTACACCCCGGGGGATTCTAGGGTCTCTGGTATCACAACAGACTCGCAGTATTGGTTGACGGTGTGCACCTGGTGCGTATTGTGAGCCGTGGGCTTGCAGATGATCTCGGTGCCCAGCGTGTATAGCGCATCCAGTGAAACGTACACCTCTGAACAGTAGGTAGGACATGCCTGAGTAGTATCTTGTGTCATAGTGATCACGTATGACATTGTGCGCCAACAGGGTGCTGTAATGCATCCCCAGCAACACCTTGGCTAGGTTGTTGCTGATAGCCACCAGCTTTTGCAGTCTGATCGCCCACATGTAGGTGACCACGGATGTGTCGCTAAATCCGGTGTCAGTGCAAAGCTTGTGTGTCAATCCGGTAGGCTCAAACATGTCACTGACATCTGACCCGCCCCGTGGCACTACCTTGGAGTCTCTTGGTCCCTTGGTCTCCATTCAAACGTAGCACGGTTAGAGCGCTCTCGTTTGTCAGGTTTAACTTGTTGGTTAGATTGAGTTCGTGCTCTCTGTATGGGATAAGGGTGTGGACAGTGTGCCCTAGGTTCACATTATCAAAGCGGTATACTCAAGCTCCTAGGACTGCGAGGATGATCCAGTACATGAGATTACAATAGTCCACATCATCCAAGGTGAAGGTCCTTGGGTAGCCATAGTGTGTAACCACTTCACTGCCATTGACATTGAAACACACAGGCATGGAGGCTATCACAGAGTTGTTTCTGCTCCCAACTATACCCTTGAACAATCCGATCAGGCTGTTCACCAATCCCTCCAATTGTACCAATACGGTACGTTCCCCTTGTCCGCGAGAGCACGCCTTATGTGAACAGCGCAGATAGGGTCCGTTAACCAAGACCAAAATATTCTTCCCTTGGTCCAGTCGGCAGTATCCAATCTGGGAGTGGGTCCTCCCTGGAGGATAATACGTCTCAATTCAATCATTGAGGCTATACCCTGTTCGTATTGGAGCACCCGTTCGAGGAATATCAAGTTATCTCCCAGTCATTTGGTGTGCTCTGTATCACCGAAGTGAGTGAGCAACTCGCTGCCGATCTGAGCGATTTCGCTGTCGATGTTGTTCGTGGCCGATGAGTTGAAAAGTGCCACCTGGGGCCTGACAACCCAGCGCTCAGGCACGCGGTGTTCTCTATCACTATTGTCCCGTGGCCTAGGTACGACCTTGCAGGCGTCGAACTCGAGTATGGACGCTGGGTTCTTGATCTTACTGTACTAGTCTCTACTGTGCCTGAGACAGGCCAGGTTTTGTACAGGAATGGTGTTGGGATCACCGCTCATCAATGAGTTGACATCATTTTGCAGTCTCGTCCTACGCTCGTGAGTGAACAGCTCTTTCGGGTTACCCACAGTAGAGGGTGATCGCTGGGCAAGCTGTCTGTAGTTAATGTCGTAGGCGTCTGTGGCGGAGAGGACATGTGAGGGGTTGATTTGATTCAGAGCAGGAGGCGTGCAGCCGACCGTGAAGTACTCCCACTTGAAACCTTCTGAGTTACAGAATGCCTTGTGTTCAGTTGAAGTGTCTCTGTTGTTACCGTACTCCATCTGTACCCCGTCAACCTGCACAATTGGGATCTTATCGGTGGGACCTCATCCGACTCGAATGTAGTTTACCTTCATGTCTATAGAGTTGTCCTGGAAGCAGGATTTGTTGGTGAAGGGTAGGTCCTTGTCACCCAAAGCGTGCTGGGTGACCTGTTGCATAGTGAACTCGTAGCCTACCCCAATTCTACCCTGCTCGTATCACGCCATTGGAGCTTTTCTTGGAGATGACGCGGAACAGGATCATGACTTCGGGCATATCTCTCCCCAGTTTCCTCCGAGCGTTTTCCAGCGAGCAGACAAAGGAGTCGGGCTGTGTGTTGATCATACCGCATATGAGTTCCGCCATCACCAAGACAGAGTCCAATTTCTCGGCTCGACTGGAGCTCTTGGTCCTTTGCGCGACTCTGTCTGTCAAGGTGGGTTGAGCGGTGCAATATCTGAGCACCACAATGGTCCTAGTTAGCTCCCAGGAAGTGCTGACCCTGTCCAACTCTCTTCTGATCAGATCCGTTGCCACCGAGGGCACTGTAACACTCAGGAGGCTTCCGAATTGCATCGTGACCACCTTGGACGTATGCTGGAACACTTGGCTGTACTCCCTGGTCTGCACTCCATTGCTGATTGTGACGTACTTGCCCTGCTGAGCCTCGCGCTGGTCCGTGATCCTGTAGCGCCTGCAGAATCTCGTACCCGTAGGAACCGCTTCGTCGGGGACCAGCATCTTGTATACAAACCCAGCGAGTAGGCGACTCGTCTCTCTCTGTTGTCTGAACAGGGTAACTCCCATGTGAGCCTGCAATATCACGACCATGGCGTCGGCTGAGATGGAACTGTTGGTGGCCGAGGCTCCGATTATGTTATCGGTCATGTACTCAGCGAATGTGCTGTTCGGAGCGACCAGGAAGTTGGGAGCTTTCACCAAAGCACGACCGTCTCTAGTGGTTTCAGCGTGTAGCTGCTCGGGTCCATGGTTACCACACTCATGATGCTGTCAATGTCGGGACCTTTCTAGTCGATTGAATTATACGGACTCGGACTATAGCCGAGATAGAGCCAATCTCAAGACGAACACACAGAGTGCAGTGTTAATATGTTTATTTTTACAGTTACACAGTCTTGAGTGTAACGCATACCCTTGTGGCACAGCCTAGGAGGCCTCTTGACTTGCGCTCCGTTAGACGTTCCCGGGAGCTTATCGAGAGCTCGTTGCATCTCGTTGGAGCACTTTTTGTGGTACATTAGTAAACTCGGGTCGTCACCGTGTCGTCTCAGCAGGTGTTCCGCGACAATCACATCTGTGGTCACGTCGATGGCCTTGCGTTTGAGATTGGAGAGCTGGAACACACACGCCCGGACCTTGGCGTCCATGTCTTCTTCGTCTTTGTCGTCGTCGGTGTCGTCCTGGTAGTAGTGGTAATAACCACCTCCTCGATTCAGGTTACTCGGGTTCTGCCTGTTGCTACACAGACAACAGAAGGCTCTAAACAGCATCAAGAACATCTCGGAGACTCATCCCCTAGGCTGGGAACTTTGTAAGTATACGAGAAAGCACGTTTGTATCGTTAACCAGACATCAACGCCTGATAGGATAGAGTCTTTGTGCTGCCCGATCGGACCGCGAAGGGAGATGAAGAGAGCTGCGACTAGCGCGTCCAGAGAGCAGCTGGTCCGCTGCGAGAAGGAGCTGGCTGAGGTCGCTTTGGAAGACAGAGGGAGCTCCTACGGAGTAGACATGTTCAGAAAAAGAGAGTGCTGTCAACGCGAAAGGGGGGGTCGGTCCGACAATGTCGACTACGAGCGTTACGGGCTGATCCCTATCCATCGGGACGTCGACTCCTGGATGTACGTGAGTGACGATCCACAGATGGCCATAGTGATAGAGGAGATTGTCAACACATTGTCAACACATGGAGCTGCTACTTTACAACGTCTTGGGGAGCAAAAGCGAGAGCTTCACTTGCTTGGTGCGGTACCTCATCAACTACTACTCCTTCAACCACATGTGCGAACACATCAAGACAACCCTGAGGAACATGATCCGCTGGACTGTGTTGGCGGGCTTTGTGCCCTGCGTTTTCTTGCCTTGGAAGAAACTCAGAGCTCTCTGCCTGGGTTTATCGGGGAAAGCAACCGTAACCAACCTAGTCTCTTCCAACCCGGCAGTCCACAGGGAGGCTCACAAGAAGCAGTGGGATGATGATGATGATTGTGATGATAGGTATAACCGAAGTAAACTGAGGAGAATTGAGAGGCCTGAGAGACAGCGGAGGTCTGGTCACGTAGCCCTAGGGTATCACGTCATCGGCAAGGGTAGCCACAAGCAGCACGGACCTCGCATCAGGACTGTGCGGGGCGGTCTCACCCCCCCGGACGCCGCATCCGAAGCCGTGCAGGAACGAGAGGCTCACGAGAGGGCTCTGCCTTCGGTGTTGGACGTCCCGCTCGATCAACTTGCGGACACACTGAAACTGCTGATGAGCCGTTCTGTCCCTGAGACGCAGGTCGCCGCGGTGTGCAAGATCATCAAAGACTGGGTCGACCGAGACGTGGCGCTCAAGCTGCCCAGTCATACCCGAGTGCAGAGCTTCTACCTGTCTTGCCTTCTACGACACGGAGACGGACCTTGTTACGACCACCGTGGACGGGGTCCTCTACAGGCACATCTCCATGTGGGACAGTTGCTGGTCAGGGGGTTCCGATCTGTCGTCGTTGTCCAAGAGAGCTCATCTGACGGTCAAGAGCTGGGCTACTCTCTTTCGCAAGATCATACAGGGGCTTACCATGGCCTCTACCAGACACATATACACCAGCACAGGCGTGGACCGCTCCTCTTTGACGCACCTGGCCGACGTGATGGTTTCATCCCGAGGAGAGCAGCAGCGCGCGGGACCTTCGGTGGTGGGCAACGCGTTCGGCAAACATTTACTCGACAACCTGTCCCGATTCCTGGCCAGCGACCAGCAGCCCGATATGTTTGGGTTGAACACGGCCGAGAGGGACAAGAGGGAGCTGAAGTTGCGGATTGCTGAGGGGAAGAGAGGGTATAAGGAGAAGATGGAGGAGAAGCTGAGGCAGAGCCAGGTGAGAGAGGTGTGGAAGGGTATGAGAAATATCACTGGCTTCAAAAAGTCAAACAGTGGGCAGACGGAGGGGACCCAGGACAGAGCCAATGAGCTGAACAAATTTTTTAACAGGTTTGATACTGGCCCTGTCCACCTCCCTTCCAGCTCCCCAGGCCACACACCCTCACGGCTGTCCCACCCCCACTCTACTGAAAGAGATACTCTGGCCTCACAATTGGTATGCGAGACGCTGTCGGCACTCGGGGCTCCGCTTGTGTTCAAGGTGTTACACGAGCAGAGCAGGCTGACTCTGGAGCGGTTGCGGTGCGGCGGAGACCGTGAGATCCCCACGATAGCCGATCCCCAATGCTTTGGGGGACCTGTGTATTGTGGCAGTTGGACACGGACCTAGGCACTCTCTCACGCGCAACTGTTAACCAACACACGGACCTGTCACCAGTCCCGTCTTCGGTTCAGTGGTTGATCGTGAGGCTCACGTACATGGGTTTAGAGGTGACCAGGTGCTCGGGAGGAACTTCTACCAAAGACGTTATACAGGCTCCCTACTGGGCAGTTATACTCACTGCCCTGTGTTGTGGAGCTCTGGACTGTTGGTCGCGCGACACAACCTAACGGCTGTGTTGAGAGTCGAAGATCATCTACTCCCGAGTGATCGAGAGAAGGACGAGTTGTGTCAGCGCTGTGGGTACGCATATAAATCATCACCGGTGGTGTGTGAGCCTGAACCCAAGAGGGTGTCAGCTGTGTTGCAGATAGACAACTTTCTCCTGGGTGGTATCTGCACCACTCTGTGCGCTACGGTCTCCCGTCATACCTGCGATGGATGGATCGCAGCCGGATTAGAAAAAGAAGCACATTACCCTCCAATCAACCGAGGTCGGGCAGAACGGGAACGTAGATATTGCCTCAATCACCGGAGGGTCTACAGCTCAAGCTGTGAGGAAAAATGGGAACTCGAAAAGTGGAAGGGAGAAGAAGATAAACATTGGAGAGAAAGAGGAGAAGTCGACCAAAGTCAAGCAGAAGAAGACATCCAAACCTCCAGCTCATGTGTCCTCTCTCTGTGTGAGAAAAGAGCCAGAACGAACCAGATCGCCTCGTGGTGGGAGGACAGATCAAGGTGCTACTAGGGTCAAGAAAAAGAAGAAAGAGGAGAAGAAAGAGAAGAAGAGCGACAAAGATACAGACCGAGGCAAATGCTCTCGACGTACAGGGGAGGAGAAGAAGAAAGAGGAGAAGAAAGAGGAGAAGAAAGAGGAGAAGAAAGACCAGAAAGAGAAGAAGAGCGACAAAGATACAGACCGAGGCAAATGCTCTCGACGTACAGGGGAGGAGGAGGAGAAGACCAAGAGCGATCGAGACCGAAGCGAAAGAGTAGAAGGAAAGAGGCCGAACAAGACCCAGACCCAGGCTGGTGGTCATGGCAGAAGGACTGTCGACAGAGACAATGCAAGAGAAGCAGGTGCAGCGCCGATGGGCAAACGGTACGCAAACACAGGTTCTGGGAGCTCTACCTCTCAAGATCACAACACGGGGGAGACGAACGCTGTAGATCCTCCACTTCGATCAGATATTGGAAGCGATTCTCGTGCCACATTCTTCAATATCATATCAAAACTGTTCCCTTTGGCTATCAAGGTGGACCCCTCAACATCTAGCACAGAGCCTGACGGCGTCTCCACAGCCCCGGTCGCAGGATCTCCAGAGCCCAGCGCCCTGGATGAGACCTTAGTAGCAGTTGAGGCGCTGGAGAGTACTTTCGAAGACCTGGCTAAGTGGTTTGAATCGTTTGAGAGTACGAGACCTCGGAACGTCATAGGGTTCAATCTGGCTATGGAACTGTACAGGTCAGATGTTCAAAGAGTATGAGAGTCAGATACGCAACATAATAGAAACCTTGAGTTCAGAGCATACACCCATGGAGGTGAGCTGTTATACTACACGGCAGAGACGTATCAAAACCCCAGTAAAACGAAAACCTTGCCACATCGAGAGTAGCGTATCTGACAACCACCCCCCCACACTTAAGAACAAGCGTGAAGTGAAACCCGAAGTGAAACCCGACGTGAAGACCGAAGTAGAACCAGGACACAGTGTCAAGTCTGAGAAACAAGAAGTGAATCCTGAAATCAACTTCAAGTCACAAGTGCACCGGGGCGAGTGTGAAGTGCTACCACAACCAGATAATTGGGGTTCTTCAATCCAGGAACATGTCGGTGGGCACAGTGAGGTTCACACGTTCAACATTGAACTTCGTGAACATGATACCATTGTCAGGATACCCATTCCAGAGTACATAGCAAGCTTGAGTAAACATGGTGATGTCAAGATCATCAACTTAGGATATCAGAGCGCTATTCGTACTCTATTGGGTGTGTTACAAGTCAAGGAAGATGAAGTCGAGGCTTGCTCTGAAGTTACACTAAACTCCTGTCATTGTTCACAGATGGAAGTGATCTCTAAGAGACTGAAATGTACACTGTAGAAGCTATTGAAACGAATCAGCTTGTATTACATAAGGGGGTATAAATAAATGCAACATTTTCAACAAAGTGAGTTGTCCAGAGTTGTTTATTGTTACCAGGTCATCACATATCTTAGTAGTGTTATCTGAGTAGTGTTTTACAATGTATCGTACAAATTGATTATTTACAACACAACGTATACAGTGGGGAGAACAAGTATTTGATACACTGCCGATTTTACAGGTTTTCCCACTTACAAAGCATGTAGAAGTTTGTAATTTTTATCATAGGTACTCTTAAACTGTGAGTGACGGAATCTAAAACAAAAATCCAGAAAATCACATTGTATGATTTTTAAGAAATTAATTTCCATTTTATTGCATGACATAAGTATTTGATACATCTGAAAAGCAGAACTTAATATTTGGTACAGAAACCTTTGTTTGCAATTACAGAGATCATACGTTTCCTGTAGTTCTTGACAAGGTTTGCACACACTGCAGCAGGGATTTTGGCCCACTCCTCCATACAGACCTTCTCCAGATCCTTCAGGTTTCGGGGCTGTCGCTGGGCAAAATGGACATTCAGCTCCCTCCAAAGATTTTCTTTCGTGAGGCTCACGTACATGGGTTTTTTCGGGGCCTGGACATGCGCTGGCTTGAGCAGGGGGACCTTGCGTGCGCTGCAGGATTTTAATCCATGACGGCGTAGTGTGTTTTTCTAATGTGTTACTGGTATTCTTTGAGACTGTGGTCCCAGCTCTCTTCAGGTCATTGACCAGGTCCTGCCGTGTAGTTCTGGGCTGATCCCTCACCTTCCTCATGATCATTGATGCCCCACGAGGTGAGATCTTGCATGGTGCCCCAGACTGAGGAAGATTGACCGTCATCTTGAACTTCTTCCATTTTCTAATAATTGCGCCAACAGTTGTTCTCATCCCAGCCTTGTGCAGGTCTACAATTGTATCCCTGATGTCCTTACACAGCTCTCTGGTCTTGGCCATTGTGGAGAGGTTGGAGTCTGTTTGATTGAGTGTGTGGACAGGTGTCTTTTATACAGGTAACGAGTTCAAACAGGTAAAGTTAATACAGGTAATGAGTGGAGAACAGGAGGGCTTCTTAAAGAAAAACTAACAGGTCTGTGAGAGCCGGAATTCTTACTGGTTGGTAGGTGATCAAATACTTATGTCATGCAATAAAATGCAAATTAATTATTTAAAAATCATACGATGTGATTTTCTGGATTTTTGTTTTAGATTCCGTCTCTCACAGTTGAAGTGTACCTATGATAAAAATTAGACTTCTTCATGCTTTGTAAGTAGGAAAACCTGCAAAATCGGCAGTGCATCAAATACTTGTTCTCCCCACTGTATATATTGTATAGCCATTCCACTGACTGTGTTCTTACAAATAGATTGGTATTCAACAGAGTACTGTGTCTCAACGTATCCTTGACTCTTTACGAAGTAAACACTCTTCGAAGCGCAGTGATTGCTTTACTACAGACAGTACATCTTACGTTGTAGCATGTACATGTTAAATGGCCGCAATCTGAGACCCATTGCTTCGGCTTCAAGCATGCTTTGCACCTACAATCAGAGTAGTGTGATATTTCCATGTGCCTGTATAAGCTGGAATCCTTTCTGCAAATGCCGCATGTGAAGCCACCACCGTTCTTCAGTTGTTATATACAGGTTGTACAACACAGGTGTTCACATTCAAGGTATGAGTTAGCAGTGGTGTAGCAGCAGAAGCAGGCAAAGGGGTTGGTGTCCTCCGATCCAGTGTCCTCCGATTCGTCATCCGACAAATCTACAAGCCCTGGCCCTATACGATAGAAACACAGAAGTCACCATTAGAACAATATTCTACACCAACAGCAGTGCAAGTAGGGTTCACACTATTCCTACCCATAATGAAACGTGTGTTGTCCGTTTCCACTTCCACCATGTATGTCTCTCTATCTCCTCTCTCTCTATCCCTGAGGCCTGGATCAACACACTGGACAAATCGACCGTCTGCCTTGATGACATTTCTCAAGTTTGCCAGGTCCTTGTTGTAGTACAGGGCAACTGGTATGCACTTGACCTCTGTGTCCGTTGAACTGTTTCTGTTCGAACTGGTGGTTGATTGCAGTGGTGGTATAGCTGCCGGGGCGGGGTGGACCCCCTTAACTACTGCCAAGGTGTTAGTCAAGTGGTTGTAGAAGCTGACTCCTGGTATACTGTTGGTGTGTGTGACACTATATTTGTTGGTGTTTCCGGTCAATCTGTTTTTGTCTTCCAATAAGGTATTGAACGTCCCCCAGTCCTCCATTGAATTATGTCTCGGTTCTACCCACATATTTGTCATTACAGTCAGTATCTGTTCTAGATATTTAGGAGCACTTTTAGATGCTACTTCAACCCAGATGTGTATCCAACCTCGGCTGAAAAATCAGACCAATGTTAGGTCTATATGAGTTCAGAACACATGACCATGACTGTGATACCCAACCTCGGATGAAATATCAGACCAATGGTAGGTCTATGTATGTGAGTCTGAGTTCAGAACCTCAGACCCATACATTCCGCTTGCAGGAGAACGTGTTTGCCAACGCCTACACCGACAACAGTCTTGCTCATTCGGGTACGCACGAATGCAGCTGCCAATGAGGGTAAAACATCATTGTGCTCTTGCTTCCGGTGCTGCTGCTTGTGTTAACATTCCGTGGGGTGTTGATGGATAGACATGTCACAGCATACAACCCTGTTGGTCTTGATACCGTGGTTTATAATACATAAGCTATACCAATTCTGTAATGTATCCTAAGTGGAGGCAATGCTATGGTGCATTACTATCATGGTGTGTGTTATATGTAACAACTACTGTTGAGTTTGCAATAAAAGGATTTCAATGCAAACCATCCCATTCTCTGCCTATATTAATTTACGGTATCTAATCAGGGCTCATGTATCCAACTACGGACATACCGGCTGGTACGTGAATGACTGAAAAGTTCAAGATGGGGGAAACATATACCATCCCCCACACACTTCCAATTCACAATACGTACAGAGATTGTCGGGTTTTGTACGTTCCATGTTCGCAACCTCTCTCATATACATGTACTACATAATATATATATCACACAATAATATAAATCACACAAGCGTGTTATACACATAGACATTTACACAGCGATTTCAGTTTCCTGTGCAACAGGCGGTTCATACACAGCGCGTTTCCTACTGTGCCTCGGTCTCTTACAACAGAGACAACAACATATCACACAAGACGTTGAACTGATAACCAACACGGCCGCAACTGTCACGACTGGGTGAATTGACAGACCAAGGCGCAGAGCAGGTATAGTTCGACATTTTATTATACTATGTACAATTAACTCAATGACGAACTATAATGACAAAACAATGAAACTGAACACACTAAACGAAAATACACTTACGTAGCCGGACATGTAGACATACAAACAATGACCCACACAGCAGGTGTGGGATAAGGCAACTTAAATAGAATCCCCAATCAGAGACAACGGCTCGCAGCTGTCTCTAATTGGGGATTCAGCACAAAAAGGAAAACATAGATCTAGGCCTACTAGATCTGTCAGGCTCTGACCCTGGCTATCTAGAGGAGCCAAAGAGCTCCCTATGGCCAGAGTCTGACAGTACCCCCCCTCTAAGGCGTGTACATTTCAGTCTCTCGGACCGCGATAAATACATATTAAAACAAATTTAATCATGAAAATAAATGACATGGGAGGGTTGGGGAGGGACACTTCACCTCGGTGGCGGTTCTGGCCCCGTTGAAGTGGACACTTTCCTCCCTGACGCAAGTCTGATGACCTGTCCTGGAATGGGACCAGGTCTGGCGAACGGCTCCGGCCATGGAGCGGGGCAGACGCCCAGACCCGGACTGTGCACCGGTGTAGCAGGTGGTTCCGGCTCTGCAGCTGGGCAGACGTCCGGACCCCGACTGGGCACCGGTGGAGTGGACTGCTCTGGCATGGGATTGGAGCAGACGACCGGCCCCGGACTGGGCACCGGCCCCGGACTATTCCGATAACCTTTGCTAGGTTGAGGATCTTGTCTTTGTTGTTGTTTACTGTAGCCCCGATCGCTGATGCGACACCTTTGGCTTTGTCAGAGGTGGCATATTTCTTGATATTGTCCAGGGACTGCTTCAGTTTTTCAGTTTTTGAAGATTTTGTATTAACTTGATAGGTGCCTCTAGATGTGCCACTTTACCAGAGCTAACCTTTTTGGTTCCAGCGTAGACTTCGCAGTTTCTTGAAGTCTTGCATGTATCACATTGAGTCGTCAGACATTGTTTCATGGTAACGCTTGTGTAACAGAGTGCCTTCTGGACATCTCCTCCAGGACATTTGTAGGACACTTCGATTTCATCTGACCTGTAGTTCCTCAGCCGTAGTCCATCCAAATTGCTGGTACTCACGATTCTGTCGCCATCGTTTTTCTTAGTGAAGTCTTTAAAGAGTCTAGTTTCTTTGCAGTTCGCCACGCTGCAACAGGCGAGGTCCTTGTAGTCTTTGTATTTGGAAAACCTGCCTATGGCAGGAGCCTCAACCCTTACGGTTAAACCACTAGGACAATGGACATTGTAGTTCTTGGTCTCAGCTGAGACCTTGTATGTAGAAACACAAAGTAGTACCACAATGAGTTTCATGTCCCCTGTTATCTTTGTTTTTGGAAATCAGTCAAAGATTTCTCAAGGTTTATGCTGAGTGAGTTGTTAGAGCTGATATATACACCCTGATGTTGGAAATCCCCTGCATATGTAACACCGTTTCCTGAGACTTGGTTGGGCGATTCCTCCAGGGCTGGATGGTTTCTGTTGACATGTGTTTAACCTTGGTTGGAGAGGCCTCCACAGGTGGATGGTGTCTGTTAACAAGCGTTTAACCTTCGTTGGACAGGTCCTCCGAGGTTGCATGGTTCCTGGTGACACACGTTTAACCTTGGTTGGAGATTCCTCCACGGCTGGATGGTTTACTTTTCTCACACATGTGAAACCTTGATTGGAGATTCCTCCACGGCTGGATGGTTTCTGATAACATGCGTTTAACCTTGGTTGGACGATTCTTCAACAGATTGAAGGTTTCCTTTGCTCACACATGTGAAACCTGTCGCTAAGATATAAAAGAGCGGACTCTTTCTTCAACCGGAGTCACAGTCATGTTGCTACTACTGGTGATGGTTTATCTTGTTACCCTTAGCGAAGGCTGCAGAGGACATGATGGTTGTTGCAAGTGTCCACCGGGGACCAGGTTGGGTGACCGAGGAACTTGTGAAGATCCAAAGTGTACACCTTGCATGAGTAAAGAATATACGGCTGTACACAACCGGCTGACAATATGTAGGCTACAACCTTACTGTGATCCCAACCGAAACTTTGCAACATTAAAGTACTACGATCAATCCAAGAAGCACACCTGTAGGTGCAAAGAAGGATTTCATTGTTCAAATGACGATTTTTGTATCATATGTATTCCTCATTCAACCTGCGAAGAAGGTTTTGTCCAAGTATCTCCGGGTAATCACACTCATGACGTCATGTGTGACCCTATACCGGATCGGTCTGACATGTTTAACCCATTTCTATTACTTTCCGGGATTCCTGTCTTGGCTGTGATAGTGGTCATAATCGTAATCTGTAAAAAGAAAGCTTGAATCGAATGTCCACATGTTCGCAATATCTTCAGGAGTCTTTATAATTCCCTTATGGTCAGGCAACCGGTCGATGTTCCGTGTGGAAAATAAATACTCCAGACGGAACTGACTACACAAAACCTGTCTCATGGCAGCGGTTGTGAAAACCAAGGACCTCGTGTGATTCAGTGTATTTGTAATGTACCAAAGAAAGTATGTCTGATCACAATCGCGGTAATGACCTTGGCTTCGGGACTGAGCTTCGGACTCCTCACCTTGGTGGACTGGGGCCTGATGGCTTACTGTGACACTTCGGTTTCTGTTTACACTTTCCCCTTAGGCCATTCCATAACGGACCATGGCCTTGGACAGATGGAGACAATATCCCTGTCTAGTTTCTTGAACAGATGTAAACAGCAAAATTAGTTCAATGTACCCAGAACGGTGAAGTTCCACAAGGCTATTAAGTGCGTAAAGGCAACCAAGTACCATAAAAAAGGCAATTCAGGGACAACCTCACGAATAGACAGTGACGGTTCAAAGGATTCTATGTCGGGACACGTTGGAGCTTCTGGTTCTTTTGTTGGACTAAAGGCTTCAGCAGAAGCATCTTTCAGCAAAACCGAAGCGGCGGAGAAGACGGTAGAGAAAAGCGTGGCCACAAGCAACAACGTAGCCATCTCTCTTACAACTTACCAATGTGAAGTGGGTTCTGTGATGGTTTCGTCCTACACGCCCAGCAGCACACTCCAGCAAGATATAAACACCCTGAACAAAGATCCTTACAACAATATAGATGGGTTTTTACGTATGTGGGGTTACGCATTTGTGAGCTCTATTACAGTGGGTGGGTATTACAGTTCATTCAAGATTTATTCAACCTGTAACAAAGAGGCTATAGAAGGCCTGCCACAGAGCGCTGTAATGAGGTTGCTGTGAAAGCAGAGGTGACAGGTGGTACGTTTGGGGCAAGTGTTGGTACGGAAAGGGTTATGTGTAACACTGAAGGGTTGTCTGAGTCCCAAAGACACACATTGGCAGAAATTACCAAAGAATCTCAAATAATTCAGATCGGCGGTGATCATTTGTCTGGTGACACAGATTGGGAAACTACATTGAAAATGAATCCCTACCCATTACAGTTGAAAATAACTCTGATAACCGCAATCCATGGATTTACCACAGAGGCTGTGGCTCTGATAAAGCGCAGGGCTGAAAATGTTCAGTTATCTGTCGCGCCCATGATGACAAGGCAGTTAACCCACTGTTCCTAGGCCGTCATTGAAAATAAGAATTTGTTCTTAACTGACTTGCCTAGTAAAATAAAGGTAATAAATAAATTGATACTGTCGAGAATGCTCTGGACAAGTGTCCTTTTTTTGTCATGTTAGACAGGACTGTTGTGCATAACATTCTGATTGTCATATTCTTGCTGGGGAAGTGGATGCCGATGTGGATGCCTAAGAACTTTCCATGTTATCTTATGCCGAAGGTAGATCGAATTCGCCTCACCGTGGTACCCACGTCTACTCCCCAACCAAACTATCCCAAGAGAAGCATAACGCATCAAAATGACATCTTCACTATACGGATAGCTTCACGGTACATAACTTCACGGTACCACCCTGCAGGGCTTCGTGTACTCAATGTTCGAACGACAGGCTTAACGCCTGAGATATTGTTGGTGTTGGTGGACCCCATGAAGACCATAAGGGAATCATTGAAAGATGACGGTCGGTTCAGCTCAGAGGTACTTGAGTCCCTACTCGAAGCTCACAACTCGCAATTCACCATCTCAAGATCAAGATCAAGTAATCGTGGTTCCAGTGGATCAATTTGGTTTGGTTCTGGAACGTAATGCCAATTATGGTCTATACATGAGCAAGAACATGTACAGCTCGTATGTGACACTGTTCAGAGACACGGTGTCAACGGCCTACGAGGGGGTTCTACGCGTACACCAGAGAGCTCAGAGCAAGGCGCAAGGTGTCATGTACGTGCCTCTCACTGCAGGCTTGGGTGCCGATCAGAGCGAATGTCAAGGAGGTTCCCACTCTGTCAGGAACATGGTCTTGCACTCTGTACTGGAAGGGATCGAAGCCCCCCCTCACTCAGCAGCGGGTCGGCAAACGCTGAGGTAGACAGTGTCTCGTGAAGACCCCCTTCGCTTAGAGCAGTCGCTCTCTGCGTTCATGAAACGTGGGGGTCTGGAGGGTCAGGGCAAAGAGGGGAGGTCCGCTGTTCATCGGAGTAACCAGGAACACGTCCCCTTTAAGGCATCTACGTCAAGTGTCCTACCAGGGCCTCTTTAAAAGCGGGTGCTGTTCCATTCACCTTGGTCAAAAGATTCACCTGCTCTGTAGCGCTTTACAAGGAGGAGAGGAGTAGGGAGATACAGCGGGTGAAATAAGTATTGAACACGTCACCATTTTTCTCAGTAAATATATTTCCAAAGGTGCTATTGACATGACATTTTCACCAGATGTTGGTAACAACCCAAGTAATCCATACATACAAAGAAACCAAAACAAATAAGTTCAGAAATTAAGTGATGTGTAATAATGTGAAATGACACAGGGAAAAAGTATTGAACACACTTACTGATATTTATTTAATACTTTGTACAAAAGCCTTGGTACTGACAGCTTCAAGACGCCTCCTGTATGGAGAAACTAGTCGCATGCATTGCTCTGGTGTGATTTTGGCCCATTCTTCCACACAAACAGTCTTCAAATCTTGAAGGTTCCGTGGGCCTCTTCTATGAATCTTGATCTTCAGTTCTTTCCATAGATTTTCAATGGGATTTAAGTCAGGTGATTGGCTGGGCCATTCTTCTTTGAAACCAATTGAGAGTTTCCTTGGTTGTGTGTTTGGGATCATTGTCTCGCGGAAATGTCCACCCTCGTTTCATCTTCATCATCATGGTAGATGGCAGCAGATTTTTGTCAAGAATGTCTCTGTAAATTTGCCCATTCATCCTTCCTTCAATTATGTGAAGTTTGCCAGTACCATTTGCTGAAACGCAGCCCCACACCATGATGTTCCCACCTCCAAACTTCACTGTTGGTATGGTGTTTTTAGGGTGATGTGCAGTGCCATTTCTCCTCCAAACATGGTGTGTATTATGACATCCAAACAGTTCAAGGTAACAGGTTCTGCATAGGCAATTCTAGAGCCCCTCGACTGGGCATAACCAACGCAGACGGTGCCGCCTCAGCCCCTATTGCCATCTGCGAGGTATCAAGCGCAGCGAGTATAAAGGATCGGGACCCGAACTACAAACCCACCGCCACAGAGATCAGGGACATTCTCATACCCTCCTCCTGTGACGCGACCATTCTCTCTGTGGACCGAGCCGTCTACACTTCAAACTATCTTTCGGTGGCACTCGACGTAGCCACCTTCTACATGGTGGCTGAAGTGGGCCATGTAATCATGAAGGTCTCCTTTGACGAGTGCCTCGTTCCCATCTCATCCGCAAGCCGCGATTTCCCCGGGGACATCAATACAGTAGCCGAAATGCTATCCAAGGTGAGAGTGTCCACGTACTCCACCGCTATCATGCTGGACGCGACTGACTGGGGCATGACTGAGTCCTCTCGCGCAAACTGGCAGGGCTCTGATTTCACCAGGGTCACAGTTGATCTCGCCTCGGCTCTGATCAGAGAGGGGGTGTCGAAACTCTTCCTCAGGCTGCCCAGATCACACAAGCTCTTGAGCGGCATAGACTTCTCGCAGCTGGGCGCGTTTGATGCTTTCATCACACCCCAAGGTTTGGTCAACATGAGTCGAGCTGGACACTGTCAGAACATGTGGGCGTCCGGGAGCAGAGACGAATCCTCCACTGGGGTCATGTCGTATCTCTTGACTCTGCTAAGGCAAGGAGTAAGGGCCAACAAGGTAATCTTCACACTGTCTCTTACCGGGGGCCTGAAGATCAGGCCGCTCGAACAAAGAGATTCGCAGCAGTTCGACATCACCGGCGAGCTGTCGCTAGCCGACATGGAAACCAACACTGTGTTAAACTGAGAAGAGAACCTCAACACCAAGTGCTGCTCGGGGTCCAATGTCACTGTGTGGGCTAGGGACGTCATGGCGAACATCACCGTAACCTCGACTTCATTTGAGACGCTCAAGCGGTTTCCCGAGCTGGTTGCGGTTACATTCGGCATCAACCAGTTTGTAGTGGCCCCGATTGATTCGGATTTCAGATGAGGCGTTCGATCCGACACCCCGGCGATACTGGGTATCACGTCGGCCGTACACAGGCTGAGAGACTGGAAGAGACAGCAGATAGCTGCTTCGGATTTCGACAACCCTGGGGTGGTGGTGAAGCTGGACGACGTGGTCGTAAACATTCCCAAAACCCAATACAAAGACCCAGCCTCCGGTTCCAAGAACTGTCTGGACCCCCAGTACAACATAGGCTTGAGTAACACGGTTGTGTGTCCCGGGGCTCACGGCGCGGTGGGTATATTCAAGGAGCCCCAGAAAGAGTTGTACAGCACCAGCTACGATAAAATTGACATAGCCGATTTGTACAAGCTCGAGTCTTGCACCCCGGGAGAACCCAGCAAAAGGGCCACCGTATCCACAAAGGCTCCACAGATCGCAGTCAACATCAACACCCTCATCCCCACGACGGACTGCAACAACTACATGGTAGGCATCCTGGATTCGGAACAAGTTGTGGAGTACGTGCCTCCTGTGAACAAGGTGTGCACCGCCTACAACACTGGCGAGACCACACACACAGCATGAACGTGGTCTTTGTGGACGACGGTTACACGGTCGACACCCCGGTGGTTGAAGCCGCACACTGGGTGATAGTGAAACCGGTCGAAGCTGTTCATTTCGTCTCCAACTTCACAACAGGCATAGACTACATCAACCTGAACGTCAGCTGTGTCAATTACGACGTGAGCGCTCGGCGGCCCTGTGCGATATGCGGAGGCGACAACAGTTGCAGGAAGGACTACGGGAGCCTCTGCAACTCAGCGCACAAGATCATCAACGACGCTCGCAGGGCCGGAGAGCTGATGAGGGAAGGTCTTGAGGAGTTGGCTGTACAGGAGAAGAAGGCTAAGATGTACGAGCTGCCTGACAACGCTCCCTTCCCCTGGCTGGACAAACCACAGGGAGGCCGCACTAGGCGCAAGAGGTTTCTCGGTGTGGTGTCAGGAGTGGCGGCCTTGGGGCTCGCTTGGCACGTTTCCAATAGTATGGACGTCTTGGAGGATCAAATGGACTCCTTGAAGAACTCTTACGTGTCGGTGATGAACACCTTAGTCGAAGTGAGCAACAAGCTCGACACCAACATAGGCCTGGTCAATGGTAGGATCGACGACCAGGAGAAGAAGATACAGAAGAACTACGAGATCGTCAACAGCAACTTTGCCATGATGAGGGACGCCATGATGAGGAACACGGAGGCGGCTTTGCGTGACACCAACGTCAAGTTCTCGGTCATGGCCAGTTATCAAATGTGGTACGCTCAGATGCAGAGCGTCACCCATCAGATGATGCAGGCCGCGATGCACACCAAATTCATGACCAGAGGAGTGGAAAACTGTCTGAGGCAGATAGCGTCAAAGCGTTCAGGGAGCTGCCCCAGCGGCATGACAGTCATGCGGGAACACCCCGGCCTGTCCGAGTTCACGACCGTCTGCATGGCCCTGTACAAAGACAGAAAGCTTTTCACAGTACACCCTATCCCCGGCACCGTTGAGAAGACCGTAGTCAGAGGGGTCATACCCATGCCCAAGATGAGCACGGATGGAGTCCCTTGCTGGCCCGATTGCAAAGTGTGGTTGATAGATGGCAGGAATTATGAACCGTCCGATTGTTACGGCAAGTACTGTCACAAGCCCGAGCTTCACGAGAGGTACCTCAGATGCGTGAAGGATCCCGGCGAGTGCAAGACAGTATGCGCCCCTTGTCACCGAGGTATTTGCTACCAGGATAAGAAAGTCACTTGGATGGAGGGTTTTGCCGCGGTAGAGATCGAGTCTCCTCCACTCAAACCGTTCTCCAGACCGCACATATCAGACGGACCTGTGTCTTTCTCAGATCTACTGAAAGACGGCATCCCGGAAATGTCCACAAGGGAGTTGCTGCAGGCCATAAACACCAGCGTAAAGCTCATCGACGTGCGAGAAGACCTGGACAACATCACCAGAAGCCTCGAAGACTTTGATAAGCGTTACGATGAGATTAAGGCCAGCAGGGTCACGTTCGGAGGGTGGCTTCCGGATTCGCCAGTGATGTAGCCATATGGACCTCTGTAGCTATACTCATGGCTTGGTGTACTGCGCTATCAGTGGGGATCGGGTACATGTTTTTCTTTGAAAGAGGAGGTGGTGGTGGCGGCGTCGGAGGGGGTGTTGTGCTCACGAACTATGCAAAGAGAAGGTCTAAAATGTTATAGACAACACCAGCACCCTTCTTGTACATTTGTGTATATGTTGAGTATATGTTGATGACATCCCTTTGTCCTGTGATGCTTGAATAAATGTCCTATATGGCAAAGATTCTATGTGTCCTTGTGTTTGTGTCCTTGTGTTTGTAAACTAGGATCCTGGGAGAGGAGGGAGGGAAGGTACTTAGGGTTAGAAACACAACCGAGCTCAAACAAGGTGTTGTGATTACACCATGTATACATACAGTGGGGAGAACAAGTATTTGATACACTGCCGACTTTGCAGGTTTTCCTACTTACAAAGCACGTAGAGGTCTGTAATTTTTATCATAGGTACACTTCAACTGTGAGAGACGGAATCTAAAACAAAAATCCAGAAAATCACATTGTATGATTTTTAAGTAATTAATTTGCATTTTATTGCATGACATAAGTATTTGATACATCAGAAAAGCAGAACTTAATATTTGGTACAATTAATATTTGGTGCAATTACAGAGATCATACGTTTCCTGTAGTTCTATACCAGGTTTGCACACACTGCAGCAGGGATTTTGGACCACTCCTCCATACAGATCCTTCAGGTTTCGGGGCTGTCGCTGGGCAATACGGATTTTCAGCTCCCTCCAAAGATTTTCTATTGGGTTCAGGTCTGGAGACTGGCTAGGCCACTCCAGGACCTTGAGATGCTTCTTACGGAGCCACTCCTTAGTTGCCCTGGCTGTGTGTTTCGGGTCGTTGTCATGCTGGAAGACCCAGCCACGACCCATCTTCAATGCTCTTACTGAGGGAAGGAGGTTGTTGGCCAAGATCTCGCGATACATGGCCACATCCATCCTCCCCTCAATACGGTGCAGTCGTCCTGTCCCCTTTGCAGAAAAGCATCCCCAAAGAATGATGTTTCCACCTCCATGCTTCACGGTTGGGATGGTGTTCTTGGGGTTGTACTCACCCTTCTTCTTCCTCCAAACACGGCGAGTGGAGTTTAGACCAAAAAGCTATATTTATGTCTCATCAGACCACATGACCTTCTCCCATTCCTCCTCTGGGTCATCCAGATGGTCATTGGCAAACTTCAGACGGGCCTGGACATGCGCTGGCTTGAGCAGGGGGACCTTGAGTGCGCTGCAGGATTTTAATCCATGACGGCGTAGTGTGTTACTAATGGTTTTCTTTGAGACTGTGGTCCCAGCTCTCTTCAGGTCATTGACCAGGTCCTGCCGTGTAGTTCTGGGCTGATCCCTCACTTTCCTCATGATCATTGATGCCCCACGAGGTGAGATCTTGCATGGTGCCCCAGACCGAGGGAGATTGACCGTCATCTTGAACTTCTTCCATTTTCTGATAATTGCGCCAACAGTTGTTGCCTTCTCACCAAGCTGCTTGCCTATTGTCTTGTAGCCCATCCCAGCCTTGTGCAGGTCTACAATTTTATCCCTGATGTCCTTACACAGCTCTCTGGTCTTGGCCATTGTGGAGAGGTTGGAGTCTGTTATGATTGAGTGTGTGGACAGGTGTCTTTTATCCAGGTAACGAGTTCAAATAGGTGCAGGTAATGAGTGGAGAACAGGAGGGCTTCTTAAAGAAAAACTAACAGGTCTGTGAGAGCCGGAATTCTTACTGGTTGGTAGGTGATCAAATACTTATGTCATGCAATAAAATGCATATTAATTATTTAAAAATCATACAATGTGATTTTCTGGATTTTTGTTCTAGATTCCGTCTCTCACAGTTGAAGTGTACCTATGATAAAAATTACAGACCTCTACATGCTTTGTAAGTAGGAAAACCTGCAAAATCGGCAGTGTATCAAATACTTGTTCTCCCCACTGTACACATGAACTGCAAAGTATGTACGGCTCTCTTGTCCATGGTTGAAGCTTATACCTTGGGTTATACAAACATATCAATACACTTTTATTATACACTTCCGTTCTGCAAAGCTAACATTGTGTCACAAGTGATGTTTATTCAGATCAGAAAGTCAAAGTCATTGAAATACGACAACAGTCTTGGTCTCGATCTGATCTTCGCGTGAATGACGAACTGGCATCAGTAAAACTACCACATCCCCGGACGCGACGACTCCTCCGCCTGAGCGCAACAGCACTGAAGCGTTTTCCCTCGAGATCACCAAGTCGCCAGGTTCGACAATCGCGAGAACGGTTTGCTTCTCAGGTATCACGATCTCCTTGGGTGGTTGGAACCACTGGCCCGAGCACTCTGCCCTTTGATGTCATATGGCCCAAAGAACCAGCCTGCCGTGGAGCCTGCAATGAATTTGTTGACGCAAATATATTGGTCGACGATCATGGAGCCCTTGACATGTATGTTGCTTATACCCCCGTTGGCATCAGGTTTGATCTTGGTATAACCGCTTCTGTCCATACTCAGGACTGGCGTGTCTTCTTTGTCTTGGGCAAGCGTAAAGTTGGGAGCAATACACCAATACACCGTGCGAGCTGACTCCCGGGTCATCTTTCTCGGTATAGACAACCACCCTGACATTAGCCTCAATGTCATAGTGTAAACCCAGCCTGTCTCCGATGTCTTTGGCGAATATAGCCGAGGCTCCCCTGGAAATGAGCACTCTGCCCTTTGATGTCATATGGTCATACTCCCTAAAGCGAACACTGGTACCATCTCTGGATATGACAAGATCCGTGCTGGATGATTCCATCTTGTCATCTGGGGTGCACTGGTAAGCTTGTGTTTTGTGGAGGTTTGGATGAATTACGCCTGTGAAATCACCTTCAATTCTCATATTCTCGTACACGTCCGACATGACCAAGCCGACCAAGCCCTCCTTGCTGTTCATGTTGGTGAGCAGATTGTCCATTGACACTGAGCCATCATAGACAGTGACTTTGGGAGGATTACATTCTTGAGGTGTCTCGGTGTTGTTGCTCATGGCTATAGCGGACTGTGTATTGTCAATCTGTACTGGTATGGGATCCTAAGGCTGTAACAGTGTGTTAACTTTCAAGTGTGCTGCTCTCTTGCTCCTACATATACAAAGGTAATATCCAACTGAGGGTCTCAAACAATGGCTAGAATATACAACCAGGCATGGCCGGTGAGCCTCCCCTACACGAACTCAGAGCCCCTGTGAGCCTCTCCCAAACAAACTCAGAGCCCCTGTGAGCCTCTCCTAAACACACTTGGAAATTTGGAGCCCCGTGAGCCTCCCCTACACAAACTCTGAGTCCCGGTGAGCCTATCCTACATTAACCTGGAGTTGTTAGTGGGACAAACCAGCCCTTGCCTAATAAAACAGCCCTGGTCGGACAAACTAGCCCTTGCCTGATAAAACATCCCTGGTCGGACAAACCAGCCCTGGTCGGACAAACCAGCTCAGTCGGACAAACCAGCTCAGTCGGACAAACCATCCCTGGTCGGACAAACCATCCCTGGTCGGACAAACCAGCCCTATTCGGACAAACCATCCCTGGTCGGACAAACCATACCTGGTCGGACAAACCATCCCTGGTCGGACAAACCATCCTGGTCGGACAAACCAGCCTGGTCGGACAAACCATCCCTGGTCGGACAAACCATCCCTGGTCGGATACAAACCGAAAAATATCTACAAGACTATCAGGAGCATGGTGATCCGGGACGCTGACACTATACAGCAAAATCCTTCACGCTCCTTGCTGCTTTCGCTGATTGACCTAGTGGACATTGAAGGCGGGAACAACTTTGAGTCTATGGCAACTGTAGACAAGGCTGGTCTCAAACACGTGCTGCTTGCATACGGTAACTACACAACCTTCTATATACCGACTAAAGAGCTGACAGTCGCCAACGGCAAGAGGGTGATTCCGGTGGTCACGCAGTACTCTGACAAATATAACGTTGTGTACTACGACAGCAGCAGGTCAATGGTCGGAACCTACACAGTCGTCATCCCGACGACCGGGAAAGGCAACAGTAAGTCGTACTTCGTGCAAGAGGTACTGTTTGTCCCAGGACTCGAGAGCCTCGAGTTGCTGAAAAGGGTCACCAGTGACAAGTTTGAATTTTGGGACATGACACTCGAGGTGCCCACGCACTCCACAGCTCTCACCCCGTCCTTTCAACAAATCCAACCTGTGCAGTTGTTACGCACTGAGGACAAAACCTCTACCCAGAACAGCAGCAAGGCGCTGGCCTCACACATGGAAGAGATAAACCCCATGTGCTGCGTGCTAGGCACGGCGTCGGCCGACATGTTGAAGAAAAAGCGTGAGGCCAGCGCCGATTGGTTCACCGAAAACCAAGTGAAATGTGACCTGAAGCACTTCCACTACAAGACCGGTGACACTCGTACCATCTACTTTAGAAGGAGTGGTAAGTTCCTGGATGGCAAGCGGGTGAACCTGGTACCGGTTGTCGTTTTGAGAAAGGGTCAGGCTCAGGCTCCTGAGCTGTACGTGTCTACGACGTTGAGGTTCTGCCGGGCCGTGAAGCAATGTTGCGTCAAGGGCAACGGGGAGCTGGTGAGCTGTTGGAATGACACGCTAAAGGAATTGGAGAGGGAGACGTTTATCACCGGAACCGACATTTATCAGGAGATACACAATCCCACTTTGACAGGGTTCATCAAACGTGTGAATCCAAACAGCTGGTGCAATTATATACCAAAGCATGTGTAGAGTATGATTATGGATCCTATCATGGTCAAGGTGGTGGAATTGACCATTAGATTCATGGAAAACAAGATCCCCACTGCGTTCGCAGTGGCCGAGTTGCTATATTGCCCACTCGACAAAGTGCGAGAATACCTGACGTTTTGGAACGTGCACTCCTCTGACAGCATCATTCACAAAGAAGCGTATCAGTACGGTCGAGGAGCAGATGAGAATGGACTGGGTGGCCTTGGCCGAAATAGTCTCCAGTTACGGTCGAAAGAGATATGGTGATGGTGGGAACATCGAAATGGTCTCAGCGTGTGAAGAGTTGTTCAAACATAAGACCGTGTTTGATGCAGGCAAGACCAAGGAGAAGGAGTTTGCACAGATGTACGCCACAGCCAAGGTACTCTTTCTAAAACTCCGCACTTATCACAACAGGTTGAAGAAAGCTCTGAAGGTAGGAGAAGGAGATTGTTGTGATACAGAGAGCGGATCAGCCTCCCCACACTGTCGCCGATGTGTCCTCTAAGTGTCTGGCTGAGGTCGAGGAGCACAGCGAAGATGAGGCTACTACGGCTGGTGTCAGTGAGAAACATGACAGTCTTTACTCTATCGTCACACCGGAATCAATTCCGATTTCGACAATTCCGATACGGTGACATCCTTCGCGATTGGGTCATTAACAACCGGACCGTTGTCAATATACTCAAGACTTGCAGGACAGACTCAGCAAAGCTCTGGTGGATTGCTCAGAATCTACATCCACCGACAACTGGAGACGCAAGGTATTGTTATCTTTCCAGCGTTCCCGGGATAATCCCGGGGTGCATTTGGACCATCTGGTCTCTCCACCACGGTCCACCAAGATGAACCCTATCGCTCAAGGTAGTAAAAGCAATATGCGTAGCAAGAGCGTTGGCAACGTGCTAAGAAACAAGCACCTTCCCACCACCCCACAGCGGTGAAGCGAGAGCCCTCTGCCTCAAAGGCAAATAAGTCTTCAGCCTCTAAGGCATCCGGGTCCAAGAGTGGCAAGAAGGCCTGCGATGTGCCAGCACACAGCTCGCGCCGCAGGTACAGTCGCGACGACGACCACCCTTGGCTGAGCGAGGCTGAGGAAGCGAACAGTGAAGAGGAGTTTCTTGAAGATGAAAATGAGACCCTGGATGAAGATTTGGAGGCTACAATGAACTATGACAAGAGCGAGATGCCTGACGAATACGATTACAGCGACGACTTCATAGACGACGCATCCACCGAGGTGGAATACAGCAGCGGAGGAGGATGAGGAGGTGTTCTGTGCTCAGGTTCAAAGCAGGGCCAAGAAGGCTAAGTGTAAGACAAGCAATGTTAATCGGCGACGCAAGTATAGGCTCGTGTCTTCTTCAGAGTCCGAAGAAGAACAGTACTCGCCTGAGCCTATCTGTAGTAGTAGTATGAAAGATGAAGGTCTGGGGTATAAGCGAGCACTGCAATCAGACTCGGAGTCAATCAAGCCAGATGCGAAGCGCGTCAAACGTACAAAGGCGAACCGCAAGTCTGACAAGAGTGAGATGAAACGTAGCAAGAGTGCCAAGGTGGTCAACAAAGAGACATCTGTCCAGCACTTTGACAGGGAAGATAAGACTCGTGCTAAAAACAGACAGGACAAGTGATAAAGAAATTTGTATGTTTAATGTTAATGACTAAGATGTTTCACCCTGAAACGTTGTAATGTGTGAGATGTATTAGAATTACAAGATTATGATACTAAGAATATGCGAACATAGACAATGTTCAGACCAGGTTAGAATGTTACCATTTGGTAAATGAGTCAGGATGTGGTTAAGATGAACGTTCTCTGAATAAAACCTGACCATTGTAAAGCTGGAGCTCTCTCTGTATTATTTAAACAAACTGAAGAATTTACAACCTTCAGGATACAGATAGAGTTAAAAAGTTCATTTAGAACATTGGAATAAAAATATTTGTGACAATTTGGTCCTTCGATCCGGACTCAATACCTGATATCTGTCGTCCCAGTGACGACAGATATCCCCTCCCAGGCCGGAGCAGTCCGCTCCACCGGTACCCAGTCCGGGTCCAGTAATCTACTCCACCTCCCTGACAGAGCAATCCGCTCCACCGGTGCCCAGTCCGGGTCCGGTCGTCGTCTCCACTCCCAGGCCAGAGCAATCCGCTTCACCGATGTCCAGTCCGGGTCCGGACCTCTGCCCTACTCCCCGCACCCGTGCACGGGCGGATCTTTAGGATCCGTTATAACAAAGACCTGACCTCTGAAATTGAGGGTTTATTTCAGGCCGGTGATAACTGGTAACGCGACATTTAACGGTGACGAGATCCAACCAACATTTAGTCCCAGCTGCAAGAAGACGGTCAGTAATTTATTTCACGGGTTTTGGGGAATTTATATCTGAAACTGTAGTAAATAATGTAATGTTACTATAGAGAAGGTAGAGGTTCTTAGAAATCTGACTTGGATCGTTATCAGTACTTGGTTTTTAGACGTCTATTTGGAGAAAACCCAACGCGTTAGTATTCCAGATATGATATAAAATTATTGTACTAGGGTAAGGTCAACTTGGATTGGGGGTCCGCAATGACTCCAGGTAGTTTAGGCCATTACCAAGATAAACTACCCAGTGTTGACGCGATCGTTGGATCGACAATAGTACACGGGATGAAAGTGAGCTTTGGTTTTGGACGTTTTTCTAGAGAAAACCATGCGCTAGTATTCTTGGAAAACGTAAAACAAGGGTGAACTTTAGGAAGGAAAATGGATTTGATGGGAGGTCAAATATGGAGTAATTGAAAACTAAGGTGTGCTGATACATAAAACTTGTGAGGAATGTGAGGAAACAGCAGGCAGAAGGGGTAGATATGGCCAGGGAAATAAGGAGGTGAGGTAACCTATTTAACATGAGGACGAAGGAAATAATTATCGATATGTGAGGTAGAAATACTAATCAGTCAAAAGTCATAAGGAACGGCACAATAACGGAAGTTATTTAATCCGTATACGTGTGAGACCTAGTAATACTAATCAGTCAAAAGTCATAAGGAACGGCACAATAACGGAAGTTATTTAACCCGTATACATGTGAGACCTAGTAATACTAATCAGTCAAAAGTCATAAGGAACGGCACAATAATTTAATACATTATTTAACCCGTATACATGTGAGACCTAGTGATCTACTAAAAGTCATAAAATAATTATTCCAGGTGAAGAGTGGAGACTGCGAAGAAGGTGCGTTTGAAAGGTTGATCTTGAAACCCCGCTGTGGGAGCGTTTATCCAAGTTAATGGTATTGTGAATCTAAGCCGTAGAATTGTGTTATTTGTGTTGTAACTGCAGTGTGAACCGGTATTGTAATAATGTAGTTTTATGTTGAAAGGACAGGACGATAAACTGACGAGTTTGTCCTGATTGTGTGGAACGGTAATAACCAACATGTCCTGCCATTTAAACGTGGCATCGTTTGTCTCTGGTTGTTGATTGTTGTATGTCTTGCGAGGAACTGTAAGCGAAAAGTTTGTCCCTGTGTGGGAATAACTAATTGTGTTGATGTAGGTAAGCGAAGAGTTTGTCCCTGTGTGGGAATAACTAATTGTGTTGATAAGTATTGTTATGAAAGTTGATCAAGGGCTGGGTGTCGGATTGTGTTTTTTTTCATATTCGGTAGGTTAACTTTAACTTACAACGGACACCAGGAGAGGCTGCGTCGCGATAAACCTTGGTAGATATGACAAAATGGTTATAGGAATTTAGGAGTCTAGGTTGGCTATATTGAGTGAAAACTTATTCAAACTAGTTTTTGGGCCATTTCCCAAAGGATCTTTGCTTGGGAAAGTTAGTGTAATGATTTAGACTACTTCCATAGTAGCATGGTTGGCTAGCGCACGTAAAACTATCTTTTCAATCGGGCCGCATTAATTTTAAAGTAAATGACTACTCAGTTTGTATGTGAATGGTGAGTTGGAAAGCATATAGTATGTACTGTGTTTAGTACCGCACTGTGTTTAGTACTGCGGGTTTTTCTTTCCCCATAATATAAATTTTACTACTCATTAACCGAGGTTGTGTGTAATAGATGGTATTATATATTGACTGACATGAGAAATGAATTGGCATTTTAGGTTACAATACATGTAGGACGACCCTAGTAGATGATGGAGTTATAATTCTGGTGTATCTTAAACGTTTGAAGGAACGAGCTTGATAAGAAACAAATGTGGGGGATGGGCTGTGTCGGTAATAGGAATGAGGACGATGGAGAATCCAATGTGTTGCTGACCCATGATAATTTGGAAGGGAATAGTTTTGAAGTAATTGCATACTGAGAGGGTGTGTTGATAGGGAAATAGATGTTAAGTAGAATAATATGGATAATATCAGAACCATGGAGATATTTAATATGGAAATGTGGAATAGCTGATTACCCAGAAACGGAGAGGGTAAGTAAGTAGACATGCAGGAACAAACAAGTTCAGTACTTAAAGATGTAAGAGACAGGAGAGGTTAATACTTGGAGGTTTGAAACACCATATGATTGTCAGGCTCTGGCCATAGAGAAGCCTATTTGCTTCTCTATGTAGCTATGGTCAGAGTCTGACAGTGTCTTTCTTTTCTGTTTCTTTGTGGGTTTTGGGTGGATCTCTAATTAGAGGCAGCTGCTACCCGTTGTCTCTAATTAGGGATCCAATATATGTTGAGTCTGTCCTTCACTTGGGGTGGGTTGTATGTCGCAGTCACGGTGAAGTAAGTGTGTTTCCTTTTCGTCCGTTCAGTAGTGTGTTTGTTGTTGAGAACGTGACGTTTCATCTTTCGTTTTTGTTGTAGTGTGTTAGTTCGTTCAAGTGGAATATTATTTACATAGTATTTGAATAAAATCATGTCGAACTACTATCCCTGAGCTGCGTCTTGGTCTCTCCACATCCCATGCCGTGACAGAACAACCCACCGTTACGAGACCAAGCAGCGCAAATGGGGAGAGACGGAGAGCGAGATAGCCCCGCGTCGGTTTACCAACACCGAACTCCTCGGAGGGTTCGAGTCGGACTCGTCGGAGGAAGAGGATGAGGAGGACATGCTTCGGTTCCCTCACCCGTGGGGGCTCCTGGAGGAGCCAACTCCACTCCCCATGTGGACCATGGGGAGGCCCAGGTACCAATGGGGGGCTCAGAGCAAGGAGCAGGAGGAGGAGCTGGAGGAGCATTTTGGGGAGGTTCTGAGGGAATTGGTGGAGATAGAGGAGGAGGTCGAGAGGGAGATGGCGGAGTGGGCCAGTCCAGGTCCGGTCATATACTCCCCTCCCAGGCCGGAGCAGTCCGCTCCACCGGTACCCAGTCCGGGTCCAGTAATCTACTCCACCTCCCTGACAGAGCAATCCGCTCCACCGGTGCCCAGTCCGGGTCCGGTCGTCGTCTCCACTCCCAGGCCAGAGCAATCCGCTTCACCGATGTCCAGTCCGGGTCCGGACCTCTGCCCTACTCCCCGCACCCAACTTCCAGTGCGTGCGTCTAGCCAGGTGCGTCCCGTGCCAGCTCCACGCATTCGACCTCCGGTGCGCCTTCCCAGTCCGGTACGACCCGTGCCGGCTCCCTCCAGCCAAGGTCAGCCGCCCTGAGCCTCCAGCCAAGGTCAGCGCCCCTAAACCTCCTGCGAAGGTCAGCGCCCCTAAACCTCCTGCGAAGGTCAGCGCCCCTAAACCTCCTGCGAAGGTCAGCGCCCCTAAACCTCCAGCGAAGGTCAGCGCCCCTAAACCTCCTGCGAAGGTCAGCGCCCCTAAACTTCCTGCGAAGGTCAGCACCCCTAAACCTCCAGCGAAGGTCAGCGCCCCTGAACCTCCAGCGAAGGTCAGCGCCCCTGAACCTCCAGCGAAGGTCAGCGCCCCTGAACCTCCAGCGAAGGTCAGCGCCCCTGAACCTCCAGCGAAGGTCAGCGCCCCTGAACCTCCAGCGAAGGTCAGCGCCCCTGAACCTCCAGCGAAGGTCAGCGCCCCTGAACCTCCAGCAAAGGTCAGCGTCCCGCCACCTCCAGCGAAGGTCAGCAACCCGGAGCCTCCAGCCACAGCTCAAGGCCTGGAGCCTCCTCCACCGGTACCCAGTCCGGGTCCAGCCGTCTGCTCCGCCTCAGTGCCAGAGCAGTCCGCTCCACCGGTACCCAATCCGGGTCCAGCCGTCTGCTCCGCCTCAGTGCCAGAGCAGTCCGCTCCACCCGTACCCAGTCCGGGTCCAGCCGCCTGCTCCGCCCCAGTGCCAGAGCAGTCAGCTCCACCGGTACCCAATCCGGGTCCAGCATCCTACTCCGCCTCAGTGCCAGAGCAGTCCGCTCCACCGGTACCCAATCCGGGTCCAGCCGTCTGCTCCGCCTCAGTGCCAGAGCAGTCCGCTCCACCGGTACCCAATCCGGGTCCGGTACCCAATCCGGGTCCAGCCGTCTGCTCCGCCTCAATGCCAGAGCAGTCCGCTCCACCGGTACCCAGTCCGGGTCCAGCCGCCTGCTCCGCCTCAGTGCCAGAGCAGTCAGCTCCACCGGTACCCAATCCGGGTCCAGCCGCCTGCTCCGCCTCAGTGCCAGAGCAGTCCGCTCCACCGGTACCCAATCCGGGTCCAGCCGTCTGAAAAGAGACAATTTTGGGAGTACCAAGATTTATAAACAGATGAGTTTTAATTACTGTAGCCTGGGTGCTACATTCTGCTCTTCACACAGAGAGAATTAGAAATATGGAAACAGGGAGGGACAATCCTCCGAGATTATATTTGGCATCAGGGTAATTTACCAATATTACCAAAGTCTTTGTTTAGATATGTAGTAATTTTGATACATGGGCGGAGTCATGTATCAACAGGGGAGATATGTAATTAGAATTAATTACTTAAAACAATTAGGAAGTATGATTGTAGCATATGGAAAAACAAATTACTTAAAAAAAAAAGGTGTGTTATATGTGCACAAAGTAATGATCATAGAACTTACAAGGGGTGAAGGAAAGAAATGGTGATTGACTGTGATAGAAGTTAGATATTACCATGAAGAAATATTGTTCATGTCATCCGCAATCGGCAGGGTTAATTAAACGCATGAATGGAACAATAACAAGTAGACTAAGGAAGACCTATATAAGTACTGGAAGAAACTTGGTAAGATGAGTACCTATAGTGTTAATGACCATTAGAGTAACGGCAGACAGAGATGGGTTATCTTCCTCTGAAGAGGGTTAGGAGGACCAGAGTAGGCAGAGATAGACACTGAGAATACTCTGGCTGAACACATGAGAAGATGATTGCTAATCACACCCGTATGTCAAAGATTTTGTGACCTACAGGTGAACTGAAGGAGAGAGTGACCCACTCTATCCAACCAGGTGATTGGGTGCGGGTCCAATGATTGAAAAGGAAAGACTGGAAGCAGCCCCGTTGGGAAGGCCCTACCAGGTCTTGTTGGAAACTGCCTATTTGCCGTTTAGATATGTTCAGAAAGAGAGCGACCTGGGTCCACGTTGCCCACTGCAAGGAGGTAAGAACACATACAAACACTGCTGAACACACACAGAGTTAAGGAGCAGAACCGAGTACCAATAGGGTCCGGGGGTTACCTCCTTAACGAAGATTCCCTACCCCAACCTATCATCACTGTAGTGTGTTCTTAGAGGTGTGAGTATGGGGTGGTACTCAGCAGACTGACTAAGGGTAGGAGAGGGTTGGCGGTTCTTGGGAATATGGGGGACCCTGAGCTGCATCAGTCTTAATTTTGATACATCCAGATCCACCACTCACAAAAAATTTAAAATGAAACTCTACCAGGGGAAAGAATTAAAAGACAGACGACTCAGGATAAGGATTCCACTAGAAGTGAATAGTATAACATGGTGGCCAGAGTGGGGTAGGATGTGGTTTTCGAAATAACTATTGATAACCTCTCCACTAAGTGGGGAGCATTTAGTCGAGAGAAAGGTGTTCATACTTGTGCATTATACCTCTGTACAGGACCTACTGCTAGTTGCCCTTGGGCTACAGTTTAAACATACTTGGGGAAAATATTAAGTGAAGGCAGTGAGCCAAGAGGATATTATACAAGTATGGGGCTTGCGCGGATGACTATGGTTAGGATACCTGTATAGACGTAAATAGCACAAAATGAACTGAGCAAAACAGAGGTGAAAACTGTACAGGGATGGGGTTGGCGAGATTGAAAGAGGCTGCTAACCCACCCCAGTTCACTCTGACTCCAGGGGAGTGTTATAGACAAGAATGGCACCAGAGATTTGGGTGATTTTAATGGAGTAAGTCAGTAGTTAATGTTACTGATCAGAGAAACTACTAAACCTTACAGCCTGGTAACAGATGTGTGATGGGCGTGTACCAGTAAAGGATGTATGAGGCAGACACTGCAAAAAGGGTGGGTAGGTACCTGCACCCCGGTCCTATTGGTTCAGTCAGTTAGAATCAGTCACCAGAAACCAAGGAAAGGTTTAATCAGACGTAGGAGGGGTTTTGACAAGGAGGAGAATAGCCCTATCTGGATTGATGCAATTGGAATTCCTAGGGGAGTCCCTGATGAATATGAAGCTATGAATCAAGTAGGTGAAGGTTTCAGGACAACGTACTTTTGATGGGTGACGATTAATAAACATGTGGATTGGATCAATCAGTAATGATTCGTAAAGGGGAGTAAGGATGCAGTGAAGGGGGTCTCAAACCAATTATCCGCCACCTCGCTCATGACCTGGGAAGATAGGTTGGCTCTAGATATGTTGCTGGCAGAAATGGGTGGGGTATGTAGTATGGTGGGGGGCCGTTGTTGTACATTTATCCCTAACGACACCAGAGCTTTTGCAGGATCGACAGCTCTAAGTGAAGGATGGGCTGAGAACTCAGGAGTAAATGCATATGTGACAGGATGGTTTGATGAAATATTTGGTAAATGGAAAACAATAGTAGCCACCATCTCGGGTGCTGCTATTGCTTGTATGTGCATGCTTGTATTCTTATTTCCCTGTGTCAGAGGATAGGTGAGAAAGGCGTTGGAAAGTGCAGGCGTCCAAGCAGATGGTGAGACATGGACCAGTTCCAGATTCTGATCAGTGGAAGGAGGAATACAATCCACCAGCAGTGGTGGACGATGAGGACACTGATGATCGATTCGTCCCAGAAGATTATAATTGGACGAAACATTTCTTAGATCTAATGTGTGAAGGTTATAGTGAAAATCTTGAATAAAGAGTTGTAACTGGAAGGGGAAATGGAACTTTGTTCAGGCTAACAGATGTTGTATACATTTAGTGGAATGATGAAGATACCCCTCCAAGCCTAGTAGATGATTGAGATCCTTTCCATTCCAAGGAGCCCATGTTGAATGAGACAATCTTTAATGCTTAGAAAAGACTGATTCTTTATATGAAGGTCATGACGAAGATCCTAACCGGAAGAGTTATGACTGAATAGGCCTAGAACAGTCGTTGATGAGCATGGAATGTGAATACATGTATTGGTTTTGTTTGGATTAAGTTTGATTAGGAATCCTATGACGATAGATGTGTAATGATCAGTGTGAAAATTTAGTCAAAGGGTGGATTGATAAAGAAATGTGTATGTTTAATGTTAATGACTAAGATGTTTCACCCTGAAACGTTGTAATGTGTGAGATGTATTAGAATTACAAGATTAGGATTCTAAGAATGTGCAAACATAGACAATGTTCAGACCAGGTTAGAATGTTACCATTTGGTAAATGAGTCAGGATGTGGTTAAGATGAACGTTCTCTGAATAAAACCTGACCATTGTAAAGCTGGAGCTCTCTCTGTATTATTTAAACAAACTGAAGAATTTACAACCTTCAGGATACAGATAGAGTTAAAAAGTTCATTTAGAACATTGGAATAAAAATATTTGTGACAACAAGTCTGACAAGAGGAGCGAAAGAATAAGGCCTGCTAAGAACACAGGGAACCGCAATCGAGATTCCCCTCTATACAAAAACAAGCTGTCCTCGGACTCGGACACCGATGACTACGACGAAGGGGAGGAGAAACGTGGGCTATGTATAAAGGGGGCAAATCGATACAATGCACTCACTCTCCCGTCAGACACCGACTCTGAGCAGGAGGATAGAAGAGTGTGCAAGAAGACTCAAAGGGGCAAGCGTGACAATACACCCAGACAGAAACAGGGAAAGACTGAGGCCGGGAGGTCCCTCCATCAGCAGGAGCCTCTCAAAAAGCAAGACCTCAGCAAAAACCCTGGCTCTACGTCTTCATATCAGAGTCCTGGAGTTAAGCGGAGAGGCTGCAAACGTGACCAAGTTCACCGATCAAGCTGCGTGGCCCACTGACACCCTTCAACAACAGTCATCCGATCACGAGGGAGAGAGGGAGTTGGATTGTAAGGAGCAAGGGCTACACAGAGAGGGCAACCATCCTGCCGAGGCTACATCTGCTGCAGAGTCAGAGGAGGAGGATCCTGACTTTGAGTCAGACTTTAACGATAGACTAGACAACAGTCCCGAAAGGACAGGGTGTAGCGACCCTGAAGACCCTGAAACGGACTTCGGCGAGAACTAATATCTTGTTTCTATGTGATATTTGTTATCATGTCTTTCCATACGGTGAAAAAGAAGCAGCCTGTACCTGGGCCCCAAAGTGCTTGTATGATAATATATTTAGAGGGGCTGGCTAACAATGTGTGTGTGTCTCAGTTAGAAGAACCTTGCACATCTGTAGTACTGTCATCCACGTATTCGATTCCTGAGTACAAGGCAGGCATGTGCAAAACATATGCCGTTGTGGTTGAGTAACCTTGACCGGTCCAGTTGATCTACGCTGGAAATCCCAGAGTGCAGAGTTGTTGAGAGTCACCTTTGCCAAACCCTGCCTGCAATCCAGTGTCGTCACTTGGAGCCTCCATTAACCGAATACCTTGACTCTCATCCTCAGCACTATGTTCCTAACCAGTCCATTCAGCTTGGTATCACCCACACCCTCTGCTGTCTGGTTGCCTCTGGAAGGCTTCGGGTCTCCGTACACCAGGAGTTTGGCGCTGCTTCTATTACCAGCTTCTTCTTCCTCACCCAGGTGTGTCAGCCAGTTGGGTATTTCGGACGAATAATCCCTGAACATGAAACAGTTACCATCTAGGGTCAACAAGTACGGAGTCGTCCTTTCGCTGTGATCGAATCCTCTCAACCACTGGATCGCATTGGTCAGCACATGCGAGGACGACGTCCCGGCGCTCAGGTTGCAAAGCCATTTGCACAGATTCGAGTTGGGTAAGTGCTTTGCCACCATAGTAGTACAGAGACTGACCAAGCTCCTACATTCTTAGCCAAACATCGAGGACTGTGGCTTGTTGAAGTTCCTGCTGAGATAAGGGACAATGTCGATCATCACGGCTCCTTTACCGATCAGGACATCCCTACATTCGGTCATATGAGTGGGCACCAGCTTCATGTCTAAGGCTGCCTTGAGTGTGAGAAAAACTTGTAGCAGGAAGGCGTGTACCGAGTTAGGTGATTCCGACTCTTTCCAGTTGAACACCTGCTTGCACCTCTGGAAGAACTGCGCGTATTGGAAGATGAACATGCCGTTGCTCCTAGAGCACTTACACAATCTGTCTCGGGGACCAGCGAATATAAGAGGGTGTGCGTTCGGGTCATGTTCTGTGACTGGAGGACTACGTTGTCTGTGAAACGTGCTATCTCCTTCTCGTTGTGGCTCTTGAGAACGATCATGGTCGTGTCTATTTCCCCATCAGTCTGTTTGCCTCGCAAAATGACTGAACCATACGGCTCCCGGGACTGGTTCCTCGGTTGATTCTCTGAGTGGTTGTGGTGCATCTTGGAGACTTGTGTCAATGTCGTTCCCTTGGACCCCGCCGCCTATGAGGGGTTCCACACCGGATCTCAGTGGACCGCCGGCCGTGTCTAGAGCCCTGTTTGCGTTATCGCTCAACGAAGACATATTAGCATCACCACTGGTGAGTATCTCATCACCCGCATCGCTACAGCTCAACATGTCTACCGAGTTGTTGCTGCATTGTAGGTCATTCAAATCAAGGAGGGGTACCGCAGCGTTTCCAATAGCTCTTTCCGCGCCATGAGCTTCGTTGTGTCGTACGGGCAGCAGCTCGTCCTCCGGGTGGGATGTCTGTGTCACATCGGTGATGGCTGGTTGAAAAGGAACCTGTTGTCGTCGGCAGAGGACCCGCAAAGTACCCTCGTCCCTTGAATTGTCTATGTTACCCCCGGGAGCCATCTTCGACCGCCTTTCCTCGACGAGGTTGTCGGTGTCACCAGCCTTGCGTTTGTTATACTCTTGTATACATCTTCCAGCACTTTGACCTTCTTCGAGTACCAGGTGTAAGGCTGGATAAGATCAGGAGCCAACCTCAAAGTCTATCCCGTAGTACACTTTTGGGTCGGACGTGATTACTGAAATTGTGGATCCCACCGCAGATCCCTCTGACACCAATTTAGTGAGTTCCTCTGGGACGCAGTCGTCGCCGACTATGATGTCGGTCGACCTATACTCCCCTACCTTTATGGACAACGACATCTGTTCGGAAGGCAACCGTGCGTCGCTGATATCCCCACTCAAACACTGGTATCGAGTGAGGTTCAGCAGTTGGGAAGGAAACCATCTCTCTTGAGGGAACAGCGTAATGCAAAGCACTCCCATACAGACAAAAGTCCTGTCCGCTATGGCACGTCCCATGTGATGGAGGTTGTCGAGTATCGTCTTTACGGTAGGCCTTTTGTTTTTGTGTTTCGGGTGAAGGGCGTGAGCGTCGATCGCTTTCATGTGGCTGAGATCGAACGTTACATCCTTTTCCGGGCTGTAAACCCCGACCAGCTTGGATAGATTCTCAGCGCATGTCTTTTTACAATAATCCTTGATCGGACCCCTTGTAATTTACCAGGGGCGAGCCGCTGCGTAACTCCCACATCACGCAGTACCAGCTGAATATGTCGCTCCCGGTGGCTGAGTTCAAGCACCACAGCACTTCGGGAGCCATGTTAGTCCGGTTGCCCCTAGGCTGATCTGGGGTAGAGAAGTTGCACGACGTGCCAAAGTCGCTGATCTTGAAAGCGAAGGGTAATGGTTTTCTATCCGGCTGGTGACAGACCAAGATCTCAAGTAATCCAGCCCTCGTAGGGTGTCCAGTTCGACAGAGGTGTCCTTTATACGCCACATGAACTCCTGCAGCGAGAAGAGGGCTCGTTCCATGACTAGCACAGCTCTACCTCCCAACTGGTAGCCGGGAATGTCGCACCAGAAACCTCCGAATGTGCACAGGATGTTGGGGTGTTTTATGGAGACGCCGATCATGACCTCCTCCACCTGAGAAGCGATGTGCGCGTAGCGATTGAATTCCTTGTCTACGAAAGGAACGCTCCATTTCACCATTTCTGGAAACAGGTTGGCTTTTGCGACCAGGCGATCGCTGATCGGCACAGTCACCCCAAAGCCTCCACTACCAAAGTTGTTTATGATCACCGTGGGCGTCCTGGGTTTGGTCGTCTTGTAGCTCGAGGGCAAGAAGTCGTCTATAACTGGCTGCGCCTGCTGAGAGATGGCTTCGACGTGCTGAGGAGAACACCTAGCGAACTTGGGGAATATGGGAGTGTGGGGATTCTCGACCAGTTTCTGTGTGTCCCTGATCAACTTGGTCAGCTCCTGAGAGTACGAGACTCTCTAATTGCATTGGATCACCAGGAACAGTACGACGGAGTCATACTTACAGCTCCTGATCTCTGGGTCGTAGTCTCATTTTATGTGTATGATAAAGAAATGTGTATGTTTAATGTTATTGACTAAGATGTTTCACCCTGAAACTGTGTAATGTGTGAGATGTATTAAAAATTACAAGATTATGATTATAAGAATGTGGAAACATAGACGAGGTTCAGACTAGGTTAGAATGTTACCATTTGGTAAATGAGTCAGGATGTGGTTAAGATGAACAAAGGGGGAGATAGACCATTTGTGAAGGCTTAGGCTGGCAGGAGATTAGCCATAAAAGTTTACCACCCTCATCTATCAGAGTGGGGGTCTTGTCCCTGAGGTGGGTAAACATTAGCAACTGAGGGATGCCTTTGAGGGGAGTGACCTGAGATAACAGGACAGTGTCTTTGAAGGCAGACTCTGAGGACACAAAACAGGGTGGGGGCTTGACTGTGACTGGATGGTATAAAAGCTTTTTGTTATTTCTTTCTGTAGAACGTTCTCTGAATAAACCTTAACAATGTAAAGCTGGAACTCTCTCTGTATTATTTAAACAAACTGAAGAATTTATGACCTTCAGGATACAGATAGAGTTAAAAAGTTCATTTAGAACATTGGAATAGAAATAATCATGACAGTGTACCACTAGGCGATCTTTCCCCTCGATCTGAGGTTCCTCGTGGATACCCATCACTCCAACGTTCCGGAGCTTATGCTGTTCCACAACCCTATTGAGTACCGCTACGGTGTCTTCATAGTGCGTGAAGGTGAAATCTCCCGTGTTTACCCTGAGCCACTCAAGCACGCCTTTCACATTGCTGTAATGCAAGGTCTTAACGTGATACAGATTGTAACGCTCTACCAAGTCCAGCAACCTTTCCTCCCCTCTGCCATTTCTGTCACACGTCAAGGCGTTTTACGACATAGCATAGTTATCTGTAACACATCTGGGGTAGTAAATAGGAGATGAACGGTTTGGGTTGTAGAGAGATCTTGTTGAAGACGCCTCCGTGTCGCTGTTCGAGTGCCTGATAGTGGCAGGTGCGGAAGCTACTGGGTTGCTGCAACATACAGCGTTCAAAGACGGAGACACTCTCCAGATGACCTTGCAGGTCTTGCGAGATATTTTGCAGAGAGCCGATACGTTGTACATTCCCAGAGCTGATCTGGAATCACTCCACCGCATGGAATGTAGTAGCATGGCGTGTCGCGAAACTCCAGATCCGATACTATTGGAGGCTCGCAAACTCTCCAGATACTACATATATCTGTTGTTTCGTTACTGCATTAGCTCAGCGGGCCATAGGCCATACAACCAGCAGGGCTTCATGTCTAACCGCCTGATCCGCGTGTCTCTCTGTGAACCCAAGAACAACTCAGCTCCCTTAGTGGATGTACCCTTGGGGCTGGCTCGAGACTAAAGTGTCTACCACCTACCCTTCTGCTCCACCTATCCCAGAAGGCAACTTCATTAGCAGGATCCCCCATTATCTTCCCCAGCAGCCGCCTCAGCAGCTACCCCAACCTCTACAATATCAGCCGTGTCAACCTCAGCGGCCGCCTCAGCAGCTACCCCAACCTCTAGAGCATCAGCCGTGTCCAACTCAGCAGCCGCCTCAGCCGCTTCCTCAACCTCTAGACAATCATCGGTATCCACCGCTTCAGCAGCATGCCCTTCAGCAGCAGGCAATAAATATGCAGGCACTACAGCAGCAGACACTACAGCAGCAGCCACCACAGTCGGTTCGAGAGTATACTTGAGAGATGGACTACACCAAGCAGATGGATCAACCTTCTACAGTTGCAACTCAACAACAAACAATTGTATCCAGACCTGACAGAGCACAGATATAGAGACACGTCGCACGCCAAACCTTTCAACGGCCCGGATCGTAAACCAAGAACAAAGAGTGTGTTTAGCAAAGGATGTTACGATTCAAACGTGGAGAGTGAGGATGAATATTGAGAGGGGAAAACATGTACATGTAACAAATGACGTTTGTAAGGAACTTTACATTTCTGTTTGTCACAATGGACTATGTAGACCTTAGTCAATGTAATAGCACACAATAGACAACACCAATTTCTGTGTTAGCATGTTTTGATAACCGGTCCATGGTTGGAGACAATTGTTTTTTTTACTACCACTAACAGTGGTGCTGTGCACATCAGCCAGGCTAATCACCACAGATGGCAATGGCAACGGCAGCAGTAGCATCATCCACCGGGCCAGAGGCGATGGACTGGGTAAAGGTTGCAGAGTTTGGTCTGGGACAACCTTACCGTGGTCTGAGTGAGCTCGCAAAGGTTGAGAGACAGCTCTCTCACGAGGGGATCCCGCTTGCCATCCAGCGCAGTAGAGACAAGGTGTGTTGTGTGTGCTTGGATGTGGTGTTTAACAAGGACAATCTGAGGGAGCGTCGATTCGGCATTCTGCCCAACTGTAGCCACTGTTATTGTCTGGAGTGCATCCGCACATGGAGGAGTGTGAAATGTCTCGATGTCAAACACGTTCAGGTTGCTGGCCGATTAATTGTTGACACATTCAGAAGAATGAAGTGCTATAGCTCCACAAACCTCACGGACGGACTGTCTTTCTCTGTGATAGGCAGTTATTATGTCATCCTTTGTAAATGTATATGTACACTGTCTTGTATAATGCAAACGTTTGACTCTGTTTAACGAGTGGAGATTTGGTATATAGGAGCCTATGTATTATCGTGTGGAGTAAAACATTGACAAATAAACTGCTGACATTCACAGATCTGTGTACACATCTTTTTATTTTCACATTTTGTCACATTACAAGGAACCGTTCACACATACGCCTGATTGCGACACCCTCAGTCATTGTAAGTGTTTTTGAAAGTGTTAGCTCTGGACCCAGGGTAGCCGCCTCGGCGTGAATGTTCTCGATGAGGGTTAGCTCGATAAGGGTTAGCTCGATGAGGGTTAGCTCGATGGCTGCCGTGTCCGGCAGTGAACCTCTTGGTACCAGGACACAGAGTCCTCGTTCCTCGTCCTGTGCACCGGTCTCAATCGGAATCCTCTCTCTCGCCTCCAGTTGTTGGCTCTCCCAGTTGGTCCCTTGCGGAGACATATCGCTCGCAGTTGGCGACAGTGAAAGCCAAGTCTGTGTCAGGGGGTGAAGGGTTGAAGACTATTCTTCTGACGCCCAGTCTATCCTTCACCGAGAGTCTCTTCATGTTCGACGCTAGGCTCCCGAGATCTGTGGCTCTGCTGAGATCTGTGGCTGTACTTTTCCATGGAGTAGGTGTAACAGAGTCTGTCCGATCTACCAACAGTTTCTGCATCAGCACCTTTCGTAGAGTATCGCACAGGTTCTGGTGCTTAGCGAAAGGTTCTCCGTATTCAGCTATCACCTGTTTGTTCAGGAAGGCTAGAAACCTATCGAATGTGACATTCTTCAGTTTGTCACTCAGGTGACATCTCTAGAGGTACACGTGTACAGCCATGACTTGCGACTGTGGCTAGTCTACACGAACCTAGGTCGAGATGTATAAATGGTAAGTAACAGCATCTCTGGGACATCTAGATTTTATCCACTTTTACTCTCACCATGGTGGGATTCATCAGTCATGTGCGGAAAATGCAGCCGTAGGCGGACGAATCATGTTTCTTGTGTACAATAAAAAGGAATTAATTCGTTATGTACTAATAGTGTGTGTGGTGAGTGTGGTGAGTGTGTAAAAAGAAACAACTGTCAGTGCAGGTTTGGGATCGTTAAACGAATACCAGTTGTTCAGAAAAGGAATCTATGTCTAAGGCACGAGCTAGACAACGGAGCGGACTCTCAACTCTTCACAATGGTTGACACAATGGTTGACTACTACGACTACTACAGTACTTCTTGGTGGAGTAACAACAAGGACGGTTGGCTCAAGATCAGCTTGATAGGGGCTCCATTGCTAATTGTTTTTGGCTTGGTGTTGATCACCTACAGGACCTGTAGCAGACGGTCCCCGTCCCGTATTTATAAACCATGTTCGAGTCTACATTCACCTTCGTACCACCCTGTGTACGTTCCCACGATTTGTTCCTTTGACGATACGAGGTATGATGTGACCAACCAGCAGGACGAACATGTAATCTACGCTACAGATGCGTCGGTGATCGGAGCTGTGGAAAGGGGTAATGTTATCTTATCGTACATATAAAAGTAACATATAAAAGCAAAAACTGTGGTCTAGTGCTGTTGTCTCACTCCCACTCTGTCTCAACAGAACCTGAAAAGATTGTGTGACACCGGGACCCGTGGGTAGGACGACAGCCTAGCCCTTCTGCAACCTGAGAACTTTCTTCTTCTCTCAACAACACAAACGTCAGCTTTACATATGATACACCATATAAACCAACTTTGTATTCATGATGTACTTGCGGTGTGTGTGAGACAATAAAGATGACTATACATAAAGCCTGTGGATGTTTATTAGCAGTGTTAAGGTTGCATCAATTCAAATCTGGTATTGGAACAAAAGGATTACTACACAGTTTAAATCATCCATGTATTTTATTCTAGCAAACCCTTAAATGGTAAGTATGAAGTTCGTATATACAGGCTCACTGTGACACCGCAGGGCAAACAGAGAGAGACAGAGAGCGAGAGAGAGAGAGAGAGCGCAAGAGAGCGAGAGAGCGCAAGAGCGCGAGAGAGTGCGTGAGCAAACAGCCAGCAGCGCTAGAGAAGAGAGCCTAGAGAAGAGACCCAGCCCTATCCTTTGTTCTTCCTTAAATACTCCCGACAGAATAGTCGCCGCTCCTTACTGGCCTGTCAGAGTAGAGGCTGAGTGTGGTTTAAACTTACTCAGCCTATCGTTGGCGTGAAGGCTGGTCCCAGCCTCGTGACGCAATCCAGTTGACGGAAGCAGTTCCCTCTCAGCAGATGTCCTTATCTCGTGTTTACAACAAGACACAGTTCTATTGTGAAACCCTTAAGCTAGCACATTCTTTCCACATGGCTCCCCCACACACAAGCCTACAGCAGTTCTACAGTTCTATGATCACACAATACATTCAGTTAATAACTCTTGTTGTAGATTAACATATTAATTAGCTAAGCATGTATCAGCCCTTACAGCAGATGATGCATTGATTAACCGCAAATGAACATCATACAATTATTCCATTGTCAAAGGCAGTCTAACATTGGTCTGAAAGGTCTGATGTTTCAGCCGAGGTTGGGTCCATCCAAGCTCATACAGCGGGTGAAATAAGTATTGAACACGTCACCATTTTTCTCAGTAAATATATTTCCAAAGGTGCTATTGACATGACATGTTCACCAGATGTTGGTAACAACCCAAGTAATCCATACATACAAAGAAACCAAAACAAATAAGTTCAGAAATTAAGTTGTGTAATAATGTGAAATGACACAGGGAAAAAGTATTGAACACATGAAGAAAGGGAGATGCAAAAAGGCATGGAAAGCCAAGACAACAGCTGAAAACTATCAGTAATTAAAAAGCAATCCAGCCCCCTGTCAGTGCAAATTAATATCAGCTGGTTCAGTCCCAACTGATGGCCTACAAAAAGGTCTCATTGCCAAGGTGTCACACAAGACACATCTCATGATGGGTAAAAGCAGAGAGCTGTCAAGACCTTCGCAAGCTAATTTTTGCAAAACATAATGATGGCATTGGTTATAGGCGCATTTCTAAGCTTCTGAATGTTCCAGTGAGCACTGTTGGGGCCATAATACGGACGTGTAAAGACAATCATTTCACCATAAATTTGCCTCGACCAGGTGCTCCTTGCAATATTTCTGACAGAGGAGTGAAAAGAATAATCAGAAGAGTTGTCCAAGAGCCAAGGACCACTTGTGGAGAGCTTCAAAAAGACCTGCAATTAGCAGGTACTGTTGTCTCAAAGAAAACAGTAAGTAATGCACTCCACCGCCATGGCCTGTATGCACGCTCACCACGCAAGACTCCATTGCTGAAAAAAGCATGTTGAAGCTCGTTTAAAGTTTGCTGCACAACATTTGTAAAAGCCAGTGAAATACTGGGAGAATATAGTGTGGTCAGATGAGAGCAAAATTGAACTGTTTGGATGTCATAATACACACCATGTTTGGAGGAGAAATGGCACTGCACATCACCCTAAAAACACCATACCAACAGTGAAGTTTGGAGGTGGGAACATCATGGTGTGGGGCTGCTTTTCAGCAAATGGTACTGGCAAACATAATTGAAGGAAGGATGAATGGGCAAATTTACCGAGACATTCTTGACAAAAATCTGCTGCCATCTACCAGGATGATGAAGATGAAACGATCCCAAAGACAATGATCCCAAACACACAGCCAAGGAAACTCTCAATTGGTTTCAAAGAAAGAAAATAAAGCTGCTAGAACGGCCCAGCCAATCACCTGACTTAAATCCCATTGAAAATCTATGGAAAGAATTGAAGATCAAGATTCATATTTTTTTATTTTTTTTATTTCACCTTTATTTAACCAGGTAGGTCAGTTGAGAACAAGTTCTCATTTGCAACTGCGACCTGGCCAAGACAAAGCAAAGCAGTGCGACAAAAACAACAGAGTTACACAGTAAACAAACATAGTCAAAAACACAATAGAAAATCTATATACAGAGTGCAAAATGTAGTGCAAAATGCAGTAAGGTTAGAAGGTAGGACAATAAATAGACCATAGTGGTGAAATAAATTACAGATTATCATCATTAACACAGGAATGAAGGATGTGCAAATTATGATGTGCAAATAGATATACTGGAGTGCAAGATTTGTGAAAATAACAAAAATAAATATAATATGGGGATGAGGTAGTAGTGTGGGTTATTTACAGAAGGGCTATATACAGGTGCAGTGATCGATAAGCAGCTTTGACAACTGATGCTTAAAGTTATTGAGGGAGATAGGAACCTCTAGCTTCAATGATTTTTGCAATTCGTTCCAGTCATTGGCAGCAGCGAACTGGAAGGAATGGCGGCCAAAGGAGGTGTTGGCTTTGGGGGTGACCAGTGAGATATACCTGCTGGAGCGCATGCTACGGGTGGGTGTTGCTATCGTGACCAGTGAGCTGAGATAGGGCGGGGATTTACCTAATAAAGACTTATAGATGACCTGGAGCCAGTGGGTTTGGCGATGAATATATAATGAAGGCCAGCCAACGAGAGCATACAGGTCGCAGTGGTGGGTAGTGTATGGGGCTTTGGTGACAAAACGGATGGCACTGTGATAGACTACATCCAATTTGCTAAGTAGAGTGTTGGAGGCTAGTTTGTAAATGACATCGCCGAAATCAAGGATTGGTAGGATAGTCAGTTTTACAAGGGCATGTTTGGCAGCATGAGTGAAGGAGGCTTTGTTGTGAAATAGGAAGCCAATTCTGGATTTAATTTTGGATTGGAGATGGTTGATGTGAGTCTGGAAGTTGAGTTTACAGTCTAACCAGATGCCTAGGTATTTGTAGATGTCCACGTATTCTAATTCGGACCCGTCGAGAGTAGTGATGATAGTCCGGTGGGCGGGTACTGGCAGCGTTCGATAGAAAAGCATGCACTTAGTTTTACTAGCGTTTAAGAGCAGTTGGAGGCCACGGAAGGAGTGTTGTATGGCATTGAAGCTTGTTTGAAGGTTAGTAAACACAGTGTCCAAAGAGGGGCCAGATGTATACAGAATGGTGTTGTCTGCGTAGAGATGGATCAGAGAGTCACCAGCAGCGAGAGCGACATCATTGATGTATATAGAGAAAAGGGTTGACCCAAGAATTGAACCCTGTGGCACCCCCATAGAGACTGCCAGAGGATCGGACAATAGGCCCTCCGATTTGACACACTGAACTCTGTCTGCAAAGTAGTTAGAGAACCAGGCAAGGCAGTCACTTGAGAAACCAAGGCTGTTGAGTCTGCCAATAAGAATGCGGTGATTGACAGAGTCGAAAGCCTTGGCCAGGTCGATGAAAACGGCTGCACAGTACTGTCTTTTATCGATGGCGGTTATGATATCGTTCAGTACCTTGAGCGTAGCTGAGGTGCACCCATGACCAGCTCGGAAACCAGATTGCATAGCAGAGAAGGTACGGTGGGATTCGAAGTGGTCAGTTATCTGTTTGTTAACTTGGCTTTCGAAAACTTTAGAAAGGCAGGGCAGGATGGATATTGGTCTATAACAGTTTGGGTCTAGAGTGTCTCCTCCTTTGAATAGAGGTCTGTAATTTTTATCATAGGTACTCTTCAACTGTGAGTGACGGAATCTACAGTGGGGAGAAGAAGTATTTGATACACTGCCGATTTTGCAGGTTTTCCCACTTACAAAGCATGTAGAAGTCTGTAATTTTTATCATAGGTACTCTTCAACTGTGAGTGACGGAATCTAAAACAAAAATGCAGAAAATCACATTGTATGATTTTTAAGTAATTAATTTGCATTTTATTGCATGACATAAGTATTTGATCACCTACCAACCAGTAAGAATTCCGTTTTTTCCTCTTCACCCTGATAGTCGTCATCGTGGTCGATTCCAACACGAGAGACATCATCCGAAACCCAGGTCATTGACGCCTCTACAGTCTTCCTGTTCTTCATTTTCTCCTGGTTGAAAAGTATGTTCCTATAACACAAGTTGGTAGGGTCTAACCAGGAGACTGTTCTCCTTGCCGAAGAGGCCAGCTGAGTCTTGACTCTCATGTTCACACACATAGGAGCTAGACAGTTAAGCACCTGGGTGCAGAAACAGTTCAGCCACGGGAACTTGGTGCCTATACTCTTAGAAATCGTGGGCCTTAAACAACTCTGTATGGTAACCTGGTTGGTCCCCGGCCTGATTATCACCAGGTACGCGGCGGACCGCTCAGCCATGCTCGGGTAAGTGAGCGAGAACATCACCCACGTCAGCCACAGCTGAGTGTTGTATCGCCACAGAGCTCCAGCAGCGCTATGTTGTCATTCACGGTGTCGTGGGCAACAAGGTCCACCTCGGTGTAGGAGCCCCATGTGTCACGGATTGCCTTGCAGCCTCGCGTACAGCCGTTGTGGTACGTGTAGGATCCGGGTTCAACGAGCTCTCCAGGTTGGCATTCAGGTCTTTGACAACCCTGGTGAACAGATCCATGGTTATCATGTTGTGACCGGATGCCGGCTTCCTTAGTACACCATGGAGTGTAGGGTTTTGCTGATACCCTGAACCTTGTACCAACGGTGGTCGGCTGTAGACTTCGCACACTGCTCACAGCCTGAGCCTCGGAACCCGATCACGGGGTCTTGGAGCTTCATTATATTAAATGTTCTAGGATTGTTAGGCTGCTATGATAACTGGATCCCGTTGAGAAACAAAACCCAGAAAAGAGGACCGTTCGGTTACTCCCAGTCTCGCAACGTGAGTAAGTAAGGACAAATAGAAAGAGGTAACCGAGGAGCCCAGCAATCCCCTACGAGAGATATGAATCGCAAGAAACCAGAGTCTTTGATATCCAAGAGCAAGGATCTGTTTAACAGCAGAATGCCATCGCAGTCATCACCTCTCTCATCGTGGGCTTTCTCACCATTCCCAACAACGTTCTGTACTTCATCGACAACAGGCATGGGACGAGGACCACGGGCACAGCCGCCACGCGGTTGCCTCCTTCCGAAGGCAGACCCGAATAAGAGTACGCTTACATCCACGCGGGGATAGCCCTCATCACGCTCGGGTGCCTGGTCATGGTGGTGAGCATAGTGCTCAGCTACTTCGCAGCCAAGAGCAAACGGAAAGACATGCAAACAATGTTGAAGCAGTCCCTCCTGGATAGCCTCTACGTCTCCTTACAATGAATTGTAACTTAACACGTTTTCTTTCTTGTCCTTTTGTTAATTAGTTGTTTGAACTGAACATTACACTCGACACAACAGGGAACAAGTGTCGAAATAGCAGAATATCCTCCTGTGTGTTTGTCACCTATCACAGCAATATAGATGTGTATGTGGTGTATCAACATGTGGTATCTATGTGAATAAATGACAAGGAACAAATTGTCTCAGACTCTGGTGTATCTTTTATTGACACAGGTTCAATAGTTCAACAGAAAAGACTATGAATAGGAACATAGAAAACATTGACAGGTTTAGGGTTAATATGAAACCGTACAGTTGGTCGGTACATATGACTGACGCACTTCACTTCTTTATTACAACCAGAGAAGCGTCGCAGATAGGACAGTGGTAGACTGTGTCCAGACTTTCACTACAGGCCTAAGTGTGCAGTGTGGAGCGAAGTATATATTTTCATGCAAATGGCACACTAACACATCTCACACTCCCTAACTGTATATACACACACAAGGATCCCATAGAGGCCAGAGTATAATGAGCCTGGCCTAGAATCGAGTCAAAAGGTTTCAAACAGCATACATGATGTCTTACGAGTCCAATATCGATACACACAGACCGATTACGGTGAGATGCTGCTCGGGGCAGAAGGAGCACGACGATCACAAGCTCGACTGAGACAGTCCAAACCTCCACCGCATCCCAATGCAATGCCCTGTGCGACATCCTAAACGAGTGCTCCATTCACGCGACTCGTCCCAGAGGCAGACGTAGACGTGACCGGGTACGGGGCGAGGATCAAGTTGAGACGAATGTGAATGAGAAAAACAACAAGAAAAAAACACCACAGTGTACATTTCAGCAACCCCATAGCCCAGGTACAGTTCGTATCCATGTCGGAAGACTCCAGGGAGGCACGCTCATCATATTGGACGCGGGTCGCAGTCAATACCGAAAGGTTCCGAAGGAGGATACGTCAGTTAGATCCCTCAATATCTAGATGTCTAGACGAGGTTCACCGGGACCGCATGAGGAACTATATACGGGTTAAGCTCGAGAGCGCGTGTCACTGAGCGCTCCTCTGGGGAAACCTTATCTCGGCACAGCACACTCTTCCCAGTAGGTCACTTTGACAACAACTCGCTCCACGCTCTCATCAAATCCACCTCGGATAACCAAAGCATACCTCCTATACTATCCTCCCTCGCGACCTGCAATCTACACCAGGATCTCTCACCGAATCGACTAACGCAATGGCCGTGTGGTACATCTGCCTCCTCTTGAAGAAAAGGAAACCCTGGACCGTGTCAACGTGGAATCTGTCAGCCGCGACGGAGTCGATGTAATGATAGGACACAAGGACATTCCCTTCACAAGACCCATGTACGTAGAGTTGACGCACTACCACCATCTCGACTCTGTCAGCCATGCTTGCGTGCTACGTCGATCCGTCAGTGAAAAGCTTGTCAGACTATCCCGTGAGACACGTGCAATTTGCAGCACCACTGCGAGTCGTCGTCCACGCATCAGAAGCCAAAAAGTAAAAATGACAGGGGCAACAGCCATCGTCGGAAACAACCAACCCCACGAGATTGCCTTGACCCTGGATCTAGCAACAGCTGAGCCACATCTCTAATCCCAACCCCAGTGCCCCGTACAGCATGTATTATGGCAATGAAACCGAATAAAACTAACAACTGAAAAGGCCATTGAACACGTCTGTGTCTCTCATTTCATTGATTATGTTTATGTTTATCGATCCCTTAGATCTGTCTCTCCGTCATTACTATCATATCCCAAATAGCATAGTCATTACACTGTCAGATCATTGCAGCCACCATTACCTAGGCCGGAATAGCTCAGGACACTATAGGAACGGTAGGGGGAGATGATGAGAAGGCACACAAACAAGCACACCAAGTTAAATGTGCTCACGATGAGCGCGAGGCTCAAAGAAGCCTAATCTAGCTTGCATTCAACTGTTCTTTCACGGACAACGTCTTACAGACAACTTGTTACAAAATCACACAAAATTCACAGTACACAAGCCGGGGAAGCACCCCTGGCGGTTATGCGTGGCGATTGCGTTTGTTTTCGTGCACCCATTACCTTGTTTGACCACTAGATATAGGACCGCTATAAAATCGAGTGTGTTAGAGCCAGAAGCTGTGAGCCAGAGGTTGTAGAATGATAACCCTCGGTCTGTCCTCGGGGGTGAAAATGACCCGTTAATGTGTTAGAGCCAGGGAGAGTAGAGCGATAACCCCCGGCCTGTCCTCGGGGGGTCAAAATGACCCCGCCGCTATCTAAGAGCCAGAGAGTAGAGTGATAACCCTCCGTCTGTCCTTGGGGGTCATGATGACCCAGGCAATGTGTTAGAGCCAGATGCTGTGAGCCAGAGGCTGTGAGCCCCTCCGTCTGTCCTCCCCGGGTCAAAACCACCCCACCGCTAACTAAGTAAGAGCCAGAGGCTTTAGCACGTCCTAGACCACCACCGAGGCCAGTGTTAGCAAAAGTGAGTGAAAGTGTCCCTTTGTGGGTTACGGCCAGGCCAGGTAAGCTGTAGGAAACAACAAGATACTACTAATATTGCCGCGGTGGCACGTCCAGACACGTCCCGACGTGCGGTCTTGGGCCCCCCCCCCCCACGCCGAGGTGCCGAAGCCATGAGTGCTCGTTTCACCGCCAAACAGGTCCTAGAACAGATATTTTCCAATGACTCTGACTGCGAAGAGGAAGCGGAGGACGCGTCAGAAGAAGAAGATGGTGAGGAATACAACCCAGACGACGACGCGGCCGAAGGAGAAGAAGGAGAACGAGGAGTAGAAGAAGAAGAGCTAGAAGAAGAAGAAGAACGAGGAGACCGCCGATAACATGAAATCCCTCAAGTGGAAAGAGACTTTCGTGTCAAGAAACGGCCAAATCGAATGGTCCTCAGTCGGGGCGGCAGGGTGGCAGAAAATAATAGGCCGGTGGCGGCGGTGCCGGAGGAGATGAGGCCAGGGCCTACGACGCACGCCGTCGGCCAGGCCCGCGACATCCTCTCGACGTTCCGCCTGTTTGTCACACCGGAGATAGAAGACATCATCCTGGAGATGACGAATCTGGAGGGCGTTCGAAAATACGGAGACGACGACGACGGCTGCTGCTGCTGGAAAGGGATGGATGCCACCGACCTGTGCGCCTACTTAGGGCTGCTCATCCTAGCTGGAGTGTACAGGTTAGTCTGTGGGACGCCGAGAGCGGGAGGACCATTTTCCGCGCCACCATGCCGCTCAAAGTCTTTCACGCTGACTCGAGACTCCTTCGATTCGACGACCGCCAGACCAGACCCGCCAGACGCGCCGCCAACAAACTGGCGGCCGTGAGAGAGGTCTGGGACAAGTGGGTCGAGCCGCTGCTGCTCCTCTACAATCCCGGGCCCGACGTGACGGTGGACGAGCAACTGGTCCCGTTCAGAGCTGGGCTGGGCTGGGGTGTACAAGTCATTTTCTCACACATCTGTAGTAAAATAAAAACACACAAAAAAAAAGAAATGCCTGTCATTCGTTCCATCACCACCACCACCACTGCCGCCTATTGCTAATCGCTTTTTCCTTTTCTTCTCTCTTTCTTCTCTCCTCCAAACACACAAACGGCAATAAAACAAAAAAAGTTTGCTGTCCTTTCCGTCAGTATATTCCCAGCAAGCCAGCAAAATACTGCATCAAGTTGCAGCTGGCCTGCGACTCCAAATCCAGCTACGCCTGGAAGATGCAAGTCTACACCGGGAAGCCCACCGCCGGAGGCCCAGAGAAGAACCAGGGGATGCGGGTCGTGCTCGATTTGACGCGGGGACTCAGGGGTCACAATGTCACGTGCGACAATTTCTTCACCTCCTACGAACTCGCACGGCAGCTCCTGCTGAGGAGGAACGTCACCGTGGTCGGCACGGTCAGAAAGAACAAGCCCGAGCTCCCGCCCGGGGCTCTTCTCCTCCAAGTTCGCCTTCAAGCCCACCACCGCTCTAGTGTCCTACCTCCCAAAGAAAAACAAGAACGTGTTACTCCTGAGCACACTGCAAACCGAGGCTCACATTAGCCGTCACCACGACAAGAAGCCGGCCATCATCCTAGACTATAACAGCAACAAAGGAGGTAGGAACAACATAGATAAGGTGATTGGAACCTACAGCTGCAGGAGGATGACCGCCCGCTGGCCCCTAGTCAATTTCCACAACATCCTTGACGTTTCCTCCTAGAATGCCTTTGTCATATGGAGAGAGATCAACCCTACTTGGATGCCTGGTAAGTGCAACAAGAGGAGGGTGTTCCTGGAGCAGCTGGGAAAGGCACTCGTGACTCCGTTCATCCAAAGAAGGGCCCGTCTCCCTCGCACCGAAGCCTCTGCGGCACTCGTCAAAGCTGTTCAGAGGGCTACGTCTCGTGATCCACCCCAGGATCCGGCCGCCGCCCCGGCTGCCGCCTCAGCTGGGCAAGCAAGTAAGAGGAAGAGGTGTCAGGTCTGCCCGACAAAGAAGGACTGTAAAACACACACTGTGTGCTCCAGGTGTAACAAATACATCTAAGAAAGCTGTTCACGCGCATACTGTCCCACATGTTCCAATTGGGCCTTTAGTGAGAGCGGGACAGTTCGACCCGGAGGGCACGGCTTGTGTACAGAATACCAGGACAACGGGAGGGTTAAATATTCTATTCTACATCAGTCCTTCCAGTGTTGAACCTGAAACATAATTCTAGACCCTATTCCGGGATAACGGTTTGAAAATATATTTTACATTTGTAACACTCAAAATGTGTCTCTTCTGTAAAATGCTTAACTAGTTTCAACGTGGATACTGTCTACAACATGATTTTAGACCCATTTAATTGAAAACTGTATAAAATAAGTTTCACATTGTCACGGTCGGGTGTGTAGAGAGACCAAGGCGCAGCGCAGCTATAGTTCGACATCATTTATTTAAATAATAAACTAAACTTGACGTGAACTATACAAAACAACAACGATACATATACAAACGGAAACACACTTACATCGACACGGGACTGAAGACATACAATGAAGACCCACACACAACACCACACAGACATAGAACATATAGAACTGCCAGACTCTGACCATAGAATTATAGAGAAGCAATAGGCTTCTCTATGGCCAGAGCCTGACACACATTTGTAACACTCAAACTTCATCTCTACTGTCAAATGCTATACTAGTTAAATTGTGGATATTGCCTTAAAAGTGATTTTAGACCATATGAATGGAAAACATCATAAAAGGATTCTGCTTGAATAACTTTAAAAATTCTATTTTACATCAGTCATTCCTGTAATGAACCTCAATAAACAATTTAGACCCTATTCAAGGATAACGGTTTGAAAATATGATTCACATTTGTAACATACAAAATGTGTCTTTTCTAAAATATGCTTAACTAGTTTAATTGTGGATGTTGTCTACAACATGATTTTAGATCCTTTCTTTGAAAACGGATTAAAACTTATTGCACGTGTTTAACACTCAAAATGCATCTCTCCCATCGTATGCAGAACTAGTTTGATATTGGATATTGCCAAAAAATGTATTGAAGACCATGGTAATGGAAAACAGCTTATAAAGAAATGTAATGGTTGAAGAACATTAAACATTATATTCTACATCAGTCCTTCCTGTGCTGAACCTAAAACAAAATGTAATACCCTGTTCAGAGTTAATGGTTTAAAAATATATTTCACATTTGTAACTCACAAACTGTGTGTCTCTTCTGTAATATGCTTGAATAGTTTCATTGTGGATATTGTCTACAACATGATTTGAGACCCTTTTCATTGAAAACAGTTTAAAACATGTTGCACATTTTTAACACTCAAAATGCATCTCTCCCATCGTATGCAGAACTGGGACAAAATGTGTCTTTTCTGTAATATGCTTAAATAGTTTCATTGTGTGAAATTGTCACATGTAGCCAGGTGGTAGGAACCCATATTGTATTATTTGGTTTAGTCCACTAGGTGGCAATATTTAAATTCGCGCAAGGAATTAGGGAAAATACTTGCATTGTTGAGGAAGACAGGCGTAGTACACGAGAGATCGTTCATTAATCATTGTGTGGTTTTCTGTTGGCTGTATGTCGGTAAATATTGTTTTTATTTAACATTTGTACTTTAATATAACCATGTAATGCAACATTTGCCGAGTATAAATGTTATTTTGATATATTTGTGACCTGATGTTTATGTAAAGTAATGAAACGTTTCAGATTGCACCACGAGGCTGTTAGCTTGGTTAGGAATATGAAGCTGTGGATTTGTAAGCATGTCTGAAGTGTAAGTAGCTTCGAAAGTATACACTTTGGCTTTAGCACAGCCTTTTGTATCTTGATTTTATTTTAATCGTGGTGTACTTGTTTTCTTGTTTTAATTTTACAATACAGCCGCTACTGTTTTTGTTGTACAGCATTTAATTTACATTTTATATAAACAAATTGATTATCACTTGAACAAGCTTCAACAGAATAAATTACTCCAAAATTAGTTTGTGTCCTGTAGTCGTACTTTACACCAGGCTACACATTTTGGTACCAGGAGTGGGGTTCTGATAGCTTGAATAGGAGAGTTAAATACATAAATGGTAGTGGTGAAGAGTGCTGCAGGGTGAAAGAGAGCAGACGACGACGGTGTGTGGGGATCTGAGAACGGACGGAGAGGCCTGGAATTGCTGTGGAGTTTCAGTACCGGACTGCCTGGATCCAGAGAACGCCGTGGACCATCACAGACCAACGCAGAGGACCATCTACATTGATCCAGCACATGTTAGAGACTGTTTACATTCTACAGTATATCCTTGAACTGAGTAATTCATACAATGTCAGAGTCATCAGAAGATGAGTGTAACCCTGTAATGGACTTACAGTCACAATTGGCAGAGTTAAGTAGAAAACATGATGAAGCAATGGCAACTATTGCCGCTCTAGGTAATGTATCTTCCAGGTCTTATGTGTATGTACCTAGAGAGCGACAGATCCAGCCTTAAAGTGGTGATGTTTCAAAAGATGGTCGCCCAGTGGAAGAGTTAATTGAGGAGGTTGATTGTGTAATTAGAGCTAGAAATCAGAATACTGATGAAACTATAGATTTCATTCTGTCTCTGTTGAGGGGCTCAGCCTTAAAGGAAATTAGGTTACGCATGGGTGGGGAGTGCAAGCAGCCCAGTGATATTTTGACATATTTATTGTTGGCTTATACAGAGAAGCGCAGTGCATCTCAGCTCTTACACACATTCTATGGCCGTCATCAGCGAGAGGGAGAAGATTTCCGTGATTATTCACATGCACTCTCTCAGATACTTACCTCCGTACTCAGGCAAGAACAGGATACTGTTTCTGAGGATACATTTGATAGAACTGTCAGAGATCAGTTCATTGAGGGTGTTATAGATCCCGCGCTCAAAAGAGAGCTGCGGAAGTTAGTGAGAAAGAGGCCTCCGGCTACTCTGTTTGATGTACGTGAGGAAGCCATCACCTGGTCATTAGAGGATCAGCCCTGTAACAATAAGACTGACAAGACTAAGAACGTGGCAAGTGACAAGACAAGGGAAGGATTCTCAGTGTGCTGCCATTGAAGTAAAGGAGAAACAAGCTGTCTCATTGGAAGATGTTCTGAAAGTGGTGACTGAGCAGAGTAAGGCCATTGGGGAATTGGCAAATGCAGTCAGGGGACTTATTCTGAACAAAGAAAAGGCTAGCAATTATACAGGTGGGAAACCTAGGCTCAAACCTAAGTTTACTGATGATGGGCAGCCCATTTGTTTTAAGTGTAAAGGGGTGGGGCACATTTCTAAACAGTGCACAATGAAGGGTAGATTCGTGAGTGGGTCCTTTACCACACCTGCTGCTGGTGTGCAGGAAAACTAGCACCCTCGGTTACTAAGAGCCAGGCAATAACAGGGAAACCTGTAGGCTCACACAATAGTACTTGCAGTCGTGACAGGTTTTTTGAGCGTGCTGTAGGCAAATGTACAGTCATAGATATAAAGATTGGCGGAGTCGCTGCTAACTGTTTGCTGGATACTATCCTATCACAGAGTCCTTCTTCAGAGAACACTTAATGGGAAAGGATGCTTAAGATAACTGCAGCTAATGGGCTAGACATCCCCTATCTAGGTTATCTTGAGTTATATGTAGAAACTATGGGGATGACTATACCTGGGTGAGGTTTTCTGGTATTCAAGGAACCTCACAAATCACAAACTACAGTACCAGGTCTCCTTGAAATGAATATTATCAGCAGATGTAGTCAACTAGTACAAGCTGAGTTTGACTCAAGTCTAGGCGGAGAGAGTTGGATTCTGATTGAAGATACGTTTTTCAGCGAGTACAAAAATGTGATGTCATTGGAAAGGCTCCAGTTGCTCGGATAGCTGGTAAGGATACAGTACACGTACCCGCGTTTTCTGTAGCCACAGTCTATGCAAGGGGTCTGAAAACTATCCCGGGAGAGAGCAAAAATATGCTGTTGGAGCCAGGTAACGCCCCATTGCCGAGTGGTCTGGTTGTTGTTCCCATACTTGTAGAGTCAAAAAATAATGTGTTTTCAGTTCAAGTGGTAAATTTCTCTCAGGAGGATGTGTGGTCGAACCCTAGGACCCGATTAGGCCTCATAACTCAGGTTGAGTGTGTTGACAGCGCTCCATGTGAGGTGCGTTTTGAACGTATCTCTGCTGACACAGAAGAAGTGACCTTAGACAGAAAGGGTCAGGCAGATGACGGTGACATACAACTGATGTTTGACAGCATACACGTCGGTGGGACACAGGAAGAACAAACTGCACTAACTGCTCTGTTGGCCAGTTATTCTGATGTGTTCGCATTTCAGGATGAGGACCTGGGTTACACTGATAAAGTCAAGCACGAGATTCAGTTGGTTGATGACACACCGGTAACACAACCATATCGACGTATTCCTCCTACACAGTACAAAGAGGTTAAAGACAACATCACCATGCTACTAAAGAAGGGTGTCATCCAGGCAAGCTCGAGTTCTTACGCGTCCCCTGTGGTTCTATTCCGTAAGAGTGACGGGAGCCTTGGTCTTTGTGTCGATTACAGGCGGCTGAATGCAAAAACCAGACGTGACACTTTTCCCTTGCCCCGTATCGATGAAAGTTTCGATGCTCTGCATGGTGCAGAGTTCTTTTCGACTCTTGATCTTGCTAGTGGTTATCATCAGATTGCCGTGCAAGAAAGTGACAGACACAAGACTGCATTTCCAACTCCTTTTGGACTTTGGGAATATCTTAGAATGCCGTTTGGGGTTTGTAATGGGCCGGCAACATTCCAACGACTCATGCAAGCTACAATGAATGACCTAGTCTTCCAGATATTGCTAGTGTACCTTGATGACATACTTGTTTTCTCTCAGACATTCCAGGACCACTTAGTGCGACTTGAGACAGTTCTGCAGAGATTGAAAGAGACCGGTCTTAAAGTCAAGCTAGAAAAGTGTCATTTCTTACAGGAAGAAGTCAGTTTCATTGGGCACCAGATTTCAGCAGAGGGGATCGGTACAGACCCAGATAAGATTAACGCTGTAAGACAGTGGAAAGTCCCTGGGACACTCAAAGATCTGAGGTCGTTTCTTGGTTTCAGTAGTTATTACAGGAGATTCATTGAAGGGTTTTCCAAACTGGCTGGCCCTCTCCATGACCTGGTCAATGCGTGCCTCAGAGAAGATAGCCCTGTGAAAGCAAAACGATGGTTTGAAAATTCATGGGCATCAGAGTCTCAGGCTGCTTTTGAACTTTTGAAAGAGAAACTTACCAGGACTCCTGTGTTAGGGTATTCTGATTCTCTCTTCCTTTCCTTGTAGAGACAGATGCAAGCAGCTAAGGGTTAGGTGCTATTCTCTATCAGCAGCAGGGAGATAAGAAAATAGTTATTGCCTATGCAAGTAGAAGGCTACGTAATGCTGAAAAGAATGACAGAAACTACAGCAGTATGAAACTTGAGCTCCTCACGCTAAAGTGGGCTGTTACAGAAAATCTACTAGGCTCTAAATTCACTGTGATAACAGACAACAACCCCCTGTGACATCTTTCCACAGCCAAGTTGGGGGCTATCGAGCAAAGATGGGTGGCACAGTTAGCTGTGTTTGACTTTGAGGTGAAGTACCGACCTGGGCGCTGCAATGCAGCTGCAGATGCCCTCTCTAGGCAGCCATTTGCAGGGGAGCCTGGGCCTGATAATGACAGCACTGACGGCACTTTGACGGTTGTGTGGCAATTTGTAATATAATTCGGAAAGGAACCGCTCTGGAACCAGACTTAGTGACCACTGGGGTCAAGTGCTGTGAAGTCAGACAGATTCGGGCCTCACAGGCTGCCCCGGGCACTGATGGTAGTGAGTTTCAAGGTAACACACCAACGCTCCCTGGCTATTCTAAAGATGAACTACAGAAGTTTCAAGACACAGACCCTATACTCTGCGTGTTCAGGAAGTTTTGGGACAGGCAAAAAAAAAACAGTCACAAGGAGAGGTTGGGTTTGACTAAGCCAGTTCTGTCCATGCTGAAGCAGTGGCATCGTGTTAAAGAGCTACATGGGTTGTTGTACCGTGTGATTGAGGATGCCCATGTAGGTGAATGTCACCAGCTTTTGTTACCAGCTTGCCTGGGGAGCCGGCACAGCCCCGCTCCAGTGCCGAAGTAGTCCGCTCCACTGGTGCCCAATCCGGGAAAGGGCTACAGCCCTGCTCCTGATGCGGAGCTCGCGCCTGACCTGGTGCCACGTCCGGCAGCGGGTCCAGAACCCCCACCAACGCCTGTTCCCCTCCCTGAACCCCCCCTGCTAGTGTTACTAGTCTTGCGGCCAGGAGTCCGCGCCTTGAGGGGGGGGCACCAATGTACTGTAAGGTTTATGTTTAGAGAGGTCTCTGGAAACCTATATGATTTTCAGGTTTGGTGTCCAGAGACCTCTCTGGAAATCTCTATGTTCAGTTTGGGATTGGTCCCCAATTTGAGGCAGCTGCGCCGCATTGTCTTTAATTGGGGAGCCTATTGAAGTAGTAGTTATTCCCACCTGTGTTTGTGGGTTTTGTGTGTGGTCGCGCCGGTTCATGGTAGCTGTCTCTCCTTTTGTTATTTTTGTGTTTTCTTACAATAAAATGAATGTTATCGTACTACAGCTCTGCGCCTCGGGTCCTGTCTCATAGTGATCGTGACAACATGGTCTAAAATAATTTGTTTGGCAATGTCCACAATGCAACTAGTTCAGCATATGAATAGACACAGTTTGTAATTTCCAAATGTGAAAACAGTTTTCCATGAACCTGGTCTATAATCATGACTTAGGTTCAGCACTGGAAGAAGGACGTAATATTAAAGGGTTTCCAAGTCTGAAATAACTCCTGATGCTGAGTACAGGAACTGTAAGAACTAGTTTTCCATCAATGTTCAGGGTGTACTCCTAATTTCGAGTTTTCAAACATTGTTGCCCGTTGGAAAGATGCAACTCACGATTCAAGGATATTTCTCAACTCTTCATTGTGTGCTCAGTTTTGGAGAGAGGACAACATGGTGGATATGGTCAGAGTAACTTTTTATTCACTCCATACATAAATCCCACAACAGCTGAGCAGCAAATATACAAGAGCTCACATCTGCACAAGTGGGATGGTCGAGCACATGTTTGGAGTATTCCAGTGTTTACGCAATACACTTCGTATTCCTCCTACACAGTACAAAGAGGTTAAAGACAACATCACCATGCTACTAAAGAAGGGTGTCATCCAGGCAAGCTCGAGTTATTACGCGTCCCCTGTGGTTCTATTCCGTAAGAGTGACGGGAGCCTTGGTCTTTGTGTCGATTACAGGCGGCTGAATGCAAAAACCAGACTTGACACTTTTCCCTTGCCCCGTATCGATGAAAGTTCAAATTTTAATTTCATTTTATGCTCATGAAATTCTCTGGCTAACTTTTAATGCATGGTCATCTTTTTTGTTCTCTGCTGAAAGGTAGTGGGAGCATCTTCTGTGGAGGGTACACACTCACTGTGCACTGGCTCTTCCAACTTGTTCAGATTCCTTTCCTCTGGAAAAAGAATACCGTTAGAAGCACAAATAAACTCATATGGTCCTTAGAATGAAAGAAGTATAAAGATTGACACAGACGGTGGAATATATTTTACCAAAGGAAGTAACAAATTTACTTTCTTTGGTATATGTACCATTTGTGCTCAGTTCTTCATCTGAACTGTCCAAATGGTATACCATCCAGAGGTTGGTGGTGCTCTATTATTCTGCCAGTGTGCCTTCATCATCATGGATCTTTTTTGTATTTGATCTTAAGCCCAGCGTTTCCCAAACTCTGTCCTTGGGTCCCCAAGGGGTGCACGTTTTGCTTTTTGCCCTAAAACTACACAGCTGATTCAAATAATCCAAGCCTGATGATGAGTTGATTATTTGAATCAGCTGTAAAAAAAAAAAAAAAAACGTGCACAGAGTTTGGGAAACCCTGCTTTAGGCTAATACTAGCCTACTAGGATGCTTTGGTTCCATTGCTTGGAGCATTTTCTCACGAGGCTATTACTAGCCTATTAGGATGACTTGGTTTGATCGCTTTAATAACAACTACTGAACTCTGTTTTAATGAATTGCTTGTCCCATGTGACTGGTCGCAATGCGACTACTTGTCCCAGGTGAGGCATATAAAGCGAATCAAAAGGCCCGTCTATGCTATGCAAATCCAATAGCAAAAAATGCAAGACGCTTGTTTCTTAATTGCTCTTTGAATGTAACATGCTACAGTCTGTCAATTACATTGTGAAAATCACAATTCCATCATTTCTATCACATGTGCCATTAAAGGTGTGATCATTGAAGACGTGTCACAATCATTGATGCAAAAACTCCATGTATTGATCAGATAATTACAACATACAGTGGGGAGAACAAGTATTTGATACACTGCCGATTTTGCAGGTTTTCCTACTTACAAAGCATGTAGAGGTCTGTAATTTTTATCATAGGTACACTTCAACTGTGAGAGACGGAATCTAAAACAAAAATCCAGAAAATCACATTGTATGATTTTTTTAATAATTTATTTGTATTTTATTGCATGAAATAAGTATTTGATCACCTACCAACCAGTAAGAATTCCTGCTCTCACAGACCTGTTAGTTTTTCTTTAAGAAGCCCTCCTGTTCTCCACTCATTACCTATATTAACTGCACCTGTTTGAACTCGTTACCTGTATAAAAGACCTGTCCACACACTCAATCAAACAGACTCCAACCTCTCCACAATGGCCAAGACCAGAGAGCTGTGTAAGGACATCAGGGATAAAATTGTAGACCTGCACAAGGCTGGGTTGGGCTACAGGACAATAGGCAAGCAGCTTGGTGAAGGCAACAACTGTTGGCGCAATTATTAGAAAATGGAAGAAGTTCAAGATGACGGTCAATCTCCCTCGGTCTGGGGCACCATGCAAGATCTCAGCTCGTGGGGCATCAATGATCATGAGGAAGGTGAGGGATCAGCCCAGAACTACACGGCAGGACCTGGTCAATGACCTGAAGAGAGCTGGGACCACAGTCTCAAAGAAAACCATTAGTAACACACTACCCCGTCATGGATTAAAATCCTGCAGTGCACGCAAGGTCCCCCTGCTCAAGCCAGCACATGTCCAGGCCTGTCTGAAGTTTGCCAATGACCATCTGGATGATCCAGAGGAGGAATGGGAGAAGGTCATGTGGTCTGATGAGACAAAAATAGAGTTTTTTGGTCTAAACTCCACTCGCCGTGTTTGGAGGAAGAAGAAGGATGACTACAACCCCAAGAACACCATCCCAACCGTGAAGCATGGAGGTGGAAACATCATTCTTTGGGGATGCTTTTCTGCAAAGGGGACAGGACGACTGCACCGTATTGAGGGGAGGATGGATGGGGCCATGTATCGCGAGATCTTGGCCAACAACCTCCTTCCCTCAGTAAGAGCATGAAGATGGGTCGTGGCTGGGTCTTCCAGCATGACAACGACCTGAAACACACAGCCAGGGCAACTAAGGAGTGGCTCCGTAAGAAGCATCTCAAGGTCCTGGATTGGCCTAGCCAGTCTCCAGACCTGAACCCAATAGAAAATCTTTGGAGGGAGCTGAAAGTCCGTATTGCCCAGCGACAGCCCCGAAACCTGAAGGATCTGAATGGAGGAGTGGGCAAAAATCCCTGCTGCAGTGTGTGCAAACCTGGTCAAGAACTACAGGAAACGTATGATCTCTGTAATTACAAACAAAGGTTTCTGTACCAAATATTAAGTTCTGCTTTTCTGATGTATCAAATACTTATGTCATGCAATAAAATGCAAATTAATTACTTAAATATCATACAATGTGATTTTCTGGATTTTTGTTTTAGATTCCGTCACTCACAGTTGAAGAGTACCTATGATAAAAATTACAGACTTCTACATGCTTTGTAAGTGGGAAAACCTGCAAAATCGGCAGTGTATCAAATACTTGTTCTCCCCACTGTAGATGTACTGTAATCAAATGACACAAATGGAACTAGTGTTTAGCAGGCACTAGTTTGCATCAAGGCAGTCTTGAGCATTTGGCCATAGGTGTGGATTTGCATGCCTCATCCATGGCCTGGAGGAGGGTACATGCACCCTCATGGGGATGGCAGTCATACACCTTGGCCAATGCAGTTTCAGTAAAGCAGTGTGAATGCCCCCACCCTCCCCTAAAAGTATTAGTAATTTTTGTGCACTTGCAGAGTGTGTGTTGTTGTATTTGTAGCCTACTATTTCTACACAGTGAGTGTACTTGTGTGTGTTGTCTTTTTTCTGGTAGGTAGGCTGTCTCTACTAATATATTCTTCACCTGCTTGACTCCGCAGCGTGACTCGGCTCGGTCTTTGTACTCTGCTTGGAACTGTACTATTCAAATAGAGCTACACAATCGAGTAGCATAGGAACCATTATTTGATTTAGTAAAGTTTCGGTTTCAACCATGGTTCCTAAAGGGAGTTTAAAAAGGGCAGTAAATGAGTAACCCTGGATTGTAAACTGTCATGGTCAAAACATATTGATACAACAGTAACTAAGATGGGGAGAAGTCTGTCCATAATAAAGTGTTGCTCTGCCTTCTTAACAACAATATCAACAAGGCAGGTCCTACAGGCCCTAGTTTTGTCGCACCTGGACTACTGTTCATTCGTGTGGTCAGGTGCCACAAAGAGGGACTTGGGCTCAGAACAGGGCAGCACGGCTGGCCCTTAAAAGTCAACGGAGAGCTAACATTAATGACATGCATGTCAATATCTCATGGCTCAAAGTTGAAGAGAGATTTACTTCATCACTACTTGTTTTTGTAAGAGGTATTGAAAAGCTGAATTTACCAAGCTGTCTTTTTTAAATACTATCACACAGATCCATGCATAACCCACAAGACATGCCACCAGAGGTCTTTTCACAGTCCCCAAGTCTAGAACGGACTACCGGAGGCGCACAGTACTACATAGAGCCATGACTACATGAACTCTATTCCACATCAGATTAAAAAACAAACAGGTAGAAATGCACCTTATGTAACAACAGGGACTGTGAAGATACACACACAAAGGTACAGACACATGCATACACATTGTGATATTGTTATATGGTGGTATTAACACATTTTGTATTGTGGATATGTAGTGATTTAATAATGTTATATGATGTACTGTTTTATCTTTAGTTGTATATGTAATGTAAGTGCTATAATGTGTTGGACCCCAGGAAGAGTTAATGGGGTTCCCTAATAAATACAAATCCTAATTCTAACTCTAACCGGTAACACAATGCCCCTTTAACTGTAATGGTCACAATTTTATTTTTATTTAACTAGGCAAGTCAGTTAAGAACAAATTCTTATTTACAGCCTACCTACAGGGTCAGCCCCTGGAGAAAATTAGGGTTAAGCGCCTTGTTCAAGGACATAGACAGGAGTTTTTGTGTGAGGGGAGTGGTGTATAAAGGGAGAAAACTAACCTAATCTTCTGAAATGTAATTTGTGGTTTTATGCTGCCGTTTATTGGAATTATTTAGCAACTGCAGTAGCACTGAATATAGTATATCCTTACTGAAGTAGTAATTACTCAGAATTCCAAAATATCAAATATTCTAGTTAATTTTATCACTTACAACCATAAAATAACAATTTATAGCGTAATAAACAATGAAACTGACAAACACCACACATTTCGTAAATAATAAAAAATAAATATAGTATTTAGATGGGTGATATCATGACGCTGGTCCTAGCAGAGATGACCCCGACCCCCCAACTTTACACCCCTGTTCCTCTTAGGAGTAAGGAGCAGTTTTATGACTTTATGACAGGTCATAAATTCCTGGCTTATGACCTCCAGGACCATTTTAGTATTGAGAGAAAGGATCTCAGAACAGGACGAATAAACTTTTCCCACCAAATACTACTACATCCCATAATTGAGAATTAAAACAATATTCCTGAATGGGAGAATGGGTAAACGGTGAAGAAACCAGCTATGATCCTGTCCACTCTGTGTCACCATGGTGACATCAGAAGGAACAGCACAGTCATATTACCCTAACTCTGTCATTAGAGGTCCCTCAATTATGAGGCTTGCATCTGAAATATTGTATAAATGATTAACTGAGTATAAGGATACTTTTGAAAAGATTACAATGTGATTCAAGCCTTTTTTAAAGATGACTTGTTTAATGTTAACTCGTGTTCAGGCAGTAGCCACGCCCATGTTACAGACATTGTCTGAGAGCTATGAAACACAATCTTCTCCCTCTAGTACAAAAGCCCATTGACGAAAGTTATCCTCAGTTCATGATGATGCTAGGACTGTGGTCCATGCGTTTAACAAGGGCTAAATTAGACTAAGCAGACCCTGGCGTGAGCTGTGGTCGTGAATGGTTTAACTAAAAGTATGTGACGACTACCATGTTAAAACTGTGAATTTCATTAGACAAGTCAGGATCCAGCACGAGCTGATTATACCACTTGGTATGATCTTTGAACACAGACAGACTCCGAAGGACTGAGGGTACTCCCATGTATCCGCTCTACAGACTGCAGCCATAAAGACTGCAGCCATAAAGACTCCAAAGGACCAGAGTCTTCCATCCATCGAAGCCAAGCTCAATCGTAAATATCTATAATTGCATTCACTTTCCAATTGGGCAGCTGTTAGTGCATATGACAGTGATGTTAGCCTAGTTTCAACCAGGTCTTATAGAAACTACCTTCCTTTGTCATTCAATCTTCCCGCCCTTCCAAAACTCCACCCCTCCCTTCCTTTGTGTAACCAGCCGTCATATCAGGGTAGTCCACTAGGGACTCCATGATCTAATCGCTAACATGTATGATTTATCCTGTGTACTGTATATATACAGTTGAAGTCGGAAGTTTACATACACCTTAGCCAAATACATTTAACTCAGTTTTTCACAATTCCTCACATTTAATCCTAGCAAAAAAATCCCTGTTTTAGGTCAGTTAGAATCACCACTTTATATTAAGAATGTGAAATGTCAGAATAATAGTAGAGAGAATTATTTATTTCAGCTTTTATTTATTTCATCACATTCCCAGTGGGTCAGAAGTTTACATACACTCAATTAGTATTTGGTAGCATTGCCTTTAAATTGTTTAACTTGTTTAACGTTTCGGGTAGCCTTTCACAAGCATCCCACAATAAGTTGTGTGAATTTTGGCCCATTCCTCCTGACAGAACTGGTGTAACTGAGTTAGGTGTGTAGGCCTCTTTGCTCACACACGCATTTTTGGTTCTGCCAACAAATTTTCTATAGGATTGAGGTCAGGGCTTTGTAATGGCCACTCCAATACCTTGACTTTGTTGTCCTTAAGCCATTTTGCCACAACTTTGGAAGTATGCTTGGGGTCATTGTCCATTTGGAAGACCCATTTGCGACCAAGCTTTAACTTCCTGACTTATGTTTTGAGATGTTGTTTCAATATATCCACATAATTGTTCTTCCTCATGATGCCATCTATTTTGTGAGCAAGCACCCCCACAATATGATGCCACTCCCGTGCTTCACGGTTGGGATGGTGTTCTTCGGCTTGCAAGCCTCCCCCTTTTTCCTCCAAACATAACGATGGCCACTATGGCCAAACAGTTCTATTTTTGTTTCATCAGACCAGAGTTAATTTCTCCAAAAAGTACAATCTTTGTCCCCATGTGAAGTTGCAAACCGTAGTCTGGCTTTTTTCTGGCGGTTTTGGAGCAGTGGCTTCTTCCTTGCTGAGCGGCCTTTCAGATTATGTCGATATAGGACTAATTTTACTGTGGATATAGATACTTTTGTACCTGTTTCCTCCAGCATCTTCACAAGGTCCTTGGCTGTTGGTCTGGGATTGACTTGCACTTTTCGCACCAAAGTACATTCATCTCTAGGAGACAGAACGTGTCTCCTTCCTGAGCGGTATGACGACTGCGTGGTCACATGGTGTTTATACTTGCGTACTACAGATGAACGTGGTACCTTCAGGAGTTTAGAAATTGTTCCCAAGGAGGAACCAGACTTGTGGAGGTCTAACATTTTTTTTCTGAGGTCTTGGCTGTATATACCACAGGAATATACAGTGGGGAGAACAAGTATTTGATACACTGCCAATTTTGCAGGTTTTCCTACTTACAAAGCAAGTAGAAGTCTGTAATTTTTTATCATAGGTACTCTTCAACTGTGAGTGACGGAATCTAAAACAAAAATCCAGAAAATCACATTGTATGATTTTTAAGTAATTAATTTGCATTTTATTGCATGACATAAGTATTTGATACATCTGAAAAGCAGAACTTAATATTTGGTAAAGAAACCTTTGTTTGCAATTACAGAGATCATACTTCCTGTAGTTCTTGACCAGGTTTGCACACACTGCAGCAGGGATTTTGGCCCACTCCTCCATACAGACCTTCTCCAGATCCTTCAGGTTTCGGGGCTGTCGCTGGGCCATATGGACTTTCAGCTCCCTCCAAAGATTTTCTATTGGGTTCAGGTCTGGAGACTGGCTAGGCCACTCCAGGACCTTGAGATGCTTCTTACGGAGCAACTCCTTAGTTGCCCTGGCTGTGTGTTTCGGGTTGTTGTCATGCTGGAAGACCCAGCCACGACCCATCTTCAATGCTCTTACTGAGGGAAGGAGGTTGTTGGCCAAGATCTCGCGATACAGGATTTTAATCCATGACGGCGTAGTGTGTTACTAATGGTTTTCTTTTAGACTGTGGTCCCAGCTCTCTTCAGGTCATTGACCAGGTCCTGCCGTGTAGTTCTGGGCTGATCCCTCACCTTCCTCATGATCATTGATGCCCCACGAGGTGAGATCTTGCATGGTGCCCCAGACCGGGGGAGATTGACCGTCATCTTGAACTTCTTCCATTTTCTAATAATTGCGCCAACAGTTGTTGTGTTCTCACCAAGCTGCTTGCCTATTGTCCTGTAGCCCATCCCAGCCTTGTGCAGGTCTACAATTTTATCCCTGATGTCCTTACACAGCTCTCTGTTCTTGGCCATTGTGGAGAAGTTGGAGTCTGTTTGATTGAGTGTGTGGACAGGTGTCTTTTATACAGGTAACGAGTTCAAACAAGTGCAGTTAATACAGGTAATGAGTGGAGAACAGGAGGGCTTCTTAACGAAAGCCGGAATTCTTACTGCTTGGTAGGTGATCAAATACTTATGTCATGCAATAAAATGCAAATTAATTATTTAAAAATCATACAATGTGATTTGTTGAAGTGTGCCTCTCACAGTTGAAGTGTACCTATGATAAAACATTACAGACCTCTACATGCTTTGTAAGTAGGAAAACCTGCAAAATCTGCAGTGTATCAAATACTTGTTCTCCCCACTGTATGTTGCCGACGGCACGGCACCCCGGTGAGGCATTATATAGTCTAATAGCCGCCGGCACGAAGGACCTCCTGTAGTGCTCTCTGGCACACTGTGGTGGGATCAGTCTGTGACTGAAGATGCTCCTCTGCGTCATAACCATGGCGTGCAGAGGGTGGGTGACGTTGTCCATGATGGCCAGCAGTTTGGCCAGGATCCGTCTCTCCGCCACCTCCTCTAGAGTGTCAAGGCTCATCCCCAGGACAGAGCTAGCCTTCCTGATCAGCTTATTTACCAGAGAAGCATCACCGGCTTTAATGTTGGCTCCCCAGCACACCACTGCGAAAAAGATGGCACTGGCCACCACAGACTGGTAGAAGGTATGCAGTAGTTTACTGCACACGTTGAAGGACCTGAGCCTCCTCAGAAAGTAGAGTCGTCTCTGTCCCTTTTTGTACAGGGCCCCATTGTTACCAGCCCATTCCAGCCTGTTGTCCATATGGACTCCCAGGAACTTGTATGACCCAACCATTTCCACATCCATCCCCTTTATAGGGGCTGCAGTCAGTTGTGCCTTGGTTCTCCTGAAGTCCACCACCATCTCCTTTGTTTTGCTGATGTTGAGCTGAAGGTGGTTCTGCTCACACCACAACACAAAGTCACTGATTTTGCTCCTGTACTCCTCCTCCTGCACCCTACAATTGCGGAGTCATCCGAGAACTTCTGTAGGTGGCATGTTTCAGAGTTATATCTAAAGTCCGAGGTGTAGAGGGTGAACAGGAAGGGGGGCAGGACCGTTCCCTGGGGGGCCCCTGTGTTGCTCACTGCCCGTTCTGACACACAGCTCTGTAGTCGCACAAATTGTGGCCTACTGGCCAGGTAGTCCGTGACCCATGAGACTACGGGTGCTTCCACTTTCATCCTCCTCATCTTCTCACCCAGTAGCAGGGGCTGAATGGTATTGAAGGCACTGGAGAAGTCAAAAAACATAACCCTCACAGTGCAACCTGCGTTGTCCAGGTGAGAGTAGGCCCTCTGCAGAAGGTAGATGATTGCATCATCCACCCCGATGTTGCGCTGGTATGCAAACTGCAGGGGGTCCAGTGATGTACACACTAGGGGTCTGAGGTGAGCGAGGACTAACCTCTCCAGGGTCTTCAGGATGTGGGATGTTAGCGCTACAGGTCTGAAGTCATTCAGGACAGTGGGGTGTGCCTTCTTGGGCACTGGGACGAGGCAGGATGTTTTCCACAGCACAGGGACCCTTTCTAGGCTCAGGCTAAGGTTGAAGGGACGCTGGAGTATTCCACACAGTTGGTCAGCACAGACCCTAAGCACCCTTGGGCTGATGCCATCAGGGCCCGCCGCTTTCCACTGATGTAGTCTCTCCAACTTTCTCTTCACTTGGTTGGTGGTGAAAGACTGCCCCGGTGGGGAGGTGGGGGGAAGGGGGGTGTTGAGGATCAGTCCAGGGGGAGCAGGGGTGGAGGAGGGGTCACTGATTGTCTCAGCAGAGGTGTTGTGAGCAAAGTGGGGGTGGGACAGCCGTGAGGGTGTGTGGTCTGGGGAGGTGGACTGGGCCAGTATCAAACCTGTTCAAAAATTGGTTCAGCTCATTGGCTCTGTCCTGGGTCCCCTCCGTCTGCCCACTGTTTGACTTTTTGAATCTAGTGATATTTCTCATACCCTTCCACACCTCTCTCACCTGGCTCTGCCTCAGCTTGCCCTCCATTTTCTCCTTATACCCTCTCTTCCCCTCAGCAATCCGCAACTTCAGCTCCCTCTGGACGCATTTCAATTTGTCCTTGTCCCTCTCCTTGAAGGCCCTCTTCTTCTCATTCAGCAGGGCCTTCAGGTCGCTGGTGACCCAGGGTTTATTGTTTGGAAAACAGCGTACCTTCCTGGTGGGTACAGTGTTTAAAAATTTATATAATCTGTTATGGAGCCAGTAAGTCCATCGATGTCCTCCCCATGAGCCTCACAGAGCACATCCCAGTCTGTTGTTTTAAAGCAGTCCTGTAGGGCCTCATTCGCCTCCGGGGACCATCTCCTAATGGTCCTAGTGGTCGCAGGCTGCTGTTGGACCAAAGGCCTGTAGAGTGGAGTGAGGTGGAAAAGGTTGTGATCCGATCTACCGAGGGGAGGGAGTGCAGTGGAGTTGTATGCATCCTTCACATTAGCATATAACAAGTCCAGAGTTGTATTATTCCTGGTTGGTCACTTCACAAACTGTTTGAACGTGGGCAGCGTTGAAGAGAGAGATGCATGGTTAAAATCCCCCGAAATGGCAAAGAAAGTACTGGGATGCGCTGTCTGTAACATTGCGATAACAGAGTGGATGACGTCACATGCTGTGTTTGCGTCCGCGGAGGGCGGGATGTAAACAATAACAGCAATGGCCGCCGTGAATTCCCTCGGCAAATAGTAGGGTCTCAGGCTAACAGCTAATAGTTCAATGTCCGGGCTACAAAACTCTTCCTTAAGAGTAATATGGTTCGGATTACACCATCTGTTGTTTACTAATAAAGCCAGCCCACCACCCTTGCTCTTACCGGAAGAGACGCTATCCCTGTCTGCTCTGATGGTCTGGAAACCGTCGATAGTGACGTTCTCTTTGGGGATTTTATCATTCAGCCAAGTCTCAGTAAAAAACATTAGGCTTGTTTCCCGATAATCACTTTGTCCATGGACAAGAGCCTCAAGCTCGTCCATTTTGTTATGTAGGGACCTCACTTTGCCCATAATGATAGACGGTATAGCTGGCTTGTACTTCCTCCGCTTTACCTTAAACTTCAATCCCGCCCTGCGTCCACGGCGTCGCCTTTTCAACTCATCCGGAATATCAGACTTTTCCCTGGGGTGCAGCAGCGCTGCGTGTGCTAAATCCAGGAGCTGGGCTCTGTTGTAAATAATAATAGTTGTCGACTCCTGTCGATGTTCAGCTGCGAGAAAATCCATAATCCTGAACTATTATAGTTCAACTGTAGCAAAAAAAACTAAAGAAAGAAGACGAAAAAACGAACTAAAACGAACTAAAACAACAATTTATGCACGGACAACGGGAGCTGCTTAACACTAACCTTCAAACAAGCTTCAATGCCATACAACACTCCTTCCGTGGCCTCCAACTGCTCTTAAATGCTAGTAAAACCAAATGCATGCTTTTCTATCGAACGCTGCCCGCACCTGCCCACCGGACTATCATCACTACTCTTGACGGGTCCGACTTAGAATACGTGGACACCTACAAATACCTAGGCGTCTGGTTAGACTGTAAACTCAACTTCCAGACTCACATCAACCATCTCCAATCCAAAATTAAATCCAGAATCGGCTTCCTATTTCGCAACAAAGCCTCCTTCACTCATGCTGCCAAACATGCCCATGTAAAACTGACTATCCTACCGATCCTTGATTTCGGCGATGTCATTTACAAATTAGCCTCCAACACTCTGCTCAGCAAATTGGATGTAATCTATCACAGTGCCATCTGTTTTGTTACCAAAGCCCCATATACTACCCACCACTGCGACCTGTATGCTCTCGTTGGCTGGCCTTCATTATATATTCGTCGCCAAACCCAGGTCATCTATAAGTCTTTATTATGTAAATCCCCGCCCTATCTCAGCTCACTGGTCACCATAGCAACACCCACCCGTAGCATGCGCTCCAGCAGGTATATCTCACTGGTCACCCCCAAAGCCAACACCTCCTTTGGCCGCCATTCCTTCCAGTTCTCTGCTGCCAATGACTGGAACGAATTGCAAAATTCATTGAAGCTGGAGGTTCCTATCTCCCTCACTAACTTTAAGCATCAGTTGTCAAAGCTGCTTATCGATCACTGCACCTGTATATAGCCCTTCTGTAAATAGCCCACACTACTACCTCATCCCCATATTTATTTTTTTATTATTTTTCGCTAATCTTGCACTCCAGTATCTCCATTTGCACATCATAATTTGCACACCCTTCATTCCCGTGTTAATGCTAACCTGTAATTTATATCACCACTATGGTCTATTTACTGTTCTACCGCCTAACCTTATTGCATTTTGCACTACATTTTGCACTCTGTATATAGATTTTCTATTGTGTTTTTGACTGTTTGTTTACTGTGTAACTCTGTGTTGTTGTTTTTGTCGCACTGCTTTGCTTTGTCTTGGCCAGGTCGCAGTTGCAAATGAGAACTTGTTCTCAACTGACCTACCTGGTTAAATAAAGGTGAAATAAAAATAAAAATAAAAGGCGACCACTCAGGGCGGCGCCAAAAGATAGATGCAGTCGCACCCATAAAAAGAAATAAAGATTTATCACAAGAAACTAGCTCCCTGGTACACAAAAAATACCCGAAATCTGAAGCAAGCTTCCAGAAAATTGGAACGGAAATGGCGCTCCACCAAATTGGAAGTCTTCCTACTAGCGTGAAAAGAAAGTACAGTGCAATATCGAAGAGCCCTCAATGCTGCTCGATCATCCTATTTTTCCAACCTAATTGAGGAGAGTAAGAACAATTCAAAATTTTAATTTGATACTGTCGCAAAGCTAACTAAAAAGCATAATTCATGAACCTCTTCGATGAAAAGATCATGATCATTAGAAAGCAAATTATGGACTCCTCATTGAATCTGCATATTTCTCTAAAGCTCAACTTTCCTGGGTCTGCACAAAACTACCAGGACCTAGGATCAATGAAGACAATCCTATATCTCTTGACACATTCATGAAAATAGTCATGGCCTCTAAACTGCATACTTGACCCTATTCCAACTAAACTTGTAACGAAGAGGCAGCGGCGTTGAGATCCATGTGCAGTATTTATTGAATAGCAATAAAACGTAGAACCAACAGGCAGGGGTCAAACACCAGCAAGAGAGATATCCAAGGCTAAACACAGACGTAGTCAAGAGGCAGGCAGATTATCAGGGCAGGCAGCAGACAGAGTAGTAAATATCCAGGCAAACAAAGCAGAGTCACAAAGGCAAGAAGCAAAGGGTCGATACGATGAAAACAGTCCAGGGTCAATAACGAGGAAACCAGGGAAAACGCTCAGAAATGTTAGCCAGGGCAGAACAAGACTCCGCACTGAAGCAGTGGAGAAAGGCTGTATAAATAGCCTGGATGATGAGTTGCAGGTGTGCAGATAATCAGTAACAGGCACGGGGTCATGGGAAATGGAGTCTAAATGGGTAATGTCAATATTCTGGAGAGGGCGCCCTCTGGTGGCGAGTAGGAGGAACCACAGAGGCTTGATTCGTGACAAAACTACTGAAAGAGCTACTTCCTGTGCTTGGCCCGCCTATGCTGAACATAAATGGCTCCCTATCCACCGGATGTGTACCAATGTGTACTCACTAAAAGTGGCAGTAATAAAGCCTCTCCTGAAAATGCCAAAACTTGACCCAGAAAATGTAAAAAACTATCGGCCTATATCGAATCTCCCATTTCTCTCAAAAGATTTAGAAAAAGTTGTTGCTCAGCAACTCACTGCCTTCCTGAAGACAAATAATGAATAGGAAATGCTTCGGTCTGGTTTTAGACCCCATCATAGCACTGAGATTGCACTCATGAAGGTGGTAAATTACCTTTTAACCTTAGTGCTGCTTTTGACATCGATCACCATATTCATTTGGAGAGATTGGAAACCTTAAATGGTCTACACGGACAACTTCTTGCCTGGTTTAGATCTTATCTGTCGCAAAATATCAGTTCGTCTCTGTGTATGGTTTGTCCTCTGACAAAACCATTTTATGTTTCGGTGTTCCTCAAGGTTCCGTTTCAGGGCCACTATTGTTTTCACTGTATATTTTACCTCTTGGTGATGTCATTTGGAAACATAATGTTAACTTCCATTGCTATGCGGACGACACACAGCTGTACATGAAACATGGTGAAGCCCCAAAATTACCCTGGAAGCCTGTCTTTCAGACATTAGAAAGTGGATGGCGGCAAATGTTTTAGTTTTAAACTCGGACAAAACGGAGATGCTAGTGCTAGGTCCCAAGTGTGAGGACCAACGCTGGAGATGAGAAGCAGGTATGGGGAGTAACATTTAATACGGACATGGACCAGAAACAGGACAGGAACAGCGTCAGAACCAAGTTAACAAAACACAAACAACGATAACAATTAATGCAGCAGCGTTAATTAATCTTGATGGTTGTACAGTCGTCTCCCAAAAAAACTCTGAAGGACCTCAGCATTACTCTGGACCCTGATCTCTCTTTTGATGAACATATCAAGAATATTTCAAGGACAGCTTTTTTCCATCTTCGTAACATTGCAAAACATTTTTGTCCAGAAATTATGCAGAAAAGCTCATCCATGCTTTTGTCACTTCTAGATTAGACTACTGCAATGCTCTACTCTCCAGCTACCCGGGTAAAGCACTAAATACACTTCAGTTAGTGCTAAACACAGCTGATAGAATCTTGACCAGAACCAAAAAATTTGATCATATTACTCAAGTGCTAGCCTCTCTACACTGGTTTCCTGTCAAGGCTAGAGCTGATTTCATGGTTTTACTGCTAACCTACAAAGCGTCACATGGGCTTGCTCCTACACATCTGTCCCGGTGTATTATCGGACGGGGCCATAGTGTCTTCCGACCCCCCCTGTCTCAGCCTCCAGTATCTATGCTGCAATAGTCTATGTGCCGGGTGGCTAGGGTCAGTTATATCTGGTGTTATTATCCGGTGTCCTGTATTAATTGAAGTATGCTCCCTCTAATTCTGTCTCTCTCCCTCTCCAGGAGGACCTGAGCCCTAGGACCATGCTTCAGGACTACCTCGCCTGATGACTTCTTGCTGTCCCCAGTCCACCTGGTCATGCTGCTACACCACTTTCAACTCTTCTTTCTGCGGATATGGAACCCTGACCTGTTCACCGAACGTACCACCTTGTCCCAGACCTACTGTTCTCAACTCTCTCTCTCTACCACAAGCTGCTATTTCAACATATGAAATGCCAAGTGACATTAACTCCTGATGTATTTACCTGTTGCATCCTCTACAACCACTGTGATAATTATTTGACCCTGCTGGTCATCTATGAACGTTTGAACATCTTGGAGAAAGATCTGGCCTTAATGGCCATGTATTGTTATAATCTCCACACGGAACAGCCTGAAAGGGACTGACCACCCCTCAGAGCCTGGTTCCTCTCTGGGTTTCTTCCTAGGTTTTTCCTAGCCACTGTGCTTCTACATCTCCATTGCTTGCTGTTTGGGGTTTTAGGATGGGTTTCTGTATAGCATTTTGTGACATCGGCTGGTGTAAAAAGGGCTTTTTTAAATTTGATTGATTTGATTAAACCTAATATAGCTGATGACTAAGCCTACTCAGCCAAAGCCTAAAGATCCTTCAAAATCAACTCTGATTGATCCTATTTTAACGAATACACCAGAGAAATATGTTTCTACTGGTGTCTTCAGCCAAGAAATCAGTGACAATTGCCCAGTTGTTGGTGTTAGAGATGTGACAACAACATTTTAAGCCTTGGGGCATCACAAAGAGGAACTTTAAACTTCAGTGAACAGGCTTTTTTACATGATCCTTATTTTAATGACCTTGATGGTATTTCAGCTATCCTTGAACCTGATATAACTTGAGCCTTTTTGCAGATGTCTTCAAAAAAATTAAGGGTTAAAGTTAGATTGAATGCCTGGTACACTCTGGAATTATCAGAAGACATTCATTAGAGATTATACTTGGGTCAAGGCCAGTAACACAGGCTTAGGCCTGACTGGCAAGCTTTGTTTGTGGTCTTATCAAAAGCTTTTGATACTGTTGATCATGCTATTTTATTGAATAAGTTGTCCTCGATAGGCCTGAGCTCAAGATTATCTTAGTTGCATGATTATCTTAGTAGCAGGAAGAAGCCTCTGCTCTCAAAAAAGAATATCAAGACATCTGACTTTACCCAGCTGTTGTCTGGCAAAAGTCAGTTGTGTCTTGATATTCTTTTTTGAGAGCAGAGGCTTCTGCCTTCCTGACCTCTCATGTAGGCCAAGTTTTTGCAGTCTCTTTCTGACAGTGTACCCATGCAACCTGTCCTAGGTAGTTTGCCAGTGGTCTGGAATTTATCGGACAGTGGAATGATGTACTTCGAATTGCTTGGAAATGGAATGATGTACTTGGAATTACTTGGAAATGGTTTTGTAACCCCTCCCAGACTCATCAATAATCTTGATAATAATAACCAATTTTCTTATCTTTATGTAAGGCTGGACCCTCCTAAGTTTCTCTCTAATGTTTTCTAATAATTTGCACTTGTTTTGGTACACCTAATTAAAAATTTTGCCATTTTATGTGATGGTAAAGGTAGGGGTGTACTAACTTTTGCCCCATAAGAAAAAACATTTTCTCCCAATATATACACATATGTATTCACACACATATACACACATATACACACATATACACACATATACACACACACACACACACACACAGTTGAAGAAACTGATCATGCCTCGAACAAAAGAGATCTCAGAAGACCTAAGATTAAGAATTGTTGACTTGCATAAAGCTGGAAAGGGTTACAAAAGTATTTCTAAAAGCCTTGATGTTCATCAGTCCACGGAAAGACAAATTGTCTAGAAATTGAGAAATTTCAGCACTGTTGTTACTCTCCCTAAGAGTGGCCGTCCTGCAAAAATGACTGCAAGAGCAAAGCGCAGAATGGTCAATGAGAAGAATCCTAAAGTGTCAGCTAAAGACTTACAGAAATCTTTGGAACACGTTAACAACTCTTTTGACGAGTCTACGATACGTAAAACACTAAACAAGAATGGTGTTCATGGGAGGACACCACGGAAGAAGCCACTGCTGTCCAAAAAAAACATTGCTGCACAACTGAAGTTATCAAAAGAGCACCTGGAAGTTCCACAGCGCTACTGACAAAATATTCTGTGGACAGATTAGACTAAAGTTGAGTTGTTAGGAAGGAACACACAACATTATGTGTGGAGAAAAAAAGGCATAGCACACCAACATCAAAACCTCATCCCAACTGTAAAGTATGGTGGAGGGAGCATAATGGTATGTGGCTGCTTTGCTGAATCAGGGCCTGGACAGCTTGCTATTATCGACAGAAAAATTAGATCAAGTTTATCAAGACATTTTGCAGAATGTAAGGCTCTGTCTGCCAATTGAAGCTCAACAGAAGTTGGGTGATGGAATAGGACAACGACCCAAAACACAGAAGTAAATCAACAACAGAATGGCTTCAACAGAATGGCTTCTGTAGTGGCCAAGTCCTGACCTCAACCCGATTGAGATGCTGTGGCATGAACTCAAGAGAGCGGTTCACACCAGACATCCCAAGAATATTGCTGAACTGAAACAGTTTTGTAAAAAGGAATGGTCCAGAATTCCTCCTCACCATTGTGCAGGTCTGATCCGCAATTACAGAAAACGTTTGGTTGAGGTTATTGCTGCCAAAGGAGGGTCAACAAGTTATTAAATCCAAGGGTTCACATGCTTTTCCCACCCTGCACTGTGAATGTTTACACGGTGTGTTCAATAAAGACAATTGTGTGTTATTAGTTTAAGCAGACTGTTTGTCTATTGTTGTGACAGATGATCAGATAATTTTATGACCAATTTACGCAGAAATCCAGGTAATTCCAAAGGGTTCACATACTTGTGTTGTATTTTCCAGGACGCATTTGAACGAGACATAGAACCTCCCCCCTACAGTGTGGACTTCAAAGTGCGAGTTACAAGTGATGTATGCAAGGAAGTGAGTTGAGAAAATCTGAATGTACAGATCTTAGAAATAGTTTTCACATATAAACTTGCCTGAACTCAGAATCAAATTGGGCTTCCAAAAAAATGATATGGTCAATGTGGTAGAACATTTATTTTGATTCAACCTAATAGAATACCACAGTATGATTCATAATACCTATAAAACCTAGCGGTCAAACAGGGAAATGGTTCCGTTCATTTTCCCCGCTTAGGGCTTAGCCTGGCGTGAAGTTTTGATAACCGTGTAAATCTCTCTAGGACAAGGTGACTTTTATCAATATACTGTATTAGCCTGTATTTACCCCCCTAAAATTAAATCATTAGCTGCTATTGTGGCTATCATAAAGAACTAGAAATGCCATGATCTGGACGAGACTGCACAATTGACCGCTATGTTTTATGGGTATTATGACACATCCACTGTGGGGCTCTATACAGCTGTAACATGCTCAGGGCTCAGTCCCTCTCCTGCCTCAAGTTTAACCACACCCCGTTTAAGTCCCAGATTGTTACCAGGCTCTATGCACCAGCAATTCAAACTTGGGGGCGAGGTTAGTAGAGACCAACCCAATGAAATTACAGTAAACCAACGTGGAACAGACGTTGGTGCCCATGTGTAATCTATGAAAGAACATCCCAAGACAATGATTCAACATCCCCAAGAGAGTGATTATTTGAAGTTCAATTCACAAGTTTAAGGACTAGACATTGAAATTGGTTTAGAATATGAGGAAATTGAATTGACGTGAGATTAAGGATTCAGGAGGGGAATGAGAACGGACCGGATGAAGCCGAGGGCTACAGAGGAAGGATCCGGGGGATAGACTGTAGACTTAGGCTTGGAGTCTCAGAAATCATCAGGCTTTATCAGGCAGATCCTTGGAAGAACCTAAGCGATACGCGATAGAAGGGATGCAGCACTTGATTAGGCTAGTAACAGTGTTGTGCACTGCAGAACAAGGAGGTATGTTTTCTATGAAGTTTAACAGCGGTTGGCATCCAATTTGTTGCATTACCGCCACCTACTAGACTGGAATACAACTCCTTTATACTTTGCTTGAAAAATGTAAACGAAATACCCTAACATCTAACACTACTCACTAATTTCAAAATTAAATAAATAAACTTACCACCCTACTCCACTAATTAAATCTATTTATTCCTACCTCATGCCATAATCCTGAAAGGATGGGACATCACTTAACATACCCTGTAACTCTTCTGATGTCAAGTCTCACACACACAAATACCTCTGCAGCTGCCACCACAACCTCAATTTTCTTCAACTCCCTGCAGTACAGTTGATTACCAGTGCTATAAATGCTAAAAATCCAATCTTACTGAAACATCACTTTTTGGACTATCCCTCTGTACTGGTATATATCTACTCCTCTGACCTCTCCTCCCCCTTAACACAGCTTCATCTACTTTCTTCACTGCCTCAGAATATTACAACTTCTACAGTACTCAAACCCTGAAAACCTTAACCTGTCTCTCTCCCACAGGACATTTCTGATCCCTAGCCCCATGGGCACCCCTACAATTAACACATATCACTACTTTCCCCAATGTTTCACCTCCCTTAATACACACTGCTGCCACCTGCCCATATGCTTGACACCTGTAACATCGTAATATATTCGGCACATAAGCTTGTACAGGACAACTTCCTAACTTTACTTTGTCGGTCAAAGACAACTTCAAAACTCAAAAGATCAGACAATGACTCTTCCGTTTCCCCTCACTCACCACCCTGTCTAGGTCGCATCAAACAACGAGCATCACATACACCTGGAATCTTTCCCCTCAACTGGTCAACTTTTAGATTTACTGCTACCCCAGCTATCACTCCTTTCATTGGCACCCTTTTCTTGAGAGCGAAACAACTCACTTTTTTTGTTCCCATTTGTTTAACTCCGAGCGCCTTCTCCCTCTGACCATCAGAAACAAACAATTATCACTAGACCACTTCTGGTTTCCCTCACCGATTCCACAGTACCGAACTCATTTTTCACCCACCCTGAAACCACAAATGGATCAGCCAAAAGGCAAGAATCCACTTTTTCCATAAACTTAATTCCTACTGTTACAGACTCATCTTTATCCTAACCCTCGGTGCATCACTCAGGCTCCGATAACTTCACCATACCTACAACCTCCAATACTTCACCCTCATTCACTTCCATTTCTCCTCCTGTCTTCAGCTCCCTCTGTTTACACTTTCTACCATTCTTCTTTAACAAACCAACTCTCTCTTTTAACCCACTCAAGGTCACCCTCCTCTTCCCTCTCTCTCAGACCTCCTCTACAACTCTTTTTCCCACCATTCCTCCTGTTTCCCAAGTATACGTCTCCTTATGGTAATACTGCACTACTCCTGACAACCATCTTGTTCTTGCTTTCTCTAGGGACTCCATTTTACCCCCTCCTAACTTCCTCAGTCCCACAGACGTGCTTACATTCCAAGAGGAGTAATGTTAGTTTGGTCAGGTTTAAGTAGGGTGGCAGTGGTGATTAAGTTAAAGTGTTGTGTTCAAGTCTGGTCCTCTCTCCTGAATTTTTGTTAATTCTTAACACCATATACCAATATTTCCAACCACAGTATGAAATTATGTGTAAAGATAAAATCAGTAACGAGATCATTATAATATCTCTATTTACACTATTATGTGTTGGATAGTTACTGTAAAACTTTACTTTCTGAATGATTTTCATATGCCCAACTGTGCATATGACATTACGGTTTATTCAGCTATTTTTAGTTCAACTCTAACATGCAGCTTTAATGTGTGTTCTCTGCGCCGCCCTGAATTGTGGTCTAAACGGCGCTCTAGTCAGAGGAAATGTAACCCCCGGAGCCTGAGATTTCCACTAGTCTGGGAACAATAGAGACGTGTCCTAGGAGTTCTTCCTGAAAGAGCTATCTTAAGTTCTCTTTGTTGAAAAGTCGCATCCACTCACACATGATTCAAATGAGTGAATTGATGGTGAATTTGGGGCATAAGAGTCTGACGACATGCCTTAAGGCCTACATTTAATAATAGGGTAATCTATGACTGTAGAAGATCAGTTTAAACTGTCCAAATGTTCTGTAGATTCTGAGAGTGGTTGATGTGCAAGCAAAATAATGTCACATCCATTAACAGTAAGAGTAAAACAGATTTATTTGAAACGTAATTCAGTATAAACCAGACAGAAAATACCATTTGATTGATATGTAAACCTGTATTTTATAAACATGAAAGAAGGCTTATCAACCCAAAGACATTATTAGGGTTTTTGGAATGTTTTTTTATTGCAAATATCCTGTGTATTTAAAACATTTTGTTATACAAGCAATGTTTTATGTTAAAAAATCATTATGTAATGTGTAAACATTATCCCATCTTATGGTAAATGTTACTACTTTTTAGACTGTATGATTTTGCCTTTCGAGGTCATTTTTCTTTCTCCACCCCTGCCACATGTGGCGAGTGGAGCTTTTCCCAGACATATGTTTTTATTTAGCTTTGTGAATAAATAGGAAACTTTGAGGGCGGACAAACTGCTGGATCATTTCACTTCATTTAGTTTTCAGCCTCTTAAACCTGTTCAAATGTTCATTCACATCAACAGGCACAACATTTGTAACTAATGTTGTAAACACCACAACAGCAGACAGGCAACTGTGGGTTTTAGACTGAAGATGCTCTAACTTTGCTCTTTTTTGGCAGAGCAAGACAGAGCTTGGAAGGAACAAACTTATAGAGTCTCAGATTGAACACTACAGAGCCCTATTCATTTTGTGTTAATTCTGCTTACCTTGGCAAACACATTTTTCACACTTTTTTAGATTCACACTTTCTGTAATGTAAAGTTTTGTCATTTATCTTAGTATGAATTAGTTATGGAACAAATGACACTACAGCTACATGAGAGATTCATGTTTATTCCTGGTATATGATAAATCAAACTGCTTCTTTACACTGCAGATTTTTTTAAACCGCCCAATATACTTTACACTGCATATATACTAAGACACTGGACAAATTGCAAGGAGACAAGTGACACATGAGTGCTATCACAGCATCAATTAAAAGTCTATCAGGATATCATAGTACAATAAAAATGTGATACTATCTACCAAATGTTCATAACTCCTAATAAATACATATTCACTTATTCATTAGACCCCAAAATTATTTTGGCATGACATTCTTCAAAACAAAAATGGGAACGATTATTTGAGTTAAGCAAATAAACATTATTCAAATTAAAAGGTGCAATGTTAGGAAATATGAAGCATTTTCTAGGGTATTACTTTACAATAGTATTGTTTGAAAAATAAAGCTTTGACACTGCGTCATTATCAAAAGTGGAATGTACCAAGAATTATATAAGCACTTTACACCTCAGTGTCTCATGAACAGTATACTATATATGGAATGTGCGATTAATTTGACTATAGTGTCCAAACCTACTTTCTTTACTGGTGACACAAGCCAACAGAAATTGGTGTCTGGTCAGATGTCCAGATCATCCGGCCTTGCCCGGCTGCTAGTCCGACTGCTAGGGCGAACCTCAATCTGTTTTAAGAGGTGGAGCTCCTTTCCCATAGTAATTTGTCCTGGGTAGTCAAATCCTTGGGTGTGGCAGTTGGAGTTGTTGGTACCTCTTTGGCCTAACTGGTTCTGTTCTGTGCTATAATTGGTCCAGTTCTGTTCGTGGGCCTGCTTGTTGTAGTTGTATCAGGAGTTAGTATTTTCGGCTGTATCCAGGTTGTAGCCCAAGTTTGACATAGTGGGAGCTTGGCAACCATTGTAATAAACATACAACATGTCTTTAGTACTGGGTCTGAGCATACTATTGCTGTGGAAATCCTTAACCGGGTTCTTGATTCCGTCTTTTATCCTCCTGAAAAATATATAGAGCAACTCAATCACATTCAATCCCAGAGAAACCAGGGATACTACCAACATGAAAATTATGAAGACCGTCTTCTCTGTGGGGCGAGAGAGGAAACAGTCAATCTTGTGGGGGCAAGGGAAGCGCTCACATTCATAAACGGCAGCCAGGCTGAAGCCATATATGTACCACTGGATCACCAAGAAGCCCACCTCCAAGATGGACTTAAACAAAATACTCCCAATGTAGGTCTTAAGAAGGGCGCCCTTCATTTTGATTTTCCCATGCTCCTCTAGGCCATATTTGACCTTCTTCAGCTCTATCTTCCTGAGTGGAACATCCACGTCCCCTCCTTTGCTCTGAATGTCTCTCAGCCTCTGCTCTTTGTGGGTGAGCTTCTCCTCCTTGTGCATCAGGTAGAAAATGTGGCACAGGTAGAGGAGGGTGGGCGTGGACACAAAGATAATCTGAAGTACCCAGAAGCGTATGTGGGAAATGGGGAATGATTTGTCGTAGCACACATTCTCACAACCCGGCTGCTGGGTGTTGCACTTAAATGCTGACTGCTCGTCCCCCCAAGCAGACTCAACTGCTGTACCCAGGACCAGGATACGGAAGATGAAGAGGACTGAGAGCCACAACTTTCCCCCCGCCGTAGAGTATGCCTGCACCTTGTCCAGAAGTTTTCCCAAAGCGCTCCAGTCCCCCATACTGAATAAGGCAAGTCTGTAGGAAGAGTATTTCCGAAGAGGAAAACAGTATTGTAGTCGTGATAATGCTTCATAAAAGAAAAGTTTTTCTATTATACTTTTCAGAGGAATGGATGCAGTAAGCTTCTTATTTAAGTCATGTCTGGCAAAGGTGATGTCTTTAGGGACGACATTTTCATAATATGAGCCACAACACACAGTTTGAAGCAGCCACAACACTTTTTTTTTTTTTACCTTTATTTAACTAGGCAGGTTAGTTAAGAACAAATTCTTATTTACAATGATGGCCTACACCGGCCAAACCCGGACGACGCTGGGCGAATTGTGCGCCGCCCGATGGTACTCCCTATCACAGCCAGTTGTGATACAGCCTGGAATCTAACCAGGGTGTCTGTAGTGACGCCTCTAGCACTGAGATGCTGTGACTTAGACCGCTGTGCCACTCGGGAGCAGGGGTGAAATTACTAGCCATAACTGTATGTGTACAATCTTCAAAGTTAAAGATGATGACCATGTGCAAAACGGATCTCCTGTTTTCCTGTGTAACTAAATTACTAAACTACTTCTTTATGATTCATACATTCCACAAATTATCTCAAAACAACCTCCACAATAATGAAAATCAACATAAAATGCTAAATTATGAATGAACTGATGATTATGACTTAACTTATTTTGTGTCATACACATCTTAACGTGTTTGCGATTACTAAGGCTACAGAAAGGGTGAACACGTAGTCACTAATTTAGATTTTTCTTCAAAAACGTTTAATTGCCAGCGCTTCAACCACCCTGGAAGAACATCAGTGACTCTCTTTATTTAAGTAATATTTCCGTAAGCATAACCGAATATAGGTTATTTGAAAAAATGTTTTTTTCCAAATCAGCCTGATCGAAAAATAAACATGAACAGTATTTTCATTATTAAAAGATCAACCGATAAGAGATGGTCATAATTGTATTCCATAAAAAAATAGCTAAGTAGCTTATTGTTGAAGGCTATATTAGGTTACTGTTGTATAAGATTATGGCTTACCTGCAATACACCAAAGCAAGTTGGCTAACGGGACCGATGTCGACAAATGTTCGAAAATGTATAACACGTGGAAAAACATGAAATTATTGAATCCAGCCTGCGATTAAAGCAATAGCTTTTGGCTATGAATTGTGTAAACATGTATATTAATATACATTTTAAAATGTAGAATCTGCCATCGGAGTGGATTTTGTCAGCTTTTCTCAAGATTTGGATGTGCCCAAAGTAGGTTTTGGACTGTCCCGAGTTCCATAATCACACCACAACTGTGTAGGCAGCCTTGTGAACCGTCAAAGCAACTATTTAGGGACCGTCAACAAAGTGCACGATCACAATATAGACATTTCAATAGCTATTACACCACGTGACTTAGCAACTTCATTTCAACAGTCCATTATTCTGCACATAGAGAGGAAAGTTGCACACCCTTTGCTTTTCTCATAAAATGATTACTTTTTTTTTTTTAAGTATATATATTTATAAAATAATAACTTAAAATGGAATAGCTCCTTGACCATGTAACCTAGACACCTCAAACCAACTTTGTATTGTTCACAGGGTAGGACCACACATTGCACACCATTTGGTTTTCTGAAAGAAAAAATATAATTGTCTTTTACCTTAATTTATTGGTAAACATGTTTTATTTAAATGTCAAGAGTCAGGCACAGTGGACGCGTCATAATACCCATAAAACCTAGCGGTGAAACCCGGTAATTTGTATTTAGTAGGGATCTCCATTATTCTGCTGCTACTCTTCCTGGGGTCCAACACATCAAAGCACTTACATTACATATTAAACTAAAGATAAAACAGTACATCATATAACATTATTACACCACTATATAGCCACAATACAAAATGTTTAATACCACCATACAACAATATTACAATGTGTGCGTATGCATGTGTCTGTACTTTTGTGTGTGTCTCTTCACAGTCCCCATTGTTCCAAGAGGTGTATTTTTACTTGTTTTTAAAATCTGATTCTACTGCTTGCATCAGTTACCTGGCTCTATGTAGTACTGTGCGCCTCCCGTAGTCTGTTCTGAACTTGGGGACTGTGAAGAGACCTCTGGTGGCATGTCTTGTGGGGTATGCATGGGTATCCGAGCTGTGTGCTAGGAAACAATTCCTGATCCATATAATGATAATCGTAGTTATCAGTGATCAGCATATTCTCAGCCCTGAGACATGAAAGAGAAGAAAGCCCCATTGACAGAGATTTTGCCCGCAAGTCTTTAAGTAAAGACAAAAACAAGTAGTGATGAAGTCAAGCTCTCTTTCACTTTGAACCATGAGAGATTGATATTAATGTTATTTTGGTCAGATATACTTGGATGTGTAGTGTCAGCATATCTTGCCAATGAAAAAGTAATTAAAGTTTTTCACCATTAATTTTCCCACAGGAGAGGGAGGGGGCCAGTTTTATGACTTAACGACAGGTCGTAAATTCGTTGCAGAGACTCTCTCCGCCTGGACATGCAAAAAGAGAGGAGAGAGGAGCTCCTTTAGAACAATGAACATCCCTTTCCGCCAAAACTCCAACATCCTAGAAATGGATAATTAAACAATATTCCTATTTTTGAGTGTGGAAACGGTCGGTGGGAAATCACAGAACGACCCTGTCGAAGTTGTTTCATTTTGGGACATCATGAAAGACGATAGAACAACCTAACTGTATTTAAGTGTACATCTCTCAGTTATTAGCTTTGCACATGTATGTTAATGTTAATCTGAATGATTAAGTATAAGAATACTTTTGAAAAGATAACAATGTGATTTTAGTCTTCTAATGCTCAGTCAGTGGCCACGCCCAAATGGGCACAGGAATGACGAAACACCCTTTTTTCTACCCCAAGTATAAAAGCGCCCGTGACACATTTCACACCATTCCAGGAGAACGTGAGTCCCACGTTGAAACTGTGAATTTCTACTATACCAGTCGACATATGGTGAACCGGATGTCGCAAAATGGTTTAAACTACAACTCTAACAAGTTTCCAGAAAGCGTAAGGACTTGGTCCACACGTTGAAATGGTTACCAGCCAGAGTACCGCGTGAGCTACATGGCTGGAAATGGCATGAACTATCGATCATTACAGAAGGAGACGTGAATCCTAGACTATAGCCTATATCAGTCTGCAGCTGAAAATGTGCGTAAATCTAGGACGAGAACACTGACCAAGGCGGGAGCATCTACTCAACGTATCCACTCTAACCATCACTACGACCAGAAAGACTCTACAAAGGACAATGGCAATCTCTACTTGGCAAACCAGAGTCTTATCTTATCGACCAACTATTGAAGCCCAACTCAATAGTAAATATATAAATAGCATTTTCTTTTCCCGAATGGGCGGTTATTAAAGTGCATAAGATTTGTATTTACGTGAGCGTAACTTCCCATGTCCGATACAGACCATTCCTTTATCTCTTTACACCCCATCCCCCTTCTCTCTGCATCTACCGTGTTATGTCATGGTTTAGAGAGTGGACCCGAGGCGCTGAGCATTAGTATAACAACATTCCTTTTATTAGAATATAAAATAACAAAGTAGAGAACAAAATCACGAACTGATGTGCAAAAACCAACAAAACAAAGAACCACACACAGGTGGGCACAATAATCAACTAAAATAGGATCCCCAACAAGGCGCCGCAAGACCAGGAACACCCCATGGGGGGAAGGGGCGGAACGCCGGCGTCGGTGGAGACTCCGGGTCAGGCGGAGGCTTTGGGCCCAGCGCAGGACGTGGCACCCGGTTCAGGTGGAGGCTCCGCCCCCGGAGCAGGACTGGGAACAGGCACTGGAGGTACCGGGCTGGGGATCGACACCAGGACCCTGGTGCGAGGAGCCGGCACTGGAGGTACCAGGCTGGGGACCGGTGCTGGGGATCGACACCAGGACCCTAGTGCGAGGAGCTGGCACTGGATGTACCGAGATGGGGAACGCCACTGGCGTTACCGGGCTGGGGTTCACCACCAGGACCCTGGTGCGAGGAGCTGGCACTGGAGGTTCCGGGCTGGGGATCAACACCAGGACCCTGGTGCGAGGAGCCGGCACTGGAGGTACCGGGCTTGGGACCGGCACTGGAGGTACCGGGATGGGGATCGACACCGGGACCCTGGTGCGAGGAGCCGGCACTGGATGTACCAAGATGGTGACCGTCACTTGCGTTACCTGGCTGGGATCCTGCGGTGGTTCCAGGACTAGACAGTAGGAGGTACTCTACTTCAGAGACAAGCTCCTTACCTCCCATAAGTTCCTCCACTGTCCAGCTCTGTGCGGTCCTGGGGTGCTGGTTCTTTCTGTCATGGTTTAGAGAGTGGACCCGAGGCGCTGAGCAGTAGTATAACGATATTCCTTTTATTTGAATACAAAAACACAAAGGAGAAGCAACACAACAAAAACCACACACAGGTGGGCACAATAATCAACTATAATAGGATCCCCTATTAGAGAAAACATATGGCAGCTGCCTCTAATTGGGGTCCAACAAAACACTAATCCTGACATGTTATAACAAAACTGTCTTGTTTTGTTCAGTCCTCTAGGGACGGTATTTACTGTATAATGTTAGTATGTTTATATATATTCTGTAATTGTTTAATTAGTTAGTAAATAAATAATTGAGCCAATTTGTGTATGGATGTCAGGCTCTGGCCATAGAGAAGCTTTGCTTCTCTATATTTCTATGGTCAGAGTCTGGCAGATCTATCATTTCTATTTCTGTCTGGTGTTGTGTGTGTGTGTGGGATCCCTAATTAGAGGCAGCTGCTATGCATTACCTCTAATTAGGGATCTTACTTACATGTCTGTGTTCCACTCCGTTGGCGTGGTTCATTGTTGTATATTGTCTCGTGTCGTGCTACGTGTGTATCATCATTATTATTAGTTGTTATATTTGTATAGTTCGCCAGTTCGTATTAATAAACATGTCGGACTATGGATGCGCTGCGCCTTGGTCTCTCTACACACCCGAACGTGACAATGGATGATTCATCAATAAGTTAGGGTTCGTGCAGACAACAAGAAATTACGACGTTCAAAATGAGACGTGGTTGAATCCATTAATTAAAACGACTTATCACAAGATATAATCTGAAGAGTTATTTTTGGGAAATAGTAACTCTGTAAACAACATTTTCCCTTGGTGCCCCGACTTCCTAGTTAATTAATGTTTACATGATAAGTTTAATTACGTAATAATTAAACCTTAATTTGATAATATAACAGTCTTCACATTTAATGATAGTCAAGACACAACAATGTTTTGATAACTGTGTAATTCTCTCTTGGACAAGGTGTGTTTTAGCAATATATTCGCCTCAATCTACTCTCAAAAATTCAAACTTACTAATTAGCAACAGAGAAGACCTAAGAAAGACTATACATTCCTGCAGGAGGTGTTGGAGTGTTTTTATACTAATTTTATACTAATTATTATAATAGTTAATTGGAGTGTTTTTATACTAATTATTATAATAGTTAACAGATAATATGCTTAAACAATAGTAGAGACATTTATTCGTGCCAATGCTGTGCTTCTGAGAAAGGATGATTATTCGCTGTCATGTTTACTCCCCGCAGCTGGTCTGGGCATGTAGGCAAGGACATGGGATAGAGATAAACTTGAGGAAAAGACAGACTCATTGTCTTTCTTCTCTCCTGGTCCCATGACCTAATACAAAGAGCCTCTGAGAGGTGGCTACAGATCTTCTGCCCATCCTGTACTCCTTCCAAGGGCACAGTTGTGGGGAGTCAGAAGAGAACGGAGATTAGCTTGGGAGAGAGGAGTGACTATGTATGTTGTATAAGAATTAAACAGTTTTTATACTAATTAGCAATAAACAAATTATTAGCAAAAACAGTAACTATAATTACTAGAAAAACGATTAACATAACAAAACTGTGCATTTAAGTTCTAGTTATAAAAACATGTAGTTTTAGCTCTGAACTTCAGATGCTCTGAACTGCAGGTGTTCCCTATCTAACTTTAGATGTTCCCTGGCAAGAGGCCTTTTTCAGATACACCTCTGAACTCTAGATGGATCCTGCTAGCAGGATGAAGGTGTCAGATGCACCTCCAGTAAAAGTGATAGATGCACCCCTAGTAAAATGGTTAGGTACCACAGAACTGTATTTAATTAGGTTGAACTTTATGTAACCCCACAGAACTGTATTTAATTAGGTTGACAGGATGTAGCCCCACAGAACTGAACTGAATTATATCCTAACTTTACGTAATCCTAGATAAAGACGCATCCTCAACTTTAGAAGTCCTATTTATGGACCCTGTTATGTACTCCCGCCATCAAAATGATGAAGAGCCAACAGGTGGTTCTTTTTAATTAGACGATTTTTGGGTTTCGCCACCATTATCTACAAAGATGGAGGAACGTTTTAACTAGACGATTTTTGGGTTTCGCCAACCTTATCTACAAAGATGGAGGAAAGAGGAGAAAGATGAGACAATGGTGGCAGAAATAGGTAGAGCAGGAGGGGTCAGATATGCCTTATGAATAATCATTTGTGACCGGTATAAAAGATCAGAACAAAGAAATGACAGTCAGTTGTATCCTGCAGGCCAACTCGACTTTATTGTGTTTTGTAATAAAGTCCGTCTTGATTCTACAAGCTCCAGAAGTGCTTTATTTTTAAGAATTGGGAAGGCGTTTTTCCACCACAGAAGCTCCTGCCCGTCATCTCTAGCCAACACTGTCAGACCTTCTGTGCCCCTGTCTGTACTGGACATTGTTAAAAAACAAGGGCACCTGGGGCATGCAGGCATTCTGCCTAGCATTGTGCTGTTGTTGGAGCAGCAGGAGGCTATACAGCTGGCAACATTTGGACAGCGCACCAACCCTAACTGGCAGACCATGAGGAGAAGGAGGTTGACGGACAGCAAATTCGGAGCAGTGGTTAGGGGTCTGGGATTCTGGGATTCCTGGAAGGTCTGGTGGGCACCACAGCAGTGGAGGTTCGTGTCCATATGGTGCAAGGGACCTTACCATTGAAGAGGCATTGAAGTGGAATGATTTCTATATCCTGGAGGAGAGGGTCTTACCGCCTCCGTGAAGACCCTAGGTCCAAGGGCAGCTCCACATCTCTGGAAGGGACACTTGCTTCTTCATTTTGTGGACCACCAAAGCCTCCATCACCATCCCCATCCAGCGTGGCAACCTCTGGAAGACTCATATTGCTGGACTAGAGGAGTTTTTAAGGACCACATGCAACAGTGAACATCTAAATATTTAGTAAATAGTTTTTGCACACAAATCAGTTTTTGTTCTTACCTTGAGGTTTTATTTCAATCTGTTTGTTTGGGGGGGGGGGGGGCACTGGATCAGCTTTCTCATTGCACCTCTAAGCTAAAGGCTACCTGCTTTCCTGGCATCAGCTATCCTGGCATCATCCCTCGTGCCTGGAACTTAAAAAGTAAGTATAGTTTGATAGGACATGCCCTAGGTCTTTTTCAATGCTGTATCACCATATTTATATGGACAGAAAACGCATTGTTTATCATAACACAAACCCACCTTAGACATTGTGACAAGTGGTCCCTCAACACCCAATCTTAAGTCATGAGAACTATTCACAAACATAATGCGTAGATATATCTTCAAGTTCATTGTTGTGCACAATATTGTATCACATTTGAGTTACTGACCTGTCCATCCACAGGCTCGATGTGCTATAGTCTCCACAACCAGATCATACTGGCGCCGGATGTCGATGACAAGTGGTCCCTCAACACCCAATCCTCATGCCTCATTGTTTGTTCTTGTTTCCCAATCAACAGTTTCCCAATCAACACTCTGATGAGTGGGTCTTGGAGGTTTACAATTGCACAGCAAGTCAGTACCAGCACATTACTATAACAACGCAGATAAGGTAGGATGAATCTCAGGATTTTGAAATCTTTTTGTCAAGCTCATTGAACAGGTTTCTCGCTATGTCTTTTGTGAGATAAAGATATGTGCTTATCATCAAATGCTTCGGAATTCAGACTTTCTACACTGCGATGTGTACCTCTGTTATTCTCTCTGAGCTCAGAAATAAATAATCTTGGTTTGACTTGGACCCACCACAATTTACATATCGTTGACCTGCGGCTCCTACAGCTCAGAGGGTAAACTGCTGACAGAGCCTTACTGCACTGTGAGTCTAGGGTAAATTCCTCCTCGTCAAATGAGGGAACGGAGAGACCCGCCTGATGTCCACGGGAGTTGAGTGTCAGCGATTGCTCAGTTAATGTTTTACTAAGCTGGTGAGTCATCATTCGAAGATTATTTATGAATGAAATCACTTTGCGCTAAGTGATAGAGAAAATTATAATTGAAATAAGAGGAACTGTGCATTCCTAGATCACTTTGCGCTAAGTGATAGAGAGCATGTGGGTGGACCGCATGCTCTCTATCACTTGTTAGATTAGAATATGTTAGAATATGTAAGACTAGAATATGTGTAACGAATGCCCCGCGCAGAGCACCGGTCCCTCCTCCTCTCCAGCGATCATCCTCGCCGGCGTTCTAACCGGCGGTCGGAGGAAGATGGTAGCAACACCCTGATGACCCACACCTGTTCCTCATCGGTCATCAGGGTCACTATTTAACTCCATGTTTTTCTGTTCAACCCTTGCGGGTTATTAGTCTTTCTTTGTGTATTGCTGTCTTTCATGTTTATTAAATATTCTAGTCTATTTCCTCTTTCTCGTTCATTCTTAGCCTCATCACTCACTTTCACCCCTCGCAATATCACAATATGTTAGACTAGAATATCAGGTTAGGGATAGAATTATTAACCAGTGGACAGGAACACATTTTCTACACTTGAAACTAAGTATCATAGCAAAACTGTGTAGACTTTTTATGTAGGTACAATACCAATTTGGACTAGTTCTCCAGTGGTTCAAAGACAAATTAGCCAGTATTTTAGCAGCCATGCAATTACATGGTTTAGGATGTAGGAACTGATCACTCCTATATTTTGTGTTGATAGGAACTCAAGATAGGATCAAAAAGTGTTCCCCAGCCATCACATGCTGCACAGGGCCGTTGAAGCTGATGGTAAGTAAATGGGGTCCGAGTGTTGCTGAGGATGTGTCACAATGGCACTGCTTAACGAATGGAGATTTTTCTGAAGAAGGCACCCTCAGTCTCGTTAAGTTGAAATTAGTCAGAGAACAGTTGAAGAAAGTAGGGAAAGGCAAGAAAAATAATATACAATGGGATAATTTTGGGAAGTTGAAGCAAAGACAAGGACAGAGAGAGAGCGAGAGAGAGAGAGAGAGAGAGAGAAGTGCAGAGAATGGTGCAGAGGTAATGATGAAAGCTGAATAAAAGGAAGACGAAGAAGAAAAAGACAAGTATATATATTAATTGTGTAAACAGATTACTATGCAAACAGACTACGTTATATACGTATAGAGCGTAGGCAGGATTTTGGTGTGTGTTTGTGTGTCAAAAGAAGTGGTCTGCGTTGTTACGTATCTGATGATGTCACAGTGTTTTATGAGTTGTTAGATTTCAGATATAGTCCGTTTGGCCAAATGTGTACTATTTCTGTTGCTCGTTTCTTAGGCCGAGTTGATTTGGTCAGTTTTCATTTCTAGAGCGAGGACATAGGGCCAGCTGATGTTAGAATTTTGAGGATCAATCTATTCGTTGACCGGGCCGTAGTATTATCTATCCGTCTATCGTACTTCGGTAGCGTGGGTAGGCCACAGGCGTATCTCTTTTTATGTTACTGCGTGTTCCAGTAATATAGTGCTAGCAAAGAGAATGCCGAATGGGTTGAATGAGAGACGTCACTAGTAAACCCCTCCCTGTATTGTATGGGATCCGGTTGTGCTGTTTGAACAGTATAAGAAAAGTTAGCTGTGCCCAGATGCTAAAGCTAACAAAGGGAGAGCAGCCATTTTCTTTTTCCTTTTTTCACATTGAAATCCCCATCTTGGGCGATGGAAGTCCCACACCTCTGTATTCCCATTCGAGTTTAGCTTTCTGCGATCAGTGACCTCTAGTGGTGAAGAATCATCAGTATTGTTTTTGTGAAAAAAATGTGAAAGCAATTGCCAATTCACAATTTGAACTACTGGTTACCCTTACGATATCCAGCAAATCTCAACTGACTGGATGTTATCGTCTCATTAAATTTAATAAGTTAAATTGCCAAACATACCTTCTCAGGTTCATCATTTGGATAAGGTCCAAATTGATTGTTTTTTTAAAATGAGACATTTTAAACTTTTCCATATTAACATAGATAAAGCAACGTTTTCAGGTTAATTGTAGTTTAATTCCCAGATAGCCTATGCAGGTATGATTAATCATTATCATTGATTAATCAATTACATTTGCTTTTGCAAGCTCATTGGAGCCAACTCCAACAGTACTGATCCAGTATTGACGGAAGTCCCGTCTTCACGGGAATTAGGGATAAGTGACCCTCGTGGTGAATGTAACCTCACATTTGAACTACTGGTTACACTTATGATAAATTGCCGAACATACCTTTTCAGGTTGGTCATTTGGATTAGGTCAAAATCTGATTTGGTTCAACAAAGGATACAGTTTTTACTTTTCCATATTAACCTAGAAAAGCAACGCTTTCAGGTTAATTCATGTTTAATTCCCACATCCAACTCCCACATTACTGATGCAATATTGATGGTTCATTAACGTCTGTAAATAGATTAAAAAGGTTTTTGCAGCTTCCAACGACTGAAAACCCAAACTTTGAAAAAAAAGAGGAATGGTGTGCAAGCTATCAGTGGGTGGTCCCCACTCCCCCGCTAATTAGTGAACCCTCACCCATAAAAGGATTGATCACTGACCTCAGCAGCGATACCAATCCTAACTATGCCATTAGCGGAGAAACAGCAGAAATCGTAACAAAAGCTCTCCAAAATCAACCATCAGGCGCAGGCCTTGTAAAGGTTCTCCCCAGTTTAGCCCTGATGTATCGCCATCCGAGATTGGCATCGGCCCAATACCGCAGTGCACAAGCAAGAAACTATAGACATAAAAGGACAGGTGGAGAGAACCGGGAAAAATACTGCTAGCTGTGGAACTGCGTTTGAATACTTAACAATTAAAATTGCAAAAATTGATGACGATGAACGATCACAAACTCTTCAACAAAAACTTCTTCTACAGGAACAACTCGATTTAGCCAAAACTAAATACGATGAAGTCCACACCAAACTAGATAAATCTGACGAGTTATCTACAAACAGGAGCGTGCAATTGGATAACTTGCATGAAGTTTTGTTGAACGTTACTCAATGTAACAATGTTCTAGTTCAAATGCTGCAGACCAAAGACGATCAGTTAATGAACACAATGACCAAGTTGGATGTCAAATCAGCAGAACTCATTGCAGTCACTGACAAAATTAATGATGAGAGAACTCTGGTGATGAAGATTGAAATATAGATTTCCAAGCAAGCAGAGGAAATCTCTTCCTCCGCACTCAAGCCCTCTACCTGCAAACCATATCAGATAAGTAAGTGAGACACTCACGTGTCCAAAATAAGTACTCTAAGCACCCAAGTGGACTCTGCTCCGGTTCCAGAACGATCACGCGCTACCGCCTCTCGCCAACAAAGCCAAAGCTTCTCTACTCCTCTTGGCCTTTTGGCCCACAATTCTCCAAAGGATGAAGTAGACGCTCCCCGCGCACTTGGCACGGAACGCCTTGACAAACTCGTCAAAAACTTCCGCACCTTTGACCCCGTTCTAGGTAAGCCAAACGAAACTGAGACGTTCCTAGCCGACATAGAGGACGCTTTGGATGGGTACCGGAACACTACAAGTGCTGACAGGCTTTACCTGTTGAAGTGATGAATAGTCACTTGACAAGGTTCATTAGTTTCCAATACAACAGGTTTAAAATGACTATGCTAAACTTGCCACAGCTTTGAAAATATAATTTGGTGGTTCTGCAACTCGCAAACACGACAGCTAGCTGGCTAACACTGTCAAACAAGCTCGTAATTAACACCCACAAGTTTACTTTCATAGGCTTCGTTCAGTTTACTTTGGCCTACTCACTGAAACAGGAATGGAAGAGCTGTTACCATTCAAAAAAATGTTTCTGTCGAAACATGTGTCCCAACTTCATTACCTACTTGGGCCCTACAGCCCATGAACTGAGACGAGGATATGATTCTGCAATATGGCACAGCGTTTCACCAGTGGCAATCATTGGGTCAGTTGCGGGACTTATGCCGTTGGATTATTGTAAGGGTTTCAGTCCCCCTTAAAGCGGAAAATGTATAATCGTAAGCAGAGTCGGAAGGAAGGACCTCCTGTAGCGCTCTCTGGCACACTGTGGTGGGATCAGTCTGTGACTGAAGGTGCTCCTCTGCTTCATAACCATGGCATGCAGAGGGTGGGTGATGTTGTCCATGATGGCCAGCAGTTTGGCCAGGATCTGTCTCTCCGCCATCTCCTCTAGAGTGTCAAGGCTAATCCCCAGAACAGAGCTAGCCTTCCTGATCAGCTTATTACCCCGAGAAGCATCACCGGCTTTTATGTTGGCGCCCCAGCACACTACTGCACTACTACCGCAGATTGGTGGAAGGTATGCAGTAGTTTATAGCCACCGTGAATTCCCTCGGAAAATAGTAGGGTCTCAGGCTAACGGCTAACACCTCACTTCCCTGTATTCTCTTTGTCCATGAACCAAACACTGAAGCTCGTCCATACCTTGCCCGCACTGCCACGCTCATGGGTCAGAATATAATGCATGTATTTACTTGTGCGCTAATTCCCTCTGTTCGGTGCTGACTTGCACCCTCTCTGATGGGTACCACTCTGGTGTAAGTCTCTGATTGTCCACAAGATGTCACAATGTCCTTTCCTTTCAGTGTCTGCTTCCTATAGGACTCGTTCCTGGAGACGGCTAATCAGCCGTGTCGATATCCCCACAGTTTGGGGATGTGGTCAGTGTAGACAAGCGATGACTTTTGAGAGAATAACCGGGTGGTTCTTCTCGAATTTACCTTCGTAAATACAGTTGTTGACCGTAGCGTTGATTGTTTCAGAGTTCCTCTGTGGGAACCACATGTTGTCTTTTTGTGGAGGCCGTGACTTATCGTAGACCTTCGGCTGCAGCACGAATGTTCTCGAGTGAATAGAGTTTATTCACGTCTCAAAGGTTGGGCAGGAGAGGGCGTTTCTGTCGTTTATGACCTGCTTATCTGATTTCCCTGAGCATAGCTTGGGCAGGCAAGGCATTAGAATTAACTATGATCTTGTGTAAACAGCTAAAATCACAGTTTTATCGTCACAAAAACACATTTCTTACCAAACGTAACGAATGTAGACATCATATAGACAGTTTAGAAACCCTTAAAGTTACAATGTTTTCGTAATCACACCTTCATTTAAACTTTAATTACATCACAGAATCAACATTCATATCCATATGCCAAGAGTCCTAATTTTCAACACACATAATAAAATTAATAATGTTCCCAATGTCTTATTTCATGGGCATAAAGGACAAAGGGTCATAAACTGGGCATTTTCCTTCCTCCTCTTTTCCTGTGAGAGAGAAAGTGAGAGAAAGTCTGGTCGGTGTTAAAGTTCCCCCTTTCACTACTGTAATCCACTCAACCCCCCTCCCCACTCCTTTGGGGGGGAGAGGAGCTTGGCAGAAATGTATCCATCAAATGACCTGTAACCTCAAGTCATGACACTAATAATTAAGCCAATTATGTATAGGTGATTCATTATGTAGACTAGGGTTCATGCAGATATATTTTACGATGTTCAGATGAGACTGATAGAAGGTGATGATTAATTAATTACTGATTGATGACTGAAATGTAAGAGATCTTTAGATCTTTAAGAGTTAATTCTGAACTCTTTTCCTTGGTGGCCCAAGATATTAATGAGTTAATTGTTGCATGATTTAATCCAATCACGTAATAATTCAACGTTAGGTAATCAATTTGATAAAATAGCATGTCATCACATTAATGATAGTAAAGACACAACACTAAAGAAGAAGTGATAAATCATAGAACATCGCCTTTATCAGTCTGCAGCTGAAAAGGTGCGTAGTCTTGGACGAGAATACAGACAACCGCGGAAGTATCTATTCTAACAGATCAACTCTAGGAACTACAGGGTACGCTGAAGTATCCATTGTAACCACCACTACGACCCCAGAAACTCTACAAAGGACATTGCGATCTCTGGTGGGCAAACACATCATCCACTCAAGTATCGAAGACAACTACACGTAAATACATACTAGTAAATACTTATTAGTATGTTAAGTATTTATATCTCTGTGAGCATAGTTTACCAATGTCCGATAGAGGAATTCCTTTGTCTTTTCAACCCCCCATCGTGTTAGAACCGTCCTGTTTCGTTAGTCCTCTAGAGACTGTATTTACTTTATAATGTTATTATGTTTTATGTATTCTTTAATTGTTTAATTAGTTAGTAACTTAATAATTGAGCCAATTTGTGTATTGCTGATTCATCAATAAAATTTGGGTTCGTACAGACTACAAGGAATTACGATGTTCAAAATGAGACTGACCAAGGTAATAATCCATTAATAAGCGACTGTTGTCTGTGATATGAAAATATCTCATGAGAGTTGCATTCGGGAGAGATAGTAACTCTTTAAACAAATGTTCCTGTGGTGCCCAAGCTTACTGATGAGTTAATTGTTACATGATTAATTTAATCACGTAATCGATTAAACATAGTTAATAGATTTTCTAAAATGACAGTCGTCACATTAATGACAGTTACGTCACGACAGTCGAAGGGACCATTTGTTTGAATCACTGTGGCATTGTTAGACAGAGCAGGAAGAGTTGACAATAGGTTATGTGCATGAAGCAACTTTCGGTGTGGTAGCTGATGTGAACTTAACCATAGAACAGCAACAGTTTTTATCTGTGCCCAAATCAGTTCCCCATATCTCTATCTCCAAGATAGAGGATACAAGATGGTCAGAATTTTGTACATGGGTGAGGGGTGTGAGCTCAGCCAGACGGGAGAGAATTCTCCCCTGTGGTTGGTGCTCACAGAACATATGTGTACAGCACGCACGCCGTGCGCAGAGGGGACAATGAAGTTCTCGTTCCCCTTGCACCTAATCAGCCCACCCCTGACAGCGCACTGTTGGCTCAGGTTCTGGACTGTTTATGGGTAAAGGAAAAATATGACATAGCGAAGATGAGAGGAGCAACACCTGTGACCGTCTCTCCTAAAGACACGCATCAGCCCCACAAAGCACAGTACCCCTTGTGCAGGAGGCTGAGGCAGGCATTGGAAAATTCCTGACCTCTCTGCTGAGCAGGGGGGCTGTTGTCACCTGTACGTCATCAACTTGCAACACGCCAATTTCACCTGTTAGAGAAGCATCTGGTGAATGGAGAATGGTACAAGATCTTAGAGATGTGCAGTGTAAGCCAAACAATGCAGTGTAAGCCAAACCCAGTCACTATCCTTTCTTGTGTCCTGCCAGATTCAAAATTGGTTTACAGTTGTTGGCTGATGCATTTTTTAGCATTCATGTGCACCCAGATTCTCAGTACTGGCTGCCTATTCCCCTACCTCCCCTCTCCTTGTGATGGCATGCATTGACCTGTTACTCCTCTTTCATTTAATGATGTCTCTCTGCTAAAGCAGTGGAAAAGAAACGTTGGCAGCGTACGTGTACGCGTGAACCCTCTGATGGCGACTGGAAGGGCCCAACGGGCCTCCCAGTACTCCCTAGAGTGGCTTTTCCCTACCATGCAAAATTGTCACATGATTTGGACCATGTAAAGGGGGGATGTGTATATATGTTAATAGATTTTGGCACACATTTGAGTTTACTACTTTTGCTGAAATGTTTTGTATACAATGTCCCATAATGTTGGAAGAGCTGCACCCATGTCTATTTCAGTTCACCCCACACCAGAAATGCCTCTCAGTCACTTGATGATGGATTTTATCAAACTAGTATTTTATTGTCTGGTAATAGTGTACATGTTATTGTTGTATATTTTCCAATTCTTTCTATATATTGTAGGATTTTCCAATTCTTTCTAGCTCCCTGAATATAATCAGCTCTGTATGTTTCAAGCAGAGACAAGGTCTCTTTGTGTTCAGCAGATGATGGTAGGGTGGAGGCAACCCCCTACCACTCAGCAGGTTGACCCTTGACCAGAGGAATGTAACCAGAGTCAGGAGACTCCCCCAGGGATAAAGGCTTCTTGTGTACCTCCCATTCTTCTGACTTACAACTAGACATGTATTCTGTGCCACTATTATCTCCAAATAAGGAGAAAAAAAGCAGGAGTTTTAAGACCAGGGTGGAGGAAAATAGAATGGGGGTAACCGTGCAGGAGGGGTTAACTGTGTCTTATGAATAAACATTTAAAAAACTGTACATAAGCCAAGAACTTAGAGATGTAAATCAGTTGTGCCTGCAGGACAACTCGGCTTCATTGTATTTTTGCAATAAAGTCTATCTTTATTGTCTACAAACTAAAGTCTACAAACTCCAGAAATGCTTTACTTTTTTAGTAAGAGGGAAGAGTTTTTTCCACCACATTATCTAAATGGATAGAGTGCTTTCCATGCAGGCATGCATTGTCATCTGCAGTAGCTAAAGCACTAATGAGAGAAATTGTTTTCAGGTGGGGGATTCCGACAACTCTCAAGCGACAATGGCTCACATTTTGTAAATATGGTGGTGATGTATATGAGAGATAGAGCCCGTCACCCTATGAAATACAGGAAGATGGACAATGCGCCGGTGAAACAGGCCCAGCTTACATTGACGGGTGTGGACGACCAGATGGTAAAGTATATGATAGAACTTAACAAAACTCTGAAGTCTATCTGTACACAGGTGCGAGCTGCCCTGCCCGAGCCAAAGGGAGGACAGCTCCATAAAATCTCCTCTGGCAACTGGATCGTGGTGCAGGATCTGAGATGAAAGAAATGGCACCTACCTCGGTGGAGAGGATCATACCAGGTGCTGCTGACCACCCCAACTGCGGTCAAGATCGCTGACAGAGATACCTGGATCCACATGTCCCACTGTGGGAGAGTTCCAACCCCAGAAGAGTAACATGGCCCTGCCACTGTGTAACGCTGTTTTATTTTCTGTCTGTCTGTGTGTCTTTGCAGCAGTGACTCTCAGCTAACCTATTGGTAAGCTGCCAGAAGGACACACTCCACAGACCGATGCTGATAAATTGAGAAAGACTCTGCCTGGGCCAGAGACCCTAGTGATGGAAGAAGGTCCCGAGCCAAAGGGGCCGACGCCGGCCAGGAGTAGTGGCTAAATTGTGCTGTGAGTTGTTGGCTAAGGTAACAGTTGGTGAGAGGTCATGTTGGGTCTTTGGGCTTGATCCTCAAAGGCGAAACAAGGGACTACCATATATGTGGGTCCCCCTGGGAGTGAATTACACCATATTGTGGGTTCTCTGGTGGCCCCCTGGTGTATTAAAGGTAAAGGTAGTAATCATGTGGGAGAGACAGCCTGCAATTGTACACTGGGTTTGGAGGATTGATAATGAAACTGTGTTTAGCAGTTGTCTTAGCCATTATATTGATTTTGCTGCTCATCCTCATGTTGAAGTTTTTCTGTAATATGATTTTAAAACTGGTAATAAATTCAAGGCCAAAAGTAATGTTTAGGGCCAGAATTCAGGTTGTGAAGGATTAGCTGAGCTACCCTTTACTGCTGAAGACAGTGATGTCTGGCCTGACCTTTACCCAGTGCCCAATTGGGCTCCAACCCCCACCCTTCAGTGCTTGAAGAATAATCTATTATTTGAATGTTTATATTAAGATTGTACCTAATCATCAGCAGAAACTGGCAAGTTAGAACTGTATATGATGTGTAAAGGCTTAAAAGGTTTTAAACTCAGTCTCACAACGGATGAGATTTACATGGACGAATTGGTGGACTAAAGGATATTATGCCTTTAGAAGCTTGCTACATTTGAAATGTATTAAATAATTGTTATGGGATTAACAAAAGGGAGGAGGGTAATGGGACATTTGAATTGTATGTGTCATGTTGCTGAGTATATAGGGGACGATACACGGAGCGCTGGTGAAGTGTCATCCTTTTTATTTGATGAGATGTTCTCACGAGGCATACAAATAAACAAGGAGAGTGACACAAACAAAAACTCTAACAAGGCAAAGTGACTTACTTGCTGATAACACAAGGCAGACAAGCAGGAACAATGACCCACACACAGGTGGATGTGTGGGGAGCCTAAATACAATCCCCAATCAGAGACAACCCTGTACAGCTGTCTCTGATTGATTGAGGATCATTGCTCCCCTAGTTAGGGTGTGAGGGCTTGATTGTTGTACTTCCACTCCCCCTGGTGGGAGAAAGAGGCTATTACCACAATCAAACCCTTACAGTATGTGTCCTCACAACTGAGTATTTGACTAACCTTGTAAAACCATGTGAAACTGTCCTATTATCATCTCCTGTTCTTGGGAGTATCATCCTGTGTTGCAAACCAGCTTGCACCTGCGTCCTTGTATAGATAAAGTCCCGCCCAAGAACAGGAAACTATAAAGATATGTGCTTATCATCAAATCAAACTTTATTTGCCCTGCTGACATTTCTAACTGACTTCATAGGTCATTTGATTAGTCATGTACAACAGATGCATTAGTGGAACAAAACCGTGGGAAAACATTGAGTACTAGCCAACTTCAGCTAATGTTGCTACCCAGACAGCATGCATATATCTCACCAACGTCGGCCTGACAGCGGTATATCGTCAGTAGATCGTGTTCCATTTAGAATGTCGGCGGGATCATTCCTCACCTGCGGGGGGGAACGTTCACATATATTAGGCATAGCCTGCCCATTGACAGTAAAACATTTTCGTGTCATGTTTGGCAATAATTTTATCCAAAAATATGCCCATTCCGGGTTCAGCCGTCTGCTCCGCTCCAGAGTCAGAGCAGTCTGCTCCACCGGTGCCCATTTCGGGTCCAGCCGTCTGCTCCACTCCAGAGCCTGAGCAGTCCGCCCCACCGGTGCCCAGTCCAGGCCCGGTTGTTTTCCCATCTCCATGGCCAGAGCCGGTTGCCCCCGCGGTGCCCAGTCCAGGACCGGTTGTTTGCCCCGCTCCATGGCCGGAGCCGTTTGTCCCACTGGTGCCCAGTCCTGGCCCGGTTGTTTTCCCCGCTCCAAGGCCGGAGCCGTTTACCCCACCGGTGCCCAGTCCGGGCCCGGTTAATTGCCCAGCTCCATGGCCGGAGCCGTTTGCCCCACCGGGGCCCAGTCCGGGCCCGGTTGTTTTCCCTTCTCCATGGCCGGAGCCGTTTACCCCACCGGTGCCCAGTCAGGGCCCGGTTAAATGTCCCGCTCCATGGCCGGAGCCGTTGGCCCCCGCGGTGCCCAGTCCAGGACCGGTTGTTTGCTCCGCTCCATGGCCGGAGCCGTTTGCCCCACTGGTGCCCAGTCCTGGCCCGGTTGTTTTCCCCGCTCCAAGGCCGGAGCCGTTTACCCCACCGGTGCCCAGTCCGGGCCCGGTTAATTGCCCAGCTCCATGGCCGGAGCCGTTTACCCCACCGGTGCCCAGTCCGGGCCCGGTTGTTTTCCCCGCTCCATGGCCGGAGCCGTTTGCCCCACCGGGGCCCAGTCCGGGCCCGGTTGTTTTCCCTTCTCCATGGCCGGAGCCGTTTACCCCACCGGTGCCCAGTCAGGGCCCGGTTAAATGTCCCGCTCCATGGCCGGAGCCGTTGGCCCCACCGGTGCCCAGTCCGGGACCGGTTGTTTTCCCCGCTCCATGGCCGTTTGCCCCACCGGTACCCAGCCCGGGCCCGGTTATAAGGAAGGGGCATGGGAGAAGACTGTCCACTTGGCTGGAGACAGAGCCGCCCCCGATGGACTAGTCTTCCCTCCCTATTAACCCCCCCTTGTTTTGTGTGTTTTTTTGGGCGTCCGGGAGTCCGTGCCTTGGGGGGGGGTACTGTCAGGCTCTGGCCATAGAGAAGCCTATTTGCTTCTCTATGTAACTATGGTCAGAGTCTGACAGTGTCTTTCTTTTCTGTGTCTGTGTGGGTTTTGGGTGGATCCCTAATTAGAGGCAGCTGCACCGCATTGTCTCTAATTAGGGATCTTATATATGTTAGTCTGTCATTCACTCTGGTGTGGGTCATTGTCGATGTATTTCGCAGTCACTGTGAAATGTAAGTGTGCTCTTTGTTACGTCCGTTCATTCGTGTTTGTTTTTGTGAACGTGTCGTTTTGTCTTTCGTGTTTGGTTGATTGGTGTAGTTTGTTCGTTGAATTATTATTATACATAGTATCCAATAAATGTCGAACTACTATCCCTGCGCTGCGTTTTGGTCTGTCTCTGCACCCGATCGTGACAACTGCGCTGTGTAGAAGATGAAAAATCCGAAGAGATGAGTTTGTAATATGAAATTAAATCACTGAATCATCCATCATCCATCCTCATAACAATGCTTTAACACTTTGGAGAAGTGCACAATTTACTCGTAAACATTTTTTAATTATCATGCAAATCTTAAAATTACTAAAAGATGCTGTGATGCCAAATTGCTTGAAATGAATCTAACTAATCAATAAACAGTTGGCTACATTCAGACATCAAAGATGATGTTCTCTATAATATACAGTGGGGAGAACAAGTATTTGATACACTACCGATTTTGCCTCCTTCACAAAGCCTCCTTCACTCATGCTGCCAAACATGCCCTCGTAAAACTGACTATCCTACTGATCCTTGACTTCGGTGATGTTACTTACAAAATAGCCTCCAACACTCTGCTCAGCAAATTGGATGTAGTCCATTACAGTGCCATCTGTTTTGTCACCAAAGCCCCATATAATACCCACCACTGCGACCTGTACGCTCTCGTTGGCTGGCCCTCACTACATATTCTTCGCCAAACCCACTGGCTCCAGGTCATCTATAAGTCTTTGCTAGGTAAATCTCTGCCTTATCTGAGCTTGCTGGTCACCATAGGAACACCCGCCCATAGCATGCGCTCCAGCAGGTATATTTCACTGGTCATCCTTAAAGCCAACACTTCCAGTTCTCTGCTGCCAATGACTGGAACGAATTGCAAAAATCATTGAAGCTGGAAACTACCATTTCCCTTAATAACTTTAAGCATCAGCTGTCAGAGCAGCTTACCAATTCCTGCACCTGTATATAGCCCATCTGTAATTAGCCCACCCTACTACCTCATCCCCATATTTTTTATTTTTTATCATTTGCACTCCAGTATGTCTATTTGCACACCATCATCTATCAGTCCAGTGTTAATGCAAATTTGCTAATTATTTCGGCACTATGGCCTATTTACTGCCCTACCTTCCTAATATTACTACATTTTCACACACTGTACATAGATGTTCTATTGTGTTATTGACTGTACGTTTGTTTATCCCATGTGTAACTCCGTCTATCTCACCACACTCCCCCCCCCTCCCCTTCCCGAGCTTTCGCTCGCCTCTAGCACACAGGCACTGTTGGGGCAAGTGACTCTGAACTTAAAATGGCTAGCCCAAAGTAGTCATTGTTTTTCCTGTGCATTTTGCTATTTGCCTCATGACTCCTGCATGCTTTGTTGACTATGGACTTTCTTGTTTACCCACCCGTGGGACAGACTATGTTTGTTCCCACACTCGGGACTCTGACTCTTTATTGGTTACACAGACTTTTGGCCTCCCATCCTATTCTAACCACCTCCCGCCGGCTTTGTATTCATGTTACCTGATGAAATTGCTGTACAATATGATCTTGCTGCCATCTACTGCACATTCAAATGTCATAAATCAACACTGCAGAGTTCTCCCTGTCCTCTGCCATGCCTTGATTGTATTACTGTTGATGGTATCTAGAAATGTGCATGTACACCCTGGCCCATCTACTGTTGCTAGCCCCAATTCTGACTTGTGCTCTGATATCTGCTTCACTGATATCTGCTCTCGTAAAAGCCTGTGTTTTCTGCACGTTAACACTAGAAGCGTATTACCTAAAATGAAAAAGTGTGGGTTCACAGCTCCAATCCAGATGTGTTGGTCATTACTAAATCAAATCAAATCAAATGTTATTGGTCACATACACATGGTTAGCAGATGTTATTGCGGGTGTAGCAAAATGCTTGTGTTACTAGTTCCGACAGTGCCGTACTATCTAACAATAATATCTAACAGTTTCACACCATATACCCAAACACACATCAATCTAAGTAAGAAAGGCTTGAGAATATATACATACAGTGGGGAGAACAAGTATTTGATACACTGCCGATTTTGCAGGTTTTCCCACTTACAAAGCATGTAGAAGTCTGTAATTTTTATCATAGGTATTCTTCAACTGTGACGGAATCTAAAACAAAAATCCAGAAAATCATATTGTATGATTTTTAAGTAATTAATTTGCATTTTATTGCATGACATAAGTATTTGATACATCAGAAAAGCAGAACTTAATATTTGGTACAGAAACCTTTGTTTGCAATTACAGAGATCATACGTTTCCTGTAGTTCTTGACCAGGTTTGCACACACTGCAGCAGGGATTTTGGCCGACTCCTCCATACAGACCTTCTCCAGATCCTTCAGGTTTCGCGGCTGTCACTGGGCAATACGGACTTTCAGCTCCCTCCAAAGATTTTCTATTGGGTTCAGGTCTGGAGACTGGCTAGGCCACTCCAGGACCTTGAGATGCTTCTTACGGAGCCACTCCTTAGTTGCCCTGGCTGGGTGTTTTGGGTCGTTGTCATGCTGGAAGACCCAGCCACGACCCATCTTCAATGCTCTTACTGAGGGAAGGAGGTTGTTGGCCAAGATCTCGCGATACATGGCCCCATCCATCCTCCCCTCAATACGGTGCAGTTGTACTGTCCCCTTTGCAGAAAAGCATCCCCAAAGAATGATGTTTCCACCTTCATGCTTCACGGTTGGGATGGTGTTCTTGGGGTTGTACTCATCCTTCTTCTTCCTCCAAACACGGCGAGTGGAGTTTAAACCAAAAAGCTCTATTTTTGTCTCATCAGACCACATGACCTTCTCCCATTCCTCCTCTGGATCATCCAGATGGTCATTGGCAAACTTCAGACGGGCCTGGACATGCGCTGGCTTGAGCAGGGGGACCTTGCGTGCGCTGCAGGATTTTAATCCATGACGGCGTAGTGTGTTACTAATCGTTTTCTTTGAGACTGTGGTCCCAGCTCTCTTCAGGTCATTGACCAGGTCCTGCCGTGTAGTTCTGGGCTGATCCCTCACCTTCCTCATGATCATTGATGCCCCACGAGGTGAGATCTTGCATGGTGCCCCAGACCGAGGGAGATTGACTGTCATCTTGAACTTCTTCCATTTTCTAATAATTGCGCCAACAGTTGTTGCCTTCTCACCAAGCTGCTTGCCTATTGTCCTGTAGCCCATCCCAGCCTTGTGCAGGTCTACAATTTTATCCCTGATGTCCTTACACAGCTCTCTGGTCTTGGCCATTGTGGAGAGGTTGGAGTCTGTTTGATTGAGTGTGTGGACAGGTGTCTTTTATACAGGTAACGAGTTCAAACAGGTGCAGTTAATACAGGTAATGAGTGGAGAACAGGAGGGCTTCTTAAAGAAAAACTAACAGGTCTGTGAGAGCCGGAATTCTTACTGGTTGGTAGGTGATCAAATACTTATGTCATGCAATAAAATGCAAATTAATTATTTAAAAAATTAAAAATTACAGACCTCTACATGCTTTGTAAGTAGGAAAACCTGCAAAATCGGCAGTGTATCAAATACCTGTTCTCCCCACTGTATATGTCAGGGCGGCATTGGACTAAGATCCAGTTGCATATTAGGCTTTATAGTATACAGTACAGTATATACATAAGAGATTGGTGATGCAGTATGGAAACACGATTCGGTAACTAGGTACAGAAGAATAATATAGCGTACAGTTTAGACATATGAGATGAGTAGTGCAAGATACAGAAACATTATTAAAGTGACTAGTGTTACATTCCTTAGGTGGCCGGTGATTTCTAATCTATGTGACACAAGGCAGTCAGGTGGACCCAAATGCGGACACAGAGGCAGGATAGATTCCAATAAAATATATATTTAATGAGTAGACAGTCTCATAATCGGAGGACAGGCAAATGTTGGCAACAGGATAGCACGGCAGAGGTACACTGGGGTAGGCAGGCTCGTTGGTCGGTGGACAGGCAGAAGTCGATAGTCGAGGCAGAAGGGCTGAGGTACACAGGAGTAGGCAGGCTCGTAGTCGGGTAGAACAGGCAGATATCGACACCGGGGAAAACACAGGGGACAAAGAACAGTTAGAGACAGGTTTAATACTGGACACATGAAAGGTAGGGTGAACACGGAGGGTGCGAGGCATCAATAACTTAACAGCCAAGCGGCTGATGACCAGAGCGATCTGGAAGGGCCCGGTGTAGCGGGGAGAGAGTTTGCGGTTTTCCACTCGGAGGTGTAGATCACGGGTAGACAGCCACACCTTCTGACCGACCCTGTACTGGGGGGCCGGAGTTCTGCGGCGGTCGGCCTGCCGGGAGTACCTGGCGTTGGAGCGCAGAAGAGTTGACCGGGCTCTTTTCCATGTCCGGCGACATCGCCGAACAAACAACTGGGCGGAGGGAACACCGACCTCCTCCTCCTGTTCAGGGAACAACGGAGGCTGGTAGCCCAATGCACACTCAAAGGGGGAGAGACCAGTAGAGGAAGAGGGCAGAGTGTTGCGGGCATATTCCACCCAGACCAGGTGCCGGCTCCAGGTGGAGGGAGTGTCTGAAACCAGACATCGGAGAACGGTTTCCAGGTCCTGGTTGGCCCGCTCCGACTGGCCATTAGTCTGGGAATGAAACCCTGAGGACAGGCTGATCGATGACCCGATGAGGGAAATGTGGGACCAGGGTCGCCTAGGAACAGGAAGCGGTTGCAGGAGACCCAACGGTGCTTGACGTGGAGTCTTGTTTCTAGCACATATAGCACAAGCTGCGACGAACTATGGAACATCGGCCCCCATGGTGGGCCACCAGAACCGCCGGCGGATGAAGTACATTGTTCAACGGGAGCCGGGGTGGCAGGTGAGCTTGGAGGAGTGACCCCACTCCAGAACCCTGTAACGAACCGGGTCAGGTACGAAGAGACAGCCAGGTGGACCTCCTCCGGGGTCCGGGTGTAACTGACACCCCAGACCAGAGACGTGGCCAGGCAGGCAGCGGGAAGAATGGGCTCGGGAACCTGGGGAGTCGTGGAAGGCCCGAACACACGAGAGAGGGCATCTGGTTTGGTGTTCTACGAGCCGGGGCGATAAGACAGGGTGAAATTAAAACGGGTGAAAAGCAGAGCCCACCTGGCTTGCCGGGAATTGAGCCGTTTGGCTGACCGCAGGTATTCCAAGTTTTTATGGTCAGTCCACACCAGGAACGGTATCTCTGACCCTTCCAACCAATGCCTCCATTCCACTAATGCCATTTTGACAGCCAACAACTCCCTGTTGCCGACGTCATAATTTCTCTCTGCAGGTATGAGCCGACGAGAGAGGAATGCACATGGGTGCAGCTTCTGGTTGCGGTCCGACCTTTGGGACAGAGGCATCCACTTCCACTACAAACTGATGTGCAGGGTCGGGATGGATGAGAATGGGAGCTGTGGTGAAGTGTCGCTTAAGGTCAGCAAAGGCCTGGGTTGCTTCCGGGGACCACCGAAAGGGAACTTTAGTAAAGGTCAGGGCTGTGAGTGGGGCTGCCAACATGCTGTAGCCACGAATGAACCTCTGATAGAAGTTGGCAAACCCCAGGAACCGCTGGAGGTCCAATCGAGAGGTGGGCTGGGGCCACTCAGTGACAGCCTTGACCTTGCCAGGGTCCATTTGGATGCTTCCGGCGGCCACAAGGTAACCCAAGAAGGGAACGACAGAGCGATGAAACTTCTCTGCCTTGACATAGAGCTGATTCTCCAACAGCCTCTGGAGAACCTGTCGGACGTGTGCTGTGCGCTCTTGGATGGAGCGAGAGAAAATCATAATGTCATCCAGGTAAACAAAGAGGAACTTATTGAGCATGTCCCGGAGAACGTCATTAACCAGAGCCTGAAAAACAGCAGGAGCGTTGGTCAACCCGAATGGCATGACGAGGTACTCATAATGTCCGCTGGCCGTGTTGAACGCAGTCATCCATTCATCCCCCTTCCGTATCCGTACCAGATGGTAGGCGTTGCGCAGGTCCAACTTGGTAAAGATGGTGGCACCCTGAAGCAGTTCAAATGCAGAGGAGAGGAGGGGAAGAGGATACCTGTTCTTTATAGTGATGTAATTCAGACCTCTGTAGTCTATACAGGGGCGCAGTGTCTTGTCTTTATATAGTCTTCCATAGCTTTGGTCTCGGGACCAGACAGGGAGTAAAGACGTCCACAAGGGGGGGGGGGGGGGGGGGCGCTGTGCCAGGAAGGAGCTTGATAGTGCAGTGATACGGTCGATGAGGTGGCAAGGAGGTAGCCCAAGCTTTGTTGAATACCTCCTTTAAGTCCCAGTATTGTGTAGGCACTGTCGAAATATCAATGTCACATGGTGGAGGTGAAACACGGTTGGCCAGACAAAAGGAACTCCAACCAGCAATTGAACCCGTTGACCAGTCTATGTGGGGATTATGTTTGACGAGCCAAGAACGACCTAATATCACAGGAACTTGGGGGGAACTCAGGGGTAGAAATTGTATTTCTTCACTGTGATTACCAGATAAAACCATGGAAACAGGAACAGAAATGTGAGACACACATCCAACTGAATGACCATCCAACTGAATGACCATCCATCTATTTACGTCTGGAGGGGTTGAGTAGGAATTCCTTGTTGTTTTAGAAGGGTGGAATCCATAAAACACTCATCAGTGCATTAATATCAAGGGATTGGGACCCCCACAGAATAGTTGCATGAAACAGGAATCGAACCGTGGAAACGTAGGGAATTCTAGTTTGGCTCACCCGTACTCCCGTCCTCACGGATGCCCGATCTTTTAATGGACAGCTGGCTATGAAATGTCCCGCCTCCCGCAGTATAGACAAGTGCGGTCGATGACTCTCCTTTGCCGTTCCTCTGGTGTCAATCTGGCTCTTCCCAACTGCATGGGCTCCGATGGACAAGGATCGGCTGCTCTCTGATAACTTCGGAGTGACTCGGTAGACAACGGTAACTCACGAGACAATCCCTCTGTGCCTCAGGCAAGAGTCGGCAGTGTCTGGGCTGGGCTTTGGGATCTCCTCTCCCAGTTGCGTTCTTGCAGTCTGCTGCTAATCCGTGTAGCAAGAGCGATAAGAGAATCCAGATTCGGGGGCATGTCCCGAGCAGCAAGCTCGTCCTTAATAGGTTCTGATAAACGCGTCGAACAAGGACTCGGAATTCCACGAACTGTCGGCAGCGAGGGTTCGGAATCTGCTACACTGCTAGAGCCCTGTTTTAGCCGTAACAGCTGACGTGCTGCCTCCCTGATCGGTGAATCTTGTTCTTTGACAGCGGTAGCCCAGTCCAGAGCTCGGCCCGACATCAAGGTGATGAGATAGGCTACTTTGGACTGTTCTGTGGGAAATGACGACGGCTGAAGATCAAAGACAAGAGAACACTGCAGCAAGAAAGGCCGACAGGACCTGGAGTCTCCTGAGAATTGTTCCGGTGGGGGTAAGTGGGGCTCCTGTCGGTGTGTCATGGGAGGTGAATGATTGCTAGGTTGAGATGGGAGAGGAGGCTGATGGTATGCACTCGGGACAGACAGTGACAGGGTTAGCCTCTCCAATCGTTGAGCGAGACTCTCGGTAGCTAGCCTCTCGTGCTCCCTCTGTTCCCGTAGCTCCTCCACTAAGGAACGCAGGACCTCTTCGTGGCGACCCACAGTAGCCCCTTGGTGTGCCACTGCGTGATGTAGACGTTCAAAATCCGCTGGGTCGATCATGGCCAGATCGTTCTGACACAAGGCAGGCAGGTGGACCCAAATGCGGACACAGAGGCAGGATAGATTCCAATAAAATTGGACTGGTTGTCAACCCCGCTCCAGTGCCGGAGCAGTCCACCACACCGGTGGTGGCTCGTCCCACAGCCCCTATGAGTTGGGAGACAGGAGAACCTCGTCGCCCTCCTCCAACGACTCACCGTCCTCCCGCTCCAATGGCTGTAGGGGCTCTTCAACGAACCCCCACGAGTGTTGCGGCAGGGTTTCCTCAAAGTGCCCCTCCGACGGGCCCCATAGCCCCCCCAAAAAAACTGCATGGGGGGTCCTCTGGGCTGGACGCTGGGCCTGCCCTCTGAAACATGAACTGGTGTGCAACAAAAGGAACACACGCAAAGACCCACACACAGGTGGAAAACCACTCAACCTAAATAGACTCCCCAATTAGATAGATAGATGGCTGAATATGTACACTATACATTGGTGGATGTTGGATGGTTAACTATACTATACAGGTCGATGGCAGAGAAATACTTCAGTAGCTAAAAATGCATATGATATGAGCGAGGGTAATAATAGTTTACTTAATAGACAGACTGGCTAAATGAACAGGTAAGTGAACATTTTGCATGGGTAAATTAGCTGTACAGGTAAGTATACAGTTATAAGGCTCATCCCCAGGACAGAGCTAGCCTTCCTGATCAGCTTATTTACCCGAGAAGCATCACCGGCTTTGATGTTTGCTCCCCAGCACACCACTGCAAAAAAGATGGCACTGGCCACCACAGACTGGTAGAAGGTATGCAGTAGTTTACTGCACACGTTGAAGAACCTGAGCCTCCTCAGAAAGTAGAGTCGGCTCTGGCCCTTTTTGTACAGGGCCCCGGTGTTACCAGCCCATTCCAGCCTGTTGTCCATATGGACTCCCAGGAACTTGTATGACCCAACCATTTCCACATCCATCCCCTGTATAGGGACTGCAGTCAGTTGTGCCTTGGTTCTCCTGAAGTCCATCACCATCTCCTTTGTTTTGCTGATGTTGAGCTGAATGTGGTTCTGCTCACACCACAACACAAAGTCACTGATTGTGCTCCTGTACTCCTCCTCCTGCCCACCCCTGATGCACCCTACAATAGCAGAGTCATCCGAGAACTTCTGTAGGTGTGTTTCAAAGTTATATCTGAAGTCTGAGGTGTAGAGGGTGAACAGGAAGGAGGACAGGACCGTTCCCTGGGGGGCCCCTGTGTTGCTAACTGCCCGTTCTGACACACAGCTCTGTAGTCGCACAAATTGTGGCCTACCGGTCAGGTAGTCCATGACCCAGGAGACTAAGGGTGCTTCCACTTTCATCAATGGTATTGAAGGTACTGGAGAAGTCAAAAAACATAACCCTCACAGTGCAACCTGCGTTGTCCAGGTGAGAGTAGGCCCTCTGCAGAAGGTAGATGATTGCATCATCCACCCCGATGTTGCGCTGGTATGCAAACTGCATACATCAGTGGTGTGTACATCCATTGATGTACACACCAGGGGTCTGAGGTGAGCGAGGACTAACCTTTCCAGGGTCTTCATGATGTGGGATGTTAGCGCTACAGGTCTGAAGTCATTCAGGACAGTGGGGTGTGCCTTCTTGGGCACTGGGACGAGGCAGGATGTTTTCCACAGCACAGGGACCCTTTCTAGGCTCAGGCTAAGGTTGAAGGGACGCTGGAGTATTCCACACAGTTGGTCAGCACAGACCCTAAGCACCCTTGGGCTGATGCTATCCGGGCCCGCCGCTTTCCACTAATGTAGTCTCTCCAGCTCTCTCTTCACTTGGTTGGTGGTGAAAGCCAGCCCAGTTGGGGAGGTGGGGGGAAGGGGGGTGTTGAGGATCAGTCCAGGGGGAGCAGGGGCGGAGGTGGGGTCACTGATTGTCATAGCAGAGGTGTTGTGAGCAAAGTGGGGGTGTGTGGTCTGGGGTCCCCTCCGTCTGCCCACTGTTTGACTTTTTGAAGCCAGTGATATTTCTCATACCCTTCCACACCTCTCTCACCTGGCTCTGCCTCAGCTTGTCCTCCATCTTCTCCTTATACACTCTCTTCTCCTCAGCAATCCGCAACTTCAGCTCCCTCTGGACACATTTCAATTTGTCCTTGTCCTTGTCCCTCTCCTTGAAGGCCCTCTTCTTCTCATTCAGCAGGGCCTTCAGGTCGCTGGTGACCCAGGGTTTATTGTTTGGGAAACAGCGTACCTTCCTGGTGGGTACAGTGTTGTCTACACAAAAATGTATATAGTCTGTTATGCAGTCAGTAAGTCCATTGATGTCCTACCCATGAGCCTCACAGAGCACATCCCAGTCTGTTGTTTCAAAGCAGTCCTGTAGGGCCTCATTCGCCTCCGGGGACCATCTCCTAATGGTCCTGGTGGTCCGATCTACCAAGGGGAGGGAGTGCAGTGGAGTTGTATGCGTCCTTCACATTAGCATATAACAAGTCCAGAGTTGTATTATTCCTGGTTGGGCACTTCACAAACTGTTTGAACGTGGGCAGCGTTGAAGAGAGAGATGCATGGTTAAAATCCCCCGAAATGGCAAAGAAAGCACTGGGATGCGCTGTCTGTAACCTCGCGATAACAGAGTGGATGACGTCACACGCTGTGTTTGCGTCAGCAGAGGGCGGGATGTAAACAATAACAGCAATGGCCGCCGTGAATTCCCTCTGCAAATAGTATGGTCTCAGGCTAACGGCTAACAGTTCAATGTCCGGGCTACAAAACTCTTCCTTAAGAGTAATATGTTTCGGATTACACCATCTGTTGTTAACTAATAAAGCCAGCCCACCACCCTTGCTCTTACCGGAAGAGACGCGATCCCTGTCCGCTCTGATGGTCTGGAAACCGTCGATAGTGACGTTCTCTATGGGGATGTTATCGTTCAGCCAAGTCTCCGTGAAAAACATTAGGCTCGTTTCCCGATAAATCCTTTGTCCACGAACAAGTCCCTCCAGCTCGTCCATCTTGTTATGTAGTGACCTTACATTGCCCATAATAACAGACGGTATAGCCGGCTTGTACTTGTACTTCCTCTGCTTTGCCTTACATTTCAATCCCACCCTACGTCCACGGCGTCGCCTTTTCAACTCGTCCAGAATATCAAACTTTTCCCTGGGGTGCAGCAGCGCTGCGTGGGCTAAATCAAGGAGCTGGGCTCTGTTGTAAATAATAACAGTTGACGACTCCTGTCGACCTTAAGCTGCGATAAAATCCATAATCCTGAACTATTATACTATTATAATCCTGAACTAAAATAAATCATTACCATAGTGTACATATTCAGCCATTCACTCATAGTGTGTAATGCCTTTTTATAGCTTTTTGCACTCCAGACTTCTTGTATTTTTATACTTTTTATACTGCCGCACGACGCATGTATCTGTCTTTTGTGTATTTCGTTCTGGCATTTTGCACCTGCCCTGTGTTTTTCGTAGCTGCTTGACAAAGTAATTTCCCCTCGGGGATCTATCTATCTATCTATCTATCTATCTATCTATCTATCTATCTATCTATCTATCTATCTATCTATCTATCTATCTATCTATCAGCAGCCTTGTGAGAGTTAACACGCTTAACTGTCTGACTCATGTCAGCCACTGAGAGGGAGAGCCCACAGTCCTTGGTAGCGGGCCGAGTCAGTGGCACTGTATTATCCTCAAAGCAAGCGAAGGTGTTAAGCCTGTTCAGAAGCGAGACGTCGGTGTCCGCGACGTGGTTGGTTTCTTTATATACTCCGTGATTGTCTGTAGACCCTGCCACATGCGTATCGTGTCTGAGCTATTGAACTGAGACTCAACTTTATCTCTATACCAACGTTGCTTGATTGCATTGCGGAGAAAATAACTGCGCTCTTTGTATTCTTCCATATTTTCAGTCTTCTTGTCCTGGTTAAATGAGTGGTTTAACCAGGACAAGACACAAATTGACCTGGTTAAGGCTGTTGTGTCTTGATATTCTTTTTTGAGAGCAGAGGCTTCTTCCTTCCTGACCTCCCATGTAGGCCAAGTTTGTGCAGTCTCTTTCTGACAGTGTACCCATGCAATTCGACATTGATTGTGGCAAGAGAGGCCTGTAGATCCCTTGATGTTACCCTGGGGTTCTTAGAGACTTCTATGAGCATCTTTCGGTCAGCTCTTGGGCTGACTTTGGTGGGATGACCTGTCCTAGGTAGTTTGCCAGTGTTCTGGAATTTTCGTCGGACAGTGGAATGATGTACTTCGAATTGCTTGGAAATAGGTTTGTACCCCTCCCAGACTCATGGGCATCAATAATCTTTCTTCTGAGGGCCTCGGGTAGGTGTCTTGATCTTTGAATGGTGTGTTACCACACACCCATATGGTTAAGACCAAACCAGACCAATTTTCTTATCTTTATGTAAGGCTGGACCCTCCTAAGTTTCTCTCTTAATGTTTTCTAATCATTTGTACTTGTTTTGGTACACCTAATTCAAATTTTAGCCATTTTATGTGATGGTAAAGGTAGAGGTGTATTAACATAAGGAAAAGGCATTTTTGTTTATTTTAATTGCATAACATTTCCAACTTTTTTTTTTGTGTGTGATTTGTTCAGTTGGGTAACCTTTATCTGCCAATAGTGTTAAAGTGAAGAATACACATCCATCTGTCCAAATATGTAAAAAAAAAAAAGAGAACTTTCCAGGGGGTGTACTTACTTTTTCACATGACTGTATGCATTTTGTAAGGAAGTGTAACAGTGGTTGAGTGTTTTCGCACTGCAAGTATGGCAGTCAATGTGTTGGTATAATTTATTTTTCCTCAAATTAGCTTTATTTAAATTCCTAGCTACAATAAATGCAGCCTCAGGATATGTGGTTTCCAGTTTACATAGAGTCCAATTAAGTTATTTGAGGGCCAACGTGGTATCGGCTTGAAGGGGGATATATATGGCTGTCGCAATGATGGCAGAAAATTCCCTCGGGAGGTAGAATGGTCTGCATTTGATTGTGACATATTCTAAATCGGGTGAACAGAAGGACTTGAGTTTCTGTATGTTCTCACAGTTACACCATCATTCGTTAATCATGAAACAAATATCTCCACCCTTCTGCTTCCCGGAGAGATGTTTGTTCCTGTCGGCGTGATGTTCTGAGAACCCAGCTGGCTTTACAGAGTCAGACGGAACATTTCCAGAAAGCCATGTTTCTGTGAAGCAGAGTATATTACAATCCATTGTGTCTCCCTGAAAAGCAGCTCTCGCCCTAAGCTCATCAATCTTATTATCCAGAGATTGAACATTAACGAGTAAAATACTCGGGAGCGGTGGGTGGTGTGCACGCTTCCTGAGTCGGACTAGAAGGCCTCCCCGAGTACCTCTCCTCCGTATGCGTTGTTTTGTTTTGGGTCGGCATCTGTAATAAGTTCCATTGTTCTTCTGAGAGGGAACAAAGGATCTGCTCTGGGGAAGTCGTAATCCTGGTCGTAATGCTGCTGGTTGAGGTGAGTTATGGCCGCACTAATATCTAATAGTTCTTCCCGGCTGTATGTAATGACACAAAACAATTCCTGAGCTAATAATGTAAAAAATAGTGCATAAACAAAATACTGCAGAGTTTCCTAAGGGCTAGTCGCATGCCTACTGAGACGTGGTTAAGGAAGAGTGTTTTGAATACTGATGTTAACCTTAATGGTTATAACCTTTTTTGGCAAGACTGATCTTCCGAAATGTGGGGGAGTGGCAGTCTTTACCAATGATCACCTTCAGTGCTCGGTTGTCTCCACCAAGTCTGTCCCCAAACAATTTGATTGCTTGGTTTTAAGCATTAAACTTTCAAATAGCTCTTCGTTGACTGTTGCTGGGTGTTATCGTCCTCCATCAGCACTGACCTGTACCCTACCTGCCCTAAGCTCTCTCCTGGCCCCTTACACTAAGTCTGAATTTGTCCTGCTAGGTGACCTAAACTGGGACATGCTTAAACTACCTGACCAAGTCCTAAAGCAATGGGACTCCCTAAATCTTTGGTAGCAACACCCTGATGACCAATGTGGAACAGGTGTCGGTCATCAGGGTGTTGCTACCATCTTCCCCCGACCGCCGGTTTAGAACGGCGGCGAGTATGATCGCTCTGTTAACAAGTGATGCTAGGCCCAAACTAGCCAAATCAAGAAAATATGACAGTTATATCCAATTTGGTTTTATTGAGAACAGCGACGGGAGACCAAAATGCGTCATATGTCTTAAGGTGCTAGCTAACGAAGCAATGAAGCCAGCTAAGCGACATTTGATCACAAAGCACAGGGAATATAAGGACAAAACAAAACAAAAAAATCAGTAGAAAGAGCGAGGAATACACCCGCCAGAAAACACAGATGGTGACCCTGGCCCCAACTTCCGAGAAAGCACAGAGGCTTCCCTATTTGGTGGCTCAACGGATTGCTAAAAGTAAAAAGCCACACACAATTGGACAAGAACTCATACTTCCAGCAGCAGTTGAAATCTATGAAGTTATGATCGGGACAGAAGCAGCTAATAAACTGAAAGCAGTACCTCTCTCAAATGACACCATGAAGAGGAGAATTGAAGAACTCTTGGCTGACATTCAGTCACAGCTACTGGATAGATTGCGTACCTGTGAGAAATGTTCTATTCATTTGGACGAATCTACAGACATAGCTGGTGCGGCTCAGTTGATCGTTTTGGTTCGCTATACATGGGAAGGGAACATTTTGGAGGACTTTCTGTTCTGCAAAGAGGTGCCTGGGAGGACAACGGGTGAAGAAATATTCAGACTCCTGGATGCTTTCATGACTGAAGCGGGACTTAGCTGGGAAATATGTGTGGCCGCTTGTACGGATGGTGCGGCGGCGATGACGGGCCGAAAGAGTGGGTTTGTTGCGTGGATAAAGGCTGTCAACCCAAAGGTTATGGCTACGCACTGTATGCTGCATCGACAGGCACTGGCATCAAAAGACATGGAACCAAACCTTCACATTGTTTTGAACACAGCTGTCGCGGCAATTAATCAAGGGCACTGCAGTCAAGGGCACTGCATACACGTTTGTTTGGACAGCTTTGTAGGGAGATGGAGGCTGGGCATGACACACTGCTATATCACTGTGAAGTGCGATGGCTCTCTCGTGGTAAAGTTTTGCAGCGGGTGTTTGAGCTACGCATTGAGATGGCTGAGTTTATGAGAGAGCTTAAACCCGATATCGGCAAGTTTTTTTACGACCAGGAGTTTGTAGCCAAATTGGCATATCTTGCCGACATATTCAACTTGTTCAACAGCCTCAACCTCTCAATCCAAGGAGGCTATGCATCTATCCTGGAAGTCAGCGACAAAATCATCGTCTTCATGAAGAAAACGGAGCTATGGAGAAAAAGGATACGAGACGGAGTAACAGACATGTTCCCCCAACTGACAGAGTTTCTCCACACTAACAACCTGTCTGTGGCTATAATGAGCGAGGTAGCCACCTCTCACCTCACTGCACTGAGCGAGCACTTCAACTCATACTTCTCCGATGTGAACACCGATGCCTGGGACTGGGTGCGGGATCCCTTTGCCCCAAGTGCAACAAGTGGCCTTACTGGTAAGGCAGAAGAGGAGCTGTTGGACTTATCCTCTGATAGGACATTGAAGGCCCGATTCCTGCAGGTGTCTTTTGCTGATTTTTGGCCCTACCTCTCACATGAGTATCCTGAACTCACTGCCGAGGCAATGAGAATATTGCTACCCTTTCCTACCACATACCTCTGTGAGTCATCATTCTCAACTTTGACTGCAATGAAGACTAAGTACAGAGCTCGTTTGCATGTGGAGAACGATCTGAGTCTGCTTGTCATCCATCCCTCCAAGAGTGGATGAACTGTGTAGTGAGAGACAGGCTCACCCATCTCATTAGTATGAGCTCATCACGTGTTATTGTGAACTGTGTGAAATAAGAATGTGATGTATAGCCCTAATGTACAAAATGTTCTAAAGTAATAGGTTTAATTACTATGATGTGTTCTGTAACACTGTTGATAACTTCTCTTATGATTTGTTCAGAGCTTTTTGCCAATAATTTGAATAAGGAGCAATATTTGTATTATTTTTAAGTTGAAAAACTTACTGAAACTCAGCATTATACTGGTAATTTTAAATGGCAGGCTAGCTACTGTTCATTTTCTCAGTTGTTAAGAAAAATGACTAAGTATGAATGCTGTCAAGTTGAGTCCAAATGCAATTTGAATAAAATTACTCTGTTTAAAAGTATATAAGTGATATTAACATGATTGAAATTGAAATGTGTTTCTGTTTATCACTATGAAACAGGTCTGAATTATTTAGGTTGAAATGTTTTAAAATTCAAATAGTTCCAATGGCATCTAATACTACAAATGGTAGTAAGCATATGCTTAATCAGTATTTAGATTATAAGGGGTTCCTTGGAAAATGTTCTCCCCTGTAAGGGGTCCCTGGCGCAAAAAAGTTTGAGAACCCCTGGTTTAAAGGCACAGTCAACTTAGTGTATATAAACTTCTGACCCACTGGAGTTGTGATATAGTGAATTCTAAGTGGAATAATCTGTCTGTAAGCAATTGTTGGAAGAATTACTTGTTTCATGCACAAAGTGGAGTGGTTGAAAAATGAGTTCAACCTAAGTGTATGTAAACTTCCGACTGTATATGTTTCATGATTAATGATTTATGGTGTAACTGTGATAACATACAGGAACTCAAGTCCTTCTGCTCATCAGAATATCTAACGATCAAATGCCGACTGTTCTACTTCCCAAGGGACTTTTCGGCAATCATTGCGACAGCCTTATACAGTGGGGCAAAAAAGTATTTAGTCAGCTACCAATTGTGCAAGTTCTCCCACTTAAAAATATGAGAGAGGCCTGTAATTTTCATCAGAGGTACACTTCAACTATGAGAGACAAAATGAGAAAAACAATTCCAGAAGATCACATTGTAGGATTTTTAATGAATTTATTTGCAAATTATGGTGGAAAATAAGTATTTGGTCAATAACAAAAGTTTATCTGAATACTTTGTTATATACCCTTTGTTGGCAATGACAGAGGTCAAACGTTTTCTGTAAGTCTTCACAAGGTTTTCACACACTGTTGCTGGTATTTTGGCCCATTCCTCCATGCAGATCTCCTCTAGAGCAGTGATGTTTCGGGGCTGTCGCTGGGCAACACGGACTTTCAACTCCCTCCAAAGATTTTCTATGGGGTTGAGATCTGGAGACTGGCTAGGCCACTCCAGGACCTTGAAATGCTTCTTACGAAGCCACTCCTTCGTTGCCCGGGCGGTGTGTTTGGGATCATTGTCATGCTGAAAGACCCAGCCACGTTTCATCTTCAATGCCCTTGCTGATGGAAGGAGGTTTTCACTCAAAATCTCACGATACATGGCCCCATTCATTCTTTCCTTTACACGGATCAGTCGTCCTGGTCCCTTTGCAGAAAAACAGCCCCAAAGCATGATGTTTCCACCCCCATGCTTCACAGTAGGTATGGTGTTCTTTGGATGCAACTCAGCATTCTCCTCCAAACACGACGAGTTGAGTTTTTACCAAAAAGTTCTATTTTGGTTTCATCTGACCATATGACATTCTCCCAATCCTCTTCTGGATCATCCAAATGCTCTCTAGCAAACTTCAGACGGGCCTGGACATGTACTGGCTTAAGCAGGGGGACACGTCTGGCACTGCAGGATTTGAGTCCCTGGCGGCGTAGTGTGTTACTGATGGTAGCCTTTGTTACTTTGGTCCTAGCTCTCTGCAGGTCATTCACTAGGTTCCCCCGTGTGGTTCTGGGATTTTTGCTCACCGTTCTTGTGGAGATCGTGGAGCCCCAGATTGAGGGAGATTATCAGTGGTCTTGTATGTCTTCCATTTCCTAATAATTGCTCCCACAGTTGATTTCTTCACACCAAGCTGCTTACCTATTGCAGATTCAGTCTTCCCAGCCTGGTGCAGGTCTACATTTTTGTTTCTGGTGTCCTATGACAGCTCTTTGGTCTTGGCCATAGTGGAGTTTGGAGTGTGACTGTTTGAGGTTGTGGACAGGTGATAACAAGTTCAAACAGGTGCCATTAATACAGGTAACGAGTGGAGGACAGAGGAGCCTCTTAAAGAAGAAGCCAGAAATCTTGCTTGTTTGTAGGTGACCAAATACTTATTTTCCACCATAATTTGCAAATAAATTCATTAAAAATCCTACAATGTGATTTTCTGGATTGTTTTTTCTCATTTTGTCTCTCATAGTTGAAGTGTACCTATGATGAATTACAGGCCTCTCTCATCTTTTTAAGTGGGAGAACTTGACTAAATACTTCTTTGCCCCACTGTATATCCCCCCACAAGCCGATACCACATCGGCCCTCAAAGAACTTCATCAGACTTTATGTAAACTGGAAACCACATATCCTGAGGCTGCATTTATTGTAGCTGAGGATTTAAACAAAGCAAATTTGAGGATAAGGCTCCTTAAATTATATCAACACATTGACTGTCGCACTCGCAGGGCAAACACCTTGGACCATTGCTACACTTTCTTCCAAAATGCATATAAGGCCCTCCCCCGCCCACCATTCGGCAAATCAGACCAAGATTGCTCCTCCTCTCCTATGGGCAGAAACTCAAAGAGGATGTACCCATGGTCAGGTCTATTCAGTGCTGGTCTGTCCAATCGGAATCCACGCTTCAAGATTGTTTTGATCACGTGTACTGAGACATGTTCAGGTTAGCTTCGGAAAATAATATTGATATACAGCGGGTGAAATAAGTATTGAACACGTCACCATTTTTCACAGTAAATATATTTCCAAAGGTGCTATTAACATGAAGTTTTCACCAGATGTTGGTAACAACCCAAGTAATCCATACATACAAAACAAATAAATTCAGAAATTAAGTTATGTGTAATAATCTGAAATGACACAGGGAGAAAGTATTGAACACACTTACATATATTTATTTAATACTTTGTACAAAAGCCTGTTGGTAATGACAGCTTCAAGACACCTCCTGTATGGAGAAACTAGTCGCATGCATTGCTCTGGTGTGATTTTGGCCCATTCTTCCACACAAACAGTCTTCTAATCTTGAAGGTTCCGTGGGCCTCTTCTATGAATCTTGATCTTCAGTTCTTTCCATAGATTTTCAATGGGATTTAAGTCAGGTGATTGGCTGGGCCATTCTAGCAGATTTATTTTCTTTCTTTGAAACCAATTGAGAGTTTCCTTGGCTGTGTGTTTGGGATCATTGTCTTGCTGAAATGTCCACCCTCGTTTCATCTTCATCATCCTGGTAGATGGCAGCAGATTTTTGTCAAGAATGTCTCGGTAAATTTGCCCATTCATCCTTCCTTCAATTATGTGAAGTTTGCCAGTACCATTTGCTGAAAAGCAGCCCCACACCATGATGTTCCCAACTCCAAACTTCACTGTTGGTATGGTGTTTTTAGGGTGATGTGCAGTGCCATTTCTCCTCCAAACATGATGTGTATTATGACATCCAAACAGTTCAATTTTGCTCTCATCTGACCACACTATATTCTCCCAGTATTTCACTGGCTTTTCCAAATGTTGTGCAGCAAACTTTAAACAAGCTTCAACATGCTTTTTTTTCAGCAATGGAGTCTTGCGTGGTGAGCGTGCATACAGGCCATGGCGGTGGAGTGCATTACTTACTGTTTTCTTTGAGACAACAGTACCTGCTAATTGCAGGTCTTTTTGAAGCTCTTCACAAGTGGTCCTTGGCTCTTGGACAACTCTTCTGATTATTCTTTTCACTCCTCTGTCAGAAATCTTGCGAGGAGCACCTGGTCGAGGCAAATTTATGGTGAAATGATTGTCTTTCCACTTCCGTATTATGGCCCCAACAGTGCTCACTGGAACATTCAGAAGCTTAGAAATGCGCCTATAACCAATGCCATCATTATGTTTTGCAACAATTAGGTTGCGAAGTCTTGAGACAGCTCTTTGCTTTTACCCATCATGAGATGTGTCTTGTGTGACACCTTGGCAATGAGACCTTTTTGTAGGCCATCAGTTGGGACTGAACCAGCTGATATTAATTTGCACTGACAGGGGGCTGGATTGCTTTTTAATTACTGATAGTTTTCAGCTGTTGTCTTGGCTTTCCATGCCTTTTTGCACCTCTGAACTTCTGAACTTTTGGTGTCTTTGTATGTATGGATTACTTGGGTTGTTACCAACATCTGGTGAACATTTCATGTCAATAGCACCTTTTGAAATATATTTACTGAGAAAAATGCTGATGTGTTCAATACTTATTTCACCCGCTGTATATGCAGACACGGTGAATGAGTTTATAAGGAAGTGCATAGGAGATGTTGTACCCACTGTGACAAATAAAACATACCCCAACCAGAAACCATGGATAGATGGGAGCATTCGCGCAAAACTGAAATCGCATTTAACCACCACATTTAACCAGGGCAAGAAGACTGGGAATATGGAAGAATACAAACAGTGTAGTTATTTCCTCCGTAATGCAATTAAGCAGGCTAAATGTCGGTATGGGAATAAAGTTGAGTCACAGTTTAATGAGACGCATGTGGCAGGTCTACAGTCAATCACGGATTATAAAAGGAAAACCAGCCCCGTTGCGGACACCCACGTCTCACTTCCAGACAGGCTGAACACATTCTTCACTCGCTTTGAGGATAATACAGTGCCACCAACACGGCTCGCTACCAAGGACTGTGGGCTCTCCTTCTCAGTGGCTGACGTGAGTAATACATTAAGCATGTTAACCGTTGCAAGGCTGCAGGCCCAGATGCTATCCCTAGATCCGTTGGCTGTTGTGTTAACAAATATATTCAATCTCTCCCTATCCCTGTCTGTTGTCCCCACATGCTTCAAGATGACCACCATTGTCCCTGTACCTATGAAAGCAAAGGTAACTGAACTAAATTACTATCAAACTAAATTATTGAGAGACTAGTCAAGGATCATATTACCTCCACCTTAACTGCCACCCTATACCCTCTTCAATTTGCTTACCGTCCCAATAGATCCACTGATGATGCAATCGCCACCACATTACACACTGCCCAATCCCATCAGGATAAGAGGCATACCTATGTAAGAATGCTGTTCATTGACTATAGCTCAGCATTCAACACCATAGTACCCTCCAAGCTCATCATCAAGCTTGAGGCCCTGGGTCTGAACCCCGCCCTGTGCAACTGGATCCTGGACTTCCTGACGGGTCGCCTCCAGATGGTAAAGGTAGGAAACAACACCTCCTCCTCGCTGATCCTCAACACTGGGGCCCCACAAGGATAGGTGCTTAGGCCCCTCCTGTACTCCCTGTCACCCATTAATGTGTGGCCAAGTATGCCTCCAACTCAATCATCAATTTTGCCGATGACACAACATTAGTAGGCTTGATTACCACCAACGATGAGACAGCATACAGGGAGGAGGTGAGGGCTCTGGGAGTGTGGTGCCAGGAAAATAACCTCTCACTCAACGTCAGCAAAACTAAGGAGATGATCGTGGACTTCAGGAAACATCAGAGGGCACCCCCCCTATCCACATTGATGCGACTGCAGTGGAGAAGGTGGAAAGCTTCAAGTTCCTCGGCGTACACATCACTGACAAACTGAAATGGTCCACCCACACAGACAGTGTGGTGAAGAAGGCACAACAGCGCCTCTTCAACCTCAGGAGGCTAAAGAAATTTGGCTTATCACCCAAAACCCTCACTAACTTCTAAAGGTGCACAATTGAGAGCATCCTGTCGCGCTGTATCACTGCCTGGTACGGCAACTGCACCGCCCATAACCGCAATGCTCTCCAGAGGGTGGTGCGGTCTGCCCAACGCATTACCGGGGGTAAACTACCCGCCCTCCTGGACACCTACAGCACCCGTTGCCACAGGAAGGTAAAAAAAATCATCAATGACATCAACCACCCGAGCCACTGCTTGTTCACCCCGCTATCATCCAGATGGCGAGGTCAGTACACGTGCATCAAAGCTGGGACAGAGAGACTGAAAAACAGCTTCTATCTCAAGGCCATCAGACTGCTAAACATTCATCACTAACACACCAGAGGCGGGTGCCTATAGACACTGATTAGAAATCACAGGCCACGTTAAGGAATTGAACACTAGCCACTTTAATAATGTATCCGTATCTGCATCACTCATCTCTATGTATAAACTGCACTCCACACTATTCTACGATATCTTAGTCACACAATTTGTGTGTACATATTTCATCCCTCATCTCATATGCGTAAATACTGTATTGTACAGTCGTGGTCAAACGTTTTGAGAATGACACAAGTATTGGTCTCCACAAAGTTTGCTGCCTCAGTGTTGATGATGGCAATTTGCATATACTCCAGAATGTCATGAAGAGTGATCAGATAAATTGTAATTAATTGCAAAGTCCCTCTTTGCCATGAAAATGAACTTAATCCCCCTAAAACATTTCCACTGCATTTCAGCCCTGCCACAAAAGGACCAGCTGCCATCATGTCAGTGATTGTCTCGTTAACACAGGTGGGAGTGTTGACAAGGACAAGGCTAGAGATCACTCTGTCATGCTGATTGAGTCAGAATAACAGACTGGAAGCTTTAAAAGGAGGGTGGTGCTTGAAATCATTGTTCTTCCTCTGTCAACCATGGTTACCTGCAAGGAAACACGTACCGTCATCATTGCTTTGCACAAAAAGGGCTTCACAGGCAAGGATATTGCTGCACGTAAGATTGCACCTAAATCAACCATTTATCGGATCATCAAGAACTTCAAGGAGAGAGGTTCAATTGTTGTGAAGAAGGCGTCAGGGCGCCCAAGAAAGTCCAGCAAGCGCCAGGACCGTATCCTAAAGTTCAGCTGGGGATCGGGGCACCACCAGTGCAGAGCTTGCTCAGGAATGGCAGCAGGCAGGTGTGAGTGCATCTGCACACACAGTGAGGCGAAGACTTTTGGAGGATGGCCTGGTGTCAAGAAGGGCAGCAAAGAAGCCACTTCTCTCCAGGAAAAACATCAGGGACAGACTGATATTCTGCAAAAGGTACAGGGATTGGACTGCTGAGGACTGGGGTAGAGTGGCTTGGGGAACAAAACACCAACATTTTGGGTCCATGGCCAGGAAACTCCCCAGACCTTAATCACATTGAGAACTTGTGGTCGATCCTCAAAAGGCTGGTGGACAAACAAAAACCCACAACTTCTGACAAACTCCAAGCATTGATTATGCAAGAATGGCCTGCCATCAGTCAGGATGTGGCCCAGAAGTTAATTGACAGCATGCCAGGGCGGATTGCAGAGGTCTTGAAAAAGAAGGGTCAACACTGCAAATATTGACTCTTTGCATAAACTGAATGTCATTGTCAATGAAAGCCTTTGACACTTATGGAATACTTGTAATTATACTTCAGTGTACCATAGTAACTACTGACATAAAGAACTAAGAAAACTGAAGCAGCAAACTTTGTGGAGACCAACACTTGTGTCATTCTCAAAACTTTTGGCCACGCTGTATACTACGCCACGGACTGCTAAACAACCATTTCTAGCACATCAGAGACTGCTGCCTATAGACATAGATTAGAAATCACCAGCCATTTTAAGGAAATGAAACACTAGTCACTTTAATAATGTTTTTCCGTATCTTGCACTACTCATCTAATATGTTTAAACTGTACACTATACTATTCTTCGGTATCTTAGTCACTTAATCGTGTTTATATACTGCATCACCAATCTCTTATGTGTATACTGCATACTATAAAGCTTACTATGCCACTCAATCTTAGTCCATGGGTTCCCCTGGGGGGGTCGCGAGACACTGTTGAGGGGTTGCGAAATGATTTCCAGAATGTGTGAAATACAATTTTTTATTTAGTCTAGTAATATTTTTAACCATCATTTTTACAAAAGGAAAAAATTGTATTTACAATTTTAAATAATGTTTAAATGTTTGAAAAAAAACATCATCAGCCTATCGATTTTCTTCTTTTTGCAACCTCCAAGGTGATTACGACAGATTAGCGACAGCCTCAGGTGAGGTAACTTGCCGCGCCAAAGGAAACATTGCGAACCCTTAGCTAACTAGCTTAAATCAAAAGGCTTAAGCCTAGCATATTTTTGTCAACATGAAACGTTGGTTAATACCGACCAAAGACAAAGCAGAGAGGCCAGCAGAGGAGAGCAGAGAAGCAATTCCACCGTCAGAAAGGCCATCGACCTCTGGTGCGGGAGGAGGCCGCCGTGTGGGTAAGAACATCCTTCAGCAGTCGGACCAGCCTTCCTTCTCCAAGTGTCGAAAGTATGGAGAGGAATATGTACAGCATGGATTCACATACGTTGTTGTCAACGAAGTACAACATCCCCAATATGTTGTGTGCATTGAGGTGCTTGCACATGAAAGGCTAAAGCCCGTAAAAATGCTACGACCAAGCACTCCTCTCTCGCTGCGGAAACAGTAGAGAGTTGCTAGGCCAAAAGAAAGTCCTAACCAAACAAACAACAATCCCTGCCAAAGCTCAAAATGTATCATATGAGGTGGCATACTTAATTGCAAAGGCAAAAAAGCCACACACAATCGTGGAAACCCTTATCAAACCCGCTGAAATAGCTATAAGTCGGGCTATGCATGGAGAAAAACTGTCCCGTGAGCTAGAATCAGTGCCGCTGTCTAACGGCACCATTCCCCGGCACATCGCCGACTTAGCCCAGGACATAAAGTGTCAGCTGATTGACAGAGGGAAGAAAGGGAATTATGCTTTGCAGTTAGATGAATCCACAGATATATCAAACTATGCCCAGCTGCTTGTATTCGTCAGATACAGTTTTGACGGAAAACCTGAGGAGGACAAGCTTATTTGCACTGCGCTGGATGGAACGTGCACAGGCGAGGACATTTTCACAAAACTTGACAACAAACTAAAAGAAGAGGGACTGTCTTGGGAGGAGTGCATTGGTGTTTGTACTGATGGTGCTGGGGCGATGCTGGGGAAAAAGAAAGGACTGAAAGCAAGAGTCTGAAAAGTTGCGCCTCACGTAAATTTTACGCACTCTATTATACATATAGAAGCTCTTGCAATCAAACTCGAACCAGAGCTTAAAAGTGTTCTTGACATTGCAATAAAAATGGTCAACTACATAAAATCACACCCACTCAATACCAGGCTGTTTGCGACTTTCGCAAGGAAATGTTCTCACCTGCCTGTATGAGCTGCGGGATGAGATTTATTTTGTTTATTTCTGATGGAGAATGGGTCACAGCTTGCTGACCACCTGACTGATCTTGACTGGTTAACAAAGCTAGCATATTTGTCTTGCATATCTGATAAACTGAATGGACTTACTGTAATTACAAGGTGAAAACACAAGCATCCTGTCGCTGAATGATAAAATCCACGTATTCAAGAGGAAAGTTGAACGTTGGACTGTGTGAGTTGAAATGGGTAGGATTGATATCTTTTCTGAGCTGGACGAATTCATGGAGGAAAATTAACTGAGTGTTAACACTGAAGAAGTCTATCACTACCCACCTTCAAGCCCTCCTGGAACGTTTTAAAAAGTATTTCCCAGAGGAACAATACGCTGCGCTTTGTTCCATGATATCCTCAGTACGTGACAGAATGAGCCGCCAAAACAGGACCAAGCAGCAATATCCCAAGAAGGGTGACCTTCTTTGTTCAGCCTATAAGGACTCCCAAATAAATGTAGGAGGGTGGGGGGGGGGGGGGGGGGGCTAGAACTCCAGTGAAGGTTACCAACTCGGTTTCAGGGATGGAGCCATATTATGTCGGAGATTGGCCTCCAAAGAATTTTAACACCTGGCCTGAGGAGACCGTGGTGGAGACCTTCAGTGATGGTCCACAGCCCGGAACCTCCAGTGAAGGTCCACAGCCCGGAACCTCCAGTGAAGGTCCACAGCCCGGAGCTTCCAGTGACGGTCCACAGCTTGGTGCCTCTCCCCAGCCCGGTGTGCCCTGTGCCGGCTCCCTGCACCAGACCTCCAGTGCGTGAGCCCAGCTCGGTGCATCCAGTGCCGGCCCCACGCATCAGACCTCCGGTGCGCCTCTCCAGTCTGGTACGACCTGTGCCGGCTCCCCGCACTCGCCCTGAAGTGCGTGTCACCAGTCTGGTGCAACCTGTGCCGGTTCCACGCACCAGGCCTCTAGTGCGTCTCCCCCGTCCCGTACGACCTGTGCCGGCTCCCTGCAACCGACCTCCAGTGCGTGTCACCAGCCTAGTGCCCCCAGTGCCAGTTCTGTCAGGGTTAGGTTTAGGCATCTCTAGGAACTGACAGATTTAGGTTATATATAGTAGTCTAGAAGACTCTATGTTCATTTTGTGTACTTTCCCCAATTGGAGACAGCTGCCAGGAGTTGTCTCTAATTGGGGAGCATATTTAAGTTTGATTCCTTGCCAAGATGGCGTGGATCATTATTTGTGGGTTGCTCCATCGTTGAGCGCACCCTCCAATTACGGGCCTGTGTTGTATTTACATTTTGTTTTTTTATCTGTTCACTTCTATAATTAAAGATGTTGAACTTAACTTAACGCTGCGCCTTGGTCCATGATATCCTCAGTCCGTGACACAACTCTAATTTGCCTACTTACAGCACTATGAGCTGTCCATTTCTGATTTATCGTGCCACAGCTGCTGCTTCCAGTTTCAGCACCACAATGTAAATTACTCTAATCTGTCTTATTGTGAGGTCAATAACTCTAATAAATACATAATTGTCCAAAAAACAATTATAGTAGCAGCTATCAAAGTTAACCTCCTGTCCTCCTTCTCATCTTCGCACTCTCCTCAAACTGAAGAGAACATAAGCAATTTAGGATTTTATTTAACCTTTATTTAACTAGGCAAGTCAGTTAAGAACAAATTATTATTTACAATGACAGCCTACCTACAGGGTCAGCCCCTGGAGAAAATTAGGGTTAAGTGCCTTGCTCAAGGACACATCGACAGGTTTTTACACCTTGTCAGCTCGGGTAGGAGACCTGTTTCTGCCACAGTCTCTTACGACCGAAAAGAGCTTCTGGATATCAGGACTCACCTCGGACTGGACGAAGAGTTTTTCTTCAACGAGTCGGAAGGGAAGGATGTACTTCAAACACCCGACAAGGCCGAAATCCCGGTGATTCGCAGTAAAAAGAGACAGAGATATCGGGGACGCAGGTCGGGGTGCCTTGTAAGGATCTGATGGCAAGTGGGTAATCTGCCTTTACCATCAGTATTACTAGCCAACCTACAATTATTTGAAAATAAATTAGACGAGGTGCGATCATGAATATCCTACCAACAGACATTAAAAACTGTAATATGTTATTGTTCACCCAGTCGTGTCTGAACGACGACACAAATAACATACAGCTGGCGGGATTTAAGCTTTTTTCGGCAGGATACTGTAGAACAGTGGCCTCTGGCAAGACAAGGGGCATCGGTCTATGTACAGTATATTTGTAAACAACAGCTGGTGCACGAAATCTAAGGAAGTCTCAAGGTTTTGCTCGCCTGAAGTCGAGTATCTCATGATAAGCTGTAGACCACACTATTTACCAAGAGAGTTTTCATCAATATTTTTCGTAGCTGTCTATATACCACTACAAACCGATGCTGCCACTAAAACCGCACTCAATGAGCTGTATACGGCCATAAGCAAACAGGAAAATTATCATCCAGAGGCGGCGCTCCGAGTGGCCGGGGACTTTAATGCAGGGAAACTCAAATCCGTTCTACCTAATTTATATCAGCATGTTAAATGTGCAACCAGAGGAAAAAAAAGCTCTCCCTCGCCCTCCATTTGGCAAATCTGATCATAAATCAATCCTCCTGATTCCTGCTTACAAGCAAAAACTAAAGCAGGAAGCACGACGCCGTGGATGCAGGGCGGGATTGAAATGTAAGGCAAAGCGGAGGAGGTTCAAGTACAAGCCGGCTATACCGTCTATTATTATGGGCAATGTGAGGTGTCTACATAACAAGATGGATGAGTTAGAGGGACTTGTTCGTGGACAAAGGATTTATCGTGAAACGAGCCTAATGTGTTTTACTGAGACTTGGCTGAACGATAACATCCCCATACAGAACGTCACTATCGACGGTTTCCAGACCATCAGAGCGGACAGGGATCGCGTCTCTTCCGGTAAGAGTAAGGGTGGTGGGCTGGCTTTATTAGTTAACAACAGATGGTGTCATCCGAACAATATTACTCTTAAGGAAAAGTTTTGTAGCCCGGACATTGAGCTGTTAGCCGTTAGCCTGAGACCCTACTATTTGCCGAGGGAATTCACGGCGGCCATTGCTGTTATTGTTTACATCCCGCCCTCCGCTGACGCAAACGCAGCGTGTGACGTCATCCACTCTGTTATCGCGAGGTTACAGACAGCGCATCCCAGTGCTTTCTTTGCCATTTCGGGGGATTTTAACCATGCATCTCTCTCTTCAACGCTGCCCACGTTCAAACAGTTTGTGAAGTGCCCAACTAGGAATAATAAAACTCTGGACTTGTTATATGCTAATGCGAAGGATGCATACAACTCCACTGCACTCCCTCCCCTCGGTAGATCGGATCACAACCTTGTCCACCTCACCCCACTCTACAGGCCTCTGGTCCAACAGCAGCCTGCAACCACCAGGACTATTAGGAGATGGTCCCCGGAGGCGAATGAGGCCCTACAGGACTGTTTTGAAACAACAGACTGGGATGTGCTCTGTGAGGCTCATGGGGAGGACATCAATGGACTCACTGACTGCATAACAGACTATATACATTTTTGTGTAGACAACACTGTACCCACCAGGAAGGTACGCTGTTTCCCAAACAATAAACCCTGGGTCACCAGCGACCTGAAGGCCCTGCTGAATGAGAAGAAGAGGGCCTTCAAGGAGAGGGACAAGGACAAATTGAAATGCGTCCAGAGGGAGCTGAAGTTGCAGATTGCTGAGGGGAAGAGAGTGTATAAGGAGAAGATGGAGGACAAGCTGAGGCAGAGCCAGGTGAGAGAGGTGTGGAAGGGTATGAGAAATATCACTGGCTTCAAAAAGTCAAACAGTGGGCAGACGGAGGGGACCCAGGACAGAGCCAATGAGTTGAACCAATTTTTTAACAGGTTTGATACTGGCCCTGGCCACCTCCCCTCCAGCTCCCCAGACCACACACCCTCACGGCTGTCCCACCCCCACTTTGCTCACAGCACCTCTGCTGAGACAATCAGTGACCCCACCTCCGCCCCTGCTCCCCCTGGACTGATCCTCAATACCCCCCTTCCCCCCACCTCCCCACCTGGGCTGGCTTTCACCACCAACCAAGTGAAGAGAGAGCTGGAGAGACTACATCAGTGGAAAGCGGCGGGCCCTGATGGCATCAGCCCAAGAGTGCTTAGGGTCTGTGCTGACCAACTGTGTGGAATACTCCAGCGTCTTTTCAACGTTAGCCTGAGCCTAGAAAGGGTCACTGTGCTGTGGAAAACATCCTGCCTCGTCCCAGTGCCCAAGAAGGCACACCCCACTGTCCTGAATGACTTCAGACCTGTAGCGCTAACATCCCACATCATGAAGACCCTGGAAAGGTTAGTCCTCGCTCACCTCAGACCCCTGGTGTGTTCATCAATGGACCCCCTGCAGTTTGCATACCAGCACAACATCGGGGTGGATGATGCAATCATCTACCTTTTGCAGAGGGCCTACTCTCACCTGGACAACGCAGGTTGCACTGTGAGGGTTATGTTTTTTGACTTCTCCAGTGCCTTCAATACCATTCAGCCCCTGCTACTGGGTGAGAAGATGAGGAGGATGAAAGTGGAATCACCCTTAGTCCCCCTTCCTGTTCACCCTCTACACCTCAGACTTCAGATATAACTCTGAAACTTGCCACCTACAGAAGTTCTCGGATGACTCTGCTATTGTAGTGTGCATCAGGGGTGGGCAGGAGGAGGAGTACAGGAGCACAATCAGTGACTTTGTGTTGTGGTGTGAGCAGAACCACCTTCAGCTCAACATCAGCAAAACAAAGGAGATGGTGGTGGACTTCAGGAGAACCAAGGCACAACTGACTGCAGCCCCTATAAAGGGGATGGATGTGGAAATGGTTGGGTCATACAAGTTCCTGGGAGTCCATATGGACAACAGGCTGGAATGGGCTGGTAACACCGGGGCCCTGTACAAAAAGGGCCAGAGCCGACTCTACTTTCTGAGGAGGCTCAGGTCCTTCAACGTGTGCAGTAAACTACTGCATACCTTCTACCAGTCTGTGGTTGCCAGTGCCATCTTTTTTGCAGTGGTGTGCTGGGGAGCAAACATCAAAGCCGGTGATGCTTCTCGGGTAAATAAGCTGATCAGGAAGGCTAGCTCTGTCCTGGGGATGAGCCTTGACACTCTAGAGGAGGTGGCGGAGAGACGGATCCTGGCCAAACTGCTGGCCATCATGGACATCGTCACCCACCCTCTGCACGCTATGGTTATGACGCAGAGGAGCACTTTCAGTCACAGACTGATTCCACCACGGTGTGCCATAGAGCGCTACAGGAGGTCCTTCCTGCCGGCGGCTATTAGACTATATAATGCCTCACCGGGGTGCCGTGCCGTCGGCAACATAGATCTGGAACTGTTGGGGTGCTAGGACCTAGTTTATCAATTATGCATCCATCCGTGAGTAACTCTGGTCCATCAGCACACATCCACTCAGGACCTATTTATTCATACAGGTCTGTATATACATACTCATGTACAGTTGTTATATCATATCACATGCAATATTGTAAGTAATTATTGGACTTAACTTACGTAGGCATTCACTCAGGAATGCATATTATTAGTATCCTGCCAGTTGCACCTTTTCTCATTGCTTTTAGTATATCGAATGTGCAATACGTGCAGTTGTCTGTAATTATACCCTGCGCACTAAGGACTGTATTTTAAGGGAATTACTATTATTACCCCAAATTATATCATACACACATTTAGCTATTAAAGTATCTCTTCCTGTCATTTACCTGTACAGTTTATGTAACCATGCAAGTATTCACTTATCTGTAAATATAACTGTATATTTACCTGTACAGCTAATTTAACCATGCAAAATATTCACTTACCTGTTCATTTAGCCAGTCTGTATATTAAGTAAACTATTATTCCCTCGCTCATATCATACGCATTTTTAGCTACTGAAGTATTTCTCTGCCATCAACCTGTATAGTATAGTTAACCATCCAACATCCACCAATGTATAGTGTACATATTCAGCCAACCACTCATACTATGCAATGTCTTTTTATAGCTTTTTTTTGCACTCCAGATATCTTGTTTTTTCTATACTTTTTCATACTGCCGCTCTATGTATCATGTACCGTGTATCTGTCTTTTGTGTACTTTCGTTGTGGCATTTTGCACCTGCCCTGTGTTTTGTTGTAGCTGCTTGACAATGAAATTTCCCCCCCGGGGGAGCAATAAAGTACCTATCTATCTATCTATCTACCAGTGACTCGGTCAATAAGAAAGTGGTCAGATGAAGCAGATGCTAAGCTACAGGAGTGTTTTGCTAGCACAGACTAGAATATGTTCTGGCTTCATCAATAAGTGCATCGATGACTTCATCCCCACAGTGACCGTATGTACATACCCCAACCAGAAGCCATGGATTACAGGCAACATTCGCACTGAGCTAAAGGGTAGAGCTGCCGCTTTCAAGGAGTGGGACTCTAACCCGGAAGCTTATTAGAAATCCTGCTATACCCTCAGATGAACCATCAAACAGGCAAAGCGTCAGTACAGGACTAAGATTGAATTGTACTACACCGGCTTCGACGCTCGTCGGATGTGGTAGGGCTTGCAAACTATTACAGACTACAAATGGAAGCACAGCGGCGAGCTGCCCAGTGACCACGAACCAGACGAGCTAATTTACTTCTATGCTCTCTTCGAGGCAATTAACACTGAAACATGCATGAGAGCATCAGCTGTTCCAGATGTGAGTAAGACCTTTAAATAGGTCAACATTCACAAGACCGCAGGGCCAGATGGATAACCAGGATGTGTACTCCGAGCATGCACTGACCAACTGAGTCTGTAATACCAACATGTTTAAAGCAGACCACCATAGTTCCTGTGCCCAAGAACACTATGGTAACCTGCCTAAATGACTACCGACCCGTAGCACTCACGTCTGTAGCTATGAAGTGTTTTGAAAGGCTGGTCATGGCTCACATCAAAACCATTATCCCAGAAACCCTAGACCCACTTCAATTTCCATACCGCCCCCACAGATCCACAGATGATGCAATCTCTATTGCACTCAACACTGTCCTTTCCCAAAAGGAACACCTATGTGAGAATGCTATTCATCGACTACAGCTCAGCCTTCAACAAAGCTCATCACTAAGCTAAGGACCCTGGGACTGAACACCTCCCTCTGCAACTGGATCCTGGACTTCCTGACGAGCCGCTCCCAGGTGGTAACGGTAGGTAACAACACATCCACCACGCTGATCCTCAACATGGGGGCCCCTCAGGGGTGCGTGTTCAGTCCCCTCCTGTACTCCCTGTTCACTCATGACTGCATGGCCAAGCACGACTCCAACACCATCATCAAGTTTGCCCATGACACAACAGTGGTAGGCCTGATCACCGACAACGTTGAGACTGCCTATAGGGAGGAGGTCAGAGACCTGGCCGTGTGGTGCCAGGACAACAACCTCTCCCTCAACATGATCAAGACAAAGGAGATGATTGTGGACTACAGGAAAAGGAGGACCGAGCACGTCCCCATTCTCATCGACGGGCTGTAGTGGAGCAGGTTGAGAGTTTCAAGTTCCTTGGCATCCACATCACCAACAAACTATCATGGTCCAAACACACTAAGACAGTCGTGAAGAGGGCACGGCAAAGCCTATTCCCCCCAGGAGACTGAAAAGATTTGGCATGGGTCCTCAGATCCTCAAAAGGTTCTACAGCTGCACCAGAGAGCATCCTCACTGGTTGCATCACTGCCTGGTATGGCAACTGCTAGGCCTCCGACAGCAAGGCACTACAGAGGGTAGTGCGTATGGCCCAGTACATCACTGGGGCCAAGCTTCCTGCCATCCAAGACCTCTATACCAGGTGGTGTCAGAGGAAGGCCCTAAAAATTGTCAAAAACTCCAGTCACCCTAGTCATAGACTGTTCTCTCTGCTACCACACAGCAAGCAGTACCGGAGCACCAAGTCTAGGTCCAAAAGGCTTCTTAACAGCTTCTACCCCCAAGCCATAAGACTCCCGAACAGCTAATCAAAGGGCCACCAGACCCTTCTTTTATGCTGCTGCTACTCTCTGTTTATTATCTATGCATAGTCACTTTAACTCTACCTACATGTACAGTGGGGAGAACAAGTATCATAGGTACACTTCAACTGTGAGATTGTGTGATTTTTAAATAATTAATTTGCATTTTATTGCATGACATAAGTATTTGATCGCCTACCAACCAGTAAGAATTCCGGCTCTCACAGACCTGTTAGTTTTTCTTTAAGAAGCCCTCCTGTTCTCCACTCATTACCTGTATTAACTGCACCTGTTTGAACTCGTTACCTGTATAAAAGACACCTGTCCACACACTCAATCAAACAGACTCCAACCTCTCTACAATGGCCAAGACCAGAGAGCTGTGTAAGGACATCAGGGATAAAATTGTAGACCTGCACAAGGCTGGGATGGGCTACAGAACAATAGGCAAGCAGCTTGGTGAGAAGGCAACAACTGTTGGCGCAATTATTAGAAAATGGAAGAAGTTCAAGATGACGGTCAATCTCCCTCGGTCTGGGGCACCATGCAAGATCTCACCTCGTGGGGCATCAATGATCATGAGGAAGGTGAGGGATCAGCCCAGAACTACACGGCAGGACCTGGTCAATGATCTGAAGAGAGCTGGGACCACAGTCTCAAAGAAAACCATTAGTAACACACTACGCCGTCATGGATTAAAATCCTGCAGCGCACGCAAGGTCCCCCTGCTCAAGCCAGTGTATGTCCAGGCCCGTCTGAAGTTTGCCAATGACCATCTGGATGATCCAGAGGAGGAATGGGAGAAGGTCATGTGGTCTTATGAGACAAAAATAGAGCTTTTTGGTCTAAACTCCACTCGCCGTGTTTGGAGGAAGAAGAAGGATGAGTACAACCCCATGAACACCATCCCAACCGTGAAGCATGGAGGTGGAAACATCATTCTTTCGGGATGCTTTTCTGCAAAGGGGACAGGACGACTGCACCGTATTGAGGGGAGGATGGATGGGGCCATGTATTGCGAGATCTTGGCCAACAACCTCCTTCCCTCAGTAAGAGCATTGAAGATGGGTCGTGGCTGGGTCTTCCAGCATGACAACGACCCGAAACACACAGCCAGGGCAACTAAGGAGTGGCTCCGTAAGAAGCAACTCAAGGTCCTGGAGTGGCCTAGCCAGTCTCCAGACCTGAACCCAATAGAAAATCTTTGGAGGGAGCTGAAAGTCTGTATAGCCCAGCAACAGCCCTGAAACCTGAAGGATCTGGAGAAGGTCTGTATGGAGGAGTGGACCAAAATCCCTGCTGCAGTGTGTGCACACCTGGTCAAGAACTACAGGAAACGTATGATCTCTGTAATTGCAAACAAAGATTTCTGTACCAAATATTAAGTTCTGCTTTTCTGATGTATCAAATACTTATGTCATGAAATAAAATGCTAATTAATTACTTAAAAATCATACAATGTGATTTTCTGCATTTTTGTTTTAGATTCCGTCACTCACAGTTGAAGAGTACCTATGATAAAAATTACAGACTTCTACATGCTTTGTAAGTGGGAAAACCTGCAAAATCGGCAGTGTATCAAATACTTGTTCTCCCCACTGTACATATTACCTCAATTACCTTGACTAACCGGTAACCCTGTATATAGTCTCACTATTGTTATTTTAATGCTGCTGTCTAATTATTTGTTACTTTTATTTAAAATGTTTTTCTTAAAACTTCTTAAAGCATTGTTTGTTAAGGGCTTGTAGGTAAGCATTTCACTGTAACGTCTACACCTGTTGTATTCGGCGCATGTGACAAATAAAATTAGATTTGATATAGGCGCAATTCATATTGCGCGCCCAGCGGAGAATCAGAGATGAGGGGCGGAATCGGGCACACATTGATATTTAGCCTAATAAGGCACTAATTCTAAAACACTGAGAATTATTAAAATTTAATCAACTACAAATTACATGACCTGCCCCTGGACTAGGAAAAAAAAAACTAAACCCTTCCCTTGACTGAAATGTAAAAAGCATGACCCTCCCCCATTTTTCTCCAGGTAAACATTCTGTAAATTTCTATCTGTCCCTTAGTGACCACAGAGAGCTTCATTCACCCCAGTCAATAAGGGACATAGGCAACCACAGCCGCGTGAAGTAGGGGTGCTGCAGCACCCCCTTATAAATCTGAATTTGTATATATTTATTCATAAAAAATAAGAATAAATCACAAACTGTAAATCACAGCTTATATTAAACCTAACATAATGTGTCCCACTTTGAAAGCAAAGCTTATTGTGCATTTAACCTCTCCATTGTGGACCAAACATCCGGAAAGAGACAGAAAAGTTACATTGGGAAAGTGTGGAAGTACTCCATGCCTTCCATGGGAACTAAGAAGGGAGAGAGAAAAAATAATACATAATACATATATATAATTTTGTAAACATAAGGCAGGTTCAGGTATGGCAGTGGTTCAATGCCATGGTATATGGTGATGAACAACAGAGGAAGAGGTTGACTTTGATTTTGGCCCAAATAAATTAGGCCCACAGTGGTGGTTAGTGGCAAGTGGCAATTAAAATGTAGTGTTCTGGAGAGAGGTTAACAGTATTACTAGGAGTGTGTGTCATGTTGGCTCAGAGCTTATCAAACCCACAATATTAAGAATAAAGTACAATGTAATGGCCATTGAATGTAGAATGTAAAGAACAAACAATTATTGACACATTGCGGAGGCTATGAGATGGATTGTCAAAACTTGAAAAATACTGGCTGTCCTGGATGCATTGAGAGAAGTCAGAAGCAGTTCAAATATTGAAATGAAAAAGATATTTAGGGCAGTATCAACACAATTTATTATGAGTTGTAAAACCTGACGTATTACAAAATCAAGACACTGGCATGTCACAAGCATGGGAACTGCCCTCAACATTACATTCAAGATTATTAATATAACTGCCAGTGATTTACTTCTCATTCTTTTTCACACCATTTCAATATTCCACCACATTTTACCCCCTAACATGAGTTCATGATCTGGGCATAAGATATTTTGTTATTCGAGGGATACAGATATGTAGTATAAAAACAATTATTTGAAATGTTAGAAAATAGACCACTCTATAATGCCATCATCTGATCATATGTGTGTATTACAACTCAATAGCCTACTGGCATCAACACACAAGGAAGAAGGTGAAAAGGAAAGAATACCACACACAAACAGTTAAGTTTACTAATCCAACCAGTATGAGAAGTTGCATTAGTTAGATTAAGCATAGGACAATACATACATTTGTTAATCTGGCATACAACTATTCAGATTTAAGATCATGTTCAGCATTTGATATGATCACATCTGTCCCATTATCCCTTACATCAGTGGCCTTATTTGCTTACACAATGTACATTCCTGAACCAGTCAGCTCAAATACAACTAACAAAGAATTATTGATGCCATACACATAATTCCAATTGAAATAGATCTGGAACTGATCAATATATTGTTGTTAAACACCAGACAAAGAACACTTGAAAGCAGAGAACCTTTAACACACTTCATGCACAATCTTTCAAAATGTTGGTGGGACATCAGAGTACCATCCTGTCTCTATATGGCCGCACATGTTATAAGCTTACAGTGGTTACTACTAATAATAGTATAGAACTGTCAAGATGACACCATTATGTATTCTACAGTACCACTACTATTGTAGTCTATGCAAGCTACAAAATGTATTGTGGCAAATCTCGTATTAATGAACTACTTTGGTAGTTAAATAGTCAGAATGCTACTTGAATGAATTCTAAGATAAGTAATGTAAAAAAAAATTTAACCAATCACAATGAACTTGACTGTTAAAGGCAATTTCCCTGACATTCGCAGATATCGAATTTACGGTAGACACTGCGGATGTCGGCTAAAATATACATCTAGACAATCCAGTGTATTGTTGGAACATTGAGGTTTATTTGAATCCCTGGTCTAGAGCATAGTACAGCTAGCCTAATCTATTTGTAATCCTCAATACTAACTGCAAGGACAAAAATGTAAACTTTCATTACACCTTTCACAAAAAATGATATCAAACATTGCACACATAGTGACACATATAGACAAAATGTATCATATACCCTTGAATAGCAAATAAGGTAGTATTTGCTAGAAACAATTACATTTGGGAGGACCTACAATTATTTCCTCATCAGTTCAGTCAAAGCATTTAACACAAAGATTAGGAGCCTTGACATGATTAGTGGACTCAGCATAAATGAATACAATTGCCATACATGATTTATTATTATCATAATATATTGTTTATATTACTTGATTATATATGATTCATAAGTCACTATACGCATTACAGAATGGTAAACTGGACTTTCTTTTTTCCACACCTCATTTCAACCAGTTTGCCAGGTGTGTAAACCCTACCAAAAGGACACTACTCTGTGATACTCATGAGCTATGCAGCTGTTCCTTTTGGTCTACCATGCAAATATTCACTTACCTGTTAATTTAACCAGACTGTATATTAAGTAAACTATTATTACCCACACTTATATCATACGCACATTTAGCTATTTAAGTATTTCTCTGCCATCGACCTGTATAGTTAACCATGCAAATATTCCTTATTTATCTTTATCAACTTGCAGTATTTGTATCCTTTTTTTATTCCACCTAACACTCTGTAACAATGTATAGTGTACATATTCAGCCATTCACCCATACTATGCAAGGTCTTTTTATAGCTTTTTGCACTCCAGACTTCTTGTGTTTTTATACTTTTTCATACTGCCGCACTATGTATCATGTATCTGTCTTTTGTGTATTTTCGTTCTGGCATTTTGCACCTGCTCTGTGTTTTTTTCTCGTAGCTGCTTGACGAAGAAATAAGGTACTTATCTTAAATTAACTTAGTTAACAATCTATCTATCTATCTATCTATCTATCTATCTATCTATCTATCTATCTATCTATCTATCTATCTATCTATCTATCTATCTATCTATCTATCTATCTATCTATCTATCTATCGTTAGTTTAAGGTCATTGATGTTGTAATCCAGTGCAAGAAATTATGTCTAACTTAAAGTCATGTTGATACAATAATATAATACCAACTTTAAATGAGTTCTAAAATGGATTATCACACATTATGAAATATTTCAAGTACACTTGATTGCAACAAGTGCACTCCAACTGACGTGTTCCTCATTAAAATGTAAAAATAATTCTTCAACCTCATTCTGAAAGATCAGACAATGGAATGCTTAGAATCAGCACCCTTATCAAAATGAGGAGCATGTTGTAGAAGTATAGATGGTTGATAAGACTTCAGAACACCACGACTGAGTCTGTCACTTGCCACCTTTGGGGAAGCCAAAGGGGGTTTTATCTAGTTGATCGGAATCTGGGAGCTCTCATGGACATATAGTATATTGTGCATGGTTATTCCTTTCCAGACATTACATTACATACAATAGAAAACAACTTTGATTTTGAATTTGATGAAAAGCTTTATGCTTCCTCAAAGTTAACAAATGCAGACTGATGAAGAAGAATAGAAGAAAATGGAGCAAAGTAGCCTGAAAATCAAAGAGGAAACATATTCAGCTACAATGGAATTACTATCTCATTGTGAGTTACCATTGTAAAAGTACACACAAGGGCAAGAAACGCAACATTAAAAACCAAACTGTCACTTAGGTCAAAGTGAGGTAAAAATCAACTGAGGTCGTTTTATGTCATTGCAGCAAGTCATGACACCCACCATCTCAGATTGTTCTGAAATCATTTCTGTAGTTAGAAACAGATAAGATTAGCATTCCTGCAATATTATTTTGTTGAAATATAATTTGATCTCTGAGTAATTAAGCTAATTGAGTGCACACAAATTGGCCATTTCAATTTATAGGATTCATATAATATTCAATAAATATGGTACCTAACATCCGATTTGGACCAAACCTTTTTCTAACAATGAGTAAGACATGAAAAGAAATGGGTGGAATCAATTAGCTTAATTTCTCAGAGATCAAACAATATTTCAGCAAAATAATGATGCAGAAATGCTAATCTTATCTGTTCCTAACAGAAACATTTTCAGAACAATCTGAGGGTGGTGGGTGTCAAAATCCTCTTTCTTCTTTGATAAGTATGAAAGCCAATGGTACAATCTGTGTTCCAATTTGTTTAAATATGCCCTGCAATTGAGAAAACTATCAAAGTGGAAATTGAATCAAGCTAAAAAAGTATTAGCAAGGCCCTAAAAAAGGCTAACCTGCACCAACTGATGTAAACACAGTATGCATTGTTTCATTCAAAATACTGCCATATCAGCTATCAAACACAATTGGAAAGGAATGATATTGGCTGTCCATGAAAGCTCAACTAATTCAGGAACAATAAATAACTTTCTGTCACTCAAAGTGCTTTGCTGTCCTAGGTTTTTATTATTATTGACTCCACTCTAAACATGTCGCCCAACTCGTCCCATGGCTTTCTAGACTCTGTGCTCCGCACTGGGCAGGGCTCTCACATCTGGAGCGGTGAGAAAGGGTAGAAGGGATACTGGGCCTCATCTTCATCCACAAAAAAGCACTGGAAGTAGGGTATCTCATCTGCAAAACATCCAGAGTATAATAAAAAAAGAGACCCTCATTTGCTTATAAATAATTTGTGAAGCATTTTGTTGGCCTTATAATGTACAGGGCTTATGAAGGCCTTATAAGTTATACTTTGTTAAAAGTGTAACTGGTATGTGATCCATAGATAGGACTGCTCTTGAAAAATAATATTTGGAGTGCTGCTGTGTGAAAATAATATTTACCTTCTGTGACGAAAGTGTCTGTTATAACAGGCTCTGCTGTTGAAGAGAGAGATCATGATTTTAATGAAATGCTTACTTACAAGCCCTTAACCAACAATGCAGTTCAATAAATATGGTTTAAGAAAATGTTTACTAAATAAACTAAAAAATAAAATAAAAAAAAGTAACACAAAATGACAAAACAATAAAAGAGGCTATACAGGGGGTACCGGTACCGAGTAAATATGCAGGGGTACAGGTTAGTCGAGGTAATTTGTACATGTAGGTAGGGTTAGAGTGACTATGTATTGATAATAAACTGAGTAGCAGCAGTGTAAAAACAAAAAGGGGGGAGGGGGGTGTCAATGTAAATTGTCCAGGTGGCCATTTGACAATTTGATTAATTGTTCAGCAGTCTTAAACTGTAGCTTGGGGGTAGAAGCTGTTAAGGAGCCTTTTGGTCCTAGACTCCGGTACCGCTTGCCGTGCGGTAGCAGAGAGAACAGTCTATGACTTGGGTGACTGGAGTCTTTGAAATTCTTTGGGCCTTCCTCTGACACGGCCTAATATATTAGGTCCTGGATGGCAGGAAGCTTGGCCCCAGTGATGTATTGGGCTGTATGCACTACCCTCTGTAGCGCCTTATGGTGAGATGCAGAGCATTTGCCATACCAGGCGGTGATGCAACCTGTCAGGATACTCTCGATAGTGCAGCTGTAGAACCTTTTGAGGATCTGGGGACCCATGCCAGTATCATGAGGGGGAAAAGGTGTTGTCATACCCTCTTTACGACTGTTTTGGTGTGTTTGGACCATGATAGTTTGTTGGTGATGTACACCAAGGAACTTGAAACTCTCAACCCTCTCCACTACACTACAGCCCCGTCAATGTACACAATCATCTCCTTTGTCTTGTTCACATTGAGGGAGAGGTTGTTGTCCTGGCACCACACTGCCAGGTCTCTGACCTCCTCCCTATAGGCTGTCTCATCGTTGTCGGTGATCAGGCTGTTGTATAGTCCGCAAACTTGATGATGGTGTTGGAGTCGGGTTTGGCCACGCAGTTGTGGGTGAACAGGGAGTACAGGAGGGGACTAAACACACACCCCTGAGGGGCCCCTCTGTTGTGGATCAGAGTGGCAGATTTGTTGTTGCCTACCTTTATCACCTGGGGGCGGCCAGTCAGGAAGTCCAGGATCCAGTTGCAGAGGGAGGTGTTTAATCCCGGGGTCCTTAGCTTAGTGATGAGCTTTGTGGACACTATGATGTCGAACGCTGAGCTGTAGTCAATGCTAGAGTACACATCCTGGTAATCCGTCTGGCCCTGCGGCCTTGTGAATGTTGACCTGTTTAAAGGTCTTGCTCACATCAGCTACGGAGAGCCTGATCTTACAGTCGTCCCGGAACAGCTGGTGCTCATATGCATGCTTCAGTGTTGCTTGCCTCGAAGCAAGCATAAAAAGCATTAAGCTTGTCTGGTAGTCTTGCGTCACTGGGCAGCTCGCGGCTGGGTTTCCCTTTGTAGTCTGTAATAGTTTGCAAGTCCTGCCACATCCGACGAGCGTCAGAGCCGGTACGATTCAATCTTAGTCCTGTATTGACACTTTGCCTGTTTGATGGTTCGTCTGAGGGCATAGCAGGGTTTCTTAAAAGCATCCGGATTAGTCTCCCGCTCCTTGAAAGCGGCAGCTCTAGCCTTTAGCTCGGAGCGTCAATGCACTTATTGATGAAGCCGGTGACGGAGGTGATATACTCTTCAATGCCATTGGATGAATCACAGAACATATTCCAGTCTGTGCTAGCAAAACAGTCATGTAGCGTAGCATCTGCGTCATAGAACCACTTCCGTCACCATCTTCCGAGTCACTGGTAGATTTGCATAGAATGGGTGGTTGGCTGAATATGTACATTGGTGGATGTTGGATGGTTAACTATACTATACAGGTCGATGGCAGAGTGTCACCATTGGGTGTTTGGAGAGACCAAGACGCAGCGCAGGGATAGTGGTTCGACATTCTTTATTTCTTTATACTATGCATATTCAAATATATATATATACTATGTATAATCAACACCAAAAATGACGAACTAAAATAACACAAAACCAACAGACTAACGAACGTCACGTTAAAAAAAACACACCAAATGAACGGACGTAAAGAATAGCACTTACTTCACTGTGACTGCGACATACATCGATAACGACCCACACCAGAGTGAAGGACAGACTCAACATATATGGGATCCCTAATTAGAGACAATGCGGTGCAGCTGCCTCTAATTAGGGATCCAACCCAAACCCCACACAGAAACAGAAAAGAACGACACTGTCAGACTCTGACCATAACTACATAGAGAAGCCTATTTGCTTCTCTATGGCCAGAGCCTGACAGTACCCCCCCCCCCCCAAGGCGCGGACTCCCGGACGCCAAAAAAAACACAAAACAAGGGGGGGTTAATTAGGGAGGGAAAAACTAGTCCTTTGGGGGCGGCTCTGTCTCCGGCGAAGTGGACAGTTCGCCGTGGCCCTTCCTTATGGCTGGGCCCGGACTGGGTACCGGTGGGGTAGACGGCTCCGGCCATGGAGTGGGGAAAACGACCGGGCCCGGACTGGGCACCGGTAGGGCCAATGGCTCCGGCCATGGAGCGGGGAAAACAACCGGGCCAGGACTGGGCACCGGTGGGGGAGACGGCTCCGGCCATGGAGCGGGGAAAACAACCGGGCCCGGACTGGGCACCGGTGGGGTAGACGGCTCCGGCCATGGAGCGGGGAAAACAACCGGGCCCGGACTGGGCACCGGTGGGGTAGACGGCTCCGGCCATGGAGCGGGGAAAACAACCGGGCCAGGACTGGGCACCGATGGGGGAGACGGCTCCGGCCATGGAGCGGGGAAAACAACCGGGCCCGGACTGGGCACCGGTGGGGTAGACGGCTCCGGCCATGGAGCGGGGAAAACAACCGGGCCCGGACTGGGCACCGGTGGGGTAGACGGCTCCGGCCATGGAGCGGGGAAAACAACCGGGCCAGGACTGGGCACCGGTGGGGGAGACTGCTCTGGCTCAGGAGCGGAACAGACGGCTGAACCCGGATTGGGTACCGGTGGAGCGGACTGCTCTGGCACTGAGGCGGAGCAGACGGCTGGACCCGGATTGGGTACCGGTGGAGCTGACTACTCTGGCACTGAGGCGGAGCAGACGGCTGGACCCGGATTGGGTACCGGTGGAGCGGACTGCTCTGGCACTGAGGCGGAGCAGACGGCTGGACCCGGATTGGGTACCGGTGGAGCGGACTACTCTGGCACTGAGGCGGAGCAGACGGCTGGACCCGGATTGGGTACCGGTGGAGCGGACTGCTCTGGCACTGAGGCGGAGCAGACGGCTGGACCCGGATTGGGTACTTGTGGAGCGGACTGCTCTGGCACTGAGGCGGAGCAGACGGCTGGACCCGGATTGGGTACCGGTGGAGCGGACTGCTCTGGCACTGAGGCAGAGCAGACGGCTGGACACGGATTGTGGACCTTCGCTGGAGGTTCCGGGCTACGGACCTTCGCTGGAGGTTCCGGGCTACGGGCCGTGGATGACGGCTCAGGGCTGCTGACCTTCGCTGGAGGCTGCGGGCTGCTGACCTTCGCTGGAGGCTGCGGGCTGCGGACCTTCGCTGGAGGTTGCGGGCTGCGGACCTTCGCTGGAGGTTGCGGGCTGCGAACCTTCGCTGGAGGTTGTGGGCTGCGGACCTTCGTTGGAGGTTGGGTGCGGGGAGCCGGCACGGGTTGTACCGGACTGGGGAGGCTCACCGGAGGTCGGATGCGTGGAGCTGGCACGGGACGCACCTGGCTAAACGCACGCACTGGAGGCCGGGTGCGGGGAGTAGGGCAGAGGTCTGGACCCGGACTGGACATCGGTGAAGCGGATTTCTATGGCCTGGGAGTGGAGACGACGACCGGACCCGGACCCGGACTGGGCACCGGTGGAGCGGATTGCTCTGTCAGGGAGGTGGAGTAGATTACCGGACCCGGACTGGGTACCGGTGGAGCGGACTGCTCCGGCCTGGGAGTGGAGTAGATGACCGGACCTGGACTGGCCCACTCCGCCATCTCCCTCTCGACCTCTTCCTCTATCTCCACCAATTCCCTCAGAACCTCCCCAAAATGCTCCTCCAGCTCCTCCTCCTGCTCTTTGCTCTGAGCCCCCCCATTGGTACCTGGGCCTCCCCATGGTCCACATGGGGAGTGGTGTTGGCTCCTCCAGGAGCCCCCATGGGTGAGGGAACCGAAGCACGTCCTCGTTGTCGTCCTCCTCCGACGAGTCCGACTCGAACCCTCCGAGGAGTTCGGTGTTGGTGAAACGACGCAGGGCTATCTCGCTCTCCGTCTCACCCCATTTGTGCTGCTTTGGTCTCGTACTGGTGGGTCGTTCTGTCACGATTGGGTGTTTGGAGAGACCAAAACATAGTGGTTCGACATTCTTTATTTCTTTATACTATGCATATTCAAATATATATATATACTATGTATAATCAACACCAAAAATGACGAACTAAAATAACACAAAACCAACAGACTAACGAACGTCACTTTCAAAAAAACACACCAAATGAACGGACGTAAAGAATAGCACTTACTTCACCGTTACTGCGACATACATCGATAACGACCCACACCAGAGTGAAGGACAGACTCAACATATATGGGATCCCTAATTAGAGACAATGCGGTGCAGCTGCCTCTAATTAGGGATACAACCCAAACCCCACACAGAAACAGAAAAGAACGACACTGTCAGACTCTGACCATAACTACATAGAGAAGCCTATTTGCTTCTCTATGGCCAGAGCCTGACACAGAGAAATACTTCAATAGCTAAAAATGCATATGATATGAGTGAGGGTAATAATAGTTTACTTAATAGACAGACTGGTTAAATGAACAGGTAAGTGAATATTTTGCGTGGTTTAATTAGCTGTACAGGTAAATATACCGTTTTATTTACAGGTAAGTGAATACTTGCATGGTTACATAAACTGTACAGGTAAATGACAGGAAGAGACACTTAAATAGCTAAATGTGTGTATGATATAATTGGGGTAATAATAGTAATTCCCTTAAAATACAGTCCTTAGTGCGCAGGATTTAATTACAGATAACTAAAATATTCGAAATACTAAAAGCAATGAAAAAAGATACAACTGACAGGATACTAATATGCATTCCTGAGTGAATGACTACGTAAGTTAAGTCCAAGAATTACTTGCAATATTGCACCTGATATGATATAAAAACTGTACATGAGTATGTATATACAGACCTGAATGAATAAATAAGTCCTGAGTGAATGAGTGATTACGGACCAGAGTTACTCACGGATGGATGGATAATTGTTAAACTAGGTCCTAACACCCAAACAGTTCCAGGTCTGTGTTGCCGACGGCACAGCACCCCGATGAGGCATTATATAGTCTAATATCTGCCGGCAGGAAGGACCTCCTGTAGCGCTCTCTGGCACACCGTGGTGGGATCAGTCTGTGACTGAAGGTGTTCCTCTGCATCATAACCATGGCATGCAGATGGTGGGTGACGTTGTCCATGATGTCCAGCAGTTTGGCCAGGATCCGTCTCTCCGCCACCTCCTCTAGAGTGTCAAGGCTCATCCCCAGGACAGAGCTAGCCTTCCTGATCAGCTTATTTACCCGAGAAGCATCACCAGCTTTTATGTTGGCTCCCCAGCACACCACTGCAGAAAAGATGTCACTGGCCACCACAGACTGGTAGTTTACTGCACACGTTGAAGGACCTGACCCTCCTCAGAAAGTAGAGTTGGCTCTAACCCTTTTTGTACAGGGCCCCAGTGTTACCAGCTCATTCCAGCCTGTTGTCCATATGGACTCCCAGGAACTTGTATGACCCAACCATTTCCACATCCATCCCCTGTATAGGGACTGCAGTCAGTTGTGCCTTGGTTCTCCTGAAATCCACCACCATCTCCTTTGTTTTGCTGATGTTGAGCTGAAGGTGGTTCTGCTCACACCACAACACAAAGTCGCTGATTGTGCTCCTGTACTCCTCCTCCTGCCCACCCATGATGCACCCTACAATTGCGGAGTCATCCGAGAACTTCTGTAGGTGGCATGTTTCAGAGTTATATCTGAAGTCCGAGGTGTAGAGGGTGAACAGGAAGGGGGACAGGACCGTTCCCTGGGGGGCCCCTGTGTTGCTCACTGCCCATTCTGACACACAGCTCTGACACCCTCACAGTGCAACCTGCGTTGTCAAGGTGAGAGTAGGCCCTCTGCAGAAGGTAGATGATTGCATCATCCACCCCGATGTTGCGCTGGTATGCAAACTGCAGGGGGTCCAGTGATGTACACACCAGGGGTCTGAGGTGAGCGAGGACTAACCTTTCCAGGGTCTTCATGATGTGGGATGTTAGCGCTACAGGTCTGAAGTCATTCAGGACAGTGGGGTGTGCCTTCTTGGGCACTGGGACAAGGCAGGATGTTTTCCACAGCACAGGGACCCATTCTAGGCTCAGGCTAAGGTTGAAGCGACGCTGGAGTATTCCACACAGTTGGTCAGCACAGACCCTAAGCACCCTCGGGCTGATGCCATCAGGGCCCGCCGCTTTCCACTGATGTAGTCTCTCCAGCTTTCTCTTCACTTGGTTGGTGGTGAAAGCTTGCCCCGGTGGGGAGGTGGGGGGAAGGGGGGTGTTGAGGATCAGTCCAGGGGGAGCAGGGGTGGAGGAGGGGTCACTGATTGTCTCGGCAGAGGTGTTGTGAGCAAAGTGGGGGTGAGACAGCCGTGAGGGTGTGTGGTCTGGAAGGGAGGTGGACAGGGCCAGTATCAAACCTGTTCAAAAATTGGTTCAGCTCATTGGCTCTGTCCTGGGTCCCTTCCGTCTGCCCACTGTTTGACTTTTTGAAGCCAGTGATATTTCTCATACCCTTCCACACCTCTCTCACCTTGCTCTGCTCAGCTTGTCCTCCATCTTCTCCTTATACCCTCTCTTCCCCTCAGCAATCCGCAACTTCAGCTCCCTCTGGACGCATTTCAATTTGTCCTTGTCCCTCTCCTTGAATGCCCTCTTCTTCTCATTCAGCCGGGCCTTCAGGTCGCTGGTGACCCAGGGTTTATTATTTGGAAAACAGCGTGCCTTCCTGGTGGGTACAGTATAGTCTGTTATGCAGTCAGTAAGTCCATCGATGTCCTCACAGAGCACATCCCAGTCTGTTGTTTCAAAGCAGTCCTGTAGGGCCTCATTCGCCTCCGGGGACCATCTCCTAATGGTCCTAGTGGTCGCAGGCTGCTGTTGGACCAAAGGCCTGTAGAGTGGAGTGAGGTGGACAAGATTGTGATCCGATCTACCGAGGGGAGGGAGTGCAGTGGAGTTGTATGCGTCCTTCACATTAGCATTATTATTATTATTCCTGGTTGGGCACTTCACAAACTGTTTGAACGTGGGCTGCGTTGAAGAGAAAATCCCCAGAAATGGCAAAGAAAGCACTGGGATGCGCTGTCTGTAACCACGCGATAACAGAGTGGTACTTCCTGCTTTAGTTTTTGCTCGTAAGCAGGAATCAGGAGGAGAGAATTATGGTCAGATTTTCCAAATGGAGGGTAAGGGGGAGCTTTGTATGCGTCTCTGTGTGTGGAGTAAAAGTGGTGTAGAATTTGTTTTCCTCTGGCATGTGACATTTATTATATTTCATATTTAACCTTTATTTAACTAGGCAAGTCAGTTAAGAACAAATTCTTATTTACAATTACGGCCTACACCGGCCAAACTCAGACTACGCTGGGCCAATTGTGTGCCGCCCTATGGGACTCCCAATCACGGCTGGTTGTGATACAGTCTGTATTCGAACCAGGTTATCTGTAGTGACGCCTCTAGCAATGAGATGCAGTGTCTGCGCCACTTGGAAGCCCCAATGCTGCAAGTGTCTTTGATTTGGCATGTTTATGTTCTCTAACCTTGCCCTAACCCTAACCACTCGCTAGCATGCTTAAACCTAACCCTAGTCTCGTGTGGCTTGTTGTCTTGTTGACACAACTATTGGAATATTGGAGAACACTTACGCTTGATTGTATCTTTGCGAGATAGATTGTTGCAAGTCAGATTTCTTTTCAGAGACAACACTTCTGTTTGGAGCTCCACCCATGATACTTATCTGATTGGTTTGATAAATGGCAACGGATCACTAATCCCTTTTGACTATCTTTCTGCCAACAAATTCCCCAGGCTTTCATGAGTAATTGACCGATGCCTGGGTGTCAGAGGCTACCCCAACCCTAACCACTCGCTAGCATACCCCAACCTCTCGTGCATGCATGTCAATTGTGAATCAGACAATGTTTAAGTTTCTTGTGAAATCAAATTGCTTCAGTATCACAGAATGCCTTTAGATGTGGGTTGCTGAATAGGATAGAATAGAAATAGAATGAAATAGAATATAAAAGAATAGGGGTACTTTACCCTTTGGTTTCTCTTCTTTGGCAGGCTTCTTCTCAACAGATTTTTCTATATTAGAAAGGGATATCAATAAAACAATTTATGTATTTCTGAAAATCTTCTAACCATATTTGGGCCATTGATCAGGTTTCCATCCAACCTTTTTATGCGAGTAAAGTACATGTCGGATAAAAAATGCCATGACAGGTCTGATGTAAACAGCAAATTTGTTGGTAAAATTGGTCGGTTAACTATCTCGACAAAACAAAATATGCTAGACAAGGTGTCTGTAAAATTAATTGGGCAAGAAATGGCAGTGGAAATGCCTTAATGCGCAAATATTGATATAATAACCCATCATATCAAAGTAAAGGCAGGCTCAGGGTCAGGGTGGGCAGAACTTTAGAAAAGACAGGAGAAAGGGGAAAAACACTGGTAGGCTTGACGAACAAAACGAACTGGCAACAGCCAAACACAGAACGCAGGGATAAATACACTGGGGATAATGGGGAAGATGAGCGACACTTGGAGGGGGGTGGAAACAATCACAAAGACAGGTGAAACAGATCAGGGTGTGACACAAATAGCAATAATTTTGCTCTAGCTGTTGGTTAGAGCGCACTTGCCAAGACCAGACCACTATATAACGCAGCATTTTTTGTGACAAAACCATCAGTAGAGTTGAAAATGCAATGGAAACCCATTTAAGTTGTATTTTCAATTTGGTATATGGGAATTTAACAGCAAAAATATATTATATGCAATACATCATCAAGTACAGCCTTTTACCTCCAACAAGTAAATTTGATGGAATGTTCTCTGGTGGGAAACGTGCAAATTGTTTATATGTAGATTTTTGAAAATTTGCATGAAAATCTGTTGCCAATTGGATGGAAACCTAGCTATTGAAAGGCAACAGGGTAGCTATTACTTGGTAGATTCAGGCCGGGTTTCAGACAAACAGAGATAAATGGCAAACTTCACTTGACATTTAACACCACAAAAAAATTACTACTGAAAATTCAATTAGATCAGGCCACACAAAACCACATCAATCTTCTGTTCACTTTGATTCCAACTATATACAGTGGGGAGAACAAGTATTTGGTACACTGCCGATTTTGCAGGTTTTCCCACTTACAAAGCATGTAGAAGTCCAGAAAATCACATTGTATGATTTTTAAGTAATTAATTTGCATTTTATTGCATGACATAAGTATTTGATACATCAGAAAAGCAGAACTTAATATTTGGTACAGAAACCTTTGCTTGCAATTACAGAGATCATACGTTTCCTGTAGGTTTGCACACACTGCAGCAGGGATTTTGGTCCACTCCTCCATACAGACCTTCTCCAGATCCTTCAGGTTTCGGGGCTGTCGCTGGGCAATGCGGACTTTCAGCTCCCTCCAAAGATTTTCTATTGGGTTCAGGTCTGGAGACTGGCTAGGCCACTCCAGGACCTTGAGATGCTTCTTACGGAGCCACTCCTTAGTTGCCCTGGCTGTGTGTTTCGGGTCGTTGTCATGCTGGAAGACCCAGCCACGACCCATCTTCAATGCTCTTACTGAGGGAAGGCCAAGATCTCGCGATACATGGCCCCATCCATCCTCCCCTCAATACGGTGCAGTCGTCCTGTCCCCTTTGCAGAAAAGCATTCCCAAAGTATGATGTTTCCACCTCCATGCTTCACGGTTGGGATGGTGTTCTTGGGGTTGTACTCATCCTTCTTCTTCCTCCAAACACGGCGAGTGGAGTTTAGACCAAAAAGCTCTATTTTTGTCTCATCAGACCACATGACCTTCTCCCATTCCTCCTCTGGATCATCCAGATGGTCATTGGAAAACTTCAGACAGGCCTGGACATGCGCTGGCTTGAGCAGGGGGACCTTGCGTGCGCTGCAGGATTTGAATCCATGACAGCGTAGTGTGTTACTAATGTTTTTTTTTGAGACTGTGGTCCCAGCTCTCTTCAGGTCATTGACCAGGTCCTGCCGTGTAGTTCTGGGCTGATCCCTCACCTTCCTCATGATCATTGATGCCCCACGAGGTGAGATCTTGCATGGTGCCCCAGACCGAGGGAGATTGACCGTCATCTTGAACTTCTTCCATTTTCTAATAATTGCGCCAACAGTTGTTGCCTTCTCACCAAGCTGCTTGCCTATTGTCCTGTAGCCCATCCCAGCCTTGTGCAGGTCTACAATTTTATCCCTGATGTCCTTACACAGCTCTCTGGTCTTGGCCATTGTGGAGAGGTTGGAGTCTGTTTGATTGAGTGTGTGGACAGGTGTCTTTTATACAGGTAACGAGTTCAAACAGGTGCAGTTAATACAGGTAATGAGTGGAGAACAGGAGGGCTTCTTAAAGAAAAACTAACAGGTCTGTGAGAGCCAGAATTCTTACTGGTTGGTAGGTGATCAAATACTTATGTCAGGCAATAAAGTGCAAATTAATTATAAAAAAATCATACAATGTGATTTTCTGGATTCCGTCTCTCACAGTTGAAGTGTACTTATGATACAAATTACAGACCTCTACATGCTTTGTAAGTAGGAAAACCTGCAAAATCGGCAGTGTATCAAATACTTGTTCTCCCCACTGTATGTTACGTCAAGTTCAAACATTCAAAATTCTGATAGAACTGTTGAAAAACCTGTATAAATCTCTTCATTCAAATTGAAAGGGAATACTTTACATTAAGTTACGATACCTTTTAAGTGGGTTGTATAGGGTTTATTAGTAGTTTTAAACAGTTAAAACTCAAACATAAAACTCATTCAAATTGTGGAATTGTAATTTTGGTGCATGTCCAATAGCAAGTTTATATGTCTATGTGTGACTCCCTGTTGAAATAAATGTGAAATTAAATGTACTATTATTAGAAGAGAGAAAAGAGAGATCAATGCGATGGCTCATAAAAGCGGAAAAAATTCCGACAGCTAAAGTGTGGTGAGCTTTCAGTGCCCGTCGGCAGCAGTAGCATCACCCATGGCGGTGCTGCACAAAGTTATTGGAGTTTGCTATACTGAAAGGCAGGCAGGACGTCAGAGATGGCGAGATATACAGTACGAGCAGAGGCTCCCGACCTGTCTGTGTCTGACTGACAGACTGTGACTCCCCTAGCGGCTACCGCAGTGCTCTCTCCGCTCAGAGACCAATGATTCACCTTCCATTCTAGTCCTGAAATGCTTCAATCAACCCTTTTTATTTCCCTTGATCTAGACCTATCTATGCAAGTATTTTATATTAGTCTGTATACTGCAATTCAGCTTTTAGCTTGAGAATGTGAAGATCAAATAAACCTTACTATGTATTTAATAACAGCAATAATTTATTACAGTATAAACCCATTATTTTACATTGAAATAAATGTGAAAGATAATGCAGTAGTTACTGTACCTTTCCTGGCAGGGGTTGCCTTAGCCTCTTTTGGAGATTCAGGTTCTGCATAAGATAATTGGCAAAAGCAAATGTTTGTCAGTCATTGCAAAGAGAAAACTGAGGTAAAAAAAGAGCATGTAATACAATGAGTTTATTTACTTCAGAAACTGCAAAAGAAACTAAACAGTAATTCATGGCTTTGTAGTGAGCAAAATGTATTAAAGCACAAACTTTAACTCAAATTGCACTGCCCTGAAATTGCAAAAAGGCAGTCTAGAATTGATCAAGCAAGTCAATTTTGCAACAACATTCTGGCATTTCTACAGCTGAAAACTGTACATGAATACCTTTCATTACAGGGACTGATTTGGGAGCATTTTCTTTGCGAGTATCTGCTTTGACAGGAGAGAACACAATCTTAAGAAATAGGATTCAGACATTTTAGACTGATCATAAACAGCATTCAGTAAAGGTAAGGACGTTATTTATACACTGTCAATGTGTGATAATTCTAATAATTAACATTGTTGATGTGTTAATACTGGAATGAGCACAAAAATAAGAATTTGGCTGCAAGTTAAACACTTGAGTATGCAATATATTGCATATTCTCTGCAAGTAGAAAATGCCAAAATCCCTTTGAGCGTGTTTGGGATACTCTGGATCAACGTGTATGACAAGGTGTTCCAGTACTCACCAACTTCGCACAGTCATTGAAGAGGAGTGGGACAACATTCCACAGGCTTCAATCTGTTAATCAACTTTATGCGAAGGAGATGTGTCGCACTGCATGAGGCAAATGGCGGTCACACCAGATGCTGACTGGTTTTCTGATCCACGCCCCTACTTTTTTTTTTTTTTTAAAGGTATCTGTGACCAACAGATGCGTATCTCTATTCCCAGTCATGTGAACTCCATAGATTAGGGCCTAATTGATTTCCTTATATGAACTGTAACTCAGTAAAATATTTTAAATTGTTGCATGTTGCGTTTATTTTTCTGTTTAGTGTACGTTTCAATTCCAATTCTTTAATTCTCTCATGAAGTGAATAATTTACATGGAATTCAATGTGAAATGCAACAATCTTCAATTCATGGGTTTGGAATTGAATTGATATCAGACTGTTTGAATAGGATTTCAATTGGGATTCTAAATAAATGGGATTCAATATTTGTGCATTTCCCAGTTAATGGAAATTACACAATTAGTATAAACAATGTACTTCAGGATTTGTTTTAAATAATTTCAACTTGTTTTTCTATATTTCCAGTATAGCTGGACTACCTGAACAGTGACATGATCAGCCTGACAGCCTGAGGGGAATTTAATTCCGATTTGGAATTTGTGTTATGTTTGATTTGGGAATTACATTTTTGGAATTTACCTTACATTGGAATTAAGAGGAATTGAATTCTCTCTTTAAGACTGACCTGGAATTTGAAGGTGATTTTTGAAAGGGCATAACATATTTGGTTACCTGAAAGGGTAAATGTCAAAGGGAATTTAAAACAAGAGGGCTGTTAGGGTATGATAGTTGTCACGAGAGGGTGCATACCTCGACCAAGACGCAGCGCAGGGATTATAGTTCGACATATTTATTTATTTACTAAGTATATAAATAACCAAAATGAACGAACTAAACAAAACAGAACAAACACGATAGACAAAACGTCACGTTAACCAAAACAAACACAAATGAACGGACGTAACAATGTGGCACACTTACTGTCACCGTGACTGCGAAATATATGACAACGACCCACATCCCCGGTGTGGAACATACAAACCTATGTAGGATCCCTAATTAGAGACGATGCAATACAGCTGCCTCTAATTAGGGATCCAACAAAAACCACCACCAGAAACAGAAAGAAAAGAACTGTCAGACTCTGACCATGGCTACATAGAGAAGCAAATAGGTTTCTCTATGGCCAGAGCCTGACAATAGTAAACCCCATAAAAACCAACGAGTCAATTGCAACCAACGGGCCGAATGTAGAGCTATGCTACGCAATACAGCTGGATTTCTTAAAACGGTACCAACAGGAGATTAAATGCACGAGTGCTAAACTAATCTTGATTGCAATTAAAAACCCTCAAGGATAAACCAGCAGATCAGCTGATCAGTTGTTACCATGTCAAGTGATTATGATACCAGACAGCTGGTCTAGATTTTCGACTCCTGCCCCCAATGAAATATCGACCTATCAGGAGCATCGGAAACCGTAAGGCTGATGATGTAAAAATAGTATTAGGTCTATATTTAATTCAAATATTTCACCTTAAATAGTAAAATAATATATGCAATTCGAAATAACTTTAGACTAGAGACTACATTTTCATTTGATAAATGAAGTGCCTTACAGTACTGAGTGCATACATTAATACTTTTTTTGTACTGGTCACCCATTGGAATTGAACCCACAGCCCTGACGCTACAAGTGCCATGCTCTAGCAACTGAGCTACACAGGATTTAGATATAGTTATAGATTTCAAATATGGACAATCCAGAGATATTTTACCTCTGATCTTGATACTGACTATATCAGACAATTTTCTTTTAAAGACAGTTTTAATGGATTACATAAATTGGAAACAAATAAAACATTGAGTAGACTACACCAACATTAGTTTTCCATTCACAGTAGCTTTGCAGTGGTAAACGAGGAAATACTTCATTTTCGTTGTACTGAATGATTTTCAAATAGATAAATCACCCTTAGTCTGCTCATAAAGCAGGTCTAAGTCTTCAGATGACAACAGCAACCAGAAATAGTCTTGAAAAATGTTTGCTGCGATCAGGACTAAAAGATAACCTCGACATCTGCATTAGGGAGGGGTAAATCGGTGGACAATTTTGGTGATTTTAGCACGTATTGATGGTTTAACGAGAGATCAGCTGGCGATAATAGGGTGGCTTTCGATGGTTGCAATTGGAGGCAACATAAGCAAATGTATTTGATTTGAAATATCCTCTTTCCTTTGATTCAGCAAATAAAACAATAATAGAAAAGTAGCATTGGCTGCAATGCAACAACTAGAAGTACTAGTGAGTATGAGCACCAAGGACCTTTCTTAAGTGCAGTCCAATTATTTAGGATAACATTTGTTGTAAATGCAACAACATAATCAGGCAGAAGCACTATTGAGCATTAGCAACAAGCCTAACAATATCAGTACCTTTCTTAACAGCTACTGGTTTGGCCTTTTATTTGGGAGTATCTGCTTTGATAGGAGATAATAACATCTGAACAATGTACCAAATTCCTTTACATTCAAACATTGTGATGTTCGTAGTAGAGGATGTATAACATTACTTGACTTTTTCCACATTTTGTTACGTTACAGCCTTAATCTAAAATTGATTAAAACCTTTTTTCCCCTCATCAATCTACACACAATACCCCATAATGACAAAGCAAAAAGCCTAGAGTCTTCTTTGGTATGATGCTACAAGCTTGGCAACCTGTAATTGGTGAAGTTTCTCCCATTCTTCTCTGCAGATCCTCTAAAGCTCTTTCAGGTTGGATGGGGAACGACGCTGCACAGCTATTTCCAGGTCTCTCCAGAGATGTTAGATCGGGTTCAAGTACGGGCTCTGGCTGGGCCACTCAAGCACATTCAGAGACTTGTCCCGAAGCCACTCCTGCACTGTCTTGGCTGTGTGCTTAGGGTCGTTGTCCTGTTGGAAGGTGAACCTGTCTGAGGTCCTGAGTGCTCTGGAGCAGGTTTTCATCATCATCTCTCTGTACATCAACCACCAGAGTGCTGACCAAGATGGCTGCTTCGCGACTAGCTCTTAAGAAAGTATTTTGTTTGTTTATGTACTTTTTTTTTTACATCATTAGCTCAGGAATTGTTTTGTGCCATTACATACAGCCGGGAAGAACTATTGGATATTAGAGCAGCAGTAAACCTGAACCAGCAGCATTACGACCAGGGTTACAACTTCCCCGGAGCAGATCCTTTGTTCGTTCTCCCAAGTGCAATTGAACTTATCCCAGATGCCGACCCAAAACAACAACACCGGCGGAGAAGATGAGATACTCGGGAAGGCCTCCTGGTCTGCACACCATCCACCGCTCCCAAGTATTTTACTCGCTAATGTCCAATCTCAAGATAATAAGGTTGATGAGCTTAGGGCGAGAGGCGCATTTCAGCAAGACACTAGGGATTGTAACATACTCTGCTTCACAGAAATATGTCTTTCTGGAAAGTTGACTGACTCCGTAAAGCCAGTTGGGTTCTCAGTTCATCGCACCGACAGGAATAAACATCTCTCCGGGAAGCAGAAGGGCGGAGGTATATGTTTCATGATTAACGATTTATGGTGTAACTGTGATAACATACAGGAACTCAAGTCCTTCTGCTAACCCGACATAAAATATCTAACAAGTAAATGCCGACCGTTCTACCCTCCGAGGGAATTTTCGGCAATCATCGCAACAGCGGTACATATCCCCCATCAAGCCGATACCACGTCGGCCCTCAAAGAACTTCATTGGATTTTATGTAAACTGGAAACCACATATTCTGAGGCTGCATTTATTGTAGCTGGGGATTTTAACAAAGCAAATCTGAGGATAAGGCTCCTGAAATTGTATCAACCGATTGACTGTCGCACTCGTGGGGCTAACACATTGCATCATTGCTACACTTCCTTCCAAAATGCATATAAGGCCCACCCCCGCCCACCATTTGGGAAATCAGACCAAGATTCCATTTTGCTCTTCCCCTCCTATAGGCAGAAACTAAAACAGGAAGTTCCCGCGGTCAGGTCTATTCAGGGCTGGTCTGACCAATCGGAATCCACGCTTCAAGATTGTTTTAATCACGTGGACTGGGACATGTTTAGGTTAGCTTCGGAAAATAATATCGACATATATACAGACACAGTGAAGGAGTTTATAAAGAAGTGCATAGGAGATGTTGTACCCACTGTGACTATTAAAACATACCCCAACCAGAAACCATGGATGGATGGGAGCATTCGCGCAAAACTGAAAGCTTGAACCACCGCTTTAAACCAGGGCTGAGAACATGGAAGAATACAAACAGTGCAGTTATTTCCACCGTAATGCAATTAAGCAGGCTAAATGTCGATATAGGGATAAAGTTGTATCACAGTTCAATGGCTCAGACACAAGTGGCAGGGTCTACAGACAATCACGGATTATAAAAGGAAAACAAGCCAACGTCTCGCTTTCAGACAGGCTGAACACATTCTTCGCTCGCTTTGAAGGTAATACAGTGCCACCGATGCAGCCCGCTACCAAGGACTGTGGGCTCTCCTTCTCATTGGCTGACGTGAGTAATACATTTAAGGGTGTTAACCCTCGCAAGGCTGCTGGCCCAGATGTTATCCCTAGCCGCGTCCTCAGAGCATGCCTAGATCAGCTGGCGGTTGTGTTTACAAATATATTAAATTTCTCCCTATCCCTGTTTGTTGTCCCCACATGCTTCAAGATGGCCACCATTGTCCCTGTACCTAAGAAAGCAAAGGTAACTGAACTAAATGACTATCGCCCAATAGCATTCACCTAGACCCCCTTCAATTTGCTTACCGTCCCAATAGATCCACTGATGATGCAATCACCACCACATTAGACACTGCCCTATCCCATCTGGATAAGAGGCATACCTATGTAAGAATGCTTTTCATTGACTATAGCTCAGCATTCAACACCATTGTTCCCTCCAAGCTCATCATCAAGCTTGAGGCCCTGGGTCTGAACCCCACCCTGTGCAACTGGATCCTGGACTTCCTGATGGGTCGCCCCCAGGTGGTGAAGGTAGGAAACAACACCTCCACTTTGCTGATCCTCAACACTGGGGCCCCACAAGGGTGTGTGCTCAGCCCCTTCCTGTACTCCCTGTTCACCAATGACTGCGTGGCCAAGCACGCCTCCAACTCAATCATCAAGTTTGCAGACGACACAACAGTAGCAGGCTTGATTACCAACAACGATGAGACAGCCTACAGGGAGGAGGTGAGGGCTCTGGGAGTGTGGTGCCAGGAAAACAACCTCTCACTCAATGTCAGCAAAACTAAGGAGATGATCGTGGACTTCAGGAAACAGCAGAGGGCGCACCCCCCGCACATCGATGGGACCGCAGTGGAGAAGGTGGAAAGCTTCAAGAATCCTTGGTGTACACATCACTGACAAACTGAAATGGTCCACCCACACAGACAGTGTGGTGAAGAAGGCGCAACAGTGCCTCTTCAACCTCAGGAGGCTAAAGAAATGTGGCTTATCACCCAAAACACTACAGATGCACAATTGAGAGCATCCTGTCGGGCTGCATCACCGCCTGGTACGGCAACTGCACCGCCCATAACCGCAAAGCTCTCCAGAGGGTGGTGCGATCTGCCCAACCCTCCTGGACACCTTCCGTTGCCACAGGAAGGTCAAAAAGATCATCAAAGACATCAACCACCCGAGCCACTGCCTGTTTACCCCGCTATCATCCAGAAGGCGAGGTCAGTATAGGTACATCAAAGCTGGGACAGAGAGATTGAAAAACAGCTTCTATCTCAAGGCCATCAGACTGCTAAACAGCCACCACTAACACACCTGAGGCGGCTGCCTATAGACACTGATTAGAAATCACAGGCCACTTTAATACTGTACCGTATCTGCACCACTCATCTCTATGTATAAACTGCACTCCACACTATTCTACAGTATCTTGTCACTCAATTTGTGTGTACATACTGCGTCACCCATCTTATATGTATATACTGTACTGTACTCTATACTACGCCACCGACTGCTAAACAACCACCTCTAGAACATCAGAGACTGCTGCCTATAGACATAGATTAGAAATTGCCGGCCACTTTAAGGAAATGAAACACTAGTCACTTTAATAGTGTTTCCGTATCTTACACTACAGTTTAAACTGTACGCTATACCATTCTTCGGTATCTTAGTCACTTAATCGTGTTTATATACTGCATCACCAACCTCTTATGTGTATACTTCATACTATAAAGCTTACTATGCCACTGTATCTTAGTCCAATGCCGCCCTGACATTCATGTATATATTCTCAATCCGTTCCTCACTTAGTTTCATGTGTATTTGGGTATATGCTGTGAAACTGTTATATGTAACTTGCTACATTTTACTGCACTGTCGGAGCTAGAAGCACAAGCATTTCACTACACCTGCAATAACATCTGCTAACCATGTGTATGTGACCAATATAATTTGATTTGATTTGATTTGTACTTTGTTCCGTTCACAGAGGAACTCTGGACCTCTGTTAGAGTGACCATCGGGTTCTTGGTCACCTCCCTGACCAACGACAATTCCTTTGACCTCATGGCTTGGTTTTTGCTCTGACATGCACTGTCAACTGTGTGACCTTATAGAGACAGGTGTGTGCCTTTCCAAATCAAGGTTGCTGGTTCAAATCTGCTGTTCTGCCCTTGAGCAAGGCAGTTAATCCCCAACAAAAACTGCTCCCCGGGCGCCGATGATGTGGATGTCAATTCAGACAGCCCCCAGCACCTCTCTTATTCAGAGGTTGGGTTAAATGCGGAAGACACATTCCCCCAAGTTTGACAAAATCTGCTGTTATGCCCTTGAGCAAGGCAGTTAATCCCCAACAACAACTGCTCCCTGAACACTGATCACGTGGATGTCTGATTCAGAGGGGTTGGGTTAAATGCCAAGCAGGGCGGTACATTGTCAAGCAGGTTGGTCATGTGTGTTGGTGAGGCAGAGATCACAAGATCAAGTACTGGTACGTTTGTTGTGAGTGAAGAGCAATACTGCTAAGCAGCAGAGTGTAGCCTGTTACATAAACGCTTGTAAGTTGATCTAGTTCTCAAGTTCTACCGATGGCTTTCAAAACATCTATACCTTTCTTTGTATGAATTGCTTAGCACTTTTCTTTGGTAAATGTTTTGACATAAGATAATGTATTAAAATCAATAAAATCCCTATTGAAATATTACACTATTCATGAATAATCTAAACAATTATAGGAAAAATAGATAATAAGCTTGTTCTAACAAACATTTTTATATAATATTTCTCAGTGCATATAAGATACATGCACATTCTATACAGTATTTACACTAGATACTGATGTTGAGGACTTCCGAAAAATGTAATGGACCCTTTCTTTACAGGTACTGATTTGGCCACTTATATCTCCTTAAATTGGAATAAAGAAAAGTGAGTTACAGTTAATAATATAATAGACTGAATTCAAAAATGTCATTCCAACTTGAGATACTCTACAAACTACCCTCAAATTTTGACGTCAATAGATAATTTGCACAAAGGTGTCAGGCTCTGGCCATAGGGAGTACCTTTTGGCCATGGTCAGAGCCTGACAGATCTAGATATCTAGATCTATGTTTTCCATTTTGTGTTGAATCCCCAATTGGAGACAGCTGTGAGACGTTGTCTCTGATTGGGGATTCTATTTAAGTTGCTCAACCCTCATTATTTCAATGTCATCATCAAGAGTAAGTGTGTTGATGTTCACGTTTTTCTTACGCTGTTGTTTTGCATAGTTCGGACTGAGTTTCGTTTTCGTGTGAAATAAATCATGTCGAACTATCGCTACGCTGCGCCCTGGTCTGTCTCTACACACGATCGTGACAAAAGGTCTGAATTGTGCGTACTTAACTCAACTCTGAATAGGGCTCACTGTGAGTAGATCATCAAGTACAGAAGCATTTCAACAACTATATTTTACTTACTTAAATAGGCTTACATAATATACATTGTCATTATTACAGGTTTAGTTTTTTCCATTTGTATGCTTTAAGGTTGGACTTTTAGCACGTATAGCATATTAGCATGTAGGGCGCATCAATTGGTGTCATCTCGTTAGTCAGTATGTATTAGACCATCTTGTTAGTTGGAAGTTAGTTGCTAGCCCAGGTGATATTTGAGTGGCTGGCCCAGTGCTCCAGTTGTCTTGAGAGATGGAGGGTTAACACCTTTAGTTGGCTATCCCTATTTTGATTTCTAGACAAACAATCTGATCTTCCCGGTTTTCCTTTTTTTGGTTTGCTTCCTGTCTTTAAGTTTGGTGTGGACTTTTCTTTTGTTTGCCTCTTCTTGAGCAAATTTAGTGGGTGCTCATAGTGGGTGTCTTTTAGGTCCCAGTTGATGCTAGTTAACTTTCAGTGGACACCCCGATCAGTGGATACCTCCATGAGTGTCTTTCAGAAACCCTCCTAAAACCCCACCTGTATTGGTTATTGTTAGTGACATTTGTTACTTCCCCTTTCTGTTTGAGTGACACTTTTTTGTATTTTCTTGCTGCGGAATGTAACTAAGGCTCTATTCTTTCATAAAAATCTAAAGACAATTGGATTACATTATACACTTTATTACACTAAAGGCATTATTTAGATGAAGGTAAAGGTTATTACCATTTTTTTCAGGCGCTGGATTAGCCCTCTCTTTTGTAGACTCACGTTCTAGAATAAAAAGCATACAAAATAACATTTGTGACAGAAATATATATATATATTTTTTTACTGGACTGCTATTTCAACAGCTAATGAGCACTAATGAAAACTAGAGGGTACTACTGAGCATAAGCAACTAATTGCTACTAATGCAAGCACTACAGTAGTACCTTTCTTTAAATGGGCTGGTTTGGCCTTTTCTTTAGACATATCTGGCCCAACAGGGAAAATGCATTTGATACAGATGTAGATCTTAATCATATGTATATTCAACATTTACCATGAACTTCTATCTATTCTAGACAACTTAATTAAACAAATATATATTTAACCTTTATTTTGACAGGGAAGTATTTTACAGATGAACTCTGCATAAATACATCAAACATATATACAAAATTACAAAACATATTAAGTAAAACGGACACATCAACATAGAGGTCTCGGATTATTATTCTGAACTGACCAAGAGGGACATCTGTTTGAGGATATTGACGTACAGAGTAAACATTTTTGTAATTACCATTCTTTACAGTGGCTGGTTTGGCGTTCTCTTTTGGAATCTCAAGTTCTGAATAATGAAGAGTAAATTATGATCTTGGAGCTTTTTAACTGACCAAACATTGTTAGGTGTTTTTTTTCTTAAAAGTACACAACCCAATTCAATAAATTACATTTTTGTGATTGTCTTATGTGCAGTGATAACAATGGTTAATTGGTATAGCACTTTACCTTTCTTTACAGGTGTTTGTTTAGTTTTCTCTAAACTTCTCTATGTGGCCATGGTCAGAGTCTGACAGTTTTATGTGCTCTACATCTGTGTAGTGTTTTGTGTTGGATCCCTAATTAGAGGCAGCTGCTATGCGGAGGGGAAAAGGGAAAACTAGCTTTAACTCTTGCTTATTGGTCTTTTAGCTAATTTACCACCTAGTGATGTCACCAGGGAGGCCAAAACTCCATCCCACCGAAACATGCAAATTTCAGGTGGTTTTATCAAAATGCGTTACACCAAAAGGGAATTATCATTATTTTCACAGTATTATTCCAACCTCAGTGTGGATATACAGTACCAGTTAACCATTTGGACACACCTACTCATTCCAAGTTTTTTCTTTATTTTTACTAGAATAATAATAATTGTAGAATAATAGTGAAGACATCAACACTATGAAATGACACATATGGAATCATGTAGTAACCAAAAAAGTGTTAAACAAATCAAAATATATTTTATATTTGAGAATCTTCAAAGTAGCCACCCTTTGCCTTGATGCAGCTTTGCACACTCTTGGCATTCTTTCAATCAGCTTCATGAGGTAGTCACCTGGAATGCAGGTTAATTAACAGGTGTGCCTTGTTAAAAGTTAATTTGTGGAATTTCTTCCCATCTTCATGCGTTTGAGCCAATCAGTTGTGTTGTGACAATGTAGGGGTGGTATACAGAAGACAGCCCTATTTGGTAAAATACCAAGTCCATATTATGGCAAGAACAGCTCAAATAAGCAAAGAGAAACGACAGCCCATCATTACTTTAAGACATGAAGGTCAGTCAATCTGGAAAATGTTAAGAACTTTTAAAGTTTCTTTAAGTGCAGTCGCAACAACCATCAAGCGCTATGATTAAACAGGCTATCATGAGGACCGCCATAGGAAAGGAGGACCCAGAGTTACCTCTGCTGCAGGGGATAAGTTCATTAGAGTTACCAGCCTCAGGAATTGAAGCTCAAATAAATGCTTCAGAGAGTTCAAGTAACAGACACATCTCAACATCAACTGTTCAGAGGAGACTGTGTGAATCAGGCCTTCATGGCAAATTGCTGCAAAGAAACCACTACTAAAGGACACCAACATGAAGAGACTTGCTTGGGTCAAGAAACGCGAGCAATGGACATTAGACCGGTGGAAATCTGTCCTTTGGTCTGATGAGTCCAAATTTGAGGTATTTGGTTACAACCGCTGTGCCTTTGTGAGCCGCAGAGTAGGTGAATTGATTATCTCTGCATGTGTGGTTCCCACCGTGAAGCATGGAGAAGGAGGTGTGATGGTGCTTTACTGGTGACACTGTCGGTGATGTATTTAGAATTCAAGGCAAACTTAACCAGCATGGCTACCACAGAATTCTGCAGTGATATGCCATCCCATCTGGTTTGCGCTTAGTGGGACTGTCATTTGTTTTTCAACAAGACAATGACCCAACACACCTCCAGGCTGTGTAAGGGCTATTTTACCAAGAAGAAGGGTGATGGAGTGCTGCATCAGATGACGTGGCATCCACAATCACCCTACCTCAACCCAATTGAGATGTCCTTCAAGACTGTTGGAAAAGCATTCCAGGTGAAGCTGGTTGGGAGAATGCGTGTGCAAAGCTGTCAAGGCAAAGGGTGGCTACTTTGAAGAATCTAAAATACAAAATATATTTTGATTTGTTTAACACTTTTTTGGTTACTACATAATTCCATATGTGTTATTTCATAGTTTTGATGTATTCACTATTAGTCCACAATGTAGAAAATAGTAAAAATAAAGAATAACCCTTGAATGAGTAGATGTGTCCAAATTTTTGACTGGAACTGTATATACAGTGGGGTGAACAAGTATTTGATACACTGCCGATTTTGCAGGTTTTCCCACTTACAAAGCATGTAGAAGTCTGTAATTTTTATCATAGGTACTCTTCAACTGTGAGTGACGGAATCTAAAACAAAAATCCAGAAAATCACATTGTATGATTTTTAAGTAATTAATTTGCATTTTATTGCATGACATAAGTATTTGATACATCAGAAAAGCAGAACTTAATATTTGGTACAGAAACCTTTGTTTGCAATTACAGAGATCATACGTTTCCTGTAGTTCTTGACCAGGTTTGCACACACTGCAGCAGGGATTTTGGCCCACTCCTCCATACAGACCTTCTCCAGATCCTTCAGGTTTCGGGGCTGTTGCTGGGCAATACAGACTTTACGCTCCCTCCAAAGATTTTCTATTGGGTTCAGGTCTGGAGACTGGCTAGGCCACTCCAGGACCTTGAGATGCTTCTTACGGAGCCACTCCTTAGTTGCCCTGGCTGTTTGTTTCGGGTCGTTGTCATGCTGGAAGACCCAGCCACGACCCATCTTCAATGCTCTTACTGAGGGAAGGAGGTTGTTGGCCAAGATCTCGCGATACATGGCCCCATCCATCCTCCCCTCAATACGGTGCAGTCGTCCTGTCCCCTTTGCAGAAAAGCATCCCCAAAGAATGATGTTTCCACCTCCATGCTTCACGGTTGGGATGGTGTTCTTGGGGTTGTACTCATCCTTCTTCTTCCTCCAAACACGGCGAGTGGAGTTTAGACCAAAAAGCTCTATTTTTGTCTCATCAGACCACATGACCTTCTCCCATTCCTCCTCTGGATCATCCAGATGGTCATTGGCAAACTTCAGACGGGCCTGGACATGCGCTGGCTTGAGCAGGGGGACCTTGCGTGCGCTGCAGGATTATAATCCATGATGGCGTAGTGTGTTACTAATGGTTTTCTTTGAGACTGTGGTCCCAGCTCTCTTCAGGTCATTGACCAGGTCCTGCCGTGTAGTTCTGGGCTGATCCCTCACCTTCCTCATGATCATTGATTCCCCACGAGGTGAGATCTTGCATGGTGCCCCAGACCGAGGGACATTGACCGTCATCTTGAACTTCTTCCATTTTCTAATAATTGCGCCAACAGTTGTTGCCTTCTCACCAAGCTGCTTGCCTATTGTCCTGTAGCCCATCACAGCCTTGTGCAGATCTACAATTTTATCCCTGATGTCCTTACACAGCTCTCTGGTCTTGGCCATTGTGGAGAGGTTGGAGTCTGTTTGATTGAGTGTGTGGACAGGTGTCTTTTATACAGGTAACGAGTTCAAACAGGTGCAGTTAATACAGGTAATGAGTGGAGAACAGGAGGGCTTCTTAAAGAAAAACTAACAGGTCTGTGAGAGCCAGAATTCTTACTGGTTGGTAGGTGATCAAATACTTATGTCATGCAATAAAATGCAAATTCATTATTTAAAAATCATACAATGTGATTTTCTGGATGTTTGTTTTAGATTCCGTCTCTCACAGTTGAAGTGTACCTATGATAAAAATTACAGACCTCTACATGCTTTGTAAGTAGGAAAACCTGCAAAATCGGCAGTGTATCAAATACTTGTTCTCCCCACTGTATACTTTTTCCACATTACAGCCTTATTCTAAAATTAATTAAATTGTTATTTTTCCCTCATCAGTGTACACACAATACCCCATAATGACTAAGCATACCCCATAATGACTAAGCCTACGTGTTTAGCCCCTTTACTCAGTACTTTGTTGAAGCACCTTTGGCAGCGAGAAACAGCCTCGAGTCTGCTTGGGTATGACACTATAAGCTTGGCACACCTGTATTTGGGGAGTTTCTCCAATTCTTCTCTACAGATCCTCTCAAGCTCTGTCAGGTTGTATATGTTGCTGTTCAGCTATTTTCAGGTCTCTCCAGAGATGTTGGATCGGGTTCATGTCCGCGCTTTGACTAGGCCACTCAAGGACATTCAGAGACTTCTCCCGAAGCCACTCCTGCTTTGTTTAGGCTGTGTGCTTAGGGTCGTTGTCCTGTTGGAAGGTGAACCTTCGCCCCCAGTCTGAGATCCTGTTAGCTCTGGAGCTGTCAGGCTCTGGCCAGAGAGAAGCCTTTTGCTTCTCTATGTGGCCATGGTCAGAGTCACAGTTCTATGTGCTCTACATCTGTGTAGTGTTTTGTGTTGGATCCCTAATTAGAGGCAGCTGCTATGCATTGTCTCTAATTAGGGATCCTACTTCTGTTTGTATGTTCCACACCCTAGGTGTGGTTCATTATCTACATATCAGAGAAAGTAAGTGTGTTTTCCGTTTGTTGTATCATTGTTCATTTGTATAGTTCATCATTTCGTATTATCCTTAATTAAAAGAGATGTCGAAACACCCACTCGTGACAGGAGCAGGTTTTCATCAAGGTCATCTGTACTTTGCTCTGTTCATATTTGCCTCGATCCTGACTAGTCTCCCAGTCCCTGCTGCTAAAAAACATTCCCACAGCATGATGCTGCCACCACCGTGCTTCACCGTAGGGGTGGTACCAGGTTTCTTCCAGACGTGACACTTGGCTTTCAGGCTCAATCTTGGTTTCATTAGACCAGAGAATCTTGTTTCTCATGTGAGTCTTTAGGTGCCTTTTGGCAAACTCCAATGATCAACTCAATATTGAGTCTCATAGCAAAGGTTCTGATTCTTATGTAAATAAGGTCTTTCTTATTATTTTTATTAGCTAAAATTTCTAAGAACCTGTTTTCCTTTCTCATTATGGGGTATTGTGAGTAGATTGCAGAGGAAATATTTTTATTTAATCCATTGATACCATTCCATTGACTAAATTATTATGAGCCGTCCTCCCCTCAGCAGCCTCCACTGATTTCAGTGTTTGTCAAAAAGGGTTGTATAGTTCTGTAAAGTTATCAAAAGGGGTGTGATTCTATTATGTATATTGTTTTGTTAAGTTACAAAAAGTAATTTCACAATATAAAAAAACGTACACAGAGATCATACAGAGCCTTCAGAAAGCATTCACACCCCTTTACTTTTTCCACATTTTGTTTAGTTACAGCCTGCATTTAAAATTTGTCACTGGCCTACACACAATAACCCATAATGTCAAGGTGGAATTATGTTTTTCGGAATTGTTATTAATTAGAATTGAAAAGCTGAATGTCTTGAGTCAATAAATAAGAATCCTCTTTGTTATGCCAAGCCTAATTCAATTCAGGAGTGAACACTTTCTTAACAAGTCACAGAAGTTACATGGACTCTATCTTTTTTAATGACTACCTCATCTCTGTACCACACACATGCAAATATAAATAAAAAAACAAGACATTGAATATCCCTTTCAGCAAGTTATTAATTAAACTTTTGATGGTGTATCAATACACTCAGTAACTACAAAGATAGAGGCGTCTTTCCTAACTCAGTTGCCGGAGAGCAAGGAAACCTCTTAGATATTTCACCATGAGGCCAATGGTGACTTTAAAACATGGTTGTGATGGGAGAAAACAGGATGGATCAACAACATTGTAGTTACTCCACAATACTAACCTAATTGACAGAGTGAAAAGAAGGAAGCCTGTACTGAATAGAAATATTCCAAAGGATGCATTCTGTTTGCAAAAAGGCACTAAATTAATACTGCAAAAAATGTGGCAAAGCAATTCACTTTTTGTTCTGAATATAAAGAGTTAAAAAGCATAATGGTGTTCATCATGTTCATCATGTTACATGTATGCTTGTAAATCAGACTGTGGAGTTTTTCAGGATAAAAAAAATAAAGAGAAGGGAGCTAAGCACAGTGAAACCCGTAGAGAGAAACCTGGTTCAGTCTGCTTTCTCCCAGACACTGGGAGATGATTCACCTTTCAGCAGGACAATAACCTAAAACACAAGGCCAAATCTACACTGGAGTTGCTTAACAAGAAGACAGTGAATGTTCCTGAGTTCCTTAAATCTGCTTGAAAATCTATTGCAAGACCTGAAAATGGTTGTCTAGAAATGCAATGATTTGACAGAGCTTGAAGAATTTTGAAAAGAATAATGGGCAAATGTTGCACAATCCAGGTGTAGAAAGCGTTTAGAGGCTTACCACGAAAGGCTCACAGCTGTAATTGCTGCCAAAGGTGATTATTACACGTATTATTATAATTTTTTAAACCTTTATTTAACTAGGCAAGTCAGTTAAGGTTCTTATTTACAATGACGACCTACATTGTTCTACAGGGTCAGCCATAGTAGTACAGTGCCCCTGGGGAAAATTAGAGTTAAGTGCCTTGCTCAAAGGCACATCGGCAGGTTACTGGCCCAATGCTCTAACCACTAGGCTACCTGCCAGACCATGTATTGGGGGTTGAATACTTATCTAGACAAGATATGTTAGTGTTTCATATTTGTTTTACAAATGTTTGAATTTTTCTTCCACTTTGATATTATTTTGTGTAGATCATTGACTAAGAAATTACAATTAAATAAATTTTAATCCCACTTTGTAACACAACAAAATGTGGAAAAGGTCAAGGGGTGTGAATACTTTCTGAAGGCACTATACATATAGAAAACAGGCAACAAACAAAGTTATATCCAGGTGTCAACAGATCCGGAGGACATGAAAACAGAGAATTAACAGAGATCCTACAGTGATGAAAATGAACAAAAACTTTGCAAACGGAACAGTTTTGAATGAGACCCTCTATCTAAATAAGAGTCGAAGGGTATTGACTTGATTGAAGACATGAATGGGTGAAAATGGAAACTAAATCCATATACTGTACCTTTCTTAAGAGGGGCTGGTTTGGCCATCTGTTTCACACCCTCAGGTTCTGAATCAAGTAGGAACATGAAATGACATAGCATTATTACAGCCCAGCTTTTAACTGAAGGTAAGATAAAATAAACATCAGCTTTAGGACAAGATGGTTTTGCTTGTCCTAAAGCTGATCATTTCACAAATGTAGTGAAATGACAAAACATCACAAAGTCATGCAAACATTACATTTGAGCCAAATATAATTTCTAAGTACATATAAACCACATGTACACATGTAAAAACATAATGAACACTTTCACAGAAGTCTTCGGAAAAAGGTTAATTTGTAAAAGCTCTCTTGTTTGTAGGGGTCTCTGATTTATTTAAACATAAAACCAGCCCATTCTTTAATGGAATACGGCAGAAGGTGTCGATTCTGCAGGTACCAGATTTGGACTTGGCGAAATGTCTATTACCATCGAGTAGGATTGCGGCTTGCTAGGGGATGGTGGATGGGCATTTAAAACGGCAGAATCCGGCTCTGAGGGTCACGTATTCAATCCCAGTGCTTGGCACTAGTGGTGCGTGGGCCAGCCTGACTATACAGTGGGTTTTCCTACCTACAAAGCATGTAGAGGTCTGTAATTTTTATCATAGGTACACTTCAACTGTGAGAGACAGAATCTAAAACGAAAATCACATTGAATGATTTTTAAATAATTAATTTGCATTTTATTGCATTACATAAGTATTTGATCACCTACCAACCAGTAAGAATTCCGTCTCTCACCGACCTGTTAGTTTTTCTTTAAGAAGCCCTCCTGTTCTCCACTCATTACCTGTATTAACTGCACCTGTTTGAACTCGTTACCTGTATAAAAGACACCTGTCCACACACTCAATCAAACAGACTCCAACCTCTCCACAATGGCCAAGGCCAGAGAGCTGTGTAAGGACATCAGGGATAAAATTGTAGACCTGCACAAGGCTGGGATGGGCTACAGGACAATAGGCAAGCAGCTTGGTGAGAAGGCAACAACTGTTGGCGCAATTATTAGAAAATGGAAGAAGTTCAAGATGACGGTCAATCTCCCTCGGTCTGGGGCACCATGCAAGATTTCACCTTGTGGGGCATCAATGATCATGAGGAAGGTGAGGGATCAGCCCAGAACTACACGGCAGGACCTGGTCAATGACCTGAAGAGAGCTGGGACCACAGTCTCAAAGAAAACCATTAGTAACACACTACGCCGTCATGGATGAAAATCCTACAGCGCACGCAAGGTCCCCCTGCTCAAGCCAGCGCATGTCCAGGCCCGTCTGAAGTTTGCCAATGACCATCTGGATGATCCAGAGGAGGAATGGGAGAAGGTCATGTGGTCTGATGAGACAAAAATAGAGCTTTTTGGTCTAAACTCCACTCGCCGTGTTTGGAGGAAGAAGAAGGATGAGTACAACCCCAAGAACACCATCCCAACCGTGAAGCATGGAGGTGGAAACATCATTCTTTGGGGATGCTTTTCTGCAAAGGGGACAGGACGACTGCACCGTATTGAGGGGAGGATGGATGGGGCCATGTATCGCGAGATCTTGGCCAACAACCTCCTTCCCTCAGTAAGAGCATTGAAGATGGGTCGTGGCTGGGTCTTCCAGCATGACAACGACCCGAAACACACAGCCAGGGCAACTAAGGAGTGGCTCCGTAAGAAGCATCTCAAGGTCCTGGAGTGGCCTAGCCAGTCTCCAGACCTGAACCCAATAGAAAATCTTTGGAGGGAGCTGAAAGTCCGTATTGCCCAGCGACAGCCCCGAAACCTGAAGGATCTGGAGAAGGTCTGTATGGAGGAGTGGGCCAAAATCCCTGCTGCAGTGTGTGGAAACCTGGTCAAGAACTACAGGAAACGTATGATCTCTGTAATTGCAAACAAAGGTTTCTGTACCAAATATTAAGTTCTGCTTTTCTGATGTATCAAATACTTATGTCATGCAATAAAATGCAAATTAATTACTTAAAAATCATACAATTTTTGTTTTAGATTCCGTCACTCACAGTTGAAGAGTACCTATGATAAAAATGACAGACTTCTACATGCTTTGTAAGTGGGAAAACCTGCAAAATCGGCAGTGTATCAAATACTTGTTCTCCCCACTGTATGTGGTAAAGTGAAAATCTGCTAATATAGAAAATGAGCTGTAGTCAGGGACGGCGGAATGATTTTCTTTTGCATGATTTAAAGGCTATTTGTTAGTCAACTTGTCTATAATTATATAGCCTACATGCAGCTTCTCTTCTGTCATTAGCCTACTATATGTTGCCCTAGAAGACCAAATAAAACCTTGCTCACCAGAATGTCATAAATCGATAGAATGAATGCTTCAATTTAGTTGACGTCGGTAAAGTTCTCTTTCATCTCTGCTTCTTTCGAGGAGAAAATGCATTTAGGGACCGGGGATCAAATAAAATACAAATTTAAAGATTTTCTGTTCTTAATTTCCAAATGACATCAGTTTGACTGGTTGTAAGGAAATTGAAAGCTGTGAAAACAACCCAACACGTTTCTGATAAGATTTCATTTTGGCTTGGATGCATATTTTATGTTGTTGAAATACTAATCAGCTTTTATGATTCTGATAAAGACAGCACAGACATTTTGGATTCTCTCGTAGATGCTGAAAGAAAGAAATTATATTTCTCCACTCCTGTTCCCGAGTCAAAATGTAGCCTACATTTGGAGTATAATTTCGATTCAAATTTTATTTGTCACATGCGCCGAATAAAACAGGTGTAGACCTTACCGTGAAATGCTTACTTACAAGCCCTTAACCAACAATGCAGTTCAAGAAATAGAGTTAAGAAAATATGAGCTAAATAAACTATAGTAAAAAATGAAATAAAAAGTATCACAACAAGATTACATAACAATAACGAGGCTATATACAGGGGGTACTGGTACTGAGTCAATGTGCGGGGGTACAGATTAGTCGACATGTAGGTAGGGGCAAAGTGACTAGTCCTGTTGGCCATTTGATTAATTGTTCAGCGGTCTCATGGCTTGGGGGAATAAGCTTTTAAGGAGCCTTTTGGACCTAGACTTTGACAATTTTTTGGGCCTTCCTCTAACACCGCCTAGTTTATAGGTCCTGGATGGCAGGAAGCTTGGCCCCAGTGATGTATTGGGCGGCCGTATGCACTACCCTCTGTAGCGCCTTACGGTCGGATGCTGAGCAGTTGCCATACCAGGCGGTGATGCAACCGGTCAGGATACTCTCGATGGTGCAGCTGTATGTGAGAGGTTATAGATCTACAGTCAGTGTCTAGATTTCAGTTTCCATTAAACCCATCTGAACACTAGACAACAGTTCCCTTGACGTGCCATAGGCCTATTTGAAGTCCCCAACTTGTGACTGTCGATTTTTGTATAGCGCCTCACAATCATCACACAACATAGCCGGCACTGCTATCATCTTTTACCACTTCACCACTTTCCCAAACATTACTTTTCTGGAGCGCCCTTCTCTTTATATTCAACTCTCCATTTCATATATTTTAATTAATTAATTATTGTATATTATTAAACCTTTATTTAACTAGGCAAGTCAGTTAAGAACAAATTCTTATTTACAATGACGGCCTACCAAAACGCAAAAGACCTCCTGCGAGTGAGGCCTAAGAGGGTTTTATAAATAAGCATCAACCAATGGGTCTTGCGACGGGTATACAGAGATGACCAGTTTACAGAGGAGTATAGAGTGCAGTGATGTGTCCTATAAGGAGCATTGGTGGCAAATATGATGGCCGAATGGTAAAGAACATCTAGCCACTCGAGAACACCCTTACCTGCCGATCTATAAATTAGTCTCTGTAATCTATCATGGGTAGGATGGCCATCTGAATCAGGATTAGTTTGGCAGCTGGGGTGAAAAAGGAGCGATTACGATAGAGGAAACCAAGTCTATATTTAACTTTAGCCTGCAGCTTTGATATGTCCTGAGAGTAGGACAGTGTACCGTCTAGCCATATTTCCAAGTACTTGTATGAGGTGACTACCTCAAGCTCTAAACCCTCAGAGGTAGTAATCACACTTGTGGGAGAGGGGCATTCTTCCTACCAAACCACATGACCTTTGTTTTGGAGGTGTTCAGAACAAGGTTAAGGGTAGAGAAAGCTTTGTTGTAGAGCATTTAACACAAAATCCAGGAAGGGACCAGCTGAGTATAAGACACTATCATCTGCATATAAATGGATGAAAGAGCTTCTTGCTGCCTGAGCTATGTTGTTGATGTAAATTGAGAAGAGTGTGGGGCCTAGGATTGAGTCTTGGGGTACTCCGTTGGTGACAGGCAGTGGCTGAGACAGCAGATTTTCTGACTTTATACACTGCACTCTTTGAGAGAGGTAGTTAGCAAACCAGACCAAGGACCCCTCAGAGACACCAATACTCCTTAGCCGGCCCACAAGAATGGAATGGTCTACCGTATCAAAAGCTGTGGCCAAGTCAATAAAAATAGCAACACAACATTGCTTAGAATCAAGGGCAGTGTTGACATCATTGAGGACCTTTAAGGTTGCAGTGGCACATCCATAACCTGAGCGGAAACCAGATTGCATACTAGAGAGAATACTATAGACATCAACAAAGCCAGTCAGTTGATTATTGACAAGTTTTTCCAACACTTTTGATAAACAAGGCAAAATAGAAATAGGCCTATAACAGTTAGGATCAGCTTGATCTCCCCCTTTAAATAAAGGACTAACCTGTGGCTGCCTAACAAGCAATGGGAACCTCCCCAGAACGGAGAGACAGGTTAAAAAGGTCGAAGCTAGGCTTGGCGATGATAGGGGCAGCAACCTTAAAGAAGAAAGGTTCTAAACCATCTGACCCAGATGTTTTTTTGGGGTCAAGTTTCAGGAGCTCCTTCAGTAAACTCCATCATTGTCCTTTTTGCCTCAGTGGATCGACATTAACTTTTTCTTTCTGTTCCCAAAAGCATTTGGCGATTGGCCAGTAGGCTATTTGGCTCTGCATACAGTTAGGTAATAGGCTTATGCACTAATGCCAGATAGACTAAAATAATGAAAGAAAAACCTCAATGTAGCCTATAGATATAAATTGCACAGCAATTATACATTCAGGCCTATCGATTTAAGGTATTGTCTTTTCTTTATTCAACCCACCCGCCACCCACCCGATCATAAACCCACCTGCTCTCTGGATATAACCTCAGGCACTGCAGGTTATGAGTCAACCCGTGCATCACTACTAGGCAATTGTTTTTTTTTTTTTACTGACAGGTAAGATACGGCACCACATGGCATAATTAAAACTTCAAGCCATGGCGTAATTCTGTGACAGCTAAGAAAAGGCACCACATGGCATATTTAAAACTTCAAGCCATGGCATAATTCTGTTACGGCAGTTACGCCACAGGTTTTTTGTGAGTGCTTGTTTAGTCTGCTTTTTAACCTCAGTCTGTCAAATGGAAAGAGCATGCTCACAACCAGAAACAACATAAAAAACAACGTTGAAATACCAGTGTTTCCTTGCTGATTAATTTACCACAGTGAAGATTTGCTTTTAACTGGCTGAATTTGAAACACATTGTTCATCAGAAGGCATAATTCAAAAGCAGTGCATTTCAGAGTAGCCCAATACAGTACAAATTAAAGCTACATATGGCACCTTTCTTTACAGGGACTGGTTTAGCCTTTTCTTTAGAAACCGCTGGTGATAAAAGATACATAATATTATCCTAAGAATTCTGACTTCTCATCATAACATCATGTTACTAAGAACTGATTAATGAACCCAAACATTGCAAATACTGCAACAGGTCCTGCATATAATGTAAGTGTCCTATGTTCATACAATACCAAGGAAACATTACATGGGCTGATGAGCAGTTAAGTTGAACATGCTCTGATTTGAAAACAAACCAATCTACTGGTGGATCATAAGGCTAATTCTGTACTTCACATAGACAAACGTTTAATTTACTGGAAGTGAACATGTTGAGTACATTTACCTTTTGTAGGAGCCACTGATTTGGTCTTCTCTTTGGGAGCCTCTGATTCTAAACCAAACAAGACTCAACAAATGTTCAGTTCTTTGACAGGACATTCAGCCCAATGATTATGCAAGATATCTTGGGGACTCCCAAGTGGTGCAGTGGTCTAAGACACTTAATCTCAGTGCTAGAGGTGTCACTACAGACAACCTGGTTCAAATCCAGACTGGCTGTGATAGGGCGGTGCACAATTGGCACAACTTTAACTCTCTCCTTCTTAATATAAGCATTTCTATGAATGACATCAGCTTCTGTGAAGAATATACATTTTTAAACATCTTGTTGTTTGTAAATGTTTACCTTTTGTAGGAGTTGCTGGCTTGGCCTTCTCTTTGGGAGCATCATGCACTAAAAACATCAACAGGGGATTCAGTGATAAAGAACATGAAAGCAAGCACCTTTACAGCATCTCTACAATTGTAAACTTAGTCTAATGAGCGTGAATAAGTATTAAGAAATGAGTTACAAAAAAACAAAAACATGTCAGAATGATTGGTCAGAGTGTACAGGAATTTCTGGATGTCCCCTAACACTGTACAATTAGCAAACCAAGTGGCGCAGTGCTCTAAGGCACTGCATCTCAGTTCAAGAGGTGTCACTACAGTCTCTGGTTTGAATCCAAAGGGCGGCCCACAATTGGACCAGTGTTGTCCAGGTTTGGCCAGGGTAGGCAGTCATTGTAAATAAGAATTTGTTCTTAACTGAAAAAGGTAAAAAACTAAACAACTAAAAAAAATCTATTATCTGTTCATTATTAATCACAGTGAAATCAGGGTTGTCAAACTCATTTTGCAGTGCGAGCCGTCTTCACTGAGGTTCGGAGGGCCACACTGCATATCATGCCTTGCCACCAAATACTTGTGAATTCATAATTTTGAGATGTTTGACACACTTGGATTAGATGCTTCAAATATTAGGTGATAATTATAAACCTTGTATGAGCTATATTATCAACTACAATGGACAACGATACAGTCCATAATGAGATAATTAGATAATATTATTGAAAATAAACTAAAGGGATTAAACAGTGTCAGTGGCTTTCTTTAGAAGGGCTGGTTTGGTATTTTCTTTAAGAGCAGGTTCTAAATCTGAATCAAAATAAATGAAAATACGTGTAATTCTATCTACTGCTAAATTAAAGTTTCCCTGAAAAACAAAACCTTGAATTGAATCAGTACCTTTCTTATGAGATGCTGGTTTGGCCTTCTTGTTGGGACCCTCAGGTTCTAAACAAAGACAGCAATTTAAGTACAATGATAATATTTATAATGGAGGTAAGGGCGTACATAAAGTACAACTAACAACTTCTATAAAAAAGGTTACCCAAAGTTAGACATCCGGTATTGGTAACCTAATGTACTGTATATACTGTAGACATGAATTAGATGCTACCGTTACATAATAAACAACAATGAAATACCAAGGATGCTAGGATTGTTATCAAATTAACTCAATAAGTAAGAAAAATGGGAGTAGGTTATATTGCCTTTCTTTGCAGGGGCTGGCTTGGCCTTCTCTTTCAGAGCAGGTTCTGAATCAAATGAAAAACCAAAGGCAATTTTTACTGCATAACCTTAAGTTATATTCTGAGGAATTGAATGGAGCAGGTATTGCAATAAGAGCCAAGATGTTCACTTAATAAAGGGATATTACGTTTTGATATCAAGTTATAGGGGAGGCAAGGAGTTTTCCTGCTCATACTGTATTTGAAATAAACTCTATTGATCATAGTAAAGTAATGGAATTAAACCTGTGCATCAATATTTTTCTATAACTGTACCTTTCTCAGGCGCTGCTACTTTGGCTTTCCCTTTATAAGCTTCAGACTCTAAATCAAAGAAGAATAAAAAACAATCTCATTTTGAGAAGCCATGATAAGTGGAGCAGTATTCTACTACTAAACACAGCTAACAAACAAAAGCTGAGCATAAGTATCTAGGTATTCTACAAAAGCCCAAAACTATTGTAGATATGGAATATTAATACCTTTCTGTATATGGACTGACTTGACCTTGTCTTTGGAAGTATCTGTTTAGCAGGAGAGAGCACCCAATCGAAAAATAGGTCTGAATAATATGTGTTTGTGTAATGAATTCTTCATTATACATTACATTACATTTCTTAAGCACCTCTCACCCTATAAATTATAGTTAAGATAATTATCTCAATTTGTGCATGCCTTAGCCAGGTATAGATAAACCAATGTGTGACGTATACCCGTCAATTTACAGTGCCTTCAGAAAGTATATATACCCTGTGACTTATTACACATTTTATGTTACAGCCTGAATTCAAAATGGATTAAATATGTATTTTTTTCTCTCACCCATCTACAGCCAATAGCCCATAATGACAAAGGGAAAATATGTTTTTAGAAATGTTAGCAAATTGATTGAAAATGAAATACAGAAATATCTCATTTACATAACTATTCACACCTCTGAGTCAATACATCTTAGAATCACTTTTGGCAGCGATTACAGCTGTGAGTCTTTCTGGGTCTCTAAGAGCTTTGCACACTCAGCCATTTCCAAGTCTAGCCATTGATTTTCAAGCCGATTTAAGTCAAAACTGTAACTAAGCCACTCTTTGTGGCTTAAAACAATGTAATTGTCTGCATCATTTCCAATCCCTTTATATTTTTTGGGTAAATATATACAATGTATACCATTTTAAATATATGTATGTATATATTTTCCTTTATTTTTAACCCCTAACCCTACCACCTCTCCCATAAATGGAGTAAACTAATGGACACCAACTCTTAAGCTTCTATTTCCATCTTATACATACTATTTTCATTTTACGGGCACAGTATATTTTATATTAGTTATCTTTTGCTTGTTTTTAGTTCCATCCTTCAACTACTCTAAACCCCTCCCATTTACATTATATACAGTGGGGAGAACAAGTATTTGATACATTGCCGATTTTGCAGGTTTTCCTACTTACAAAGCATGTAGAGGTATGTAATTTTTAAAAAATCACATTGTATGATTTTTAAATAATTAATTTGTATTTTATTGCATGACATAAGTATTTGATCACCTACCAACCAGTAAGAATTCCGGCTCTCACAGACCTGTTAGTTTTTCTTTAAGAAGCCCTCCTGTTCTCCACTCATTACCTGTATTAACTGCACCTGTTTGAACTCGTTACCTGTATAAAAGACACCTGTCCACACACTCAATCAAACAGACTCCAACCTCTCCACAATGGCCAAGACCAGAGAGCTGTGTAAGGACATCAGGGAAAAAATTGTAGACCTGCACAAGGCTGGGATGGGCTACAGGACAATAGGCAAGCAGCTTGGTGAGAAGGCAACAACTGTTGGCGCAATTATTAGAAAATGGAAGAAGTTCAAGATGACGGTCCGACGGTCTGGGGCACCATGCAAGATCTCACCTCGTGGGGCATCAATGATCATGAGGAAGGTGAGGGATCAGCCCAGAACTACACGGCAGGACCTGGTCAATGACCTGAAGAGAGCTGGGACCACAGTCTCAAAGAAAACCATTAGTAACACACTACGCCGTCATGGATTAAAATCCTGCAGCGCACGCAAGGTCCCCCTGCTCAAGCCAGCGCATGTCCAGGCCCGTCTGAAGTTTGCCAATGACCATCTGGATGATCCAGAGGAGGAATGGGAGAAGGTCATGTGGTCTGATGAGACAAAAATAGAGCTTTTTGGTCTAAACTCCACTCGCCGTGTTTGGAGAAAGAAGAAGGATGAGTACAACCCCAAGAACACCATCCCAACCGTGAAGCATGGAGGTGGAAACATCATTCTTTGGGGATGCTTTTCTGCAAAGGGGACAGGACGACTGCACCGTATTGAGGGGAGGATGGATGGGGCCATGTATCGCGAGATCTTGGCCAACAACCTCCTTCCCTCAGTAAGAGCATTGAAGATGGGTCGTGGCTGGGTCTTCCAGCATGACAACGACCCGAAACACACAGCCAGGGCAACTAAGGAGTGGCTCCGTAAGAAGCATCTCAAGGTCCTGGAGTGGCCTAGCCAGTCTCCAGACCTGAACCCAATAGAAAATCTTTGGAGGGAGCTGAAAGTCCGTATTGCCTAGCGACAGCCCCGAAACCTGAAGGATCTGGAGAAGGTCTGTATGGAGGAGTGGGCCAAAATCCTTGCTGCAGTGTGTGCAAACCTGGTCAAGAACTACAGGAAACGTATGATCTCTGTGATTGCAAACAAAGGTTTCTGTACCAAATATTAAGTTCTGCTTTTCTGATGTATCAAATACTTATGTCATGCAATAAAATGCAAATTAATTACTTAAAAATCATACAATGTGATTTTCTGGATTTTTGTTTTAGATTCCGTCACTCACAGTTGAAGAGTACCTATTATAAAAATTACAGACTTCTACATGCTTTGTAAGTGGGAAAACCTGCAAAATCGTCAGTGTATCAAATACTTGTTCTCCCCACTGTATACCCCCTTCAAGTTAGTGGATTTGGCTATGTCAGCCACACCCGTTGCTGACAGGTGTATAAAATCGAGCATGCAGCAATGCAATCTTCATAGACAAACATTGGCAGTAGAAAGGCCTTACTGAAGAGCTCAGTGACTTTCAACATGGCACCGTCATAGGATGCCACCTTTCCAACAAGTCAAATTTCTGCCCTGCTAGAGCTGCCCTGGTGAACTGTAAATGCTGTTATTGTGAAGTGGAAATGTCTAGGAGCAAAAACGGCTAAGCCGCAAAGTGGTAGGCCACACAAGCTCACAGAACAGGACCGTGTAGCACGTGAAAATTGTCTGTCCTCAGTTGCAACCCACCAAAATGCCTCTGGAAGCAAGAACTGTTCGTCGGGAGCTTCAGAAAATGGTTTTCCTTGGCCGAGCAGCCTCACACAAGCCTAAGATCAACATGCTCAATGCCAAGCGTCGACTGGAGTGGTGTAAAGCTCGCTGCCATTGGACTCTGGAGCAGTGGGTAAGTGTTCTCTGGAGTGATGAATCACCCTTCACCATCTGGTAGTCCAAATGTAAAGTTTGGTGGAGGAAGAATAATGGTCTCTGGCTGTTTTTCATGGTTCGGGCTAGGCCCGTTAGTTCCAGTGAAGTGAAATCGTAACGCTACAGTATACAATTACTTTCTAGACAATTCTGTGCTTCCAAATTTGTGGCAACAGTTTGGGGAAGGACCTTTCCTGTTTCAGCATGACAATGCCCCGGTGCACAATGTGAAGTCCATACACAAATGGTTTGTCAAGATTGTTGTGGAAGAACTTGACTGGCCTGTACAGTGCCCTGACCTCGAACCCCTTTGGGATTAATTGGAACGCCGACTGCAAGCCGGGCCTAATCGCCCAACATCAGTGCCGACCTCACTAATGCTCTTGTGGCTGAATGGAAGCAAGTTTCGACAGCAATGTTGCAACGTCTAGCGGAAAACCTTCCCCTTGAGAGTGGCGGCTGTTACAGCAGCAAAGGGGGGGACCAACTTAATAACCATGATTTTGGAATGAGATGTTCTACAAGCAGGTGTCCATACACTTCTGATCATGTAGTGTATCTTTGAAGACTATCCAGTTTGGATTTTTACACTGAACAACATGTAAAGTCCCATGTTTTATGAGCTGAAATAAAAGATCCCAGAAATGTTCCACACGCACAAAAGCTTATTTCTCTTAGATTTAGAGCATACATTTGTTTACATCCCTGTTATTGAGCCTTTCTCGTTAGCTAAAATAATTCATCCACCTGACAGGTGTGGCATATCAAGAAGCTGATTAAACAGCATGATCATTATACAGATGCACCTTGTGCAGGGGACAATAAAAGGCCACTTTAAAATGTGCAGTTTTGTCACACAACACAATGATACAGTGCATTCGGAAAGTATTCAGACCCCTTAACTTTTTCCACATTTTGTTACGTTACAGCCATATTCTAAAATTGAATAAATACATTTTTTTCATCATCAATCTACACACAATACCCCATAATTACAAAGTGAAAACAGGTTTTCAGAAATTAGCAAAATGTTTAAAAACCAGATTATTTACATAAGTATTCAGATCCTTTGCTATGAGACTCGAATTCGAGCTCAGGTGCATCCTGTTTCCATTGATCATCCTTGAGATGTTTCTACAACTTTATTGGAGTTCACCTGTGGTAAATTCAATTGATTGGAGATTATTTGGAAAGGCATACACCTGTCTACATAAGGTCCCAAAGTTGACAGTGCATGTCAGAGCAAAAACAAAGCCATTGTAGGTCGAAGGAATTATCCGTAGAGCTCAGAGAGAGGATTGCGTCGAGGCACAGATCTGGGGAAGGGTTCCAACAAATGTCTGCAGCATTGAAGGTTCTCAAGAACACAGTGGCCTCCATCATTCTTAAATGGAAGAAGTTTGGAACCACCAAGACTCTTCCTAGAGCTGGCCGCCGGGCCAAACTGAGCAATAAGGGGAGAAGGGCCTTGGTCAGGGAGGTGACCAAGAACCCGATGGTCACTCTGACAGAGCTCCAGAGTTCCTCTGTGGAGATGGGAGAACATTCCAGAAGAACAACCATATCTGCAGCACTCTACCAATCAGGCCTTTACGGTAGAGTGACCAGATGGAGGCCATTCCTCATTTAAAGGCGCATGACAGCCTGGTTGGGGTTTGCATGAAGGCACCTAAAGGACTCTGACCATAAGAAATAAGATTCTCAGGTCTGATGTAACCAAGATTGAACTCTTTGGCCTGAATGCCATGAGTCACGTCAGGAGGAAACCAGGCACCGCTCATCACCTGGTCAATACTATCCCTACGGTGAAGAATCGTGGTGGCAGCATCATGCTGTGGAGATGTTTCTCAGCGGCAGGGAATGGGATACTAGTCAGGATCAAGGGAAAGATGAACGGAGCGAAGTACAGAGAGATCCTTGATGAAAACCTGCTCCAGAGCACTCAGGACCTCAGACTCGGGTGAATGTTTACCTTCCAAAAGGACAACAACCCAAAGCACACAGCCAAGACAATGGAAGAATGGCCCATCCAGAGCCCGGACTTGAACCCGATCGAACATCTCTGCAGAGACCTGAAAATAGCTGTGCAGCGATGCTCCCCGTCCAACCTGACAGAGCTTGAGAGGATCTGCAGAGAAGAATTGGAGAAACTCACCGAATACAGGTATGCCAAGCTTGTAGCGTCATACCCAAGAAGACTCAAGGCTGTAATTGCTGCCAAAGGTGCTTCTACTCAGTACTTTGTTAAGGGTCTGAATACTTTATGTAAATATGATATTTACAGGTTTTTTTATACATTTGCAAAACATTTCTTAAAAGCTGTTCTTTCTTTGTCATCATGGGGTATTGTGTGTAGATTGTTGAGGGGGAAAAATTATTTAATACATTTTAAAATAAGGCTGTAATGTAACAAAATGTGGAAAAGTGAAGGGGTCTGAATACTTTCTGAATGTACTGTATGGACAACACCAAAACAAATAATCTAATGATTGTCTGCAGAGCTGGGATGGTTGCATCCCCCATATACAGTTGAAGTCAGAAGTTTACATACACCTTAGCCAAATACATTTAAACTCAATTTTTCACAATTCCTGACATAATAGTCGAGAGAATGTATTTCAGCTTTTATTTTTTTCATCAAGTTTACATACATTAAATTAGTTTTTGGTAGCGTTGCCTTTAAATTGTTTAACTTGGGTCAAACGTTTCGGGTAGCCTTCCACAAGCTTCCCACAACAAGTTGGGTGAATTTTGGCCCATTCTTCCTGTAACTGAGTCAGGTTTGTAGGCCTCCTTGCTCGTGCACACTTTTTCAGTTCTGCCCACAAATTTTCTATAGGATTGAGGTCAGGGCTTTGCGATGGCCACTCCAATACCTTGACTTTGTTGTCCTTAAGCCATTTTGCCACAACTTTGGAAGTATGCTTGGGGTCAATGTCCATTTGGAAGACCCATTTGCGACCAAGCTTTAACTTCCTGACTGATGTCTTGAGATGTTGCTTCAATATATCCACATAGTTTTCCTTCCTCATGATGCCATCTATTTTGTGAAGTGCACCAGTCCCTCCTGCAGCAAAGCACTCCCACAACATGATAATGCCACCCCCGTGCTTCACGGTTGGGATGGTGTGCTTCGGCTTGCAAGTGTGACAAAGTGAAAATGTAGAGTTTCCATCAACCTCGCGCGCAATGTAGATATCAAAGAACGTCGCAGTTCACGGTATTGTAGTGGGTGAAACCATTCACTTCAGAAAAAGGGATGATATAAATAAAGTTTCCTTTCATTATGTGTTACTGAATTCAGAAGAATATTTGCTGCCATTGTGGTAAGGTTGGTAATACGAGAGGTTGTCGGACTTACCATTTTTGTCATATTTTCTTTGAAAGAACAACTAGTGGGTTTTGAGTACTTCTCCCCTATTTGGGAAGTTGGTCTGCCTGCTCCTCAGTCCGAGAGAGATATTCTGAGAGCAGGTTCATGTTTCCTTCCTCTGTATATAAAAAACTGTTTAAAACTGTATAACACAATAGTGTTTTTGGAAAACGGGTTCATATATCTTAAAGTCAATAGCGAATGTGAATATGTATATTTATTTTGCCGTTAACGTATTGAAGACTTATTTCAACTTTTTGCTGGCTTAGCTAGCCATGTTGATGACGAGCTAACTAGCAACGTTGGTCACCGCACTACAATGTCACACTAGCTATTGCTAGCAGTGAACGTGTGGCTGTGACTGTCCTGTCAATGCCTGTCATCACTGTTTGATATCTTTTACTGCAGATAAAAACCGAGTCAACCTGAAGTGTGGGTGTCCGTGTGCCTTTCTTCTAGATAGATAGATAGATAGATAGGGGGGGCTATGTGAAGTTGGTTACACAAGCATCCCCCTTTTTCCTCCAAACATAACGATGGTAATCATGCCCAAATACTTCTATTTTTGTTTCAGCAGACCAGAGAACATTTCTCCAAAAAGTACAATCTTTGTTCCCATGTGCATTTGCAAACCGTAGTCTGGCTTTTCTATGGCGGTTTTGGAGCAGTGGCTTCTTCCTTGCTGAGCGGCCTTTCAGGTTATGTTGATATAGGACTTGTTTTACTGTGGATATACGGCTGCGAGTTTTAATGACTTCCGACTTCAACTGTATAAAGCATTTTATTGGTTTCAAAAAATGTTGCATAATCATTTAAATTGGAAAACTCAAAGTTTTGAATCCGGCGTAATTTTGTGTATCAGTGCCATGTAAAATCTCTTCCCAACTATTTTGCCATCTGTATGGCACAGCTGTGCATTTTTTGGTCCTTAATTGTTGTCAATGTCATCTTGGTAAGGAACTCCAGTGTATATTTGGCCTTGTGTTTTAGGTTATTGTCCTGCTGAAAGGTGAATTTGTCTCTCAGTGTCTGTTGGAAAGTAGACTGAACCAGGTTTTCACATAGGATTTTTCTGTGGTTAGCTCTATTCCGTTTCTTTATATCCTAAAAAAAACTCCCTAGTCCTTGCCGATGATAAGCATACCCATAACATGATGCAGCCCCCACCATGCTTGAAAATATGAAGAGTGGTACTCAGTGATGTGTTGTGTTGGATTTGCCACAAACTTAAAGCTTTGTATTGAGGACGTAAAGTTAATTTCTTTGCCACATTTTTAGCAGTTTTACTTTAGTGCCTTCAATGTTGTTGATCCGTTCTCAGTTTTCTCCTATCACAGCCAGTTACAGTTACAGAGTTTAATCTCTGTAACTGTTTTAAAATCACCATGAAATCCATGAGCGGTTTCCTTCCTCATCGACAACTGAGTTAGTAAGGAAACCTGTATTTTTGTAGCGATTGGGTGTATTTACACAACATCCAAAGTGTAATTAATAACTTCACAATGCTCAAAGGGAGATTCAATGTAAAAAAAAAAAAATACGTAATTCCATTTTGACATTATGGGGTATTGTTTGTAGGCCAGTGACCCAAAATCTCAATTTAACCCATTTTAAATTCAGACTGTAACACAACAAAATGTGTAAAAAGTCAAGATGTATGAATACTTTATGAAGTCACTGTAAGTACCATGTAAATATGTATAGGTATTAGGGGCATATCTAATATCTACTTACTAAAGTAAGAATTTTGTATGGTTAGTAAAAAATTATGGATAAGAAAATTGTAAGAAAATCTCTCTGGTTCTGATTTAAAAAACAATGAAATAATAAGTTGTATATTCAGTGCATAAATATTTGTTATACTGTATGCTTCATACCTTTCTTGACAAGGCTTGGTTTTGCCTTATCGTTGTGCATTGCAAGGTCTAAACAAAACAGAAACATTAAGATGTGTTTTAAGTATTTTCAGTCAGAAGGAGAAAAGTTTAAAACAATTAATACAGTGGGCATAAAAATTGATATTTGTAAGTAATACCACTTACCTTTCTTCACAAGTACAACTTTAACTCTCTCCTTGGTAAGAGAGGCATTTATGTGACTGTGATTTCTGTGACTGACTTGAAGTTCTGTCAAAGAAATACAATTTTCAATGTAGTGAAAATGTGCCATTTTGTATTAACCCTTTTATCTCAAAGTTGATTTATGTATTAATTCAAATAGAATCTTACAATGGCTTCACATCCCCAAGTATGACTACATTCAATGAAAAAGATAGGGGACATTACTACCTTTGATTCCAGTGGTTGGTCGTGCTTTCCCTGGTGGTGCAACAGGTTCTAAACGAATAAAACAATTTAGTATAACTTATATACAGTTGAAGTCGGAAGTTTACATACACCTTAGCCAAATACATTTAAACTCAGTTTTTCACAATTCCTGACATTTAATCCTAGTAAAAATTCCCTGTCTTAGGTCAGTTAGGATCACCACTTTATTTTAAGAATGTGAAATGTCAGAATAATAGTAGAGAGAATTATTTCAGCTTTTATTTCTTTCATCACATTCACAGTGGGTCAGAAGTTTACATACACTCAATTAGTATTTGGTAGCATTGCCTTTAAATTGTTTAACTTGGGTCAAACGTTTCGGGTGGCCTTCCATAAGCTTCCCACAATAAGTTGGGTGAATTTTGGCCCATTCCTCCTGACAGAACTGGTGTAACTGAGTCAGGTTTGTAGGTCTTGCACGCACACGCTTTTTCAGTTCTTCCCACAAATTTGAGGTCAGGGCTTTGTGATGGCCAGTCCAATACCTTGATTTTGTTCTATTTTTGTTTCATCAGACAATAGGACATTTCGTCCAAAAAGTATGATCTTTGTCCCCATGTGCAGTTGCAAACCGTAGTCTGAAGGTAGGCCTTGAAGTACATCCACAGGTACACCTCCAATTGACTCAAATTATGTCAATTAGCCTATCAGAAGCTTCTAAAGCCATGGCATCATTTTCTGGAATTTTCCAAGCTGTTTAAAGGCACAGTCAACTTAGTGTATATAAACTTCTGACCCACTGGAATTGTGATATAGTGAATTATAAGTGAAATAATATGTCTGTAAACAATTGTTGGAAGAATGACTTGTGTCATGCACAAAGTAGACACTCTAGAGGAGGTGGCGGAGAGACGGATCCTGGCCAAACTGCTGGCCATCATGGACAACGTCACCCACCCTCTGCATGCCATGGTTTTGATGCAGAGGAGCACTTTCAGTCACAGACTGATCCCACCATGGTGTGCCAGAGAGCTCTACAGGAGGTCCTTCCTGCCGGTGGCTATTAGACTATTTAATGCCTCACCGGGGTGCCCTGCCATGGGCAACATAGACCTGGAACTGTTGGGGTGTTAGGACCTAGTTTAACAATCAGGAATCCATCCGTGAGTAACTCTGGTCTGTAATCCCTCATTCACTCAGGACTTATTCATTCAGCACTCATTCATTCAGGACTGTATATACATATTCATGTACAGTTGTTATATCATATCATTTGCAATATTGTAAGTAATTTTTGGACTGAACTTACGTAGTCATTCACTCAGGACTGCATATTAGTATCCTGTCAGTGGTATCTTTTTTCATTGCTTTTAGTAAAAATAAAATTTATTTATTTTGCTACAGTTGAACTATAATAGTTCAGGATTATGGATTTTATCGCAGCTGAACGTCGACAGGAGTCGTCAACTGTTATTGTTTACAACAGAATCCAGCTCCTGGATTTAGCCCACGCAGCACTGCTGCTCCCCAGGGAAAAGTTTGATATTCCGGACGAGTTGAAAAGGCGACGCCGTGGACGCAGGGCGGGATTGAAATGTAAGGCAAAGCGGAGGAAGTACAAGTACAAGCCGGCTATACCGTCTGTTATTATGGGCAATGTGAGGTCACTACATAACAAGATGGACGAGCTGGAAGGACTTGTCCATGGACAAAGGGTCTATCGGGAAACGAGCCTAATGCTTTTCATGGAGACTTGGCTGAACGATAACATCCCCATAGAGAATGTCACTATAAAAGGTTTCCAGACCATCAGAGCGGACAGGGATCACGTCTCATCCGGTAAGAGCAAGGTTGGTGGAATGGCTTTATTAGTTAACAACAGATGGTGTAATCCGAAACATATTACTCTTAAGGAACAGTTTTGTAGCCCGGACATTGAGCTGTTAGCCGTTAGCCTGAGACCCTACTACTTGCCGAGGGAATTCACGGCGGCCATTGGTGTTATTGTTTACATCCCGCCCTCCGCTGATGCAAACACAGCGTGTGACGTCATCCACTCTGTTATAGCGAGGTTACAGACAGCGCATCCCAGTGCTTTCTTTACCATTTCGGGGGATTTTAACCATGCATCTCTCTCTTCAACGCTGCCCATGTTCAAACAGTTTGTGAAGTGCCCAACCAGGAATATTAAAACTCTGGACTTGTTATATGCTAATGTGAAGGACGCATACAACTCCACTGCACTCCCTCCCCTCGGTAGGTCGGATCACAACCTTGTCCACCTCACCCCACTCTACAGGCCTTTGGTCCAACAGCAGCCTGCGACCACCAGGACCATTAGGAGATGGTCCCCGGAGGCGAATGAGGCCCTACAGGACTGCTTTGAAACAACAGACTGGGATGTGCTCTGTGAGGCTCATGGGGAGGACATCGATGGACTTACTGACTGCATAACAGACTACATTAATTTTTGTGTAGACAACACTGTACCCATCAGGAAGGTACGCTGTTTCCCAAACAATAAACCACTCACCCTCACGGCTGTCCCACCCCCACTTTGCTCACAACAGCTCTGCTGAGACAATCAGTGACCCCACCTCCGCCCCTGCTCCCCCTGGACTGATCCTCAACACCCCCTTTCCCCCCACCCCCCCACCTGGGCTGGCTTTCACCACCAACCAAGTGAAGAGAAAGCTGGAGAGACCACATCAGTGGAAATCGGCGGGCCCGGATGGCATCAGCCCAAGGGTGCTTAGGGTCTGTGCTGACCAACTGTGTGGAATACTCCAGCGTCCCTTCAACCTTAGCCTGAGCCTAGAAAGGGTCCCTGTGCTGTGGAAAACATCCTGCCTCGTCCCAGTGCCCAAGAAGGCACACCCCACTGTCCTGAATGACTTCAGACCTGTAGCGCTAACATCCCACATCATGAAGACCCTGGAAAGGTTAGTCCTCGCTCACCTCAGACCCCTGGTGTGTACATCACTGGACCCCCTGCAGTTTGCATACCAGCGCAACATCGGGGTGGATGATGCAATCATCTACCTTCTGCAGAGGGCCTACTCTCACCTGGACAACGCAGGTTGCACTGTGAGGGTTATGTTTTTTGACTTCTCCAGTGCCTTCAATACCATTCAGCCCCTGCTACTGGGTGATAAGATGAGGAGGATGAAAGTGGAAGCACCCGTAGTCTCCTGGGTCACGGACTACCTGACCTGTAGGCCACAATTTGTGCGACTACAGAGCTGTGTGTCAGAACGGGCAGTTAGCAACACAGGGGCCCCCCAGGGAACGGTCCTGTCCCCCTTCCTGTTCCGACTCTACTTTCTGAGGAGGCTCAGGTCCTTCAACTTGTGCAGTAAACTACTGCATACCATCTACCAGTCTGTGGTGGCCAGTGCCATCTTTTTTGCAGTGGTGGGCTGGGGAGCAAACATCAAAGCCGGTGATGCTTCTCGGGTAAATAAGCTGATCAGGAAGGCTAGCTCTGTCCTGGGGATGAGCCTTGACACTCTAGAGGAGGTGGCGGAGAGACGGATCCTGGCCAAACTGCTGGCCATCATGGACAACGTCACCCACCCTCTGCACGCTATGGTTATGACGCAGAGGAGCACTTTCAGTCACAGACTGATCCCACCACGGTGTGCCAGAGAGCGCTACAGGAGGTCCTTCCTGCCGGCGGCTATTAGACTATATAATACCTCACCGGGGTGCTGTGCCGTCGGCAACATTGATCTGGAACTGTTGGGGTGCTAGGACCTAGTTTAACAATTATGCATCCATCCGTGAGTAACTCTGGTCCGTCAGAACTCATTCACTCAGGACCTATTTATTCATACAGGTCTGTATATACATACTCATGTACAGTTGTTATATCATATCACGTGCAATATTGCTAGTAATTCTTGGACCTAACTTACGTAGGCATTCACTCAGGAATGCATATTAGTATCCTGTCGATTGCACCTTTTCTCATTGCTTTTAGTATATTGAATGTGCAATACGTGCAGTTGTCTGTAATTAAACCCTGCGCACTAAGGACTGTATTTTAAGGGAATTACTATTATTACCCCAAATGATATCATACACACATTTAGCTATTAAAGTATCTCTTCCTGTCATTTACCTGTACAGTTTGTGTAACCATGCAAGTATTCACTGATCTGTAAATATAACTGTATACCTAACTGTACAGCTAATTTAACCATGCAAAATATTCACTTACCTGTTCATTTAACCAGTCTGTCTATTAAGTAAACTATTATTACCCTCGCTCATATCATATGCATTTTTAGCTACTGAAGTATTTCTCTGCCATCAACCTGTATAGTATAGTTAACCATCCAACATCCACCAATGTATAGTGTACATATTCAGCCAACCACTCATACTACGCAATGTCCTTTTCATAGCTTTTTTTTGCACTCCAGATATCCTGTATTTCTATACTTTTTCATACTGCCGCTCTATGTATCATGTACTGTGTATCTGTCTTTTGTGTACTTTCGTTGTGGCATTTTGCACCTGCCCTGTGTTTTGTGTAGCTGCTTGACAATGAAATTTCCCCCCCGGGGGATCAATAAAGTGCCTATCTATCTATCTATCTATCTATCTATCTATCTATCTATCTATCTATCTATCTATCTATCTATCTATCTATCTATCTATCTATCTATCTATCTATCTATCTATCTATCTAGAAACAATAGCTAATGCCCTATGACTTCATCTATAAGAGGCTATGGATGTTTATTAAGCAATAACACTTCATAATACTTCATAATACTAAAATACTAAAAAAAAAAAAAAAAAATTAGATTTCCCCCCCGGGGGATCAATAAAGTACCTATCTATCTATCTGTCCCATGTGGCACAATTGGTAGAGCGTGGTAGTGGTTGTGGGTTTGATTCCCACGGTGGACCAGTATTTATTTCACCATTTATTTAACCAGTATGAAAAAGTACAAAACATAATAATTTAATAAAATGTATATAATCCCCCAAAATGATGCAGCTAATATGATTGGTCATAAATGTAACCCAATGTAAGATCTTTCCCCATCTCTTGCAAAACAAATTGTAAATCAATGGAGTGGCATATGCAACATTATAACCCATCTCTAGTTTCACTACCAACGACAAACTAAAAAATATTTGAGAGGGAAATAAATATGTCACGTTCGGGTGTGTAGAGAGACCAAGGCGCAGCGTATCCATAGTTCGACATATTTATTAAATAAATATGTCGAACTATCGATACGCTGCGCCTTGGTCTCTCTACACACCCGAACGTGACAGAATGAACCACCACCCGACCAAGCAGCGAAAATCTGGAGAAAAGGAGAAGAAAGGAAGACAGCGGCGTAATCGTGGAAACGGAGCCCGTAGTCAACCCCAGGAAAATTTCGGGGGGGGGGGCTATGGGGGTGGTCTGGGTTTGAGGAGGACAAGCCAGTACCACTCTCCATCTGGGATACACTGTGCCCGAAATATAAATGGGGGGCGCAAAGTGTTGAAGAGGAGGAGTATTTGGAGAGACATTTTGGAGACGTTTTGGAGGAGATGTGGGAGATAGCGGAGGAAGTTGAACGGGAAATGTCGGAGTGGAATAATCCGTGTCCAGTCGCCTACTCCACTCCCATGAAAGAGCAGTCCGCTTTACCGGTGCCCAGTCGGGGTCCGGCCGTCTGCTCTACTCCAGTGCCAGAGCAGTCCGCTCCACCGGTGCCCAGTCTGGGTCCGGCCGTCTGCTACACTCCAGTGCGCCTCTCCAGTCCGGTACGTCATGTGCCTACTCCTCGCACTCGCCCTGAGGTGCGTGTCACCAGTCCGGTTCCTCCAGTTCCGGCTCCACGCACCAGGCCTCCAGTGCGCCTCTCCAGTCCGGTACGTCATGTGCCTGTTCCCCGCACTAGCCCTGAGGTGCGTGTTATTAGTCCTGTGCCACATGTGCTGACTCCACGCACCAGGCTTCCAGTGCGCGTCTCCAGTCAGGTACGTCCTGTGCCTGTTCCCCGCACTAGCCCTGAGGTGCGTGTTAGTAGTCCAGTGCCACCAGTGCCGACTCCACGCATCAGGCTTCCAGTGCGCGTCTCTAGTCCGGTACGTCCCGTGCCGACTCCCCGCACTCGACCTCCAGTGCGTGTGCCCAGCCAGGTTCCTCCAGTGCCGGCTCCACGCACCAGGCCTCCAGTGCGCTTCTCCAGTCCGGTACGTCCCGTGCCGACTCCCCGCACTCGACCTCCAGTGTGTGTGCCCAGCCAGGTTCCTCCAGTACCGGCTCCACGCACCAGGCCTCCAGTGCGCCTCTCCAGTCTGGTACGTCCCGTGACGCTCGACAGCCCGGAGCCTCCCGTGACGCTCGACAGCCCGGAGCCTCCCGTGACGCTCGACAGCCCGGAGCCTCCCGTGACGCTCGACAGCCCGGAGCCTCCCGTGACGCTCGACAGCCCGGAGCCTCCCGTGATGATTGAAAGGCCGGAGTCGCCTGCCACACCGGTGCTCAGTCCTGGCCCGGTTATTTGCCCCGCTCCATGGCCTGAACGTTTTTCCCCACCATTGTTGTTTTCAGGACCGGTGGGTTGCCCCTTTATATGGCCGGAGTCGCCTGCCACACCGGTGCTCAGTCCTGGCCCGGTTATTTGCCCCGCTCCATGGCCTGAGATTTTTTCCCCACCATTATTGTTTCCAGGACCGGTGGGTTGCCCCTTTAAATGGCCTGAATCGCCAGCCACACTGGGGCCCAGTCCGGGCCCAGTAGAAATAAGGAGGAGGACATCCACTTCGCCAGGGCCGGAACCGCCACCGGCGATGGTTTATGTTTGATGTTTTTCCCTCCCTGACCCTTCCCTCATGTTTTTGTGTTTGTTTTTCTTGCGGCCGGGAGTCCGCGCCTTTGGGGGGGGGGTAGTGTCAGGCTCTGGCCATAGAGAAGCTGTGCTTCTCTATATTTCTATGGTCAGAGTCTGGCAGATCTATTATTTCTACGTCTGTGTGGTGTTGTGTGTGGGATCCCTAATTAGAGGCAGCTGCATTGCATTACCTCTAATTAGGGATCTTACTTATATGTCTATGTTCCACTCCGTTGGCGTGGTTCATTGTTATGTTGTCTCGTGTTCGTGCTACGTGTGTCATCTTTATTATTATCATTTGTTATTTTGTATGGTTCGTCATTTAATTAAATAAATATGTCGAACTATCGATACGCTGCGCCTTGGTCTCTCTACACACCCGAACGTGACAAAATACCTTTCTTTATAGAAACAACTTTTACTCTTTCCTTGGTTATAGAAGCATTTCTATGAATGACCTCAAATTCTGTACAAAAAAATAAAATATTTACAGATGTGTTATGGGAAGTTGAGAAAAATGTCCTCTATTGACTAAACCAAAGTGAAGTTATAAATGGTTTTAGGACATACTCTCGTAAAAATACCACTTAATCTGTTCAAAGCAATAAAATATGGTCAAAGTATTTTTCATAGCAAATACTAAACGCCTCCCACTAAGGCTGTAAATATATTACACCTGTTGGAAATTAGATGGATTTTACAGCCATACCTTCCTTTATGATGACTAATCTGGTCTTTTCTTTAGAATGACAGATTCTATAAAACACATACTCAGTTACCAAAGAGGTCAAATTAAGGTTTACTGTCCGAAACCCCCAGATGGAGTTAAAGGACAACATAATACAATGCACATCTTTCTTGGCATGAGCTGCTTTTGTTTTCTCTTTTTAACATTCAGGATCTGACAAGAATAACGTTAGACCATATGTGCCAGTTTGATGTTTCTAGTACACCTGGGGTTGTCTAGTAAATTTAGCCTTGGGAGCTGAATCCAGCTCTTATGATCAGAAATAAAATGTTTAGATGATTTTTAAATATTGGGAAGACCATAATATTTAAATTTAATACCAACATTGGTTGCACAGGATGATTGCACAGGAGGCAGGCCATATATTTGAACTTCATGTTCTACTTGGTCTAAAAACTACTGTAAATGAAGAACTGTAATACACCAGTACCTTTCTTTGCAGGTGCTGGTTTGGACTTTTCTTTGGCAACTTCAGCCTCTGAATAAAATGTAAACATTTATGATGAATGACTGGCAGGTCAAATTAAAGAATTATAGAACAAATGACTACTCATAGTAAATAAATACTGTAATTTAGATATAAAACTGATTAAGAAAAATATGACTTCAATTAAATCCAATAAGATTGTCACAGAGTCACAGAAATCATAGAATAATGCACATAGATTTACACAAATAGGTTTGATGCTTGAATCAGAATTTAAAGGATAATTTAAGCAATAAGGCACGAGGGAGTGTGGTAAATGGCCAATATACCACGGCTAAGGGCTGTTCTTATGGATACAGCCCTTAGCCGTGGTATATTGGCCATATACCACAAACCCCAGAGGTGCCTTATTGCAATTATAAACTGGTTACCAACGTAATTAGAGCAGTAAAAATAAATGTTTTGTTATACCGGTGGTATACGGTCTGATATACCACGGCTGTCAGCCAATTAGCATTCAGTTCTCGAACCACCCAGTTTATAATTTAAAAGAAACAATTAACAGTGATTCACTACCTTTCTTTATATGCATTGGTTTAGCCTTCTCTTTTGGAGCCTCGGGTTCTGAATCAAAGAAGAACAACAGAAACAATAGCTAATCAAATGATTAGATGTGGACAGGTTAAATGTGATACAAATAATCATAATGCTCTATGACTTCATCTAAAAGAGGCTATGGATGATATTAAGCAAAAATACTTCATAATACTTCATAATACTAAGTCCCATGTGGCTCAGTTGGTAGAGCGTGGTAGTGGTTGTGGGTTTGATTCCCACGGTTGACCAGTATTTATTTCACTTTCATTTAACCAGTAAGAAAAAGTACAAAACATAAAACCACTCACTACTGTAGTCATTTAGCAAAATGTCTACAATCCAAACCAGTAAATATTCAATACATTTTCCTAACAATCTATCCATACCTTTCTTTGCAGGGCTCGCCTTGGTTTTCTCTTTGGCCATGGAAAGATCTAATACATAAAAAGACATTTGAAGCAAAAATGTGTCCATGATTTGTCATGAAAAAAACACCAACATAAAACCAGGTAATCAACCACATGGATGCAGCTTTTGCAAGCCAAAATGTGCCTAAAACAACATGAGTAAACAATGCAACAGTAAACATGTTGTCCCCAACAAATGATGCAGCTAATATGATTAGTCATAAATGTAACCCAATGTAAGATCTTCCCCCATCTCTTGCAAAACAAATTGTAAATCAATGGAGTGGCATATGCAACATTATAACCCATCTCTAGTTTCACTACCAACAACAAACAAAAAAATATTTGAGAGGGAAATAAATACCTTTCTTTATAGAAACAACTTTTACTCTTTCCTTGGTTATAGAAGCATTTCTATGAATGACCTCAAATTCTGTACAAAAAAATAAAATATTTACAGATGTGTTATGGGAAGTTGAGAAAAATGTCCTCTATTGACTAAACCAAAGTGAAGTTATAAATGGTTTTAGGACATACTCTCGTAAAAATACCACTTAATCTGTTCAAAGCAATAAAATATGGTCAAAGTATTTTTCATAGCAAATACTAAACGCGTCCCACTAAGGCTGTAAATATATTACACCTGTTGGAAATTAGATGGATTTTACAGCCATACCTTCCTTTATGATGACTAATCTGGTCTTTTCTTTAGAATGACAGATTCTATAAAACACATACTCAGTTACCAAAGAGGTCAAATTAAGGTTTACTGTCCGAAACCCCCAGATGGAGTTAAAGGACAACATAATACAATGCACATCTTTCTTGGCATGAGCTGCTTTTGTTTTCTCTTTTTAACATTCAGGTTCTGACAAGAATAACGTTAGACCATATGTGCCAGTTTGATGTTTCTAGTACACCTGGGGTTGTCTAGTAAATTTAGCCTTGGGAGCTGAATCCAGCTCTTATGATCAGAAATAAAATGTTTAGATGATTTTTAAATATTGGGAAGACCATAATATTTAAATTTAATACCAACATTGGTTGCACAGGATGATTGCACAGGAGGCAGGCCATATATTTGAACTTCATGTTCTACTTGGTCTAAAAACTACTGTAAATGAAGAACTGTAATACACCAGTACCTTTCTTTGCAGGTGCTGGTTTGGACTTTTCTTTGGCAACTTCAGCCTCTGAATAAAATGTAAACATTTATGATGAATGACTGGCAGGTCAAATTAAAGAATTATAGAACAAATGACTACTCATAGTAAATAAATACTGTAATTTAGATATAAAACTGATTAAGAAAAATATGACTTCAATTAAATCCTATAAGATTGTCACAGAGTCACAGAAATCATAGAATAATGCACATAGATTTACACAAATAGGTTTGATGCTTGAATCAGAATTTAAAGGATAATTTAAGCAATAAGGCACGAGGGAGTGTGGTAAATGGCCAATATACCACGGCTAAGGGCTGTTCTTATGGATACAGCCCTTAGCCGTGGTATATTGGCCATATACCACAAACCCCAGAGGTGCCTTATTGCAATTATAAACTGGTTACCAACGTAATTAGAGCAGTAAAAATAAATGTTTTGTTATACCGGTGGTATACGGTCTGATATACCACGGCTGTCAGCCAATTAGCATTCAGTTCTCGAACCACCCAGTTTATAATTTAAAAGAAACAATTAACAGTGATTCACTACCTTTCTTTATATGCATTGGTTTAGCCTTCTCTTTTGGAGCCTCGGGTTCTGAATCAAAGAAGAACAACAGAAACAATAGCTAATCAAATGATTAGATGTGGACAGGTTAAATGTGATACAAATAATCATAATGCTCTATGACTTCATCTAAAAGAGGCTATGGATGATATTAAGCAAAAATACTTCATAATACTTCATAATACTAAGTCCCATGTGGCTCAGTTGGTAGAGCGTGGTAGTGGTTGTGGGTTTGATTCCCACGGTTGACCAGTATTTATTTCACTTTCATTTAACCAGTAAGAAAAAGTACAAAACATAAAACCACTCACTACTGTAGTCATTTAGCAAAATGTCTACAATCCAAACCAGTAAATATTCAATACATTTTCCTAACAATCTATCCATACCTTTCTTTGCAGGGCTCGCCTTGGTTTTCTCTTTGGCCATGGAAAGATCTAATACATAAAAAGACATTTGAAGCAAAAATGTGTCCATGATTTGTCATGAAAAAAACACCAACATAAAACCAGGTAATCAACCACATGGATGCAGCTTTTGCAAGCCAAAATGTGCCTAAAACAACATGAGTAAACAATGCAACAGTAAACATGTTGTCCCCAACAAATGATGCAGCTAATATGATTAGTCATAAATGTAACCCAATGTAAGATCTTCCCCCATCTCTTGCAAAACAAATTGTAAATCAATGGAGTGGCATATGCAACATTATAACCCATCTCTAGTTTCACTACCAACAACAAACAAAAAAATATTTGAGAGGGAAATAAATACCTTTCTTTATAGAAACAACTTTTACTCTTTCCTTGGTTATAGAAGCATTTCTATGAATGACCTCAAATTCTGTACAAAAAAAAATATATATTTTAACAGATGTGTTGTGGGAAATTGAGAAACATTTCCTCTATTGACTAAACCAAAGTGAAGTTATAAATGGTTTTAGGACATTCTCTCGTAAAAATACCACTTAATCTGTTCAAAGCAATAAAATATGGTCAAAGTATTTTTCATAGCAAATACTAAACGCCTCCCACTAAGGCTGTAAATATATTACACCTGTTGGAAATTAAATGGATTTTACAGCCATACCTTCCTTTATGATGACTAATCTGGTCTTTTCTTTAGAAATGACAGATTCTATAAAACACATACTCAGTTACCAAAGAGGTCAAATTAAGGTTTACTGTCCGAAACCCCCAGATGGAGTTAAAGGACAACATAATACAATGCACATCTTTCTTGGCATGTGCTGCTTTTGTTTTCTCTTTTTAACGTTCAGGTTCTGACAAGAATAACGTTAGACCATATGTGCCAGTTTGATGTTTCTAGTACACCTGGGGTTGTCTAGTAAATTTAGCCTTGGGAGCTGAATCCAGCTCTTATGATCAGAAATAAAATGTTTAGATGATTTTTAAATATTGGGAAGACCATAATATTTAAATGTAATACCAACATTGGTTGCACAGGATGATTGCACAGGAGGCAGGCCATATATTTGAACTCCATGTTCTATTTGGTCTAAAAACTACTGTAAATGAAGAACTGTAATACACCAGTACCTTTCTTTGCAGGTGCTGGTTTGGACTTTTCTTTGGCAACTTCAGCCTCTGAATAAAATGTAAACATTTATGATGAATGACTAGCAGGTCAAATTAAAGCATTATAGAACAAATGACTACTCACAGTAAATAAATACTGTAATTTAGATATAAAACTGATTTAAAAAAATATTACTTCAATTAAATCATATAAGATTGTCACAGAGTCACAGAAATCATAGAATAATGCACATAGGTTTACACAAATAGGTTTGATGCATGAATCAGAATTTAAAGGATAATTTAAGCAATAAGGCACGAGGGAGTGTGGTAAATGGCCAATATACCATGGCTAAGGGCTGTTCTTATGGATACAGCCCTTAGCCGTGGTATATTGGCCATATACCACAAACCCCAGAGGTGCCTTATTGCAATTATAAACTGGTTACCAATGTAATTAGAGCAGTAAAAAATGTTTTTTTGTTATACCGGTGGTATACGGTCTGATATACCACGGCTGTCAGCCAATTAGCATTCAGGGCTCGAACCACCCAGTTTATAACTTAAAAGAAACAATTAACAGTGATTCACTACCTTTCTTTATATGCATTGGTTTAGCCATCTCTTTTGGAGCCTTGGGTTCTGAATCAAAGAAGAACAATAGAAACAATAGCTAATCAAATGATCAGATGTGGACAGGTTAAATGGGATACAAAAAATCACAATGCTCTATGACTTCATCTAAAAGAGGCTATGGATGATATTAAGCAATAACACTTCATAATACTTCATAATACTAAGTCCCATGTGGCTCAGTTGGTAGAGCGTGGTAGTGGTTGTGGGTTTGATTCCCACGGTGGACCAGTATTTATTTCACCTTTATTTAACCAGTATGAAAAAGTACAAAACATAAAACCACTCACTACTGTAGTCATTTAGCAAAATGTCTATAATCCAAAACAGTAAATATTCAATAAATTTTTCTAACAATCTATCCATACCTTTCTTTGCAGGGCTCGCCTTGGTTTTCTCTTTGGCCATGGAAAGATCTAATTCATAAAAAGACATTTGAAGCAAAAATGTGTCCATGATTTGTCATGAAAAAAACAACAACATAAACAGGTAATCAACCACATGGATGCAGCTTTTGCAAGCCAAAATGTGCCTCCAACAACATGAGTAAACAATGCAACAGTAAACATGTTGTCCCCAACAAATGATGCAGCTAATATGATTGGTCATAAATGTAACCCAATGTAAGATCTTCCCCCATCTCTTGCAAAACAAATTGTAAATCAACGGAGTGGCATATGCAACATTATAACCCATCTCTAGTTTCACTACCAACAACAAACTAAAAAATATTTGAGAGGGAAATAAATACCTTTCTTTATAGAAACAACTTTTACTCTTTCCTTGGTTATAGAAGCATTTCTATGAATGACCTCAAATTCTGTAAAAAAAAAATATATATTTTAACAGATGTGTTGTGGGAAGTTGAGAAACATTTCCTCTACTGACTAAACCAAAGTGAAGTTATAAATGGTTTTAGGACATTCTCTCGTAAAAATACCACTTAATCTGTTCAAAGCAATTAAATATGGTCAAAGTATTTTTCATAGCAAATACTAAACGCCTCCCACTAAGGCTGTAAATATATTACACCTGCTGGAAATTAGATGGATTTAACAGCCATACCTTCCTTTATGATGACTAATCTGGTCTTTTCTTTAGAAATGACAGATTCTATAAAACACATACTCAGTTACCAAAGAGGTCAAATTAAGGTTTACTGTCCGAAACCCCCAGATGGAGTTAAAGGACAACATAATACAATGCACATCTTTCTTGGCATGAGCTGCTTTTGTTTTCTCTTTTTAACGTTCAGGTTCTGACAAGAATAACGTTAGACCATATGTGCCAGTTTGATGTTTCTAGTACACCTGGGGTTGTCTAGTAAATTTAGCCTTGGGAGCTGAATCCAGCTCTTATGATCAGAAATAAAATGTTAAGATGTTTTTTAAATATTGGGAAGACCATAATATTTAAATTTAATACCAACATTGGTTGCACAGGATGATTGCACAGGAGGCAGGCCATATATTTGAACTACCTGTTCTACTTGGTCTAAAAACTACTGTAAATGAAGAACTGGAATACACCAGTACTTGGACTTTTCTTTGGCAACTTCAGCCTCTGAATAAAATGTAAACATTTATGATGAATGACTGGCAGGTCAAATTAAAGCATTATAGAACAAATGAGAACTCATAGTAAATAAATACTGTATTTTAGATATAAAACTGATTTAAAAAAATATTACTTCAATTAAATCATATAAGATTGTCACAGAGACACAGAAATCATAGAATAATGCACATAGGTTTACACAAATAGGTTTGATGCATGAATCAGAATTTAAAGAATCATTTAAGCAAAAAGGCACGAGGGAGTGTGGTAAATGGCCAATATACCACGGCTAAGGGCTGTTCTTATGGATACAGCCCTTAGCCGTGGTATATTGGCCATATACCACAAACCCCAGAGGTGCCTTATTGCAATTATAAACTGGTTACCAACGTAATTAGAGCAGTAAACATAAATGTTTTGTTAAGAATAATGCACATAGGTTTACACAAATAGGTTTGATGCATGAATCAGAATTTATATGATTATTTAAGCAATAAGTCACAAGGGGGTGTGGTAAATGGCCAATATAACACGGCTAACCCCCGAGGTGCCTTATTGCAATTATAAACTGGTTACCAACGTAATTAGAGAGTAAAAATACATGTTTTGTTATACCTGTGGTATACGGTCTGATATATCACGACTGTCAGCCAATTAGCATTCAGGGCTGGAACCACTCAGTTTATAATTTAAAAGAAACAATTAACAGTGATTCACTACCTTTTTTTATATGCATTGGTTTAGCCTTCTCTTTTGGAGCCTCGGGTTCTGAATCAATTAAGAACAATAGAAACAATAGCTAATCAATTGATCAGATGTGGACAGGTTAAATGTGATACAACAATTCATAATGCTCTATGACTTCATCTAAAAGAGGCTATGTATGATATTAAGCAATAACACTTCATAATACTTCATAATACTAAGTCCCATGTGGCTCAGTTGGTAGAACGTGGTAGTGGCTGTGGGTTTGATTCCCACGGTGGACCAGTATTTATATCACCTTTATTTAACCAGTATGAAAAAGTACAAAACATAAAACCACTCACTACTGTAGTCATTTAGCAAAATGTCTATATTCCAAATCAATAAATATTCAATAAGTTTTCCTAACAATCTATCCATACCTTTCTTTGCAGGGCTCGCCTTGGTTTTCTCTTTGGCCATGGAAAGATCTAATACATAAAAAGACATTTGAAGCAAAAATTTGTCCATGATTTGTCATGAAAAAAATAACAACATAAAACCAGGTAATCAACAACATGGCTGCAGTTTTTGTAAGCCAAAATGTGTCTACAACAACATGAGTAAAAAATGCAACAGTAAACATGTTGTCCCCCACAAATGATGCAGCTAATGGTCATAAATGTAACCCAATGTAAGGTCTTCCCCCATCTCTTGCAAAACAAATTGTAAATCAACAGAGTGGCATATGCAACATTATAACCCATCTCTAGTTTCACTACCATCGACAAACAAAAAAATATTTGAGAGGGAAATAAATACCTTTCTTCATAGAAACAACTTTGACTCTTTCCTTAGTTATAGAAGCATTTCTATGAATGACCTCAAATTCTGTAAAAAAAATATCTATATTTTAACAGATGTGTTATGGGAAGTTGAGAAAAATTTCCTCTATTGACTAAACCAAAGTGAAGTTATAAATGGTTTTAGGACATACTCTCGTAAAAATACCACTTAATCTGTTCAAAGCAATAAAATATGGTCAAAGTATTTTTCATAGGAAATACTAAACGCCTCCCACTAAGGCTGTAAATATATTACACCTGTTGGAAATTAGATGGATTGTACAGCCATACCTTCCTTTATGATGACTAATCTGGTCTTTTCTTTAGAAATGTCAGATTCTATAAAACACATACTCAGTTACCAAAGAGGTCAAATTAAGGTTTACTGTCCGAAACCCCCAGATAGAGTAAAAGGACAACATAATACAATGCACATCTTTCTTGGCATGAGCTGCTTTTGTTTTCTCTTTTAAACGTTCAGGTCTGACAAGAATAACGTTAGACCATACAGTGGGGAGAACAAGTATTTGATACACTGCTGATTTTGCAGGTTTTCCCACTTACAAAGCATGTAGAAGTCTGTCATTTTTATCATAGGTACTCCTCAACTGTGAGTGACGGAATCTAAAACAAAAATACAGAAAATCACATTGTATGATTTTTAAGTAATTAATTTGCATTTTATTGCATGACATAAGTATTTGATACATCAGAAAAGCAGAACTTAATATTTGGTACAGAAACCTTTGTTTGCAATTACAGACATCATACATTTCCTGTAGTTCTTGACCAGGTTTGCACACACTGCAGCAGGGATTTTGGCCCACTCCTCCATCCAGATCCTTCAGGTTTTGGGGCTGTCGCTGGGCAATACGGACTTTCAGCTCCCTCCAAAGATTTTCTATTGTGTTCAGGTCTGGAGACTGGCTAGGCCACTCCAGGACCTTGAGATGCTTCTTACGGAGCCACTCCTTAGTTGCCCTGGCTGTGTGTTTCGAGTCGTTGTCATGCTGGAAGACCCAGCCACGACCCATCTTCAATGGTCTTACTGAGGGAAGGAGGTTGTTGGCCAAGATCTCGCGATACATGGCCCCATCCATCCTCCCCTCAATACGGTGCAGTCGTCCTGTCCCCTTTGCAGAAAAGCATCCCCAAAGAATGATGTTTCCACCTCCATGCTTCACGGTTGGGATGGTGTTCTTGGGGTTGTACTCATCCTTCTTCTTCCTCCAAACACGGCAAGCAGAGTTTAGACCAAAAAGCTCTATTTTTGTCTCATCAGACCACATGACCTTCTCCCATTCCTCCTCTGGATCATCCAGATGGTCATTGGCAAACTTCAGACGGGCCTGGACATGCGCTGGCTTGAGCAGGGGGACCTTGCGTGCGCTGCAGGATTTTAATCCATGATGGCGTAGTGTGTTACTAATGGTTTTCTTTGAGACTGTGGTCCCAGCTCTCTTCAGGTCATTGACCAGGTCCTGCCGTATAGTTCTGGGCTGATCCCTCACCTTCCTCATGATCATTGATGCCCCACGAGGTGAGATCTTGCATGGTGCCCCAGGCCGAGGGAGATTGACCGTCATCTTGAACTTCTTACATTTTCTAATAATTGCGCCAACAGTTGTTGCCTTCTCACCAAGCTGCTTGCTTATTGTCCTGTAGCCCATCCCAGCCTTGTGCAGGTCTACAATTTTATCCCTGATGTCCTTACACAGCTCTCTGGCCTTGGCCATTGTGGAGAGGTTGGAGTCTGTTTGATTGAGTGTGTGGACAGGTGTCTTTTATACAGGTAACGAGTTCAAACAGGTGCAGTTAATACAGGTAATGAGTGGAGAACAGGAGGGCTTCTTAAAGAAAAACTAACAGGTCTGTGTTTGCCGGAATTCTTACTGGTTGGTAGGTGATCAAATACTTATGTCATGCAATAAAATGCAAATTAATTATTTAAAAATCATACAATGTGATTTTCTGGAGTTTTGTTTTAGATTCCGTCTCTCACAGTTGAAGTGTACATATGATAAAAATTACAGACCTCTACATGCTTTGTAAGTAGGAAAACCTGCAAAATCGGCAGTGTATCAAATACTTGTTCTCCCCACTGTATGTGCCAGTTTAATGTTTCTAGTACACCTGGGGTTGTCTAGTTAATTTAGCCTTGGGAGCTGAATCCAGCTCTTATGATCAGAAATAAAATGTTTAGATGATTTTTTAATATTGGGAAGACCATAATATTTAAATGTAATACCAACATTGGTTGCACAGGAGGCAGGCCATATATTTGAACTCCATGTTCTACTTGGTCTAAAAACTACTGTAAATGAAGAACTGTAATACACCAGTACCTTTCTTTGCAGGTGCTGGTTTGGACTTTTCTTTTACAACTTCAGCCTCTGAATAAAATGTAAACATTTAAGATGAAAGACTGGCAGGTCAAATAAAAGCATTATAGAACAAATGACTACTCATAGTAAATAAATACAGTATTTTGGATGTAAAACAGATTTTAAAAAATATGACTTCAATTAAATCATATAAGATTGTCACAGAGACACAGAAATCATAGAATATTGCACATAGGTTTACACAAATAGGTTTGATGCATGAATCAGAATTTATATGATTATTTAAGCAATAAGGCACGAGGGGGTGTGGTAAATTGTCAATATACCACGGCTAAGGGCTGTTCTTATGGATACAGCCCTTAGCCGTGGAATATTGGCCATATACCACAAACCCTTGAGGTGCCTTATTGCAATTATAAACTGGTTACCAATGTAATTAGAGCAGTAAAAATAAATGTTTTGTTATACCTGTGGTATACGGTCTGATATACCACGGCTGTCAGCCAATTAACATTCAGGGCTCGAACCACCCAGTTTATAATTTAAAAGAAACAATTAACAGTGATTCACTACCTTTCTTTATATGCATTGGTTTAGCCTTCTCTTTTGGAGCCTCGGGTTCTGAATCAAAGAAGAACAACAGAAACAATAGCTAATCAAATGATTAGATGTGGACAGGTTAAATGTGATACAAATAATCATAATGCTCTATGACTTCATCTAAAACAGGCTATGGATGATATTAAGCAATAACACTTCATAATACTTCATAATACTAAGTCCCATGTGGCTCAGTTGGTAGAGCGTGGTAGTGGTTTTGGGTTTGATTCCCCACGGTGGACCAGTATTTATTTCACCTTTATTTAACCAGTATGAAAAAGTACAAAACATAAAACCACTCACTACTGTAGTCATTTAGCAAAATGTCTATAATCCAAAACAGTAAATATTCAATAAATTTTTCTAACAATCTATCCATACCTTTCTTTGCAGGGCTCGCCTTGGTTTTCTCTTTGGCCATGGAAAGATCTAATTCATAAAAAGACATTTGAAGCAAAAATGTGTCCATGATTTGTCATGAAAAAAACAACAACATAAACAGGTAATCAACCACATGGATGCAGCTTTTGCAAGCCAAAATGTGCCTCCAACAACATGAGTAAACAATGCAACAGTAAACATGTTGTCCCCAACAAATGATGCAGCTAATATGATTGGTCATAAATGTAACCCAATGTAAGATCTTCCCCCATCTCTTGCAAAACAAATTGTAAATCAACGGAGTGGCATATGCAACATTATAACCCATCTCTAGTTTCACTACCAACAACAAACTAAAAAATATTTGAGAGGGAAATAAATACCTTTCTTTATAGAAACAACTTTTACTCTTTCCTTGGTTATAGAAGCATTTCTATGAATGACCTCAAATTCTGTAAAAAAAAAATATATATTTTAACAGATGTGTTGTGGGAAGTTGAGAAACATTTCCTCTACTGACTAAACCAAAGTGAAGTTATAAATGGTTTTAGGACATTCTCTCGTAAAAATACCACTTAATCTGTTCAAAGCAATTAAATATGGTCAAAGTATTTTTCATAGCAAATACTAAACGCCTCCCACTAAGGCTGTAAATATATTACACCTGCTGGAAATTAGATGGATTTTACAGCCATACCTTCCTTTATGATGACTAATCTGGTCTTTTCTTTAGAAATGACAGATTCTATAAAACACATACTCAGTTACCAAAGAGGTCAAATTAAGGTTTACTGTCCGAAACCCCCAGATGGAGTTAAAGGACAACATAATACAATGCACATCTTTCTTGGCATGAGCTGCTTTTGTTTTCTCTTTTTAACGTTCAGGTTCTGACAAGAATAACATTAGACCATATGTGCCAGTTTGATGTTTCTAGTACACCTGGGGTTGTCTAGTAAATTTAGCCTTGGGAGCTGAATCCAGCTCTAATGATCAGAAATAAAATGTTAAGATGTTTTTTAAATATTGGGAAGACCATAATATTTAAATTTAATACCAACATTGGTTGCACAGGATGATTGCACAGGAGGCAGGCCATATATTTGAACTACCTGTTCTACTTGGTCTAAAAACTACTGTAAATGAAGAACTGGAATACACCAGTACTTGGACTTTTCTTTGGCAACTTCAGCCTCTGAATAAAATGTAAACATTTATGATGAATGACTGGCAGGTCAAATTAAAGCATTATAGAACAAATGAGAACTCATAGTAAATAAATACTGTATTTTAGATATAAAACTGATTTAAAAAAATATTACTTCAATTAAATCATATAAGATTATCACAGAGACACAGAAATCATAGAATAATGCACATAGGTTTACACAAATAGGTTTGATGCATGAATCAGAATTTAAAGAATCATTTAAGCAAAAAGGCACGAGGGAGTGTGGTAAATGGCCAATATACCACGGCTAAGGGCTGTTCTTATGGATACAGCCCTTAGCCGTGGTATATTGGCCATATACCACAAACCCCAGAGGTGCCTTATTGCAATTATAAACTGGTTACCAACGTAATTAGAGCAGTAAACATAAATGTTTTGTTAAGAATAATGCACATAGGTTTACACAAATAGGTTTGATGCATGAATCAGAATTTATATGATTATTTAAGCAATAAGTCACAAGGGGGTGTGGTAAATGGCCAATATAACACGGCTAACCCCCGAGGTGCCTTATTGCAATTATAAACTGGTTACCAACGTAATTAGAGAGTAAAAATACATGTTTTGTTATACCTGTGGTATACGGTCTGATATATCACGACTGTCAGCCAATTAGCATTCAGGGCTGGAACCACTCAGTTTATAATTTAAAAGAAACAATTAACAGTGATTCACTACCTTTTTTTATATGCATTGGTTTAGCCTTCTCTTTTGGAGCCTCGGGTTCTGAATCAATTAAGAACAATAGAAACAATAGCTAATCAATTGATCAGATGTGGACAGGTTAAATGTTATACAACAATTCATAATGCTCTATGACTTCATCTAAAAGAGGCTATGGATGATATTAAGCAATAACACTTCATAATACTTCATAATACTAAGTCCCATGTGGCTCAGTTGGTAGAACGTGGTAGTGGCTGTGGGTTTGATTCCCACGGTGGACCAGTATTTATATCACCTTTATTTAACCAGTATGAAAAAGTACAAAACATAAAACCACTCACTACTGTAGTCATTTAGCAAAATGTCTATATTCCAAATCAATAAATATTCAATAAGTTTTCCTAACAATCTATCCATACCTTTCTTTGCAGGGCTCGCCTTGGTTTTCTCTTTGGCCATGGAAAGATCTAATACATAAAAAGACATTTGAAGCAAAAATTTGTCCATGATTTGTCATGAAAAAAATAACAACATAAAACCAGGTAATCAACAACATGGCTGCAGTTTTTGTAAGCCAAAATGTGTCTACAACAACATGAGTAAAAAATGCAACAGTAAACATGTTGTCCCCCACAAATGATGCAGCTAATGGTCATAAATGTAACCCAATGTAAGGTCTTCCCCCATCTCTTGCAAAACAAATTGTAAATCAACAGAGTGGCATATGCAACATTATAACCCATCTCTAGTTTCACTACCATCGACAAACAAAAAAATATTTGAGAGGGAAATAAATACCTTTCTTCATAGAAACAACTTTGACTCTTTCCTTAGTTATAGAAGCATTTCTATGAATGACCTCAAATTCTGTAAAAAAAATATCTATATTTTAACAGATGTGTTATGGGAAGTTGAGAAAAATTTCCTCTATTGACTAAACCAAAGTGAAGTTATAAATGGTTTTAGGACATACTCTCGTAAAAATACCACTTAATCTGTTCAAAGCAATAAAATATGGTCAAAGTATTTTTCATAGGAAATACTAAACGCCTCCCACTAAGGCTGTAAATATATTACACCTGTTGGAAATTAGATGGATTGTACAGCCATACCTTCCTTTATGATGACTAATCTGGTCTTTTCTTTAGAAATGTCAGATTCTATAAAACACATACTCAGTTACCAAAGAGGTCAAATTAAGGTTTACTGTCCGAAACCCCCAGATAGAGTAAAAGGACAACATAATACAATGCACATCTTTCTTGGCATGAGCTGCTTTTGTTTTCTCTTTTAAACGTTCAGGTCTGACAAGAATAACGTTAGACCATACAGTGGGGAGAACAAGTATTTGATACACTGCTGATTTTGCAGGTTTTCCCACTTACAAAGCATGTAGAAGTCTGTCATTTTTATCATAGGTACTCCTCAACTGTGAGTGACGGAATCTAAAACAAAAATACAGAAAATCACATTGTATGATTTTTAAGTAATTAATTTGCATTTTATTGCATGACATAAGTATTTGATACATCAGAAAAGCAGAACTTAATATTTGGTACAGAAACCTTTGTTTGCAATTACAGACATCATACATTTCCTGTAGTTCTTGACCAGGTTTGCACACACTGCAGCAGGGATTTTGGCCCACTCCTCCATCCAGATCCTTCAGGTTTTGGGGCTGTCGCTGGGCAATACGGACTTTCAGCTCCCTCCAAAGATTTTCTATTGTGTTCAGGTCTGGAGACTGGCTAGGCCACTCCAGGACCTTGAGATGCTTCTTACGGAGCCACTCCTTAGTTGCCCTGGCTGTGTGTTTCGAGTCGTTGTCATGCTGGAAGACCCAGCCACGACCCATCTTCAATGCTCTTACTGAGGGAAGGAGGTTGTTGGCCAAGATCTCGCGATACATGGCCCCATCCATCCTCCCCTCAATACGGTGCAGTCGTCCTGTCCCCTTTGCAGAAAAGCATCCCCAAAGAATGATGTTTCCACCTCCATGCTTCACGGTTGGGATGGTGTTCTTGGGGTTGTACTCATCCTTCTTCTTCCTCCAAACACGGCAAGCAGAGTTTAGACCAAAAAGCTCTATTTTTGTCTCATCAGACCACATGACCTTCTCCCATTCCTCCTCTGGATCATCCAGATGGTCATTGGCAAACTTCAGACGGGCCTGGACATGCGCTGGCTTGAGCAGGGGGACCTTGCGTGCGCTGCAGGATTTTAATCCATGATGGCGTAGTGTGTTACTAATGGTTTTCTTTGAGACTGTGGTCCCAGCTCTCTTCAGGTCATTGACCAGGTCCTGCCGTATAGTTCTGGGCTGATCCCTCACCTTCCTCATGATCATTGATGCCCCACGAGGTGAGATCTTGCATGGTGCCCCAGGCCGAGGGAGATTGACCGTCATCTTGAACTTCTTACATTTTCTAATAATTGCGCCAACAGTTGTTGCCTTCTCACCAAGCTGCTTGCTTATTGTCCTGTAGCCCATCCCAGCCTTGTGCAGGTCTACAATTTTATCCCTGATGTCCTTACACAGCTCTCTGGCCTTGGCCATTGTGGAGAGGTTGGAGTCTGTTTGATTGAGTGTGTGGACAGGTGTCTTTTATACAGGTAACGAGTTCAAACAGGTGCAGTTAATACAGGTAATGAGTGGAGAACAGGAGGGCTTCTTAAAGAAAAACTAACAGGTCTGTGAGAGCCGGAATTCTTACTGGTTGGTAGGTGATCAAATACTTATGTCATGCAATAAAATGCAAATTAATTATTTAAAAATCATACAATGTGATTTTCTTGAGTTTTGTTTTAGATTCCGTCTCTCACAGTTGAAGTGTACATATGATAAAAATTACAGACCTCTACATGCTTTGTAAGTAGGAAAACCTGCAAAATCGGCAGTGTATCAAATACTTGTTCTCCCCACTGTATGTGCCAGTTTAATGTTTCTAGTACACCTGGGGTTGTCTAGTTAATTTAGCCTTGGGAGCTGAATCCAGCTCTTATGATCAGAAATAAAATGTTTAGATGATTTTTTAATATTGGGAAGACCATAATATTTAAATGTAATACCAACATTGGTTGCACAGGAGGCAGGCCATATATTTGAACTCCATGTTCTACTTGGTCTAAAAACTACTGTAAATGAAGAACTGTAATACACCAGTACCTTTCTTTGCAGGTGCTGGTTTGGACTTTTCTTTTACAACTTCAGCCTCTGAATAAAATGTAAACATTTAAGATGAAAGACTGGCAGGTCAAATAAAAGCATTATAGAACAAATGACTACTCATAGTAAATAAATACAGTATTTTGGATGTAAAACAGATTTTAAAAAATATGACTTCAATTAAATCATATAAGATTGTCACAGAGACACAGAAATCATAGAATATTGCACATAGGTTTACACAAATAGGTTTGATGCATGAATCAGAATTTATATGATTATTTAAGCAATAAGGCACGAGGGGGTGTGGTAAATTGTCAATATACCACGGCTAAGGGCTGTTCTTATGGATACAGCCCTTAGCCGTGGAATATTGGCCATATACCACAAACCCTTGAGGTGCCTTATTGCAATTATAAACTGGTTACCAATGTAATTAGAGCAGTAAAAATAAATGTTTTGTTATACCTGTGGTATACGGTCTGATATACCACGGCTGTCAGCCAATTAACATTCAGGGCTCGAACCACCCAGTTTATAATTTAAAAGAAACAATTAACAGTGATTCACTACCTTTCTTTATATGCATTGGTTTAGCCTTCTCTTTTGGAGCCTCGGGTTCTGAATCAAAGAAGAACAACAGAAACAATAGCTAATCAAATGATTAGATGTGGACAGGTTAAATGTGATACAAATAATCATAATGCTCTATGACTTCATCTAAAAGAGGCTATGGATGTTTTTAAGCAATAACACTTTATAATGCTTCATAATACTAAGTCCCATGTGGCTCAGTTGGTAGAGCGTGGTAGTGGTTGTGGGTTTGATTCGCACGGTGGATCAGTATTTATTTCACCTTTATTTAACCAGTATGAAAAAGTACAAAACATAAAACCACTCACTACTTTAGTCATTTTTAAAAAAAAATTCTATAATCCAAATCAGTAAATATTCAATAAATCTTCCTAACAATCTATCCACACCTTTCTTTGCAGGGCTCGCCTTGGTTTTCTCTTTGGCCATGGAAAGATCTAATACATAAAAAGACATTTGAAGCAAAAATGTGTCCATGATTTGTCATGAAAAAAACAACAACATAAAACCAGGTAATCAACCACATGGCTGCAGTTTTTGCAAGCCAAAATGTGCCTCCAACAACATGAGTAAACAATGCAAGAGTAAACATGTTGTCCCCAACAAATGATGCAGCTAATATGATTGGTCATAAATGTAACCCAATGTAAGATCTTCCCCAATCTCTTGCAATGGAGTGGCATATGCAACATTATAACCCATCTCTAGTTTCACTACCAACGACAAACTAAAAAATATTTGAGAGGGAAATAAATACCTTTCTTCATAGAAACAACTTTGACTCTTTCCTTGGTTATAGAAGCATTTCTATGAATGACCTCAAATTCTGTACAAAAAAAAAGTTTTTTACAGATGTGTTATGGGAAGTTGAGAAAAATGTCCTCTGTTGACTAAACCAAAATGAATTTATAAATGGTTTTAGGACATACTCTCATAAAAATACCACTTAATCTGTTCAAAGCAGTAAAATATGGTCAAAGTATTTTTCATAGCAAATACTAAACGCCTCCCACTAAGGCTGTAAATATATTACACCTGTTGGAAATTAGATGGATTTTACAGCCATACCTTCCTTTATGATGACTAATCTTGTATTTTCTTTAGAAATGTCAGATTCTATAAAACACATACTCAGTTACCAAAGAGGTCAAATTAAGGTTTACTGTCTGAAACCCTCAGATGGAGTTAAAGGACAGCATAATACAATGCACATCTTTCTTGGCATGAGCTGCTTTTGTTTTCTATTTTTAACGTTCAGGTTCTGACAAGAATAACGTTAGACCATATGTGCCAGTTTGATGTTTCTAGTACACCTGGGGTTGTCTAGTAAATTTAGCCTTGGGAGCTGAATCCAGCTCTTATGATCAGAAATAAAATGTTTAGATGTTTTTTAAATATTGGGAAGACCATAATACTTAAATGTAATACCAACATTGGTTGCACAGGAGGCAGGCCATATATTTGAACTCCCTGTTCTAAATAGAAAAACTACTGTAAATGAAGTACTGTAATACACCAGTACCTTTCTTTGCAATTGCTGGTTTGGACTTTTCTTTGGCAACTTCAGCCTCTGAATAAAATGTAAACATTTAAGATGAAATAAATACTGTATTTTAGATCTAAAACAGATTACAAAAAATATTACTGCAATACCTTTCTTAGCTAGTGCTGGTTTTGTCTTGTCTTTTACAGTTTTCACTTTCTTCGGATGAACTGGTCTAGTCTTTTCTTTAACAACCTCAGCATCTATGTCAAATATTGAAAAGAACATACATGCAGTATAAGATTATTTAATTGGATAATATGATATAGATTATACAATAAATTATTGTATAGATTACGTATGTTCTTAAATGTAATATACTGCTTATCAAGCCTGCATTACAGGAAACACAATTATTTGCTACCTTTCTTTTCTGGAGCTAGTTTGGCCTTTTCTTCTGCTTCAGCATCTAAAATCAGAAAAAAATATATCTTCTATCATACAATACAGTCTTACCTGATTCAGACTATATGGCCAAGCCAAACTGTACTGTGCTCGTTCAGATATTTTATTTTCACATTGTCCTTTCCAGCACAGTTCCCAAGAAAGAACAATTATATCAGTACCTTTTTTTGCAGGTTCTGGTTTGGCTTGTTCCTTAGTTTCCTTGGGCTCTAATCAAACACATACAGTAAAGGTTCAGACTGCAATTAATTCAAACCAGTGGTGAGTAATTGGTTGAGAGAGAAATAAAGTACACTCTGTGGCAGACATCTATTTACAGTAAGACTAACATTTTTTCGTTTTAAGTCTAAAGAAAAAAGTTATCCATACCTTTATCTGATGAAGCTGCTTTGGTTTTTTCTTTGTGAACTTCAGCTTCTAAAACAATAATTGGACAAGACACAAAATGTATCTCAAGAATTTGACAATTTCTTTCTTTCTTTGAAAGAGTTGGTTTGGTCTTCTCATTGGTAAATTCAGCTTCTAAGTAAAAATTGGGATTTTCTGTTAAAACAAGAACATTTGTTAATTCCTAACTGAATTTATATTTGTCAAAGTGAAAAGCAAAACATTTGAAAACAATAATAAACTTTATTTACAAGGGCAGGGTTAACCTTGTATTTGGCCTTTTCATTGATATGTTTAGTCTCTATTGAATTTAGAACACATTGTAAACACTGAAACAAACACAAAATATGCAGTGATTAAATAAATTAAAAACAAAACAAAAAAAGGCTTGTCTTTGGAAACAGCATCTAAATGCAACACGAATGGGCCAATTGTTTTTATGAAACTCACTTTATAATACAAGCACTTGATAATTCACTTAAATGCTGCTTTGCAGGATCTACTTCTTTGGCACGTTCAGCCTTGATTAAGCTCTATCAAATGACATATTAACCAAAGCTTTAAAACATTTGTACCTTTTTTTGCATGGGCTGATTTCACATGTTCTTTAATAACTGCAGCATCTGAATTGAATACAACATAAATGTGTTTCTCTATGAATATAGAAAGACAAAAATGTTTCTCTATGATTATGTACGGTTTGTAATATTATATTAGTTGTGGAAAGAGTCAATACAGTCTGTTAGCTTCATTTGCAGGAGTTGGTCTGTTTTTTTCTTCGGAAACTTCATCTTCTAAGATCACATACAACAGTCTTTACAATAAGATCTTGATAGAATGTTTTATAAATAGCATAAAATGGACAAATAGGCCTGCCTACTTATTTTTGGAATAAATGGAAACTGTATAATTCAAAAATAATTTGCTACCTTTCTTTTCTGGAGTTAGTTTGGCCTTTTCTTTTGCTTCAGCATCTAAATAGAAAAAAATATTTAATAAAATATACCTTTTATCATACAATACAGTCTTACCTGATTCAGACTATATGGCCAAGCCAAACTGTGCAGTGCTCGTTCTGATATTTCTTTTCACATTGTCCCTATGGTTGATAACTGGCCAGACCAGTATACTGTAGGTTGGCTTGGCTCAGTAGTGTGAAAAAGGCTTATGTGGTACACAAATACTACTTTGCACCTTTCTTTGATGTAGCTGCTTTGGTTTTTTCTTTGGGAACTTCAGCTTCTGAAACAATCATTGGACAAGACACAACATTAATCTCAAGAATTGGGCCATTATCCATTTGATACAAGAAAAAAAATTCCTATATGTACCTTTTTTTGCAGGTTCTGGTTTGGCTTTTTCCTTAGTTTCCTTGGGCTCTAATCAAACAAGAATAGTAACATATACAGCAAAGGTTCAGACCACAATTCAATCAAACCCATACTGAGTAATTGGTTGAGAGACATAAAGTACACTCTGTGGCAGACATCTATTTACAGTAAGACTAATGTTTTTTTCTAAATAAAAAAAGTTATCCATACCTTTCTTTGATGAAGCTGCTTTGGGAACTTCAGCTTCTAAAACAATCATTGGACAAGACACAAAATTTATCTCTAGAATTGGGCCATTTCATTCTTTCTTCTCAAGAGCTGGTTTGGTCTTCTCATTAGTAACTTCATCTTCAAGTAAAAATAGTGAATTTATGTTAAAACAAGAATAACATTTTGTCATTCCTAACTCTGAATGTACAGTTGAAGTCAGAAGTTTACATACACTTAGGTAAAAGTCATTAAAACTCATTTTTCAACCACTCCACAGATTTCATGTTAACAAACTATAGTTATGGCAAGTCGGTTAGGACATCTACTTTGTGCATGACACAAGTAATTCTTCCAACAATTGTTTACAGACAGATTATTTCACTTATAATTCACTATATCACAATTCCAGTGGGTGAGAAGTTTACATACACTAAGTTGACTGTGCCTTTAAACAGCTTGGAAAATTACAGAAAATGATTGTAAACCTCTACAAGTCTGGTTCATCCTTGGGAGCAATTTCCAAACGCCTGAAGGTACCACGTTCATCTGTACAAACAGTAGTACGCAAGTATAAACACCATGGGACCACGCAGCCGTCATACCGCTCAGGAAGGAGACGAGTTCTGTCTCCTAGAGATTAACGTATTTTGGTGCGAAAAGTGCAAATGAATCCCAGAACAATAGCAAAGGTACTTGTGAAGATGCTGGAGGAAGCAGGTACAAAAGTATCTATGTCCACAGTAAAACGAGTCCTTTATCGATATAACCTGAAAGGCCACTCAGCAAGGAAGAAGCCACTGCTCCAAAACTACCATAAAAAAGCCAGACTACGGTTTGCAACTGCACATAAAAACGTTAGTCTTACTTTTTGGAGAAATGTCCTCTGGTCTGATGAAACAAAAATAGAACTGTTTGGCCATAATGACCATTGTTATGTTTGGAGGAAAAAGGGGGAGGCTTGCAAGCCGAAGAACACTCTGTGTAACTCTGTGTTGTTTTTTTGTCGCACTGCTTTGCTTTTTTTTATCCAAATGGGTCAGATCAGGTTTGCAATGAATACACTTCAGCCAGACCCTCTCCCACCCGCAAAGGGGGAGGAGGGAAGTGTGGGGGGTTTGACATCTCACGCCCTATTGTAAATTAAAGGAGAAGAAGGCTCTCTCTCCCACTCCAGTTTTAACCAAAGGAATGTGCTTTGTTGACAGACTTTTCCCACCAAAACTCTAACACATTCAAAAGGTGAATACTGGAAAAATATTTCTAACGTAAGAAGGTGGGTAATGGACAGAGGAGGTCTATAGAACGATAACATCAATTGGGAAAGGTCTTTATTTCTGGCGATTTTGAGCCTGTAATCAAACCCACAAATGCTGATGCTCCAGATTCTCAACTAGTCTAAAGATGGACAGTTTTATTGCTTCTTTAATCAGCACAACACTTTGCAGTTGAGCAAACATAATTGCAAAAGGGTTTTCTAATGATCAATTAGCCTTTTAAAATGATCAACTTGGATTAGTTAACACAACGTGCCATTGGAACACAGGAGTGATGGTCGCTGATAATGGGCCTCTGTACACCTATGTAGATATTCCATTAAAAATCAGCCGTTTCCAGCTACAACAGTCATTTACAACATTAACAATGTCTACACTGTATTTCTGATCAATTTGATGCTATTTTAATGGACAGAAAATTAGATTTTCTTTGAAAAACAAGGACATTTCTAAGTGACCCCAAACTTTTGAACGGTAGTGTATATGTCGATATTATATTCTGTAGCAGATCCCAGTCCGTGTGATCAAAACAATCTTGAAGCGTGGATTCCGAATAGTCACACCAGCGTCGAATAGTCCTGAGCACAGGTGCTTTCTGTTTGAGTTTCTGCCTATAGGAAGGGAGGAGCAAGATGGAGTCGTAGTCAGATTTGCCGAAAGGAGGGCGGCGGAGGGCTTATATGCATTCCGGAAGTTGGTGTAGCAGTGGTCGAAAGTTTTAGCAGCGTGAGTACTACAATCGATATGTTGATGGAACTTTGAGTGCCTTTTCCTCAAATTTGCTTTGTTAAAATCCCAGCTATAATAAATACAGCCTCAGGATATGTGGTTTCCAGTTTGCATAAAGTCCAGTGAAGTTCTTTGAGGGCTGTCGTGGTATCGGCTTGAGGAGGTGATATAGACAGCTGTGGCTATTATTGACGAAAATTATCTAGGGAGATAATACGGTCGCCATTTGACTGTGAGGTATTCTAGGTCAGGTGAACAGAGAGACTACAGTTCCTGTATGTTATCACTGTCACGGTGCGTAGTATTGAAGGGACGATATACGGAGCGCTGGTGAAGTGTCATCCTTTTTATTGAATGAGGTTTTCTCACGGGGCATTCAATAAATAAGGAGAGTGAAAAAATATAACTAATAACAAAAACACAGTGACTTACGTGCTACTTGCAGTGCAGACAAACGAACAATGATCCACACACAGGTGGAAATGTGAGGAGCTTAAATACACTCCCCAATCAGAGACAACGCTAGACAGCTGTCTCTGATTGGGGATGATAATCTCCCTAATAAGTGTGTGAGGACTTGGTTGTGTGCCTCTCTCCTCCCCTAGGTGGGAGTAAGAGGCCTTACCACAACCAAGCCCTCACAGTACCCCCCCCCTAAGGTGCGGACTCCCGATCGCACACAAATACACCCCCCTCTCCTGAAAAAAAAATGTCCAAAAACTAGGGGGGACATGGCGGGGTACTGAGGTGGTTGCTGGTGGAGGCTCCGGTTCCGGTTCCGGGCGTGGCACAGGCTGTGAGAGTAGCTTCCCTCCTACCTCTCTGTTGCACGCCCGGTCCGGTCCGGACCCCGGCGCGATGGTTCCGCCCTCAGTACTCCCGCCATCCACCAAGTCCTGTCTGGACCCTGGTGTGGGAGCCCTCGACCCTGTAGAGGGGCTGACAACCGGCCCCGGACTGGGCACCGGTGGAGCGGACTGCTCCGGCACTGGAGCGACGCAGACGACCAGCCCCGGACTGGGCACCGGTGGAGCGGACCGCTCTGGCGCTGTAATAGAGCAGACTGCTGGACCCGGATGTGGCTCTGGTAGAGGTTCAGGTCTGCTCACCTTCACCTGAGGTCTCGGGCTGCTGACCTTCCCCGGAGGTCTCGGGCTGCTGACCTTCCCCGGAGGTCTCGGGCTGCTGACCTTCTCCGGAGGTCTCGGGCTGCTGACCTTCTCCGGAGGTCTCGGGCTGCTGACCTTCCCCGGAGGTCTCGGGCTGCTGACCTTCTCCGGAGGCCTCGGGCTGCTGACCTTCACCGGAGGCCTCGGGCTGCTGACCTTCACAGGAGGCCTCGGGCTGCTGACCTTCTCCGGAGGTCTCGGGCTGCTGACCTTCACCGGAGGCCTTGGGCTGCTGACCTTCTCCGGAGGTCTCGGACAGCTGACCTTCACCGAAGACCTTGGGTTGGACGCCGTGCCCACCCTGGGCACCGACGGAGAGGTGGTTTTCAGCCCTGCCGTAGGTCTGGCTGTCTGTCCCAGACTGGGCGCCGACACGCTATGGAGCTCCTGCTCCACAGCGGGACTGAACGTCGTGCCCACCCTGGGCACCGACGCAGAGGTGGTTTCCAGCCCTGTGGTTGGGCTGGCTGTCGGCCCCAGACTGGGCACCGACACGCTATGGAGCTCCTGCTCCACAGCGGGACTGAACGTCGTGCCCACCCTGGGCACCGACGCAGAGGTGGTTTCCAGCCCTGTGGTTGGGCTGGCTGTCGGCCCCAGACTGGGCACCGACACGCTATGGAGCTCCTGCTCCACAGCGGGACTGAACGTCGTGCCCACCCTGGGCACCGACGCAGAGATGGTCTCCAGCCCTGTGGTTGGGCTGGCTGTCGGCCCCAGACTGGGCACCGACACGCTATGGAGCTCCTGCTCCACAGCGGGACTGAACGTCGTGCCCACCCTGGGCACCGACGCGGAGATGGTTTCCAGCCCTGTGGTTGGGCTGGCTGTCGGCCCCAGACTGGGCACCGACGCGCTATGGAGCTCCTGCTCCACAGCAGGACTGAACGTCGTGCCCACCCTGGGCACCGACGCAGAGATGGTTTCCAGCCCTCTGGTGGGGCTGGCTGTCGGCCCCAGACTGGGCACCGACACGCTATGGAGCTCCTGCTCCACAGCGGGGCTGAACGTTGTGCCCACCCTGGGCACCGACGCAGAGATGGTATCCAGCCCTGTGTTTGGGCTGGCTGTCGGCCCCAGACTGGGCACCGACGCGCTATGGAGCTCCTGCTCCACAGCGGGGCTGAACGTCGTGCCCACCCTGGGCACCGACGCAGAGATGGTCTCCAACCCCAGAGCTGTGCTGACGACCGTAGCTGTAGCCTCCGTGCGAGGAGTAGGCACGGGGCGAACTGGACTGGGGGAACGCACCACTGGTCTGATGCGAGGCGCAGGCACGGGCCGTACCGGGCTGGGGAAACGCACCGTTGGGTTGGTGCGTTTAGCTGGCACGGGTCGCACCGGGCTGGAGACACGCACCATAGGGCTGGTGCGCGGAGCAGGCGCGGGCCGTACCGGGCTGGGGAAACGCACCGTTGGGTTGGTGCGTTTAGCTGGTACGGGTCGCACCGGGCTAATGTTGCGCACCGATGGTTTGGTGCGCAGAGTCGGTCTCCTCTTCCTCCGACTCTGGACCGGCGCTGGAGGCAACGGACTGGGAACTGGCGCTGGAGCACGACTGTCCCTGTCGTGCCTACTCCACCGCCAATCCCCATCCTGTGAGGGTTCTTCCGGGAACCCCCACGAGTGAGGGAACAGAAGCACATCGTCGTCGTCTTCCTCCGACTCCTCTCTGTACTCCTGCTCCCACGGCTGTAGGGGCTCCTCCTGGAACCCCCACGAGTGCAGTGGTCGGGGCTCTTCTCCCTCGATCCCCGACCACCCCCATAGCCCCCCCCCCAAAATCAGTTTGGGGGTTTTTCTGGGCTCCAGGCTGGTCCTCAACTTTAGCCCGGTGACGTTTTCCCCGTCTACAGCGCCTCTGCTGCTCCGGACCCCAGCCTTCCTCCACCGAGCGATAGTAAGAGTGTTCCTCCTCGGTAATTTTCCCCATACCGAGGAGGATATCTCCTAACGTAATCCCCCGTTGCGTCCCAGGGTGGTGGATCATTCTGTCACGGTGCGTAGTATTGAAGGGACGATATACGAAGCGCTGGTGAAGTGTCATCCTTTTTATTGAATGAGGTTTTCTCACAAGGCATTCAATAAATAAGGAGAGTGAAAAAATATAACTAATAACAAAAACACAGTGACTTACGTGCTGCTTGCAGTGCAGACAAACGAACAATGATCCACACACAGGTGGAAATGTGAGGAGCTTAAATACACTCCCCAATCAGAGACAACGCTAGACAGCTGTCTCTGATTGGGGATGATAATCTCCCTAATAAGTGTGTGAGGACTTGGTTGTGTGCCTCTCTCCTCCCCTAGGTGGGAGTAAGAGGCCTTACCACAACCAAGCCCTCACAATCACAATTACTCCATGAGTCGTTAATCATAAAACATATACCTCCGCCCTTCTGCTTCCCGGAGAGGTATTCATTCCTGTCAGTGCGATGAACTGAGAACCCAACTGGCTGTGCGGACTCCGACAGAATATCCAGAGAGAGCCATGTTTCCGTGAAACAGAGTATGTTACAATGCCTGATATATCTCTGGAAAGCAACCCTCGCCTTGAACTCGTCAACTTTATTATCCAGAGACTGAACATTAGCGAGTAATAGTGGTGGGTGGTGTACACGCCTCATAAGTCGGACCAGAAGACCGCTGCGAGTACCTCTCCTCCTCCGGCGTTGTTTTGGGTATCAGTTCAGTTGCCCTGGGGATAACAAACAAAGGATCTTCTTCGGGAAAGTCGTGTTCCTGGTCGTAATGCTGGTGAGTTACCACCAGTCTGATATCCAATAGTTCTTCCCGGCTGTATGTAATAAAACAAAATATTTTCTGTGCTAATAACGTGAGAAATAGTACATAAAAATAAAGTTTCCTAGGAGCTAGACAAAAGGCAGCCATCTCTGTTGGCGCCATTTTTCAGAGTACTGAAGAACAAACAAAATCATGTTTTAACATTTTAGTGGCTATTGATGTGTTTGTTTTTTGCTTAGTGACATTGCGAATATTATCTTTATTACATTTGTGGTGAGAAAAACTGAATTTGCGCATTCACAAATACAGAGCCTCAGAAATAAATACCATGTCACGGATTAGGAGGAGCCACTTCCAAAAACATTTTAATTTTGTTTTGCAGGAGCTACTTCTTTGACACGTTCAGCCTCTATCAAGCTCAATCAAATTAGAAATGTTAAAAAAATTACAAATAGCGTAATAACCGTAAATTTGAAAACATTCTTACCTTTCTTTGCAGGGGCTGATTTCACCTTTTCTTTAATAACTGCAGCATCTGAATAAAAGGAAAAGGGAAAGGGGGATACTAGTCAGTTGTACAACTGAATCCATTCAACTGAAATGTGTCTTCCGCATTTAACCCAACCCCTCTGAAGCAGAGAGGTGCGGGATACAACATAAATGTGTTTTTCTATGAATATAGCAAGACCAAAATGTGTCTCTATGATTATGTATTGTCTGAAATATTATATTAGTTGTAGAAAAGGTCTAAATACATTCTGTTACCTTTATTAGTATTTTAATATGTGCATGTACTGTATATACAGTCCTATTGCCTCTGATATGGCAGACTCACTAAACACAAATGCTTCATTTGTAAATGATGCCTGAGTGTTGGATTGTGTCCCTGGCTATCGGTAAATAATTTTTTTTAAATAAAATGTTTCTGTCTCATTTGCTTAATATAAGGAATTTTAAATGATTTATACTTTTACTTATGATACTTAAGTATATTTTTGCAATTACATTTACTTTTGTTACTTAAGTACATTTAAAACCAAATACGTTTAGACTTTTACTCAAGTAGTATTTTACTGGGTGATGTTCACTTTTACTTAAATCATTTTCTATTAAGGTATCTTTACTTTTACTGAAGTATGACAATTGGGTACTTTTTCCACTAGATGCAGTTTGGAACTCGGTAGTGAGTGTTACAATCGATCCTATGACGGTGCCACGTTGAAAGTCACTCAGCTCTTCATTAAGGCCATTCTACTGCCAGTGTTTGTCTATGGAGATTGCATGGTTGTGTGCTCTATTTTATACACCTGTCAGCAACGGGTGTGGCTGAAATTGTCGAATCCACTAATTTGAAGGGGTATCCACATACTTTTGTATATACAGAGTATTTGATGCAGGTATTTACCTTGCAACATGTATTGTCATTGACTAGAACAACATGTAATTGATTGAGCTATGCAACTGTGTACCAGTGTTTTTGTACCCCTCTACTAGCTAGCTAGATGGGGCAGTCCAGCCTCAGAGAGGCAGTCCGTTCTGTATGCCTTCTTGACTTCGATAGAATGTGTTGTAAAGCATTTGTGCATGTACATTGGTAACTGTCATAGCTATCTTACTATCTAATTTAGCTAGCTAGCTCATCAACCAGTATTTTCTTTACGATTTCTGCACGACAGCACTTGTTAAAACCTTGAATCTCATAGGGGCCTCACTTTCACCACTGGTCATCTACCTAGCCACGTAACCAGGAGGATAGCATCGGTTTCCATTGGACTAAAGCTTGGCAGGCTGGCTAGCTAGGTAGCTAACGCAAGCTGATTATAATGTAGCAGAATATGCTGACTAGCGTCGCTAGCATGCTAAAGTTAACTAGCTAATGCCAATACACTGTAGTCGTGGGCCCACAAAATCAAGCAAATTGTACTTAAGTCATGACAAAATCATGTTTTAACATTTTATTGGCTATTTTGTTTTTTGCTTAGTGACATTGCAAATATTATTACATTTGTGGTCCAAGTTCCAGAGAAATTTGTGCATTCACGCATACAGAGCCTCAGAAATAAAGATCAGGTCACGGATTAGGAGGAGCTACCATTTTAATGTTGCTTTGCAGGAGCTACTTCTTTGGCACGTTCAGCCTCTATCAAGCTCAATCAAATTACAAATGTTTAAAAGAATTACAAATAGCGTACTAACCGCAAATTTGAAAACATTCTTACCTTTCTTTGGAGGGGCTGATTTCACCTTTTCTTTAATAACTGCAGCTTCTGAATAAAGGGAAAAGGGAAAGGGGGATACTAGTCAGTTGTACAACTGAATGCATTCAACTGAAATGTGTCTTCTGCATTTAACCCAACCCCTCTGAATCAGAGAGGTGCGGGATACAACATAAATGCAAATATAATCTATATTACATTTGTGGTCCAAATTCCAGAGATATACTGAGAGAATTTGCGCATTCACGCATACAGAGCCTCAGAAATAAAGAACAGGACACGGATTAGGAGGAGCCACTTCCAAAAACATTTGAATGTTGCTTTGCAGGAGCTACTTCTTTGGCATGTTCAGCCTCTATCAAGCCCAATCAAATTACATATGTTTAAAAGAATTACAAATAACGTACTAACCGCAAATTCGAAAACATTCTTACCTTTCTTTGCAGGGGCTGATTTCACCTTTTCTTTAACATCTGCAGCATCTGAATAAAATACAATATAAATACGTTATTCTATGAATATAGCAAGACCAAAAAGTGTCTCTATGATTATGTACTGTCTGTAATATTATATTAGATAATACATTCTGTTACCTTTAATAGCATTTTAATATGTGCATGTATATACAGTCCCTTTGGAAAGTATTCAGACCCCTTGACTTTTTCCACATTTTAATACGTTACAGCCTTATTCTAAAATTGATTAAATAAAAAAATAAACCCTCAGCAATCAACACACAATACCCCAAATGTATTAAAATTAAAAAACAGATACCTTATTTACATAAATATTCAGACCCTTTGCTCTGAGATTCGAAATTGAGCTCAGGTGCAACCTGTTTCCATTGATCATCCTTGAGATGTTTCTACAACTTGATTGGTGTCCCACCTGTGGTAAATTCAATTGATTGGACATGATTTGGAAAGGCACACACCTGTCTATAGAAGGTCGCACAGTTGACAGTGCATGTCAGAGCAAAAACCAAGCCGTGAGGTCGAATGACTTGTCCGCAGAGCTCAGAGACAGGATTGTGTCGAGGCACACAAGAATACAGTGGCTTCCATCATTCTTAAATGGAAGAAGTTTGTAAACACCAAGACCATAACCCGATGGTCAGTCTGACAGAGCTCCTCTATGGAGATGGGAGAACCTTCCAGAAGGACAACCGTCTCTGCTACACTCCACCAATCAGGCCTTTATGGTAGAGTGGCCAGACGGAAGCCACTCCTCAGTTAAAGGAACATGACAGCCCGCTTGGAGTTTGCCAAAAGGCACCTAAAGACTCTGAGACCATGATAAACAAGATTCTCTGGTCTGATGAAACCAAGAACTCTTTGGCCTGAATGCCAAGTGTCACCTCTGGAGGAACTATCGCGCCATCCCTGCGGTGAAGCATGGTGGTGGCAGCATCATGCTGTGGGGATGTTTTTCAGTGGCAGGGAGGCAAATATGAACGGAGCAAAGTACAGAGAGCTCCTTGATGAAAACCTGCTCCAGAGTGCTCAGGACCTCAGACTGGGGCGAAGGTTCACCTTCCAACAGGACAACGTCCCTAAGAACACAGCCAAGGCAGGAGTAGCTTCGGAACAAAGTCCTTGTATCTAAATGTGGAAAAGGTCAAGGGGTCTAAATACTTTATATTGTATTATACAGGGCACATTTGGAAAAGAGACCTATGTATCTATTTGTCCCCTGTTAAAATAAAGGTAACTTTTTTTTCAGTAGTTGGTTTGGCCTTTTCTTTGGAAACTTCAGCTTCTAAGTTCAAATACAACCGTCTTTACAATAAGATATTGCTAGAACTTTTAATAAATAATATAAAATGGAAACATAGGTGTACTAATTATTTGAATAAATGGAAAATTAACCATTCTTGGGCCATTCTACTATCGATGCAAGATAAAAACAACCTATCTATACCTTTTTTTGCAGGTTCTAGTTTGGCTTGTTCCTTAGTTTCCTTGGGCTCTAATCAAACAAGAACAGTAACATATACAGCAAAAGGTTCAGACTGCAATTCAATCAAGTCTCTAATCAAACAAGAACAGTAACATATACAGCAAAGGTTCAGACTGCAATTCAATCAAGTCAATATTGAGTAATTGGTTGAGAGAGAAATAAATCTACTTACAGTAAGACTAATGGTTTTTGTTTTAAGTCTAAAGAAAATGTTATCCACACCTTTCTTTGAAGAAGCTGCTTTGGCTTTTTCTTTGGGAACTTCAGCTTCTAAAACAAATCAATGGACATTAAACAAAATTAATTTTAAGAATTGGGCCATTTCTTTCTTTCTTTGCAGGAGCTAGTTTGGTCTTCTCATTGGTAACTTCAGCTTGAAAGTAAACATTTTGATTTTCTGTTAAAACCAGAAGACTTGTCAGAAGAAAACATTTTAATTCCTAACTCTGAATGTATATTTGTCAATGTGAAAAGCAAAATATTTGAAATCAATAATTAACTTTATTTATAAGGGCTGGTTTAATCATATATTTGGCTTTACATTGGAAACAGCATCAAAATGCAACACAAATGGGCACCTAAACAAAAATCACTTTATAATACAGGCACTTGATAATTCAACGGAAAATAATGATAAAAACATTTCAATGTTGCTTTGCAGGATCTACTTCTTTCGCACGTTCAAGCTCTATCCAATTACTTTTTAAAACAAATTACATACTAACCACAGATTTGAAAACATTCTTACCTTTCTTTGCAGGGGCTGATTTAACATTTTCTTTAACATGTGCAGCATCTGAATCAAATACAACATTGTGTCTCTCTATGAATATATTAAGACAAGATTTTTTCTATATGATTATGTACTGTCTGTAATATTATATTAGTTGTGGGAAAAGTCAAAATACATTCTGGTACCTTTATTAGACGGAGTTGGTTTAGCTTTTTCTTTGGAAACATCAGCTTCTAAGTTCATATACAACAGTATTTATAATAATATCTTAATATAATATTTTATAAATAGCATAAAATGGACCCATTATTATTTGAATAAATGGAATATTAACAATTCAAAATTAATTTGATACCTTTCTTTGCTGGAGATAGTTTAGCCTTTTCTTTTGCTTCAGCATCTAAATCAAGAAAAATAGTTAATAAACTATACATTGTTCCGTATCATACAATTTTACCCGATTCCGACTATATGGCCAATCCAAACCATACTGTGCTCGTTCAGATATTTTCTTTTCACATTGTCCTTTACAGCACAGTTCTAGCAACTGTGGTTGATGCGTAACTACACCAGTCCATTATTGTAGCTTGGCTTGGCTTAGTACTGTGAAAAAGGGTTCTGTGGTACACAAATACTATTTTGCACCTTTATTTGATGTAGCTGCATTGGTTCTTTCTTTGGGAACTTTAGATTTTAAAACAATCATTGGATGAGACACAACATTAATCTCAAGAATTGGGCAATTATACATTTGATGAAAGAAAAAACCCCTATCTGTACCTTTTTTTGCAGGTTCTGTTTTGGCTTGCTCCTTAGCTTCCTTGGGCTCTAATAAAACAAGAACAAGACAATTTACAGCAGAAGTTCAGACTGCAATTCAATCAAACCCATACTGAGTATAATGTAACATTGTTTGAGAAACAAATACAGTACAATCTGTACTGATGTAGCTGCTTTGATGTAGCTGCTTTGTTTTTTTTCTTTGGGAACGTCGGCTTCTAAAACAATTATTGTACGAGACAAAATTTGTCTCTAGAATTGAGCCATTATACTATCGATTCAAGAAAAAAACATTCTATCTGTACCTTTTTTTGCATGTTCTAGTTTGGCTTGTTCCTTAGTTTCCTTGGGCTCTAATCAAACAAGAACAGTAACATATACAGCAAAGGTTCAGAATGCAATTCAATCAAGTCAATACTGAGTAATTGGTTGAGAGAGAAATAAGTGAACTCTGTGGCAGACATCTACTTACAGTAAGACTAATGGTTTTTGTTTTAAGTCTAAAGAAAACATTATCCACACCTTTCTTTGAAGAAGCTGCTTTGGCTTTTTCTTTGGGAACTTCAGCTTCTAAAACAAATCAATGGATATGAAACAAAATTAATCTCAAGAATTGGGCCAATTATTTATTTATTTGCAGGTGCTAGTTTGGTCCTCTCATTGGTAACTTCAACTTCTAAGTAAAAATTGTGATTTTCTGTTAAAACCAGAAGACTTGCCAGAAGAAAACATTTACATTTTTAACTCTGAATGTACATTTGTCAAAGTGAAAAGCAAAATATTTGAAAACAATAATTAACTTTATTTAGAGTGCTGGTTTAACCTTATATTTGGCTTTACATAAAAATATTTAGACTATAAATTTAGAAAACATTATAAACAGCGGAATTAACAAATGTTATGCAGCGAATAAATACAATAAAAAACACAAAAAATGAATTGATTTGGAAACAGCATCTAAATGCAACACAAATGGGCACCTAAAAAAAAGGCACTTGATAATTCAACAGAAAACAATTATAAAAACATTTGAATGTTGCTTTGCAGGATCTACCTCTTTCGCAGGTTCAAGCTCTATCCAATTACTTTTTAAAACAAATTACATACTATCCACAGATTTGAAAACATTCTTACCTTTCTTTGCAGGGGCTGATTTCACACTTTCTTTAACATGTGCAGCATCTGAATCAAATACAACATTTGTGTCTCTCTATGAATATATTAAGACAAGATTTTTTCTATATGATTATGTACTGTCTGTAATACTATATTCGTTGTGGAAAAAGTCAAAATACATTCTGGTACCTTTATTTGCCGGAGTTGGTTTAGCTTTTTCTTTGGAAACTTCAGCTTCTAAGTTCAAATACAACAGTCTTTATAATAAGATCTTATTATAATTTTTATAAAAAGCATAAAATGGACCCATTATTATTTGAATAAATGGAAAATTAACAATTCAAAATTAATTTGATACCTTTCTTTGCTGGAGATAGTTTAGCCTTTTCTTTTGCTTCAGCATCTAAATCAAGAAAAATAGTTAATAAACTATACATTGTTCCGTATCATACAATTTTACCCGATTCAGACTATATGGCCAATCCAAACCATACTGTGCTCGTTCAGATATTTTCTTTTCACATTGTCCTTTCCAGCACAGTTCTAGCAACTGTGGTTGATGCGTAACTACGCCAGTCCTTTATTGTAGCTTGGCTTGGCTTGGCTTGGCTTAGTACTGTGAAAAAGGGTTCTGTGGTACACAAATACTATTTTGCACCTTTATTTGATGTAGCTGCTTTGGTTCTTTCTTTGGGAACTTTAGATTTTAAAACAATCATTGGATGAGACACAACATTAATCTCAAGAATTGGGCAATTATACATTTGATGCAAGAAAAAACCCCTATCTGTACCTTTTTTTACAGGTTCTGTTTTGGCTTGCTCCTTAGCTTCCTTGGGCTCTAATAAAACAAGAACAAGACAATTTACAGCAGAAGTTCAGACTGCAATTCAATCAAACCCATACTGAGTAAAATATATCATTGTTTGAGAAACAAATACAGTACAATCTGTACTGATGTAGCTGCTTTGATGTAGCTGCTTTGTTTTTTTTCTTTGGGAACGTCGGCTTCTAAAACAATCATTGTACGAGACAAAATTAGTCTCTAGAATTGAGCCATTATACTATCGATTCAAGAAAAAAACATTCTATCTGTACCTTTTTTTGCATGTTCTAGTTTGGCTTGTTCCTTAGTTTCCTTGGGCTCTAATCAAACAAGAACAGTAACATATACAGCAAAGGTTCAGAATGCAATTCAATCAAGTCAATACTGAGTAATTGGTTGAGAGAGATATAAGTGAACTCTGTGGCAGACATCTACTTACAGTAAGACTAATGGTTTTTGTTTTAAGTCTAAAGAAAACATTATCCACACCTTTCTTTGAAGAAGCTGCTTTGGCTTTTTCTTTGGGAACTTCAGCTTCTAAAACAAATCAATGGACATGAAACAAAATTAATCTCAAGAATTGGGCCAATTATTTATTTATTTGCAGGTGCTAGTTTGGTCCTCTCATTGGTAACTTCAACTTCTAAGTAAAAATTGTGATTTTCTGATAAAACCAGAAGATTTGCCAGAAGAAAACATTTACATTTTTAACTCTGAATGTACATTTGTCAAAGTGAAAAGCAAAATATTTGAAAACAATACTTACGAGTGCTGGTTTAACCTTATATTTGGCTTTACATACAAATATTTAGACTATAAATTTAGAAAACATTATAAACAGCGAAATTAACAAATGTTATGCAGTGAATAAATACAATAAAAAACACAAAAAATGAATTATTGGCTTGGCAGGAAAGTTTCAGACTGCAATTCAATCAAGTCAATACTGAGTAATTGGTTGAGTGAGAAATAAGTCCATTATTGTAGCAAATACTATTTTGCACCTTTATTTGATGTAGCTGCTTTGGTTCTTTCTTTGGGAATTTTAGCTTCTAAAACAGTCATTGGATGAGACACATCCATTATACATTTGATGCAAGTAAAAAACCTGTACCTTTTTTTGCAGGTTCTGGTTTGGCTTGCTCCTTAGCATCCTTGTGTTCTTATCAAACAAGAACAAGACAATTTACAGCAAAGTTTCAGACTGCAATTCAATCAAACGCATACTGAGTAAAATATAACATTGTTTGAGAAACAAATACAGTACACTGTGCCACACAGATACAGTAGGCCTACTCACTGTAGACAATATTGTTCAAGTGTAATTAAAAAAGTCATCTACACCTTTCTTTGATGTAGCTGTTTTGACTTTTTCTTTGGGACCTTCCGGAAAAAAAAAAAAAACATAAGAAGAGACATAAAATTGTTCAACTAACCCTAAACATAGTCCTAACCATAACTTCAACCATAACCCTAAACCTAGCCCTAACCTGAAGCCTTACTGCCATAACCCCAAATCTGATTCTTAATATAACCTTATCAGGTTGTTCCATCAACAGAGATGCAGTTCATTGTTTGTTGATAGTTTGACCCTCTGTAAGGGGAATCACCTTTCTCTCCACTCTTGTGCAATGTGATTGCCCTGTAAGAGCGTTGGGCCACTAACTGAAAGGTTGCTTGAGCAAGGCACTTAATCCTAATTGTGCCTGTAATTTGTCTGCTAAATGATGTAAATGTAAATACTCTTCTTGTGTCAGAAGTTTCCCTGCTACTCATGGTAACATATTGCGGGATATATCTTTAAACGTTGCAACTAGACTAGACCATATGTCAAGAACTAATAACTGAAATTGCTTTACAGGAGCTGGTTTGACCTTCTCCTTAGCAACCACAGCTTCTAAACAGAAAATGAAACAACATTCTGTTTCACACTATACAGATAAAGAGTATAGCAGTAGTGTGTATTCATGGATGCCAAGGGAAGCCAGGCTTCCCCAAAAAATGTATATATTTTTTGTATATATACAGTGGGGAGAACAAGTATTTGATACACTGCCGATTTTGCAGGTTTTCCTACTTACAAAGCATGTAGAGGTCTGTAATTTTTATCATAGGTACACTTCAACTGTGAGAGACGGAATCTAAAACAAAAATAATTAATTTGCATTTTATTGCATGACATAAGTATTTGATCACCTACCAACCAGTAAGAATTCCGGCTCTCACAGACCTGTTAGTTTTTCTTTAAGAAGCCCTCCTGTTCTCCACTCATTACCTGTATTAACTGCACCTGTTTGAACTCGTTACCTGTATAAAAGACACCTGTCCACACACTCAATCAAATAGACTCCAACCTCTCCACAATGGCCAAGGCCAGAGAGCTGTGTAAGGACATCAGGGATAAAATTGTAGACCTGCACAAGGCTGGGATGGGCTACAGGACAATAGGCAAGCAGCTTGGTGAGAAGGCAACAACTGTTGGCGCAATTATTAGAAAATGGAAGAAGTTCAAGATGACGGTCAATCTCCCTCGGTCTGGGGCACCATGCAAGATCTCACCTCGTGGGGCATCAATGATCATGAGGAAGGTGAGGGATCAGCCCAGAACTACACGGCAGGACCTGGTCAATGACCTGAAGAGAGCTGGGACCACAGTCTCAAAGAAAACCATTAGTAACACACTACGCCGTCATGGATTAAAACCCTGCATCGCACGCAAGGTCCCCCTGCTCAAGCCAGCGCATGTCCAGGCCCGTCTGAAGTTTGCCAATGACCATCTGGATGATCCAGAGGAGGAATGGGAGAAGGTCATGTGGTCTGATGAGACAAAAATAGAGCTTTTTGGTCTAAACTCCACTCGCCGTGTTTGGAGGAAGAAGAAGGATGAGTACAACCCCAAGAACACCATCCCAACCGTGAAGCATGGAGGTGGAAACATCATTCTTTGGGGATGCTTTTCTGCAAAGGGGACAGGACAACTGCACCGTATTGAGGGGAGGATGGATGGGGCCATGTATCGCGAGATCTTGGCCAACAACCTCCTTCCCTCAGTAAGAGCATTGAAGATGGGTCGTAGCTGGGTCTTCCAGCATGACAACGACCCGAAACACACAGCCATGGCAACTAAGGAGTGGCTCCGTAAGAAGCATCTCAAGGTCCTGGAGTGGCCTAGCCAGTCTCCAGACCTGAACCCAATAGAAAATCTTTGGAGGGAGCTGAAAGTCCGTATTGCCCAGCGACAGCCCCGAAACCTGAAGGATCTGGAGAAGGTCTGTATGGAGGAGTGGGCCAAAATCCCTGCTGCAGTGTGTGCAAACCTGGTCAAGAACTACAGGAAACGTATGATCTCTGTAATTGCAAAACAAAGGTTTCTGTACCAAATATTAAGTTCTGCTTTTCTGATGTATCAAATACTTATGTCATGCAATAAAATGCAAATGAATTACTTAAAAATCATACAATGTGATTTTCTGGATTTTTGTTTTAGATTCCGTCACTCACAGTTGAAGAGTACCTATGATAAAAATTACAGACTTCTACATGCTTTGTAAGTGGGAAAACCTGCAAAATCGGCAGTGTATCAAATACTTGTTCTCCCCACTGTATATATATATGTATATTTAGTCTCTCTGTGTTTCATAAATGTCCTTCAATTCTGTATTCAATTCTGCATTCAATGAATGGTCCTGGCGCACAAAAAAAAAGTGTCAAGGGAAGCCAGTTTGGATTTGGCTTCACACTAATCACATCACATCAAAAGCCAAACGTCATTGACAGAAAAAAAACGTGAATTGCTGCATCTCGTTGTGTTGTTGAACTCCTGTGGCTAGCTAGCTAAAATTGTCCCTTTCCTAAATTGAATCGGTGTCCCCCAACAGCAGCTGTGTCAGGCAGCCTCCTAGCAGTGAACCATTCACCAATCAGGCATTTATGGTGGCTAGACAGAGTAAAAGGCACATGACTCTCAGACCATGAGAAACAAGATTCTTTGGTCTGATGAAACCGAGATTGAACTCTGGCCTGGATGCCAAGTGTAACTTCTGGAGTAAACCTGGCACCATCCCTACGGTGAAGCTTAGTGGTGGCAGCATCATGCTGTGGGTAGGGACTGGGAGACTGTGCAGGATTAGGCAAAGATGAACAGAGCAACGTACAGAGAGATCCATAATGAAAACCTGCTCCAGAGAGCTCAGGACCTCAGACTGGGGCGAAGGTTCACCTTCCAACAGGACAACAACCCTAAGCACACAGCCAAGACAGGAGTGGCTTCAGTACCTGAATGTCCTTGATTGGCCCAGCCAGAGCCAGGACTTGAACCCGATCTAACAGCTCTGGAGATACCTGAAAATAGCTGTGCAGCGACACTCCTAATCCAACCTGACAGAGCTTGAGAGGATCAGCAGAGAAGAATGGGAGAAACTCCCCAGATACAGATGTGCCAAGCTTCTAGCGTCAAAACCAAGAAGACTTGATGCTGTAATCGCTGCCAAAGGTGCTTCAACAAAATACTGAGTAAAGGGTCTGAATACTTATGTAAATGTGATATTTCAGTTTTTATTTGTAATAAATTAGCAAAAACTTCTAAAAACCTGTTTTTTCAATGTCATTATTGTGTGTAGATTGATGAGAGAAAAAAACAATTTAATCGATTTTAGAATAAGGCTGTAACATAACAAAATTTGATAAAAGTCAAGGGTTATGAATACTTTGCGATAGCACTGTATATCATTCCTATAAGACAAAAAATGAAGGCATGGAACGTTGCAAAAGCCCTGCGCTTTTAAAATGTCTGTGTTCCCATGGGAATTTGTGCATCTTTAGAGTGCCACCATTAGGTAAAACATCAGACATTTTTTACAGATCCCTTTGGAACCTTAATTGGCTAAATTTTATTTCAAACCTGTCACGATGCGGAGTAATGGGACGATAAACAGAGCGCTGGTGGAGCGTCATTCCTTTATTATTTTGGAGTTGTTCTCTCAAGGCGCAAAATACATAAAAGGAGATGACTTGAAAACTAAATACAAAACACTAAACAAGCAAAGTAACTCACGTGCTGGTAACACAAGGCAGACACGAACAATGATCCACACACAGGTGGAAATGTGTGGAGCCTATATACTATCCCCAATCAGAGACAACGCTAGACAGCTGTCTCTGATTGGGGATGATAATCTCCCTAATGGAGTGTGAGAACTTGGTTGTGTGCCTCTCTCCTCCCCTAGGTGGGAGTAAGAGGCCTTATCACAACCAAGCCCTCACAGTACCCCCCCCTAAGGTGCGGACTCCCGATCGCACACAAAATCCCCCCTTTCCTGAAAGACAAAAAAAAATGTCCAAAAACTAGGGGGGACATGGCTGGGTACTGAGGTGGTTGCTGGTGGGGGCTCCGGTTCCGGTTCCGGAAGTGGCACAGGCTGTGAGAGTAGCTTCCCTCCTACCTCTCCGTTGCAAGCCCGGTCCGGTCCGGACCGCGGCGCAGTGGTTCCCCCCTCAGTACTCCCGCCATTCACCAAGTCCTGTCTGGACCCTGGTGCGGGAGCCCTCGACCCTGGAGAGGGGCTGACAACCGGCCCCGGACTGGGCACCGGTGGAGCGGACTGCTCCGGCACTGGAGCGACGCAGATGACCGGCCCCGGACTGGGCACCGGTGGAGCGGACTGCTCCGTCTCTGGAGCGACTTAGACGACCGGCCCCGGACTGGGCACCGGTGGAGCGGACTGCTCCGGCACTGGAGCGACGCAGACGACCGGCCCCGGACTGGGCACCGGTGGAGCGGACTGCTCCGGCACTGGAGCGACGCAGACGACCGGCCCCGGACTGGGCACCGGTGGAGCGGACTGCTCCGTCACTGGAGGGACGTAGACGACCGGCCCCGGACTGGGCACCGGTGGAGCGGACTGCTCCGGCACTGGAGCGGCGCAGACGACCGGCCCCGGACTGTGCACCGGTGGAGCGGACTGCTCCGGCACTGGAGCGAAGCAGACGACCGGCCCCGGACTGGGCACCGGTGGAGGAGGCTCCAGGCCTTGAGCTGTGGCTGGAGGCTCCGGGCTGCTGACCTTCGCTGGAGGTGGCGGAATGCTGACCTTCGCTGGAGGTGGCGGAACGCTGACCTTCGCTGGAGGTGGCGGAACGCTGACCTTCACTGGAGGTGGCGGAACGCTGACCTTCGCTGGAGGTGGCGGAACGCTGACCTTCGCTGGAGGTGGCGTGGCGCTGACCTTCGCTGGAGGTGACGTGGCGCTGACCTTCACTGGAAGCCTCGGGCTGCTGACCTTCACTGGAGGCCTCGGGCTGCTGACCTTCACCGGAGGCCTCGGGCTGCTGACCTTCACCGGAGGCCTCGGGCTGCTGACCTTCACCGGAGGCCTCGGGCTGCTGACCTTCACCGGAGGCCTCGGGCTGCTGACCTTCACCGGAGGCCTCGGGCTGCTGACCTTCACCGGAGGCCTCGGGCTGCTGACCTTCACCGGAGGCCTCGGGCTGCTGACCTTCACCGGAGGCCTCGGGCTGCTGACCTTCACCGGAGGCCTCGGGCTGCTGACCTTCACCGGAGGCCTCGGGCTGCTGACCTTCACCGGAGGCCTCGGGCTGCTGACCTTCACCGGAGGCCTCGGGCTGCTGACCTTCACCGGAGGCCTCGGGCTGCTGACCCTCACTGGCGGCCTCGGGCTGCTGACCTTCTCTGGAGGCCTCGGGCTGCTGACCTTCTCTGGAGGCCTCGGGCTGCTGACCTTCTCTGGAGGCCTCGGGCTGTTGACCTTCTCTGGGGGTCTCGGGCTGCTGACCTTCTCCGGAGGTCTCGGGCTGCTGACCTTCACAGGAGGCCTCGGGCTGCTGACCGTCACAGGAGGCCTCGGGCTGCTGACCTTCTCCGGAGACCTCAGGCTGGATGCCGTGCCCACCCTGGGCACCGACGCAGAGGTGGTCTTCAGCCCTGCAGCTGGTCTGGCTGTCGGCCCCAGACTGGGCACCGACACGCTATGGAGCTCCTGCTCCAACGCGGGACTGAACGTCGTGCCCACCCTGGGCACCGACGCAGAGATGGTTCCCAGCCCTCTGGTGGGGCTGGCTGTCGGCCCCAGACTGGGCACCGACACGCTATGGAGCTCCTGCTCCACAGCGGGGCTGAACGTCGTGCCCACCCTGGGCACCGATGCAGAGATGGTTTCCAGCCCTCTGGTGGGGCTGGCTGTCGGCCCCAGACTGGGCACCGACACGCTATGGAGCTCCTGCTCCACAGCGGGGCTGAACGTCGTGCCCACTCTGGGCACCGACGCAGAGATGGTCTCCAACCACAGAGCTGTGCTGGCGACCGTCGCGGTAGCCTCCGTGCGAGGAGTAGGCACGGGGCGTACAGGACTGGGGAAACGCACCAGTGATCTGATGCGAGGCGCTGGCACGGGTCGCACCGGGCTGGGGAAACGCACCGTTGGGTTGGTGCGTTTTGCTGGCACGGGTCGCGCCGGGCTGGGGAAACGCACCGTTGGTCTGGTGCGCATAGCAGGCGCGGGCCGTACCGGGCTGGGGAAACGCACCGTTGGGTTGGTGCGTTTTGCTGGTACGGGTCGCACCGGGCTAGTGTTGCGCACCGATGGTGTGGTGCACTGAGTCGGTCTCCTACTCCTCCGACTCTGGACCGGCACTGGAGGCACCGGACTGGGAACTGGCGCTGGAGCACGACTGTCCCTGTCGTGCCTACTCCACCGCCAATCCCCATCCTGTGAGGGTTCTTCCGGGAACCCCCACGAGTGAGGGAACAGAAGCACATCGTCGTCGTCTTCCTCCGACTCCTCTCTGTACTCCTGCTCCCATGGCTGTAGGGGCTCCTCCTGGAACCCCCACGAGTGCAGTGGTCGGGGCTCTTCTCCCTCGATCCCCGACCACCCCCATAGCCCCCCCCCCAAAATCAGTTTGAGGGGTTTTCTGGGCTCCAGGCTGGTCCTCAACTCTAGCCCGGTGACGTGTCCTCCGTCTCCGGCGCCTCGGCTGCTCCGGACCCCAGCCTTCCTCCACCGAGCGATAATAGGAGTGTTCCTCCTCGGTAATTTTCCCCATACCGAGGAGGATATCTCCTAATGTAATCCCCCGTTGCGTCCCAGGGTGGTGGATCATTCTGTCACGATGCGGAGTAATGGGACGATAAACAGAGCGCTGGTGGAGCGTCATTCCTTTATTATTTTGGAGTTGTTCTCTCGAGGCGCAAAATACATAAAAGGAGATGACTTGAAAACTAAATACAAAACACTAAACAAGCAAAGTAACTCACGTGCTGGTAACACAAGGCAGACACGAACAATGATCCACACACAGGTGGAAATGTGTGGAGCCTATATACTATCCCCAATCAGAGACAACGCTAGACAGCTGTCTCTGATTGGGGATGATAATCTCCCTAATGGAGTGTGAGAACTTGGTTGTGTGCCTCTCTCCTCCCCTAGGTGGGAGTAAGAGGCCTTATCACAACCAAGCCCTCACAAAACCTAGACATTCGAATCTCTTATTCCCCAATATGTGGACACATTATTATGATAATTTTTTTATAATTTTTTTGTAGGAGTTTTTAAACCGAAATGTACTTTGAGGGTAGTATACAATATTATACGCTGTTTAGCAAATGCCTCCAGAGGGCATCAGAGTTTAAAAGGATAACTTATAAATGCCTTATGAGCCTAGTTGAACTGTCTTACCCCATCAGAACCCAAAATATAATCTTGTTTTACACCAATGTTTGTAAACAAAGTAAATGTAAACAAACACTATATAGCCTCAAAACATCAAAACTATTATTTTGATATCATGGATGGTCAGTCCTTAGAGCATCCTTAGAGCTGTCTATGAATTTGAGAGTGGTTACATTTTTTTGACATTATTGTTTATGAAAATATTATAGCACTTGATAAATGATGATAAACTCAGTGGCCTTGTGGTTTAAGTAACCACCCTTGGCACTCAGCTTTAAGGAGATAAATTGTGGATAAGGCCCTGCGATTGAAAAGGATCCTGTCCAGGGGGTATACATGTACATCAAGGTGTCTCACATGGCTCAAGAGATAGGCTCCTGCTCCTGCTCCTGTTAGATGTTCTGGCTCATACAAGCCAGGACTTGTGCAAGGCTACTGAATTACTTGTGTTATGTCTTATAGATCAAAATAAGTTTTAACGGTAAAAAAAATACTTTTCATTTGCTGAACCATTAGCATCTTAAAACCTCAGTCCTTTCCATTTCTGATATTTATCCATTGAATCTTGAATAATGTAACTTATTAATGCCTCATGAGCACATCATCATTGTCTGTCTATATCATAACCCCCCCCCTCACCAACAAGAATGTAAACAATGTACACTACCGTTCAAATGTTTGGGGTCACATAGAAATGTCCTTTCTTTTTTTTTTTTTTTAAAGAAAAGCTCATTTTTTGTCCATTAAAATAACAACAAATTAATCAGAAATACAGTGTATACATTGTTAATGTTATAAATGGCTATTGTAGCTGGAAATGGCTGCTCGTCGCCCAACTGCTCGTCGGGAGCTTCATGAAATGGGTTTCCATGGCCGAGCAGCCTCACACAAGCCTAAGATTACCATGCGCAGTGCCACGAGTCAGCTGGAGTGGTGTAAAGCTTGCAGCCATTGGACGCGTTCTCTGGAGGGATGCATCCCACTTCACCATCTGGCAGTCCTACGGGTGGGCTTGGCGGATGCCAGAACAACGCTACCTGCCAGTGATGGGACATCTTAACACTACATCATTAAATGGCATTCTAGACAATTCTTTGCTTCCAACTTTCTGGCAACAGTTTGGGGACCATTCCCCTGTGCACAAAGCAAGTTCCATACAGAAATGGTTTGTCGAGATCTGTGTGGAAGAACTCAACTGGCCTGCACAGAGCCCTGACTTCAACCCCATCGAACACCTTTGGGATTTTATTTTATATTTAACCTTTATTTAACTAGGCAAGTCAGTTAAGAACAAATTCTTATTTACAGTGAAGGCCTACCGCAGCCAAACCTGGACAAGGCTGGGACAATTGTGCGCCACCCTTTGGGACTCGCAAACACAGCCAGATGTGATGCAGCCTGGATTCAAACCAGGGACTGCAGTGACACCTCTTGCACTGAGATTCAGTGCCTTAGACCCCTGTGCCACTCGGGAGCCCAAAATTATGAATTGGAACATCGACTAAGAGCCAGGCTTAATCGCCCCCGACCTAACTAATGCTCTTGTGACTGAATGGAAGCAAGTCCCCGCAACAATGTTCCAATATCTAGTGGAAAGCTGTTATAGCAATAAAGCGGGGATCAACTCCATATTAATGCCAATGATTTTGGAATGAGATGTTTGACGAGCAGGTGTCCACATACTTTTGGTCATGTAGTGTACCTTAAAAAAAGATAGGGATGTGGATCAGAAAACCAGTCAGTATCTGGTTTGCCTCATGCAGCGCGACACATCTCTTTTGCATAGAGTTGATCAGGCTATTGATTGTGGCCTGTGGAACGTTTCCAACTCCTCTGCAATGGCTGTGAAGTGGCTGGATATTGGCGGAAACTGGAACATGCTCTAGTACAAGTCAATCCAGAGCATCCCAAACTTGCTCAATAGGTGACATGTCTGGGGAGTATGCATGCGATGGAAGAACTGGGACATTTTCAGCTTACAGGAATTGTGTACAGAACCTTGCGACACGGGGCTGTGCATTATCATGCTGAAACATGAGGTGATAACGGTGGATGAATGGCACGACAAGCCTCAGGGTCTCGTCACGGTATCTCTGTGCATTCAAATTTCCATCGATAACATGCAATTGTGTTCGTTGTCTGTAGCTTATGCCTGTCCATACCATAACACCATCGCCACCATGGGGCACCCTGTTCACAACATTGACATCAGCAAACCCGTCGCACACACAACACCAAACACGCTGTCTGCCATCTGTGAAGAGCACACTTCTCCAGCGTGCCAGTGGCCATCGAAGGTGAGCATTTGTGACAGGTTTCAGGAAGCTAGGCGTATGTCGCGGGTCACTACTTCACATGAGAGCCATTTCAATTATCAAAATGCGTTTTTTTTGTAGAAATGCCTTCTTGAACATATGAAGTTACATGTGCCTTAATAACCAACTTGTATGCCATCTGTAAATATAAATAAAAATGTTAAATTACGAGCCTAGTTGGTTAAGCCACAAAAAAAGACAGCAACCTTCCCACTAGCCATGATTGGCTGAGATAATGAGTGGGCTGGACATGCTGAGAGAGGAGTTTGGATTGGTCTGCCATATAGCACACTTGAGTCTATTTGAGCTGGTGTCACGAGAGGGTGCATAGGGAGACCAAGACGCAGCGCAGGGATAGTAGTTCGACATTTTAATACTATGTATAACAAACACCAATGACGAACTACTAAACAAAAACACGAATTACAAACGTCACGTTAAAACAGAACACGATATTTAAATGTAACCAAAAGCACACTTACTGTCACCGTGACTTGCGAAATATACATATAACGATAACGACCCACAAACCCAGTGTGAAACCTACAAACCTATGTAGGATCCCTAATTAGATACGATGCGCTACAGCTGCCTCTAATTAGACATCCCACACAAACCACCACCAGAAACAGAGACGCCAAACAAAGAAAACACAAATACTAGGGGGGGGGGGTTAATAGGGAGGGAATACTAGTCCGTCGGGGGCGGCTCTGGCTCCGGCGACGTGGACAGTTTTCTCCCGTGCCCCCTCCTTATGACCGGGCCCGGACTGGGTACCGGTGGAGTAAACGGCTCTGGCCATGGAGCAGGACCCTTAACCGGGCCCGGACTGGGCACCGGTGGGGTAAACGGCTCCGGCCATGGAGCGGGGAAAACAACCGGGCCTGGACTGAGCACCGGTGGGGTAAATGGCTCTGGCCATGGAGTGAAGCAGACCATCGGACCAGGATTGGGCACCGGTGGAGCGGACTGCTCAGGCACTGGAGCGGAGCAGACGGCCGGACCCGGACTAGGCACCGGTGGAGCGGACTGCTCAGGAACTGGAGTGGAGCAGACGGCTGGACCCGGACTGGGCACCGGGGGAGCGGACTGCTCTGGCTCAGGAGCGGAGCAGACGGCTGGACCCGGATTGGGCACCGGTGGAGCGTTAGTTCCAACCACCGAGCGGTGTTGACTTCGGGAGGTTTCGGGCTGCGGACCTTCGCTGAAGGTTCCGGGCTGCGGACCTTTGCTGGAGGTTCCGGGCTGCGGACCTTTGCTGGAGGTTCTGGGCTGCGGAACTTCGCTGGAGGTTCCGGGCTGCGGACCTTCGCTGGAGGTTCCGGGCTGCGGACCTTCGCTATAGGCTTCGGGCTATGGACCTTCGCTGGAGGTTCCGGGCTGCGGACCTTCGCTGGAGGTTCCGGGCTACGGACCTTCGCTATAGGCTTCGGGCTACGGACCTTCGCTGGAGGATCCGGGCTGCGGACCTTCGCTGGAGGTATCGGGCTGCGGACCTTCGCTGGAGGTTCCGGGCTGCGGACCTTTGCTGGAGGTTCCGGGCTGCGGACCTTTGCTGGAGGTTCCGGGCTGCGGAACTTCGCTGGAGGTTCCGGGCTGCGGACCTTCGCTGGAGGTTCCGGGCTGCGGACCTTCGCTATAGGCTTCGGGCTATGGACCTTCGCTGGAGGTTCCGGGCTGCGGACCTTCGCTGGAGGTTCCGGGCTACGGACCTTCGCTATAGGCTTCGGGCTACGGACCTTCGCTGGAGGATCCGGGCTGCGGACCTTCGCTGGAGGTATCGGGCTGCGGACCTTCGCTGGAGGTTCCGGGCTACGGACCTTTGCTGGAGGTTCTGGGCTACGGACCTTTGCTGGAGGTTCCGGGCTACAGACCTTTGCTGGAGGTTCTGGGCTACGGACCTTTGCTGGAGGTTCCGGGCTACAGACCTTTGTTGGAGGTTCCGGGCGGCAGACCCTTGCTGGAGGTTCCGGACTACGGAGGGCCGGCACAGGACGTACCGGACTGGGGAGGCGCACTGGATGTTGGGTGCGTGGAGCTGGCACAGAAAGCACCTGGCTAGGCGCACGCACTGGAGGTCGGGTGCGGGGAGCCGGCACGGGTCGACCGGACTGGGGAGGCCCACTGGAGGTCGGGTGCGTGGAGCTGGCACTGGAAGCACCTGGCTGGGCGCACGCACTGGAGGTCGGGTGCGGGGAGTAGAGCAGAGGTCCGGACCCGGACTGGACATCGATGAAGCGGACTGCTCTGGCATGGGAGTGGAGCCGACGACCGGACCCGGACTGGGCACCGGTGGAGCGGACTGCTCTGGCATTGGGGTGGAGTAGATGACCGGACCCGGACTGGGGATGCTCACCTTGGGCACCTTTAACTCCAGCTCCCTCCTCTCGCTCTCACACTTCATATTACGCCAACATAGCTCCATTATCCTCTCATACTCCTCCCTCTTTAGGTATTCCCCCACGCACTTAGTTTCCGGCCTCGGCGAATACCACCTGGAAAGTGGGACTGGTCCCTCTTCCTCTATACCAGACCACCCCCATAGCCCCTCCCCAAAATCACCTTGGGGTTGCTTTCGGGCTCTTCTCTGTCTCGCGCCCTGTCTCTCCCCAGTTACGCCGCTTGGTCTCGTACTGGTGGGTCGTTCTGTCACGAGAGGGTGCATAGGGAGACCAAGACGCAGCGCAGGGATAGTAGTTCGACATTTTAATATTACTATGTATAACAAACACCAATGACGAACTACTAAACAAAACAAAAAACGAATTACAAACGTCACGTTAAAACAAAACACGATATTTAAACGTAACCAAAAGCACACTTACTGTCACCGTGACTTGCGAAATATACATATAACGATAACGACCCACAAACCCAGTGTGAAACCTACAAACCTATGTAGGATCCCTAATTAGATATGATGCGCTACAGCTGCCTCTAATTAGGGATCCCACACAAACCACCACCAGAAACAGAAAGAATAGAACTGTCAGACTCTGTCCATGGCTACATAGAGAAGCAAATGGGCTTCTCTATGGCCAGAGCCTGACAGCTGGTCAGTATGGGTAGGTAATCCTGTCTAACACAGCTTTTTTAAAGTATTATGTAGTGGAGCTGCATAAGTGTTGCTTTCCACTTTCTGGAGGATCGAGTTTTGAAATCAGTGGAATTAGAGTATGATAGCTAAAGAGATGGAGAAAACATCCGGATTACAAACATGGCATCCGTGACAGGAAGACCTGTCCATCATGCATGATGTATACGGATAAGATAGTCTAGCAAAACACTTTTATGGTAATGTCTTCTATCATCCCCACCACTATAATTTACTCATATTCCATCAATATTATGTTATCAAATCAGAATAAATTTTTTTGGGGCATATACAGTCGTGGCCAAACGTTTTGAGAATTATTGGTCTGCACAAAGTTGTCGTGGGGGGCGGCACCTGAGGGTTACCAGGGTAACAGTTATATAGGGGAAGTTTAGGCAGGTTTTTAGTCAGTCTTGTTTTTCCTTGTAGCATGTTCCAACCTGTGTTCCTGTGTGTTAGCAATAAGTGTTAGCATATTCTCCAGTTTCTGTTCCGTGTGTTTCTACTTGATTGAGTGCGTGTAGTTAGGGCGTGGGCAGTAGCCTATAGCTGCCTGAGTTTAGTTTAGCCTTAATAAAGCGTTGGAAATAACATCTGTGCCTCCTGCTCCTTCTGTACGTCGGACTGAGACGTTACAGTTATATCACAAACAATTTACTGTTATTTAGACAACAAAAATCGGAACAAATTCACTATAATACATTATAAAAGGAGGACGTTTCGTAAACTAGAAAACAACATTTACCGCCGCCCACTGTGACGTTGTTGAACCAGGGAATCCATGTGTCCACCACGACAAATGAGCCTCATTGACTTTGTATGAGTGTTGTTTCCGTGGTGCCGACACGTTCCGTGCCACCACCACTTAAATCGGGGTTAAGGGGTCGTGTTCATTTCACGTATTTCTGTGAGATCAGGTTGGTAAATGTTATGACATATTGGGGAAAGAGGGGCAAAGTTTCTGCATGTGAGAGTTTCTGCAAGCGTTTTTGAATGCATTTGCAGAGTCACTAGAAAACCCTTCATATTTTCAATACAATGAAATATGAACAGAAACTTGTAATGCAGCTTGTTATTCTATCATTAGGTGTGAGCAGTATGATTGGTATTGACCAAAAACAGTGCTTTACAACAGTTAAAAGGTAATGTACTTTAAACGCTAAACTTTAAGCACCTCATAACGTGAGCTTGATAATAAATTAATAGTACAAGCTAGCTGTTCATTAAGAGTATGTTTTCTTATTGAAACCTGATGAACATTACAGTGCCTTCAAAAAGTATTCACACCCCTTGACTTTTGATATTTTATTGTGTTACAGCCTTAATTTAAAATGTATAAAATTTAGATTTTTCTTCAAAAATATCTTGAGTCAGTAAATATTCAACCCCATTGTTATGGCAAGCCTAAATAAGTGAGGTTTTCCAATGCCTCGCAAAGAGGGCACCTATTGGTAGATTGGTAAAAAAAAACAGACATTGAATATCCCTTTGAGCATGGTGAAGTTATTAATTACACTTTGGATGGTGTATCAATATACTCAGTCACTATAAAGATACAGGTGTCCTTCCTAACTCAGTTGCCGGAGAGGAAGGAAACTGCTCAGCGATTTCACCATGAGGCCAATGGTGACTTTAAAACAGTTACAGAGTTTAATGGCTGTGATAGGAGAAAACTAAGGATCAACAACATTGTAATTACTCCACAATACTAACCTAATTGACAGAGTGAAAAGAAGAAGGAAACCTGTACAGAATAAACATTTTCTAAAATATGCATCCTAAAGCAAAATAATGTGGTAAAGCAATGATTCTTCTAATCGTTAAGGACTGGGGAGTTTATTTGGGGCAAAAAATAACTGGAATGTAGCTAAGCATGGGGCAAAGGAAGGAAAACCTGTTTTAATTTGCTTTCCACCAGACACTAGGAGATTAATTCACCTTTCAGCAAGACAATAACCTAAAACACAAGCTGCTTACCAAGAAGACAGTGTCTGGTGGAGTTACAGTTTTGACTTAAATCTTCTATTTTTAAAGAATAATGGGCAAATGTTGTAGAATCCAGGTGTGCTAAGCTATTAGAGAATATAGTAACAGGAGAGGTAATCTCTGTTTAACATTGTGAAACTTGACATTGATACTTTGAAGCCACCGTGAGCAACAACACACGGGAACTTTCTAACAGCATTTCCATCTGTACACGGCGGCCATCTGGAGTGTATTTGGTATCGATGACAATAAAGTCAGGGAAAGGCAACTAAGGTAAACTGAAATTAATTAGGAGGAAGCTGTAAAAATATGCCATGCAAGTGATCTAACTCAGTAGCGTGCAAAGACTTTTGAATGCAGCAGTAGTCAATGAGAATAACAGCTGTCAGAGCTGTAACAAAAGGAAAGAAACAAGAACAACGAAACAGCAGGAGGAAGGCACATTTAGCTGCAAACGTTGTGGTCTTCAGTATCAGCCAAGGCATTGCTTGGCCTTTGGTAAACGATGCACAAAATGTTAAGGAAATAATCATTTTGCCAAGCATTTCTTTGCAAAGGGCAAACAGAAAGGAGAAAATGTGAATGTGGGTATGACAGAATGCAGAGCACTCAGGTAAAGGACATTTCTGGGTAACAATTACTGTGATTGTTTTCAATTAAAATTGTAAAAAATAAACAAAAATAGCTTCTTAACAAAGAGCTATTTCCCCTTCTAGGAGCAGCTCCAGCCGCGTAGCCCGGACGACCACCATGTAGTTGGTTGAAGTCCTGAACAAGTCCCGGGTCCAGGATATCCCGGGCAGCCACACATTCCCGCTCCTCGGGGTAGTAGCCCTCCCAGTCCAACAGGTACTGCAGGGTGCCTCGGACCCGACAAGCCTCCAACAGTGTAGGGCGGGCAACCAACAACAAATTGAGTGGGTGGAGGGGCAGGTGTAGGGGGAAAGAAGGGACTGGATCTTACCAGCTTGAGACGGGACTTGCAATGGGCACAGGTGGAACAAGCCGCAATGAAGAATCTCATATCCTCAATCATGTTGGGCCACCAAAATGCCCCCTCCAACCAGTGTCTCCACCCACTTGACTGCCAAGAGCTCCCGGTTGCCTACATCGTAGTGGCGTTCCACTGGCGAGAACCACTTGGAAAGAAAGGCACATTGTTGCAGTCTCTTGTCTCCCTCGTTATGCTGTGAAAGGACTGCCCCTGCTCCACAAAGGGACGAGTAGGATCAGGATGAACGAGGATGGGTCCGAAGGTGAAACGTTCCTTGAGCTCCACGAATGCCCTGTCAGCCTCGGGGGTCCAGTCATAACGGGTCTGCGACTAGTGGGTTAAGGCCATTAGAGGCGCTACCACCCTACCATAGTTGCGTATAAAATGGCAGTAAAAACTGGCAAACCCAAGGAACCTCTGGACTTGTTTGAGTGAGGCGGGATGGGGCCAGTCGTTGACCGCCTTAACCTTAACAGGGTCCATTTTGATGCCAGCGGTAGAGATAATGTGGCCTAGGAAGGAGACTTGGGATACATGGAACTCACATTTCTCTATCTTGATGTATAGTTGACTCTGCAGGAGGCATCTCATGACTTGGCAGATGTTCAAGAGTTGTTCCGGAAGGGTCTTGGAGAAGATCAGGATGTCATCGAGGTAAACAAAGACAAACCGATTCAACATATTCCTAAGGGTGTCATTGACCAATGCTTGGAAGACTGCCGATGAGTTTGATAATCCGAACGGCATGACTAAATACTCATAGTGACAGGAAATGCTCAAAAGGATACACTAGAGCCACATCATTCGAAAAATGCAAAAGGAGAGCAAGGGATGCAGTCTACTGACCTGGAATAAACATGGACATTTAGAGAACGATAGGGAAATGGGAAACCTGTCAGAAACACTTCTACAAGCAAGTGAAAGATGATACTCGCAATCCTGCCAAAAGCTCCATGGCAAAAGGTTGGTACAGATCTATTTCAGCTGAATGGCAAAGATTACCTACCTGTGATTGACTACTATTGTAACTATCCTGAGATGGCAAGGCTCTCAAGTACATCAGCAAGCAACGTCATAACACTATCATGTGTATCATCATGTGCTTGCTATATGTACTGGAAAATAAGTCGGTAGCACATAGTCAATGGATATATGCATGGTAATGAGATTAACATTGATAGTGAAACATGAAGCTAGGACTGTATGTCCAAGACATACTATTTACATATAGGGAACATTAACGGACAGTTATTAATTAATTAATTAATTGACCCTACAGGCCGTTCTGGCTTGGACAAGGCTTATTCACTTATTCATTCACTGTCCCACAGGCTACTTACGGTATGTTTATTGTGGTTTAGAATAATGTGACTGTAAGGAAGGATTTATTTTCTATAGATATGTAAATTCCATTATAATTTGGTAAAAGCCATAGACATACAGTACTGCAAGCCTAGCTTACCTTTGGGTCCTGTCTTCTCTGCTTTCTTCACACTGGGCATTGCCTCAGGTTTTGCCTTCTCCACAGCCTGCTCCTCTTTCTTTTCTGTCTCGTCCTCCAATTTCTCCTTTCCTACCTCTTGCATGGATTGTGCGTCCCTCATCGCTGTAAGTAAAGACATTCTCCTGTGAACAAATGCCTCCTTCTCTTCATGTAAAATTAGAGTACAAACCCTGTGGGGTGGTTTCCCAGACACAAATTGAGCTTAGTCCTAGCTCGTTCACAGATACAGTAGGATTTTACATCATATGCCAGCCAGGGAATTGGGAAATTAAGTTTGGGCTTATTTTGGGGTATTATTGAATTACTAATAACATCAGAACATCAATCCCTCCCAATTGTAAAAAAGGACGTAGATGGATTTGAATTGAAATTCAAAAGAAAAAAACATGATTTACCTTTAAGGACCACTTCTATCTCTTCTACTACTTCTTCTCTTGCTTGCCTCTCCTTGGATTCTCTGAGAACTATCACACAAGAAATATGACCTTTTGCAAATGTTCCTAGAAAATTAAAGGTAGTGCATTACAGTGATGGTAATTAGGTAGTTGTGACAGTTAAAGCATGCATAAGTTATATAAAAATGTAATAGCATATTTAGCCTGTGATATGGTGGGGCGGTGGTAACCATGGTGTCATGGTTTTGTGCGACGAGACATATTTTTTTATATTGTACTTCATTTTATAATATTGCGTTGATTAAACCAAAACAATGGTATAAAACAAATGTTCCCATCATGCATAACTTCTGCATGTAATTTCTGTAGAAACATGTAAAGATGTATATTTCATGATTAGATGAAAATATGACATAGGAAAGACAACATAATTTGCTAGCCAACGTTAGCCAGTTAGCTTGGGTACTTGACTGCCGTTGTGAGGCCAGAATGCTCGGATCAGCCCTACTCCTCGGCCAGAGCATCTAGTGTGCTCTCTGAATGCTCCGAGAGCGAAACGCTCTGAATTTACAAACTGACAATCTGACAACGCTCTGAATTTACGAACGCCCAGAGGGCACTCTGGCACTCCAGATTGAATTTATGAACGTACCCGTAGCTAGCTAACAATTAACTATAATCCCAACTCATGACGTTACTACCCTACATGAATCTGCAAGTAGCTAACCAACCAGGTTCAATGTTAGCAAGCAAATGGCTCTGGGATACGAATAATAATAATAATAAGCCAGATAATGTTAGCTAGCAGTACACTTTAACTTGAAATGAAACCACTTTCTGTCAAAATTAGAAACGTGTAATATCTGAAAATGTAGCTAGCTAGACCATCTTACCCGTATACATCATGCATGTTGGACGCGTCGCCCTGGCACAGATGCCATGGTTGCCCTTAGTTTTTTCATCTCTTTAGATTATACTATCATACTCTAATTCCAATTATTTCAAAACTCGATCCTCCAGAAAGTGGAGAGCAACACTTATGCAGCTCCACTACACAATACATATTTTTTAAAGCTGTTAGACAGGATTACCTATCCATACTGACCAGCTCAAATAGACAGAAGCGTGCTATATGGCAGACCAATCCGAACACTCATTACCTCAGCCAATCATGGCTAGTGGGAAGGTTGCTGTCTTTTTCTTTGTCTTAACCAACTAGGCTTGTAATTTAACAATTTCCTTTGCATTTACAGATGGCATCCAAGTTTGTTAATAAGGCACATGAAAGTTCACGTTCCAGAAGGCATTTCTGCCAAAAAACTAAATTTGGGGCTCCTGTCCAGGGCGAACAATTTACTAGTAATACTTCTACGTGTTCATTTTGTAAAATTAAATTTGGAATCAAACCCAATTTACTAATCTGACATTTTTTTCTGAATTTTCTTGCCTTTTCATAGTAAAATGTCGAAACAACAACGGCCACGAGTCACAAAAGAGCAGGCCTCATTCAACACAGACTCTGATCCCCCCAACCTAGCCATGGTAATGGCGGCTATCATTAAGTCTGAACAGACTGTGCTGGCTAAGGTGGAGTCAATATCCACTGACCTATCTCGCCACTGAAGTCAACACAAAGATCGACTACGTTAAAGAAGACTTGGCAAAACATGACACCCGTCTAAATAGTCTGGAAGATGGGGCAAATAATTACTCCGACAAAGTGGTGACACTGGAAGAGCAAGTCACCTGGCTATCATCGGATGTCGTCTAACTCACCTCCAGAAAATGCGAGTGTTCCCCCGGCGCTGTCTGTTCTCGAGGTCCTTGAGAACAGACAGCGCCAGGGGAACACTCACATTTTCTGTGTGAGAGAGGGACTCGAGACCTTTGGCGGAATGCCGCCTACCCTGTCCATAGCTAAACTGCAGGAATTTCTAGGCCACGATTACGCCCCCACCCTTGACCATACACACAGAAGCCTACAGTCCGCACCAAAGAATGGGGAGCTGACCAGACCCATCGTAGTTAAATTCCACTACCTTCAGGAGAAGGCGCTGCTCATGTGGCGACCAGCAGCAGGTGTTGAGCGTCTGAGCGTCTTCCTTTGTGTCTTATTGTGTTATAATCTGAGGTTTCTTAACTCCTAAATTTTAACTGTTTTTATTTGTACTACTGTTGTATAAAATCACTGATTATGGAGATCATTTTTCTGTTGGTGGCTATCTCCATTCTAAATTTCACTTTGGGCCTTCACCATTCCCAAACAATCAAAATTCAGTACTCTCGGGAATTCCTCTTGGGGCTACAATGGAATCGACAAGTACCAGATTACTTTATTGACATATCGTCATTTGGCGTATCGTCACCAGATGCGGTGCCCCATGACAGGTTGTCTAAACGAGGATACAAGTCTGGAACGTGGAAGAAGAGGTGGTGTTCGTAGGCGGATCAGTCAATAATTGCGGAATAATCGACTCCCACTGCCTTCTATGATACTAACAAATGTGCAGTCTTTAAGAAATAAAATCGACGAGTTGCAAGCGAATGTCACTCATTTACGGGAATTCAGAGAAGCCTGTATTATGGCAGTGATGGAAACTTGACTAAGAAACATGGAGACGGATTCTTCCCTGGAAATTGATGGCTTCAGGACTCCTATTCGACTTGATCGTGACTGTGAGGTAACGTGGAAGGCTCAAGGTGGTGGCGTTTGTTTGTATATAAACCGCAGATGGTGTAGAAACTTTACTGTAAGGAAACGTGTCTGTCTAGCTGACATAGAGTTACTCTCTGGGTCGCTTAGGCCCGGCTACCTTCCGAGGGAATTCCCTCAATTATTTGTTACGGTGGTCTATATACATACTAAGGCAAACGCCATAGCAGCAGCTGATGTAATATTTAAAATGACACAAGAACTGCAATCTATATCTCCAGATTCCCCCCATTTTATTCTGGGAGATTTTAACCATTGTAAACTAAAGGGCACATTAACAGGTTTTTATCAGTATGTCTCATGCCCCACTCGTTATAGTAAAATTCTTGACTTGTGTTATGGCCCTATCTGTTGGTGGAGGCGCTTGGATCTTCAGATCACAATGTAGTACACCTTTTACCGACCTATAGGACTGTGCTTCAACGTGAGCAGGTTGTGAGGCGAAGGGTGAAGGTCTGGATAGTTCCCTTGCTTCGAGTGTACAGACTGGTCAGTGTTCTTGGACTCCTCGGACGACATAAATGAACTTACTGATGTGGTGTGTAGCTATATTATGTTCTGTACGGACTCTGTGATCCTTACCAAGGAAGTAAAAATCTTTACAAATAATAATCCTTGGGTTTCAAAAGATTTGAAAAGTTTTATAAGTCAAAGGACAGCTGCTTTTAATAGAGGAGACATAACCAAGTGTCAGGCTCTGGCCATAGAGAAGCCTATTTGCTTCTCTATGTAGCTATGGTCAGAGTCTGACAGTGTCTTTCTTTTCAATTCTGTGTGGGTTGGGTTGGATCCCTAATTAGAGGCAGCTGCACTGCATTGTCTCTAATTAGGGATCATATATATGTTTGTCTGTCTTTCACTCTTGTGTGGGTCGTTGTCGTTATATGTCGCAGTCACAGTGAATGTAAGTGTGCTCATTTGTCACGTCCGTTTCATTCGTGGTTGTTTTTTGTGAACGTGACGTTTTGTCTTTCGTGTTTTGTTTGTATGGTATAGTTCGGACATTTTGTTGTGGTCTTTATACATAGTATTGAGAATACATAGTATACAGAAATAAATATGACAAACTATAATCCCTGCGCTGCGTCTTGGTCTCTCCACACACACAATTGTGACATAACAGAAGGAATTGGGTATGCCAATTTCCCCATTTAAGGTGGAGCATCAGGTCTTGGTATAAAAGTCACAAGCTCATTTAATTCTCTGTTTAAACATAACTTTAACTGGAGCTAACTAAGCAGGATTTCATAAGGTGGTCGTCTCTTCCCATTTCACTAGCAGGTCACATTAATTCTGTTAAGATGACTGTACTTCCTAGGTTTTGTACTTATTCCAAATAATTCAAAGTTGATGTTCAAACAACTGGACAGTTACATTTCCAACTTTATTTGGAATATTCAAATCTACGAATGAGAAAGGTATATCCAGAAAGACCTAGGCCGCAGGCGGGCTGGGCCTTTTTTACACTACTACTGGTCAGCAAATATATCTAAATGTGTTTCCTGGGTTTCTACAATGAAAATCTATAAATTGAAGTAGTGACCCCGCGACATATGCCTAGTTTCCTGGAACCATTCAGAGGGTGACTGGACAAGACCAAAGATTTACAGTAAGTGCCTTTGACCTGTGTAGGTGCTAGGCACACCAGTTTCAGTGTGTCAAGAAGTGCAAAGCTGCTGGGTTTTTCAAGCTCAACAGTTTCCCGTAAATATCAAGAATGGTCCATCACCCAAAAGACATCCAGTCAACTTGACACAACAGTGGGAAGCATTGGAGTCAACATGGGCCAGCATCCCTGTGGAACACTTTTGACACCTTGTAAAGTCCATGCCCCGACGAATTGAGCTGTTCTGAGGATTTCTTTTTAGGATGTTTTGTGCACCTAGTGTACACACAGTACAAAGAGTTTTAAAAGTGACCGGGATTGCACAATAAAGTCAGGTACATCTTTTTTTTTATATAAATAGACACATTTAAGAGACAAAAAATGTTGAAATCCAGATGAGAATGAGGGGGGAGTTTAAGTACAATTCTTACAAGCTTGTTTTGGCTGGTCTATAGCTTATTCTTTAGATGTTTAGGGCTGCTGGTAAACCATGAAGTGCATGCATAATCGAAGTGACATTGGACTAGCGCACTTGCCAGAGTCTTTAGGGTGTCTATAGCTAGGTTTCCATCCAATTTGTGACAGATTTTCATGCAAATATTCTCAGCTCTGCGCATTTTCCCATCAGAGTTGTGTTTCCATCAAAATGAATTGTTGCGGATAAAAGTCTGTGCTTTTGTAGATAATTAGTTCACATAAAAAATTGATTTCCATAGCATTTTCAACTCTAGGCCTGTGCCCACTCTATAATTGACACGCTCTAGCAAACAGCTCGCAGATGCAGTGTAGGTAGAGCCTACTATATGATGAGATTATTATGGACAAAAGTGCAAGATTTTATTTTTTTATCAAATGTCATCCAAGCATTGATCATCATATGAAAAGAATAAGACCCACAAAATGTATTGAAAGGAGCATCAAGCTCATCACTGTGCACTTTTTACCACCCTGTGAAGTTCATCATGTACTTTACTCACATAAAAAGGTTGGATGGAAACAGATTAATGTCAAGCCATTTTGATGATGCTGGAATTATATTTTGGACAAATTTGAGCATGACTTTTGAAGTAGCCTAATCAGATTAAAACATTGTGACTGGTTGTTTATACCACATATAAAAGGTAATACATTAAATTGTTCACATTTAGGCTATTGAAGCATTAGGTTCTAGGTGCGCAAAGAATAGCTGCGGATTGTAGAGGAGGCAGAGCACATGTTAAGCTTTCCTGAATAAATGGGCCTACCAGAAGCATATGTGGCCACATTATTATAGGACAACTTTTGAGAATGATGATCTACAACAGACAGCGCATCTCAGTATCAGAAGTAAAAATACAGCCAGACTGACCTGCTACTGTTCCTTTCTAGACCTTATAAACTGTCCATAGTAGACCCACAACTGATCCAAATGGAATGAAACATTCAAATTAAAGAGCTTTTGTGTCATAATTCAAATGGTATTGTAGGCTAGTCTAGGTAGGATAATTGTATTGTCATTAAACAATATCAATAGGGGAGCTTTTGAGCTGTGTGTCTCATGCCTTCACTGTTCTTTCATGCGCAATGATGCACCTGGCCTCTATGCTGTCTTATCAGGTATTCCTATTTGTTCTTGTGGATTCATATTGAAAATGTATGCTTTTATGTGTGGTATGATTGCTAGTTAGCGTATTGCAGATCTGGACAAACGATCCACCTACCACTATTGTCACTATGAATGGTGGCTAGAGGGCAGGATAGACAGTTCGACTGGTAGACTATATTGACCTGTGGTATAGTAAAAGTTAGCGTATGGAAAAGAGTAGTGCCTAAGGGAAGTGCCAAAACATCCTGTATATAGGGGAGACACATACAAGCAGATGAGGAAATTTGGCTAGGATGGAAGAGATTATATCTCCAAACCTGTAAAAGAGCACATGTAAACCAGGGAAAAAATGCACTACCTTTTGCTGTGCCCAATAAAACACACAGCCCTCCCCAAAGCAAAAAAAGAAGTTTGACAACCCTCCCCTATTTTTGACCACCCCAGTAAATTTCATTCTGTCCCTTACTCAAAGGACATTTACTCAAGTAGAAAGAAAAGTACAGTGGTGTGAAGTACTTAAGTAAAAAATACTTTCAAGTACTACTTAAGTAGTTTTTTTGGTATCTTTACTTTACTTTACTATTTTTTATTTTTGACAACTTTTACTTTTACTTCACTACATTTCTATGCTAAGCACGACAGGAAAATAGCCAAATTCACACACTTATCGAGAGAACATCCCTGGTCATCCTTCCTACCTGATCTGGCGGATTCATTAAACACAACATTTGTAAATTATGTGTGCCCCTGGCTATATGCACATTTTAAAAACAAGAAAATGGTGCCATCTGATTTGCTTAATATAAGGCATTTTTGTACTTTTACTTTGGTACTTAAGTACATGATATTCAATTACATTTACTTATGATACTTAAGTATATTTAAAATCAAATACTTTTAGACTTTCACTTTTACTTGAGTTTTACTCTTTTACTCGCATGACAATTGGGTACTTTTTCCACCACTGGAAAAGTAGCCCACTTGAGAAAAGCCTACTTGTGAAAAGTACAAATTCCCCCCAGTGCCTAGTGAAAGTCTACACACCCTTGCACAGTCTTCACATTTTATTGCCTTCAAATTGAATCTCAAAAGGGAATAGATTAGTTTTTTTTCCTATTGATCTACACAACCTACTTCACATTTTCAAAGTCAAAGAGAAGTTAACACAACAATTCAGCCTTTCCTTCTCTAAAGCAACTGTTTAGACTATTCCGAAGCAGGATTGTTGTATCTGCTCTTCAGTGTCAGCCCTAGCCATGGAAACTTCCCCAAAATAACATTAGTGCTTGCAACAGTAAAATGATGGGAGAGGGACCCAGTCCAGATGGAAAAAATACATGAGTGTCCACCCTCCGAATGCAGCACAGAAGGCCCTATTATCTTTATTTATTTAATTATTTTACCAATGACTTACACAAAGGGTTCCGGAACTCTTTAAAACATACTGTTAATCGATAAATTGTATCTATTTGTCAATTTTATAATTTGTTTAGCTCACCAAAAAGAGATGGAATAACTGAGGCAGTGCCCCTCAAGGCTCAGTCCAATATCTACTTTCCGTACTGATATATATATAATAAGCTTCTGTTCTAAATAAAGCGGCTCCAGACAAGGAATCAAAGTCACTAACCACTGGAGTCCCCTATGTCAGTCATCCCATTTATGTCAGTTGTCCCAAGTCCTGCAAGTCATTACATAATTAAAGAGCTAGCTTTGGGAGTACAATTTAGATAAATGAAAATCATGTAGTGTACAGATGATTCCTCATGAAGGTATTATCTCAAATCGTTAGTCATATTGCATAGGCCCTAATGTACTACATTGCTGCTAAATAAGAATAAATACTTGTTTTATATAGCTAATAGAAATAAATAAGTAATGATAAACATTTTACAGAAAGTTAAGAAGATAAGTGGTGAAAATACATTTGTCAGTATCAATACCTTTGGCATGTTGAATGTCTTTGTCTTGGTCATCTTTATCCTTGGGCTCCACATCATCTTTAAGGTGGGCCCTTGATCCAAGTCTTTTAACCCTCTCAAAGGGAATTGTAACAGTTATCTTCCTTTTGACACCAGCTTTCGTGCTCTCACTGTTGTTGTTGTTTTCATCATCATCAATTATTTCAGAGTAATCCTCATAAGTATCAGGAAGTTGGGCCATTTCTTTTTTCTCATCTTCAATGTCAGCCACTACATCAAGAACATCAAGCTTTTCAGCTCTACTGAAATCAATATATTCATCTTTGTCAATTGACTGTTTCAACTCTTCTTCCTCTTCCGCATCTTTTACATCATCTTCGTGACCTTCATCACCAAGTTCAATACTGGCCCTAGATTCCACTTTTTGGATCCACACATTTATTTTGGTGGTGTATGTCTTGGCTCCCTCTGAACTGTCTTCATTGTCAATGTCTTCTCCATCTTCAACATCTTGATCTTTGACGTCAACGTCATGAGTATAACCCTCCTCCTCATCTAACTCTAATTGATGATCCTTCTCCTCTTTCTCCATCTTCTCTTTTTTCCCCTCCTCCTCACCGCCATCAACAATGATTACCTCACCATCCATTGTTTGTTCATGGTCAAGTTCTTCAACTTCTCCATCTACATGTGAAACGAAATGGTAACAAATTAAGGTATTTTTGAGTGGGGTAAGTTGAGAAATGTTTATACATTCAGCACCACTCAGTCAAGAGAAATCTACAGTGCCTTTAGAAAGTATTCAGACCCCTTGACTTTTTCCACATTTTGTTATATTATAGCCTTATTCTAAAATTGATTAAATTGTTTTTTTCCCTCATCAATCTACACACAGTAGCAAAAACATGTTTAGACATTTTTGCTAATAGCAAAAAAGGATATATTACATTTACATATGTATTCAGAGCCTTTACTTCTTCTTCTTCTTCTTGGGAATGATGCTACAAGCTTGGCACACCTATATTTCTTCCATTCTTCTCTGCAGATCTTCTCAAGCTCTGTCAGGTTGCTGCACAGCTATTTTCAAGTCTCTCCAGAGATGTTTGATCAGGTTCAATGCCAGGCTCTGGCTAGGTCCACTGATGGACATTCAGAGACTTGTCCCGAACCCCCTCCTGCGTTGTTTTTGCTGTGTGCTTTGGGTCATGCCTGAATGCAAGACATGACACTTGGCATTCAGACCAAAGAGTTCAATCTTGGTTTCATCAGACCAGAGAATCTTGTTTCTCATGGTCTGAGAGTCTTTAGGTGCCTTTTGGCAAACTCCAAGCGGGTTGCCATGTGCCTTTTACTGAGGAGTGGCTTCCATCTGGCCACTCTACCATAAAGGCCTGATTGGTGGAGTGCTGCAGAGATGGTTGTCCTTCAAGGAAGGTTCTCCCATCTCCACAGAGGAACTCTAGAGCTCTGTCGGGAGTAACCATCGTGTTCTTGGTCACCTCCCTGACAATGCCTCTTCTCCCCCGATTGCTCAGTTTGGCTGGGCGGCCAGCTCTAGGAAGAGTCTTGGTGGTTCCAAACTTCTTCCATTTAAGAATGATGGAGGCCACTGTGTTCTTGGGGACCTTCAATGCTGAAGAAATGTTTTGGTACCCCTCCCCAGATCGGTGCCTAGAAAATAATCCTGTCTTGGAGCTCTACGGACAATTCCTTTGAACTCACGGCTTGGTTTTTGCTCTGACATGAACTGTCAACTGTGGGACCTTATATAGGCAGGTGTGTGCCTTTCCAAATCATGTCCAATCAATTATATTTCAGGTGGACTCCAATCAAGTTGTAGAAACATCTCAGGGATGATCAATGGAAACGGGATGCACCTGAGCTCAATTTCGAGTCTCATAGCAAAGGGTCTGAATACTTATGTAAATAAGGTATTTCAGATTTTTTTTTTTTTAATAAATTTGCAAACATTTCTAGAAACCTGTTTTCACTTTGTCATTATCGGGAATTTTGTGTGTAGATTGCTGAGATTTGTATTTATTTAATTAATTTTAGAATAAGGCTGTAACATCACATAATGTGGAAAAAGTCAAGGGGTCTGAATACTTTCCGAAGGCACTGTACATATACACTGAGTATACAAAACATTAAGAACACCTGCTCTTTCCATGACATAGACTGACCAGGTGAATCCAGGTGAAACCTGTGATCCCTTATTGACGTCGCTTGTTTAAAATCAGTCTAGATGAAGTGGAGGAGACAGGTTAAAGAAGGATTTTTAAGCCTTGAGACAATTGAGAAATTAATTATGTGTATGCCATTCAGAGGGTGAATGGGCAAGACAAAAGTTAAGTCCATTTAAAAGGTGTATGGTAGTAGATGCCAGGCGCACAGGTTTGTGTCAAGAACTTCAACGCTGCTAGGTTTCTTAGGCTGTACAGTTTCCTGTGTGTATCAAGAACAGTCCACCACACAAAGGACATCCAGCCAACTTGACACAACTGTGGGAAGCATTGGAATCAAAATGGGATAGTATCCCTGTGGAACGCTATTGACACCTTGTGGAGTCCATGCCCCAAGGAATATAGGCAGTTCTGAGGGCAAAAGTGGGAGCAGTGCAACTCAAAATTGGAAAGGTGTTCCTAATGTTTGGTATACTCAGTGTATTTCAGGATGTTGTGTATCCCTCGAAATAAGCAGTTTTGAAAACATAGCTTGTCCAAAAAAAGTTGCTTCTTGGCACAACTTACTCCAGGTATGGGGTAAGTTGAGCCACGGGACAGGGTAAGTTGAGCAGCCTACACATTTCTGTACACAATATAATATATTACCACTACTAAAAAATAATTTCCTGAACAGAATTCAACACAATCACGTTTAATTTATTATTTATTTTTTATTTTATATATATATATACAGTTGAAGTCGGAAGTTTACATACACTTAGGTTGAAGTCATTAAAACTCATTTTTCAACCACTCCACAGATTTCATGTTAACAAACTATAGTTTTGGCAAGTCAGGTAGGACTTGTGCATGACACAAGTAATTCTTCCAACAATTGTTTACAGACAGATTATTTCACCTATAATTCACTATATCACATTTCCAGTGGGTCAGAAGTTTACATACACTAAGTTGACTGTGCCTTTAAACAGCTTGGAAAATTCCAGAAAATGATGTCATGGCTTTAGAAGCTTCTGATAGGCTAATTGACATAATTTGGAGGTGTACCTGTGGATGTATTTCAAGGCCTACCTTCAAACTCAGTGCCTCTTTGCTCGGCATCATGGGTAACTCAAATGAAATCAGCCAAGACCTCAGAATTTTTTTTTAGACCTCCACAAGTCTAGTTCGTCCTTGGGAGCAATTTCCAAACGCCTGAAGGTACCACGTTCATCTGTACAAACAACAGTACACAGTATAAACACCATGGGACCACGCAGCCGTCATACCGCTCAGGAAGGAGACACGGTCTGTCTCCTAGAGGTGAACGTACTTTGGTGCGAAAAGTGCAAATCAATCCCAGAATAACAGCAAAGGACCTTTTGAAGATACTGGAGGAAACAGGTACAATAGTATCCATATCCACAGTAAAACAAGTCCTACATCGACATAACCAGCAAGGAAGAAGCCACTGCTCCAAAACCGCCATAAAAAAGCCAGACTACGGTTGGCAACTGCACATGGGGACAAAGATCGTACTTTTTGGATAAATGTCCTCTGGTCTGATGAAACAAAAATATAACTATTTGGCCATAATAACCATCGTCACGTTTGGAGGAAAAAGGGGAGGCTTGCAAGCCGAAGAACACCATCCCAACCGTGAAACACGGGGGTGGAAGCATCATGTTGTGGGGGTGCTTTGATACAGGAGGGAACGGTGCACTTCACAAAATAGATGTCATCATGAGGAAGGAAAATTATGTGGATATATACAGTGGGGAGAACAAGTATTTGATACACTGCCGATTTTGCAGGTTTTCCTACTTACAAAGCATGTAGAGGTCTGTAATTTTTATCATAGGTACTCTTCAACTGTGAGTGACGGAATCTAAAACAAAAATCCAGAAAATCACATTGTATGATTTTTTAATAATTAATTTGCATTTTATTGCATGACATAAGTATTTGATCACCTTCCAACCAGTAAGAATTCCGTCTCTCACAGACCTGTTCGTTTTTCTTTAAGAAGCCCTCCTGTTCTCCACTTATTACCTGTATTAACTGCACCTGTTTGAACTCGTTACCTGTATAAAAGACACCTGTCCACACACTCAACCAACCTCTCCACAATGGCCAAGACCAGAGAGCTGTGTAAGGACATCAGGGATAAAATTGTAGACCTGCACAAGGCTGGGATGGGCTACAGGACAATAGGCAAGCAGCTTGGTGATAAGGCAACAATTGTTGGCGCAATTATTAGAAAATGGAAGAAATTCAAGATGACGGTCAATCTCCCTCGGTCTGGGGCACCATGCAAGATCTCACCTCGTGGGGCATCAATGATCATGAGGAAGGTGAAGGATCAGCCCAGAACTACACGGCAGGACCTGGTCAATGACCTGAAGAGAGCTGGGACCACAGTCTCAAAGAAAACCATTAGTAACACACTACGCCGTAATGGATTAAAATCCTGCAGCGCACGCAAGGTCCCCCTGCTCAAGCCAGCGCATGTCCAGGCCCATCTGAAGTTTGCCAATGACCATCTGGATGATCCAGAGGAGGAATGGGAGAAGGTCATGTGGTCTGATGAGACAAAAATAGAGCTTTTTGGTCAAAACTCCACTCGCCGTGTTTGGAGGAAGAAGAAGGATGAGTACAACCCCAAGAACACCATCCCAACCGTGAAGCATGGAGGTGGAAACATCATTCTTTGGGGATGCTTTTCTGCAAAGGGGACAGGACTACTGCACCGTATTGAGGGGAGGATGGATGGGGCCATGTATCGCGAGATCTTGGCCAACAACCTCCTTCCCTCAGTAAGAGCATTGAAGATGGGTCGTGGCTGGGTCTTCCAGCATGACAACGACCCGAAACACACAGCCAGGGCAACTAAGGAGAGGCTCCGTAAGAAGCATCTCAAGGTCCTGGAGTGGCCTAGTCAGTCTCCAGACCTGAACCCAATAGAAAATCTTTGGAGGGAGCTGAAAGTCCGTATTGCCCAGCGACAGCCCCGAAACCTGAAGGATCTGGAGAAGGTCTGTATGGAGGAGTGGGCCAAAATCCCTGCTGCAGTGTGTGAAAACCTGGTCAAGAACTACAGGAAACGTATGATCTCTGTAATTGCAAACAAAGGTTTCTGTACCAAATATTAAGTTCTGCTTTTCTGATGTATCAAATACTTATGTCATGCAATAAAATGCAAATTAATTACTTAAAAATCATACAATGTGATTTTCTGGATTTTTGTTTTAGATTCCGTCTCTCACAGTTGAAGAGTACCTATGATAAAAATTACAGACCTCTACATGCTTTGTAAGTAGGAAAACCTGCAAAATCGGCAGTGTATCAAATACTTGTTCTCCCCACTGTATATATATTTTTTTTTTTTTTTTTTCACCTTTATTTAACCAGGTAGGTCAGTTGAGAACAAGTTCTCATTTGCAACTGCGACCTGGCCAAGACAAAGCAAAGCAGTGCGACAAAAACAACACAGAGTTACACAGTAAACAAACATGGTCAAAAACACAATGGAAAGTCTATATACAGAGTGCAAAATGTAGTGCAAAATGCAGTAAGGTTAAGAGGTAGGACAATAAATAGACCATAGTGGTGAGACAAATTACAGATTATCATCATTAACACAGGAATGAAGGATGTGCAAATTATGATGTGCAAATAGAGATACTGGAGTGCAAGATTTGTGAAAATAACAAAAATAAATATGGGGATGAGGTAGTAGTGTGGGCTATTTACAGAAGGGCTATATACAGGTGCAGTGATCGATAAGCAGCTTTGACAGCTGACGCTTAAAGTTAGTGAGGGAGATAGGAACCTCTAGCTTCAGTGATTTTTGCAATTCGTTCCAGTCATTGGCAGCAGCGAACTGGAAGGAATGGCGGCCAAAGGAGGTGTTGGCTTTGGGGGTGACCAGTGAGATATACCTGCTGGAGCGCATGCTACGGGTGGGTGTTGCTATAGTGACCAGTGAGCTGAGATAGGGCGGGGATTTACCTAGTAATGACTTATAGATGACCTGGAGCCAGTGGATTTGGCGACGAATATATAATGAAGGCCAGCCAACGAGAGCATACAGGTCGCAGTGGTGGGTAGTGTATGGGGCTTTGGTAACAAAACGGATGGCACTGTGATAGACTACATCCAATTTGCTAAGTAGAGTGTTGGAGGCTAGTTTGTAAATGACATCGCCGAAATCAAGGATCGGTAGGATAGTCAGTTTTACAAGGGCATGTTTGGCAGCATGAGTGAAGGAGGCTTTGTTGCGAAATAGGAAGCCAATTCTGGATTTAATTTTGGATTGGAGATGGTTGATGTGAGTCTGGAAGTTGAGTTTACAGTCTAACCAGATGCCTAGGTATTTGTAGGTGTCCACGTATTCTAATTCGGACCCGTCGAGAGTAGTGATGATAGTCCGGTGGGCGGGTGCTGGCAGCGTTCGATAGAAAAGCATGCACTTAGTTTTACTAGCGTTTAAGAGCAGTTGGAGGCCACGGAAGGAGTGTTGTATGGCGTTGAAGCTTGTTTGAAGGTTAGTAAACACAGTGTCCAAAGAGGGGCCAGATGTATACAGAACGGTGTCATCTGCGTAGAGATGGATCAGAGAGTCACCAGCAGCAAGAGCGACATCGTTGATGTATATAGAGAAAAGGGTTGGCCCAAGAATTGAACCCTGTGGCACCCCCATAGAGACTGCCAGAGGATCGGACAATAGGCCCTCCGACTTGACACACTGAACCCTGTCTGCAAAGTAGTTAGAGAACCAGGCAAGGCAGTCACTTGAGAAACCAAGGCTGTTGAGTCTGCCAATAAGAATGCGGTGATTGACAGAGTCGAAAGCCTTGGCCAGGTCGATGAAGACGGCTGCACAGTACTGTCTTTTATCGATGGCGGTTATGATATCGTTCAGTACCTTGAGCGTAGCTGAGGTGCACCCATGACCAGCTCTGAAACCAGATTGCATAGCAGAGAAGGTACGGTGGGATTCGAAGTGGTCAGTTATCTGTTTGTTAACTTGGCTTTCGAAAACTTTAGAAAGGCAGGGCAGGATGGATATTGGTCTATAACAGTTTGGGTCTAGAGTGTCTCCTCCTTTGAAGAGGGGGATGACCGCGGCAGCTTTCCAATCTCTAGGGATCTCAGACGATACGAAAGAGAGGTTGAACAGGCTAGTGATAGGTGTTGCAACAATTTTGGCTGATAATTTCAGAAAGAGAGGGTCCATATTATCTAGCCCAGCAGATTTGTAGGGGTCCAGACTTAGCAGCTCTTTCAGAACATCAGCCGTCTGGATTTGGGTGAAGGAGAAGCGGGGGGGGGCTTGGGCAAGTAGCTGCCGAGGGTGCAGAGCTGTCGGCCGGGGTAGGGGTAGCCAGGTGGAAAGCATGGCCAGCTGTAGCAAAATGCTTATTGAAATTTTCGATAATCGTGGATTTATCGGTAGTAACAGTGTCTCCGAGCCTCAATGCAGTGGGCAACTGGGAGGAGGTGCTCTTATTCTCCATGGACTTTACAGTGTCCCAGAACTTTTTGGAGTTAGTACTACAGGAAGCAAATTTCTGTTTGAAAAAGCTGGCCTTTGCTTTTCTAACTGACTGTGTGTACTTGTTCCTGACTTCCCTGAATAGCTGCATATCGCGGGGGCTATTCGATGCTAATGCAGTGCGCCACAGGATGTTTTTCTGTTGGTCTAGTGCAGTCAAGTCTGGGGTGAACCAAGGGCTATATCTATTCTTAGTTCTACGTTTTTTGAAAGGGGCATGCTTATTTAGGATGGTGAGGAAAGCACTTTTAAAGAACAACCAGGCGTCCTCTACTGACGGGATGAGGTCAATATCCTTCCAGGATACCTGGGCCAGATCGAATAGAAAGGCCTGCTCACAAAAGTGTTTTAGGGAGCGTTTAACAGTGATAAGGGGTGGTCGTTTGACCGCTGACCCATTGCGAACGCAGGCGATGAGGCAGTGATCGCTGAGATCCTGGTTGAAAACAGATGAGGTGTATTTGGAGGGCAAGTTAGTCAGGATGATATCAATAATGGTACCCATGTTTACGGATTTTGGGTTGTACCTGGTGGGTTCCTTGATAATTTGTGTGAGATTGAGGGCATCTATCTTAGATTGAAGGACAGCCGGGGTGTTAAGCATATCCCAGTTTAAGTCACCTAACAGTACAAACTCTGAAGATAGATGGGGGGCAATCAATTCACATATGGAGTCCAGGGCACAGCTGGGGGCTGAGGGGGGTCTGTAACAGGCGGCAACAGTGAGAGACTTATTTCTGGAAAGGTGGATTTTTAAAAGTAGAAGCTCAAACTGTTTGGGCACGGACCTGGACAGTATGACAGAACTCTGCAGGTTATCTCTGCAGTAGATTGCAACTCCGCCACCTTTGGCAGTTCTATCTTGACGGGAAATATTGTAGTTGGGGATGGAGATTTCCGAATTATTGGTGGCCTTCCTGAGCCAGGATTCAGACACAGCTAGGACATCCGGGTTGGCGGAGTGTGCTAAAGCAGTGAATAAATCTAACTTAGGGAGGAGGCTTCTAATGTTGACATGCATGAAACCAAGGCTTTTACGGTTACAGAAGTCAACAAATGAGAGCGCCTGGGGGATAGGTGTAGTACTGGGAGCTACAGGACCTGGGTTTACCTCTACATCACCAGAGGAACAGAGGAGTAATAGAATCAGTATTCTACTAAGGGCTTTAAGAACAGGACGTCTAGTACGTTGGGTACATTGAATAAAAGGAGCAGAAAAAAAATAAGTTAATTAAGAGGGCTAAGGCAACGACGGGTAATGGCGATGAATGGACAAAGAGGGTCAGTTAGAGAAAAATGTCATATGCTACACACAGGACCTGAGGCCTGGCAGTTAAACAGAAATAAATACCGTATAACCAAACAGTCCTGCAGGCATCAGCTGTGAAGCTGAGTAATCATAGGGTCCGATGAGCAGCAAAGAGGCGAGCCAGAGAGCAGATTCAATGGGCGCTGGACTAGGCAAGCCAGGACGCACGGCGTTCAGAGTGTTAGCAGGCCGGGCTAGCAGATGGATCTTCGGCGACGTCGCAGAGGAGAACCCTGTTGAGACCACGTCGGACAATTACGTCGGCAGACCAGTCACGGTGGCTCGGTGGGGCTCCGTATCGACAGTAGAAGGTCCAGGTAGGTTGATAAGGTACTGGAGCCTGGGAGAGTAGCTAGCACACGTCGGCTGTCCGGGAGATGAGCCTAGCTCACGCTAGCATATATAGGATGTAAACAAACAATGGAGGTTAGCCAAAAACGTCGGTCACTCGATTGCAGCTAGCTAGCTGTGATGATCTGGTGTGATGGTCCTGTGATTTCAGTGGAAATCCGGTGAAATGGAAGGGAGCGCAGTCCGATATGCGCTGGGTTGGTAGCGCGCTGTGCAGACTGGCCGATAATGTCCGAACTAAAAGCTGTCTGATGCAGGCAGAGCAGTGGTGAGGACCGCTAGCAGTGGTTAGCGATGGCTAGAAGCTAGTTAGCAAGCTAGCTAGCAGACTAGCTTCTGACTGCGGTTCAGTTAAAAGAATGAAAAGTAAGGATAATAGATCCGTTTCACGTTGGGTAAGGTGGGTTGCAGGAGAGGTAAATCGGGAACAAAATAAATAAATACAAATGTGTGGAAAGACAATTTACAAACTATTACAAACTATTTACATGAGACGGGACGAACAAAAAATACGTCTGCACTGTTACGCCATCTTGGATGAAGCAACATCTCAAGACATCAGTCCGGAAGTTAAAGCTTGGTCGCAAATGGGCCTTCCAAATGGATAATGACATCAAGCATGCTTCCAAAGTTGTGGCAAAATGGCTTAAGGACATCAAAGTCAAGGTATTGGAGTGGCCATCACAAAGCCCTGACCTCAATCCTATAGAGAATGTGTGGGCAGAACTGAAAAAGCATGTGCGAGCAAGGAGGCCTACAAACCTGACTCAGTTACACCAGTTCTGTCAGGAGGAATGGGCCAGAATTCACCCAACTTATTGTGGGAAGCTTGTGGAAGGCTACCAGAAACGTTTGACCCAAGTTAAACAATTTAAAGGCAATGCTACCAAATACTAATTGAGTGTATGTAAACTTCTGACCCACTGGGAATGTGATGAAAGAAATAAAAGCTGAAATAAATGATTCTCTCTACTATTATTCTGACATTTCACATTCTTAAAATAAAGTGGTGATCCTAACTGACCTAAGACTGGAAAGCTTTACTAGGATTAAATGTCAGGAATTGTGAATAACTGAGTTTAAATGTATTTGGCTAAGGTGTATGTAAACTTACGACTTCAACTGTATGTATATCTTAAAGTTATCTAATTTGGTTTAGATACAAGCATCATGACTAACACATTACATTGATTTGACTTGGTGAAAACCAATATTTAGGACCTAACTTGCTTACCACTTTTTCCATGTGGTCTCTTTTTTTCACAGACTCTATGAAATGATTACCTCTTCCCTAAATATATGGTCAAATTATATATTTTGTGTATGGTTTCCTAGAATCCCACTCTCCCCAACTTAGATATGATGATATAATGTATGATCATAAATAAAAATCACATTTTGGACATTGTACTTAATAATATTAAATATTTCCAAATACCTTGTTGGTCTTCATCCATATCCTCAGGAAGTACCTCTCCAGTTCTTAGATGGGCCCTAGATTCCACTTTTCTGACCATCTGTTTTTGGATCCGCGCATTTATTTTGGTGGTGTATGTCTTGGCCCCCTCTGAACTGTCCTCATCTTCAATGTCTTCTCCATTTTCAACCTCTTGATCTTTGATATCAAGGTCACCTGTGTCATGATTGTCCTCATAAGCTTCATGTTCTTCATGATCATCATCATCAACAACAACTTGATCTTTAATTTCAAGGTCACTGTGATCATCATCAATGTCTTCCTCTGTCTCCTCTCCATCATCTTCATGATGTTCATCACAAACCACTTTTCTAAGCATCTGTTTTTGAATCCTCACTTTTATTTTGCTGGTGTATGTCATGGCCCCCTCTGAACTGTCCTCATCGTCAATGTCTTCTTCATCTTCAACACCTTGATCTTTGACGTCAACCTCATGGGTATCACCCTCCTCCTCCTCCTCCTCCTCCTCCTCCTCCTCCTCCTCCTCCTCCTCCTCCTCATCTAACTCTAAGTGATTATCCTTCTCCTCTTTCACCTCCTCTTCTTTTCCCCCCTCCTTGCCAACATCCATGATTTCCTCATCATCCATTGTTTGTTCATGGTCAAGTTCTTCAGCATCACCATCTACATCAGTGATGTAATGGCAACAAATTAAGATATTTTCCCTATCTTTCATAAATTTTATTAGCAATTTATTTTGATATGATGACTGTCCTATCATAAATGAAAATCACATTTTGGACATTGTACTTAATAATATGAAATATTTCCAAATACCTTGTTGGTCTTCATCCATATCCTCAGGAAGTACCTCTCCAGCTCTTAGATGGGCCCTAGATCCCACTTTTCTGACCATCTGTTTTTGGATCCGCGCATTTATTTTGGTGGTGTATGTCTTGGCCCCCTCTGAACTGTCCTCATCTTCAATGTCTTCTCCATTTTCAACCTCTTGATCTTTGATATCAAGGTCACCTGTGTCATGATTGTCCTCATAAGCTTCATGTTCTTCATGATCATCATCATCAACAACAACTTGATCTTTAATTTCAAGGTCACTGTGATCATCATGTTTATACTCATCATCAATGTCTTCCTCTGCCTCCTCTCCATCATCTTCATGATGTTTATCACGAACCACTTTTCTAAGCATCTGTTTTTGGATCCTCACATTTCTTTTGCTGGTGTATGTCATGGCCCCCTCTGAACTGTCCTCATCGTCAATGTCTTCTTCATCTTCAACACCTTGATCTTTGACGTCACCCTCCTCCTCCTCCTCCTTCTGCTCCTCGTCATCTAACTCTAAGTGATGATCCTTCTCCTTTTTCACCTCCTCTTCTTTTCCCCCCTCCTTACAAACATCCATGATTTCCTCATCATCCATTGTTTGTTCATGGTCAAGTTCTTCAACATCACCATCTACATCAGTGATGTAATGGCAACAAATTAAGGTATTTTCCCTATCTTTCATTAATTTTATTAGCAATGTATTTTTATATGATGACTGTCCTATCATAAATGAAAATCACATTTTGGACATAACCTAATTATATTAAATATTTCCAAATACCTTGTTGGTCTTCATCCATATCCTTAGGAAGTACCTCTCCAGCTCTTAGGTGGTCATTAGATCCCACATTTCTAAGCATCTGTTTTTGGATCCACACATTTTTTGGGGTGGTGTATTTCTTCGCCCCCTCTGAACTGTCATCTGTACTGTCCTTGTCTCCTTGATCCTCTTCAGCCTCGTTGACATCATCATCCTTCTCCCCCACAACTAGAGTGACGCTTATTTCAGGTGTAGGGGCACCATCCTTTGTAGTGCCCATCAATTCTGCAACTGTGTCACCAACACACTTTGTCTTTATTGTTGTCTTTACCATCTCCACATAACATTAGCATTTGTCAGAGGTGAGATGTTGAAGATGCAAACACGCAAACATTTAGACATTGACAGAGTTATGGAAATTGAATGGCAACACATTCCAACATTCGTCATATTCGTACAATATACACCACATGTTGCACTCTGATTGGCTGATTTGGACGCTGGTATAGGAAGGCAAAACATGCAGACAGCATGTTTTATCTAGCCAGCAATGACATGCCCTTGACACATTTTTATCTAAAGGGTTGGGTTGACTGTCTATCATCTGTTGCTTTGATGAAAACTGTTCAAGACATAAAATCTCCAAGCAGTCACCCAGTAAATAATCCCTATTGAAATTTTATGCCAATCGTTTAACTTTTTCCTTGGTGGAATGTAGACTACATCTATTTACTTTAACCAGTAGTGTACACTTGAATTACAACATGTGGTCAGTCAATCAAACAGATAATGTGGAAACAATGCAAGAGGGGGACAAGACAACATTGAAGAAGGGAATGCATCTCCTAAACCAATAGATTTTCATTTCAGAGACACGTCATGCTTTACACACTTCAGTAAGTCAAACAATTGATAGGGTAACAATATGAACACAAATAAGGATGAATGAACAGATGACAACAGAAACACAAACTGTTACAACGAAGGAACTGTAAGTGTGTGTAATGACAAATAGAATGGTCAAATAAAATGCATTCAGTCACCAAGTCCAAAACCACAATGACATTTTGGTACAGACATTTATTGAATTATTACTAGGCCTAAAATGATGAGTATGTAATATTAACATTTTCCAATTAAACATAATTATTGTCCCATTAGTATTCTACTACATTTCCTTAAAGTATTCATACCCCTTGACTTATTCCACACTGTTGTGATATAGCCTGAATTCAAAATAGATTAAATAAAAATACAAATCTCACCCATCTACACACAACTTCCCATGACAAATGTTTTTAGAAATGTTAGCACATTTATTGAAAATGAAATACAGAAATAGCTCATTTACATAAGTATACACACCCCTGAGTCAATACTTTGCAGAAGCACCATTTGCGGCGATTACAGCTTTGAGTCGTCTTGGGTATGTCTGTATGAGCTTTACACATCTGGATTTGGGGATTTTCTTAAGCTCTGTTAAGTTAGACGGGGAGCGGCGGTGAACAGTATTCTTCAAGTGTTTCCACAGATTTTCAATGGGATTCAAGTCTGGGCTTTGGCTGGGCAACTCAAGAACTTTCACATTTTTGTTCTGAAGCCATTCCAGCATTGCTTTGGCTGTATGCTTGGGGTCATTGTCCTGTTGGAATGTAAATCTTCACCCCAGTCTAAGGTTGTTTGCACTCTGAAGCAGGTTCTCATCAAGGATTTGCCTGTATTTGGCTCCATTCATTGTGCCCTCTATCCTTACCAGTGTCCCAGTCCCTGCCACTGAAAAGCATCCCCATAGCATGATGCTGCCACCACTATGCTTCACGGTAGGGAGGGTGTTAGACAGGCGATGAGCTGTGCCTGGTCTTGTCCAGACATAGCACATTGCATTCAGACCAAAGAGTTACATTTTTGTCTCACCAGACCACAGAACCTTTTGCCTTATGCTTTCAGTCTTTCAAGTACCTTTTCGCAAACTCCAGGCGTTCTGTCATGTGCCTTTTTCTCAGAAGTGACTTCCGTCTGCCCACTCTCCGATAAACCACAGATTGGTGAAGTGTCGTAGAGACTGTTGTCCTTCTGGCAGGTTCTCCCATCTCAGTGTAGAGTAATCAATGGATTCTTGATCACCTCCTTGACCAAGGTTCTTGCCCGGTTGCTCAGTTTGGTCGGACGGCCAGCTCTAGGCAGAGCCTGGGGAGTTCCATATTTTTTCAATTTCCCAATGATGGAGACCACTGTTCTCTTGGAAACCTCCAAAACACTACCCTTGCCCAGATATATCCCTCATCACAATTATATCTCAGATATCTAAGGACAGTTCCTTGGACTTGATGGTAGAGTTTCTGCTCTGACATGCATTGTCAACTGTGGGACCTTATATGGACAGGTGTGTTTCTTTCTAAACAATTTAATTGGCCGCAGGTGGACTCCAATCAAATTGTAGTGACATCTAAAAAATTATCAAATTAAACTGGATGCACCTCAGCTCAATTTGGAGTGTCATAGCAAAGGGAATACTAATGTAAATGAGTTATTTCTATATTTATTTTTCAATACATTTGCTAAAATGACTAAACATGTTTTATGGGGTATTGTGTGTAGATGGATGAGAACATATATATTTAATACATTTTGAATTCAGAATGTAAATAAAAAAAATGGGGAATAAGTCAAGGGGTATGAATGCTTTCTGAAGGCACTGTACAAAATGAGATTAATAGTGAAAAAAAGGTTAATGCCGACTGATAATATGTTCGTTCAATATGGTGGAATGTTTTTCTGTAAAATTAATTATGCGAGCAATGTCGGTGGAAACTGCCTTTATGCGCAAATATTGATATAATAACCATTGTATCAAAGTAAACTTGGAGTAACGAGATGATATTGTGTATGGTCCTCCTCCCACTAGGGAAAAAGTGTTTGGCGCCGCCCTGAGTGGTCGCCTTTTAAGCAGCTCCCGTTGTCCCGTTGTTCGTGCATTAATTGTTGTTTTAGTTCGTTTTCTTTCGTCTATTTTCTTTAGTTTTATTTTTTATTTTGCTACAGTCGAACTATAACAGTTCAGGATTATGGATTTTATGGATTTTATCGCAGCTGAACGTCGACAGGAGTCGTCAACTGTTATTGTTTACAACAGAGCCCAGCTCCTGGATTTAGCCCACGCAGCGCTGCTGCTCCCCAGGGAAAAGTTTGATATTCCGGACGAATTGAAAAGACGACGCCGTGGATGCAGGGCGGGATTGAAATGTAAGGCAAAGCGGAGGAGGTTCAAGTACAAGCCGGTTATACCGTCTATTATTATGGGCAATGTGAGGTGTCTACATAACAAGATGGATGAGTTGGCGGGACTTGTTCGTGGACAAAGGATTTATCGGGAAGCTAGCCTAATGTGTTTTACTGAGACTTGGCTGAACGATAACATCCCCATACAGAACGTCACTATCGACGGTTTCCAGACCATCACAGCGGACAGGGATCGCGTCTCTTCCGGTAAGAGTAAGGGTGGTGGGCTGGCTTTATTAGTTAACAACAGATGGTGTCATCCGAACCATATTACTCTTAAGGAAAAGTTTTGTAGCCCGGACATTGAACTGCTAGCCGTTAGCCTGAGACCCTACTATCTACCTAGGGAATTCACGGCGGCCATTGCTGTTATTGTTTACATCCCGCCCTCTGCTGACGCAAACGCAGCGTGTGACGTCATCCACTCTGTTATTGCGAGGTTACAGACAGCGCATCCCAGTGCTTTCTTTGCAATTTCGGGGGATTTTAACCATGCATCTCTCTCTTCCACGCTGCCCACGTTCAAACAGTTTGTGAAGTGCCCAACCAGGAATAATAAAACTCTGGACTTGTTATATGCTAATGTGAAGGATGCATACAACTCCACTGCACTCCCTCCCCTCGGTAGATCGGATCACAACCTTGTCCACCTCACCCCACTCTACAGGCCTATGGTCCAACAGCAGCCTGCAACCACCAGGACTATTAGGAGATGGTCCCCGGAGGCGAATGAGGCCCTACAGGACTGCTTTGAAACAACAGACTGGGATGTGTTCTGTGAGGCTCATGGGGAGGACATCGATGGACTCACTGACTGCATAACAGACTATATTAATTTTTGTGTAGACAACACTGTACCCACCAGGAAGGTACGCTGTTTCCCAAACAATAAACCCTGGGTCACCAGCGACCTGAAGGCCCTGCTGAATGAGAAGAAGAGGGCCTTCAAGGAGAAGGACAAGGACAAATTGAAATGCGTCCAGAGGGAGATGAAGTTGCGGATTGCTGAGGGGAAGAGAGTGTATAAGGAGAAGATGGAGGACAAGCTGAGGCAGAGCCAGGTGAGAGAGGTGTGGAAGGGTATGAGAAATATCACTGGCTTCAAAAAGTCAAACAGTGGGCAGACGGAGGGGACCCAGGACAGAGCCAATGAGCTGAACCAATTTTTTAACAGGTTCGATACTGGCCCTGTCCACCTCCCCTCCAGCTCCCCAGACCACACACCCTCACGGCTATCCCACCCCCACTTTGCTCACAGCACCTCTGCTGAGACAGTCAGTGACCCCACCTCCGCCCCTGCCCCCCCTGGACTGATCCTCAACACTCCCCTTCCCCCCACCTCCCTACCTGGGCTGGCTTTCACCACCAACCAAGTGAAGAGAGAGCTGGAGAGACTACACCAGTGGAAAGCGGCGGGCCCCGATGGCATCAGCCCAAGGGTGCTGAGGGTCTGTGCTGACCAACTGTGTGGAATACTCCAGCGTCTTTTCAACCTTAGCCTGAGCCTAGAAAGGGTCCCTGTGCTGTGGAAAACATCCTGCCTCGTCCCAGTGCCCAAGAAGGCACACCCCACTGTCCTGAATGACTTCAGACCTGTAGCGCTAACATCCCACATCATGAAGACCCTGGAAAGGTTAGTCCTCGCTCACCTCAGACCCCTGGTGTGTTCATCAATGGACCCCCTGCAGTTTGCATACCAGCGCAACATCGGGGTGGATGATGCAATCATCTACCTTCTGCAGAGGGCCTACTCTCACCTGGACAACGCAGGTTGCACTGTGAGGGTCATGTTTTTTGACTTCTCCAGTGCCTTCAATACCATTCAGCCCCTGCTACTGGGTGAGAAGATGAGGAGGATGAAAGTGGAAGCACCCTTAGTCTCCTGGGTCACGGACTACCTGACCGGTAGGCCACAATTTGTGCGACTACAGAGCTGTGTGTCAGAACGGGCAGTTAGCAACACAGGGGCCCCCCAGGGTACGGTCCTGTCCCCCTTCCTGTTCACCCTCTACACCTCAGACTTCAGATATAACTCTGAAACATGCCACCTACAGAAGTTCTCGGATGACTCTGCTATTGTAGGGTGCATCAGGGGTGGGCAGGAGGAGGAGTACAGGAGCACAATCAGTGACTTTGTGTTGTTGTGTGAGCAGAACCACCTTCAGCTCAACATCAGCAAAACTAAGGAGATGGTGGTGGACTTCAGGAGAACCAAGGCACAACTGACTGCAGTCCCTATAAAGGGGATGGATGTGGAAATGGTTGAGTCATACAAGTTCTTGGGGGTCCATATGGACAACAGACTGGAATGGGCTGGTAACACCGGGGCCCTGTACAAAAAGGGCCAGAGCCGACTCTACTTTCTGAGGAGGCTCAGGTCCTTCAACGTGTGCAGTAAACTACTGCATACCTTCTACCAGTCTGTGGTGGCCAGTGCCATCTTTTTTGCAGTGGTGTGCTGGGGAGCAAACATCAAAGCCGGTGATGCTTCTCGGGTAAATAAGCTGATCAGGAAGGCTAGCTCTGTCCTGGGGATGAGCCTTGACACTCTAGAGGAGGTGGCGGAGAGACGGATCCTGGCCAAACTGCTGGCCATCATGGACAACGTCACCCACCCTCTGCACGCTATGGTTATGACGCAGAGGAGCTCTTTCAGTCACAGACTGATCCCACCACGGTGTGCCAGAGAGCGCCACAGGAGGTCCTTCCTGCCGGCGGCTATGAGACTATATAATGCCTCACCGGGGTGCCGTGCCGTCGGCAACATAGATCTGGAACTGTTGGGGTGCTAGGACCTAGTTTAACAATTATGCATCCATCCGTGAGTAACTCTGTTCCGTCAGCACTCATCCACTCAGGACCTACTTATTCATACAGGTCTGTATATACATACCCATGTACAGTTGTTATATTATATCACATGCAATATTGTAAGTAATTATTGGACCTAGGCATTCACTCAGGAATGCATATTAGTATCCTGCCAGTTGCACCTTTTCTCATTGCTTTTAGTATATCAAATGTGCAATAAGTGCAGTTGTCTGTAATTAAACCCTGCGCACTAAGGACTGTATTTTAAGGGAATTACTATTACTAGCCCAATAATATCATACACACATTTAGCTATTATAGTATCTCTTCCTGTCATTTACCTGTACAGTTTGTGTAAACATGCAAGTATTCACTTATCTGTAAATATAACTGTATACCTAACTGTACAGCTAATTTAACCATGCAAAATTTTCACTTACCTGTTCATTTACCCAGTCTGTCTATTAAGTAAACTATTATTACCCTCGCTCATATCATACGCATTAGCTACTGAAGTATTTCTCTGCCATCAACCTGTATAGTATAGTTAAACATCCAACATCCACCAATGTATAGTGTACATATTCAGCCAACCACTCATACTACGCAATGTCCTTTTCATAGCTTTTTTTTGCACTCCAGATATCCTGTATTTCTATACTTTTTCATACTGCCGCTCTATGTATCATGTACCGTGTATCTGTCTTTTGTGTACTTTCGTTGTGGCATTTTGCACCTGCCCTGTGTTTTTGTTGTAGCTGCTTGATAATGAAATTTCCCCCCCGGGGGATCAATAAAGTACCTATCTATCTATCTATCTATCTATCTATCTATCTATCTATCTATCTATCATACCATTTATTAGGCTACAGATGAAACAAGTTATGATGAACTTCACAGGGTGGTGAATGTGCACTGTGATGTTGATGCGCCATTCCAATAAATATCAAGGGTATTATTCTGGTGACATGATGATCGATGCTTGACTGCTGTTTGATAAATAAAAATATTATCCATAATAACCTCATGATGTAGACTATATCCGCACTGTATCTGCACTGAGCTGTTGGCTAGAGTGCATGTGCCAAGACAAGAGTAGGAACGTTTGATATTCATCGGTATAGTTGAAAATGCGATGGAAACATATTGAATTTTTATTCGGTACATGCAAACTTAAGTGAAAAAGTACATTTTGTGTGCACTACATCACGCACTGATTTTTTTCTTAGGTGGATTTTTGATTATTGGTGTTCTGCCTTGCATTTATGCCTCACCGTTTGTTCTCTTAGCTTCCACTAGGGGTCAATGTTATTTTTGTTCTTTGTGTTTCATTTTAGTCAGTTTCATTTTAGTCACGTTTGCCTCATGTAAGGTACTCTGTATACATCCAAGCCATCCTTTGGCCTTGTGTAGCATTGCCTGTGAGTATCTAAGTGCATCTTAAGTTCTTTATACAATATAAAGTTATATTACGTGTCGAATATGTTTAATTAAGCATAAAAATGTTGTGTGCTGTGTAGATAAACAGCAAGGCGGAAGTTGTTGTTTAGCAGCTAGCATAGGATTTCGATGGTGTATTCATTTATCATAAAAATGCAATGTAATTGAGTATGATTATTACTGCTATGTAAATCTAGTAGTACATTTAAAAATGTATATTTGCATTTTAAGGACATACAGTGGGGAGAACAAGTATTTGATACACTGCCGATTTTGCAGGTTTTCCTACTTACAAAGCATGTAGAGGTCTGTAATTTTATCATAGGTACACTTCAACTGTGAGAGACCCGAACAAAAATCCAGAAAATCACATTGTATCATTTTTAAATAATTAATTTGCATTTTATTGAATGACATGACAAGTATTTGATCACCTAACAACCAGTAAGAATTCCGGCTCTCACAGACCTGTTAGTTTTTCTTTAAGAATCCCTCCTGTTCTCCACTCATTACCTGTATTAACTGCACCTGTTTGAACTCGTTACCTGTATAAAAGACACCTGTCCACACACTCAATCAAACAGACTCCAACCTCTCCACAATGGCCAAGACCAGAGAGCTGTGTAAGGACATCAGGGATAAAATTGTAGACCTGCACAAGGCTGGGATGGGCTACAGGACAATAGGCAAGCAGCTTGGTGAGAAGGCAACAACTGTTGGCGCAATTATTAGAAAATGGAAGAAGTTCAAGATGACGGTCAATCTCCCTCGGTCTGGGGCACCATGCAAGATCTCACCTCGTGGGGCATCAATGATCATGAGGAAGGTGTGGGATCAGCCCAAAACTACACGGCAGGACCTGGTCAATGACTTGAAGAGAGCTGGGACCACAGTCTCAAAGAAAACCATTAGTAACACACTACGCTGTCATGGATTAAAATCCTGCAGCGCACGCAAGGTCCCCCTGCTCAAGCCAGCGCATGTCCAGGCCCGTCTGAAGTTTGCCAATGACCATCTGGATGATCCAGAGGAGGAATGGGAGAAGGTCATGTGGTCTGATGAGACAAAAATAGAGCTTTTTGGTTTAAACTCCACTCGCCGTGTTTGGAGGAAGAAGAAGGATGAGTACAACCCCAAGAACACCATCCCAACCGTGAAGCATGGAGGTGGAAACATCATTCTTTGGGGATGCTTTTCTGCAAAGGGGACAGGACGACTGCACCGTATTGAGGGGAGGATGGATGGGGCCATGGCCAACAACCTCCTTCCCTCAGTAAGAGCATTGAAGATTGGTCGTGGCTGGGTCTTCCAGCATGACAACGACCCGAAACACACAGCCAGGGCAACTAAGGAATGGCTCCGTAAGAAGCATCTCAAGGTCCTGGAGTGGCCTAGCCAGTCTCCAGACCTGAACCCAATAGAAAATCTTTGGAGGGAGCTGAAAGTCTGTATTGCCCAGCGACAGCCCCGAAACCTGAAGGATCTGGAGAAGGTCTGTATGGAGGAGTGGGCCGAAATCCCTGCTGCAGTGTGTGCAAACCTGGTCAAGAACTACAGGAAACGTATGATCTCTGTAATTGCAAACAAAGGTTTCTCTACCAAATATTAAGTTCTGCTTTTCTGATGTATCAAATACTTATGTCATGCAATAAATGCAAATTAATTACTTAAAAATCATACAATGTGATTTTCTGGATTTTTGTTTTAGATTCCGTCACTCACAGTTGAAGAGTACCTATGATTAAAAATTACAGACTTCTACATGCTTTGTAAGTGGGAAAACCTGCAAAATCGGCAGTGTATCAAATACTTGTTCTCCCCACTGTATTTGATTCGAATTCTGTACTATTTATTTTACTGTTTCACTCTTATCATTCACACATGCTGAGAGTCTTCAATAAACCTGGAGCTAGAAGGCTATTTCCTGACTCTAGTGTCATCAGTGATATGAGTTTGGCTGGCTGTCTAATTTTGGTTAGATACACCTCAAGGAGGACAGTACAATTGGCATTAACATCTGTCGCCAATTGGGTGGAAACCTAACAAGAAATGTCCCCCTCGGGATCAATAAAGTATCTATCTATCTATCTATCTATCTATCTATCTATCTATCTATCTATCTATCTATCTATCTATCTATCTATCTATCTATCTATCTATCTATCTATCTATCTATCTAGTGTCAAAATGTTACAAATACACATCCATATGGCAAGGCAACAATGATTAGTACAGGCAGCCACACCTTTGCACACTTAATGAGATTTGCTGATTTTAACATGGGAGACCGAGATTTGTCCATACTGCCCTACCATGAAAAAAGGCAGTAACTGCTAATTTGGTCAAATGAGTTAATGTAATTTGTGCTACATTAAATACATACTTAATCATGTGGACAAGTATCCTGCCCCTATTGTATTGTGTTTTGGAGAAAATGGGGATCATGTTAGCAGTGACTGCATAAAGTTACTGTGAAACCAAGGTAAATTAAAGCCATTTTTCTCAGTTCCACGCTATGAGCAGTTACTGCCTTTTTGCTTTGTAGGGCAGCATAGTGATTACAATTTTCAAATTGTAAAGAATATTCTGTAGATCATTTTTGAAATGTTGAAAATCTTGTAATTGATCACATTCTAAAATATTATGTGACAACCTGTCAGGCTCTGGCCATAGAGAAGCAATAGGCTTCTCTATGTAGCTATGGCCAGAGTCTGACAGTGTCGTTCTTTTCTGTTTCTTTGTGGGTTTTGGGTGGATCTCTAATTAGAGGCAGCTGCTACCCGTTGTCTCTAATTAGGGATCCAATATATGTTGAGTCTGTCCCTCACGCGGGTGTGGGTTGTTATAGGTATATGTCGTATTATATTCCTCCAGTCACGGGTGAAGTAAGTGTGTTTAGTTTACGTCCGTTCATTTGGTGTGTGTTGTGAACGTGACGTTAGTCTGTTCGTTAAGTCTTTTCGTTTTTCGTTAGTTCGTCATTTGGATTTGTTTTTACATAGTATAGCAGTGTTTTTATTCTATACATAGTAAAATAAAAAAGAATGTCGAACTATCCCTGCGCTGCGTCTTGGTCTCCCCAAACACCCAGTCGTGACACAACCTCAGTCGCCTCTTAACACATATAATTAAATTAGATTTACACAACCCAACAAACAAATGAAAACATTTAAAGTCATCAAAGGATCACAACATCACACCACATGAAAGCAGAATTCCACAGCCAGATCTAATGCATTGACAATTGATGAAACTCTACATTTGTTACTGTATTAACATCATCCTTTGGTAGTGGTGACAATTGGTGTACGAACGATTGTTACGTACCTTTTTCCAGGGCTGGCAAAAACTCTCCTAGGATTGGAAGTAGGAAAAACATTGATTTGATTGTAAATCTATTGATGAAATGAAAGGGAAGAGATTTCATCAAACAACCTAACAGTAAATCTACAGTATCATGAGTGTTTGCCTAAAAATCAACCATAATGAATTCTAAGAGAGTTTAGCAATAATTAACTGAGAAATGAACAAAAACCAACCTTTCTTCCTTATCACATGCATCATAGTTGCTGATGTAGTACTAGGATCATCTACACCACAAAAGAAAACAGACATGTGGGAGTCAAGACTTGAAATATCTTGAAACATACTGTATGTGTTATTCCTAATTTCATATGTGAAAATCATGTGCTTATGTCAAGAGATTTGCATACCTTTGAGTTACTTGAGCAGATAACAAGTAAAGGCCCAGTGTAGGGAAATACACTGAGTGTACAAAACATTATGAACACCTTTTGCCCTCAGATCAGCCTCAATTCGTCAGGGCATGGACTCTACAAGGTGTCGAAAGGGTTCCACAGGGATGCTGGCCCATGCTGACTCCAATGTTTCCCACAGTTGTGTCAAGTTGGCTGGTTGTCCTTTGGGTGGTGGACCATTCTTGATACACACGGGGAAACTGTTGAGCAGTTCTTGACACACTCAAACTGGTGTGCCTGGCACCTACTACCATATCCTGTTCAAAGGCACTTAAATATTTTGTCTTGCCCATTCACCCTCTGAATGGCACTCATACACAATCCATGTTTCAATTGTTTCAAGGCTTAAAAATCCTTCTTCTACACTGATTGAAGTAGATTAGATATCATTAAGGGATCATAGCTTTCATCTGGAATCACCTGGTCAGTCTATGTCATGGAAAGAGTTTCTAAAAAGTTGTGTACACTCAGTGTATAGCCAGAACAGTATAATGAATGAGATGGTACGTTGTTGATGTCAGGTCTAAAATTATTGTCACCCTTGATGAGCAAAAGAGGCTGAATAAAATAAATAATACAAATACTGAGCAATCTTTATCAATAGTGCCAATAATGTTGGACCTGACTTTATGTCATATGTCACATTATCTATTTCCCATTATTGTTCCTATGTCATAGAATGCATATGATGGTCACACGTAACCAGGTATACCTTTATCATCCATAAGCATGTTGGACAGATAATCCATGAACAAGTTTTTCCCATCTGCAATCTCAAGCACTGCATCTGTGACCACTTTCATAGGGTCAAAGTTCATCTCTGGAATGACCCCTAACGATACAAAAAATACCATTAGTTGATGGTGTTCCATTAGGATATGAAAATAAGAATCAGAATGAAATAACTGGATTTTTGTCTTTCGGTCCTATTATCAAGTTCAGTCATAGTCTTGCATTCCCAGACACACCCTGAACCAAGAATGGCTAGAGACAAGACTTGTTCAATGGTAACATACAGTACCACAGCTTCATAGATATTTAATAAGCAAATTCCTACATTATTATCACTGTCCCCTGAAAATACCCTTGAGTGTCTGCAGGTTTGTTTTTTTTTCTTTCAATTAAGACCTAGACAACCAGGTGAGGGGAATTTCTTACTAATGAGTGACCTTAATTCATCAATCAAGTACATTAATCAAGTACAAGCCCTCCGTGGAATGAGTTTGACACATGCTATTTATAAGTACCTTGATCGCCTATCAGCAAGTTGGAGACATAGTCCACAAGCATGTTCTTCTGCTCAATGACAATCCCAAACATTCTTCTGAGAACCAGTATGGGATCGACGTTCACTTCTTGAGGGATACCTGTTCATAGGAGAGTTGAACTGAAAAGTCTGATAGTCCATGCATTGAATTGAACTATTCTGCTGTAAATTGCTCTATAGAAGTTAATACCTGGCAGCAGGTCCCATATGTAGGTTCCAATAGAACTTGTACAGTCAGTGATAACATGCACTACTTCTACTGCATTGATGTTCACTGCATGGAGAAGGGCTGAGCATAGAATAACATATGGAGAAGTCATCACATGTATTAAGGACATTTACTTTTTATTCATACCAACAAAGAAATAACAGAATATTTATAGAAAATAATGTTGTGTTATAATCATGTGGACATACCTTGCAGGATATCCAATATGGAATCCAATAGAACGCAGAGTGTGCTTTGTATGTAACCCACAACTCCACATATAGAGTTATTGGTGACATTGAACACACCTCTGCCAATAATCACCGGGTCAACGTAGCTCAGGTAAAAGTTTCCTGAGAAAAGAAAAATTATCAAACATTTCCATAGAAATATTTACTAGTCCAATGTAGTAAAGTCTAATGGGTGCAGAAGTTAGGTGTTTTTTGATGGTTTAAATTAATACCGTGGGGAGGGGGGTGGGGGGCACAGATAACTAACATTGCACAGCACTTGACATGTAAAATATGTAGATTATGTATCGTAGGTTGAACTGCGGTAAAAATTATAAAGCCTATAAATTGCTATTTTTTCTACCATTTGTATTCTATTTATCTTGTGCAACTTTTCTATTAGCATTTTGAATGATTGAACATGGCTTATAATGTTGGAATCAGATACAGATTTTAAGAACAGTTGTGTTTTTGTGACGCATTTCCGTAATCAAGATTGCAGTACAAAGTCGGGTACAGTGCAATGCCATTCATTTGTGTTGGTTTGAATCCCGGCCTAACATTCATTTACATAAGGAAACAAAAAACAAATGTAACCTCCCCCCAAGAAATTCAAGAACAATTTCAAGAACACAGAACCGCTTTAACACCGTTGGGCATCCTTATACCGTCATTATCAGAGAGGTAGTCCACAAATAAATCTTTCACATCTTTGACAGCATTCATGGGGTCCAGACTCAAATGAGGAGCAAATGCACATTCTGAGGACATAGTAAGAAAATGTATTACTTCACACAGTTTTTTGTACAGGATTCTGCATAAAATGATTACAAGATATACAGTATAGCTACCTTGAGCCTCATAGAACATGTTGGACATTCCCTCTACAGCATCATTAATAGCTTTCATGGGATCCAAAACTACGTCTTGAATGTCTGTGAAAAGCATTGCGACAAACATTGGGAATTAGGGTTAGGGTTTGGTACAAAACTTAAATAATAAATAGACTTACCAGTGACCCCTTTATATTCTACAACGTCAAACATCATGAAGCCTGCCGTAATCCAGGAGAGGAGAAGGCTGATAGTCACAACTAACTCAATAGAAAAGGTCATTTTCTTGAGTATTCCAAACCCTTGGGCCTTAGGAGGGTGTGATGGTGGCACCACATTCCCATTCAGCCCATCGGCTACAGAAGCTGAGATGGGCTCCACTGCTGCACCTGGAAACATGAGAAAGCTTTAAATTGCTGCCAGTAATGCATGATAGTCATACTTACTCTATACTAGTGATGAATCTTAGGCTGAGCGTGGAGGAGCAATTCAACAATTGGGCGGCAGGTAGCCTAGCGGTTAGAGCGTTGGGCCAGTAACTGAAAGGTCGCTGGTTTGAATACCCAAGCCGACAAGGTGAAAAACCTGTCTGTGTCCTTGAGCAAGGCACATAACCCTAATTTGCTCCAGGGGTTGACCCTGTAGGTAAGAATTTGTTCTCAACTGACTTGCCTAGTTAAATAAAAGTTAAATAACTGACTTGCCTAGTTAAATAAAAGTTAAATAAACAAATCAGGTAGCTATTATGTCAGTGCTATTTCCTATTATAGTAGTGATATCTTTAAATATGCCACAAAGCTTTGAATGTGTATGTGTCCTGTTAAGTGCACAGCAGTATAATTGTTTTCAATACCCAATTGACACAAATAAATACAACACAAATAGTTTGACATTCAATAGGTTATTTACTGGCCTCTAAACTGATAAAACCCTCAGGTATTTCTGATAACATTATTATACTATGTAAAAAAAAAAATGCTACTTGTACTATCCCTCAGCTGTCATTAGACCGCTTTAGCCACGTTTGTTGTGGATAATAAGTCTTAAGGCCCCATCCAGACAGGGACGGACCTCACTCTGTTATAGTCTGGTATGTACAAGGTTGACTCAGTCAACTGCTGGGGTTGGTCAAAGGGAGGTGGATGTAGTGGATGGATTTCAGCATTACCTACTGCATTCAGGGGCGGCGCCAGAACCAGTTGGAAGGGCATTTGATTTCCATTTGTTTTTTGTTTTTTTTCATGGGTGGTCCCGTGACTAAACAAAAAAATTGTCTTATAGTAAAGCCAGAATTGAACTATAAAAAATGATTACCAACTCGTCTTGGGTATGTCTATCAGCTTTGCATATGTGTATTTAGGGATTTTCTCCCATTCTTTCTTGCAGATCTTCTCAATCTCTGTTAAATTACATGTTGAGTGGTGAACAGCAATCTTCAAGTGTTTCCACAGATTTTCAATGGGATTCAAGTCTGGGCTTTGGCTGGGCCAATCGAGGACTTTCACATTCTTGTTCTGAAGCCATTCCAGCGTTGCTTTAGCTTTATGCTTGGGGTCATTGTCCTGATGAAAAGTAAATCTAGTCTAAGGATTAGCCTGTATTTGGCACCATTCATTGTTCCTTTTATTCTTACTAGTCTCCCTACTGCTGAAAAGCATCCCCAAAACATGATGCTGTCACCACCATGCTTCACGGTAGAGATGGTGTTAGACGGGTGATGAGCTGTGCCTGGTTTTCTCCAGACATAGCGCATTGCATTCAGACCAAAGAGTAAAATATTTGTCTCATCAGACCACATAATATTTTGCCTTACGATCTCAGAGTCTTTCAAGTGCATTTTAGCAAATTCCAGGGGTGCTGTCATTGTGCCTTTTTCTCAGGAGTGGCTTCCAACTGGCCACTCTCCCATAAAGCCCAGATTGCTGAAGTGCTGTAGTGACGTTGTCCTTCTGGCAGATTCTCCCATCTCCCTGAACAAGGTCCTTCTTTTCCGGTTGCTCAGTTTGATCTGATGGACAGATCTAGGCAGAATCTGGGTATTTCCATATTTTTCCCAATGATGGAGACCACTGTGCTTTTGGAAACTTTCAACACTCTAGAAATTGTTTTCACTTTGTCATTGTGGGGTATTGTTGTCACGATGCTGTGGATATAAGGGACGATATACGGAGCGCTCGTGGAGTGACATCCTTTTTATTATATGAGTTGTTCTCACGAAGCATATGAATAAACAAGGAGAGTGAAACAAACAAACTTTGAACAAATGCAAAGTGACTTACGGTCTAGCGCAACATGCAGACAGACACGAACAATGACCCACACAAACGTGTGTGGTTGAGCAACTTAAATAGAATCCGCAATCAGAGACAACGTCTCACAGCTGTCTCCAATTGGGGATTCAACATAAAATGAAAAACACATAGATCTAGATATCTAGATCTGTCAGGCTCTGACCATGGCCAAAAGGTACTCCCTATGGCCAGAGCCTGACAGTACCCCCCCTCTAAGGCGCGGACTCCCGGCCGCGACAATCACAATACAAAAAAAAAAAAAATGACCTGGGAGGGTTGGGGAGGGACACTTCACCTCGGTTGCGGTTCTGGCCCCGGTGAAGTGGACACTTTCCTCCCTGACGCAAGTCTGATGACCTGTCCTGGAATGGGACCTGGTCTGGCGAGCGGCTCTGGCCATGGAGTGGGGCAGACGCCCAGACCCGGACTGGGCACCGGTGTGGCAGATGGTTCCGGCTTTGGAGCTGGGCAGACGTCCGGACCCCGACTGGGCACCGGTGGAGCGGACTGCTCCGGCATGGGAGTGGAGCAGACGACCGGCCCCGGACTAGGCACCGGTGGAGCGGACTGCTCTGGCACTGAAGTGAAGCAGACGACCGGCCCCGGACTGGGCACCGGTGGAGCGGACTGCTCTGGCACTGGAGTGAAGCAGACGACCGGCCCCGGACTGGGCACCGGTGGAGCGGACTGCTCTGGCACTGGAGTGAAGCAGACGACCGGCCCCGGACTGGGCACCGGTGGAGCGGACTGCTCTGGCACTGGAGTGAAGCAGTCGACCGGCCCCGGACTGGGCACCGGTGGAGCGGACTTTTACTGTAAGCTCAGGGTTGCTGACCTTCGCTGGAGGTTCCGTGTTACTGACCTTCGCTGGCGGTTCCGGGCTGCGGACCTTCGCAGTAGGCTCAGGGCTGCGGACATTCACTGTAGGCTCAGGGTTGCTGACCTTCGCTGGTGCTAGGAGCTGGGACGGGCTGTACCTGGCTGGGGACACGCACCACTGGTCTGGTGCGAGGAGCAGGAACGGGCCTTACCGGGCTGGGGGAACGCACCACTGGTCTGGTGCGAGGAGTAAGCACGGGCCGTACCGGGCTGGGGGAACGCACCACTGCTCTGGTGCGAGAAGCAGGAACGGGCCGTACCGGGCTGGGAGAACGCACCACTGTGCTAGTGCGAGGAGCTGGGACGGGCTGTACCTGGCTGGGGACACGCACCGTTGGGCTGGTGCGTTGAGCTGGCACGGGTCGCACCGGGCTGGGGACACGCACCATTGGGCTGGTGCGCGGAGCAGGCGCGGGCCGTACCGGGCTGTTGGTGCACACCGATGGTGTGGTGCGCTGAGTCGGTCTCTTTCGTCTCCGACTCCGGACCGGCGCTGGAGGCACCGGACTGGGAACTGGCGCTGGAGCACGACTGTTCCTGTCGTCCCTGCTCCACCGCCAATCCCCTTCCTGTGAGGGTTCCTCCGGGAACCCCCACGAGTGAGGGAACAGAAGCACATCGTCGTCGTCTTCCTCCGACTCCTCTCTGTACTCCTGCTCCCATGGCTGTAGGGGCTCCTCCTGGAACCCCCATGAGTGCAGTGGTCGGGGCTCTTCTCCTTCGATACCCGACCACCCCCATAGCCCCCCCCAAAATCAGTTTGGGGGGTTTTCTGGGCTCCAGGCTGGTCCTTTGCCTTTCTGGCCCGTCGATTTTTCCCCTGACGACGGCGCCGCTGCTCCGGACCCCAGCCTTCCTCCACTGAACGATTATGGGAGTATTCCTCCTCGGTAATTTTCCCCATACCGAGGAGGATATCTCCCAATATCAGACCCCGCTGCGTCCCAGGGTGGTGGGTCATTCTGTCACGATGCTGTGGATATAAGAGATGATATACGGAGCGCTCGTGGAGTGACATCCTTTTTATTATATGAGTTGTTCTCACGAAGCATATGAATAAACAAGGAGAGTGAAACAAACAAACTTTGAACAAATGCAAAGTAACTTACGGTCTAGCGCAACATGCAGACAGACACGAACAATGACCCACACAAACGTGTGTGGTTGAGCAACTTAATCAGAGACAACATCTCACAGCTGTCTCCAATTGGGGATTCAACACAAAATGAAAAACACATAGATCTAGATATCTAGATCTGTCAGGCTCTGACAATGGCCAAAAGGTACTCCCTATGGCCAGAGCCATGTGTGTAGATGGGTGAGAAAAAACATCTATTTATGTTTTAATTAAGGCTGTAATAACAAAATGTGGAATAAATAAAGGGGTATGAATACTTTGAGGGCACTGTATTTATACTGAACTAAAATATAAATGCAACATGTAAAGTGTTGTTCCAATGTTTCATGAGTTGAAATTAAAGATCCCAGAAGGTTTCCGTACGCACAAACATCTTATTTCACTCAAATTTTGAGCATTTCTTCTTTGCAAAAATAATCCAACTACCTGACATTTGTGGTCATTACACAGGTGCATCTTGTGCTGGGGACAATAAAATGCCACTCTAAAATGTGCAGTTTTGTCACACAACACAATGCCACAGATGTCTCAAGTTTTGAGGGAGTGTGCAATTGACTGCAATAATGTCAACCAGAGCTGTTGCCAGAGAACTTAATGTTAATTTCTCTACCATTAGTTGCCTCCAACTTTGTTGTAGGGAGTTTGGCAGTACGTCCAAACGACCTCACAACCGCAGACCACGTGTAACCATGCCACACATCCGGCTTCTTCACCTGCAGGATCCTCTGAGACCATCCACCCGGACAGCTGATGAAACTGCTGGTTTGCACAACTGTTTCTGCACAAACTGTCAGAAACTGTCTCAGGGAAGCTCACCAGAGTCTTGACCTGACTGCAGTTTGGCATCGTAACCGACTTCAGTTGGCAAATGCTCACCTTTGATGGCCACTGTCACACAGCTCTTCACAGATCAATCTTGGTTTCAACTGTACCGGGCAGATGGCGTCGTGTGAGCAAGCAGTTTGCTGATGTCAATGTTGTGAACAGAGTGCCCATGGTGGTTGTGGGGTTATGTATGGGCAGGCATACGCTATGGACAACGAACACAATTGCATTTTACCGATGGCAATTTGAATGGACAGAGGTACAGTGACGAGATCCAGTGACGAGATCCATTGTCGTGCCATTCATCCTCATGTTTCAGCATGATAATGAATGGCCCACGTCGCAAGGATCTGTTCACAGTTATTCCATGGCCTGCATACTTCCCAGACATGTCACCCATTGAGCATGTTTGGGATGCTCTGGATCGATGTGTAAGAAAGCATGTTCCAGTTCCCGCCAATATCCAGCCACTTTGCACAGCCATTGCAGAAGAGTGGGACAACATTACACAGGCCACAATCAACAGCCTGATCAACTCTATGCAAAGGAGATGTGTCGAGCTGCATGAGGCAAATGGTGATCACACCAAATACTAACTGGTTTTCTGATCCACGCCCCTACCTTTTTGTTTAAGGTATCTGTGACCAACAGATCTGTATTCCCAGTCATGTGAAATCCATTGATTAGGGCCTATTTAATTTGTCAATTTACTGATTTCCTTATATGAACTGTAACTCAGTAAAATATTTGAAATGGTTGCATGTTGCGTTTATATTTTTGTTCAGTGTAGTTTATTATTGTATGGTTTTCATGGAATTTTAGTGGTAATTAAATATAATTTATACAACAGACGGTTCTAATCCTGAATGCTGATTGGTTAAAACCGCATTCCAGCCGGTGTCTATTCCACAAGTTACCACGGCTAAATCTATGACCTTAAAATGCCTATTTACTCTGTTACATCTGACTGCGCAATCCACTGTCTCATCAGCCCAGACAGGCAAATTATAAACTCTCCACTATAAAAAGCATCTAGACATTATCTCACATTTCTTTTTTTATTTTAGATTAACATTTAGTTTTCAACAGCAGAGATTTGTATAAACCTTGTGTGACAAAGTGAAAATGTACAGTTTCCATCAACCTCGCGCACAATGTAGATATTAAAGAACGCCGCAGTTCGCGGTATTTCAGTGGGTGAAACCATTCACTGCAGAAAAAGGGGTGATATAAATAAAGTTTCCTTTCATTATGTGTTACTGAATTCATAAGAATGTTTGCTGCCATTGTAGTAAGGTTGGTAATTCGAGAGGTTGTCGGACTTACCATTTTTGTACTATTTTCTTTTGTACTACAACTAGTGGGTTTTGAGTGCTGCTCCCCTATTTGGGAAGTTGGTCTGCCTGCTCCTCAATCCGAGAGAGATATTCTGAGAGCAGGTTCGTGTCTCCTTCCTCTGTATATAATTTTTTTTTTTTACTGTATAACACAATAGTGTTTTTGGAAAACGGTTCATATATCCTAAAGTCAATAGCGAATGTGACTAAGTATATATTTATTTTGCCGTTAACGTATTGAAGACCTATTTCAGCAAGTTAACCCAAGGTTTTGCACTACAATGTCACGCTTGCTATTGCTAGCAGGTGATTTATTGAAGTATTAAGTGAATGTTTATTTTCTTACTACCTTAAAAGGTTTATATAAAAAGGGTTGTACTTGTGCTCTGTATTTATTGATGAATATCACTTCACATTGAGGGTATGTATTACTACTGTTGCTCCTATCTAAAATATATCTTGTGTCCTACCTAACTAGTGAACGTGTGGCTGTGACCATCTTGTCAATGCCTGTCATCACTGTTTGATATCTTTTACTGCAGGTATGCTTTTCTGTATTTTTGCTATTTTCTAAACACAACGCATGTATACTATACAGTCGTGGCCAAATGTTTTGAGAATGACACAAGTATTGGTCTCCACAAAGTTTGCTGCTTCAGTGTTCTTAGATATTTATGTCAGTAGTTACTATGGTACACTGAAGTATAATTACAAGTATTCCATAAGTGTCAAAGGCTGTCATTGACAATGACATTCAGTTTATGCAAAGAGACAATATTTGCAGTGTTGACCCTTCTTTTTCAAGACCTCTGCAATCCTCCCTGACATGCTGTCAATTAACTTCTGGGCCACATCTTGACTCATGGCAGGCCATTCTTGCATAATCAATGCTTGGAGTTTGTCAGACGTTGTGGGTTTTTGTTTGTCCACCCGCGTCTTGAGGATCAACCACAAGTTCTCAATGGGATTAAGGTCTGGGGAGTTTCCTGGCCATGGACCCAAAATGTCGATGTTTTGTTACCCGAGCCACTTAGTTATCACTTTTGCCTTATGGCAAGGTGCTCCATAATGCTGGAAAAGGCATTGGTCGTCACCAAACTGTTCTTGGATGGTTGGGAGATGTTGCTCTCAGAGGATGTGTTGGTACCATTCTTTATTCATGGCTGTGTTCTTAGGCAAAATTGTGAGTGAGCCCACTCCCTTGGCTGAGAAGCAACCCCACACATGACTAGTCTGAGGATGCTTTACTGTTGGCATGGCACAGGACTGATGGTAGCGCTCACCTTGTCTTCTCCGGACAAGGTGTGAGAGAAGTGGCATCTTTGCTGCCTTTCTTGACACCAGGCCATCCTCCAAAAGTCTTTGCCTCACTGTGCGTGCAGATGCACTCACACCTGCCTGCTGCCATTCTTGAGCAAGCTCTGCACTGGTGGTGCCCCGATCCCGCAGCTGAATCAACTTCAGGAGATGGTCCTGGCGCTTGCTGGACTTTCTTGGGCGCTCTGACGCCTTCTTTACAACAATTGAACCTCTCTCCTTGAAGTTCTTGATGATCCGATAAATGGTTGATTTAGGTGCAATCTTACCAGCAGCAATATCCTTGCCTGTGAATCCCTTTTTGTGCAAAGCAATGATGCCGGCACGTGTTTACTTGCAGGTAACCATGTTTGACAGAGGAAGAACAATGATTTCAAGCACCACCCTCCTTTTAAAGCTTCCAGTCTGTTATTCTGACTCAATCAGCATGACAGAGTGATCTCCAGCCTTGTCCTCGTCAACACTCTCACCTGTGTTAACGAGACAATCACTGACATGATGTCAGCTGGTCCTTTTGTGGCAGGGCTGAAATGCAGTGGAAATATTTTGGGGGGATTAAGTTCATTTTCATGGCAAAGAGGGTCTTTGCAATTAATTGCAATTCATCTGGTTACTCTTCATGACATTCTGGAGTATATGCAAATTGCCATCATCAACACTGAGGCAGCAAACTTTGTGGAGACCAGTACTTGTGTCATTCTCAAAACCTTTGGCCACGACTGTACAATCACTTAGTGGACTGAGTCCGAGAGAGATATTCTGAGAGCAGTGAACATGTGGCTGTGACCGTCCTGTCAATGCCTGTCATCACTGTGATATCTTTTACTGCAGATAAAAACTGAGTCAACCTGAAATATGGGTGTCCGTGTGCCTTTCTTCTGGGGGGCTATCTCCGACATTCTCAACATTCTCAACAGTTGTTTTGAAGTTATTTCCAATGTTTTAAGGGTTTATGAAAAGTGTATTTCCATACTGACTTTTACATGAGTCATTTGTATTGGTGTAGACTTGACTTCCCCAAACAATGAGAAATCAATATTTTCTCTGGTAGGCACAATATACCAGGCACCTCAACAAACAATAACCTCAAGTCAATACGCAATTTACACACATGTACACATGGATTTTGTGTAGATATGTGGTAGTAGAGTATGGGCCTGAGGGCACACACTTAATATGTTGTGAAATCTGTTGTAAATGTATTGTAATGTTTAAAAAGCACTGTTAATACAACTGACCCAGAAGAGGCAAGGCATTTTTGGGTGCGTGGCTATGTTACTAAATGACTCAAATGTAATGTTAAAAATGTTGGCCTCTGATAGACGAGGTGAACATTTTGCCTAGTTGCTTAGTTAATACCTATCCAATCCTTTCAGATTGACACAATTGCCTAGGGATTATTTCTGGATGAGGCCTTTTATTATCCATAAAGCTCTCTTATGACAGCTGATGAATATTACAGCTAAAGCCCAGGGATTTGAGTACAACAGAGCACAACATATGGCGTCAAACCATTGGTGCGAAATTATCTTTAAAACTGCAACATTTTCTCTCATCATGGCAAAATGTAAAGAATAGCATGAGATGAGCTATAAAACAGATTTTTTTTCTCTCAGCCTCATGACAAAATGTGTTGAAATTCAGGAAGTTAGCTGTTTCCTAAATAAATCTGCCCCAGGGCCCCAAATGTGTTAGTCTGACCCTGTTCTGGTGCACTTCGTCTCCCATGCTCAGCAGCACTGTATATTAACAGCCGCATTGTTTATTCGCACCCTTCCCCACTTATTTCATTCAGGGGCGGTACGAGGTGGTGCAGGGGGCACATGCCCCCCTTAAATATGATTGGCCAGCCTTGGTGTGGTGTGCCCCTCCATTCTCATTGGGTCAGAACACTGTCAATCTGGCTCAGATTGTGCATTCATTCATTTTTTTTCATTGGTTGAAATACATTTGTTGGCTGCTCCATCGAGTTTAACGACAATGAAACGCAGCTGGCGCTGACCCGGCACCCCTGACAGGCTAAAACAAACATATCAACATTCAACATTCTTTGTCTATGGTATGTTCACACTCGATTATTATACACTACATGACCAAAAGTATGTGGACACCTTATCGCCAAACGTCTAATTCCAAAATAATGGGCATTAATATGGAGTAGGTCTCGCCTTTGCTGGAAAGGCTTTTCACTAGATGTTGGAAGATTGCTGCGGTGACTTCCATTCAGCCACAAGAGCATTAGTGAGGTTGGGCACTTATGTTGGGCGATTAAGCCTGGCTCGCAGTCGGCTTTTCAATTTCATCGCAAAGGTGTTCGATGGGGTTGAGGTCAGGGCTCTGTGCATGCTGGTCAAGTTATTCCACACCGATCTCGACAAACCATTTCTGTATGGACCTCGCTTTGTGCACAGGGGGAATTGTCATGCTGAAACAGGAAAGGGCCTTCCCCAAACTATTGCCACAAAGTTGGATGCACAGAATCGTCTAGAATGTCATTGTATGCTGTAGTGTTAAGATTTCTCTTCACTGGAACTAAGGGGCCTAGCCCGAAGCATTATAAAACAGCCCCAGACCATTATTCCTCCTCCACCAAACTTTACAGTTGGCACTATGCATTCGGGTAGGTAGCATTCTCCTGGCTTCCGCCAAAATCCATAAGCAGTTTGGAACTTGGTAGTAAGTGTTGCAACTGAGGACAGATGATCGCTTCACGCTTCTGCACTCGGCAGTCCCGTTCTATGAGTTTGTGTGGCCTACCAATTCGCGGCTGAGACGCTGTTGCTCCTAGATGTTTCCACTTCACAATAACAGCACTTACAGTTGACCAGGGCAGCTCTAGCAGTGCAGAAATTGTACAAACTGACTTGTTGGAAAGGTGGCATCCTATGACAGTGCCACGTTGTTAGTCACTGAGCTCTTCAGTAAGGCCATTCTACTGTCAGCAATGGGTTTGGCTGGAATAGCCGAATTCACTAATTTGAAGGGGTGTATATACATATATAGTGTATATAAATATCATATTTTGTATCTTCTTAATATAAATAAATATGCATGTGTTTATGATTATAATACAGCTCTGTCATATTTTGTCTTAATATTGGCCTTGAAATACCTTGATTAATGATGTCGATGACTTATCCTTCCATTTATTCTTCCACTTATACTGTGTTTTCAAAATACCCTTCCATATACAGGCCGGCTCCAGGCATAAGCGGTTGCTTAGCTGACCAAAAATCAAACACATTTAAAAAATGTTTACTCAGTCTGGGTCTCAATTTAATGTTCAGTTAGAATAGTAGAATACACAGGTGCAATTTTGAAATGTGGTTGTGCATCAGTTTTTCCGTATCCTTAAGTCACTAACAGTCACTTAATGTCAGCTAACAATTTTTAGATTGGTAAGTTAGACATTTTCTGTTTTTTAAATATAAAATTGTCGTACTGTACCCTACCAGGAACTAAATGGAAGTTGTGATGCTTTCAAATGAAACCCAAATAAACAAAAAAAGAAATGTATTAGGTTATTACTATAGTATGTAATTACCATGATACCATGTCATTGCTTGGTTAATACTTCATTTCTGTATACGTGCTATGTAAAAATCACTACAGATCATGACAACAAAATACTGCTCTGATGTCATTGCTTTATTTTGGCAGTGTAGTGTACTCTACAAGTAGTCAAATGCAGTTCCAAAATGTTCCAAGACCCCTTCCAAGTGCGGAATCAACAGTGACCATAGCTGTGTTCGAGTACTCATACTAAACGCACTAACCATACTATTTGTGACGTAAATTGAGTATGTAGTATGCTTATTGGTCATAGTATGGATATAGTTAGTATGCCAAAGGTTCCCAGATAACGTACTAAATTCACCAAAATACGAAGTATACAAGCAGTGGACACTATTTCCGTAATTTTAGGGCCCATAATGCAATGCTTCAGAAAATGGCCGTGGCTTCACAACGTTTTCAGATTTTAAGAAAATGGCGGAAAATATGCAGCCAAAGTCCGACGAGAGCGGATACAAATTCATTGTTTTAAATAATTATGACAATGTTAAGAAAATGTTGAGCAATGTAATAAAGTAATGACTTTTCAAATAAGTTACACGTTATGTTGGCTGACAATTTGTTAGCCAACTATTCTTACGAACCGCATAGCATTACAGCAGTATGTACCGGTATGTTAGTTACCAGTTGCCAGGCAGTATATTAACTAAACTATCTAACCCAAGCATTTCGCTACATTCGCAGTAACATCTGCTAACCATGTGTATGTGACCAATCAAATTTGATCCCAAAGTTTATCGACTTGATTATTCACGTCATTCTTAGCTAAACAGTATAGTCGTTGTGCGTTCTCATCGGACATTGTTAATTCTATCTGTTCCAATTTCAGAGCACTCTCGTCTGAGTGTGCCAGAGCGCAGAATAACTGATGCATTTACAAATGTTCAGCACCTGTTGAATATGGCCAGTATCAGTAAACTTCTGCAAAAAATAAGCGTTTTTTAGTTGTTACCAGCAGCACAATTACAGTCACCAATGCTCTGGATAACATGAAAACAGCCTAACCAGCTCTGCTAGGGCAAGTAAAATGGTCAGAGTGAGGTGTTCTCTCATTTGTGTCTGGAAGTAGTTAGCCAACGTTAGGCAGCTAGCTTGGGTGCTTGACTCTCGTAGTGAGATCAGAACACTCGGATCAACCCTACTCCTCTGCCAGAGTGTCCAGTGTGCGCTCTGAGAGCAAACTGCTCTGAATTTATGAACTGACAATCTGACAACCTCTGGATACATTCTAGCACTCCAGATTGAATTTACAAACACACCCGAAATCATAAAATGTCTAGCCAGTCATTTGTTATGCTAACAAGCAAGCAAGAGGTTGCATAGCAACAGCATCAACTTCCGGTAGACAGGCGAAGCGCTAGTACGCTCAACTGAAAGGATACGGTTTGTTTACAGTATACTAAAACTAACTAATAGTATGTAGTATATACGCTCATTAAGAATTTGTTCTTAACTGACTTGCCTAGTTAAAGGTTAAATAAAAAATTTGAAGTACAGTGGGGAGAACAAGTATTTGATACACTGCCGATTTTGCAGGTTTTCCCACTTACAAAGCATGTAGAAGTCTGTAATTTTTATCATAGGTACTCTTCAACTGTGAGTGACGGAATCTAAAACAAAAATCCAGAAAATCACATTGTATGATTTTTAAGTAATTAATTTGCATTTTATTGCATGACATAAGTATTTGATACATCAGAAAAAAAGAACTTAATATTTGGTACAGAAACCTTTGTTTGCAATTACAGAGATCATACGTTTCCTGTAGTTCTTGACCAGGTTTTCACACACTGCAGCATGGATTTTTGCCCACTCCTCCATACAGATCCTTCAGGTTTCGGGGATGTCCCTGGGCAATACGGACTTTCAGCTCCCTCCAAAGATTTTCTATTGGGTTCAGGTCTGGAGACTGGCTAGGCCACTCCAGGACCTTGAGATGCTTCTTACGGAGCCACTCCTTAGTTGCCCTGGCTAATGTGTTTCGGGTCGTTGTCAGGCTGGAAGACCCAGCCACTACCCCATCTTCAATGCTCTTGCTGAGGGAAGGAGGTTGTTGGCCACGATCTCGCGATACATGGCCCCATCCATCCTCCCCTCAATACGGTGCAGTCGTCCTGTCCCCTTTGCAGAGAAGCATCCCCAAAGAATGATGTTTCCACCTCCATGCTTCACGGTTGGGATGGTGTTCTTGGCGTTGTACTCATCCTTCTTCTTCTTCCAAACACGGCGAGTGGAGTTTAGACCAAAAAGCTCTATTTTTGTCTCATCAGACCACATGACCTTCTCCCATTCCTCCTCTGGATCATCCAGATGGTCATTGGCAAACTTCAGACGGGCCTGGACATGCGCTGGCTTGAGCAGGGGGACCTTGCGTGCGCTGCAGGATTTTAATCCATGACGGCGTAGTGTGTTACTAATGGTTTTCTTTGAGACTGTGGTCCCAGCTCTCTTCAGGTCATTGACCAGGTCCTGCCATGTAGTTATGGGCTGATCCCTCACCTTCCTCATGATCATTGATGCCCCACGAGGTGAGATCTTGCATGGTGCCCCAGACCGAGGGAGATTGACCGTCATCTTGAACTTCTTCCATTTTCTAATAATTGCGCCAACAGTTGTTGCCTTCTCACCAAGCTGCTTGCCTATTGTCCTGTAGCCCATCCCAGCCTTGTGCAGGTCTACATTTTTATCCCTGATGTCCTTACAAGCTCTCTGGTCTTGGCCATTGTGGAGAGGTTGGAGTCTGTTTGATTGAGTGTGTGGACAAGTGTCTTTTATACAGGTAACGAGTTCAAACAGGTGCAGTTAATACAGGTAATGAGTGGAGAACAGGAGGGCTTCTTAAAGAAAAACTAACAGGTCTGTGAGAGCCGGAATTCTTACTGGTTGGTAGGTGATCAAATACTTATGTCATGCAATAAAATGCAAATTAATTATTTAAAAATCATACAATGTGATTTTTCTGGATTTTTGTTTTAGATTCCGTCTCTCACAGTTGAAGTGTGCCTATGATAAAAATTACAGACCTCTACATGCTTTGTAAGTGGGAAAACCTGCAAAATCGGTAGTGTATCAAATACTTGTTCTCCCCACTGTATGTAGTATACAGTATGTTAGTATGGGTATTCGAACACAGCTCATGTATTGCATGATTCACTCCCTCCAATAAAAAATAAATGATGGATGGTGAATGAATAAATACACACAACACATTCAGCTGAGCAATACAGACCTTTTACATATTCACAGTTGGTGACACTTGTGAAACAATGCTAGGTGTCACTGACAAATACTGTGTTACACATTATATTCAAACTCTAAGTACTGGAGACTTTCTTTAGCCCCCATAGTTAAATATCAACCTTTTTGCTGTGTTACATAAGGTGGAGAAATACATTCAATACTATCATAAGATGCTTTAGAGCCTTGAAACAGCGGGCACTTCAGCAGTCATGTTACAGGGACAAAAGTGCTAGTACGATATGCAGTATTTTTAGCAATCAACTTTCAACACATTTCCGCAACATGAGACGCCAGAGAAACAAAAAGTCATCCAAATAGTACATTGCTGTAATGATGCAAACTCTGTTTTAGCAAACAATTCAATTCTACTCCACACAAAGTGAACAGGCAGAACGCATTGAAAGACGTACCTTCAGGGGCTGCTTCAGGCATGTTGATATGAAAACCTAATTTCAAGTATGTCGTTTGGAAAGGTTAGCAATGTCTTTCAAATCCAATTGGAATCCACTGATTAAGGAAATTGTGACCTACAACACAGTCACTGTTATTTGCAACCTTCTGGTGTGTACAGTACAGTATTGGTACACACCCCTACTCCCTATTGAATATGGGTGTGGATAGTACACATACACGAGTCTATACACAGAGTTTAAATGATTTGAACTGAGATTTTCTTTCCATGATCTTTCCATGTACAATACAGTTAAGCAGGGTTGGGGTCAATTCAAATTGAAGTCATTCAATTCAGGAAGTAAACTGAAATTCCAATTAATCTAATTTCAGTGATTTCTCAATAAACTTAAATGCTATTTATTTAAAAGTTTTTACATTTTTTAAATTCAAATCACTTCCTGAATTAATTGCCTTCAACTCGAATTGGGCCTAACACTGCAGTGAAGGCCACATCTGCACAGCAAACAATTCTACTCCACACAAAGTGAACAGGCAGAACGCATTGAAAGACGTACCTTCAGGAGCTGCTTCAGGCATGTTGATATAATTTCAAGTACGTTGTTTGGAAAGGTTAGCAATGTCTTTCAAATCCAATTGGAATCCACTGATTAAGGAAATTGTGACCTTATCAATGAAGGTAGTGCCCCTTAATTTTTTACCCATATAATCCACAAGTTGTATTTATCGCTAATAGGTTTTTAAAAAGTTGAAAAATAAAAAGGTGATTGGAATTTCAGAGTTGCCTGTTTCAAAGCATTGCAGAAAAGGTCTAGGGATGATGGCAAAGGAGAGAAAAACAGGAGTGGGGGAAGCCAAGAGTAGGGCAGGGGAGAGACAGCAGATCTCTGCTGAAATGCCCACCCAGTATTATTGGTGCCTCACATGGGTATAGGTCAGAACAGCACAGGGGGGCTTCAGGGTAACCTTATTCCCCCACAGCCTAGTTTATTCTTAGCCAGGGCTCAATGCACCAGCCACTCTGTCAGGCCTTTTTTGGCTGTTGGGTGTTGTTCTCCGTGGTCTGACTGGGGAGAGCTCAACTGGTAGGTGTATCACACATGTCTTGAAGATGGACTCAGATGTCAGATAAGCGACAGCTACTAAGGAAAGGAAAAGACAACACTGCAGCATAAATAGAAGCTAAAAATTGACATTTGATGCCTTCGCAATCGTCACTCTTTAATTAAATCTGTGAATATGTAATCAAATTATCTTTGGTTTCATATGACAGCTTCAAAATAAGCATGCCTTGGCAGCTATTAATACCTTACTTATCACTGAGTCTGCAGAGAGCATTTTCCACCGTCTGTAAGGATTACGGTAAGGCATGTGCCCTTAAAAAAAGCCTCACATTAGGGCCCTATAACACAGTCACTGTTATTTGCAACCTTCTGGTGTGTACAGTACAGTATTGGTACACACCCCTACTCTCTATTGAATATGGGTGTGGATAGTACACATACACAAGTCTATACACAGAGTTGAAAGGATTTGAACTGAGATTTTCTTTACCTGATCTTTCCATGTACAATACAGTTAAGCAGGGTTGGGGTCAATTCAAAAAATTTGAAGAAAAGCTGGAATCCTTAGTTAAAGCTGGAATCCATTTTAGGAGTGCACTTGGTATTCAGTTTTTCCACGTTTTGTTACGTTACAGCTTTATTCTAAAATCGATTAACTAAATGTTTCTACTAATCAGTCTACACGCAATAACCCATAATGACAAAGCAGAAACAGGTTTTTAGACATTTTTGTTTCCATTGATCATCCTTGATGGGGCCACCTACTTCCTGAGCCTGTCATATTCCTACTGATTCGCACCTGATCACTACGCACCTGTTCCAGATCTGCTATCATCACTATTTAAGAGACGACCTGACATCCAGTCCCCACCGGATCGTTAAGTCACATTAGTATGTGTTATCTGCGTACCAGCCATCTGATTCTTTACTGATTACCAGTTGTTTCTTTTTGCTTCGCCATTTAAATACCTGCTCATTAACCCCGTCTGTACTCTGTTTAGGAATACCTACCTGGAAATCTTCATCATCACTCTACTCACCTCTTCCCCCACTCACCTGGGATACGGATTCGAACTATCGCCACACGGATCACTACCTGCCCAGCTGCCTGCATACTCAGTCACCAGCTTACAAACCAGCTTCGTATTCATCCTCATCAACATTTCCCTATTATTATTCTTCAATAAATATCAATATATACTTACGTTGTCCAGTCTGCTTTCGGGTTCCTATCACAAACCCTGACAGCGAGAGCCCGTACTTTAACACAATCTAACATCTCTGGACAGACCTGAAAATAGTTGAGCAGCGACACTCCCCATCCAACCTGACAGAGCTTGAGAGGATCTCCAGAAACTCCCCAAATACATGTGTGCCATGCTTGTAGCGACTCAAGGCTGTAATCTCTGCCAAAGGTGCTTCAACAAAGTACTGAGAGAAAGGTCTGAATACTTATGTAAATGTAATATTTCAATTTTTTTACAGAATTTTTTACATATTAGCAAACAAAAAAACAGTTTTTGCTTTGTCATTATGGTGTATTGTGTGTAGATTGAAAAACAATGTAATCCATTTTAGAATAAGGCTGTAACGTAACAGAATGTGGAAAAAGAGAAGGGGTCTGAATACTTTCCGAATGCACTGTATACTCATTGATTCAAGAAGAATAGAACTTATTAGCTTCATGAGGTTAGTTAAACTGTTGTACCCCATCAGAACCCAAAACACAAGCTTATTTTAATGTGTTTGTAAACAATAATGTTTGTTATAATGTTTGTAAAAAAATGTATAATGTAAACAAACACTGTATAGTCTGGTTAAAACTATAATTGTATATCATGGATGGTCAGTCCTTGCATATATAGCTCTCTTTTCCTTTCTTTACGAGTAGTCACTTAACCGCTGACATGAGTCCATCTGCGTCCATCTTCAAGACGTGTGATCACGTCTTGAAGATGTTTTTGGGGGACACATAACACTAAACAATACATTAATTGCACTATAACGGTGACAAATGGTCCCACAAACTGTTAGGGCCTACATAAAGCTGTCCCAACAGCAATCCCAACACCTTACCACTGCTACACCTGGCTATCAGCGGAGCCTTGTCTGGCAGCAAAACAGTTAATTCAGCCTCATTTTCTGCCTTGTGGTTTCTACTGACAATTGAGATGTACAAACTATGGCATAAGGGGACGACAAGAGGATGAGATGCAATCTGTAATTTCGATTAAGACATTAATGAGCGAGCTAGGACGGACATAGTCAATATAATGATTTGTTCAGCACCTTTGAAATGTACAGCGACAGAATTCAGAACATGGGCCGTTCTTAGTGTTCTCCCTGTACACAAAGTAAGAACTGTAGGATAAATAAAGGGGGCATATAAGCAATGAAAGCTCTTACAATATCTGATAACATTTCTCTAAAACAGGTTATAGGCTACATGTGCACCACCGAGCAGAGGGGAAATGAAGAGGGGAAAATAGACAAAATTATTAGGGTGAGGAACATTGGCTACTAATCAAATCAAATTTATTTATAAAGCGCTTTTTACATCAGCCGATGTCACAAAGTGCTATACAGAAACCCAGCCTAAAACCCCAAACAGCAAGCAATGCAGATGTAGAAGCACGGTGGCTAGGAAAAACTCCCTAGAAAAGCGAAACCTAGGAAGAAACCTAGAGAGGAACCAGGCTCTGAGGGGTGGCCAGTCCTCTTCTGGCTGTGCCGGGTGGAGATTATAACAATTCATGGCCATTAAAGCCAGTTCTTTCTCCAAGATGTTCAAATGTTCATAGATGACCAGCAGGGTCAAATAATAATAAAAGTTGTTGTGGAGGTTGCAACAGGTACAGTGGGGAGAACAAGTATTTGATACACTGCCGATTTTGCAGGTTTTCCTACTTACAAAGCATGTAGAGGTCTGTAATTTTTATCATAGGTTCACTTCAACTGTGAGAGACGGAATCTAAAACAAAAATCCAGAAAATCTCATTGTATGATTTTTAAATAATTAATTTGCATTTTATTGCATGACATAAGAATTTGATCACCTACCAACCAGTATGAATTCTGTCTCTCACAGACCTGTTAGTTTTTCTTTAAGAAGCCCTCCTGTTCTCCACTCATTACCTGTATTAACTGCACCTGTTTGAACTCGTTACCTGTATAAAAGACACCTGTCCACACACTCAATCAAACGGACTCCACACACTCAATCAAACAGCTGTGTAAGGACATCAGGGATAAAATTGTAGACCTGCACAAGGCTGGGATGGGCTACAGGACAATAGGCAAGCAGCTTGGTGAGAAGGCAACAACTGTTGGCGCAATTATTAGAAAATGGAAGAAGTTCAAGATGACGGTCAATCTCCCTCGGTCTGGGGCACCATGCAAGATCTCACCTCGTGGGGCATCAATGATCATGAGGAAGGTGAGGGATCAGCCCAGAACTACACGGCAGGACCTGGTCAATGACCTGAAGAGAGCTGGGACCACAGTCTCAAAGAAAACCATTGGTAACACACTGCGCCGTCATGGATTAAAATCCTGCAGCGCACGCAAGGTCCCCCTGCTCAAGCCAGCGCATGTCCAGGCCCGTCTGAAGTTTGCCAATGACCATCTGGATGATCCAGAAGAGGAATAGGAGAAGGTCATGTGGTCTGATGAGATAAAAATAGAGCTTTTTGGTCTAAACTCCACTCGCCGTGTTTGGAGGAAGAAGAAGGATGAGTACAACCCCAAGAACACCATCCCAACCGTGAAGCATGGAGGTGGAAACATCATTCTTTGGGGATGCTTTTCTGCAAAGGGGACAGGACGACTGCACCGTATTGAGGGGAGGATGGATGGGGCCATGTATCGCGAGATCTTGGCCAACAACCTCCTTCCCTCAGGAAGAGCATTGAAGATGGGTCATGGCTGGGTCTTCCAGCATGACAACGACCCGAAACACACAGCCAGGGCAACTAAGGAGTGGCTCCGTAAGAAGCATCTCAAGGTCCTGGAGTGGCCTAGCCAGTCTCCAGACCTGAACCCAATAGAAAATCTTTGGAGGGAGCTGAAAGTCCGTATTGCCCAGCGACAGCCCCGAAACCTGAAGGATCTGGATGGAGGAGTGGGCCAAAATCCCTGCTGCAGTGTGTGCAAACCTGGTCAAGAACTACAGGAAACGTATGATCTCTGTAATTGCAAACAAAGGTTTCTCTACCAAATATTAAGTTCTGCTTTTCTGATGTATCAAATACTTATGTCATGCAATAAAATGCAAATTAATTACTTAAAAATCATACAATGTGATTTTCTGGATTTTTGTTTTAGATTCCGTCACTCACAGTTGAAGAGTACCTATGATAAAAATGACAGACTTCTACATGCTTTGTAAGTGGGAAAACCTGCAAAATCGGCAGTGTATCAAATACTTGTTCTCCCCACTGTAAATATATCAGGAGGGAATGTCACTTGGTTTTTCAGTGCAATAGAGCGCAGGTGCAGTAGAGCGAGAGCGAGATGAAAACAGCAGGTCTGGGACAAGGTGGCATGTCCAATGAACAGGTCAGGGTTCCATAACCGCAGGCAGAAGAGTTGAAACCGGTGCAGCAGCACGACCAGGTGGACTGGGGACAGCTAGGAGTAATCAGGGCAGGTGGTCCTGAAGCATGGTCCTCCGGGTAGGCTCTGGTCCTCCGGGAGAGGAGGTAGAGTGAGAGAGAGAGAGAATTAGAGGGAGCATACTTAAATTCACACAAGACACCGGATAATAACATCAGATTTAACAAACTTACCCTAGCCCCCCGGCACATAAGACTATTGCAGCATAGATACTGGAGGCTGAGACAGGGGTGGTCAGGAGACACTTTGGCCCCCTCCGACAATAGGGCCAAACCAGGCAGGATATAACCTCACCCACTCTGCCAAGCACAGCCCCTACACCAATAGAGGGATATCAACAACCACCAACTTACTACCCTGAGACAAGGCTGAGTATAGTCCATGAAAGATCCCCTCCACTGCACAAGCCAGAGGGGGCGACAAACCGGACAGGAAGTGACGCACCCCTCCTAGGAATGGCATGGAAAGCACCAGTAAGCCAGTGACTCAGCCCCCGTTTTATCCGGGTAGCCGGAGAGTAGAGCATTGCAGTAATCTAATCTAGAAGTGACAAAAGCATGGATTAGTTTTTCCGCATCATTTTTGGACATAAAAATGTCTGATTTTTGCAATGTTACGAAGATGGAAAAAAGCTATCCTTGAAATAATCTTGATATGTTCATTAAAAGAGAGATCAGGGTCCAGAGTAATGCCAAGGTCCTTCACAGTTTTTTTGGAGACGACTGTACAACCATCAAGATTAATTGTCAGATCCAAAAGCAGATCTCTTTGTTTCTTGGGACCTAGAACTAGCATCTCTGTTTTGTCAGAATTTAAAAGTAAAACATTTGCTGCCATCCACTTCCTTATGTCTGAAACACAGGCTTCCAGGGCAGGCAATTTTGGTGCATCACCATGTTTCATCGAAATGTACAGCTGTGTGTCGTCCGCATAGCAATGGAAGTTAACATTATGTTTCCGAATGACATCACCAAGAGGTAAAATATATAGTGAAGGCCCTAAAACGGAACCTTGAGGAACACCGAAACTTACAATTGATTTGTCAGAGGATAAACCATCCACGGAGACAAACTGATATCTCTCCGACAGATAAGATCTAAACCAGGCAAGAACTTGTCCGTGTAGACCAATTAAGGTTTCCAATCTCTCCAAAAGAATATGATGATCGATGGTGTCAAAAGCAGCACTAAGGTCTAAGAGCACGAGGACAGATGCAGAGCCTTGGTCTGACGCCATTAAAAGGTTGTTTACCACTTTCACAAGTGCAGTCTCAGTGCTATGATAGGGTCTAAAACCAGACTGAAGTGTTTCGTATACATTACTTGTCTTCAGGAAGGCAGTGAGTTGCTGCGCAACAGCTTTTTCTAAGAGTTTTGAGAGAAATGGGAGATTCGATATAGGCCGATAGTTTTTTACATTTTCTGGGTCAAGGCTTAGCTTTTTCAAGAGCGGCTTTATTACTGCCACTTTTAGAGAGTTTGGTACACATCCGGTGGAGAGGGAGCCATTTATTATGTTCAGCATAGGAGGGCCGAGCACAGGAAGTAGCTCTTTCAGTAGTTTAGTTGGAATAGGGTCCAGTATGCAGGTTGAAGGTTTAGAGGCCATGACAATTTTCATGAATGTTTCAAGAGATATAGGATTAAAAAACTTGAGTGTCTCCATTGATCCTAGGTCCTGGCAGTTCTGTGCAGACTCTTTGGGGAAATATGATGATAATGATCGCTGCTGAAGTGAAAGGCATCCTCTCTTGGGGAATGTTGCTTTTTAGTTAGCTTTGCAACAGTATCAAATTGTAATTTAGTATTATTCTTATTCTCCTCAATTAGGTTGGAAAAATAGGATGATCGAGCAGCAGTGAGGACTTTTCGATATTGCACTGTACTTTCTTTCCAAGCTAGTAGGAAGACTTCCAGTTTGGTGGACCACCATTTCCGTTCCAGTTTTCTGCAAGCTTTCTTCAGAGCTCGGGTATTTTCTGTGTACCAGGGAGCAAGTTTCTTTTGGCAAATGTTTTTTGTTTTTAGGGGTGCGACTACATCTAGGGTATTAAATTTATATCCTCAGTTTGATTGTTAACTGTTTTTTGTACTCCGACGTCTTTGGATAGGTGGATGCAGTCTGGAAGAGCATCTAGGAATCTTTGGGTTGTCCGAGTGTTGTCCCACTGAGTCGATGATTGCGCCGAAAGCCTTTTGTAGTGGATCTGTGGATTTTTCCATTGTCACCAAAAATGTGAATATTATCTGCCATGACTACAAGGTCTGATAGGAATTCAGAGAACTCAGTAAGGAACTCTGTATAAGGCCCAGGAGGCCTGTAACAGCTTACTACACAACATACACGTGAACCGTAGAACATACACTTAGTATTACTTTCTTAGCTACAGTATACACTCCCTGGCATATTACATAATTTTTGCCGCAGCATACAAGACATTTGTTCACTTGAACAGGAAGGAGGCTCGGCGGGCCTTCGTGGGCAAATTTTGTCATCAAACTTTGTTATCAAAGTCTGGAATTCTCTGGATCTATGGTGATTTCAAGACAACTGGGAACTCTGGAAAAAAAGAGGACTCTAGAAAGAGGCCAGATGTCAGGCTCTGGCCATAGAGAAGCCTTTTGCTACTCTATTTATGTGATGGCCTGGTTGAGGCTTGGCCTCAGACTCCCACTAGAGGGGGTGGGGGAGACACAATCAGGCCATCACATTAGTGATTAGGGGAAGTCATGATCCCCAATCAGAGACAGCTGTCTAGGGTTGTCTCTGATTGGGGATAGTATTTAGGCACCTCTCACATCCACCTGTGTGTGGATCATTGTTTTGTTTGACTGCACTGCCAGCACTCAACAAGTAAGTTACTGTGTTTTGTTTATAGTTTGTTTTATAATTCTCTCCTGTTTATTTTATTTGCTTCGTGAGAACACCTCAATAAAATAAACAAGGATGACACTCCACGAGTGCTCCACGTATCGTCCCTTTTCTCCTCATTGTGACAATTTAGCCATGGTCAGAGCCTGACAGATCTAGATTATCTAGTTTTGTGTTGGGTCCCCAATTAGTGGCAGCTGCTATGCGTTGTCTCTGATTGGGGATCCTACATTAGTTGTCCTGTCCCACACTGTTGTGTGGTTCATTGTCTTTATGTCAGTCTGAGGAGAGGAAGTGTATGTACTTGTTATACGTAGTTCTTGTTTTGTGTAGTTCGTCATTCAGTATATTTATTTAATGAAATATTATGTCGGAACCACTACTGCGCTGAGCCTTGGTCTATTTACACACCCAGTCGTGACACCAGAGTTCCCGATCTACAATTCCGAGTTGGATGACCGTTCAAAACTTATTTTGCCAGTTTTTTCCAAAGTTCCCAGTTGTCTTGAACTCAATGAAGTCAGATTTCCCAGTTCAGAGTTAACAGTTGTTTTGAGGGTGGCAGTAATCATGCCGGATTGACAGCATGGCCAACGTTGAATGTTTATCATTTTAAGCTTGGAAAAGAGACCCTTAAACCAAGAATTGGGACCACACACCCACTCCACTGAATGTCAGGCTAGTGATTGCTTTGCAATGCTTGCAGATAGCCAAAGATTATTTCCAAATGATCTATCTTCATATAACAAGGATTAAAAATGATTTACCAGTAGATTGTTGACTTGATTTATGATGACTGCTAACTAAGATTTTGAAAGTATGATGTTGTCATGATCAATCCAGTCAAAGCTACTGTAGATATAACGTGATTTGATGTCATTTTATCTGTGGCCAATGACCTTGAGCCTTCTTGGATGGGCACTTCTAATGTAACTCTATAGCAGCACTCAAGGGGCTTGAATTTGAGCTCTACCCTTAGATTTGGCAGTGACGTTGTGAGGGTTTGGCTGTGGTTAGACCTTACTCCCAATAAGGGGAGTGGTAAAACCACAGTCGAACCCTCACACCCTAACTAGGGGAGTAATAATCCTCAATCAGAGACAGCTGTACAGGGTTGTCTCTGATTGCATTTAGGCACCACTCGCAGCCACCTGTGTGTGGGTCATTATATGTTATTATTCAACAGTCACTGTGACCGTAAGTGTATTTCTGTTCCTTGTTTGCTTCGTTGTTTTTTGGTTGTATTAGTTCGTGACATTCGTGTTTATAGTTTTAATAAACAATGTCGAACTATCGCTGCGCTGCTCCTTGGTCTCTCTCTACACCCACTCGTGACAGAATGACCCACCACAACGAGACCAAGAGAGGCAGTAAAAAAAGCAAGCGACGGGCAAGGAAACAGCCTGGAGTCCAGAAACCCCAAACATTTTTTTGGGGGGGGCTATGGGGGTGGTCGGGGGTTGACGGGGAAGAACCTCGGCCACTGCACTCGTGGGGGATCCAGGAGGAGCCCCTACAGCCATGGGAACAAAGATACAGAGAGGAGTCGGAGGAAGACGACGGTCCGTGCCGACTTCGCACACCACACCATCGGTGCGCAGCCAGAGCCCGGAGAGGCGGAAGGAAGAGGATCGCCCACCACTTCGTCTCCCAACGATCTACAATCGTGAGAAACCCGAGGGGTTCTACGAGGAGTCAAAGGAGAAACAGAAGAGGTGGTGGAGAGCCTGGGTGGCTCTTCCCCTGGAACCGCATCGGGACCCGTTTCTACAGGAGATAGAGGAGGACTTCGACCGCCGGCTGGCACTCGTTAATAGGCTGATGGATAGATGGGAGCGGGCTTATAATATCAAGAAGGCCCGCAGCCCTGAGCCTACAGCGAAGGTCAGCAACTCGGAACCTCCAGTGAAGGTCCGCAACCCGGAGCCTCCAGCCAAGGCCCGCAGCCCAGAGCCTCCAGCGACGGTCCGCAGCACGGAGCCTCCAGCGAAGGTCAGCAGCCCGGAACCTCCAGCGAAGGCCTGCAGCACCGAGCCTCCAGCGAAGGCCCGCAGCCCTGAGCCGACAGCGAAGGTCCGTAGCCCGGAACCTCCAACAGAGGTCCGCAGCCCGGAACCTTCACCGGTGCCCAGTCTGGGGCCGGTCGTCTGCTTCACTCCAGTGTCAGAGCAGTCCACTCCACCGGTGCCCAGTCCGGGGCCGGTCGTCTGCTTCACTCCAGTGCCAGAGCAGTCCGCTCCACCGGTGCCCAGTCCGGGGCCGGTCGTCTGCTTCATTCCAGTGCCAGAGCAGGCCGCTCCACCGGTGCCCAGTCCGGGGCCGGTAGTCTACTCCGTTCCTGAGCCTGAGCAGTCCGCTCCACCGGTGCCCAATCCGGGTCCAGCCGTCTGCTCCGTTCCTGAGCCTGAGCAGTCCGCTCCACCGGTGCCCAGTCCGGGGCCGGTCGTCTGCTTCAATCCAGTGTCAGAGCAGTCCGCTCCACCTGTGCGCAGTCCGGGGCCGGGCGTCTGCTTCACTGCAGTGCCAGAGCAGTCCACTCCACCGGTGCCCAGTTCGGGGCCGGTCGTCTGCTTCACGCCAGTGCCAGAGCGGTCCGCTCCACCGATGCCCAGTCCTGGTCCGGTCGTCAGCACCAATCCCATGCCAGGGCAATCCACTCCACCGGTGCCCAGTTGGGGTCTGGACGTTGGCCCAGCTCCAGAGCCAGAACCACCTGCCACACCGGTACCCAGTCCGGGTCCTCTCGTTTGTACCGCTCCAGAGTCGGGGGCTCTCACACCAGGGTCCAGACAGGACTTGGTACTTCGGGGGAGTACGGAGGGGGAAATCACCGCGTTGGGGTCCGGACCGGACCGGGCGTGCAACGCTGAGGTAGGAAGGGAGCAGCCTTCACTGCCTACGTCACGTCCGAGGCCGGGTCCGGAGCCTCCACCAGCAACCGCCCCAGTACCTCGCCCTTTTCCCCCTAGTATGTATAATGTATACTTTTTTTGAGAGGTGGGATTATTTTGCGGCCGTGAGTCCGCACCTTGGGGGGGGGGTACTGTGAGGGTTTGGCTGTGGTTAGTAAGGGGAGTGGTAAAACCACAGTCAAACCCTCACACCCTAACTAGGGGAGTAATAATCCTCAATCAGAGACAGCTGTACAGGGTTGTCTCTGATTGGGGATTACATTTAGGCACCGCTCACAGCCACCTGTGTGTGGGTTATTATTCAACAGTCACTGTGACAGTAAGTGTATTTCCATGAGTGTATAACAATTAATCTTCTGTGCACGAACAAAGAACATTTATGTATTTACCTTAATAAATAAATTATTTGATCGTGCACAGAAGATTGACCGTCTCACACAGAGCTCAACTGATAGGGGCATCACACTCATTTCTTGAAGATGGACAGGGGCGTCATATTGAAACTAAAGTAACTTTTGCAAATGAGCCCTGCACAATATAAAAACAAACATATCAATAGGCAAGTATAGAGAAACATAAATATACACAATATACAAAAACACTGTGTTACTAGAAATGGAGCAATGCATCTTTGACAAAAGAACAGCCGCTAACACTGTTCAAGGCAGCGGAGCAGGACACTTTCATATAGTGGAAAAAAACTGAGTTTAAATGTATTTGGCTAAGGTGTATGTAAACTTCCGACTTAGATTAAAATGTACACTTTTTTTTACAGATTGACCAATAGCATTTATAGAAATAGTGAAAAGAGCAAGTCCTAGTATCGACCCTGCGGAATACCTTTATGTACTTAAAAAAATGTGTACTTAACCCCATCAATCACGATGGCCTGAGTTATGTCACTAAGATAATCATGAAACCATGAGCAGGCGTTAGAGCCCAGGCCAATTGAGGACAACTTTTTCAATAAAACAACACGATAAACATTATCAAATGCTTTTGACAGGCCCACAAACAAGGCAGCACAATTCATTTTAGCATCTAAAGCATATCATTAACTAATGTGGTTGCTGTGCCCTAGACTAAACCCAGATTGATTCATAATCAAAACACCATGCTCATATAAAAAAAGTTGCTTATTTACCAAATATTTTAGAATCTTAGTAGGACATGGAATCCTGGAGATGGGACTATAATGATCAAATCACTACTATCCCTGCCCTTATAGAGTGGCAGCACATGAGTGTTTTTCCATACTTTTTGAATATTTCCTGATAACAATGTTCGATGTGGGTTACTGATCCAGCAATGAGGGGGGCAGCACACTTGAGCAGTCTCAGTTCCAATTGGTCAGCACCTGTGGATTTCTTGATATCTATAGCAAGTAAGGCATCAAGGATGTATTTTTTTCTGTGAAATGCTAAAAATGTCTACCAGAATTAGCCCACTTAGAGATAGTAGGGCTAGACTATTAAATGCATCAATGATGGAATTTTTGTCTGTAATGGCAACATACTTATCTGAAGTATTCGTCAAAATAAGATCAATCAGGGTAGATTTCAATGGATCTTTAGGATTCAGCCGTGTAAGCTGAGTTATCAACTGAGACAGGTTTAGCTCAGAGCTCATTTCTTTCAGTGTATCTAACACTGGCTTTCTACGGTTCACGTTGCTCTAATGGGCCATCAAGATAGATAAAGTACCATGTTAGTTACAACGCTTACATTGAGGAAGAGAAAACGAAGACATTTATAATTTAAGCTCTGTTGTTGGAAAAACTCATTCTACATCTATAAAAACATATGACATTGTATACAGTAACAAACCAAGTAACTTAAATCAAATTTGATGAAAAACTAATATTGTTATTTTCTTACGTGGAGTAAATGTATTTGGTGTGTAGGCCATGCTTTTCCACACCGGATCCCTCAATATCAGCCTTGCACTTGGGACTAATGGCTATGAGCACTGAGAGCTGTCTTACAATGACCACTGAATGCCAAACATTCTCAGACTATAGAACGTTGATCTAAGCCCAAGTGATCATCAGATGTAGCAATGTTTAGTCATTTAGAATATTTATTTACAGAAACCATGTCTCTGCTTACAAATATCTGGGCATCTGAATAGATTAAAAGCAGTCTTTTAAAAAGCGTATTGATTCTTGTTAATAGTGGAAAGCAGATTATTAATTCGATGTTCTGATCGGTCTAGACTATTGGGCGACATCTATGTGAACGCAGCTGCCACTTCATTAAAGTCATTAGATGCAGTTTATCATAGCGGTCGACAATTTTCATACTCATCACTACATTCTCTATCAGAAAGTTGGTTGGCCCTCTTTGATGTCACATAGGTTGATATATTGCTGTTTTGATGGGCAACTCTGGAAATTCCTTTGGTCTCTACTGAGTTAAGCACATCAGCTTTAAGTTTTCTTGCACCTTATTTGTGGAAAATCTTCAAATTGTTCTTAAGTTTGATGTTCTGGTGCCTTAAGGGCAATTCAGAAATCTGATTGAGGACCTTATTACTGATGAGTGTTTGTTTTTTATGACAGTGTATTTCTTTCAGTTTGCATTTTGTATTTACATTTTGATATGTGTATTTTCTGTAATTTATATAATGCAGAGAGACCTTGGTCTCATTGTAATGAAGCTTCAGGAGAGTGAGGATCCATTTGCAGTTTTATTATAATCAGGGTCAATCACCAGCAAACACCACAGTAGAGATAAGGCAACTCGTAATCCAGAAACAGGCATAAGGCTTACATAAATCAGTCCAGTATAGAATATAGTCCAGGGCAGGCAGCAAAGAATCAAGACGAGGATAGACAGTCCAAAGGTAATCCACGGGAAGACAAAACACGGGAAGAAACGCTCAGAGATGATCACCAGGGTAAATACAAAACTTCGCAACGAGAGAGAGTCTGAGAGTACCTAAAATAGTCCACTGATGAAAGTCAGGTGCAAAGGTAATCAGTGCCAGGTATGTGGGAAATGTAGTTCAAGTGGTTTAATATTCAGGAGAGGGTTCCCTCTGATGGTGAGTAGGAGGAACCGCGGGAGTCTCGTTTGTGACACTCATTATGACTCCCTGATAAAGGTAAAAAATATATCTATTTTATTATTATTAGCTTTAACAGATTCTCTTTAATTTACAGTATACTAATAATTTCCACAAATGGGAACCATCTCTGAGGCAGTATCCACAGAATAGGTCACAAAAATGTTTCCTAGAATATTAAACAGCAGTATATATATTGCAGATGCACATTTCAAGACACAGTAGGCAATGCTGTTGCTGTGACAATCCTTTAGTTGACCCATGCATCTTTTTTATTTTTTTTATTTCACCTTTATTTTACCAGGTAGGTCAGTTGAGAACAAGTTCTCATTTGCAACTGCGACCTGGCCAAGACAAAGCAAAGCAGTGCGACAAAAACAACAACACAGAGTTACTCAGTAAACAAACATAGTCAAAAACACAATAGAAAATCTATTAGATTATAGAGTGCAAAATGTAGTGCAATAAGGTTAGGAGGTAGGACAATAAGTAGACCATAGTGGTGATATAAATTACAGATTAGCATTAACACAGGAATGAAGGATGTTCAAATTATGATGTGCAAATAGAGATAATAAAAATAAATATGGGGATGAGGTAGTAGTGTGGGCTATTTACAGAAGGGCTATGTACAGGTGCAGTGATCGATAAGCAGCTTTGACAGCTGATGCTTAAAGTTAGTGAGGGAGATAGGAACCTCCAGCTTCAATGATTTTTGCAATTCGTTCCAGTCATTGGCAGCAGAGAACTGGAAGGAATGGTGGCCAAAGGGGGTGTTGGCTTTGGGGGTGACCAGTGAGATATACCTGCTGGAGCGCATGATACGGGTGGGTGTTGCTATGGTGACCAGTGAGCTGAGATAGGGCAGGGATTTACCTAATAAAGACTTATAGATGACCTGGAGCCAGTGGGTTTGGCGACGAATATATAATGAAGGCCAGCCAACGAGAGCATACAGGTCGCAGTGGTGGGTAGTATATGGGGCTTTGGTAACAAAACGGATGGCACTGTGATAGATTACATCCAATTTGCTGAGCAGAGTGTTGGAGGCTAATTTGTAAATGACATCGCCGAAATCAAGGATCGGTAGGATAGTCAGTTTTACAAGGGCATGTTTGGCAGCATGAGTGAAGGAGGCTTTGTTGCGAAATAGGAAGCCGATTCTGGATTTAATTTTGGATTGGAGATGATTGATGTGAGTCTGGAAGTTGAGTTTACAGTCTAACCAGATGCCTAGGTATTTGTAGATGTCCACGTATTCTAATTCGGACCCGTCGAGAGTAGTGATGATAGTCCGGTGGGCGGGTGCTGGCAGCGTTCGATAGAAAAGCATGCATTTGGTTTTACTAGCATTAAAGAGCAGTTGGAGGCCACGGAAGGAGTGTTGTATGGCATTGAAGCTTGTTTGAAGGTTAGTAAACACAGTGTCCAAAGAGGGGCCAGATGTATACAGAATGGTGTCGTCTGCATAGAGATGGATCAGAGAGTCACCAGCAGCGAGAGCGACATCGTTGATGTATATAGAGAAAAGGGTTGGCCCAAGAATTGAACCCTGTGGCACCCCCATAGAAACTGCCAGAGGATCGGACAACAGGCCCTCCGATTTGACACACTGAACTCTGTCTGCGAAGTATTTGGAGAACCAGGCAAGGCAGTCACTTGAGAAACCAAGGCTGTTGAGTCTGCCAATAAGAATGCGGTGATTGACAGAGTCGAAAGCCTTGGCCAGGTCGATGAAGACGGCTGCACGGTACTGTCTTTTATCGATGGCGATTATGATATCGTTCAGTACCTTGAGCGTAGCTGAGGTGCACCCATGACCAGCTCGGAAACCAGATTGCATAGCAGAGAAGGTACGGTGGGATTCGAAGTGGTCAGTTATCTGTTTGTTAACTTGGCTTTCGAAGACTTTAGAAAGGCAGGGCAGGATGGATATAGGTCTATAACATTTTGGGTCTAGAGTGTCTCCCCCTTTGAAGAGGGGGATGACCGCGGCAGCTTTCCAATCTCTAGGGATCTCAGACGATACGAAAGAGAGGTTGAACAGGCTAGTGATAGGTTTTTTGGCTGATAATTTCAGAAAGAGAGGGTCCAGATTGTCTAGCCCAGCAGATTTGTAGGGGTCCAGATTTAGCAGCTCTTTCAGAACATCAGCCGTCTGGATTTGGGTGAAGGAGAAGCGGGGGGGGCTTGGGCAAGTAGCTGCCGGGGGCACAGAGCTGTTGGCCGGGGTAGGGGTAGCCAGGTGGAAAGCAACTAAACATATTCATGCAGTGCTTTTAAAAGGGGTCATTAATCATGAACTAATGTGCCGGATCACCCCTCACATATCCCTACATAATAACTGTCACGGTATATGTCTACGGAACGAGGCGCAGAACTGGAGTTAACAGACATTCCTATATTTTCAATGATAAAAATCAAAAAACGAAAACAAAGGAGAGGTAGCGACCGTGAACTGGCGTGACCAAAACCCAAGGAGCAACACACAAGAATCCACACCACAGGTGGAAAACAGTGAAACATAAATATAATCCCCAATTAGAGACAGCTGCCTCTAATTGGTGATTGAAATAAACTAAAAACACCCCAGTCCATTGTCAGGTCCCAACTGTGGCCCTACAGCTCCCCCTAGAGGGAGCCAAAGACCTGGCCTCAGTCAGAACCTGACAATAACTACTAATTGATAGATATTCTGTGATACCATTCAACTGCCCTAGATCATGAAGTAATGCTGTGATGGGTTTTGACCTATAAACTTCAAACATCTTTAATCATGTCACGGAGGGAGAGAGAGGAAGCAAATACTGTCAGAACATGTTATTGTTAGACATCAGGGATCCTATGGGAAGGAGGGGGGGCCACAGACTGGTACGAGTCAACAGGACAGCTTTGAGTTAGGGAGGATTAAGGAATTCGGGCTGAGGTCATGTCCGATGAAGTGAGAAAGAACAGTCCTCACTGGTGTTCTGCTTAGCAACAGAGATGCATTGGCTGACTATATGTGTGAGGAGACTGCATAGGAAGGGTTAAATACCAGTGCTTGAGTGAATATGTTTGTCTGTGCAGCTGTCTGACCCATTGGGCGAATAAACTTGGTTTAAGTTGTCCGTTTCACCCTGTTATTTGGAACCTAACAGTTGGCGTTGTCAGAAGGATTCACCACGATTTATAGTCAAACCACAGAGTCCAGATAGATCAGTGGAGCAGTAGCTGGCAACAAACAAGGTAGGCACAGTTCCTACTCCTGTTACCACTCATTTTGACATCTTGGGGAGATGAGAATCGTAGGCTGAACAATAATAGAATACGGACCTAGAAAGCCTGAGTTTATTTAGTAGTCCCATTGTATTACGACCGGTCGTAAATTTATGGTTAAGGTAAGTCTTGAGCAGGATAGTCCCAGTGTTGGGTAAATATTGTATGGTTTAGGGTAAATCCAGAGTAGGATGGTCCTGTGGAGAGTAAATCCCTAGTGTTGTGGTGTATTGGCCTGACCCGTAAGGAGGGTGAAAGTCTCAGCCGAAGTGGCCGTGAGGCAGTATAGTGTGTGTGGATGGCTGAAGTGTCATGCTTGTGTACTAGGATGAAAGGTGGCCTATAAGTTCTGGAGGAGAGCCTCATCCATGGATAGAAAAGGAAAATATATATTTAAAATGTTATTTGAACATGATTTGCAGTAGCAATAAGGAGAGAGGTTGGTTTATGCCCTATTGGGGTGGGGAACCGTGACAGAATATATGGAAAGCTGTGAATAATTAATTTTGGTCATGTAACACTGGAATAAGACATTAAGTCACCCGTATTCTCCAGTGATAAATGTACAGATGCTATAGTATTGGTTCTAATTCAAGGTATTAAGTGCCTTGACCAATTAATAGGTACGAATACCATAACTATTCTCCGGGGAAGTGGGTAGCGCTACCGGGTAAAATAGTTAAATAGAAGGCATGTATTAGAGCCGGAAGTGAATAAATCTAAACACCACAGAAACGTAGCGAAAAAACATCAAAGCGTAAGGCGATCGGTCCCTGGTTTAGATGTGGGGCCGTGGGTCACTGGAAGAATGAGTGTAGAGTGGTAAGGGAGCCTATTGCACCCACCCGTGGCATTCGGAGGAAATGCAGCAATGCATCTTTGACAATAGAACAGCCGCAAACACTGTTAAAGGCAGCAGAGCAGGACACTTTCATATAGCGGTGTATGGCCTCGGTTCGATCAATAGTGGTTCATAGAGATGACGTTCTATGTGAAGGGAGATGTGGGAGGCCACGTCTCACACAACTTTTGAGTAGATGCCTGGGATAAAATATCACTGATTCCTTACAATGATATATGCTAAATTTGCGACAGGAAAAATTATTACATTTAGCGGGGTAATAGGGGCATCATCAAGCCGATACAGCTATTAACCATGTCTTTGAACATAGGTCCAGAACAATAACCAGATAATTGTACATGGATGGAAGTGGAGTCGAGTTTGGGGTTGGATAATCCTTGCGAGAATCAAAGACAATGGAGTCTAAGGTTACAAGTTGGAATGTCAAAATACTCCTTGAAAACTCAAATCTTGGGGGTTTTTTAATCTCGTGAGAAGTTAAGCCCGGGAATTTAGCTTGAATGCATCAAAAAAGTTGGCTTATAACAGTGAACCTTTTTTGTGGGATACACAAAAGGCAATTCTAGGTCATGTGGCATATTTTGGTTAAACTATCCCCAATTCAATGGAATTGCATCCCTCTGCATGCACAGTGCACTCTTCCATCACATGTACAGCTGATTCTCAAGATCTTGCACACTAATGAGATGCTTTTGAGCCCACACTACTACACTGTCTGAGAACAGGACTACATGCTTTCTGGTAAGTTTTGATTACAATACTGGGTGGGGTGAATATATTTTATATGACATACTGTATATGATTTTTTGTTAACTAGTAAATAGCAGCCTACAGCAAAGTGTGTTTAAATAATTTCTAACTTGTTAACAATTTCTGCTAGTTAGTTTTTGCTACCATGTGGGTTTTTAGCTTGCTTGAGCCTGCTAACTGAGGAGTGTTCATTTACCTGTTTCCATACGTTTCATTTTAAAACATTTATCTTACAAAGGAGTTATTTAATCTAACTGCTTTACTATTTATCTGTACATGGAATTGTATTTGTTTAAAAAAAAAAAAAAAAAATCTAATCTTCACAGGAAAATGCCATGGGCACTATCTTATGTGTGGAGACATTTCACTGCAGCTAATGTAGAAGGAAGCGCTGTGTACATTTGCAAATACTGTGGCAAATCATATGTGAAGAATGCAACAAAGATGCAGAATCATCTGGCCAAGTGCATAAAGTTCCCTCAGTGCTCACAACAAAGACCCTCTATTCGAAGTGAAAATGATGAATCAGACACCTTATCGATAGCAACAGCTCATGGTGCTCCTGGAATCCGAAGGTTTTTTTGACTCAATGAAGGAACATAGTCAGAGAAATGCTGATGAATGTCTTGCTCGAGCTGTGTATGCAACTGGTTCACCTCTGATGCTCACAGGCAATGTGTATTGGAAGAGATTTCTGAATGTTCTTCGCCCAGCATACACCCCTCCAACCAGACATGCTTTATCTACTCATTTTCTGGATGCAGAGTTCAACTGAGTTCAAGTGAAGGTCAAGCAAATCATAGAGAAAGCAGACAGTATTGCAATCATCTCTGATTGGTGGTTGAATGTTTGTGGGTAAGGAATAATTAACTATATCATCTCCACCCCTCAACCAGTATTCTACAAGAGCACAGAAACAAGGGTCAACAGACACACCGGTCTCTACATTGCAGATGAGCTGAAGGCAGTCATAAATGACCTTGGACCACAGAAGGTATTTGCACTGGTGACAGACAATGCTGAGAACATGAAGGCTGCTTGGTCTAAAGGGGATGAGTCCTACCCTCACATCACAGCTCATTCATTGAATCTGGTCTTCAATGACAGAGAAGAAATCAGTACTGCCCTGCCCACTTCACTGTTGCTCCAAGCAGAGGAAACTGAAGTTCTGAAATATATCAAAAAGCGTGAAGACTTCTGCCTGAAGCCCATGCACGCAGCAGAGTATATGTTGGACCCCAAGTATGCTGGCAAGAGCATCTGGTCTGGTGCAGAGATCAACAAGGCCTATGGTGTCATCACTGCTGTGTCTCGCCACCTTGGCCTGGATGAGGGCAAGTTTCTTGGCAGTCTACACTTCCAAGCAAGAGCTTTGGGATGGAGATGCAATATGGCAGTTGTGCCAACATATCTCATCAGCCTGATGGAAGGGACTTTGTGGATTTGAGGCTCTTTCCCCTGTTGCCTCCATCATCCTCCAAATCTCACCAACATCAGCCGCCTGAGAGCGCAACTGGTCCTTGTTTGGGAACACACGCACACCAAAGCACGCAACAGGTTGCCCAATACAAGGGTTGAACATTTTTTGGGGGAGCCTGACAACGAGCCATCCTCAACAAGGTTGGAAAGTGACAGTGAAGATGAAGCCTCAGAGTCTGATGTTCAAGAGGTGGACATTGAGGAGGTCCAGGGAGAAGACATGGAAGCCTGAGAGGAAGACAACCAAAGCTTTAGTTCCTAGACTATCATTTTACAGATGCATGTTGAAAATGTTTTTGGGAGATGCGATGGATCACTGGGGATCATTCAATATTCCCTTTCTTTTGTTGTTCAGTGAAATCATAACATGTGAAGAGTCAACTCATTTAATTAAAGTTTAATCGTAACTAAACAGTTTTTTTTTTCTATTGGCAGGATTTAATCATTTGCAATTATGTCTACTTATGATGAGGTAAAAGGTTTATGTTTCTGTATCCATATGTTATGGTAAATATATCCAATGCAAAAAAGATCTACATTTAAATGGTATTAATATCAATTTGCATATATTTCCGTTAATTCCCATATATTCCCGTTAAATCCCACTGAAAGTTTCCACCTCTGAATATTCCCCAAAATGGGCAACCTTAGAGGGTCACGAGAAATGAACTTTTAAAATGTTGTAGTAGAGTGGATTTATCATTATCATGCTTGGTTTCTATGGCGCAGTGGTCTAAGACACTGCCTCTCAGTGCTAGAGGCGTCACTACAGACAACCTGGTTTGAATCCAGACTGTATTACAACCAGCCGTGATTGGGAGCCCCATAGGGCGGCACACAATTGGCCCAGCGTTGTCCGAGTTTGGCCGGTGTAGGCTGTCATTGTAAATAAGAATTTGTTCTTAACTGACTTGCCTAGTTAAATAAATTAATTAATCAATATGTAGCATAGAGGAGGGGGTGTAATTTTCTTTCTCTTTGGAAGGTTTCCTGAGGCTATGGTCATGGAAGAGCAGTTAGTGAAATTCTGCCTTGTTCCCAGATAAGTAAGGCTGGCCATGTACAGCGGGTGAAATAAGTATTGAACACGTCACCATTTTTCTCAGTAAATATATTTACAAAGGTGCTATTGACATGAAATTTTCACCAGATGTTGGTAACAACCCAAGTAATCCATACATACAAAGAAACCAAAACAAATAAGTTCAGACATTAAGTTGTGTAATAATGTGAAATGACACAGGGAAAAAGTATTGAACACATGTTTATTTGGGGTATCGGGTTGATTTTAGAGGTGTACACACTAGGAAATTCATGGTAATCTAGGTTAACAATGCATTGAGATACCGATCTGTCATTTAACTTGCCACTCACGACAGTTAAACACAAACGGGGCCGTCATGAGAAGTTAATATCTGTAATATAATTAGTACATACGGTTTCCTGTTTGTAAATGTACATTCTGACCGTAAGTTGAGGGTCTCGAATTTAAGTGATAGACTCAACGAGAAGCACAAAGGGCTTTTATAAGGGTCATTATAAATTTGGGTTGGATAATTATTATCAAATGTTTTAATTATGATTCGGAAAGGAGAGAAAGAGAGAGAACGCTGTTTCTAAGACGTGAGAGGAGGGTGCACTCTAATTTATTAGGTCTCACTAGATGATAGCTTGGGCTAACCATGAGGGGTTTTTTGATAAAGGTATTTTGTTTTACAATGCCATCAGAATACTAATGTTAGAGCACATCAATACATACGGTTTGCTGGATGATACAGGATAATTAATTACGTACAAGGTTCGTAGGCTGTGTCTTGTGTACTGGCATGGAGAATAGCATTCTATTGGCATAGAACAGAACGGATTGACGGTTCTTTCTCAAATTTCATTCGCATCAAGGGTGCTGTGAAAATGATTAAACATGTATATTCTCTCTTCCCTGTTCAAGTCAATATGTTTTCTAGTTGTTATGGAACATAAGAGTGATCCTTGTTCCAGAGGAGGGATGAGGATTGTTGGAAATTGACTTGAAATTAATTATAGATGTGGATTAGTAGTAGTGACTAATGGGTTAGATGGAATGATGTATGTGGAAAATGTGTGTCCGTTTATTCTGAGGAGTCCCAAAAACAAAGGCATTAACGTTATAGGGAATGGGAAGAGAGGAATGGAATGTGACTGGGGGCGGAGATCTGGGTGGCTCATAAATTAAGGAAGTGGTTAATAGAGTCTCTGGGAAATGGTACCACTCCTCTATGTATATTGTTAGAGGAGATAGCTTTCAGGAGAGGACAGCTAACTGCACAATATAGAGACTAGTATGAAGTAAATTGAACGTACCCAGATCATAGTGAGAGTAGCAGAGATAGTATTGTAATTTCAGACACTATTGTCAACTTTCAATGAGGGGTTTGTCAAAGAAGGTATAACGCTTGAAACGAAAGCCACAGATTCCTGTATACAGGAGGCCGCATCACAGGAAGAGAAGTTCACTGTAATAATATAGTCACATCTCCTGAAGAGTGTGATTAACCTCTACGGGATCGGTGTCCCGTAATCAGGACAGTGCTTGCTCAATTTGTGATATTTGACTAGAACAACGCTGTAAACAAACGCACATTTTCATGGACATATACAGATTAAGTCGGACGTTTACATACACCTTAGCCAAATACATTTAAACTCAGTTTTTCACAATTCCTGACATTTAATCCTAGTAAAAATTCCCTGTCTTAGGTCAATTAGGATCACCACTTTATTTAAAAAATTTGAAACGTCAGAATAATAGTAGAGAGAATTATTTCAGCTTTCCACAATAAGTTGGGTGAATTCTGGCCCATTCCTCCTGACAGAACTGGTGTAACTGAGTCAGGTTTGTAGGCCTCCTTGCTCGCACACGCTTTTTCAGTTCTGCCCAAACATTTTCTATAGGATTAAAGTCAGGGCTTTGTGATGGCCACTCTAATACCTTGACTTTGTTGTCCTTAAGCCATTTTGCCACAACTTTTGAAGTATGCTTGGGGTCATTGTCCATTTGGAAGACCCATTTGCGACCAAGCTTTAACTTCCCGTCTTGAGATGTTGCTTCAATATATCCACATCATTTTCCTTCCTCATGATGCCATCTATTTTGTGAAGTTCACTAGACCCTCCTGCAGCAAAGCACCCCGACAACATGATGCTGCCACCTCCGTGCTTCACGGTTGGGATGGTGTTCTTCGCCTTGCAAGCCTCCCCCTTTTTGCTCCAAACATAACGATGGTCATTATGACCAGTTCTATTTTTGTTTCATCAGACCAGAGGACATTTCTCCAAAAGGTACTATATTTGTGCAGTTGCAAACCGTAGTCTGGCTTTTTTATTGCGGTTTTAGAGCAGTGGCTTCTTTCTTCCTGAGTGGCCTTTCAGGTTATGTCAATATTGGACTCGTTTTACTGTGGATATAGATACTTTTGTACCTGTTTCCTCCAGCATCTTCACAAGGTCCTTTGCTGTTGTTCTGGGATTGATTTGCACTTTTCGCACCAAAGTCGGTTCACCTCAAGGAGACAGACCTCGTCTCCTTCCTGAGCGGTATGACGGCTGCGTGGTCCCATGGTGTTTACACTTGTGTACTATTGTTTGTACAGATGAACGTGGTACCTTCAGGCGTTTTACTCAAATGATGTCAATTAGCCTATCAGAAGCTTCTAAAGCCATGACATAATTTTTTGGAATTTTACAAGCTGTTTAAAGGCACAGTGTATGTAAACTTCTCACCCACTGGAATTGCGATATAGTGAATTATAAGTGAAACAATCTGTCTGTAAACAATTGTTGGAAGAATTACTTTGCCATTGTCAGGCTCTGGCCATAGAGAAGCAAATAGGCTTCTCTATGTAGTTATGGTCAGAGTCTGACAGTGTCGTTCTTTTCTGTTTCTTTGTGGGTTTTGGGTGGATCCCTAATTAATTGTCTCTAATTAGGGATCCCATATATGTTGAGTCTGTCCTTCACTTTGGTGTGGGTTGTTATCGTTACATATCGATGTATGTCGCAGTCACGGTGAAGTAAGTGGTGTTTTTGTTTTACGTCCGTTCATTTTCGTGTATGTAGTGTGAACGTGTCGTTAGTCTTTTTCGTGTGTCTTTAGTTCGTCTTTTGGTTTCGATTTTACACAGTATAGTGTTGTGTTATACGTAGTAAAATAAAAATCATGTCGAACTATCCCTGCGGTGCGTCTTGGTCTCTCCAACCCCCATTCCGTGACAGCCATGCACAAAGTAGATGTCCTAACCGACTCGCCAAAACTATAGTTAGTTAACATGAAATCTGTGGAGTGGTTGAAAAATGAGTTTTAATGACTTCAACCTAAGTTTATGTAAACTTCCGACTTCAACTCTACATGTCTTATATGGGCAAAAAGCTTAAATTATTGTTAATCTAACTGCAGTGTCCAATTTACAGTAGCGGATAGTGCACAACAACAAAGCACTTCTCACGGCGACAGGTTTGATACATTCACAAGATAATTAATGTACTTACATTCAGTAATCTGCTCTGATTTGTCATCCTGAGGGTCCCAGAGATAGAATATTGCATAGTTTTGATTGATAAAATTAATTTGTACATCCTAACACCATCCATGTTGTATACACGATCAATGTTTTCCGTCATTCTGCATTAGGTATATCCGATAGAAAAAAATGTTTTGCCTCGAAGACACGCCATCATTACGCGCCGATGAGACGGGCAGTGTTCACTTGATTGACTATCTTGGTCTAATGACCACCTATTGTTTTGAAAACGCTAGCTAGATAGCCAATGAGCTGGGCTTTACAGGAGTATGTGATTGTCCTTTTGTGTGAGTAAAAGCCATAGTGCGAAGCTTTTACTCACACAACAACAAATATTCAGCAGAGAAAATCCAGAGAACAAAGGGGAAGTCTTATTACGCACACACACACACTCGATTAGTTCTACCAAGTTTATTGCTAATTTAGAAAGTAGATCATGGCTAATAAAACCGTAAAAGCTCAATCGAAGAAGAGGAAATTGCAGAAAACGATCGGGAAAGTGACATGGAAGTAGTTGATGACTCAGTGATTACAGTGTAACGTTAGACTCAAAGGCGGAGTGAGGACATGTTTTTGGAAGGCAGACACAACTTTAGACTGGTAAGTAATATACTTTTTATCTTCTCATGCTTATGCTGTTGTTTAATTGGTTGTATATTATTCATTTCTATATATACACTGGATATAAATTACATACACTACCGGTCAAAAAAAGTGAAACAAATCAAAATATATTTTTTATTTGAGATTCTTCAAATATCCACCCTTTGCCTTAATGACAGATTTGCATTCTATCAACCAGCTTCATGAGGTAGTCACCTGGAATGCATTCCAATTAAAAGGTGTGCCTTCTTAAAAGTTATATTGTGGAATTTCTTTCCTTCTTAATGCGTTTGAGCCAATCAGTTGTGTTGTGAGGTAGAGGGGTATACAGAAGATAGTCTTTTACCAAATAGGGCTAGTTCATATGGCAAGAACAGCTCAAATAAGAGAAACGACAGTCCATTATTACTTTAAGACATTTTACATTTACGTCATTCAACTTAACCATCATGGCTACTACAGCATTCTGCAGCGATACGCCATCCCATCTGGTTTGGGCTTAGTGGGACTATCATCTGTCTTCACTATTATTCTACAATGTAGAAAATAGTAAAAAATAAAGAAAAACCCTTGAATGAGTAGGTTTTCTAAACTTTTGACAGGTAGTGTATATAATCACTATAATGACATATGTTTACCAACAGTAAACTGGTTCTAACCACAATAGTTAGAGGAGTGGGAGGCCCCGGTGCACAACTGAGCAAGAGGACAAATACATTAGAGTGTCTAGTTTGAGAAACAGACGCCTCACTAGTCCTCAACTGACAGCTTCATTAAATAGTGCCCGCAAAACACCAGTCTCAACGTCAACAGCGAAGTGGCTACTCTGGGATGCTGGCCTTTTAGGAAGAGTTGCAAAGAAAAAGCCATATCTCAGACTGGCCAATAAAAAGAAAAGATTAAGATGGGCAAAAGAACACAGATACTGGACAGAGGAAGATATGGCTTTTTCTTTGCAACTCTGCCTAGGCTTGGTTGCACCTGTATAAACCCCCTCCGGCTTAACGCTCAGGGTCATTGGCGTACGCAAGCCTCTCCACTGTGGCAAGGTGACAGTCCAGGAGAGGGGCAATTTTATCTTATTAATTGAAGTGTGCTGCAGCTCAAATATAAAGGACTACTTAATAGTTAAACATTATTAAGGGAATTAAACCTTCTTCAGCAATAGATATGTTATCATAATAGACTTGGACATGTACTTTGTCTGATTGCGGCCTCCCCATTTGAGCTATGATGCCATAATGAACAAATCCAAAAACAATTAATAATGTATTCATTCTATTATTTTAAAAATCATTACAATATCCTTTCTGCATAACACAAAAACAGTCAAAAAGGAAAACGAATACCTCACAAGACCATTCATGTGCCTTCGCATGCATCCTCTGTGTTTGGCGCCGCCCTGAGTGGTCGCCTGTTAAGCAGCTCCCGTTGTTCGTGCATTATTTGTTGTTTTAGTTCGTTTTTTCCGTCTCTTTTCTTTTAGTTTTATTTTTTATTTTGCTACAGTTGAACTATAATAGTTCAGGATTATGGATTTTATCGTAGCTAACAATTATGCATCCATCCGTGAGTAACTCTGGTCCGTCAGCACTCATTCACTCAGGACCTACTTATTCATGCAGGTCTGTATATACATACTCATGTACAGTTGTTATATCATATCACGTGCAATATTGCTAGTAATTCTTGGACCTAACTTACGTAGACATTCACTCAGGAATGCATATTAGTATCCTGTCAGTTGCACCTTTTCTCATTGCTTTTAGTATATCGAATGTGCAATACGTGCAGTTGTCTGTAATTAAACCCTGCGCACTAAGGACTGTAATTTTTAAGGGAATTACTATTATTACCCCAAATTATATCATACACACATTTAGCTATTAAAGTATCTCTTCCTGTCATTTACATGTACAGTTTGTGGAACCACTTATCTGTATTCACTTATCTGTAAATATAACTGTATACTTACCTGTACAGCTAATTTAACCATGCAAAATGTTCACTTACCTGTTCATTTAGCCAGTCTGTCTATTAAGTAAACTATTATTACCCTCGCTCATATCATACGCATTTTTAGCTACTGAAGTATTTCTCTGCCATCGACCTGTATAGTATAGGTAACCATCCAACATCCACCAATGTATAGTGTACAGATTCAGCCAACCACCCATACTATGCAATGTCTTTTTATAGCTTTATTTTTTTGCACTCCAGATATCTTGTATTTCTATACTTTTTCATACTGCCGCTCTATGTATCATGTACCGTGTATCTGTCTTTTGTGTACTTTCGTTGTGGCATTTTGCACCTGCCCTGTGTTTTGTTGTAGCTGCTTGACAATGAAATTTCCCCCCCGGGGGATCAATAAAGTATCTATCTAACGGAGAGGAGAGGGTGCATTTTTAAAAGCACCTCCACCTCCGGGCACGCCTGCACAACTTTCTGCAAATATGGCCAGTATTTGCATGCAACATCGCAGCAGAAAAGGCCCACCGTGCCAGCAGAAGACTCCTTCTGTACATTGCATAGGCATATATCTCGCCTCTACATGTTAAGGGCCTTGAGGAGCATGCTGTGTCGGCAAACTGCTATCTCAAGGCCCTCCTCAGATGATTTTCCTGATGTCTCTGGCAGCTGTCTTCTCTGACTTGCCACACACTGCTTTGCCTGGCTTCTACATCATGAAAATCACAGTGAATTGCAGAGAAACTCTGTGTCTGTGTCTGTCTCGGAGAGATTTGGATAAAGCAAAAAGACAAATCACTGTCCCACAATTTTGTAAAATGACCTAGTTGACAATTCATTTTCTTCTAAAAAAGACTGTCACGGTGCTGAGTATTTAAGGGACGATAGACGGAGCGCTGGTGATGTGTCATCCTTTTTATTAAATGAGGTGTTCTCACGAAGCATTAAAATAAAAAGGAGAGTATAACAAAAACCACGGTGACTTACTGTGAGTTGCTGGCAGTGCAGACAAACACAACAAACAATGATCCACACACAGGTGGATGTGGAGGAAGGCTAAATACTCTCCCCAATCAGAGACAACACTAGACAGCTGTCTCTGATTGGGGATCATTCACCTCCCCTACCTGAAGTGAGGACCGGGTTGTGGCTCATCCACTCCCCCTGGTGGGAGTCAGCGGCTTCACCACTACCCGGCCCTTACAGTAGCCCCCCCCTCCAAGGTGAGGGCTCCCGACCGCACTTGATCTCCCCCTCTCCAAAAAAAATACACTAAACCAGGGGGGGAAATGGCGGGGTACTGAGGTGGTTGCTGGTGGGGGCTCCGGTTCCGGTTTCGGGCGTGACGCAGGCAGTGTGCGCTGTTCTCTTCCTTTCTCCCTGTTGCACGCCCGGTCCGGTCCGGACCCCCGCGCGATGATTCCCCCCTCAGTACTCCCGCGATGTACCAAGTCCTGTCTGGACCCTGGGGTGGGAGCCCTCGACCCTGGAGAGGGGCTGATGTCCAGTGGAGCGGACTGCTCAGGCATGGGGGTGGAGTAGATTTCCGGTCCCGGACTGGGCATCGGTGGAGCGGACTGCTCCCTCACTGGAGCGTAGCAGACTTCCGGACCCGTATCCCTCCCCATCTCTGGAGCAGGACTGAACGCTGTGCCCAGCCTGGGCACCGATGCAGAGGAGGATTCCAGCCCCGTGCCTGGAGCAGGGGCTGGAATCCTCCTCTGAGCAGAGATGGTTTCCAGCCCTGTGGTTGGGCTGGCTGTCGGCCCCAGACTGGGCACCGACACGCTATGGAGCTCCTGCTCCACAGCGGGGCTGAACGTCGTGCCCACCCTGGGCACCGACGCAGAGATGGTTTCCAGCCCTGTGGTTGGGCTGGCTGTCGGCCCCAGACTGGGCACCGACACGCTATGGAGCTCCTGCTCCACAGCGGGGCTGAACGTCGTGCCCACCCTGGGCACCGACGCAGAGATTGTGACCAACCACAATCTCGTCGCCGGAGGCTCCGTGCTGTCGACCGTCGCCGGAGGCTCCGTGCTGTCGACCGTCGTTGGAGACTCCGTGCTGGGAGCAGGCCTGCGGCGTACCGGACTGGGGAAACGCACCACTGGTCTGGTGCGAGGAGCAGGCACGGGCCTTACCGGGCTGGGGGAACGCACCACTGGTCTGGTGCGAGGAGCAGGCACGGGCCTTACCGGGCTGGGGGAACGCACCACTGGTCTGGTGCGAGTAGCAGGCACGGGCCGTACCGGGCTGGGGGAACGCACCACTGGTCTGGTGCGAGCAGCAGGCACGGGCCGTACCGGGCTGGGGGAACGCACCACTGGTCTGGTGCGAGCAGCAGGCACGGGCCGTACCGGGCTGGGGGAGCGCACCACTGGTCTGGTGCGAGTAGCAAGCACGGGCTGTACCAGGCTGGAGGACCGCACCACTGGTCTGGTGCGAGTAGCAAGCACAGGCCGTACCGGGCTGGGGGAACGCACCACCTGTCTGGTGCGAGTAGCAGGCATGGGCCGTACCGGGCTGGGGGAACGCACCACTGGTCTGTTGCGAGTTGCAGGCCCGGGCCTTACCGGGCTGGGGGAGCGCACCACTGGTCTGGTGCGAGTAGCAAGCACGGGCTGTACCAGGCTGGAGGACCGCACCACTGGTCTGGTGCGAGTAGCAAGCACAGGCCGTACCGGGCTGGGGGAACGCACCACTGGTCTGGTGCGAGTAGCAGGCATGGGCCGTACCGGGCTGGGGGAACGCACCACTGGTCTGTTGCGAGTTGCAGGCACGGGCCTTACCGGGCTGAGGGAACGCACCGCTGGTCTGGTGCGAGTTGCAGGCACGGGCCGTACCGGGCTGAGGGAACACACCGCTGGTCTGGTGCGAGTAGCAGGCATGGGGCGTACCGGGCTGGGGGAAAGCACCGTTGGTCTTGTCCGCGGAGCAGACGCGGGCCGTACAGGGCTGTTGGTGCGCACCGATGTTGTGGTGCGCTGAGTCGGTCTCCTCCTTCTCCGACTCTGGACTGGCGCTGGAGGCACCGGACTGGGAACTGGCACTGGAGTACGACTGTACCTGTCGTTCTCTCTCCAGCGCCAATCCCCAGCCTGTGAGGGTTCCTCCGGGAACCCCCACGAGTGAGGGAACAGAAGCACATTGTCGTCGTCTTCCTCCGACTCCTCTCTGTACTCCTGCTCCCACGGCTGTAGTGGCTCCTCCTGTTCTCCACTCATTACCTGTATTAACTGCACTTGTTTGAACTTGTTACCTGTATAAAAGACACCTGTCCACACACTCAATCAAACAGACTCCAACCTCTCCACAATGGCCAAGACCAGAGAGCTGTGTAAGGACATCAGGGATAAAATTGTAGACCTGCACAAGGCTGGGATGGGTTATAGGACAATAGGCAAGCAGCTTGGTGAGAAGGCAACAACTGTTGGCGCAATTATTAGAAAATGGAAGAAGTTCAAGATGACGGTCAATCTCCCTCGGTCTGGGGCACCATGCAAGATCTCACCTCGTAGGGCATCAATGATCATGAGGAAGGTGAGGGATCAGCCCAGAACTACACGGCAGGACCTGGTCGATGACCTGAAGAGAGCTGGGACCACAGTCTCAAAGAAAACCATTAGTAACACACTACGCCGTCATGGATTAAAATCCTGCAGCGCACGCAAGGTCCCCCTGCTCAAGCCAGCGCATGTCCAGGCCCGTCTGAAGTTTGCCAATGACCATCTGGATGATCCAGAGGAGGAATGGCAGAAGGTCATGTGGTCTGATGAGACAAAAATAGAGCTTTTTGGTATAAACTCCACTCGCCGTGTTTGGAGGAAGAAGACGGATGAGTACAACCCCAAGAACACCATCCCAACCATGAAGCATGGAGGTGGAAACATCATTCTTTGGGGATGCTTTTCTGCAAAGGGGACAGGACGACTGCACCGTATTGAGGGGAGGATGGATGGGGCCATGTATCGCGAGATCTTGGCCAACAACCTCCTTCCCTCAGTAAGAGCATTTAAGATGGGTCATGGCTGGGTCTTCCAGCATGACAACGACCCGAAACACACAGCCAGGGCAACTAAGGAGTGGCTCCGTAAGAAGCATCTCAAGGTCCTGGAGTGGCCTAGCCAGTCTCCAGACCTGAACCCAATAGAAAATCTTTGGAGGGAGCTGAAAGTCCGTATTGCCTAGCGACAGCCCCGAAACCTGAAGGATCTGGAGAAGGTCTGTATGGAGGAGTGGGCCAAAATCCTTGCTGCAGTGTGTGCAAACCTGGTCAAGAACTACAGGAAACGTATGATCTCTGTAATTGCAAACAAAGGTTTCTGTACCAAATATTAAGTTCTGCTTTTCTGATGTATCAAATACTTATGTCATGCAATAAAATGCAAATGAATTACTTAAAAATCATACAATGGGATTTTCTGGATTTTTGTTTTAGTCCGTCACTCACAGTTGAAGAGTACCTATGATAAAAATTACAGACTTCTACATGCTTTGTAAGTGGGAAACACTGCCGATTTTGCAGGTTATCAAATACTTGTTCTCCCCACTCCTATCTATCTATCTATCTATCTACACACCACAACAATGTTAGCCTGTGAGCTGTAGCATTGGCATTAAATAGGTTAATGTCTTCAAGTCTCAGGCAAGGTTATATATGCACATTTTTGTAAATTGTTCAACTTACTAAGTCAGAAACTCATGAGTACCATAATTATGTCTCTGTTTGCATTTTGAAGGAAGTTAAAGGTAGTTTCGCTAGCGATTGATAACTAGCATTAGTGCAATGACTTGAAGCCTTCGGATCAGATAGCGTCCTAGCTACACTTATGAATTAAAATTGTGACTACAACATCATCAGTGTTCTGTTTGTGTTTTAATGGCCTTTGCATTGTTTGAAAAAGTCCCACTCACACAAAAACACTTTTTTTAAGACATTTATTTTGGCCATTATGCTTTACATGACAATGAATCTTTGGGGATATAATAATGTTGTTGATAAACAATTAGTATTTGTTTGACAATTTTGTGTTGTGTTATATCTTGTATTATTGCTAATGGTCATTTCACAATATTCAAGTCACATACAAGGACGTCAGATACAAAATGGTGCACAGAAAGTTAGTATGTACTTTTTATAAGGTTATCGAATCGGTCACCATAACAAGGTTGTACAAAAACACACAAAACAAGAACATTTTCAGGACACAACATAGCCATAACACCTACATTTCACATGTTGCCTGCACTCACAAAAAATACTATTCTGAATCATTGGTAACTTTGTTGATTGCCTCCCCATCCCTGATAACCTGTTAGATAAATTATTTCCTTCTTCTTAGCACCCATTTCTTGGATTTTTCAAGTCGAGATACTTCTATTCCTCAAAAAAGAGAGAACTGCCTGGTTGGGAAAGGCAGGGAGTTTACTTGTTTGAAAAATAGCTTGCAGATTTAGTTGTGTGGTTATTGGGTGACACCGTATCACGTTGAAGCGATAAGGAACCCAGAGAAAGAGCAGTGGACATTCTCAGCGGCAAAGACACCATTTGCCTCATCATCGGGAATCTGAAGGTAGACTGTGTCGTTCACATCAAGCATAAGGACAGTGCTACCGGACATCTGGTCCAGGAAGCCCTTGTTGTACTCATCATAGCTGAACATGACTGGCTTGTTGTTCTTGTACAGAGCCACCAGAGCATGAGCCCCATTCACGTGAATGGTGTATGAGAAGTAGTAGACTCCAGGAACCTGGCAAGTGAACTGCCCAGTGGTAGTGTCATAGTGATTCTCTGCATTGTACACCTCATTGTCAAACTTAATAGGTTCCCCAGATGGAGGGTAAGGACTAGCCAGAGAAACAGAGAAAGCAGACATGGGGGCCTTAACAAGAGTAGGCACCATGACCTCACCCATGCCCATGCTCTTTTCGAAAATGAACTCGCCGGGAGGACCAGGTGGGCCGGGAGGTCCAGCAGGGCCTTGGCCACCATCCTGACCATCAGCACCAGGGAGCCCAGGGGGACCCTGAGGGCCAGGGATTCCCTTAGCGGCCAGTCCAGCTGGGCCAGATGTGCCAGGGAGACCTGGGTGTCCTTTAAGGCCAGGTGTACCAGCGGCACCAGCAGGCCCAACAGGTCCTCTGGGACCTGGGGCTCCAGCAGCTCCAGGCTCACCTGCCTCACCATTGCGCCCTGGGAAACCTTTGGGCCCGGCAGGTCCTGGGACACCTGGAGCACCGGTTGCACCTGTGTGGCCAGTGTCACCTTTGTTACCTGGAGCTCCAGTAGCTCCCATGGCACCTGTTGGGCCTGTTGCTCCGGTATAACCTTGTTTTCCCTGGAAACCTTGCGCTCCCTGATCTCCCTTATATCCCTTTGGTCCCTGGGGTCCCATTTCACCTGTATCACCTTTGGGACCCATTGCCCCAGTATCACCCTGGAAGCCTCTTGCACCCTGAGGACCGGCGGGACCCATGGGCCCAGTAGCACCAGTAGCACCAGTATATCCCTGTGCTCCCGGCTCACCCTTCTGACCGGTTGTGCCTGAGCTTCCTACAACTCCCCTCTCACCCTTCTGTCCATTTGCTCCTGGCTTTCCATATCCAGGGATACCGGGAGCACCAGTTGCTCCAGTTGCACCCTGATGACCTTTAGGACCAGCTGCACCAGGCATACCTGGAGCCCCATTATCACCTGGTTTTCCAGGCAGACCTACACCAGGAGCCCCAGTGTGGCCCTTAGCACCTGGCAATCCCATGGGACCAGCGGCCCCATCCCTACCTGGGCTACCCGACTTTCCTGCCTCACCAGGAATTCCTGGCTTGCCTGGCTTTCCAACTCCGGCTGCTCCAGGCTGCCCAGCTGGTCCCATAGGTCCCACAGCCCCTGTCTCACCTTGTGCCCCTGGGATACCCACTCCTCTATCCCCCTTAGCTCCTGGCAAACCAGGTATACCTGGATGTCCCTTAAGACCTGTTTCCCCTCTTGGCCCCATTGCTCCGGGCAGACCGTGAGGTCCAGGCTTGCCAGTGGAAGAGATCCCAGCAGGTCCGGAGCTTCCAGCAGGTCCAGGCATGCCCCTGGGTCCTTGAAGTCCAGGTGTGCCTGTCTCTCCTTTCTCACCAGCTGCGCCAGGAACACCAGGCTTACCAGGCCCACCTGGGAAGCCAGGTTTGCCAGGTGCGGAGTAGCCAGCAGGTCCGGGTGGTCCGGCAGGGCCCTCTGGTCCGGGCTGTCCCACAGCACTTTCCCCTGCAGGCCCAGGTGGGCCAGGGGGGCCTTCTGGGCCGGGTTCACCTGGCGCACCGGGCTCTCCTGCCACTGTCACCACTGTGAGGAAATAACAAGTCACCTTATTAATACCACAGATTAAAAATGATCCTCTTGTAGTAAATGTGTTATTGGCAATATGTTGGCAAAAATAATAATGTGTTCTCTGCTCGTTAAGAATCATAATTATGTCAACTACTATTGCCGCTCATTCTCAAATTATTATTATTTTAATTTAAATAATACAAAATAATACGTGGGGCACCTTTTCCTATTTGTTGTGCTTTATTGGATAGGGTTTAGAGATAGAGGTGTAGAGATTAAAGATAGTCGGAAAGAGCATTGGGTCGGATTCGGACCCATGCCCACAGCAGCACAGTACATATGATCTAAGGCAGCGGATTAGACCACTAGACTACCCCAGGCAACAAATGGGGGAACTTTTGTGTAGTCTGCATACAGCTCATATGTTGTGCAGTGTAGTAGTAAATCCCCAGTGTTTTGTTTGAGTGATGGAGGACTGACGTTAATTTATGGACATGAAAAATGAAGAGGGTTACAACTTTGAAGAAGTACAGTAATGTGTTACACTCAGCAATTGTCAGAGGAACAATCATATTTTGTTGCTCTGTATTGCTTCCATATTCAAATTTCATGTACATGTGGTGGATCCACTTATGTTTTTATACTATGATTCCCATAATGCAATTCACCTCCACACCATTTACCAAAATTGCGTGTTACATTGTTGTTTTGGCTAGGCAAGTTAGTTACTTAGCCTAGTTAACCTGCTAGACAGAAGTAAGACTAGGTGTTTCCCAATTTAACCTCGCTCTGGTTTGACATTTGGTTTACACCTCCTTTTACTGGAAATATGGGAACCTGAGTCCTGGGGATCAAGTGTGTTCAGCTCCCCACTGTCCATGTAATCTTATTCATTGTAATCTAAAATGCAAAACTGATCCTAAATTAGCACTACTACTCGGAGGCACTTGTTATGCCCCTGATCAATGACAAAGTTTTGGGTACTCTGTCCCTCAATGTCATTCCATCGATTTTGGTACATTTACTCAAAATGTTTATTAATTAAATTGAGAAAACAACCATGTCTACACGCATATTGTGATCAGAAAAATGCGGAGATACTGAGATGCTTGTATATTACTTATAGAAGTGATTTTTGTTTTATCTTTGATTGTATAGAATGTTTATATACTGTACGAGTCTTGTCTTCTATGTTGTTATTTGTCTTGTCTGTACTAAATCCGCCACCACAAATGAAGGTTCTTCTCAGGAAACAAGTTGGAATTTAATTGAATAGTGTAAATTATTGTATAGCTAACTGAGCATGCAGTGTTGATGACATAGTGGAATTTACATTTTCCCGAACTTTGTATTGCCGCCCTTTTGTCCAGCAAATGTATGTTAAACCTGCTTGGGGGAGTGAAGTAAATCGCCTAATAATGCAAACTAGGATGTTAAATCTTAATTTTGGAGGAATTGCCTCTTTAAGAGCATTGGGTATGATAGAATAAACTGCTGAAATCAATAGGCATTTAAACGTATTAAATTATTAGCTAGAAGTAATCTTCTGTTTTCACCCTGTTCTTATTTCACACCATACAAAAAAGCTGACATTTCTGTCTTAAGAAACTGTAGTATGGGGAGAAAACAAGCATTTGTAAAGCAGGATGATGACATTTAAGGGAGTTGTTTTTCGTTTGCTTTTTTGTGGTCACCCAGGGTGTAAAAAGCATATCTCCTTGGTCAAATGTAGAGGCCCAGTTTAGATTAATTTAAAACAGATGTTTTTACTTTTTGAAAGGCACACCCAAACAACCACATTGCTGGGTGATTGAACTGTAATTGACAGTGTTAAAATACATATAATATTAACAAGAGGCACACACTATTTTTCACATTATTTCATATGATTTAAAAATACAGTTGATGACTACTGAATTTTACTTTCATTTGTAACTGCAAGAAATCGATGCAGAACTGAATTAATTGAAAGTTAACCATAAGTATACTCATAAAATGTGTCTCCTTTTCAAAAATACAGTATCGGTACTGTTACCATCAGTTAGGTAGGGCAAAGTCAGCTATTCATTACAATAGAGAAGCTCTATAAGATAACAAGGACAGAAGGTATAGACAGCTCAACTTGTAGTATTTTATTATATTTTCAACTCAACACATTTTATAACTGACTTAAATGAGCTGTCATCTGTACTACAAAGCACCCAAACTTCCATAACTGAAATTTCCTTTTTTATAGTTAAATATGGAAAATATACTGACATTTCAGCAGATCCTTATGCCCTACTAAATTCGCTCAGACTAGGAATTATAACAAAATAACTGTTGAAGATGTAGGGTTATTTAGCCTGAGTGACAGAAATAACATGTGCATACACAATGTACTCACTTCAGACAGTATGCAACATAATGTTATACAGGTGCTATTATGAAAATCACGAGGCCTGAAACACTCAACCATTGGATAAAAATAAAGATCCCAGTAGCCAATGACTACACTGAATAACCTTTGAGTTGGTAAAAGCTCATGTTTCAAATTAGAGAAGTGCTCTCGCATGAACTGGCACTAAATGTATGTCTGACTGTCCCTGTGCAAGAACTGAAAGTTGAAATCGTGAGATGTAAATCACATGGTAAGTGGACAAATTTGTAAATGAGTATGTTTGTGGTGAAGTGTGAAGAAGTTAGATTTATCATTAACTGTAGTTGAACTGTCACAATGATCATTGAAACTGTATCACAGCAATTTCAAAGACCACTTGTACCATACTAGGCAATGTAGATTAGGATGTTAGTTCTTACCGTGACTCTTCACAGAGTAGGGCTGGTATTGAGGGGCGGCCTTCATCACCTTCTTCACCACATATGATCCACTACCATGAACAGCCTTCAAGGCCACCAGGAGGAGGAGGATGCTCAAAACCCGTACTTCCATTTTCTAAGGTTAAATCTGCAAATTAAACCAAAAAAGATTTAATACTGCTTACATTCTTTTGGAGAAGTTGCAGTAATGACAAAATTATTTAGAAGGCCAAGGACATTTGTGTAACTCTTTCTTCTCTCTGCACACATACTGAACTGCACATACACTGGATTACACACATTTCAGGCACCAACATATTTTCCACCTGCCCAGTACTAACTCATCCCAGTGAGTAGGACTCAGGCCCAAGAGATGAAGAGGGTAGAGAGGAAGATCACACATACCGGCATGCAGTTGAGTGAGTATGAGTTCCAAAAAGGGGTAAGAAATCTTCAGCACCACTGTCCTCCTACTGCTGCTGTATATCCTTAGGTTAGGAGTACGTTGGAGAATCTGCTGCCTCCCAGTACAATGATGTGAGTATTTATACAATATCTGCCCCTTGCATCATAAAAAAGCCCCCACCACACAAGTACCTCCCTTCTCAGAGCTAAACTGTAATTAGCTGACAGATCTGCCCAATGCAGGCATGTCACATCAGGATGCCTATTTGCTTTGAATATTTAGACACATTATAAGTGCTTATTTTAGTTTTCAAATCCCAACTACAAAAGAATCAAGTTTAGACAAATGTAAAATTGTTTACTATTTAAGTTCTACCTAAAACTTTCCTCTACCTGAGCTACTCAGAGCTACTCTAGATGTAGATGACAAAATACACATTTCATATACAGTTTAACAATGATAAATAATCATATTTATCAAAGACATGTTAAATGTTACATTTTTCTCTTTCATTATTCAAATCTAAAAACAACCCCTGGTTTTTAGTGCCCCTATAGTGGAATCATTAACTCACAAAGATGGCATTGAGGATAGGATATGAATCCCCATCATCTGCCCCAGCCTGTCTGTATTTGACACGCCTGTTACCTTTCCAGACTGTCTGAACATCTCCCACCCATTCTATGATAAGGTAAACAAAAACACTGGAAAGGAGCAGAAACAAAGTCTACTGGCTCTTTTTTTGACCTAATATTCCAACAGTTATAATAGGACCTAAATCTACACCTACCTAAGGCTAAACACACTTAGCTTTTTACCCTAAAATGAACATAGCAGCATGGATTATGTTTGGTCAGCTTGTCTGTTTGATCAGAATATAGTGAACCTTTCATTTTGTCCACTATTTCAGGCCTAACAGTTTATAGTCCTTAAATTGTGTATTTTTGTTAGTGCTTCACCCTCGAAACAGCTATTAAAGCTATAAAAAGAAGTACTGGAAAAGCCATTTGTGTTGGACTTGTTCTATCTCTGCCTGGTGAATGCAGTGTAGTGTGTGGTGGCTTGCCAGTGCTCTTGAGATGCTGGATCAAGACTTAAACACAAGGGGGCAGGTTCTGCCAGTCAACGTCCGTGGGATGTGAAGTGGCCACTTATTTTTGGAATCTTCTACCATATACATCCGCAGGCCTATTCATACAACTATAGTTACTGGCAAGATGTAGTATTTCCTCAATCTGATATTTCCCCCAGTACTATGGTCCCCCAGTACTGACCGACCTTGTCATAACTTTGGGATCCTCTCGCTGTAATTTCTGAATTTCGTCCACGCCACATAGGAAATGCATACACCCAAATAATAATAGTTTTATAACACACAAGTGGCCATAAACAATGTTTAGGTTACTCAATATACAGATTGTGTCCTAAAACCTTTTGAACGTAGTACCATTTATGGTTTATTTCCTACAGTTTAAATGTACTGACTGGTTTGTATGTCTACTTGCATCATAATGGCAGATAGGGGTGAAGAGGAAGGGATATGATGTACCAGGATTCTATGGAGGATTCCTATATTACAAAAAACCCCTTCCACAAAGGTTATAATTAAACATTCCTAGAACATGAAACTTCTTTGAACTTTTCCAATTTTAGAATTAGACTAAATTAACTGTAATTTTCTTAAGCACTGCCTTGCATAGTTGATAGTTATAACTCTTAATCATGGTTGACACATATTGTTTGAACTTGTCACTATCAAATTAAAATATGAAGTGTTCTAGATTAAGTAGTATAAAGATGTCTAATTTCTAGGACATTGAAATGAGGGAAAAATAAGTGTCATTAGATAACTCAATGCAGTTAGCTGAAGATACTTTCAGGCACCCATCATAAATGCCAAGCATGTTTTTAATTCTGTTCATATATGTTCCCCCTTTGAACTAGGCTTTATTCATTACCATGTGAAATTGTTGCTGTACCTTGCATCCAGTATATTCCTGTGTCACCTATGCTGATATGCCTTGGCCATACTGTATTATTTCAAACGCTGTTTGTGCTTATGGCCCACATAAGAGGCCCGACCATCCCAACTTTAGTCATATTTAGCTAAATGACAGAGCAAGAGAGGGTGGAGTCAGGATTTTATACATTTCTAGGTTCAGATAATTCTAGTTGTTATTTTAAACGGTGCTAACCACAAGCAGCCAAACACATTTTCTGTTTTTAGATCGTGTTTTTTTAGAATTATGCTCCTATATCTAAAGGAAACAAAATGCATGATGTGCTTTAGGGCTAACACTGTAATTTGGTTACTTTCTATGTTTTCACAACATAGAATTTTGTCCTTTTGTCCTACGCTCTCAATGTTCTTGTACTTGGTGGTGGAATCCAGTATTATAAGACTGAAAATGCATGTCTTTTTCTTCCCTAGTCCTCTGCTCAACTCATTACTGTTACACAGTGGCTTGATGTGGTAGAACACCATTGTAATAACCATTAGGGATTAGGGTAACTGCCTTAGAAATTAACATCAATGACGTGGCCTTTATACTGTCTATTGCTGTGCACAGTAAAATACACAATACATAAAGTATTACACTTCGTCACTTCAGAGACATGATATGATCCCAACATTTTCTTACTAACCGTTGATGTGGCCAATATATGTGCCCAAGATTTGTCATTCTTACTCCTGCACATACTGAAAAGTTTATCCATATGCTTGTGAAATTGTATGCCAAAGATATTATATATTTCCTCCTACTGAGAATAGATGTGCTAAAGGGTAAAGAGGAATAAGAGTGGGAAGTAGTGACTTGGCAACTTCTCTTATGACCTTACTGGAGTGGTCGGCAAACACTGTCCAAAGGAGATATTTTTTGTTGTAACACACAGTAAGAGGGTTTAAGACCACGCTTAACATTTAATTCACAGCAGCACTTATAGTGTTTCAACTTGATAAGTGTCTGGAAAAATGGTTTGCCTTTTTGTATGTTTTTGTGCGCTTCACTGCCTAAAAACTAATGTTTAGTTTTTTTCCTCCTGCTGACCGGACCTATCCACACCCAGGAGGAGAATATAATTGGCAGTTGATGTAAGGGAGACCAAACACAGCACGTGAGCTAAACTAAGACTAAATATATCCCATGATGGCTGGGATACGGATTTAACGATTTAACAAACTCAATGTACCACTAAGAGGTACTTTGAGCTTTATGAATGGAAGGGTTGATAGCGGCCCATGTGACTGATTGGTAGAGAAATTACAGGGTTCCAAAGACAAACATCCCCAAATGGATCCGGAAGTGGAACGGCCCTGAGGAGTAGCGTTCACAGAAACAGGTAAATTCCTAGTTATCATAAAACGTTGGTAAATTGGTAATTCATTGAAATGCAATTAGTTATTTAACTACTTTACGATATGAGCTCTTAATTGGTATGTTGAAAGTGTTATTCTTATTGAAATAGTGATTTTATTTCTATGGTTATGCTATTCCCGGGGTATTCTGGGCCTTTAAACTACTAATCCCTGAAAGCACCAAAAACTGGTATAATGTCAGCCAACCAGATACTGTGTTACTACTCCTGGAATTAAAACTTAAGAAGTGATTGGATTGAAGTTTGAAGTGACATTTTCTTTATACAATGTTCCTGACAGTATTGTAATCAATAATGTATACAATCAAGATTGCACTTTCCATATGACCAATGACGACCCGTCATTCATTTTGAGACCCACATTATCAGCAATTGTATTTATTTATATATAAATATTTTATTTTTAGGGGGGTGCCTGTTTTGCATGTTATTTTGGCATTAATACGAGTCACATCAGTTTGCAAACAATGTAAACATTTTTTAAAATAATCATTGAGTTAATAAAGCTGCATACAAACATGGTCTCTTTTTTCTTTTCTTTTCTTGTAGCTTAGCTCAGTGCTTTCTGTGGTGGTGGGGCGGGCCAGCAGAAAATAGGAGCACTGTGCCATGATTGGCTCAGTGTTCTGTCATTCATGGGGACATTGAGTAATCGCCTATTTTAAGTCCTTAGTAAAGGTGGACCTCCAACATTCTAGCCATTGAGTTATATTACAAGTGCAATTCCAAGAAGGCTCAAGGTAATTGCCCACAGAAATGACGTCAAATCACGTTATATGTACAGTAGCTTTGATTGGACTGATCATGTCAACATCTTACTTTCACAATCTTAGCTAGCAGTCATCATCATGAATCAAGTCTACTGGCTAATCCTTGTCATATGAAGAGAAATAATGAAGAGAAAATATAGATAAAACCTATCGGTGCTCATTGGCCATTGGACATAAACATTAAACAACAATTTGGAGATCGCAGATTCAACATTGATGGTGGCTAACTGCAAGGATTGCAACTGGGAAGTCGGTAATAAACAGCTCCCGAGTGGTGCAGTGGTCTAAGGCACTGCATCACTACAGTTCCTGATTTGAATCCAGACTGTATCACATCCGGCCGTCATTGGGAGTCCCATAGGGCATCATTGTAAATAAGAATTTGTTTTTAACTGACTTGCCTAGGTATGTTAATGTTAAAAAAATAATAAGAATAATAATAAACTGGGAATTGTAAATCCTACATCTTTCTTTTTGATGACCAAATTTGCCCAAGAAGGACCGCCGCGCCGTTCCAGCACATCACAACAACATGAGTCAAAACATGTCTTATGCTGCTGTAACCGGTGTGAAACGGCTAGCTAGTTAGCGGTGCGTGCTAGTAGCGTTTCAATCTGTGATGTCACTCGCTCGGAGACCTTGAAGTAGTTATTTCCCTTGCTCTGCTTCGAGGGTGACTGTTGTCAATGTGTGCAGAGAGTCCCTGGTTCGAGCACAGGTAGAGGCTAGGAGAGGAACTGAAGCAAAACTGTTACACTGCTTCATAAATTATGTAGGATGCCAGAGAGATATGTATACTGTAGCTAATACTAAGTGAATGTTCTGTAGCAAGCTGTTAGTAGCCCATGTGTCTCAACCTAATCATTTGGTCTATTTTCACCTCTTAATTTCGCCTAATGTTCTAACTTGGTGGTGCATATATATAACCTGTTTTAGAGATTGTAAGTGCTTTCTGCTTATATGCCCCTTTTATTAATGCTACGGTTCTGACTTGGGAGTACACTGTAAAAACGGCCCATGTTCTGAATACTGTCGCTGTTTTTCAAAAGTGCTGAACAAATAGTTATATTGACTATGTATGTCTTCGCTCGCTCATTAATGTCTTAATCGAAATTACAGATTGTCCCCTTATGGCACAGTTTGAACATCTGTCAGTAGAAACCGCATTTGTTTAAGCAAGTCAGCCATATCATCTATGTTTTTTTTAAAGGCAGTAAATGAGGTTGAATGAACTGTTTCGCTGATAGACAAGGCTCCGCTGATAGCCTGGTGTAGCAGTGGTAAGGTTTTGGGACTGCTGTTGGGACTCTGCTGTTGGGACAGCTTTATGTAGGCACCGTTTGTCACCGTTATAGTACAATTAATGTATTGTTTAGTGTTGTGTTGTGGCTTTTCTGGCATGCATAAAAAAGATGTACATGCTAAAATCGCCACTGCGCATGACATTACTTCCAATTCATTATATTTCAAAATAACTACCATCATGTTTTTGAATTGCCCTGTCTTGTTTCTAGTCCCCTGTGGCTTGTCTTCTAGAATTCCCAATCAAACAGAAGACAGTCTTAATGACGCAGGCAAACACAGGCAAAATGACTGCTTATTATGGAATCATTTAAGGGTATCAAAGTTAAATAAAGCCATCTTAATGGGTTCTTCAGCACATAAGTGTTGGTGGTGAAGTCCTGTATTTAAGGATAATAACTAATCCAAGACAGAAAGCCTATGAAAATTGCACGTTTAGCTGTCTGCATGGGATAAATTCTGCATTTTCACGACAAAACTGCCAGCATGCAGCTGTCAGTGTGAAAGCCAATGCCATAACAGACATGAGTGGCATTTTAGACAATGCAGAATTAACTATGATGCCAATCACATGTGCAATTCTATTTACTTGAATTAATATGCATCTGAGTCAAACTCTGTATGGTTAACTTTACTTCTCAATTTCCTGTACCTCAAAGTATATGTGATGGGACAGACAGGAAGTTTAGACAAGACACCGTCACCGCTCCTGTTCAAACTTCTCTCTAGAATGGAGGCTTTGCACTGCGCTATGGTCATGGAGAGAGCTCTGTTGCATTAGAGATCAGCCATATCTGTCTCAAATTATGGGTGCTATAAAATTAACCTTGCCCGCAAAATTCACATATCTTTATACTGTAAAACAGCCCACTATCACAGGAAACCAGTCAGTATATAGTGTACGGAGGTGTACAGTACTGAGGCTACGTGGTTTGTAGGATGCTGTGTGGGAGTTGACACTTCTTGTGGTGTTGAAAACCACAAAGTATCAAATTATATTTGGGTAACACTTTCTATGAGGCACACACATATAACGCACGTATAGGACACACTTATTGTGCATTATAACAGTTGTTATGATGTATTATAAGACAAGTGCATTATGCATCATAGCCCTTTTATATAGTATATATAGTGTATATATTATATATATACAGGTAACTGTGTATATATAATATATATAAAGGAAACAACATAAAGTGTCTTAATAGGGCATTGAGCCAGAACAGCTTCAATGCACTTTGTAATAGATTCTACAAGTGTCTTGAAATATATTGGAGGGATGTGACACCATTCTTCCACAAGAAATTCCATAATTTAGTGTTTTGTTGATGGTGGTGGAAAACGCTGTCTCAGGCTCTGCTTCATCTCCCATAAGTGTTCAATTGGGTTACGTTGTGACTCTACGTCCGACGTAGCTTGCGCCCGGACCTAAAAGTTATATCTGTTGCACCACTTGGGCCTAGATTCTACACCTAGTAGAAAGATATTTAGTCCTGCGGTTATGAATAATGTCGACAGACATAAGTACTTTTTCCTCCCACTTTAGTTGCAGAGATTCGGAGAGTGCTGCAAAGCTAATTAGAAGAGCATACGCAGATATAGACCCAGACATAGTAGAGTTGCTGAAGGAGGATGAGGATGCCATCATAGACATTCATGTATCCTTTGATGGTACTTGGCACAAGAGGATTCACTTCCAACTACGGTATAGGTGTGTGCATTGCTGCTGGTACCAGCGAGCCCTAGAAAATGTATATTTTTAATTAACAGTAGAATAGCCGGGACTCAACAAGTAGCCTACCAATAGCTGCCAGTAAAATAAATCAATTTAATACACACAATCACAGTGTGTAAGTAAGCAAGCTCCAACAAGCTTCATAAAGACACCCTCAAAGATGCCCTCTGATGGTTTCAACAAGCATTAACAGCATTAACGGCAAAAATGTCCAACAGTAAAATACTATGCTGTACCATACTGCAGCATCTTGCAATGCAACTTTTAAACTAGTAACCACACTCTTGTCCTCCTGTGGACAACATCTACATTACCTCCAGCTTCCTATCTGATGAAGCAACAAAAAGCAACAAAAATAAAAATAGAAAACATATGTTTTTTTTGTTTGTTTTATCTTTTAACAGATCAAAGGTGTTATGTTCTCCTGAATTAATTTCACATTTCCAAAAACTTCAAAGCGTTTCCTTTCAAATAGTATCAAGAATATGCATATCCTTCCTTCAGGTCCTGAGCTACAGGCAGTTGGATTTGGGTATTCATTTTAGGTGAAAATTGAAAAGAAAAGTCTGATACTTAGAGGATAACCTCACTCAATTATATTTTTAATTTAATAATCAGTAAATAAAATGTCGAACTATACCTGCGCTGCACCTTGGTCTCTGTATGCACCCTTTTGTGACAGAATGACCCAGCAGATCGAGACCAATCAGCGCAATGGGGGGGCTATGGGGGTGGTCTGGTGGCGATGAGGAAGCGCCAGTGCCACTCTCCAGGGCGAAGTGCCGTGAGGGGAGCATAGCGGAGTTCCGGAGGGGAGAATGGAGGAGTACAATGGAGCTGTTCAGGCAAAGTTGGGAGGAGTGTAAGAGTGAGAGGAAGGAGCTGGAGTTAGTGGGGCCCAAAGTGAGCATCCCCAATCCGGGTCCGGTCGTCTGCTCTACTCCCATGCCAGAGCAGTCCGCTCCACCGGTGCCCAGTGTGGGTCCGGTCGTAGGCTTCACTCCCATGTCAGAGCAGTCCGCTCCACCGGTGCCCAGTCTGGGTCCGGTCGTCCGCTCCAGTCCCGTACCGGCTCCACGCACCCAACTTCCGGTGCGCCTCCCCAGTCCGGTGCCTCCAGTGCAGGCTCCACGCACCCGACCTCCGGTGCGCCTCCCCAGTCCGGTACGTCCCGTGCTGGCTCCACGCACCCGACCTCCGGGTGCGCCTCCCCAGTCCGATACGTCCTGTGCCGGCTCCACGCACCCGACCTCCAGTGCCAGAGCAGTCCGTTCCACCGGTGCCCAGTCCGGGTCCGGTTGTCTGCTCCGCCCCCATGCCAGAGCAGTCCTCTCCACCAGTGCCCAGTCAGGTCGTCTGCTCCACTCCAGGGCCGGAGCCATTTGTCCCACCGATGCCCAGTCCGGGCCCGGTTAATTGCCCCACTCCATGGCTGGAGCCGTTTGTCCCACCGGTGCCCAGTCCGGGCCCGGTTATTTGCCCCGCTCCATGGCCGGAGCAGTTTACCCCACCGGTGCCCAGTCCGGGACCGGTTAATTGCCCCACTCCATGGCTCGAGCCGTTTGTCCCACCGGTGCCCAGTCCGGGCCCGGTTATTTGTTCCCCTCCATGGCTGGAGCCGTTTGTCCCACCGGTGCCCAGTCCGGGCCCGGTTATTTGCCCCCCTCCATGGCTGGAGACGTTTACCCCACCAGTACCTAGTCCAGGCCCGGCAATAAGGAGGAAGCATGGGAGGAAGCTGTCTACTTCGCCAGGGCCAGAACCGCCACCGGCGAGCTGATCTTCCCTCCCTAACCCTCGCCCCATGTATTTGTGTGTATTGTGGGCGTTCGGGAGGGGGGGGGGTTACTGTCAGGCTCTGGCCATAGTCATGGTATATAGCCATGGTCAGAGTCTGACAGGTCTATAATTTATGTTTCTATGTGGGGGTTTTGTGTTGGATCCCTAATTAGAGGCAGCTGCAGTGCATTGATTCTAATTAGGGATCCTACATATGCTTGTAGGTCCCACACCCTAGGTGTGGGTCATTGTTGAATGTCAGAGAAAGAAGTAAGTGTGTTGCGTTTTGTTAGTTCGTCATTTTGGAATTTAATAATCAGTAAATAAAATGTCGAACTATACCTGCGCTGCGCCTTGGTCTCTGTATGCACCCTTTCGTGACAGGACCTTACAGCGACAGGGGAACTTTGATCATGAGAACCACTACTTTGGCAAACAGATGGAACTACCTTTGGGCAGTGGGCGGGGCTTCACCCTGCCAGCGGACCTCATTCAACAAATTGTTTGATTTTATAAGAAAATATTTTTCTCCTGAACTTATTTAGATGCCACAACCTTCACAATCAATACTTTTTTTTATATAGAATTTTTTATAAATCTATACTTTTTCTGGAGTAAGTTGTGTAGATCAGTTAGAAAAAATCCCAATTGAATCCCTTTTTAAATAAAAAAGCAGCTAAATGTGAAACATGTGCAAGGGTGTGTGGACATTATATTAGGCACTTTACATATTTTAAAAGAGGACTTTTGGTAATTGGGATCGGCAATGGTGTAAAGTACTTAAGTAAAAATACTTTAAAGTACTACTTAAGTCATTTTTTGGGGTATCTGTACTTTAATTTTTATATTTTTAACAACTTTTACTTTTACTTCACTTAATTCCTAAATAAAATAAATGTACTTTTTACTCCATACATTTTACCTGACACCCAAAAGTACTCGTTACATTTTGAATGCTTAGCAGGACAGGAAAATGGCCCAATTCATGCACTTATCAAGAGAACATCCCTGGGCATCCTTACTGCCTCTGATCTGGCCGACTCATTAAACACAAATGCTCATTAAACACATTTGTAAGTGATGTTTGTAAATAAAAATAAAAAAGACAGTTGTGCTGCCTGGTTTGCGTATTATAAGCACTTTCAAATAACTTATACTTTTGCATTTACATTTACCTTTGATAATTAAGTATATTTAAAACCAAATACATTTAGACTTCTACTAAAGTAATATTTTACTAGGTGACTTTCACTTGAGTAATTTTATATTAAGGTATCTTTACTTTTACTCAGGTAGGACAAATGGGTACTTTTTTCACCACTGGAGATTGGCAATCTATATTACGTTTCTAATATGTTGACATGAATGTGCTTTTTTTCTCTTCTATGAAGCAATGTTCTTTGTATAGCGACATCACTTCTTTGATAGCCCTACAGTGAGAATATTTATTTATTGTATTCTTAACCCTGACCTTATTTTCTATTTTCATTCACATTGTGAAGTCTCTCTGCTGATTTGCAGAGTTTGATCCCATCTATGCTACGACAAGTGGTTTGCTCCAAGCAAATTATATTCTTCCCCTCTGCAAGCTATACTTTACCCAATATTATCTTTTAAGTTTCTGTGACTTCTCTGAAACACCCTTTCCAAATTAAAGGTCGGAAATGTGCCAAAGCCTGACATTACGAGCTAGGCGCTTTTTTGGGAGCAAAAGCCGCCCAATCTCCTGTCTAGCTCCACATGAGATCAGTGGGATATGGATCAACTCTCAACTGAGTGCTTATAGCGTTATCCAGTTTGTGACCTCGCCTGTCAGAATTTCCCAGTGCACACATAGGCAGTTAAGGTTAGTTCCTCAACACCACATAAATGACTGAGATCAGATGAAAAATTATATATACTGTAAATGCAATCCATCATCATTTGACATGTACAGTGGGGAGAACAAGTATTTGATACACTGCCGATTTTGCAGGTTTTCCCACTTACAAAGCATGTAGAGGTCTGTAATTTTTATCATAGGTACACTTCAACTGTGAGTGACGGAATCCAGAAAATCACATTGTATGATTTTTAAATAATTAATTTGCATTTTATTGCATGACATAAGTATTTGATCACCTATCAACCAGTAAGAATTCCGGCTCTCACAGACCTGTTAGTTTTTCTTTAAGAAGCCCTCCTGTTCTCCACTCATTACCTGTATTAACTGCACCTGTTTGAACTCGTTACCTGTATAAAAGACACCTGTCCACACACTCAATCAAACAGACTCCAACCTCTCCACAATGGCCAAGACCAGAGAGCTGTGTAAGGACATCAGGGATAAAATTGTAGACCTGCACAAGGCTGGGATGGGTTACAGGACAATAGGCAAGCAGCTTGGTGAGAAGGCAACAACTGTTGCCGCAATTATTAGAAAATGGAAGAAGTTCAAGATGACGGTCAATCTCCCTCGGTCTGGGGCACCATGCAAGATCTCACCTCGTGGGGAATCAATGATCATGAGGAAGGTGAGGGATCAGCCCAGAACTACACGGCAGGACCTGGTCAATGACCTGAAGAGAGCTGGGACCACAGTCTCAAAGAAAACCATTAGTAACACACTACGCCGTCATGGATTAAAATCCTGCAGCGCACGCAAGGTCCCCCTGCTCAAGCCAGCGCATGTCCAGGCCCGTCTGAAGTTTGCCAATGACCATCTGGATGATCCAGAGGAGGAATGGGAGAAGGTCATGTGGTCTGATGAGACATAAATTGAGCTTTTTGGTCTAAACTCCACTCGCCGTGTTTGGAGGTAGAAGAAGGATGAGTACAACCCCAAGAACACCATCCCAACCGTGAAGCATGGAGGTGGAAACATCATTCTTTGGGGATGCTTTTCTGCAAAGGGGACAGGACGACTGCACCGTATTGAGGGGAGGATGGATGGGGCCATGTATCGCGAGATCTTGGCCAACAACCTCCTTCCCTCAGTAAGAGCATTGAAGATGGGGCGTGGCTGGGTCTTCCAGCATGACAACGACCCGAAACAAACAGCCAGGGCAACTAAGGAGTGGCTCCGTAAGAAGCATCTCAAGGTCCTGGAGTGGCCTAGCCAGTCTCCAGACCTGAACCCAATTGAAAATCTTTGGAGGGAGTTGAAAATCCGTATTGCCCAGCGACAGCCCCGAAACCTGAAGGATCTGGATGGAGGAGTGGGCCAAAATCCCTGCTGCAGTGCGTGCAAACCTGGTCAAGAACTACAGGAAACGTATGATCTCTGTAATTGCAAGGTTTCTGTACCAAATATTAAGTTCTGCTTTTCTGATGTATCAAATACTTATGTCAGGCAATAAAATGCAAATTAATTACTTAATCATACAATGTGATTTTCTGGATTTTTGTTTTAGATTCCGTCACTCACAGTTGAAGAGTACCTATGATAAAAATTACAGACTTCTACATGCTTTGTAAGTGGGAAAACCTGCAAAATCGGCAGTGTATCAAATACTTGTTCTCCCCACTGTATAAGATTACATGGATTGTATGGATAGTATACATTTAGTTCACCCTATCAGCTAAAATGTACCCTAGCCAGGAGCCTTAAAAAAAAAAAAGACTTAATCACCCCCTGGCACATAATATGTTCCATATCTACTCTGTTCATTGTGCCCAATAATGAAATAGGAACATTTGGCACTTCACCAAGAGGTATGTAGTGGTAAAAAATAAGGTACAAGGGTAAATGCTGCATACCGGTCTTCACTCAATGGGGGGAATTCTGACCCGAGTTATGTGTGCGTAAATGGAAAGTAATTTCCTTTTTATGCACTTTTCTCTCTACCTGTATTCTGACCTTGAATTTATGCATGAGAATAGCATCCTATTCACCCGCTATTGTCAGGCTCTGACCATAGGAAGGCCTCTGGCTTATCTCTATGTTGTTATGGTCAGGGCCTGACAGGGGTGATCTAGCTAAATCTATGGTGTTTTGTGTTGGTCCCTCACTGGAGGCAGCTGTTTAGCATTCTCTCTAATTGGGGACCCTATTTATGTTGTAACTGTTTCCACCTGCGTTGTGGATTATTGTTTGTGTTTGGTGCCTGTGTGCCAACCTGCCATTACGTTCGTGCTTGCGTTTGTTGTTCACGTAAATAAAAAGTATGTCGAACTACAACTGTGCTGCGCCTTGGTCTACATTTATCCTCGATCGTGACAGAATAATCCACCAACCATGGACCAAGCAGCGTGGTAAGGAGGAGAAAGAGATACCACAGGAGCGAGGAGGACAGCGTAGCGGCGACGAACAGCCCAAGGGCAACCCCAAAAGGGGGGGGGGGGGGCTATGGGGGTGGTCTGGCAAGGAGGAGGAAGCGCCAGTACCACTCTCCATGTGGCAAGACGACGAGCCAGAGCACGACTGGGGGTGGAAGTCGGTTGAAGAGGAGGAGTACGAGAAGGAGATGATTTTGGGAATATTGGAGGAAGTCAGGCAATATTGGGAGGAGGTCGAAGACAAGGCGGATTTGGGGTTTATGGTGCCCAGAGTGTGCATCCCCAGTTCGGGTCGCACAGTACCAACATCCCGCGCTGGAACTCCAGCCCCCAGCTTTAAACCAGTACGTCCTGTGTCTGCTTCCCGCACCAGACCTCCAGTGTGCAGCTATAGCCAAGTCCAGCCTGCAGCAACAGATCTCATGAGCGCGTGTGCCGGATCCACTTCCCAGACCTCCAGTGCATCGCCCCAACCCGGTCCGCCCTGTGCCGACTCCCTGCACTCGCCCTCCGGTGCGCCTCCCCAGCCCGGTACGACCTGTGCCGGCTCCCCGCACCCGACCTCCAGTGCCTTTCTCTCCGCACCCGACCTCCTGTGTGCCTCCCCAGCCCGGTGCCTCCAGTGCCGGCTCCACGCCAAGACAGTCGTGAAGAGGGCACGACAACACCTTTTCCCCTCAGGAGACTGAAAAAATTTGGCATGGGTCCACAGATCCTCAAAAAGATGTACAGTTACACCATCGACATCATCCAGACCGGTTGCATCACAGCCTGGTATGGCAACTGCTCAGCATCTGACCGTAAGGCACAACAGAGGGTAGTACTAATGGCCCAGTACATCACTGGGGCCAAGCTTCCTGCCATTCAGGACTTATATACTAGGTGGTGTCAGAGGAAAAATTGTCAAAGACTTCAGTCACCCAAGTAATAGACTGTTCTCTCTGCTACCGCACGGCAAGCGGTACCGGAGCGCCAAGTCTAGGGTCAAAAGGCTCCTTAACAACTTCTACCCCCAAGCCAATAGACTGCTGAACAATTAATCAAATGGCCAATCGGACTATTTACATTGACACCCCCACAAAGCGGAAGACGCATTTCAGTTGAATGCATTCAGTTGTACAACTGACTAGTATCCCCTTTCCCTTTCCTTTTCCCTTTCCCTCCCCCTCCATTTGTTTTTACAGGACTGCTTTCGTAGCTAATACCATATACATTTATAACTGTCACTTTAGTTTCCTTACATTTTGCATCAGTTCATTACATCATTAATTATTACCTTTTTTTCCTGTCACATGTGTGTGGTTGTTACTGAAAATCACTAGCAATAGTGGATTATATTATTAAAAGTTGTGCAATAATATATTAATCATTATGGAACGCAGACCATACAGAAATTTAAACCTGTAGCCTGGTGCATAGTTCACGACGACTGGACTGTTGTCATCACAGTTCCATGATTAGTGAGGATTATTAGGGTAGATTTATAGGACTACTGTTCAGCCCCTATTGTACACTTTTCTCACCTTCCAATATTTCATGGATTGAACAGTTAAAAATGTTAATTTTCAGGATCAACTAAACCATTGTATTTTTGATTCTGTCACGCTGCATAGGGAGGACCCGAGGCACTTAGCAATATCAACAAAAGGCACGCACGCACGCACGCACGCACGCACGCACGCACGCACGCACGCCCAACCAACCATAAACTTGTGTGCAACAAAATGAACACACCCAAAGACCCACACCCAGGTGGAAAACCACTCAACTTAAATAGGCTCCCCAATTAGAGGCAATGCCGCGCAATTAGAGCTGCCTGTAATTGGGGAGCATCCACAAACTCAACAGAGTTATCCAGAGGTCTCTGGACACTAAACCTGAACACCATAAAGGTTTCCAGAGACCTCTCTGAACATACAGTCGTGCTCAAAAGTTTTGAGAATGTCACAAGTATTGGTCTCCACAAAGTTTGCTGCCTCAGTGTTGATGATGGCAATTTGCATATACTCCAGAATGTCATGAAGAGTGATCAGATGAATTGCAATTAATTGCAAAGTCCCTCTTTGCCATGAAAATGAACTTAATCCCCCAAAAACATTTCCACTGGATTTCAGCCCTGCCACAAATGGACCAGCTGCCATCATGTCAGTGATTGTCTCGTTAACACAGGTGAGAGTGTTGACGAGGACAAAGCAGGAGATCACTCTGTCATGCTGATTGAGCCAGAATAACAGACTGGAAGCTTTAAAGGGAGGGTGGTGCTTGAAATCAATGTTCTTCCTCTGTCAACCATGGTTACCTGCAAGGAAACACGTGCGTCATCATTGCTTTGCACAAAAAGGGCTTCTCAGGCAAGGATATTGCTGCTGATATGATTGCACATAAATCAACCATTTATCGGATCATCAAGAACTTCAAGGAGAAAGGTTCAATTGTTGTGAAGAAGGCTTCACGGCGCCCAAGAAAGTCCAGCAAGCGCCAGGACCGTCTCCTAAAGTTGATTCAGCTGCGGGATCGGGGCACCACAAGTGCAGAGCTTGCTCAGGAATGGCAGCAGGCAGGTGTGAGTGCACTTTTGGAGGATGGCCTGGTGTCAAGAAGGGCAGCAAAGAAGCCACTTCTCTCCAGGAAAACATCAGGGACAGACTGATATTCTGCAAAAGGTACAGGGATTGGACTGCTGAGGAATGCGGTAGTCATTTTCTCTGATGAATCCTCTTTCCGATTGTTTGGGCCATCCGGAAAACACCTTGTCCGGAGAAGACAAGGTGAGCGCTACCATCAGTCCTGTGCCATGCCAACAGTAAAGCATCCTCAGACCATTGATGTGTGGGGTTGCTTCTCAGCCATGGGATTGGGCTCACTCACAATTTTGCCTAAGAACACAGCCATGAATAAAGAATGGTACCAACACATCCTCCGAGAACAACTTCTCCCAACCATCCAATAACAGTTTGGTGACGACCAATGCCTTTTCCAGCATGATGGAGCACCTTGGCATAAGGCAAAAGTGATAACTAAGTGGCTCGGGGAACAAAACATTGAGAACCATTGAGAACTTTTGGTCGATCCTCAAGAGGCGGGTGGACAAACAAAAACCCACAACCTGATGAACTCCAAGCATTAAATTATGCAAGAATGGCCTGCCATCAGTCAGGATGTGGCCCAGAAGTTAATTGACAGCATGCCAGGGTGGATTACAGAGGTCTTGAAAAAGAAGGGTCAACACTGCAAATATTGACTCTCCGCATAAACTGAATGTCATTGTCAATGAAAGCCTTTGACACTTATGGAATACTTGTAATTAAACTTCAGTGTACCATATTAACTACTGACATAAAGATTTAAGAACACTGAAGCAGCAAACTTTGTGGAGACCAATACTTGTGTAATTCTCAAAACTTTCGGCCACGACTGTAGATCCTTACAGATTCACCAATATCCTTTGCATAAATGTTCTCTAAACCAGTTTACTTTTTTATTTTTTATTAATAAGTACTTTCCTAACCCTAAATAATATACAAGATCAGAGTATTTTTAAATCTACCAATTGGTGCTGAAAAGGAGATGAATATACATGTATTTACATGGCTTTCTTTCATTAATCCCTAATATTCTGTCGAGAAAATACAAATTAAAGGACACCAAATTAAAAGGGATGGCGCTTAGATAAATGTACTGAAAAGCCTATTGAATTAGAACTCCACGAGAAAATCTCTGGTTATAATGTTTACAGATCGGACATAATTGCCATATTTACAAATGAACATTTAAATGTTTCTGTATCTCTTGCTAACTCTGACCCTAAGACGTTTGATTGTCTCATTCTTAACGTGGGCCTTGGTCTTAATAACCAGCTGACACTAGTTGGAGTGTATCGCCCTCACCCGGCTCCCTCAAGTTCTCTTAACAGTTTAGTCAGGAATCTGGCTAAATTCTGGAAAACTGTCAAATCAAAAATGCCATCACTGATGCAGATCTTGCCAGCAAGAAGAAAAATATATCTCTAGTCAGCAGGAAGCAAATTGTGCAGTCAACCTTTCTACCTGTTCTTGATTATGGAGATACTATTTATAAAATTGCAGCTGCCACTACTCTTAAACCCCTAGATGCCGTTTATTATAGCACCCTTCGCTTTACCACAGGAAACAGTTTATTACTCATTACTTAATTCTTTACCAAAAGGTTGACAGGACCTCTTTAAAGTACTGTAGATCACATCATTACGCTCTTTTGCACCACAAGCTTCCAAATGACCTAACTTCACTGTTAAGATTGAAAAATAAAAATCTAATCGAATCGTACAGGTGTAGACCTTACAGTGAAATGCTTACTTACAAGCTCTTAACCAACAATGCAGTTAAGAAAAATAAGTCAAGTAAAAAATAGATAAGTTAAAAATAACTAATAATTAAAGAGCAGCAGTAAAATAACAGTAGCGAGGCTATATGTAGAGGGTACCGGTACAGTGGCTGGAGTCTGACAATTTTTAGGGCCTTTCTCTTACACCGCCTGGTATGGAGGTCCTGGATGGCCCCAGTGATGTACTGGGCTTTACGCACTACCCTCTGTAGTGCCTTGAGGTTGGAGGCCGAGCAGTTAGATAGATAGATAGATAGATAGATAGATAGATAGATAGATAGATAGATAGATAGATAGATAGATAGATAGATAGATAGATAGATAGATAGATAGATAGATACTTTATTGATCCCAGAGGGGAAATGTCTTCGCCAAGCAGCTATGACAAAACACAGGGCAGGTGCAAAATGCCAGAAGGAAAATACACAAAAGACAGATGCACGATACATGATACATAGTGTGGCAGTATGAAAAAGTATAAAAATACAAGAAGTCTGGAGTGCAAAAAGCTATAAAAAGACATTGCATAGTATGGGTGAATGGCTGTATATGCAAAAAGTTTTGAGAATGAAAAAAAATGGCACTGGCCACCACAGACTGCTAGAAAGTATGTAGTAGTTTACTGCACACGTTGAAGGACCTGAGCCTCCTCAGAAAGTAGAGTCGGCTCTGGCCCTTTCTGTACAGAGCCCTGGTGTTACCAGCCCATTCCAGCCTATTGTCCATATGGACTTCCAGGAACTTGTTTGACCCAACCATTTCCACATCCATCCCCTGTATAGGGACTGCAGTCGGTTGGGCCTTGGTTCTCCTAAAGTCCACCAACATTTCCTTTGTTTTGCTGATGTTGAGCTGAAGGTGGTTCTGCTCACACCACACCACAGTCATTGATTGTGCTCCTGTACTCTTCCTCCTGCCTACCCCTGAGGCACCCTACAATAGCGGAGTCATCCGAGAACTTCTGTAGGTGGCATGTTACAGAGTTATATCTGAAGTCCAAGGTATAGAGGGTGAACAGGAAGGGGGACAGGATCATTCCCTGGGGGGCCCCTGTGTTGCTGTAGGCTCAGGGCTTCGGACCTTCGCTGGAGGTTCCGGGCTACGGACCTTCGCCGGAGGTTCCGGGCTGCAGACCTTCGCCGGAGGTTCCGGGCTACGGACCTTCACTGTAGGCTCCGGGCTGCGGACCTTCACTGTACGCTCAGGGCTGCGGACCTTCGCTGAAGGTTCTGGGTTGCTGACCTTCGCTGGAGGTTCCGGGCTGCGGACCTTCGCTGGAGGTTCCGGGCTGCGGACCTTCGCTGTAGGCTCAGGGATGCGGACCTTCGCTGGAGGCTCCGGGTTGCTGACCTTCGCTGTAGGGTCAGGGTTGCCGACCTTCGCTGTAGGGTCAGGGTTGCGGACCTTCGCTAGAGGTTCCAGGTTGCTGACCTTCGCTAGAGGTTCCGGGCTGCGGACCTTCGCTGTAGGCTCAGGGCTGCGGACCTTCGCTGGAGGTTCCGGGCTGCGGACCTTCGCTGTAGGCTCAGGGCTGCGGACCTTCGCTGGAGGTTCCGGGTTGCTGAACTTCGCTGTAGGCTCCGGGCTGTGGACCTTCGCTGTCTCAGAAGCCCGCTCCCGCATATCCATCAGCTTATTAACGAGAGCATATCGGCGCCCAAAGTCCTCCTCCTCCTCTATTTGTATAATGAGCGGGTCCGTCTGCTTCTCAAAACGAAGAGCAACCCAGGCTCTCCACCACCTCGTCTGTTCCTCCTTCGGGTGTTCATAAAACCCCTCGGGTTTCTCTCGATCTTTGATCGTTGGTAGACAAAGTGGTGGGCGATTCTTCTCCTCCCTCCTCTGCGGGTTCTGGATGCGTGAATCCGGCACAGATGGCACCGGACTGGTGACACGCACTTCAGGGTGAGTGCGGAGAGTAGGCACGGAACGTACCGGACTGGAGAGGCACCCTGGCGGGCTGGTGCGTGGATCCTCTTCCTCCTCGCCATTCCACCTGGAAAGTGGTACTGGCGCCTCCTCCTCTCGGCGTTGTCCTCGGGCTATTTGTCCTCCAGAGCCCCGATGCCGATGCTTTCCTCCTCAGTGCAAAAAGCTATAAAAAGACATTGCATAGTATGGGTGAATGGCTGTATATGCAAAACGTTTTGAGAATGAAAAAAAATGGCACTGGCCACCACAGACTGCTAGAAAGTATGTAGTAGTTTACTGCACATGTTGAAGGACCTGAGCCTCCTCAGAAAGTAGAGTCGGCTCTGGCCCTTTTTGTACAGAGCCCTGGTGTTACCAGCCCATTCCAGCCTATTGTCCATATGGACTTCCAGGAACTTGTTTGACCCAACCATTTCCACATCCATCCCCTGTATAGGGACTGCAGTCGGTTGGGCCTTGGTTCTCCTAAAGTCCACCAACATCTCCTTTGTTTTGCGGACCTTCGCTGTAGGCTCAGGGCTGCGGACCTTCGCTGGAGGTTCCGGGCTGCGGACCTTCGCTGTAGGCTCAGGGCTGCGGACCTTCGCTGGAGGTTCCGGGTTGCTGAACTTCGCTGTAGGCTCCGGGCTGTGGACCTTCGCTGTCTCAGAAGCCCGCTCCCGCATATCCATCAGCTTATTAACGAGAGCATATCGGCGCCCAAAGTCCTCCTCCTCCTCCTCTATTTGTATAATGAGCGGGTCCGTCTGCTTCTCAAAACGAAGAGCAACCCAGGCTCTCCACCACCTCGTCTGTTCCTCCTTCGGGTGTTCATAAAACCCCTCGGGTTTCTCTCGATCTTTGATCGTTGGTAGACAAAGTGGTGGGCGATTCTTCTCCTCCCGCCTCTGCGGGTTCTGAATGCGTGAATCCGGCACAGATGGCACCGGACTGGTGACACGCACTTCAGGGTGAGTGCGGAGAGTAGGCACGGAACGTACTGGACTGGAGAGGCACCCTGGCGGGCTGGTGCGTGGATCCTCTTCCTCCTCGCCATTCCACCTGGAAAGTGGTACTGGCGCCTCCTCCTCTCGGCGTTGTCCTCGGGCTATTTGTCCTCCAGAGCCCCGATGCCGATGCTTTCCTCCTCAGTGCAAAAAGCTATAAAAAGACATTGCATAGTATGGGTGAATGGCTGTATATGCAAAAAGTTTTGAGAATGAAAAAAAATGTCACTGGCCACCACAGACTGCTAGAAAGTATGTAGTAGTTTACTGCACACGTTGAAGGACCTGAGCCTCCTCAGAAAGTAGAGTCGGCTCTGGCCCTTTTTGTACAGAGCCCTGGTGTTACCAGCCCATTCCAGCCTATTGTCCATATGGACTTCCAGGAACTTGTTTGACCCAACCATTTCCACATCCATCCCCTGTATAGGGACTGCAGTCGGTTGGGCCTTGGTTCTCCTAAAGTCCACCAACATCTCCTTTGTTTTGCTGATGTTGAGCTGAAGGTGGTTCTGCTCACACCACACCACAGTCATTGATTGTGCTCCTGTACTCTTCCTCCTGCCTACCCCTGAGGCACTCTACAATAGCGGAGTCATCCGAGAACTTCTGTAGGTGGCATGTTACAGAGTTATATCTGAAGTCCAAGGTATAGAGGGTGAACAGGAAGGGGGACAGGATCATTCCCTGGGGGGCCCCTGTGTTGCTGTAGGCTCAGGGCTTCGGACCTTCGCTGGAGGTTCCGGGCTACGGACCTTCGCCGGAGGTTCCGGGCTGCAGACCTTCGCCGGAGGTTCCGGGCTACGGACCTTCACTGTAGGCTCCGGGCTGCGGACCTTCGCTGTACGCTCAGGGCTGCGGACCTTCGCTGAAGGTTCCGGGTTGCTGACCTTCGCTGGAGGTTCCGGGCTGCGGACCTTCGCTGGAGGTTCCGGGCTGCGGACCTTCGCTGTAGGCTCAGGGATGCGGACCTTCGCTGGAGGCTCCGGGTTGCTGACCTTCGCTGTAGGGTCAGGGTTGCCGACCTTCGCTGTAGGGTCAGGGTTGCGGACCTTCGCTAGAGGTTCCAGGTTGCTGACCTTCGCTAGAGGTTCCGGGCTGCGGACCTTCGCTGTAGGCTCAGGGCTGCGGACCTTCGCTGGAGGTTCCGGGCTGCGGACCTTCGCTGTAGGCTCAGGGCTGCGGACCTTCGCTGGAGGTTCCGGGTTGCTGAACTTCGCTGTAGGCTCCGGGCTGTGGACCTTCGCTGTCTCAGAAGCCCGCTCCCGCATATCCATCAGCTTATTAACGAGAGCATATCGGCGCCCAAAGTCCTCCTCCTCCTCTATTTGTATAATGAGCGAGTCCGTCTGCTTCTCAAAACGAAGAGCAACCCAGGCTCTCCACCACCTCGTCTGTTCCTCCTTCGGGTGTTCATAAAACCCCTCGGGTTTCTCTCGATCTTTGATCGTTGGTAGACAAAGTGGTGGGCGATTCTCCTCCTCCCGCCTCTGCGGATTCTGGATGCGTGAATCCGGCACAGATGGCACCGGACTGGTGACACGCACTTCAGGGTGAGTGCGGAGAGTAGGCACAGAACGTACCGGACTGGAGAGGCACCCTGGCGGGCTGGTGCGTGGATCCTCTTCCTCCTCGCCATTCCACCTGGAAAGTGGTACTGGCGCCTCCTCCTCTCGGCGTTGTCCTCGGGCTATTTGTCCTCCAGAGCCCCGATGCCGATGCTTTCCTCCTCGCTGCCTGGTCTCGTTGTGGTGGGTCATTCTGTCACGATCGGGTGTATACAGAGACCAAGGCGCAGCGCAGTTGAAGTAGTTCGACATGTTTAACTATATATATATATATATATATATATATATATATATATATATATATATATATATATATATATATATATATAGATAGAGGTGTACACAACACTGTCGAACTATACAAACAAAACGAAAACACACTTACTTTGACTGTAACACTGTAGAGATAATGACCCACACACTGGTGGATGTGTGGGGTGCCTAAATACAATCCCCAATCAGAGACAACCCTGTACAGCTGTCTCTGATTTAGGATTATTGCTTCCCCTAGTTAGGGTGTGAGGGCTCGGCTGTGGTCCTACCACTCCCCTTATTGGGAGTAAGGTCTAACCACAGCCAAACCCTCACAGGCTGGCTTCAGGGTTAAGCGGGCAGGTGTTAAGAATCGTGGCTTGACGGGCCATGTTTCGGAGGACGCTTGACTGTCCTTTGCCTCTCCCGAGCCCGTCGGGAAGTTCCAGCGATATGACAAGATCGTAATTGGATATCACCGGGAAATTTAAGAAGGCAATACTGCATTCTGTTGTGGTAATGGGTGTGTTCATCTGTGGAAAGTGTTGGCGCTAAATGTCTAATTTTGTGTGGTGCTACATTTGAAAGTTTCTCAGGGTACGGCAACTCAGATAATGTTTGCTTTGTAATCAGTGATGTCAAACTCCTGATGAGTTTCACTCTTTGAGATTAAGGTTAGAATCCAACTGGGATTTATTGGTCAAGACATGTCTATCCTGATGGAAGTAGTTTCACATGGGACAAGACATCAGATGTTTTACAGTACCCTTCCTCACTTCTGTTTGGTGTCTATTGTTCACAAATTTGAAGACCTTAGGCCAAACAGTCACTTGTCTCACAAAGTAAGGATATCTCATTAGAAATAAACTAATATTTTACTGATGATGTTTGTCTATTCCTATTGATTAAATATCCTTCATTTGAGAGAACTTATATTTGAGAAGTATATTCTGTAACTCTACCAGAGACAGAAAAAGAATTGAGCCATGCAGACTTTCCATGAGTCTGCAGCTGTATTTGGACCTCTTCCCAGAAACTCCAATGAGCCAGAGATGAAAAATGATACACAGAGGTGTGTATTCATGGTTGCCAAGGGAAGCCAGGCTCGCCCCAAAAAATTACCTAGAAATAAAGAATAAAACATAACATTTCATAAATGTCCTTAAATTCGCAAGAGGTTGAATGAGAGAAAACCATCCGAGCGAATGAGACAGTGCTCCCTCTGTCTCACCTTTGATGCTGTCTGGCCAAAAATAGTATGACAGTGTTGTCGCTGTAGCATTGAATCCAAGGGAAGCCAGCAAGCATTTGTGACCGACCGACCGCCTTGAATCAGTCTTATGTAGCAAAATTTGAAATTGTGCTTTTTACATTGGATAAAAGTTGAGACTCAGTGCTACAAAATTGTATATCATACACTGCATTTGAGGAACAATTGGAAATTATTTCTTATTTGAAAGTTGATATTTGTAATCCCCACTTTTTGAGATAATGGCCTTGTTGTTTTGGTACCTACTGGAGAGCTCTTCTTTGTCTACACCCATTCAGCATTGTTCACACCCTCTTAAGCCATAGGCCCACCCATCTTTTTAAGGATTCACATGTGAGGTCATGTGCTAAAGGTCATGCAGTGTGATAAAGATTAAGACTAAAAGTGGTAAAAGTAGTAACCTACAATAAATAAAAGATTTAATAAAGTGGCTGAGGAACAGGATAAAAAAATAAATAGTAGGTGTAACGTATGGTGTGTGTGTGTGTGTTAGGAGAGAGTCATGTGGACAGAGGCGCTGATGACTGGAAACTCCTTGGCGACAACACCAGGCTCCAGAGCATTGAAGCTGTAAAACAGTAAATAACCCCAACAAATTTAGAAGACATTACAACCTTGCATAACATAAATTCACCTCCCAATGTTTAGATAAGAAGAATAACCTCATACAATGAAAATGATATTCACCTGAAGTACTGAGTCAGGTGTTGTTGCCAGCCATAGCTTTCCACCAGCACAGTACCATCCTCCAGTCCAACCAGCTGTGGTATTGACCCCTGTCACAGTGCTGTCCTTCACAACACAAGCAATCTTGGACAAAGTGTTCACTCTGGTCTTTCTGAAGCACTGCTTGATGAGGCCAAAGCACAGGTCTGTCCAGGGCTTAGTGCTTGAAATGTGAGGCTACAATTTTCTCCACAGAAAATACAGAAATAAAGTGAGATCAATAAAAGTAGTGCCAATCATGTTGGAGGTAAATTAAATAATCAAAACGTGGTGTTTATGCTTTACATATCAAGTATTGTCATCGATTCCTTGTAGAGACGCCACACCGTTGCTTTTGTCACATAAGATGGCAGCAGCTTTACACCAAAGTGTTTGTGTCCTGGGTGGCGTCCTGGTAATACTATTGCATTATCCTCTGTGTAGTTGTCACAACTCGCTGCAAGTCCTCATGCTTCAGGTGTAACTTGTTCTTGCTTGGGCCAGCTCTCTTTTTGATGGGAGGCATTAGACCATTCTCCTTGTATGACTGGTGAAGGAGAGTCAGGCTTGTTCTACTGATGCTGAAAGACAAATTCCAGTCACAAATATTTTAGCATTATTATACAATAGATAGCCGTAATCACCGTCAGACACACCTGTCTAACTTGATGGTCATGTAATCATCTGGCGAAGCCAAGTCTTTTGTTTAGATATGAAGCTAGCTAGCTACAATGAACCGTAATCCCAATCTATAGAGTACTTGCAATACAAACCGATTGTCATAGCTAGCTAGAGTTGACCAAATAGGTTCAATGTTAGCTAGTTAGCTGGCTAACATTAGGCTATAACTAGCCATGCAAATGGCTTGCTGAGATAATATTACTACACAGATCATAAACGTAATGTTAGCTAATGAGCCAGCTAGCTATAGCTAACCGTACGCTTTAACTTAGGGTCTTTTATTTAGACATCTAGCTAGCTAGCTAAACAAAAACTTGCAATGAAAACAACTTTCTGAGAAAATTAGAAACTTCTAATATCTGAAACTGTAGCTAGACTCTTACTTGTATACATGTATGAACGCTTCACGGCAGACTGCAACCCCTTTCATTAAATAAGACATCCTGTGTTGTTTCTGTTTTGTTTGTACAGCTTCCTTCCCATTGTGTCAAGTCCACACTGACTGTGTGCAAAGGTTCACACTGACCGTGTGCAATGCCATAAGAATCATCAGATCTTCTCCCTCTCTGTCACGGATGCCATGGTTGCCCTTAGTTTGAAGATGTAATCCGGAGAAGTGTTTTATACAACAGACTTCTGGGTTCTCTTTTTGACTCCCTCTGCATTTGCAATCAAATGCCAGAATTGTATTCATCTCCTTAGTCAGAAAGAGTCAGCATAGTACCGTCGTCCTCCTGAAAGTTGTCCATCACAACCTTTTCCCACTGACCTTTGTCGATAGCACCTGGCAGCAGTGTTATTGAGAGCATTAGAAACACATTTGCAGTTCTCCATGTCTAACATTATCTTTTGAAAAAACAGTAGTAGAAAGGGATTAACAAGCAGCTAATTTTATAGATAAAAGCGTCGTACACGGCAGAACAATCGAAAACTCATCTCTCAGCGGGAAGGTTCCTGTCTTTTTCTGTGGCTAAATCAACTAGGCTCGTAATTGAACAACATTATTCATATTTACGGATGGCATACACGTGTGTTTATTAAGGCACATTAAATAATAGCTGCCAAAAAATGCATTTTGATAAAAAATTGTAATAAACGTTCAAATGCTTCTCCTGTAAAGTCGTGAAATGAGTCACATTTGGCCTCCCTTGATAGAAAAAGGAAAAAATAATAGCCAATCAGCATTGAGATAAACTAAATGAGTCCAGTTGTGAATAGTCCTGGTGCACCAAAATAAAGTGTCAAGGTAAGCCAGTTTGGATTTGGCTTCACACCAATCACATCACATCAAAAGCCAAAAGTCCTCCACATTTTGCATCTCATTGTGTTGTTGTCCTCCGGTGGAGAAATTGTCCCTCTCCTAAATTAGCCATGGATGGAGATAGGGATTTGGACTTGTGGTTTTACTTAATTCTCTGTATAGGCCAATGATTATAACAGCAATTCTGATCCAACCATAAATTCATACATCGTGCCCCTGGCCTGAGAGGACATGTAGCTAGATGTAGTAGGCTAATGTTAACTAGCTGACCTGGCACATCGTTGCCCATTAAAGGACGTTAGGTTAGTGAGAAAGCATTTTAGACAGGTAGCCTAGGATAACAAAAAATGTAAGTGTGTACTGTATGACAATGTCATAGACCATTTAGACTACATGAAAGAGGAGGATGGAATTGGCGTTTCTCTACAAGTAGGGTGAGTAAACTTGTTTTTTCTACTTTTGCGCGCACACACATAGAAATCAGTAACATGGACAGCCACATCATATTTAGCTTATGTTGATTGGACTAAATGTTGGTGTCTTTTAGTTGTCACTGTATTGGACTAAGCATAGGTGATTAGATGGTGTTGAAATGTTGAAGTTGAAATGGTGCTGGAATAGTGGAGGGAGCGCCTATTTCTTTGCAGCTTGCGGTAACTCTGTGGTTCTAAATAAATAGTTGTTTAGTTGTCCAAAAATGTCGGAAACATTAACTTGCTTGACCATGTTGTAGGTCATTTACATACTATATGTTTTATGGACTTCACCAGACAGATGTTGCTCTCTGGTTTTGTGTTGAAACAAAGTTATCCCTTGTAAAAGAGACACTGGTCTGATAAAATTTGTATTTTTGTAAAATGTAGCCTAGTGCAGTGAATTTGTGGTGGTACACCTCAAATGCAACTCACCTTGCCAGGGAATTATTTTTCACTCCATATGGAAGGATATGTATACTCTCTGTATCGTCAATAGTTAGCACCATCATGCTGTGTATGTCTTGTTAGATTAGCCAATATTCAAATAATTATATCCGTAAGTGCTTCATTTACATTTGACATTTAAGTAATTTAGCAGACGCTCTTATCCAGAGCGACTTAGATAGTGCATTCATCTTACAGTACATCACCTCAACATGGACAGAGAAAATCTGTTCCTCGATACTGAGACCAACCCACCAGACGTGGGATACATGGTAAAGCCTATGTCTTGACTTGGTAGGACTGGGTGGGCGCCTGTGGTCGTTATCTCTCCCCTCCTCTGATTCTCCAGTTGGTCACACTACACATTTCCCAGAGTGGCACTTCTCTAAAACCAATGGTAAAGAAAGCTATGGAAATTACAGTGTTGCCTTAGAAGGAAAAAATAGATATGTTTTGATCATCCTTGAGGCTATTTATTGCCATACTTACTGTGTTCAGCTATAGCATTAGTTGTGTCAGGGAAAGTAGAAAAGAAAGAAGGTTCAATCCTTTAGGTTTTTTTGTACCTTACCATTATTGCTAGCAAGGGTTACAAGTTAAGATTTGCCTTGTCTTTCTGTGACCACTAAGAGACTGAAAGATTCGTCATAAGGGACATGATGTAGTAATTTGTGGCTATGTGTCTAAAAATGGCTAGGATGCACAGCATTTTATATTCATTTTTCACATGGGTTTTATTTATTGAGCTATGCTATTAGCAAATTGGAAGCTAATTGTCCCTCTCCCTGTAACAGTTCATACATTTTAATTGGAACTAGAATAATGATTGGATTTGGAAATAGATTGGATCAAATTCTGCAGAAGAATTAGCAAATAAAGTAGAGCCATTCTTCTAATAGCACAATGAATGAGACATGCATTTGAAGGCAGATCTATAATCATAAATATGATTATATACAACTAATCTAATATATGGATTGTGAAGATATTAGCAGACATTAGCCTACAATAAGAAAGGTGCATGCACACTAAAACAAAATACATTCACATGTAAACTGTTGCTTTTTCAGATCCCGACTGCCTTTAAATTTTGAAAAGCACAAAAAGAAAATATTCTTGTTTTTCCTCATTCCTCTGTCTGTGGTGTGGATATTTATAATGGGAGACCAATGTCCGGATCCTAACCATACTTTGCTCCATAACTGTTGATTTTTGCATCTGTCAGGCTCTGGCCATAAGGAGTACCTTTTGGCCATGGTCAGAGCCTGACAGATCTAGATATCTAGATCTATGTGTTTTTCATTTTGTGTTGAATCCCCAATTGGAGACAGCTGTGAGACGTTGTCTCTGATTGGGGATTCTATTTAAGTTGCTCAACCACACACGTTTGTGTGGGTCATTGTTCGTGTCAGTCTGCATGTTGTGCTAGACCGTAAGTCACTTTGCTTTCTTTGTATTAGTGTATTCATACTCTCCTTTGTTATTTTATGCTTTGTGATTCTATCTCATAAAAGGATGACACTCCACGAGTGCTCTGTTTACCGTCCCTTCACTACTCAGCATCGTGACAGCATCCATCCTGTTCCCACATGTGTGAAATGACCATCTAGTCTGGGCCCTTTAAAGATCCAGGGCCACAATCCAGGGGATCTGTCACCTGCCCAGACACACGTGTAAGACCATTAATATTGTGAGGAAAAGGTATTGTACTCCAGTTAGCTGCAATATTGAAGCAGTATCTGTCATTACATATCACTATTTCTTTATTATCATAATGAGACATACCACCACAGGATACTTTGTTGTATAAGTTATTTTAAAACAGTTGAGGAACATCAAAGATTTATTTTTTAAATTGGGGTTGCACAAGCGTTCAAAATAACAGTGGACATGGTCCCAGAGTGACCTCATGCAGGGCCCACCCATTGGTCACCAGACAGCCTGATACAGAGCCAGTTAGTAAACTTAACTAGAATCTGAGTTTAACAGGGCCCACAAAGGGGGCGACTCTTGCACAAGATCTAAAACACACAGAGATCATCCAGGCCAGGTCCAAATACAATCAAGTCAGGTTTGAAACTTGCCCATGTCTAAACAAACTTAGGCCTGAAAAAACAAACACGTGCAAGAGTAAAATGATGCATGATAAAAGCTCTGGCCAGATGTATCTTAACGAATAGACCAGAGAAAGATGTTTCTTCTGGTGTCTTTGCCCAAGACCTCAGTGACACTTGCCAATTTGTTTGTGTTAGAAATGTGGATAATCATGCTCCCTTCAAAAAATTAAGGTAGATCGAATGCCTGGTACACTCTGGAAGTCATTCATAAAAGAGATGATTCTTGGGTCAAGGCCAGGAACACAGACTTAGCCCCGGACTAGCAAGCTTTTAAACAACTGAGGAATCATTGTAAGACTTATCAGAAAGCCTAAATCTGATTATTATATAATCACCCTTTCGGAATGTAATGGGATAAATTCTGGAAAACTGTCAAATCCCTGAAAGGTTCTGCTTCCTCATCTATGCCACAAACAATTCAATCAGACACTGGCCTCATTACAGTGGGCTATTTCTTGGAAATAATTTCTAAGCCTATTCACAGTGATATTGGGCTGATCGGGCAAACTTGCTGAATGATCAGAGAAACTGTAGTAATCGACAACAGGGGCTGACCAATTGGCTCCCACAGTGATCTTAATAGTTATCGCCCCATTTCAAGGCTGCCTTGTCTAGCTAATATTTTTGAATCATTGGAAAATGTATAACTTTGCTCTTTTATTTCTGAAAAATGTATTTTGAATGTAAACAATCAGGATGTAGGCCTGTGCATAGCGCTATTACAGCAACCACTTTAGTTTTGAATGATCTTGTCAATGCTTTAAAGGCTAAAATGAAATGTGCTTCTTTGTTTGTGGACCTGTCAAAAGCTTTTGCTACTGTTGATCATGCTAGTTTATTGAATAAGTTGTCTTCGTTAGCTCTGTTCATGGTTCATTTATTTAACCAGGCAAGTCAGTTAAGACAAATTCTTATTTACAATGACAGACTACCCCAGCCAAACCTGGGCCAATTGTGCAATTTACAGTAGTGAGTGCATACATTTTCATACTGGTACCCCGTGGGAATCAAACCCACAACCCTCTACCAACTGAGCTACTATGTGATACAGCCTGGATTTGAACCAGGGACTGTAGCGACACCGCTTGCACAGATGCACTGCCTTAGACCAAGGAGCCCATGATTATCTTAGTGACAGAACTCAGGCCATCGTGATTGAATTTCTGTAAGTAAATTAAAAAAAAAATCTGGCATATTGTGTATATTTGTGTTGTGTATATACAGGGCACATTTATTAAATAAACTTACTGTAAGTCTATGTTTTCCATGTTAAAATAAAGTCTGATTACTGTTTCTGTCTCTGAGGTGGCTCCTTGGGACTTTTCCCAAAAACTATGAGCATAAAGAAATACTAGCCTAAACAACTTACGTATTTAACTCGTGTTTTGTCCTATCTTTCAATATATAGCAGTCCCTTTTTTAATGTCTGTTGCCTAATCAATCTGTTCTAAACCTCGTAGACTTTGTAAATCTGCACAAACCCCAGCTCAAACTAATCCTTCCTTAATACACAAATTGGTGTAATGATTTATTTACTAATTAAATGATAATACAGGATACACACAGTAATGGGTTATACAATATGGTTTTCATACAATGAAACTTAGCATGATAACGTGTCCCTAGCGGACCAACACAATATGGATAGGATAGGTACTTTATTGATCCACGAGGGATCAATTTCTTCGTCAAGCAGCTACAAAAAAAACACAGGTCAGGTGCAAAACGCCATAACGAAAATACACAAAAGACAGATACACGATTCATAGAGAGGGAGAGAGAGCGCGAGAGAGAGATATCTAGGAAGAGAAACACCCTTCAGTACATTTGGAGACTACACTTAGTTGGGTCAAAATGTAAATGCATGTATTTACTTTGAAGGCCTCTGATTATCTCTGTCGTCCACTTCGCTGGTCTGGTCTCTATGTCTCTGATTGTCCACAAGAAGTCCTTTCTTTTCATACTTTTAATTTCCCCACGGGGATCAATAAAGTACCTATCCTATCCTATCCTACCCTACCTATCCTGTTCCCTCAAACTCGTTCCTGAAGATTGGTCTACTGAGGGCGGCTAATCAGACATGGTAGAGACCCCCGTTGATGGGGATGAAAGCAGTGTAGACCTTCGATGACTTAGAGAGTAAACATGGTGATTCTGCTCAAATCCACCTACTTAGATACAGTTCTCGACCGTAGCATTGATTGTTTCAAAATATAATTTTGTAGGAACCTTGTTGTCCGTTTTGGGGTCGTGGCTTATCATAGACCTCTTCCTGCAGAGCGAATGTCCTCTAGTCAAGAAAGTTTTTTTGAATCTCAAAGGTTTTATACCTTTTTGGGTGGAACAGGCGTTTCTGTCATTTATGACTTTATCTGATTTCCCTGAGCGTAGCTTGGGCAAGCAAGGCATTAGAATGAACTATGATCTCGTGTAAACAGCTAAAATCACAGTTTTATCGTCACACAAACATTCTTTAATCTGGATATTTCTTACCAAACGTAACGAATGTAGACAACATTTACACAGTATGAAAACTCTTAAAGTGAATGTTTTCGTCATCACGACTTCATTTAACTTTTCATGACATCACAGAATCGACATTCATATTCATAGGCCAACAGTCCTCACTCTCTACATTTCAGATAAAAGTAATCATGTTCCCAATCTCTTGTTTCATGGGCCTAATGTTTTGGCTCCAAGTGATAGTCTTAACAAAGGATCATAAAACGTGGGCATTTTCCATCTTGTGAGAGAGAGAAAGTCTGGATTGTGTCAGCCATAAAAGGTGTCAAAATTCCCCCCTTTCACCACTCCAATCCTTGACAGAGATGGGGCCATAATTCTGTCTAACCTCAAGTCATGACAGTCCCCCTTTGGTGGGTTCAATCTTGGCAGGATTGTTGCATGTTGCAACCCACCATTAGAATGACTACAGGATGTCCTGGTTTTAACCTGATAGGATTTCTGCAGGCTGCCTACCCTCCTGGCGAAGGGTTTGCTAGAACAAAGATAGTGGACGTCTTTGGTTAGAGTACACGTGAACAGATTAGGGGTGATAAGCTACGACTGCAATTTTCACATGGGTGTTGTCGTGCCAAAATGTCACGTTTAAAACTGTTTTCAATCTATAGGCATTTTCCAGTTCAACAACCGGCAGCGTCAGTAAAAATCCCACTTCGTTACGATTTACATCAACGTGTATTGGGATCACCGACCCCAGACTATAGGCCAAATGTGACTGCAACGGCTTTATCGTCGCTGTGGTAGCTGAGGTCAGTATGTTGTGCACCATTGAAAGGGGCACTAGATATGAGGGGATTCTATTCATGGCCAAATGGTCCATAGAAGAGCTAACCTCACGGAGAGAATCTTCCAGCAACAATCAAACAATTGGACATGGGCGTAGTCATGGTTCATGACCTCTACTAGCTTTCCTACCGACAGGAGGGTTTTGTTCAGGAGAGTAGCATGTGTGTTTACCACCAGAATAGTGTCCTGAAGAGACCTTCCCTCATGCTGCAACCTGAGAGTCTGTGATTTCATCTGTTGCTGGATAAGGGGTATCTCTTCAGTAATCTCCCTAACATTTCTTTTGACTGTGGCTAGACTGACTGCATTGACGGAAATGGTACCTAGAGGAAATAGTGACCCTACACTGCACCTACTGAGAGTAGGGCCCCAATGAGTTGTTTTTCCCGCCTAGGTTCTACTAGTTCTGAATTGGTGACTGAACTTTTTGAGTTGAGCAGTGTATATATAGCCAGGAGTGCTTAACTGCCTGAGTGGTCCAGTCAGCCCCGGCCCAACTCAGATGTGCCGCATGGGGAATGTGTTGGCGGTATATGTTCTCTGCATCAAGGCAGATGTACACCCTCTGCGTGTGTACTCTTCAGTTGGTTATAAAGTCCTGGATCCTCACAGAGAACGATTCCCGTAAGGGGTCCGCTTGTGAGCAGCTCTGCTGAAGTGGTTTTGACCAAGGTGTCAGGATCAGCCTACAGAAACACTTAATTAGAAATGTTTGATTATTTCAGTTGTTCCCTTTTTGTGAAATAAACGTTTTGACAAAACATTTAGCTGATCTTCCTATTTTGAACATCGCGACACAGGACAATATCAACATCTCTTGGAAGGGATCAGTTCAGGGTACTTAATAGTTTTCTTAGTACCTCTGATATGCTATCTATTCGGGCCTGGCTTGCGCCTCTTCTATTCCCATAGGGGGAGTGCACAACTTGATTTGGTTCCTGTGGACCCACTTGAATGTGGTGTTCTGTCGACCTTTGCTGATTCTGATTTGATAAGCCATAGGTGACAAGTTTACCAAAATCTTGAGTGGCCCTGTCCAGTGGGGCAGGAACGGTGTGGCGACGCCCGCGGGTTTGGTGTATATTTAGTACCGCACCTTATCCCCGACCTCGAACTCTTGGAGTGAAGCCTTTTTGTTGTAATGGGTCTTGTCGCCTTCTGTGCTTCTTTCCAACTTTCCTTGAGCGTATGTGAAGGTAGTCTGGAGGTGGGTTCGCAAGTCCGTCACGTATTGATGGGCCGTGTATGCGGTGGCTGCGGCGACATCTCCTGGATGGTACAGGAGATGCAGTGGAAGCGTCATCAACTCGAATGGTGTTATTCCCATAGACCGGTTGCGTGTGGCTCTGATCGCCATCAGTACCCGTGGGAGTTTGAGGTCCCAATCTTTGCTGTTGGCTGCCACATATTTCCTCAGGATTCTGACAATTGTCTGGTTGCTCTTAGGATGGTACACGATGTGGAGTTTAGCTTTGACTCCCAGAAGCCGACACAGTTCGGTCATTACCGCTGCTGAAAAGTGGGTTCCTCTATCGCTGTCCACGGTTTCTCCTGGCAGGAATCCTTAGGAAATATGTGTCAGCCAACCGCAAAGATTGGGACCTCAAACTCCCAATGGTACTGATGGCGATCAGAGCCACATGCAACCGGTCTACGAGAATAACACCAAAACGGCAAGTGGTATAAGAAGGTGAGTCTGGCATAGTTTGAGTCGGTGTAGTTTGAGTCGGTGCCAGTTCTGATAAGTCGTCTTTCACCGCCGTCTGCAGTGTGATAAGCACACCATCCACTTCTGCGAACTGGCTGGTCTTGTTGCCTAGCCGAAAGTGAAGTGCTTTGCATGGTTTGTCGTTCTGCCATACCAAGCCTACACCAGCTTGCAAGTGGTCCAGATGGTGGTAAGAACAGCCATCCTCAAATGCCATGGGCATGCCAAGACACATTTTCTTCTTGAAGTAGTGATGGTTCGAAGGCAACGGCGGACCTACGGCACACGGGGGTGGTGCGGAGTCTGTGTCATCGTCACCACAGCTTCGATGTGAGAGGCATCCCACACGAACGGGATGTCTTTCTGAAGAAGGCGTCAAAGGCTTTGACAAGTCTGCATAATGTTTGATGAACTGACGGGAGTAATTACATATTCCCAGGAAGCTAAGCACCTCATGAAGGTTTGTAGGCGTTTTGCTTGGATTCTGTTAGATTGTGGCAGGATGCCTTCAGCACCCACCAGAAGTCCAAGTAGTTTACCTCGGTTCTGTTCATGATAGACAACCTGCTTCCACCGTAATTTGCTTCCACCGTAATGTTTTTGTCAGCCATCTTTGCTTTACAAAGTCACCAGCTATGTGTCCCATAGCGTCAAATTCATCATTAGAACCACAATGCTTAAAGAGTGCTCTAACTCCCCATGCGGTGGTCTGGAGCAATGAAGCCGTGATGTTGGGTACCTCTAAATCCCGTGGCAAAAGCTCGCAACTTTCAAACGAGCAACCACTATGTCAATCTACTATCCCTCATAGTACAAAAGTCGACCTATTCTATTATGTGCAAGAAAAAAATATTACAAATATAGTCTGGGGCTGTTGTAGGATGCAATAGATCCCAAATTAATACAACCACTATCACAAACAAAAACAGATCAGAACGTTAAAATGTTGATAGACCATTAGGCTATTTCTTCACATTATAAGCGCAGCAATGCGCACATGGCAGTAGGCTATAAACGGGGATGTTCCATTAGCGGAAAACACCATTATCAAAAGTGACCGCAAATGCGATTTATGCATGTCATGCTTTTATTATAAAGGTGCATTTTTATGGTGAAAATTATCTTCCCCAAACTTCAAACACACACGCTGTTTATATATGCCAGTTAATGTCACATTCGGGTGTGTAGAGAGACCAAGGCGCAGCGTAGCGATAGTTCGACATCGTTTATTAAATGAATAACTAGACTTGATGTGAACTATACAAATTAACAAATGCAAGATATAACTGTAAATGAAACACACGTACTTACGACACGAGACAATCGACAATGAACCACGCCGTAGCAGTGGAACACACACATATAAGTAGGATCCCTAATTAGAGGTAATGCAATGCAGCTGCCTCTAATTAGGGATCCCACACACAACACCACACAGACGTAAAAAAGCTAGAACTGCCAGACTCTGATCATAGAAATATAGAGAAGCAAAGCTTCTCTATGACCAGAGCCTGACAGTACCCCCCCTCAAAGGCTTGGACTCCCGGCCGCAAGAAACCAAACACAAAACATGAGGGAAGGGTCAGGAAGGGAAAAACAGCAAACCATAACCATCGCAGGTGGCGGTTCCGGCCCCGGCGAAGTGGATATCTTCCTCCTCTTTTCTACTGGGCCCGGACTGGGCACCGGTGTGGCAGGCAACTCAGGCCATTTAAAGGGGTAACCCACCGGTCCTGGATATGACAATGGTGGGGCAAAAGACTCAGGCCTTGGAGCGGGGCAAATAACCGGGCCAGGACTGGGCACCGGTGTGGCAGGCGACTCCGGCCTTTTAAAGGAGTAAACGACCGGTCCTGGAAATGGTACCGGTGGGGGAAAGACTCAGGCCATGGAGCGGGGCAAATAACCGGGCCAGGACTGGGCACCGGTGTGGCAGGCGACTCCTGTCTTTCAAAGGGGTAAACAACCGGTCCTGAAAATGGCACCGGTGGGGGAAAAGACTCAGGCCATGGAGCGGGGCAAATAACCGGGCCAGGACTGGGCACCAGTGTGGCAGGCGACTCCCGCCTGTGGACCACCATGGGAGGCTCCGGGCTGTGGACCGCCACGGGAGGCTCCGGGCTGTGGACCGCCACGGGAGGCTCCGGGCTGTGGACCGCCACGGGAGGCTCCGGGCTGTGGACCGCCACGGGAGGCTCCGGGCTGTCGACCGCCACGGGAGGCTCCGGGCTGTGGACCGCCACGGGAGGCTCCGGGCTGTCGACCGCCACGGGAGGCTCCGGGCTGTCGACCGCCACGGGAGGCTCCGGGCTGTCGACCGCCACGGGAGGCTCCGGGCTGTCGACCGCCACGGGAGGCTCCGTGCGAGGAACAGGTACGGGACGTACCGGACTAGGGAGGGGCACCGGCAGTTGGGTGCGTGGAGCCGGCACTGGAGGCACCTGGCTGGACACATGCACTGGAGGTCGGGTGCGGGGAGCAGGCACAGGACGTACCGGACTGGAGAGGCGCACTGGAAGCCTGGTGCGTGGAGCCGGCACAGGTGGCACCGGACTAGTGACACGCACTTCAGGGCGAGTGCGGGGAGCCGGCACTGGGCTTACCGGACTGGAGAGACGCACAGGAAGCCTGGTGCGTGGAGCCGGCACATGTGGCACCGGACTAGTGACACGCACTTCAAGGCGAGTGTGGGGAGCCGGTACTGAGCTTACCGGACTGGAGAGACGCACTGGAAGCCTGGTGCGTGGAGCCGGCACATGTGGCACCGAACTGGTGACACGCATTTCAGAGCGAGTGCGGGGAGCAGGCACTGGACGTACCGGACTGGGCACTGGTGGAGCGGACTGCTCTGGCACTGGAGTGTAGCAGACGGCCGGACCCAGACTGGGCACCGGTGGAACGGACTGCTCTGGCACTGGAGTGTAGCAGACGGCCGGACCCAGACTGGGCACCGGTGGAACGGACTGCTCTGGTACTGGAGTGTAGCAGACAGCCGGACCCAGACTGGGTACCGGTGGAAAGGACTGCTGTGGCACTGGAGTTCTGACACGTGAAACCGGCGTAGGTTGCACCGGACTGGTGACGCGCATTTCAGAGCGCATACCGGAAGCCGGCATGGAACATACCGGAGTGGGGAGGCGCACTGGAGACTCGGCACGGGATGTGGGTATCGAATGACCCGGACTGGGAATGCACACCGTGGGCACCTTTTAGCTCCAGCTCCTTCCCACACTCCTCCCAATTTCGCCTACACAGCTCCATAATGCTATTATATACTCCCTACAGGTATTCCTCTTCCTCCTTCTCCACCGTATTCCACATGGAGAGTGGTACTGGCGCGTCCTCTTCGTAGCCAGACCACCCCCACCCCCATCGGTTGACTACGGGCTCCGTTACCTCTGTTTCCTCGATTACGCCGCTGTCCTCCTTAGCTCCCTCATTACGCTGCTTGGTCGGGTGGTGGTTCATTCTGTCACGTTCGGGTGTGTAGAGAGACTAAGGCGCAGCGTAGCGATAGTTCGACATCGTTTATTAAATGAATAACTAGACTTGATGTGAACTATACAAAATAACAAATGCAAGATATAACTGTAAATGTAACACACGTACTTATGACACGAGACAATCGACAATGAACCACAGCGTAGCAGTGGAACACACACATATAAGTAGGATCCCTAATTAGAGGTAATGCAATGCAGCTGCCTCTAATTAGGGATCCCACACACAACACCACACAGACGTAGAAAAGCTAGAACTGCCAGACTCTGATCATAGGAATATAGAGAAGCAAAGCTTCTCTATGACCAGAGCCTGACAGTTAGGCTCTGAACCCCTTGTAAAGCAAATTTATGTGCTTCATTTTAAGAAGTTATTTGGCCACTTTAGTTATTATACAAACCTTATCAAAACATATAGGCCCATGGGCTAGGCTACATGAGATGTGCTACTATGATTATAAAAAGTTGCCAAAAAAGGCTGTTGCTTATGCTGGGCATCATTCACAAGTGATAATATATACAGCGGGTGAAATAAGTATTGAACACGTCACCATTTTTCTCAGTAAATATATTGCCAAAGGTGCTATTGACATGACATTTTCACCAGATGTTGGTAACAACCCAAGTAATCCATACATACAAAGAAACCAAAACAAATAAGTTCAGAAATTAAGTTGTGTAATAATGTGAAATGACACAGGAAAAAGTATTGAACACATGAAGAAAGGGACGTGCAAAAAGGCATGGAAAGCCAAGACAACAGCTGAAAACTATCAGTAATTAAAAAGCAATCCAGCCCCCTATCAGTGCAAATTAATATCAGCTGGTTCAGTCCCAACTGATGGCCTACAAAAAGGTCTCATTGCCAAGGTGTCACACAAGACACATCTCATGATGGGTAAAAGCAAAGAGCTGTCTCAAGACCTTCGCAACCTAATTGTTGCAAAACATAATGATGGCATTGGTTATAGGCGCATTTCTAAGCTTCTGAATGTTCCAGTGAGCACTGTTGGGGCCATAATACAGAAGTGGAAAGACAATCATTTCAACATAAATTTGCCTCGACCAGGTGCTCCTCGCAAGATTTCTGACAGAGGAGTGAAAAGAATAATCAGAAGAGTTGTCCAAGAGCCAAGGACCACTTGTGGAGAGGTCTCAAAGAAAACAGTAAGTAATGCACTCCACCGCCATGGCCTGTATGCACGCTCACCACGCAAGACTCCATTGCTGAAAGAAAAGCATGTTGAAGCTTGTTTAATGTTTGCTGCACCACATTTGGAAAAGCCAGTGAAATACTGGGAGAATATAGTGTAGTGTAATACACACCATGTTTGGAGGAGAAATGGCACTGCACATCACCCTAAAAACACCATACCAACAGTGAAGTTTGGAGGTGGGAACATCATTGTGTGGGGCTGCTTTTCAGCAAATGGTACTGGCAAACTTCACATAATTGAAGGAAGGATGAATGTGCAAATTTACAGAGACATTCTTAACAGAAATCTGCTGCCATCTACCAGGATGATGAAGATGAAACGAGGGTGGACATTTCAGCAAGACAATGATCCCAAACACACAGCCAAGGAAACTCTCAATTGGTTTCAAAGAAAGAAAATAAAGCTGCTAGAATGGCCCAGCCAATCACCTGACTTAAATCCCATTGAAAATCTATGGAAAGAACTGAAGATCAAGATTCATAGAAGAGGCCCACAGAACCTTCAAGATTTGAAGACTGTTTGTGTGGAAGAATGGGCCAAAATCACACCAGAGCAATGCATGCGACTAGTTTCTCCATACAGGAGGCATCTTGAAGCTGTCATACTTTTTCCCTGTGTCATTTCACATTATTACACAACTTAATTTCTGAACTTATTTGTTTTGGTTTCTTTGTATGTATGGATTACTTGGGTTGTTACCAACATCCGGTGAAAAGTTCATGTCAATAGCACCTTTGTAAATATATTTTCTGAGAAAAATGGTGACGTGTTCAATACTTATTTCACCCGCTGTAAGTGATAGATTAAATTTGTTTTGATTTAGAATGGACCATTATTATGCACCTGTATCGAAACAGGGGCAGCAGGAAAAATACATGTCATCTTTGCACTTAAATAGCGAATGGAGGACACTTTTCCCGTGAACAGCAATGTGTTTAATATTAGGAAAGTTGAGAAATAAATATAGTAGGCCTAGCCCATAGAAAGCTGATGGGATCCTCTTTTTAATAGAGGCCATCACTCTGTTTTGTCACGCAATTGCATAGCCTATAGAAATGTTGCGCAACATGAGCTCATGGGCCCTCATGAAGTGTTTGATTACGTTTTTGATTACATTTGCATTGATGTCAGAGGGATTAGAGGGACCATAAAGTGCTGAGAACCAGGCAGTTAGCAAGTTTGGTAGGCTACTAATAACAATGAGCAGCATCAGAGCTTGGAGAAGCCTAATTACCGTTACTAAAAGGAATTTGACTGCCTTCAAGAATCGTGATCACCGGTGTGGTAATACACTGCAACAGCCCTAGGTATTACTCATTTATTGCCACCAGGGCCCGCCGGTGTAACTGCTTACTGACTGTACACTGTAACGTTACTGCATGATTGTAGTGGTTTAACTAACGCATTAGTTCTATTAGCTATGCTGACTATGATGTTAGCTTAGCTAATATGGTGACAACGATGTAGGCTGTGTGTAGCGGTTTGGCTTGGAAATGTTTTTTCACCTGAGGTATTGATGTGTTGTGCATTAAAGTCCACAAGTGTAGGGGAGAGGATGAGAGCGCATAAATGCAAGAAGGAATACAACGTGGCTGCTATGAAAGTGAACTGTGTTTACGTGTGATCAGGGGTGTATTCATTCCGTCGATTCTGTTGAAAAACGTTTCGCAAACCGAACAAAACGAGGATAATCATACCTGAATTTGTCCAATAGAAACTCTCATTTGTAACTGTTGGACTAATGATTACACCATATATCAGCTAGATGCAGGCAAGAGTGTGCAAGGTGGTATTGAATGTCACTGTCTGTGACCTCAAATTTGTGTCTCAACGTGTGCACCTGCGTTGTAAACTTTCATTCATAGTCTAGGTTGTAGCAATGTCATTATGAGTATAGGGAAAATTAAGTATCATGTAGTAGCCTAAACCTATCGCTGTTACATTGAACTGGGTGAAAAAATCGTCCTCCCTCATCTTAGACGGCACTGACCGCCACTGATATAATGTCATGTAATATTTTAAATTGTATATAACTGCCTTAATATTGATGGACCCCAGAAAGAGTGGGGATCCTTAATAAATACAAATACAAACTACATCAGCTAAATTGGTGGGTGAAGGAGTTATATTTTCAGACTGAGTCCTCCCCTTTTGGTGAAGGTACAAGACTTTGTCATGATCGGGTGCAGAGACAGACCAAGACGCAGCGCAGGGATAGTAGTTCGACATTTTTTATTCGTTATACTATGTATATCTCCAATACTATATATATTGAAACTCAACAAAAATGACGAACTAAACAACACCGAAACAAACACTACAGACAAAACGTCACGTTCACAGAAAACAAACCACGAACGACTGAATGAATGAATGAAACCGGACGTAACAAACGCACACTTACTTGCACCGTGACTGCGACATATAACGATAACGACCCACACCAGAGTGAAGGACAGACTCAACATATATAGGATCCCTAATTAGAGACAATGCGGTGCAGCTGCCTCTAATTAGGGATCCAACCCAAACCCCACACAGAAACAGAAAAGAACGACACTGTCAGACTCTGACCATAGCTACATAGAGAAGCAAATAGGCTTCTCTATGGCCAGAGCCTGACAGACTTAGATTACGACTCTGTATAGCTAGATCTATTGCATCCTTCACATCCAACAGTTTAACCATTCCCCCATCTTAAGAATCAAAATAAAATGTTATTGGTCACATAAACATGGTTAGCAGATGTTATTGCGGGTGTAGCGAAATGCTTGTGCTTCTAGCTCTGACAGTGCAGTAAGATCTAACAGTTTCACAACATATACCCAAATACACATAAATCTAAGTAAGGAATGGATTGAGAATATATACATACAGTGGGGTGAACAAGTATTTGATACACTGCCGATTTTGCAGGTTTTCCCACTTACAAAGCATGTAGAAGTCTGTAATTTTTATCATAGGTACTCTTCAACTGTGAGTGACAGAATCTAAAACAGAATGCCAGAAAATCACATTGTATGATTTTTAAGTAATTAATTAGCATTTTATTGCATGACATAAGTATTTGATACATCAGAAAAGCAGAACTTAATATTTGGTACAGAAACCTTTGTTTGCAATTACAGAGATCATATGTTTCCTGTAGTTCTTGACCAGGTTTTCACACACTGTAGCAGGGATTTTGGCCCACTCCTCCATGCAGATCCTTCAGGTTTCGGGGCTGTCGCTGGGCAATACGGACATTCAGCTCCCTCCAAAGATTTTCTATTGGGTTCAGGTCTGGAGACTGGCTAGGCCACTCCAGGACCTTGAGATGCTTCTTACGGAGCCACTCCTTAGTTGCCCTGGCTGTGTGTTTCGGGTCGTTGTCATGCTGGAAGACCCAGCCACGACCCATCTTCAATGCTCTTACTGAGGGATGGAGGTTGTTGGCCAAGATCTCGCGATACATGGCCCCATCCATCCTCCCCTCAATACGGTGCAGTCATCCTGTCCCCTTTGCAGAACAGCATCCCCAAAGAATGATGTTTCCTCCTCCATGCTTCATGGTTGGGATGGTGTTCTTGGGGTTGTACTCATCCTTCTTCTTCCTCCAAACACGGCGAGTGGAGTTTAGACCAAAAAGCTCTATTTTTGTCTCATCAGACCACATGACCTTCTCCCATTCCTCCTCTGGATCATCCAGATGGTCATTGGCAAACTTCAGACGGGCCTGGACATGCACTGGCTTGAGCAGGGGGACCTTGCGTGCGCTGCAGGATTTTAATCCATGACGGCGTAGTGTGTTACTAATGGTTTTCTTTGAGACTGTGTCCCAGCTCTCTTCAGGTCATTGTCCAGGTCCTGCCGTGTAGTTCTGGGCTGATCCCTCACCTTCCTCATGATCATTGATGCCCCACGAGGTGAGATCTTGCATGGTGCCCCAGACCGAGGGAGATTGGCCGTCATCTTGAACTTCTTCCATTTTCTAATAATTGCCCCAACAGTTGTTGCCTTCTCACCAAGCTGCTTGCCTATTGTCCTGTAGCCCATCCCAGCCTTGTGCAGGTCTACAATTTTATCCCTGATGTCCTTACACAGCTCTCTGGTCTTGGCCATTGTGGAGAGGTTGGAGTCTGTTTGATTGAATGTGTTGACAGGTGTCTTTTATACAGGTAACGAGTTCAAACAGGTGCAGTTAATACAGGTAATGAGTGGAGAACAGGAGGGCTTCTTAAAAAAAAACTAACAGGTTTGTTTTAGATTCCATCTCTCACAGTTGAAGTGTACCTATGATAAAAATGACAGACCTCTACATGCTTTGTAAGTAGGAAAACCTGCAGAATTGGCAGTGTATCAATACTCCCCACTGTATTTGTCAGGGCGGCATTGGACTAAGATACAGTGGCATAGTAAGCTTTATAGTATGCAGTATACACATAAGAGATTGGTGATGCAGTATATGAACACGATTAAGTGACTAAGATACCGAAGAATACTATAGTGTACAGTTTAAACATATGATGAGTAGTGCAAGATACGGAAACATTATTAAAGTGACTAGTGTTTCATCCTCATGTGGCCGGTGATTTATAATTTATGTCTATAGGCAGCAGTCTCTGATGTGCTAGAGATGGTTGTTTAGCAATCAGTGGCGAAGTATAGAGTAGAATACAGTATATACATATGAGATGGGTGATGCAATATGTACACACAATTTGAGTCACTAAGATACCGTAGAATAGTGTAGAGTGCAATTTATACATAGAGATGAGTGATGCAGATACGGATACATTACTAAAGTGTCACGGATCCCTCCGGTACTGTTGCTCATTCCATGTACCAGTTTCGGAGGTATGGACTCTAGGAGGTATGCACTGAACTGTGTCATTAAGCACACCTTGTGCCCATTCCCCACTGATTAGTATTTGTATAATTGTGCCCTTTGTTTCACCATTGGGTTGTCGATTATTGTTCCAAGTCCGTTGGTCGTGTGAGTACCTGTGCTTTGTGCATGTATGATTATGGGTCTCGTCCTGTGTTGTATCATTGTGCACTTATGCTTTCGGGTCTCGTCCCGTGTATTTATTAGAGGTACTCCTCGCTCTTTTGTTTGTGTTTTGTATGCGGGGTTAATTTGGGTAGTAATAAAAAACCCTATTATGCATTCCTGCGCCTGTCTCCCGATCCTTTCATACAACGTGACAGAATAATCGACCATTAAGGAAGACAGCGTGAATGGTCCGTTAGACGCCGCCGCAACTTCGACAACTGGTCTGCTCGACACCGCTGCAACTTCAGCAGCTGCAACTGGCTAGTGTTCTATTCCTTAAAGTGGCCTGTGATTTCTAATCAGTGTCTATAGGCAGTCACCTCTGGATGTGTTAGTGGTGGCTGTTTAGCTGTCTGATGGCCTTGAGATAGAAGCTTTTTTTCAGTCTATTGGTCCCAGCTTTGATGCACCTGTACTGACCTCGCCTTCTGGTTGATAGCGGGGTGAGCTTTTGTCTTTGATCTTTTTGGCCTTCCTGTGGCAACGGGTGCTGTAGGTGTTGAGGAGGGCGGGAAGTTTGCCCCCAGTAATGCGTTGGGCAGACCACACCACCCTCTGGAGAGCTTTGCGGTTATGGGCGGTGCAGTTGCCGTACCAGGTGGTGATGCAGCCTGACAGGATGCTCTCAATTGTGCATTTGTAGAAGTTTGTGAGGGTTTTGGGTGATAAGCCAAATTTCTTTAGCCTCCGGAGGTTGAAGAGGCACTGTTGCGCCTTCTTCACCACACTGTCTGTGTGGGTGGACCATTCCAGTTTGTCAGTGATGTGTACGCTGAGGAACTTTAAGCTTTCCACCTTCTACATTGAGGTCCCATCGATGTGGATCGGGGGGGCGCTCCCTCTGCTGTTTCCTGAAGTCCACGATCGTCTCCTTAGTTTTGCTGAAGTTGAGTGAGAGGTGATTTTCCTGGCACTACGCTCCCAGAGCCCTCACCTCCTCCCTGTAGGCTGTCTCATCGTTGTTGGTAATCAGACCCAGGGCCTCGAGCTTGATGATGAGCTTGCAGGGTACTATGGTGTTGAATGTTGAGCTATAGTCAATAAACAGCATTCTTACATAGGTATGCCTCTTATCCAGATGGGATAGGGCAGTGTGTAATGTGGTGGCGATTGCATCATCTTATTTTATTTCACAATGTACACTATCTAAAACGGCCAAACTCCATTCACAACGGTATTAAGTTGGTAAGAGACAAACATTCAGTAAATACTAGGAATAGCGTGCCCACCATCTGTGTTAAAAAGGTAAAAGAACATTTAGATTTAGAGCAATAAAGACATTTAATAATTTATCTGAACAAACCAGACGTTTTTCAATATATAAATTCAAACAATACTTAGAACCATTTCAATTTAATAAATAGGAAGGTTGTGCAGGACTATGGTAGATGAAGGAATCAATCTATTAAGAGTATTGTCTGGTCAATATGTCAGTGTTTTATGTTTGTTTGTAACAGTATGTTATATGCGAAAATGCGATTGTATTTGAATGTTTAAGGACTCTTGGAAGATTAGTCCAAATGAGGACTAAAAGAGATCCTAATAAAATAAAATCTAAATCATCTGTGGATCTATTGGGACGGTAAGAAAATTTAAGGGGATATAGGGTGGCAGGTAAGGTGGAGGTCATATGATCCTTGACTAGTCTCTCAAAGCACTTCATGATGACAGAAGTGAGTGCTATGAGGCGATTAAAGCGAGGTCTTACTGTACATGAAATCATGGATATGCTGAAAACAACCCACTTCGTCACCCTACTGCAGCTCTGACTGGTCTTTGTCTCTTACCGGTCTTAGCGATCTACTAGAGTTCATCCACTGTCAGCGTGTGCAGGCTCGTCCTGATGTTCCACACCAGGCACTTCCTCGCATCTTCGGACATGGCCTCTCATTATCCCTCATGCAGGTCACACAGTCCCGGATGTCCGAATCACTGGATGAGCGTCCTCCAACAGGTGGAGCCGATCCCGGACGAGCCCCCAATAATCTGTAACAGGCCCCGTGCATGAGATCCCACTACAGATAATAAAGTCCTGTTTTACATAGGGAGAAAGAAGACACAAGATAAGTTTGTTTTTCAGTCAGGCAGTTTCTTCCTTTTCTTTTTAAATGAAGTAATATGTTACATTTCCAATAATGCATTTTTGTTAAAAAAAAAAAACAGTTTCAATCCATAGTAAAATTTTATTTCATAAAACTACAAACATAGATCAGTATGTCCACAATATAAAATAAAATATAAAAATACATTCAATCTTTCAATTAGTATCCCTTTCACATACAGTACCAGTCAAAAGTTAGGTTTTCTTTATTTTTCCTATTTTCTACATTGTAGAATAATAGTAAAGTCATCAGCACTATGAAATAACACATATGGAATCAAGTAGGGACCAAAAAAAGTGTTAAAAAAATCCTAAATATATTTTAGATTCTTCAAAGTAGCCACCTTTTGCCTTGATGACAGCTTTTCACACTTTTGGCATTCTCTCAACCAGATTGTGGGGCGGCAGGTAGCCCAGCGGTTAGAGTGTTGGGCCCGTAACCGAAAGGTTGCTGGATCGAATCCCTGAGCTGACAAGGTAAAAATCTGTTGTTCTGCCCCTGAACAAGGCAGTTAACCCACTGTTCCTAGGCCGTCATTGAAAATAAGAATTTGTTCTTAACTGACTTGCCTAGTAAAATAAAGGTATAAAAGAAAAAATTCAATTGGAATGCTTTTTCAAAAGTCTTGAAGGACTTCCCACATAAGTGGGTGGCAGGTAGCCTAGTGGTTAGAGCGTTGGGCCAGTAACCATATGCTGAGCACTTGTTGGCTGCTTTTCCTTCACTCTGCGGTCCAACTCTCCCCAAACCATCTCAGTTGGGTTGAGTGATTGGTGATTGTGGAGGCCAGGTCATCTGATGCAGCACTCCATCACTCTCCTTATTTGTCAAATAGCCCTTACACAGCCTGGAGGTGTGTTGGGTCATTGTCCTGTTGAAAAACAAATGATAGTCCCACTAAGCGCAAACCAGATGGGATGGCATATTGCTGCAGAATGCTGTGCTAGCCATGCTGGTCAAGTGTGCCTTGAATTCTAAATAAATCACTGAGTGTCACCAGCAAAGGAACCCACACCATCCACCTTCTCCACCATGCTTCACGGTGGGAATCACACATGCTGAGATCATCAGTTCACCTACTCTGCGTCTCACAAAGACACGTCGGTTGCAACCAAAAATCTCACATTTTTACTTAACAGACTAAAGGAAAGATTTCCACCTGTCTAATGTCCATTGCACGTATTTCTTGGCCCAAGCAAGTCTCTTCTTCTTATTGGTGTCCTTTAGCAGTGGTTTCATTGCAGCAATTATACCATGAAAGCCTGATTCATGCAGTCTCCTCTGAACAGTTGATATTGAGATGTGTCTGCTATTTGAACTCTGAAGCATTTATTTGGGCTGCAATTTCTGAGGCTGGTAACTCTAATGAACTTATCCTCTGCAGCAAAGGTAACTCTGGGTCTTCCTTTCCTGTGGCGGTCCTCATGACAGCCAGTTTCATCATGGCACTTGATGGTTTTTGTGACTGCACTTGAAGAAACTTGACATTTTATGTATTCACTGACCTTCATGTCTTAAAGTAATGATGGACTGTCATTTCTCTTTGCTTATTTGAGCTGTACTTGCCGTAATATGGACTTGGTCTTTTACCAAACAGGGCTTTCGTCTGTATACCAACCCTACCTTGTCACAACACAACTGATTGGCTCAAACACATTAAGAAGGAAATAAATTCCACAAATTAACTTTTAAGAAGGCACACCTGTTCATTGACTGGTTTTGTTAAACGAGTTAAATAAAAAGTAATGTCGCTCCACAAACGCTCCGTTTACCGTCCCTTACTACAGCTACGTGACACTGTTCCCATTTCCCCTGATTCCACATTCCCACACGCTCCCATTTCACATGACTGCACTCTCTATTTATGTTCCCAGCCCCAGTGTGAGTGTGTGGATTATTGTAATTGTACTCATGTTGAGTGTGCCGATTTAAACTTCGTTTTGCTTTTCATTTTCGTTTTCAATCTCCTTCGTTTTTGTGCTCACTACCCTCGCATCCTAACAGAATAATCCACCATCCCGGAGATAGTTTTTTGTATATTTTTGTCTTTTTACCGTCTTTTCAGTTTTTTTTTGTTTAGTTCGCCCCCTTTTTTGCCTCAATCTCGCCATGAGCATGGGAGAGCACGATGGGGGTCCGGTCCTGGTGGCCGGCTGTCGGGGTTGGAGGACAGGTGCCGTGTCATGGAGGGACAGATGACAAATCTCATGGGAGCATTTGGAGAGCTCATGTCCTGCATGACACTGCGATCAGGGGAGAAGACCCAGACACAACCCAGAGGTGCGGTGGCGTCCTCTTCCTCTGAGCGTGGGGCACCTAGCAGCGCCCCGGTCTGTGAGATCCGGAAAGCCGCACCGGAGCGGTACAATGGTGATCCGGACAGTTGTCTTGGTTTCCTTCACCAGTGCAAGCTGTATTTTCGAGATCAGCCGATCTCTGACCGAGAGAAGATAACCATGATGATCACTCTGATTACCGGGCACGCTCTCGATTGGGTAACGGCATTGTGGGGGAGTGGAGCTGAGGGACTGAGGTTTTTCCCCAGTTCATGGCCCAGTTATGATCACCTCTGAAGTCCACCTCAGCTTGCTCCCTTCAGCAGGGAGGTGAGAGGACCGGCGATCGAGTTGAAGGACCGGATAAGGCATTGACAGTAGCCTTGACTGTAGTAGGCACGGGCCAATCGTGCACAGCCTCTATGCAGGATCCCTCAATCTCCACCCAGAAACATAGTAATCTGGAAACCTAAAAAGGAGACAGATGACTGGAAAAACACACACTTGCTCCAGTAGTCTTCCCAGCACCCTGCCAACCAGGGAGACATGCTGGGCATGCGTCATCTATGTCCCTGAAAACATAATTCACAAAGGCCTGGAAAACAGATGGAGCATTCATCAGGCCAAATGGCATTACAAGATACTCATAATGCCCTGATGTAGTGGAGAAGATGGTTTTCTACTCATCTCCCTCCCTAATACGCACCAGATTATATGCACTCCTGAGGTCTAGCTTGGTGAAGACGTGTGCCCCATGCAGCTGCTCAATGACCACCGAGATGAGAGGAAGTGGATAAGCATACCTAACAGTAGCCTGATTCAGAGCTCAGTAGTCAATGCATGGGTGCAGACCGCCGTCCTTCTTCTTCACAAAGAAAAACTTGAGGCAGGTGAAGTGCAGGGACGAATATGGCCCTGCTGTAGAGACTCAGCGATGTACTTACCCATGGCCTCAATCTCGGCGTATGAGAGGGGGTAGTTGTGGCTCCTCGGCAACAGCGCGCCCTTCCTCAACTCGATGGCGCAGTCATTGGACCGATGAGGAGGCAGCTGCTTCGCCTAGGTCTTGGAAAAGACGAGAGCTAGGTCCTGGAACTCCTCAGGAATGGAGACGTGGGCGGTACTGGCGGGGCGCAGGCGGTAGACACCTCTTCTGGCAGCCCTGCGACCAGTCCCTAATCTCCACAGCCGTCCAGGAAATGCCGGGTTATGGAGCCCTAGCCAGGGAAGACCTAATACAATGGGAAATGTAGTAGAGTCAATAACATAATGAAATAACCTCACCGTGTCTCCCGTCAACCACCATCAGCAAGGGAACCATGACCTCCTCAATCCGACCGGACCCCAGTAGCCGGTTGTCAAAGGTGGCGATAATAGGGTCAACGGCAGACCTAGCTGGCGTACGATGGACCTGTCAATGAAATTCCCAGCCGCCCGGAGTCAACTAGAGCTCGCAGATCCAGGGAACTCGAAGGCTGGGAACTTCACCGACACTAACAAATGAGCTATGACAGCACATGATACTGGGGAGACTAGGCAAACCCGACTGGTTGCAGGACTGCGTGGATTGTCACCCCTTCCCTGGTGAGTCTGGCGGAGATGGCAGTAGGAGGGATAGTGCCCCCGCTTCCGGCGCGTCCGCCTGCTCGACCATCGCTTGCCTCTGGGACCTGAGCGGATCCCAGCTCCATCGGCTCTATAGCCATCTGCTTCACCAGAGAAAAACTTGGCCTAGTGGCAACCCGTCCACGGGACTGCAACAGGCCGTCCAGACTAATGTCAATCCGCATGAGCTGATCTAGAGACGTGGCGTTGTCTCTGCACGCCAACTCAGTCTGAACATCTTGCCGCAGTCCCGTTAGGAGTATGCTATGGAGGGATGTTTCGTTCCATCCGCAGGCGGCAGCTACCGTCCTGAACTCCGCAGCGTATTCGGCAACGGACCGCTGGCCCTGGCACAGCTGTTGGATCTGCTCACCTGGGTCCTGTCCGTCGGGGGGGGTGGTCAAAGACCGACCGTATCTGGGAGATGAATGCGTCGTAGTGTCGAACCATGGCCTCATCTCGCTCCCAGACAGCGGTCACCCACTCACGCACCCGACCAGTAAGGCACAAGTAGAGCACCATGTTTTTCTCCTGATCCAATGCGTTCCGGCTCTGGAGGGACAGGTAGATGTCCATCTGGCGAAAGAAGCCAGCACTGTCTCTCGCCGATCCTCCATTCTTCTCCGGCATGGCGACTGTGACGTGGCTCCTCTCTCCAGATGGCACTGCTGGTGATCCCAACCCTCAAGGCTCCTGACGGAGAAGAACCAGCGATAGGGGCAAGAGGCTCAGTCTGACGGTGGTGGCTAATAGGTCGGCGAATGGGAGTGAAGTACTTGAGATTCCCTGAAGGGAGGCTTGACCACGGAAGGCTCTGTGACATTTAACACTGTTTTGGTTATTAAATGATTCCATATGTGTTAATTCATAGTTTTAATGTCTTAACTATTACTCTATATTGAAAATACTACAAATAAAGAATAACCCTGCAATGAGTACACTACATAGAAACTAGTAATTACTTACTAGGCTGTTCTGTTACATACTGTATAACAGTTGAAAGTTATTGTCGAAATATCTACAATTTCTAATTTGAAACTGTTTCATTACAAATAAATCAAATAATGAGAACCCATGAGTGAGCATGCCTGTTCTATAACCAAAATGTAATGCTAACCCTGAACAGTACTTTTTCATAGCCTAGCAATGAAACTTACACATTTTCTACCAGCTTTTAAATCCCAAACACTGTAGTATACAATTTGAGTAACACTTAGGAAGTCAATGCAAGATATATGGAGAGAAAATATAACTTAATAGGAGCAGTATATTATTTAGATGAAAAGCCTAATTTACCGTAGCATATTTGACCATTCACATTCACTAGACACCAGACCATTAGATTCAAATGGAGTAAACGCTAACATAGCTCCACTCGGTCAAAAACGCATTTATACCAACAATTTTGACAAAGTGTGACATTTATCTCTGTAGGACCGTTCAAGTAATTATATGTTGTGCAATAGTTAGATATTACTTGTTAGATATTACTGCACTGTCGTAGCTAGAAACACAAGCATTTCAATAAAATTATTTGTTTTGATATTGATTATGTTTTTCATGTCCAAACGCTACTCTTGTTTTGTATTGTTCCATGTATTATCAGACCCACCACCTGCACCTGCTTCTCGAGTCCCATTGTCAATTTTACAGAATATTGCCTCAACAAATGGAATCAGCAGTGAATAAGGACATCTCCCAGACGGTCGACAACAGGGATACCTTCTTTGTCAACAAATCAAATAAAAACTGCCTGAGAAACTCATTCACTGTATCAGTATATTCGTCAATATTATTCTCAGAAGCTACCTTGAACATATCCCAGTCCGCGTGATAAAAATAATCTTGAAGCGTGGATTCCGATTGGTCAGACCAATTGAATAGTACTTAGCCCGGGTACTTCCTGTTTGTGTTTCTGCCTATAGGAAGGGAGGATTAAAATGGAGTGGTGGTCAGATTTGCCCGAAAGGAGGCCGGGGAAGGGCCTTATAGGCATCCCGGAAGTTGGGGTTGTAATGGTTGAGTGTTTTAGCAGCGCGAGTACTACATTCTATGTTTTGATAGAACTTTGGCAGCCTTTTCCTCAAATTTGCTTTCTTAAAATCCCCAGCTACAATAAATGCAGCCTCAGGATATGCAGTTTCCAGTTTGCATAAAGTCCAGTGAAGTTATTTGAGTGTCGTTGTGGTATCGGCTTGAGGGGGGATATACACGGCCGTGACTATAACCAAAGGAAATGATCTTGGAAGATAATACGGTCGGCATTTGATTGAGGTATTCTAGGTTGGGTGAACAAAAGGACAGTATGTTATCCCAATTACACCATGAGTTGTTAATCATGAAACATACACCTTTGCCTTCTGCTTCCTGGAGAGATATTTATTGAACTGAACTGAGATCCCAACTGGCTGGACTGACTCAGACAGTTTATCCCGATAGAGCAATGTTTCCGTGAAACAGAGTATGTTACAATCCCTGAAGTCTCTCTGGAAAGCTTGTCAACTTTATTATCCAGAGACTGAACATTAGCGAGTAATATACACTCCTCCGCCAGCGTTGTTTTGGGTCGGCCTCTGGAATCAGTTAAATTGCCCCGGGGGGTGCGAACAAAGGATCCGCTTCGGGAAAGTCGTATTCCTGGTCGTAATGCTGAAGAGTTATGCTCAATAGTTCATCCTGGCTATATGTAATAACACAAAAAAAATTCTGGGCTAATTATGTAAGAAATAATACCTAAAAAACTAAACACTGCAAAGTTTCCTAAGAGCTAGGAGCAAGGCAGCCCTCACATTCGGCTCCATTTTTAGAAAACACCACAACCCGCTGGCGCAATGTCTCAAACATACCTTCTATTACCAGTCCATTCAGCAGTCTGCGAAGGTTAGCGATGCCCGTTTGTCCCTCCCTGACAAATATGATGCCGTGGCTTCCTACTCCAGTGATTCCTCTATTTTGCACACCAGATGGGAGCCTCCACCACCGCCACGGTTATTTCTCCCCTGACAGGGCGGGCGTTGGAGTGGGCTACGGCCATCTGGGAGAGAGGAGAGGAGAGGAGCTGGCTTCGTATAAGGGGTTCATGGCTTTGTTCAGAGGTACGTATCTTCGATCATCCACTGGAGGGCAGAGGGGGGTGAGCACCTACCCCAACTACACCAGGGTGACCAGACCGCTGCCGAGTATGCACTCACCTTCCGGACAGTAGCAGCATCCAGCAGATGGAATGAGCCGGCGCGCCGTACACTATTCAGAAGAGGTCCAGACGGAATTGGCATGCCGAGATGACATCCTCTCCTTGGACGCACTCATTACGATGGCCATCCGTCTGTATAACCTACTTCAGGTGCGTCGGTACCACCATCGTCTCTCTCCCTCCTTCCGTGACCAGTCTGTATCAGAGCCTGAACCCATGGAGGTAGGGGTCACTAGCCTCCCAGTGGCTGAGTGACACAGTTGGGACTCTGAAGTGGGGCCACCCACTTCAGAAGTGTACTTCCCACCTCTGGGTCCACGAGAGCAGAGGGATGGTCACGTGATCTTCCACCTTCTGGGATCTTCCACCTTCTGGGATCTTCATCACTTTTCGCGACACCCTTTTTGGTGTCGATCTCACTAGCTGGCTGTCCCTCATGTACTGTTTCTACAGGGCTAGTGGATTCTGATGCCACGGGGAGCTTTATGGACCAGACCCTTGCCTTCTCTCGGAATGTCACCTGATAACTGCTCTCCTCTCCGTTTCTGGTTCAAGCCCTTGATAATCGATCACTAGGATCTGGGACCATCACACACATCACCACACCACTCACCCTCACCGTGGAGTCCATCCATCAAGAAAACAATTCATAACAATCCCTTCTTCATCATTAGTGCACCAGATCACAAGATCATCCTTGGTCTCCCATGGCTCCAAAGCCATAACCTCACCATCTCATGGTCCAGGAGTCATAGACTGGGCACCCGAATGCCAGAGGACCTGCTTTCCCATTCCCTGTGGTTCCACGTCGGTTGAGAGTTATGTGGTTGCCCTTCAGCCCAACATCCCGGAGGTATACCAGGACCTGCAAGAGTTTTTCTCCAAAACCTGTGCCACCTGTCTCCCTCCTCATCGGCCCTGGGACTGTGCATCGACCTGCTTGCAGGTTCTGCACCACTGCGCAAACACATCTACCCTCTCTCTGTGGCTGAAAACAAGTCAGTTGACGAGTACATCCATGAGGCGCTCCAACAAGGTTTCATCCGCACGTCCACATCCCCTGCGTCTGCAGGCTTCTTCTTTGTGGCGAAGAAGGTTGGAGGTTTATTTCTGTGTATTGATTACAGAGGACTGAATGACATCACAACCAAGTACCGTTACCCTCTCCCGTTGGTGCCGGCAGCTATTTAACAACTCTGCAGGGTTCTTTACCACCTTGGAACTGCGGAGTGCAAACAATCTCATCCTCATCCGGGAGGGGGATGAATGGAAGACAGCTTTCAGCACGATGTCTGGTCACTACGAGTACTGTGACCAGACATCGTGATGCCTTCTGGCTCCGTCAGTGTTCCAAGCATTTGTCAACAAAGTGTTCTGGTACATGCTCTGACGCCAGGTGGTCATGTATATCGACGAAACCCTGGTCTACTCGGCTACCTTGGAGGATCACATCGCTCACGTCCGAGTAGTCCTGGAACACCTCCTGGCCAACCAACTATATGTCAAGGCAGAGAAGTGCCCATTTCTTCAGGAAGCTGTCTTCATTCTAGGCTACCAGATCAGCACGCAAGGAGTGATGATGGGCGTTAAGAAGGTAGATGCAGTCAGGTTATGGCCAGTCCCAACCACCATAAAGGGGTTACAATGGTTTTTGTGGTTTGCCAACTTCTACTGCCGTTTCATCAAGAACTTTAGCTCTATCGCTTCTCCTCTCTCCTCAAGGGGGGTGTGAAGCCCGGCAGCCGACAATGCCTATTTAAGGGAAATTTTTACCTCCACCACATTGCTCAAACACCCAGAACCTACCCTACCCTTTATGGTGGACACTTCAGAGGTGGGAGTGTGGGCTGTCCTGTCCCAACAACAAGGTCATCCTCAAAAATAATATCCATGTGTGTGTATTACTCTAAGAAACTGTCCTGCATAGAGGAATTATGACGTCAGCGATTGAGAGCTGGCATTAGACCATGAGAACCTGGAGTACATACAGACAGTGAAGCGGCCGAATCAAGCAAGCTGGGCCCTTATTTTTACTAGATTTGATTTCACGTCCAGGTTCAAAGAACACCAAAGCTGATGGCCTTTCCCGTCTCTACAATTTGGGAGGGTCCTGCCCTGAATGCACGCATAATTCCTCCCTCTTGAGTCGTAGCCCCTGTGGTTTGGGACGTAGATGTGGACATTCACCAGACTCTGAAGGGGGAACCCGCACCCACTACCTGTCCTCCTGAGCGCATCTACGTTCCCACAGGATAAGGCTGCTGTCCTCGGAACACACAGCTGTCGTCGCTGGACATCCAGGTTTCAACCACACTATTTAATCAACCTCCGAAAAGTACTGGTGGCCCACCTTGGCGCAGGACGTCATTCGCTACGTCAACTCCGTTTCCGTATGTGCCCAAACTAAATCTCCCCGGCAAGCTCCAGCAGGGAAACTCAATCCTCTTCCCGTGCCTCAGCGTCCCTGGTGTCATCTATGCATTGAATTTGTCACTGATCTCCCCTCCTCTGACGGTTTCACCACCATTTTGGTAGTTGTGGATATATTCTGTAGTTTTATCCTTCTCTCTGCTCCCTACCGTTCTCCAGGTCGCTGAGACACTGTTCCAGCAGGTCTTCCGACATTATGGCCTTCCGGAGGATATCTTCTCCAACCGTGGCCCCCAATTCACATCACGGTATGGAGAGCCTTCATGGAGAAGCTCAGGGTACTGGCCTCAGTCTAACGGGCAAGTGGAGAGGATGAACCAGGAGCTGGGGAGGTTCCCGAGGAGCCAATAACAGGACCTGCAGGGGGAGTGGGCCCGATTCCTTCCCTGGGCGGAGTATGCCCACCGGGCTGACTCTCTTCCAGTGTGTTCTGGGTTATCAGCCGGCCCTGGCTCCGTGGACCCCGGCCCAGACCGAAGCTCCTGCGGTGGACGACTGGTTCAGGCATGCAGAAGAAGTTTGGAACGATGCCCATGTGAGGCTCCAGCGTGCCGTCCACCGTCAGAAGGAGTAGGCGGATCGCCACCGAGGCTCCCATGTTCCATCCCGGTGATCACGTCTGGCTCTACACCAGGAGCCTCCCACTCTGCCTGCCCTGTGGGGCCGTTCAAGGTTCTCTGGAGAGTCAAAAGTGATGACGTATAGATTACAGCTCCCCACTGACTAACGTATCTCACCCTCCTTTCATGTCTCTCTTCAGGCCGGTGGTTCCTGGTCCCCTGGACGTCGAGGGAGGTCCCGCCTATGCCATCAGATCCCTCCTGGACTCCCGACATCGTGGGGGTCGACTCCAGTACCTGCTGGATCAGAAGGGGTACGGCCGAGAAGAGTGGTGTTGGGATCCGGTGGTAGATTATCTGGATCCCAACATCGTCTGTGATTTCCATCTTCGCTGTCCGGACCGGCCCGTTCCTCACCCTCGGGGCCGTCATCCTGCGGCTGGAGCCATGCGTTGGGGGGGGGGGGTACTGTCAGTCTACTTACCCTCTTCGGTGCTCGACGTTGACAGTTTACTAACCAACGGTTCTGGCAACCATCATCACGCGCACCTGCGCCTCAATGGAGGCACACCTGAACTTCATTACCACACTCATTACCTCCCCTATATCTGGCACTCGCAGTATTGATTGTGTTTCATGTCCAGACGCCACTTTTGTTTTGTATTGTTCCATTTTTTGTGTAATATTAAGCTCACCACCTGCACCAGCTTCTCAACTCCCAAAGGCATTGTTACATGTATGTAGTTCTGTCCTTGATCTGTTCCTGTTTATTGATGTTCTGTATATGTCATGTTTTTTTGTGGACCCCAGGAAGAGTAGCTGCTGCTTTAGCAACAGCTAATGGGGATCCTAATAAAATACCAAATACCTGCCTGGACTGAGTCCTTTCATTTTCAAAATTACAACCATGTTGGCTCCATGTGAGCATATGATTCAGTATATTAGAAAGTGTGTGTGAGTTGCAGTTCTAATTATTGGTTATTGATTCAGAGTAAAAAGGAGAAGATATTGTTTGTCAGTGATTGCCTTGTAAGAAACCTGTGGAAGATGATCTTGAACCAAGGATTTATTTCGACATAAAAATGTACACACCCTCTAAAGAGAGAATAACAATGATATGTTGTGACAGAAACCCAAAACAGAGCATTCGAAACAGCGTGGAAGTCAGATTATTTTAACAGTATGACAACATAGCCTGCAGAATGACCACAATTATATATTGTCAAGAGCACTGACTGAATGAGAATGAATAATGAATTAATTAAATTAATAAACATTTAAATGTGTTGTTGTTTGGCAGCTTGATTGGTTTGTTGAGAGTAGGCCCGTAAGCAGAGGCACAGTCTGTTTGAGCTGCTGATACACCATACTGTAGACAGAGGGCCTGAGGCTCCAGGGCCAGGATGTAGGGGCAACACACCACCGCTACCAACAGCCCCTCAGGCCACTGCACCGGAGGCCGCTGGCTTATGCCATTCTTCATGACAAACCGTGTGTTAGTCCATCTATAAAACAAATAGATATGTAAACTCTACCCACCATCCCGCCAATGGATTTGTATCAGTTATACAAACATGACCAATTATTTATTATAACATACTAGTGTGTAAATGTATAGGTAAAATATAGTGCTTGACTATAAAATCGGACAAAGTAGCTAACTATAAGGTGTCTGTGTCTGATGTTTGTCCACAGGCATTCTTTTGAAGGGTACAGAGCATGTGGTGAATATGAGTGTAATTAAATTCCCATTTAAAAGGAATTCCCTTTTTTTTTTCCTTCTGCGGTGCTCACAATTATATTCTGCCTGCTGAGGTTGTGAGGGAAGTGATCAATTGTGGTTCCTCTTCTCCTTTATCTCTTTCCTGTAACACAGCCAACAATTTCTAGAGGGGGCCGGTAGACTGGTTACATGCAGTGTGTGAAAAGATGAGCCTACAGTTTTCAGACAAAGATCTGTCAAAAGATGGATACCTGTCATTAAAATCAATACCTGCTAACTGACGAGGAAGGTTCTCTCTGAATGTAATCTGTCAGTAACCAGTTTGACAACTGCAATGTCAACACAGTGGAAGAAAACATTTTTTTCCACCACTACTGGGTCTTCCACAAAACATTGTAGGAGTTGATAAACTGATCAGACTTGTCAACCCCACCCATCTGTCTATTGTAGTCGTGGATTACAGAAGGCTAGCAGAACGCATTTAATTGCATTGTTTAAGTCACCACTCTCTCCTTGCTGTTGTTATGTTGGCCAGTTTTGTGCCTTGGTTGTGTTTATTGTGGGTCCTAGTGCTGGCTGGTTTCTAGTCTGTGCTTGGGTTCTGGCTTGCTGCCTATGACTGTGGTGATCCTAACTAACTGACTATCACACTGTGTGGATTGATTGACGTTTAGCTGATTCCTCGACAACCTATTTTATTTGCGTGGATTTTAACAGAATTGTTCCAAAAATGGCGTCTACCACCTTCAGAGACTACAGTGAATGTTTCATCCCATGTAGGAGCTGCACCTACTTTTCACAGTTGCGGGATATTGGTCGGCCAGATTTCCAATGTTGAAACCGCCAGCTTATTGAGGAATATGTCTGAGTTGGACGTTCACAGTAAGAAAATTTAGACATTGCAGTGTATCCTGGAATTAGACCCGCTCTCTAAGACCTTTTCCTTTTCTACTCCTCAGCCTGGTCGTCATACCACTGCCTCGCCACCATGTTGCCACTCTCTGAATAACTGACCAGGGCTGCCCTCCCTAGTGTCACCTCTACCCTCCCACCCTACCCCGACCTCCCATCCCGGCCACTTTTATAGATAACTTTGACACCTTCTGGAAACAGAAGATACTCTACAGGAATGACGAAGTCCTTGGAAATCATGTCCTCTAGTTGCACCATGATTGGCTCAGTGCTCTGTCAAGTCTTCAACATATTGCGCTATGGATCTATCTAAGGAAGGATGTGTCTCCTGCAAACTCCTGAGCCAAAAAGTGGCTGAGTTAGAAGGGAGGGTGTTCATCTTGTACCAGATAAAGGAGGATGAAAAACTAATTGATTCGATGGTTGCATTTTCCAACACGGATAACGATTCCACCGGTCCCTGGCTTGGAAACCCACATCCCAGCGAAGCAGTGAGATCTCCGGCCACATCGGAATTTCAGGAGGATCCCTGGCCTAGGTTGGGAGCAAGATCCAGGACCCACGTCTGTGCAGCTTTCTGAGCCGTGGATGGTTGTCCAAGGAACTAAGGGTCCGGGAAGGTGCTTACCTATCAAAACTGCGGCGGCGTTGAAATTGGGAAACAGGTTTCAGGGCCTGGAGGAGCTGTTTCTGGAAGTACTCAACCACCTAGAAGCCCTGCCTTTCTGGTTGTGGGCTCATCAATGATCCGAAATGTCTCGGTGCAAAACGTCGAGATTTTTTGTTTCCCTGGCGCTCGGATCCTAGACCTGGATCCCATTTTGCCGCAAATTATTAGCAATCATTGCACTGCCAAAGCTGTTATCGTACACGTTGGCTCAAACGACATCAGACTTCGCAAATCTGAGAAACTGAAAGAGGATTTTAAAAAGTTGATTGACACTATGCTTGATTCAGGTTAACAGTGCACCATCTCTGGTCCACTTCCATCGCCTCGTTATACTGACGTTGTTTTTAGTCGTATTCGGCCAGCTACATATATGGCTAAAGGGCTACTGCTGGACAAATGGAATCCCGTTTGTGGACAATTTTACAGCCTTTCTAGACCGGCCAAATCTTTTTCAACGAGATCGTTTGCACTTAAACAGGTATGGAGCCAACACTCTTTCATCAAACATTACTTTGACTCTAAACTTGTGTAGAGTCTGTTATACTTGACGCTATGATCAAATTAATTTTAGAAAAATCTCTTATATTCTTGTTCATGTTTCCAGAGGATTAGGTCAGACATTGACAAGATGTAATAATAGGCCCGGTAGGGTAGTTCAGAGTAACTTGACTACAGTTTCTTTGCAATATCCTGATTTTATGTTTAAGACTGTTGATGGAACACCTGTTTTTATTGATAATGCACACGTTTTTAAAAATCGCAAGGGGATTGGTTTCTTACACCTGAACATTAGAAGCCTTTTGCCCAAAATGTATTTTATAAAAGTGCAAATAGAACATACAAACCCAGATATTATTCTCCTATCTGAAACATGGCTATCTAAAAATATAACTGATGCTGATATTGCTCTTGATGGCTATAAGGTTTTCAGAGCAGATAGAAAGAGTAATGGAGGAGGAGTGGCAATTTACATCAGACACCATATTTCTGTCACTTTGTTAAAAAGTAGCTCTGCTCCAAAATAATTTGAACTTCTGGCTTTAAGGCTTACATTTGGAAATAATTGTAATATTAATGTGATTGGTGTATATCACCCTCCCTGTGCAAAAAAAGTAATAACTGATTTATTAGGCTCCTTTATGTCATCTGAAGTAGTCATACTTGGAGATTTTAATCTTGACTGGCTAGCACAGAGCTCAAATCATATGAAGGAATTGTGTGTGGGTCTCAATTTGACCCAGCTGATAACAAAGCCAACACGCCGAAACTTAAAAGAGATGACAAATGACAAATGCTCCTGATAAGTATTTGTCTTGTGGTATATTGCCGTTAGATATTAGTGACCATTGCCCTATTGTATGTGTGAGAGATGTTAGACAGCAGAAGTCTAATCCACGCACTATCACTAAAAGAAATCTCAGGAATTTTAGTGAACAACATCTTTTATTTGGCAGCCTGGACTGCATTTCGTGCATCTCCAATGCTGAGCAAGGGCTGGATCATTTTATTATGTTTTTTAACTCGATTGCAGATAGGCATGCTCCATATGTAAAAATAAGGGTCAAAAATAGATCAAATCCCTGGTTCACTCCAGATATCTCGGAGGCTTTGCGTAAAAGAAATAAGGCATGGGCTAAAGCTAGACAGTCAGTGTTAATCTCTGATTGGTAGACTTTTAAGCAGCTGAGAAACCTCTGATTACGTCTTATAAGAATGTCAAAAGCAGAATATTATGTGAACACACTTTCTGATTGTCATTGTTTCACGATGCTGAATGACGGGACGATAAGCAGAGCGTTGGTGGAGCGACATTCCTTTTTATTATATTTGTTTTACTCATAAACCGAAAAAACAAAGGAGAGGTAGCAACAGTGAACTGGCGTGAGACGCTAACCCAATGTACAACACACACAAGAATCCACACCCAGGTGGAAAACAGTGGAACATAAATAGAATCCCCAATTAGAGACAACTCAAGACAGCTGCCTCTAATTGGGGATCAAAATGAACTACAACATAAAAAAACACCCAGTCCACTGTCAAGTCCCAACCGTGGCCCTACAGCTCCCCCCTAGAGGGAGCCAGAGACCTGGCCACAGTCAGAACCTGACATGGGAATCCAGCTAAATTCTGGAAAATAGTTAAAACCCTGAAGAGCAGTTCCTTCTCCTCATTGCCAAAACAGATCATGTTAGACACAGGGCCAATCACTGAAAAAAGTGGAATTGCTGATGCTTTTAATCTCCATTTTATTGAGGCTGGCTCTTTATTTGAAAGAACCTTGAGTGCAAACCATTATGAAAGGGTAATTGTGTCTAGAAATGATCAAGAATTTCAGCAGAGCAGCTCTGGTGCTGATATTCAAGAATTTTCTTTAAATCCTTTTACCACAAATGAGATACTTGATGCTTTACTGGCTATTGATACAAAAAAAGCAGTTGGGGCTGATGGTCTTTGCCCAGCCCTGATGGTTAGTGCTGCACCACTGATTACTAAAGTGTTAACACATATTTTTAATTTAACATTAAAAACTGGTATCATCCCAAGCGTATGGAAAGCAGCCCATGTGCTGCCATTGCATAAGGGTGGTGACACAAACCTACTCGATAACTATCGCCCTATTTCTAAATTATCGTGCTTAGCTAAAATGTTAGAGTCTCTTATAGTGGCACAACTGCGTGCCTTCTTATCTGAACATTCAATTTTGAATCCTTATCAGTCCGGCTTTCGGCCTGGGCATAGTACCATCACAGCTTCTACTCTGGTTGTAAATGACATTGCTCAAACACTGGATGGGGGTTCATGTTGTGTGGCTATGTTTATTGACCTTTCGAAGGCATTTGATACAGTTGATCATTCCATCCTTTTGAAGAAATTGGCTTCGATTGGTCTTGCTAGGAATACTTGCTCATGGCTTGGGAACTATCTGAGTGATAGAACTCAGGCCATTGTAACTGATGGCATAAAGTCAAATTCTCTGGTTGTTCAAAAGGGGGTTCCTCAAGGGTTGTTTTTGGGACCTATGTTGTTCACTCTTTACATAAATGAAATCTGTACCAATGTAAGAAACTGTAAATATCATTTCTATGCTGACGACACAATACTTTATGCTACTGGCAAATCCCATGCTCAGGCTCTTGCTCATCTCCAGTCTGATTTTCTGTGTCTACAGAAATCCCTTTTAGATCTTAAGCTTGTGTTAAATACAAGTAAAACCAAATATATAATATTTTCCTCAAAGTGCAGAAAGCAACATGTGGATGATATTGAGATTTGTACCTTGGAAGGCTCTGGCATAGAACGTGTTCAATACTATAAATACCTTGGTATCTGGGTAGATTAACATCTCTCCTTCAAAGCACGTATTACAGATTTGATAAGAAATCTGAGAATTAAAATTGGTTTATTTTATAGAAACAAAGCCTGTTTGTCCTTTCAGCATAGACTTTAAGTTGTTGAAGCTACTTTTATGTCTGTGCTTGATTATGGTGACCTATTGTACAGCGGGTGAAATAAGTATTGAACACGTCACAATTTTCTCAGTAAATATATTAATTAATATTTTCTCAGTAAATTCACATTAATAATGTGAAATGACACAGGGAAAAAATATTGAACACACTTACTGATATTTATTTAACACTTTGTACAAAAGCCTTTGTTGGTAATGACAGCTTCAAGACACCTCCTGTATGGAGAAACTAGTCGCATGCATTGCTCTGGTGTGATTCTGGCCCATTCTTCCACACAAAGTGTTCAAATCTGGAAGGTTCCGTGGGGGATTTAAGTCAGGTGATTGGCTGGGCCATTCTAGCAGCTTTATTTTCTTTCTTTGAAACCAATTGAGAGTTTCCTTGGCTGTGTGTTTGGGATCATTGTCTTGCTGAGATGTCCACCCTCGTTTCATCTTCATCATCCTGATAGATGGCAGCAGATTTCCTTCAATCATCCTTCCTTCAATTATGTGAAGTTTGCCAGTACCATTTGCTGAAAAGCAGCCCCACACCATGATATTCTCACCTCCAAACTTCACTGTTGGTATGGTGTTTTTAGGGGGATGTGCAGTGCCATTTCTCCTCCAAACATGGTGTGTATTATGACATCCAAACAGTTCAATTTTGCTCTCATCTGACCACACTATATTCTCCCAGTATTTCACTGGCTTTTCCAAATGTTGTGCAGCAAACTTTAAACGAGCTTCAACATGCTTTTTTTTGAGCGTGCATACAGGCCATGGCGGTGAAGTGCATTACTTACTGTTTTCTTTGAGACAACAGTACCTGCTAATTGCAGGTCTTTTTGAAGCTCTCCACAAGTGGTCCTTGGCTCTTGGACAACTCTTCTGATTATTATTTTCACTCCTCTGTCAGAAATCTTGCGAGGAGCACCTGGTCGAGGCAAATTTATGGTGAAATGATTGTCTTTCCACTTCCGTATTATGGCCCCAACAGTGCTCACTGGAACATTCAGAAGCTTAGAAATGCGCCTATAACCAATGCCATCATTATGTTTTGCAACAATTAGGTTGCGAAGGTCTTGAGACAGCTCTTTGCTTTTACCCATCATGAAGACATGAGTGTCTTGTGTGACACCTTGGCAATGAGACCTTTTTGTAGGCCATCAGTTGGGACTGAACCAGCTGATATTAATTTGCACTGACAGGGGGCTGGATTGCTTTTTAATTACTGATAGTTTTCAGCTGTTGTCTTGGCTTTCCATGCCTTTTTGCACCTCCCTTTCTTCATGTGTTCAATACTTTTTCCCTGTGTCATTTCACATTATTACACATAACTTAATTTCTGAACTTATTTGTTTTGGTTTCTTTGTATGTATGGATTACTTGGGTTGTTACCAACATCTGGTGAAAATGTCATGTCAATAGCACCTTTGGAAATATATTTACTGAGAAAAATTGTGACGTGTTCAATACTTATTTCACCCGCTGTATGTACATGTAGGTATAGTTAAAGTGACTATGCATAGAAAATTAACAGAGAGTAGCAGTAGCGTAAAAGAGAGGGTGGTGGGGAAGCCTTTTGGACCTAGACTTGGCGCTCTGGTACCGCTTGCAGTTCGGTAGCAGAGAGAACAGTATATGACATGGGTAGATGGAGTCTATGACAATGTCTCTGACAGCTCCTGGTATAGAGGTCCTGGATTGCAGGAAGCTTGGCCCCATTGATGTAATGGGCCGTACGCATTACCCTCTGTAGTGCTCGGAGGCCGAGCAGTTGCCATGCCAGGCAGTGATGCAACCAGTCAGAATGAGGACCATTGCAAAATCTTTTCAGTTTCCTGAGGGGGAATAGGCTTTGTAATGCCCTCTTTACGACTGTCCTGGTGTGTTTGGACCATGATAGTTTGTTTGTGATGTTGACACCAAGGAACTTGAAGCTCTCAACCTGCTCCACTATAGCCCCGTCGATGAGAATTGAGGTGTGCTCGGTCCTACTTTTCCTGTAGTTCACAATCATCTCCTTTTTCATGATGACATTGAGGGAGAGGTTGTTATCCTGGCACCACACTGCCAAGTCTCTGACCTTCTCCCTATAGGCTGTCTCATTGTTGTCGGTGATCAGGACTACCACTGTGTGTCGTCAGCAAACTTAATGATGATGTTGGAGTCGTGCCAGGCCATTCAGTTATGGGTGAACAGGGAGTACAAGAGGGGACTGAGCATGCACCCCTGAGGGGCCCCCGTGTTGAGGATCAGCGTGGCAGATGTGTTGTTACCTACCCTTACCATCTGGGTGCGGCCAGTCAGGAAGTCCAGGATCCAGTTGCAGAGGGAGATGGTCTCGTTCGGCTGGGTCATTCTGTCACGAGTTGGTGGAAAGAGAGACCAAGGCGCGGCGCAATCATAGTTCGACATTTATTTTACTTTAACAAATTCCAAAAATGACGAACTAACAAACAAAACACGAGAACACAAAACGTGACACACTTACTTTAACCATGACCTGATGATTATGACCCACACCCCGGAGTGGAACATACAAACCTATGTAGGATCCTTAATTAGAGACGATGCACTGCAGCTGCCTCTAATTAGGGATCCAACACAAACCACCACCAGAAACAGAAAGAATAGACCTGTCAGACTCTGACCATGGCTACATAGAGAAGCAAATAGGCTTCTCTATGGCCAGAGCCTGACGCATATTGCACTTTCACTTTAAATGTGTAGCTATAGCACTTTGAATGAATTATTTTGTGTAGTTTCTGTGTTTTCATGATTGGTGGGATAATAAAGTTGATCTGAATCGGAATCTGAAGTAATGCAGTCAGTCTCAACTCTTAGCCAAGAAAGACTGGCATGCAAATTATTGATATTAGCCCCCCGATTACAATGAAGAGCAAAACGTGCCACTCGGTTCTGGGCCAGCTGCAGCTTATTAACTAGGTCCTTCTTTGCAGCACTTGACCATATGACTGTACAATAATCAAGGTAAGATAAAACTAGGACTTGCTTTGTGGAGTGTGGTGTCAAAAAAGCAGAGTACTTTGTTGACGCACCTTTGGCAGAGATTACAGCCTTGAGTCTTCTTGGGTATGACACTACAAGCTTGGCATACCTGTATTTGGGGAGTTTCTCCCATTCTTCTCTGCAGATCCTCTCAAGCTCGGTCAGGTTGGATGGGGAGAGTCGCTGCACAGCTATTTTCAGGTCTCTACAGAGATGTTCGATTGGGTTCATGTCTGGCTGGGCCACTCAAGGACATTGAGACTTGTCCCGAAGCCACTCCTGCTTTGTCTTGGCTGTGTGCTTAGAGTCCTTGTCCTGTTTGAAGATGAAAGTTCAGCCCAGTCTGGTTCTGATGGTCTGAGAGTCCTTTAGGTGCCTTTTGGCAAACTCCAAGCGGGCTGCCATGTATCTTTTACTGAGGAGTGGCTTCTGTCTTCTGTCTACAATAAAGGCCTGCTTGGTAGAGTGCTGCAGAGTTGGTTGTCTTTCTGGAAAGTTCTCCCATCTCCACAGAGGAACTCTGGAGCTCTATCAGACTGACCATCGGGTTCTTGGTCACCTCCCTGACTAATGCCCTTCATCCCTGATTTCTCAGTTTGGCCCGGTGGCCACCCATACTGGTTCCAAACTTCTTCCACATAAGAATGATGGAGGCCACTGTGTTCTTGGGGACTTTCAATGCTGCAGACATTTTTTGGTACCCTTCCCCAGATCTGTGCCTTGACAATCCTACGGAGATCTACGGACAATTCCTTTGACCTCATGGCTTGGTTTTTCTCTGACATGCACTGTCAACTGTGGGACATTATATAGACAGGTGTGTGCCTTTTCAAAATTATGTCCAATCAATTGAATTTACCACAGGTGGACTCCACTCAAGTTGTAGAAACATCTTAAGGATGATCAATGGAAACAGGATGCACCTGAGCTCAATTTTGAGTCTCATAGCAAAGGGTCTGAATACTTATGTAAATCAGGTATTTCTTTTTTTTTTGTGCAAAATGTTCTAAAAACCTGTTTTCGCTTTGTCGTTATGGGGTATTGGGTGTAGATTGATGAGGATGTTTTATTTAATCCATTTTAGAATAAGGCTGTAGCGTGACAAAATGTGTAAATGAGAAAATGTGCTTAATGAGAAGAAGAGGGCCTTCAAGGAGAGGAACAAGGACAAATTGAAATGTGTCCTTTGGGGGGAGCTGAAGTTGAGGATTGCTGAGGGGAAGAGAGGGTATAAGGAGAAGATGGAGGACAAGCTGAGGCAGAGCCAGGTGAGAGAGGTGTGGAAGGGTATGAGAAATATCACTGGCTTCAAAAAGTCAAACAATGGGCAGACGGAGGGGACCCAGGACAGAGCCAATGAGCTGAACCAATTTTTTAACAGGTTTGATACTGGCCCTGTCCACCTCCCTTCCAGCTCCCCAGGCCACACACCCTCACGGCTGTCCCAACCCCACTTTGCTCACAACACCTGACTTCAGAATGACTCATGTACAGTTGTTATATCATATCACGTGCAATATTGCAAGTAATGCTTGGACTTAACTTACGTAGTCATTCACTCAGGAATGCATATTAGTATCCTGTCAGTTGTATCTTTTCTCATTGCTTTTAGTATATTGAATGTGCAATACGTGCTTTTATCTGTAATTAAACCCTGCGCACTAAGGACTTTATTTTAAGGGAATTACTATTATTACCCCAAATTATATCATACACACATTTAGCTATTTAAGTATCTCTTCCTGTCTTTTACCTGTACAGTTAATGTAACCATGCAAGTATTCACTTACCTGTAAATATAACTGTATATTTACCTGTACAGCAAATTTAACCATGCAAAATATTCACTTACCTGTTCATTTAACCAGTCTGTCTATTAAGTAAACTATTATTACCCTCGCTCATATCATATGCATTTTTAGCTATTTAAGTATTTCTCTGCCATCGACCTGTATAGTATAGTTAACCATCCAACATCCACCAATGTATAGTGTACATATTCAGCCAACCACCCATACTATGCAATGTTGTATTTCTATACTTTTTCATACTGCCGCTCTATGTATCATGTACCGTGTATCTGTCTTTTGTGTATTTTCGTTCTGGCATTTTGCACCTGCCCTATGTTTTGTTGTAGCTGCTTGACAAAGAAATGTCCCCCTCGGGGATCAATAAAGTATCTATCTATCTATCTATCTATCTATCTATCTATCTATCTATCTATCTATCTATCTATCTATCTATCTATCTATCTATCTATCTATCTATCTATCTATCTATCTATCTATCTATCTATCTATCTAAAAGTCAAGGGGTCTGAATACTTTCCGAATGCAGTGTAGATGGCGCAGAATCAATGATATGGCAGAGATTGGAAAGCCATAACACATACATTTTTTTCAACAACAGGCTATGGTCAATCATATCAAAGACTGCACTGAATTCTAACAGTACATCTCCCACAATCTTGTTATTATACATTTATTTCAACAAATCATCAGTAATTTGTGTCAGTGCAGTACATGTTAAGTGCCCTTCTCTATAAGCATGCTTAAAGTTTGTTGTAAACTTTTTTTTACAGTTTGCTAAGAGGTGGCAGCAACCCTACAGGTCGGCTGTTAGAACCAGTGAAGGTTGCTTTACCATTCTTGACTTTGGCTGTAAGGGCCTGAATGAGGCCAGGTCTCTGACTCCCTCTAGAGCAGTGATGTCAGAGAGCTGACACATGAACATCTAAATGACATAATGAAAATCGCAACTGCCCAGAAATTGGTCCCCGATATTGACAGGCTCGTAAAAACCAAAAAATGTCAGGTGTCAACCAGCAAGTGAAGACATCATAGCCTCCCAATCGCGCTGGACTCTAAATCTACTGATCAAAGGGCAGCTGGATTAACCACGGTATCTGAACCAGCTATTCTGGACAAATGTATATAGTTAACGAATTACTTAAATTTTCAAACACAATATGTAAATATTGTTGTATGAAATGCTTTCTGTGGCACTTATAAAAGGCATGTTTGTTGCACTTTTTCTTCAAATTTTTGTAATTTAACATTTTGGTGTTTTCACACGCAATTTCTGTAGTTCATTCTGATTGATTGGTACAGCTATTCTGATTGATTTGTACAGCTGTTCTAGACCGACATTTTGCGTTTAATAACAATAACCTGCATTCTTTCAAATGTATAATCAATAAATAACACAGATATTCAAACATAATATGTAATTATTAATAGTTAACATTAATAGAAAACATGATTTCTATGGCGCTTATAATTAATTGGCAATTTGTTGCACTTCTCTCATCTGTACTTGAAATGTATTCTTGTCAATGTTTCATAGAAAAAGGCATTCTGTCAACCTGTATTTTTCTGATTGCTTCATGTAATACTACATAGTGTAGGCCTTCTTGAATGATTTCAAATAAATCCGCCAGCAGCCTAAATAACCATGTGTAGAGTCAAATTGATTTTAGCAAAACATTATCGGGCCCCAATGAGGTCCCATTTGAACAAATCCGGCCCACTACCTAATATGAGTCTGACACCCCTGCTCTAGAGGGAGTGGGAGGGCCACAGTCAGGTCCTGGCATTCACAGGGAGTTGGTGTTGGGTTCTGGTTGATCCCCAATTAGAGGCAGCTGTCTTGAGTTGTCTCTAATTGGGGATTATATTTATGTTCACAGTTCATCCACCTGCATTGTGGATCATTGTGTGTGTATGTGTAGTGCGTAGTCAGTCAGTCAGTCTGTCTGTCTGTTGTTTGGGATTCTGAGTTAATAAAACTATGTTTTCACTGACCTTTTGCTCTGCTCCTCATTCCCTCACCTGTGACCGTGACATTGGCTTCCCTCCAGGCCTGAGGACAAACACTTTCCTCTAGGCTCAGATTAAAGATATGACATATAGGAGTGGCTATAGAGTCAGCTACCATCCAAGTTGTCAATACCAGGAGGTTTGTCATTGTTGATCAATAACAATTTTTCCACCTCTCCCACAACTTTAGACAATTCTAACTTACAATGCTATTCTTTCATTAGTTTTTTTTATGCATGAATACGATGTCTCACTGTTCATTGTTGGCATTTCCTGCCTAAGTTTGCCCACTTTGCCAATTAAATAATCATTAAAATAATTGGCAACATCAAATGGTTTTGTGATGAAAAATAGTTGAATTTGTCTTTCTGCCAATAATTTCACTTAAAGTCCTCAAGTTTGTTTTTCCAACAATCTTTATATCATTGATCTTGGCTTCAAAATACAGTTTCTTCTACTTTTTGTTGAGTTTAGTAACATAATTTCTCAATTTGCAGTAAGTCAGCCAGCCAGATGTGCAGCAAGACATATTAGCCAGTCCTTTTGCCCCATATCTTTCAACCATACAGTTTTTCAATTTATCATCAATCCATGGAGCCTTAACCCATAAGAGTCTAAGCTGGGGGAGGGGGGGTTCTACTAAGCTATATGGAATTATTTTAAGAAGATCATACCAAGGACGCCCCTTGAACTGAGATCTTAGACCACTGCGCCACTCGGGAGACCCATATTTAATTTGGAATTCTAAGCCTTTTTGGCCTTACTGCTATTGTCTGAGTTTGGCCGGTGTAGGCTGTGATTGTAAATAAGAATTTGTTCTTAACTGACTTGCCTAGTTAAATAAAAACATCATAATAATAGTTTGTAGGCAAACCGTTTCAGATGATGCAACATAGGCTGATTGGGTGGTTTGAGACTCATCCAATACAAAAAAAACAGATATCTCTAGCTTAAACTGATGGGTTTTGGGGGGGATTTATTGTATTATGCTAATTAGATTTCCATTGGAGAACCAGTTCGGATTTCATTGTATGACCCACCTTAAGGTAGAATTATTCATTTTTGCCACCTAACTAATGGCTAATGTCACTGGGTTTGTACCCTAAAAATACACATTTGTACCATTATCATATTTCTCACCATGCTCTAGTGCAGGTTGACTTTTTAGAATAAGTTTTAATATTTGTGTTTTTGCATGTACATTAATTGATTGATTCATCTTTTTCTACACAAAGATAAATAACATACATTTTTCTAAACTAATCCAATCAGTTGGTGACAGTTTTTTGTCAGAACCAGGACTTGAACTCTGGTCTCTGGTGTGAAAGTCAGACTCTATCCTTGAGCCACAGGAGGATGGTGAACCCAATAGTAAGACGCACTTTAGGAGAACTTGAGATGCAAAAAATGGTTTAATAAAAGTTCAGGCAATAGTCCATAGCTGGAGCAAAAACAGCAAAAGGTAGTACTCAAAAAACAAAACAAGCCCTAAAGGGGATTCCAAACATTATTCCAAAAATACAAAATTTCTTAAAGCAAAAAACTCCAGAGGAAAAGTCCACAAAAATAAGCTGAGAAGGGAATAATCCACAGGCAAAAGAAAATACAATATCTCGAGAGTTAGAGAGCACTTACTCAGGCAACTGGCTTCAGGACAACTAAACACCAAGCAAAGAATCTATGAAACAGAGTCACTTAAATACACACAGCAGACGAGACACATGTGAACCTAATAACACTGATTACCAGCTGAGTAAGTTGGGCATGAGGGTAACATGAGGACCTCTAGAGGTCAAAACACAACATGACAAGCAAAAATACTGACAGGACCCCCCCCTCCAGGAACGGCTCTTGACGTTCCTCCCAGGACGACCAGGTTTACAAGCATGAAAGTCCCGAATTAACTTTGGGTCCAAGATGTCTCTGGCAGGAACCCAGGAGCGCTCCTCTGGGCCATAGCCTTCCCAGTCCACAAGATACTGAAGTGACCCTCGCACATGACGGGAATCCAGTATACGGTGGACCGTGAACGCTGGTTGACCTCCAACAATGCGAGGAGGAGGAGGGGGTTTACCTGCCGGAGCAAAGGGAGAAGACAAAACAGGTTTTAGAAGGGAGACATGAAAAGTAGGATTAATCTTTAGAGACCTAGGTAAGTATAAACGGTAAGTAACAGGGTTAACTTTCCTGGCCACTTTGAAAGGCCCAATGTACCGCTGGGAGAGTTTGCGGGACTCTACTCGTAAGGGAAGGTTCTTTGTGGAGAGCCAAACTCTCTGTCCGGAACGCAGGGTAGGGGCAGGTCTGCGTCTACGGTTAGCATGTCGCTGGTACTGCTGAGAGACTTGAAGAAGCTTGTGTCGAGCTTTCCTCCAAGTCAGATGACAGCGTCGGATGAACTGCCGAGCGGAGGGAACTCCAACTTCAACTTCTTGATTAGGGAACAGTGGAGGGGTATAACCAAACTGGCATTCGAAGGGAGACATGCCTGTAGCCGATGAGCATAGAGTGTTGTGGGCGTACTCCGCCCACATAATGAAGGATGACCAGGAGGATGGATTATTGGCAGCCATACACCTCAGAGTAGTCTCCAGATCCTGGTTTAACCTCTCCGTTTGGCCATTGGACTCAGGATGGAATCCCGAAGATAGGCTCACGGTTGCCCCTAGAAGCTGACAGAATGCCCGCCAGAATCGAGAGGAAAACTGGGGGCCTCGATCAGAAACAATGTCCTGTGGGATGCCAAAAACTCGAAAAACATGGGAAATGATCAACTCCGCAGTCTCTTTAGCAGTGGGCAACTTAGGCAAGGGAATGAATCTGCCAGCCGTAGAAAATCTGTCAACAATGACCAGAATGGTGGTGTTACCTTGGGATGGCGGGAGTCCAGTAATGAAATCCATGGAGAGATGAGACCAGGGTCTTCGAGGTATGGAGAGAGGATGGAGCAACCCCTGAGGTGAGCGGTGAGACACCTTCCCCTGATTGCAAGTTGGGCAGGCACTTACAAAGGTCTTGGTATCCTCTTTGATATTAGGCCACCAAAACCTTCTCTGGAGGAATTCAAGTGTGCGAGTGGTACCTGGATGGCAGGTCAGACGAGAGGAATGACCCCACTGGAGAACCTGGGAGCGAACAGCTTTAGGAACAAACAAGCGGTTGGCTGGCCCCCCTCCTGGGTCTGGCTCCCGGGTCTGGGCTTGTCTTACGGTACTTTCAAGTCCCCATCTTACGGGGGCCACGATCTTGGAGCTCGGGACTATGGGTGTGATGGGATCTTCTTGGTTACTGCTTGCGTATACTCGAGACAGGGCATCAGGTTTAAGATTTTTGGAGCCAGGGCGGTAGGACAAGATAAACTGAAACCGGTTGAAGAATAGAGACCATCGAGCCTGACGAGGGTTCAGTCGCTTGGCCTGCTGAATGTACTCTAGATTTTTGTGGTCAGTGAGCACTTGAAATGGGTGTTTGGCCCCCTCAAGCCAATGTCTCCATTCCTCAAGCGCCAGTTTCACAGCCAGTAACTCACGGTCCCCCACATGGTAATTCCTCTCTGTAGGTGTAAGACAGTGTGAAAGGAATGCACATGGATGAAGTCTGTTATCCTCCCCCCTCTGGGAAAGTACTGCTCCAATACCCACATCCGAAGCATCCACCTCCACCACAAAGAGTTTGTCTGGGTCGGGGAGATTAAGAATGGGTGCTGAAGTAAAACGGAGCTTGAGTTCATTAAAGGCTGACTCTGCTTCAGGACTCCAGCAAAAGCCTGCCTTATTCCCTTTAGTGAGAGCTGATAGGGGAGCCACCACAGAGCTGAAGTTCAAAATGAACTTGCGGTAAAAGTTAGCGAAGCCAAGAAATCGCTGCACCTCCTTCACAGACGTGGGAGTGGGCCAACCCGTGACTGCTTGAACCTTCTGGGGATCCATTTGAATATGACCAGGTTTAGTGATGAATCCCAGGAACTGTACTTGGGTCACATGGAATTCACACTTCTCGGGTTTGACAAAAAGGTGATTATCGAGAAGGCGTGTAAGAACCTTTCTGACATGCTCAATGTGTTCACTGAGGGATCTTGAAAAAATTTGAATATCATCCAGGTAGACAAATACAAACTGATTGAGCATGTATCGAAGGACATCATTTATCAGAGCCTGGAAAACTGCAGGAGCATTGGTGAGACTGAAGGGCATAACTAGGTACTCAGAGTGCCCGGTGGGGGTGTTAAATGCGGTCTTCCACTCATCGCCTTGTCTAATGCGCACAAGATGGTAAGCATTGCGCAAGTCGAGTTTGGTGAAGATGGAAGCTCCCTGCAGAAGCTCAAAGGCTGTGGCCATAAGTGGCAATGGGTAACGGTTCCGGATAGTGATTTTGTTGAGGCCTCTAATCTATGCAGGGTCGAAGGCCCCCATCCTTTTTGCCCACAAAGAAAAAACCAGCACCAGCAGGTGATGTGGACTGACGAATGATCCCTGCTGCGAGGCCCTCCTCAATGTAATTGTCCATAGCAGCACGCTCGGGAGAAGATGTGGCCTCTGGGGGGACAGGTACCTGGAAGCAGGTCAATGGAGCAGTCATAAGGACGGTGTGGTGGTAAAGAGGTGGCTCTCTTTTTACTGAAGACTGCCTTGAGTTGGTGGTACTGAGTGGGGACTTGAGACAGGTCTAGGGGGTCTTGGGACTCGAGAATAGGGTCAGGGGAACTCTGGACCAAACAGGTGACCTGACAAGTGGGACCCCAACTGAGGATAGCGCCAGTGGACCAGTCAAAGTGAGGGTTATGGTGAAGAAGCCAGGGGTGGCCGAGGACCACAGGGAACTCTGGAGATTGTATCAGGTGGAAACAAACCTCCTCCTGGTGTTGGTAAATAGAGAGGTGAAGGAGAGAGGTAAGAAGGGTTACCTTCCCGTGGCCCAGAGGTCTTCCATCCAGTGCAGTAACTGTCAGAGGGGTAGCGAGTGCATCAGAGGGGATCTGGAGACTCCTAGCAAGAGATAAGTCCATAAAGTTCCCGGCTGCACCTGAATCCACCAATGCTTTGAGTTGATGCTTATGATTTCCCCAAGCAAGTGTGATGGGGAGAAACAATCCTGAATTGGAAGGCGGGGCAATGCGAGTGATTCCCGTTACAGTCCTTCCTTGCCTGTACGGGACCGAGCGTTTCCCGAGAGCTCTGGGCAGGCAGAACGGAAATGTCCAGGGACCCCACAGTAAAGGCAACAACGCTCCCTCATGCGGCGGTCACGTTCTGACGGAGAGATCCGGGTACCACCCAACTGCATGGGTTCTGGAAATCCTTGGGATGGAGGTAACTCCTCTGTAGGAACTGAACTGACAGGAGGTTTGAAAAACTGGCGACTCAAATTCCTCTCCCTCAGACGATTATCCAGCCGGACCGCCAGGTCAATGAGGGACTCTAGATCACAGGTTGGCTCTCGTGTTGAAAGTTCGTCTTTGAGTGCCTCAGAGAGACCATTCTGGAAGCACACCATGAGAGACTCGTTGTTCCAGCCACTCCCTGCTGCAATAGTGCGATAATGGATGGCATATTCTGCAGCACTGAGACTACCCTGCTGGAGGGACAGCAGTCGTTTAGACGCCTCTCTGCCACTAATGGGATGATTAAAAACCTGTGTGAATTCCTTTTCGAATGTAGAATAACTTGAGCAGAAAGGGCTCTGGACCCTCCAAACTGCTGTTGCCCAGGAGAGGGCCTTACCAGAAAGGAGAGTGATGACATAAGCAATCTTGGCCCTGTCTGAAGGGAAGGATGATGGTTGTAGCTCAAATGTGAGGGAGCACTGAGTGAGGAATCCACAACAAGCACTGGGATCTCCCGAGAATCGTTGTGGTGGAGGTAGGCGAGGTTCTACAAGGGAAGCTGACATTTGAGGTTCCGGAAGCGGTACAGAAGCTGCAGTTGAGGCAGCAGCTTGGGTAGAAGACAGCCGATCAAAAATCTGATGGACAGAGGACATGACATTAGACAGTAATTGTGAATGTTTAACCATCAAGGCCTCCTGTTGAAGAATCACTGCTTCATGACGTTGGACTGAGGACTCATGCTTAGCCACGGTAGTGAAGAGCTCTTGCATGCTGGGCGTCTCTGGGTTCATGAATTGGCTTGGTGTTTCTGTCAGAACCAGGACTTGAACTCTGGTCTCTGGTGTGAAAGTCAGACTCTCTATCCTTGAGCCACAGGAGGATGGTGAACCCAATAGTAAGACGCACTTTAGGAGAACTTGAGATGCAAAAAATGGTTTAATAAAAGTTCAGGCAATAGTCCATAGCTGGAGCAAAAACAGCTAAAGGTAGTACTCAAAAAACAAAACAAGCCCTAAAGGGGATTCCAAACATTATTCCAAAAATACAAAATTTTTAAAGCAAAAAACTCCAGAGGAAAAGTCCACAAAAATAAGTTGAGAAGGGAATAATCCACAGGCAAAAGAAAATACAATATCTCGAGAGTTAGAGAGCACTTACTCAGGCAACTGGCTTCAGGACAACTAAACACCAAGCAAAGAATCTATGAAACAGAGTCACTTAAATACACACAGCAGACGAGACACATGTGAACCTAATAACACTGATTACCAGCTGAGTAAGTTGGGCATGAGGGTAACATGAGGACCTCTAGAGGTCAAAACACAACATGACAAGCAAAAATACTGACAGTTTTTACACCGAACCCTGGCAGTCATTCTGAATGCTGGTTGAGGGTGAATAAACATTTCAACTGTTGCATATCCTAACTAGTAGCATAATGTGGGTTGCAAAATTCTGTTAACTTTCCCAGGTTTTCCAGAAATCCCAGTTGGAAGATTCCTGGAAAAGGGAAAGAATAAGCAGGAAATTATTCAAATGATTGTCTTTCCACTTCCGTATTATGGCCCCAACAGTGCTCACTGGAACATTCAGAAGCTTAGAAATGCGCCTATAACCAATGCCATCATTATGTTTTGCAGCAATTAGGTTGCGAATGTCTTGAGACAGCTCTTTGCTTTTACCCATCATGAGATGTGTCTTGTGTGACACCTTGGCAATGAGACCTTTTTGTAGGCCATCAGTTGGGACTGAACCAGCTGATATTAATTTGCACTGACAGTGGGCTGGATTGCTTTTTAATTACTGATAGTTTTCAGCTGTTGGCTGTCTTGGCTTTCCATGCCTTTTTGAACCTCCCTTTCTTCATGTGTTCAATACTTTTTCCCTGTGTCATTTCACATTATTACACATAACTTAAGTTCTGAACTTATGTGTTTTGGTTTCTTTGTATGTATGGATTACTTGGGTTGTTACCAACATCTGGTGAAACGTTCATGTCAATAGCACCTTTGGAAATATATTTACTGAGAAAAATGGTGACGTGTTCAATACTTATTTCACCCGCTGTATGTGTATATATAGTCTTAATTCATTCCTTACTGAGGTTTGTGTGCATTTTGTATATGTTGTGTAATTGTTAGATATTACTTGTTAGATATTACTGAACTGTCAGAGCTAGAAGCACAAGCATTCGCTACACCTGCAATAACATCTGCTTAACACCTGTATGTGATTTGATTTAGCAAATATCACCCTTGAAAAAGCAAGGCACACTGGGAAATTATGTTAGAGGTGATGCTTAGTGGGGCATGGTTTTCAGGTAGTTATTTTTGGCCACCTGTGAGTGGAAGTATTTTACCAGCTTATGTGGTCTATGGTAGAGGTACATTTTTGCCACTTTCAAGGAACACATGGCCTTGTCACTGTGGGGGTTCCCTATAAAGAAAAAAATGCAGACTTTTGTACCATTACAGATACGTATTTAAGAAAGGAACTATATGAGTTATGAACTGTGGTACAACGGATATACCTTACAGGGTACCAATTTAAGGACAAAGTTAAAGCTTTTTTTCTAAGAGTGTACCTGTCACTGGGAGCCACACACAAAGTGGTATCATCCACAGCTAAGACCACAGGGTCCTGGGGTAGAGTCACCTCTTTAACACAATCCCATCTATCCACCCCCACGACATGGATCCGGATCACTATTCTCCTGTTATACCCCTTTTCCACCAAAGCATTTTGAGAGCCGGTTCGGAGCCGGTGCCTACTCGCGAACCAGTTCTTTGTGTTTCGACAGCCAAAGAACCGGTTCTCGGCCAAGAAAATTGGTTCCAAAGCAGCACCAACTGGACTAGAACCGTTCTTTTACCACGTCATGCATACGTCGGGGGCTGGGGGCGGGGTTATTGTGACCAACAACACGACGGGAAAGGTTGTGACCGCCATTGCTAAAAACACAGCGCAAGTAGAAAGATAGTACAACGATTGAAGAAAGATGGATTCGCAAAGCCAGGAGAAACATTTGCAGAAAGACGATGTAGTCCGCCATTGTAATTGTTATGCTTGAAGTTGCAAGCGTTTCTGGGAAAGCTAAGACGTATGGCGACGTACACAGTGACGTAACGACGTCGTTCGCATGGCTCTCTAGTCAGTGGAAAAACAAACAGGTTCTGAGAAGGTTTGCAAGTTGAACCAACTTTGAACCAACACCAGTTCCGAACCAGTTATTTTTTGGTGGAAACGAGGTATTAGAGCCTTCAAACTGAACTTTAGACCTAGAAGCCAGTTCCACTGCATTTTTTCATTGTTCCCCTCTAATCAGAGACTGATTTAGACCTAGGACATCAGGTAGAACAGAAGACCATCAGGCTTTGGACCTAGTAAGGTAAGAGTTGAATACCCCTGTGCTAGAGGTTGACAGCAGCTCCACACACACAGACTCAGTAGCGATGTGTGGGAAAAAATTCACTGGCGAAGCCAAGTCAGAAAAAAAAGCCATATTACAACCTATGTGTTGTGTTAATTGTGTTGATTGCTCTATGACCTGTTAGTTCATATGCCTTACCGAGACAATAAGAAGACAGAGTGGCAGAATAAATTCAACGACACCTTTGTTTCATCACAAAACCGGAGAGCAACCACTGTCCAGTTGTTGTGGATTGTATTATCCACTTTATCATAATCATTAATATTTTAGTATGCATATGCATTATTAGAAACATATTACCTTATATTGACTATAAGCTTGAATGATTAGTAGAGTCTGTGTAATAATCTGTTCTATTCTGAGGCCCTGGAACAGCCTGTTCTAGCTGACAGGTTGAAACTATGTATCATCTTCCTGGAGGCCTTGTGATTAAAGGGTTAATAAATTGTCTTATGACATGTTAAACTGAAATGTTAAACCGCTCTCCTCAGACGGCCTCGCTTCTAATCTACAGTGGGGAGAACAAGTATTTGATACACTGCCGATTTTGCAGGTTTTCCTACTTACAAAGCATGTAGAGGTCTGTAATTTTTATCATAGGTACACTTCAACTGTGAGAGATGGAATCTAAAACAAAAATACAGAAAATCACATTGTATGATTTTTAAATAATTAATTTGTATTTTATTGCATGACATAAGTATTTGATCACCTACCAACCAGTAAGAATTCCGGCTCTCACAGACCTGTTAGTTTTTCTTTAAGAAGCCCTCCTGTTCTCCACTCATTACCTGTATTAACTGCACCTGTTTGAACTCGTTACCTTTTTGTGCAAAGCAATGATGATGGCACGTGCTTCCTTGCAGGTAACCATGGTTGACAGAGGAAGAACAATGATTTCAAGCACCACCCTCCTTTTAAAGCTTCCAGTCTGTTATTCTGACTCAATCAGCATGACAGAGTGATCTCCAGCCTTGTCCTTGTCAACACTCTCACCTGTGTTAACGAGACAATCACTGAAATGATGGCAGCTGGTCCTTTTGTGGCAGGGCTGAAATGCAGTGAAATGTTTTTTGGGGATTAAGTTCAATTTCATGGCAAAGAGGGCCTTTGCAATTAATTGCAATTCATCTGATCACTCTTCATGACATTCTGGAGTATATCCAAATTGCCATCATCAACACTGAGGCAGCAAACTTTGTGGAGACCAATACTTGTGTCATTCTCAAAACTTTTGGCCACGACTGTAGACTGTAGACTGTAGACTTAGACTTAGCTACAGTATACATATCTCCCTGGCTTCACACACCCCTGGATGTACCACCTGACATTACCTGAGCCAGAGAGTCGCCGAACTGGAGGGGAGAGTGTCTGTTTTGAGCCAAATAAAGGAGGGTAAAGAATGGCACACACCACATCGAGAGTTGAAGACATCACCTGCCCCTGGATTGGTACCTCCACTTCAGGGAAGTCTGTGACGGAGAAACCCATTCTGCACCATTGGATGAGCCATGGCCCAGGCTAGGAGCTAAACCGAAAGGCCTGGTCTGTTCCACCCCTCGGGAGGCCTGGATTTCTGTCAGAGGAAAAAAGCACTCCAGGAAATGGAATCCATCAAATGCTCTGGAGGTGCTTCAATTGGAGAACAGATTCAGCGTCCTGGGAGATCTGAAAGTGCACTCCACTAAATCAGTGCAGGGTTGCTCCACCGCAATATCTCCACTGCTGTCATCTCACTCCCAAGTGGCAGTACCTAACATGCCCACCGCTAGGCCATCAGGCTCAGCTGCTAGCATCACTCAACCTAGGAGGCAGATCACCCGGGAGAGGCCCCGCCATTTTCCCAAAAACCACATCTGTAGTCCTTCGGTTCTCGTAGTGGGTTCATCCATGGTCCAAAATGTGTGTATACAGAATGCTGAGACCATTTGTTACCCGGGAGCCAGGATTACCGACATGAATTCCATTCTACCGCTACTCATTAGCGAACACTCCGCTGCTTCAACCATCATTGTACATGTTGGGTCTAATGACATTAAGCTACAGCAATCTGAGAAAAAGAGAGGATTTTAAAACACTGATCAATACGCTACTGGAATCGGTAAAGTCGTGTGCCATCTCTGGCCCAATTCCCTCCCCCCGCTACACGGATATAGTCTTCAGTCGTATACGCCAACTAACCTGGCTCAAGGGTTATTGCTGTTCGATGGGAATTCCGTTTGTGGATAACTTTGCGGCCTTCACGGACCAACCAGAACTATTTATTCGAGACAAGCTACATCCGAACAGGTACAGCTCCAGCATCCTCTCGACAAACATGTCTCTAACTCTAGCCTCATGTAGGGTCTTTGCCTGATGTGCACTGTTTTCGAGGGCTGATTTCCGGGATTGTATGCTGCCCTGTCAGTCCATGTTCACTGCTTCTCCCCAAGTTTAATTAATTAGTTCCTTAATTGCAAGTCTGGAACAACCTACTATAAACAACCTTTGTGCAATTCCTAGATTATTGTCCAATCATCGTATTGCGAGTAGGCCTACTACTCACATACAGAGAGGTATTGTTAGTTGTAATCTTGTCCCCATAAAATTGAACCCATCAATAGCTTATCGCTCTTCCAGCGATGCTATAAGGCCAACTCTGGCTGCTCCATCTGATATGAACTCCCTCAAAAATGGCATTGAAATAATTCATTTGAATGCTAGAAGCCTGATCCAAAAGCTGGACTTTATTGAAATTCTGGTCATACAATCAAATGTTGACGTACTGGTTGTATCTGAAACGTGGTTGTGTGTTTCTGTGCCTGACTCAGATCTTCACCTGCTTGGGTACAATATTTTTAGAGCTGATAGAGTTGGTAGGGGAATTGCGATTTATGTACAATGTTGCTTAAATGTCTCTGTGTCCATATCTACCTCTGTCCCAAAGCAATGTGATTGCCTGGTTTTAAATGTGGTACTTGGAAATATCGCTCATTTAACTCTAGCTAGGGATACCAGCCTGAAACACTCCGATTCCCGTATAATCTCAAAGAGAAATTATAAACATTTCTTGCAGCAAGCCTTTATCCTTGATTTATATCACTCAGAGCTTTTATCCACTTGCTGCTTTTCGGACCCAGTTTTAGCCCTTGCCCTTTTCTCTTCTATCAGATAAACATGCTCCTTTTAAGAATCACAGAATCAGAAATCGGACTAATCCTTGGTTCTCTCCTTGTCAGGCTCTGGCCATAGCCTATTGCTTCTCTATGTAGCCATGGTCAGAATCTGACAGGTCTATGTGTTCAGTTCTACAGTCGTATGCAAAAGTTTGGGCACCCCTCTGAGGCTGCATAATAATTTACTCTGTCGTCACAGAAAATGATCACAGTGGCATGCCATTCATTTTCTAATAAAAGCTGAGTACTGGGGTATTGTTTAGTATAGCAATATTAAGTTGTATGAAATTAAATCAGATGTGAAAAATAGGCTATGCAACAATTTGGGCACCCTTGTCATTCTGTTGATTTGAATACCTGTAACTACTTAGCACTGATTAATTGAAACACACAATTGGTTTGGTGAGCTCATTAAGCCTTGAACTGCATAGACAAGTGCATCCAATCATGAGAAAAGGTATTTAAGGTGGCCAATTGCAAGTTGTTGTTCTCTTTGACTCTCCTCTGAAGAGTGGCAACATGGGGGCCTCAAAACAACTCTCAAAGGACCTGAAAACAAATTGTTCAACATTATGGTTTAGGGGAAGGCTACAAAAAGCTATCGCAGAGATGTAAGCTGTCAGTGTCCACTGTGAGGAACATAGTGAGGAAATGGAAGACCACAGGCACAGTTCTTGTTAAGGCCAGAAGTGCCAAGCCAAGTAAAATATCGGAGAGGCAAAGGCGAAGGATGGTGAGAACGGTCAAAAACAGCCCACAGACCACCTCCAAAGACCTACAACATCATCTTAATGCAGATGGTGTCACTGTGCATTGTTCAACAATTCAGCGCACTTTGCACAAGGAGAAGCTGCACGGGAGAGTGATGCGGAAGAAGCCTTTTCTGCACACACGCCACAAACGCACATTTTGACAAGCCAGCTTCATTTTGGAATAAGGTGCTGTGTACTGATGAAACAGATTGAGTTATTTGGTCATAACAAGGGGCATGGCGGCAAAAGAACACAGCGTTCCAAGAAAAACACTTGGTGGGGGTTCCATCATGCTGTGGGGCTGTGTGGCCAGTGCTGATACTGGGAATCTTGTTAAAGTTGAGGGTCGCATGGATTCCACTCAATATCAGCAGATTCTTGGGAATAATGTTGAAGAATCAGTCACAAAGTTGAAGTTACGCCGGGGCTGGATATTTCAACAAGACAACGACCCAAAACACTGCTCAAACTCTACCTGGGCATTTATGCAGAGGAACAAGTACAATGTTCTGGAATGGCCATCCCAGTCCCCAGACCTGAATATCATTGAGAGGGATGATTTGAAGCGGGCTGTCCATGCTCGGCAACCATCAAACCTAAATGAACTGGAGATGTTTTGTAAGGAGGAATGGTCCAAAATACCTTCATCCAGAATCCAGACACTCATTAGAGGCTATAGGAAGCATCTAGAGGCTGTTATTTTAGCAAAAGGAGAATCTACTAAATATTGATGTGATTTTTCTGTTGGGGTTCCCAAATTTATGCACCTGTCTAATTTTGTTTTGATGCATATTGCACATTTTCTGTTAATCCAATAAACCTCATTTCACTACTGAAATATTACTGTGTCCATCAGTTATTTGACAAATCAAAATGAAATTGCTGATCCAAACACCCAATGATTTATAAATGGAAATCATGGAAATTGTCAGGGGTGCCCAAACTTTTGCATACGGCTGTATGTGGTGTTTTGTGTTGGATCCCTAATTAGAGGCAGCTGCATTGCATTGTCTCTAATTAGGGATCCTACATACAGTGGGGAGAACAAGTATTTGATACACTGCTGATTTTGCAGGTTTTCCTACTTACAAAGCATGTAGAGGTCTGTAATTTTTATCATAGGTACACTTCAACTGTGAGAGACGGAATCTAAAACAAAAATCCAGAAAATCACATTGTATGATTTTAAAATAATTAACTTGCATTTTATTGCATGACATACAGTGGGGAGAACAAGTATTTGATACACTGCCGATTTTGCAGGTTTTCCCACTTACAAAGCATGTAGAAGTCTGTAATTTTTATCATAGGTACTCTTCAACTGTGAGTGATGGAATCTAAAACAAAAATCCAGAAAATCACATTGTATGATTTTTAAGTAATTCATTTGCATTTTATTGCATGACATAAGTATTTGATACATCAGAAAAGCAGAACTTAATATTTGGTACAGAAATCTTTGTTTGCAATTACAGAGATCATATGTTTCCTGTAGTTCTTGACCAGGTTTGCACACACTGCAGCAGGGATTTTGGCCCACTCCTCCATACAGATCCTTCAGGTTTCGGGGCTGTCGCTGGGCAATAGGGACTTTCAGCTCCCTCCAAAGATTTTCTATTGGGTTCAGGTCTGGAGACTGGCTAGGCCACTCCAGGACCTTGAGATGCTTCTTACGGAGCCACTCCTTAGTTGCCCTGGCTGTGTGTTTCGGGTCATTGTCATGATGGAAGACCCAGCCACGACCCATCTTCAATGCTCTTACTGAGGGAAGGAGGTTGTTGGCCAAGATCTCGCGATACATGGCCCCATCCATCCTCCCTTCAATACGGTGCAGTCGTCCTGTCCCCTTTGCAGAAAAGCATCCCCAAAGAATGATGTTTCCACCTCCATGCTTTACGGTTGGGATGGTGTTCTTGGGGTTGTACTCATCCTTCTTCTTCCTCCAAACACGTCGAGTGGAGTTTAGACCAAAAAGCTCTATTTTTGTCTCATCAGACCACATGACCTTCTCCCATTCCTCCTCTGGATCATTCAGATGGTCATTGGCAAACTTCAGACGGGCCTGGATATGCGCTGGCTTGAGCAGGGGGACCTTGCGTGCGCTACAGGATTTTAATCCATGACGGTGTAGTGTGTTACTAATGGTTTTCTTTGAGACTGTGGTCCCAGCTCTCTTCAGGTCATTGACCAGGTCCTGCCGTGTAGTTCTGGGCTGATCCCTCACCTTCCTCATGATCATTGATGCCCCACGATGTGAGATCTTGCATGGTGCCCCAGACCGAGGGAGATTGACCGTCATCTTGAACTTCTTCCATTTTCTAATAATTGCGCCAACAGTTGTTGCCTTCTCACCAAGCTGCTTGCCTATTGTCCTGTAGCCCATCCCAGCCTTGTGCAGGTCTACAATTTTATTCCTGATGTCCTTACACAGCTCTCTGGCCTTGGCCATTGTGGAGAGGTTGGAGTCTGTTTGATTGAGTGTGTAGACAGGTGTATTTTATACAGGTAACGAGTTCAAACAGGTGCAGTTAATACAGGTAATGAGTGGAGAACAGGAGGGCTTCTTAAAGAAAAACGAACAGGTCTGTGAGAGCCGGAATTCTTACTGGTTGGTAGGTGATCAAATACTTATGTCATGCAATAAAATGCAAATTAATTATTTAAAAATCATACAATGTGATTTTCTGGATTTTTGTTTTAGATTCCGTCTCTCACAGTTGAAGTGTACATATGATAAAAATTACAGACCTCTACATGCTTTGTAAGTAGGAAAACCTGCAAAATTGGCAGTGTATCAAATACTTGTTCTCCCCACTGTAAGTATTTGATCACCTACCAACCAGTAAGAATTCCGGCTCTCACAGACCTGTTAGTTTTTCTTTAAGAAGCCCTCCTGTTCTCCACTCATTACCTGTATTAACTGCACCTGTTTGAACTCGTTACCTGTATAAAAGACACCTGTCCACAAACTCAATCAAACAGACTCCAACCTCTCCACAATGGCCAAGACCAGAGAACTGTGTAAGGACATCAGAGATAGAATTGTAGACCTGCACAAGGCTGGGATGGGCTACAGGACAATAGGCAAGAAGCTTGGTGAGAAGGCAACAACTGTTGGCGCAATTATTAGAAAATGGAAGAAGTTCAAGATGACGGTCAATCTCCCTCGGTCTGGGGCACCATGCAAGATCTCACCTCGTGGGGCATCAATGGACAGGACGACTGCACCGTATTGAGGGGATACATGGATGGGGCCATGTATCGGGAGATCTTGGCCAACAACCTCCTTCCCTCAGTAAGAGCATTGAAGATGGGTCGTGGCTGGGTCTTCCAGCATGACAACGACCCGCAACACACAGCCAGGGCAACTAAGGAGTGGCTCCGAAAGAAGCATCTCAAGGTCCTTGAGTGGCCTAGCCAGTCTCCAGACCTGAACCCAATAGAAAATCTTTGGAGGGAGCTGAAAGTCCGTATTGCCCAGCGACAGCCCCGAAACCTGAATGATCTCTATGGAGGAGTGGGCCAAAATCCCTGCTGCAGTGTGTGCAAACCTGGTCAAGAACTACAGGAAACGTATGATCTCTGTAATTGCAAACAAAGGTTTCTGTACCAAATATTAAGTTCTGCTTTTCTGATGTATCAAATACTTATGTCATGCAATAAAATGCAAATTAATTACTTAAAAATCATACAATGTGATTTTCTGGATTTTTGTTTTAGATTCCGTCACTCACAGTTGAAGAGTACCTATGATAAAAATTACAGACTTCTACATGCTTTGTAAGTGGGAAAACCTGCAAAATCGGCAGTGTATCAAATACTTGTTCTCCCCACTGTATATAAAAGTATTTACATGTTTTCCCTCATCAATCTACACACAAACCCCATAATGACAAAGTAAAAATGTCTAAACCAGTTTTCACTTCGTCATTATGGGTTTTTGTGTGTTTGATGAGGAAAACAATTAATTTAATCAATTTTAGAATAAGTCTGTAAAAAACTAGCAGGGTACTAGCAGGAGTGGCCAGCAGAGACCCTAAGATGGTGACAGGCAAATTCCACCATACAGGGGCTGATGGGGCCAGGCCAGCCTGAGCAGTTCATGCGGGGGCAGGCAGACACCACTGGATGTCAGCAGGCTGGACTTGGAAGGTAGGAAGAGGTAAATCCCACCAAGCAGGGGGACGGCTGCCTTTCTGATACGTCAGCTGGAGCTCTGGTAGCTCCTCCATCCCTGGAAAAGGCTGAGGGACCACTGTGAGTAACTCTGTCAGAATTCTGCTGGGGCACAGTGGTCGATTGCTTCCCCAGGGTGAGTTCAGGCAGCTCCTCTGACCCTGGAGAAGGCTCTGTGGTTACTATGATGGACTCCATAGTGGGTGTCGGCTGGAGAACAGTAGTGGATTGCTCCCCCAGGGAGAGCTCTGGTAGCTCCTCTGGCCTTGAATAAGGCTGTAGAGCTAAGGTGGAAACTAGTTGCGACACCACGGCTGAAGTAGGTTGGAGCACAGTGGTGGGGTACTCCTCCAGGGTGAACTCTGTCGCTGGAGAAGGCTGAGGATCTATGGCAGAAGTGGGTGTAGTAGGCCCCACTACTAACTTCAGCTCCATGGTCGGAGCAGGATGGATCTGCATGGCTGGGGTTGGCTGGAGCACAGTGATGGGGTGCTCCACCAGGGTGTAAATCTGCAGCAACCCCTTGATGGTGAGCCACAGCAGCTGGCAGTAAATGAGAAGGTGCATGAAGAAGGGGTCGTGAGGACTGGTCAGCCTCCACTTGGTCAGGATGGGCATCACTTTTGGTGACTAATGGTGGTGATCTTCTCCTTGTCGTAGATACTGATCCGTCCCTTTACTGCATTGTCACACTACCAACCCCTCCATCAATCCCTGCATTCCCACAGTCTTCTCTGTGGTGTGCAGGTACAAACCTGTGGCACTGGAAGTTCAGCTGGCTGTGTGCGTGGTTTGGCTAGTGTAACCATGAGATGCTCCATCTGTTTGAGCTCCTTCTTGGCTTCAAGAAACATCATGTCACAGAGGAAAGCTTTACTGCTTTACCCTGACAGTATCCAACCGATCTTCTGCCTACTGGTCACCACGACCAGTGAAAGGGAAGTGGTATGCCATGTCTTGAGGCTTGTGTGCTCATCTTCGTTGAGGGAGAGGAGACTGTCCTCTTACAAATAATGGTACAGTGCCTCCTGAGTGGCGCAGCGGTCTAAGGCACTGCATCGCAGTGCTAGAGGCGGCACTACAGACCCAGGTTAGATCCCAGTCTGTGTTGCAGCCGACCGCGAGCGGGAGACCCATGAGGCAGCGCACAATTGGCCCAGCGTGGTCCGGGTTAGGGGAGGCTTTGGCCTGCCGGGATATCTTTGTCCCATCGCGCTCTAGCCACTCCTTGTGGTCGGGCCGGGCGCCTGCACGCTGACTTCGGTCTCCAGTTGTATGTGTTTCCTCAGACAAATTGGTGCAGCTGGCTTCCGGGTTAAGCGAGCAGTGTGTCAAGAAGCAGTGCGGCTTGGCAGGGTCGTGTTTTGGAGAACACATGGCCTTCACCTCTCCCGAGTCCATACGGAGTTGCAGCAATGGGACAAGAATGTAACTACCAATTGGATATCACGAAATGGGGGTAATAAAATAAATAATGGTACTGCATTGTTCCCTGGCACACAAAAATATTAAAATACACAGTGTGCCTTCAGAGGTACACATACTGATCACAATACCTACCATAAGGTGCAATTATGAATTTTTGCCACCTAAAAGGAACTAACGTCTTTGTCACTGGGGTGGTAGCCTAAAAAGGCCCATTTGTACCATAATCATTATCATATTTCCCTGCATGCTCTACTGCAGGTGTGTATATATATGAATTGTAATATCTGTGCTTTTGCATGTATATTGATTGATTTAATAATCTTATGGTACACCAAGATAAATAACATAAATGTTTCTAAACTAATCCAATCAGTTATGTGTTTTGCACACACTACTGAAATACTTGTTCCAGTTTAAAGGGGAATGAATGGAAACACCAGGATTTAGAATGCAGGGTAACTGTAACTGTAAATCGCCATATTGGCATTGTTGCGTCACTGGCAGGAGAGAAAATGATGAAACTCCCAAAAATGGCTGGATTTACTGAGGAGCTCCGAGAATGAGTTTATTACAGAGAATGAAATAATGTTAGTTAGGGAGCCAATAAACTTGCTGAAGCCGTTCATGTTTGAGCCGATCGTTGGCCTAACCCCGATCAAATAGTTTGTTCTCGTTGCAGTAACAACACAGACATGCCCTGAAACACCTCAACTCGAGAGTCGACGTAGACAAACACAAACTGGTGTGAGTGGGGATGCTGCCAGATAATGGCTAGACTAGAGTATGAGTGTGTGTGTGTGTGTGTGTGTGTGTTGTAGAGAGATGGTGGCGATACAGCACAAAATCCCAGTGGATGGCGGCTATAATTACATCCAGTCAGAGGTTCCTGTCTGTCTGGATGGCGATATATTTATTGGACGTGTCACTAATCCTTATGAAGGACTTCTTGGCAGAAGAGGTTACTCGACCAGTCAGCAGTTTATATGCCAGTTAAATAATTTGTGAAATTTAGCTTGATTGTAAATTGTTTAAGGTTCATATCAGTAGTGGGTAGGTGCTCTATATAGAGTATATCATCAGTATCCTATAACGTTACTTATGACCAGCGCTGTGTGACGCGATTGTAACACATTTATCTTTCGATTAGCGAACCAGAGTTTGAATCGCAGACAGCGTCATGATTCATGAAATGTCATTCTAACCAATAATAGGGCGTACTCATTATTAATACATTGTTATTTAGTTTTGGTATCAGACTAACTTTTCTTATGATTTTGTTTGCAGAGGATACAGGCTGGCAGTTTATTGCCAGTTCAACCTATGGGAACAAGGGAGAATTGGACGAGGTGTACGGCGTCTCATCCCTGCGTGTGTCGTTTCCTACATAAAGTGCGCATACCCAGAAGCAAAGGAATTTCCATTTGGTTTGAGTTTGAATAAAACCAGTTAATTTAGTTTTGATTTATTTCATCTTTATTTAACTAGGCAAGTCAGTTAAGAACAAATTCTTATTTACAATGGCGGCTTACCCAGGACGACGCTGGGCCAATTGTGCGCTGCCCTATGGGACTCCCAATCACGGCCGGTTGCGATACAGCCTGGAATCTAACCAGGGTCTCTAGTGACGCCTCTAGCACTGAGATGCAGTGCCTTAGACCACTCCTTACTCCTGCTGTAATTTTTTTCTAGACATAGACCTAATGCACGCGCCTTTTGTAAAAAATAGTATTAGTTAGATTGTCCACTATAACAACAGGTTCAAGCGTAACCAGATAAATATAAAACTACTTTCAACACTTGTCCCTGTCTCTCGACTGGCGCAGTGGTCTAAGGCAGTGCATACATGTTCAAACTTTTTTCGTACGGGTCCCCCATGGGAATCGAACCCCCAACCCTGGCATTGCAAGCGCCATGCTCTATCAACTGAGCTACAGCCCTACAGACCCTGGTTCGATTCCAGGCTGTATCACATTCTGGCCGTGATTGGAGTCTCATAGGGCAGCACATTATTGTAAAGGTTAAATAGAGTAGTGACTTCATCTAGCTTTGTCTGCCATCTATTGGAAAGGAATGGTAACTACACTGGGCAGTAGTTGACATAGTCAAAGTAGAATATATGCCATTTATCAGAAGCCTTTATCCAAAGTGAACTGGGCACATTGTAGTGGAAACAGATAATAGAAACAGGATTACAATTTTGATATCATGGATGGTCTGTCCTTGCATCTATAGCTCTGTCTATGAATTTGAGTGTAGTTACATTTCTCCAGCCCCATTCCTCATATTTTTACCGAAAGAGGAGCAGGGAGACATGTTGTTATTGTTTCTACTGCTGATTGCCACTTTAAGAAGTTAAGATACAGATTAAATACACACCAAAATATGTTACAGATACTATAAAAATTTCCCATCACTCAGACAGTTAGTGAATATCCAGCACAGCAAACAATCAACCAAATGTATTTTACAAAAGTCCTTTTTACATCCAAATAATAACCACAGCAGTTATAGAGGGTGCAACAATTCAACACTTTATCTTTGAATTCGCTGTTGAATGGCCTGCTAATTCTCCATTTTCGGAACACCAGCCCGCTCCCACAAAGTGATCGATTAGTATATCTTGGCTCGCACTGTGATGATTGTGATTCTAAGCTCTCAGGTTCATACAGCGAGTTATGGTCTTTACTGATCTCACACTTCGTCAGCTCCATCTGTGGCGTATAGGGGCAGGACTAGGTTGTATACTGATGGTCGTGAGCGCAATCTAGGTGGCCCTTGAGCTCTTTAGTGATGGTCCCGGTGGACGGTTAGCATGCTGTACTAACCGTTCTTTCCTTTTGGGAGAAAATAATTAAGGCATCTATTAGGCTATAGTTATATTCAAGAATCACTGTATATTGTCCATTTTATATGGGATGACAGACTGTGTCTTAAAATAAACAATAGCCTTAGAAATAACATAGATGTGCATGTACCTCTTCTGCCTCCTGGCCAGTCTCCTCCAGGATGAAAACCTTTTCAGGCATGAAGATGTCATCCTGAAAACAAACCTTTTGTTAAGACAACTGAACCCAAATATATCAGTTGGCATTAACAAGCTACCTGCCTTGTATGCTTTGTCAACACACACACACACACACACACACACACACACACACAGCAAATACAGGGAGATTTATTTTTCAGCAAACATTACCTAAGTCAACTTCAGTCTAGCTCGTGGGTTCCCAAACGTTTCAGCCCGACCCCCCAAATAACGGTGCCAGAGACTCACGATCCCCGGAGTTGGTTGAAGCATACAAACGTTCGCGCGTACACGCACTAATAGGCCTAGGCTATTCAAACACGGGCATAACGACAAGACAAAGAACACAATAGCCTAACAACCATAATATTAATTAATATAGTAATTTTGTAACGTTAAACTTACCTAATGAGATGGGTGGGCACTATGCTTAGAGCACAACAAGTCCAGTCTGGGTTTAATTTTGGAGACTGCCACTCGGAGATCATCCTCCACGCTCATTCGCGATCTGTACTTATTTTTAATGTATGTAAGTAACGAGAAAGTCTTTTTACAAAAGTATGTACATGCAAACGGCATCAGAACATCCATTGCGGTCTTGGATAGCTGTGGGTATTCCCTCTCAACTGAAATCCAGAACTTAGCCAGCGTCTTGGAATGAAACGCTGTCTTTTTAGGTCGCAGTTGTAGATGAGAACTAGTTCTCAACTGGCCTACCTGGTTAAATAAAGGTGAAATAAAAAAAAATATATCGCTTGACAGTTCAACCAGTGCGTCCTCCAGGTCAGATGACAGGTGTTGTACGGTCGTTACATTGAATGGTGATCTTATCCAGTCGTATTGTTCCGGAGTTGTATGCTCTGGGAAATACTTATTCAAGCGTTCAAGTAGGGCTTGAAGGTGGGTAGTGATAGACTTCTTCACAGAATCCTTGGTTTCACAGAATCCTTCAGTGGTCATTACCTTTGCCGGTTCTGTTTGATAGAACAGTCTAACGCTCAGACTGTTTACAGTGACGATGACAATAAGATTGTCTAGTGTGGTAAAGATCAATTTGAAATGCATTTGAATCAGTTGCAATCAGACCCACATCTCCCATCTGTGTATGGTGTAAAGAAAAATTCTAAACTAAACAGTTTGCAGCACTTCCATGTTTGTAGTTTTATTTCTGTGGACATAATGCATGACATTCTTGAAGGGATGGCTCAGTTTGAGTAAAAATTGTTGTTTGAATATGTCTCTGAGAATTTTTTTTCCGAAACGTGCAATTCTCTCTAGAATCTACTCGTTTGACTATGGATACTTGGAGCGCAAAAACCGTCCAACTAAAGTCAACCTAGAGAACAGTGGAAATAGCATAGCACTTAATTCTATTCAAACTCTGTCTTGTGAGAAACATTCCCTTGATTTTGGGGGATGTTGTTCCACCAGGAAACCAGAAATCCAACTGGAATTTGCTGCTCATCTTACTGTAAATAATCAACATAGTTTTTTCCCAGGGCATGACTGTGTATCTGAAGCATTTGATAATTGAACATCACACACTTTTCAAACAGTTGTACCCACATAAAAACTTATACCCAAACATCATTTTATGATACATTACCCAACATGCATAAGACAGATCGGTCCTTTATTACATACAGTAGTTCCTTGTTTAAAAGTTGCATCATACTGCTGCAGGTGCTGCGGTATGGTACAGCATGTTACAGTGCATGACGTCATATATATGCCGGTAATGCTCTTAACGCACCTGCGTGAAGTTGGCCCCCCACCCAACGCAAAACGTCAGGAAAATAGTCTCAATCGTTAGTGCTCCGTTTGTGCTGGTTTGTGCTGCAATTATTTTTGTTTGTGCTGTTTTCAATTTTTAAGTAATATTAAAGAATACTTTATAGGTCATTCAGAGGTCACTCAGCCCCCCACATGCTCAGAATTAACCCACAATAGTGTCGATCGTTGGTGCTCGGTTTGTGCTGGTTTGTGCCGTTCAAATTGTGGTTTGTGCTGTTGCGGTATTTTTTATATTAGCCATTTATTTATGGGCGATGACGTCACCAGCCCCCCACTTGCTCCAAATGAACTGGGAATAGTCGCAATCGTTAGTGCTCCGTTTGTGCTGCTTTCATTTTGTTTATATTAAAGAATCTTTCATAGATCATTCTGAGGTCACTCAGCCCACCACATGCGCAGAATGAACCCAAAATATTGTGAATCATTTATGCTTCGTAAGCATGCTTTTCTGGAGTGTGTAGTAGCGTTTAATAGACAAACAATTTAACCATATCTCGTTATAGAATAGCCTTACATTAATCATATTCCTGGCAAATGTAAGTCAAATGTTTTGTTACTGTCAGTTAATAAAAAAGTTAACTTTTTGTTTAATGGTACAACAAAAGCTACGATTGGCAATGTTTTTGGCAACAGAAAGCACATTGCTAATGTTAATATTTCCAATGTAACTATGATATGCTAATTACATTTAGGGGTCAATATCAATACATGAAAACATGTTTATACTGTAGATGAAACACTTGACCCAAAATAAGTCATAATTATGTTTTACTTTCTTATGCCAGATGCCCAAAAAGCCAGCAGTAGACAGGGATTCAATTTTCACAGTCCTGTGTTCATCAAAGGAGGCCATAGTAAAAAATGGTAACATAGCTACTCCTAATAACAGCATCTGGACAGAGCTGAGTGAGCAGCTAGGAAACAAGATCACTGCAAAGGCCCTGTACACTTTTGTTAAATTAAACAGACACAACATCTGGTCTGCTTTAGGGTTTAATCATGAACGTGATCATGAAACAAGTGGCAGTAGTGATGACACAGATTTTGAGCCACAGTCCTTTTCTCCCAGACCAGAAGACTGCAAGGCTTTTGAGCTTGAAGTTCCATATGAGAAATGGATTGAGTTTATACCTGAAACAGTTCAATACAAAGACAAGTTCTCTAAAACACAAAAAAGGAAATACACAGGTTTGAAGCCTGGCATCACCAAATTTGGATGGAAGTGAAAATCACCTGCACATTTGTATTTAAAAGAGCCAAAGTCTATCCATCAGCCACAACAAAATACATTGAAATCAGAAGCAACTGTAAGGAGTGTCATGGCGACCTTTACATCAAATGTGACAGAGAGCCTGAAATGAACAACCCAATGGTGCTGAAATGTGTTATTAAAAACATTGACTCCCTGCACATTGGCCTTTCCAAGCGTGCCATATCTGGAAACTTGCGTGTGCAGATAGCCATGGAACTGTGTGAGGGTAGAATGGAACCACATGTATGGAGGGCATCAGAGGCAACAAAGTTGATGGATTTTGGAGATCCTGAGCCAAGCCATCTGCCTAATTTGGCCACCCTGCGCAAAGCAAGAGAGAAATGACTTAGAATTAGGTGACATGGATCCTATTTTATCACTGCAGGTGCTAAAATACAGTGCACCTCACAATGGTAGCATTAAAGATATTGAACTGGACAAGTGTTTCTGTCACTACTGGAGTCAAACACAAATGTACACGTACAAGTCAATATAAAATAAATCTCACCCCACTCAGTTTTGATGCAACTGGTTCAGTAGTCAGGAAACTACAGAGACCAGTTGGTATGTCTGGCCACATCTTATACCAGGGAGTTCTGGCAGGGGATGGGAGCGCAAGTGTCCCAGTGGTGCAAATGCTGTCAGAGAGACATGATGTTAATGCAATTAAACAATGGTTGACAGAATGGATTCGCGCAGGTGCACCACTTCCAAAAGTGGTTGTGAGTGACTTTTCTCTGAGCTCTGGTCAAGGCTTTCACTCCTCATCCTGATCTCAAGACCTACATCAATGAGTGTTTTGGTGTCTTACTTGGTAACCAGTCTGCACAGCTGCCATCTTGTTTTGTCTGGTTTGATGTTGCACACTGCATCAAGATGATCTGCCAATGGGACTGCTTGAAAAGAAAACCACATCGCATTAAAGATTTCTTTGTGAGGTCACTGGCACAGCTGATCAAGTCACAATCTGTGAACAATGCAAGAGAGCTACTACGCAGTGTTACTACTGTGGCTTTCAGCGAAGCAGAGGGCAATGACAGCTCTGGAGCCCCCCTCATATCAGAATGTTGCAAGAACTACCTGAAAGCCCAAATTGCAGAAGAGTGTGTCATCGTTCCAGATGAAGAGGGTGAGGACATGGAAGGAGTGGATCCATGTGAATAAATACACACTGACATACGGCAGTGGGTGACAGACATATGTGATGAGAGCAGGTCACTTGCCGTGGCCAACAGTGATCGAGATAATATGCACTTCCTCCCAGAGATTGTTCTCAATATTATCAGACTTGCAAGTTACTTACCACTCTAGACAGGGGTAATGATCCCTCACTTCCGTAGCACCAACATCACCGCAAGTTCAGCCAATGTTGAAGCAGAGTTTAAAAACATAAAACACAGCCTTTTCAAGCATGAAAACTTACCTATTCGGGTGGATCGATGTATTGCTCGACATCTTTCCTACATTGAAGGGAACATGCGCATTTGTTCTGCAAAACAAAAAGGTACAGAAAATGTTTATGTTGAAACAGTGATGGTCACAGGACCCAATCCACTACCCACTGCGACCTGCAGTGTAGATGGAAAAAAAATGCATGCCTCCTGTTCTGGGGAGTCGTCTGACACTGTCACAAACATCCATTCAACAAAGACGTTGTTGAAAACTGGAGAGGCCTAGTTGTTCCACCAAAAAAAAGAGGAAGATTAATTCATACTTTTCTCCTTGTCCTGAATGGCTCCATGCAGATCCATCTGTGAGGGGGGAAAAAATGAAAATGGAACTGTTAAAAAATGGAAACAATCAACAGCCTGTTAAACTCAGCAAGTCAAGAGTCTCTGTGCTTAACACATGTGCATTTGGTGCTTTTTGTCAATGCTTATGTTGTGCTTTCTGCGACAGTAACACTTTTGGAAATATTGTTCGCAGTGAAGACTCCAACAACCACCTCCAGCTAGTGAAAAGCATCACCACAAAGGGTCTTACCCCACAGGCCTACATTCAGAAGGCAGAGCTGCTAAGTGGAATATTCAAAGCTGTCCAATTGAGGTCTGGTGCTCTCCAAATCGATGCACAGTGCCACATCTCTGCTATCATTGAAAAGGCAATGAGAAAACTTGCAAGTGTTTACTTCACAAAACAGTGCTCCTCACAGTATTGCAGCCTCAACACACAAGTCACAAGGGAAATTCCATTTGTTTCTACTTCTATTGCTATACTGCAGGATTTTGGCATGGCTCATCTTCAGACCGCAGTGGAACAAGGACTTAACCTTCCAGAGTCCCCCTGCCTCAGGCCAATCCAAAGTCCGTCTGTGTCACTCTGCATTCAAGACAGAATCTACCTCAGGAAAAGTGCTCTGTGCAGGGAAAGCTTCTCACAGTTACAGTCTAGGAGAACCTCTGTGGATCGATACTGACCTTGGAAACGATTCGACAGCAACTCCAACTCAAAGGAATTCCTGCCCAAGAGGATTTCCATTGTGTGAATTTCCCTCCAGTCTGGTGCTCCAAGGAGAGACATTTACCTTAAGTCATTGCTTTCCAAGGAGGCTTAACCCAGGATGCTCTTGGTCATTATGTGGCCTACTGCAGGAGGACTCCATGTGTCTGGGAGATCTATGATGACCTGAGAAGTGGAGTGACGGGAGCATCAGAAAAAAACTAAATATGCCCACATGCTGTGTTATACACAAGATCATAATTGTGTGGTAGATGAAGATGTGGATGTTGTTGTTCAATGTGCAATTTTCCTCTTTGAAAAAGGTTCATTGTTTGTGTAAATGGATTTGATTGAACACAGTAATTCAATTTCACAATTAAACAAATGTTTTGTTAATTCCTGGAGTCATTAGTTTCCACATATATATAGTACATATATGTATGTAATAACACTCAGCTACAGAAAACATTAAATGGGGCATCATCTGTGCATGGACTCAGTAGGCAGCATAATAACATGTATCAAATTAATATAAAATGAATTATATAAAATACTTACCTGTATAGTTACATTTATGCACCAACAATTAGCTAACAATGTAACCTAAAGTGCACTTAGTTAAACACGTTGGTGAGAAACACTTAAAAATGTTGGTTCAAAAACTGGAAAAAACAATAAAACTGTCTAACAAGTTAGGTAATGAGATTATTTAAATGTATGGGGAAAACATAACAAGTGTGTTTATGACATAACGTTGATAACTGCATTTTTTGTGCTGGGAAATATTCACATAACAACATCACAAGTAAAAATATTTACCTTGGAGTTCGCGTTACATTCCACACATTCTGTGAGCATCGCTGTGTCAGTTGCCAGTTGAAAAGGCACAGTGGATTAGGTAACGATTTTGGTTTGGTGATTTTGGTTTGGTTTGCCATTTGGCTCTTACCATGTTACGTCTTCAACTGTATTAGTAAAAATGATAATCGCAAAAACAAAACTTCTACCAGCACACACGAATAGAGTATTTGGAGCAGGTGGTGAGGGCTGGTTACGTCATCGGCCATAAGTAAATGGCTAATAAAAAAAATACCGCAATAGCACAAACCACAATTTGAATGGCACAAACCAGCACAAACGGAGCACCAACGATAGACACTATTGTGGGTTAATTCTGAGCATGTGGGGGGCTGAGTGACCTCTGAATGACCTAAAAAGTATTCTTTAATATCTAAAGAATGAAAGCAGCACAAACAAAAATAATTGCAGCACAAACGGAGCACTAACGATTGAGACTATTTCCAGTTAATTTGGAGCAAGTGGGGGGCTGGTGACATCATCACCTGTAAAAATACAGCAACAGCACAAACCACAATTTGAACGCACAAATGGAGCACCAACGATTGACACTATTTTGGGTTAATTCTGAGCATGTGGGGGGCTGAGTGACCTCTGAATGACCTATAAAGAATTCTTTAATATCTAAAAAATAAAAACAGCACAAAACGAAAATAATTGCAGCACAAACCAGCACAAACGGAGCACTAACGATTGAGACTATTTTCCCAACGTTTTGCGTTGGGTGGGGGGCCAACTTCACGCAGGTTCTTAATGCTTATTGAAACCACCAGGGAGCATCTTTGAGAGTGTCTTTATGAAGCTTGTTGGCACTAGCTTAATTTCCCAAATAATCCTACAGATGTCCATGCAGGCCTGACGTTTTGATTGCTATACACTATCTGAAAGAGCATAACAAGTTAATTAATTTTGCTGACATTAACCAAAGTTAGACTCAGCTACTATAGCACAGAGAAACATGATTTTCTGTTCTTTTGAAAGAAAATTGTCTTAGTATTATGTTTTTTTATGACCTTCCTAAACAAAATATTTAAAGACATCTATAAATATTTTGTTTAGGAAGGTCATAAAAAAACATAATACTAAGACAATTTTGAAAGAAAATTGTCTTAGTATTATGTTTTTTTATGACCTTCCTAAACAAAATATTTATAGATGTCTTTGTGATTGTGTGTATTAAATTGATTTATTAGACTGGCGGCTATTGGTAGGCTACTCGTTGAGTCCCGGCTATTCTACTGTTAATACGCATACCGCACATCAGACCTTCTGTCACTGTCAGGCTCTGGCCATAGAGAAACCTATTTGCTTCTCTATGTAGCCATGGTCAGAGTCTGACAGTTCTTTTCTTTCTGTTTCTGGTGGTGGTTTGTGTAGGATCCCTAATTAGAGGCAGCTGTAGTGCATCGTCTCTAATTAGGGATCCTACATAGGTTTGTATGTTCCACACCGGGGATGTTGGTCGTTGTCGTATATTTCGCAGTCACGGTGACAGTAAGTGTGCCTCTTTTGTTACGTCCGTTCATTCGTGTGTGTTTTTGTAAACGTGACGTTTGTTCATCGTGTGTTTGTTTGTTTTGTTAGTTCATACATTTGAGTTGGTTTATAGATAGTATAAATAAAATGTCGAACTACTATCCCTGCGCTGCATCTTGGTCTATGCTTGCACCCACTCGTGACAGAACGACCTACCAGTACGCGACCAAGCAGCGTAACTAGGGAGAAACGGAGAGAGAGGAAGTGCCGCGTTATAGACGGGGTGCGAGACGAAGAAGAGCCCGAAAGCAACCCCAAGGGGATTTTGGGGAGGGGCTATGGGGGTGGTCTGGTGTAGAGGAAGAGGCACCAGTCCCACTTTCTAGGTGGTATTTGCCGAGGCCAGTAAGTAAGTGCGTGGTGAAATACCGGAGGGAGGAGTATGAGAGGATAATGGAGCTATGTTGGCGAAATATGGAGGAGTGTGAGAGCGAGAGGAGGGAGCTGGAGTTAAAGGTGCCCAAGGTGAGCATCCCCAGTCCGGGTCCGGTCGTCTACTCCACCCCCATGCCAGAGCAGTCTGCTCCACCGGTGCCCAGTCTGGGTCCGGTTGTCGGCTCCACTCCCATGCCAGAGCAGTCCGCTTCACCGATGTCCAGTCCGGGTCCGGACCTCTGCTCTACTCCCCGCACCAGACCTCCAGTGCGTGCGCCCAGCCAGGTGCTTCCAGTGCCGGCTCCACGCATCCGACCTCCGATGCGCCTCCCCAGTCCGGTACGACCCGTGCCGGCTCCCCGCACCCGACCTCCAGTGCGTGCGCCCAGCCAGGTGCTTCCTGTGCCAGCTCCACGCACCCGACATCCGGTGCGCCGCCCCAGTCCGGTACGTCCCGTGCCGGCCCTCCGCAGCCCGGAACTTCCAGCGAAGGTCCGTAGCCCGAAGCCTACAGCGAAGGTACGCAGCCCGGAACCTCCAGCGAAGGTCCGCAGCCCGGAACCTCCAGCGAAGGTCCGCAGCCCGGAACCTCCAGCGAAGGTCCGCAGCCCGGAACCTCCAGCGAATGTCCGCAGCCCGGAACCTCCCGAAGTCTGCTCCGCTCCAGTGCCTGAGCAGTCCACTCCACCGGTGCCAAATCCGGGTCCAGCCGTCTGCTCCGCTCCAGTGCCTGAGCAGTCCGCTCCTCCGGTGCCCAGTCCTGGTCCGGTGGTCTGCTCCACTCCATGGCCGGAGCCGTTTACACCACCGGTGCCCAGTCCGGGCCCGGTTGTTTTCCCCACTCCATGGCCGGAGCCGTTTGCCCCACCGGTGCCTGGTCCGGGTCTGGTTAATTGCCCAGCTCCATAGATAGATAGATAGATACTTTATTGATCCCCAAGGGGAAATTTCTTTGTCAAGCAGCTACAACAAAAACACAGGGCAGGTGCAAAATGCCAGAACGAAAATACACAAAAGACAGATAACGATACATGATACATAGAGCGGCAGTATGAAAAAGTATAGAATTACTATAGAAGTCTGGAGTGCAAAAAAAGCTATAAAAAAAACATTGCATAGTATGAGTGGATGGCTGAATATGTACACTATACATTGGTGGATGGTGGATGGCTAACTGTACAGGTCGATGGCAGAGAAATACTTAAATAGCTAAAAGTGCTTATGATATGAGTGAGGGTAATAATAGTTTACTTAATATACAGACCGGTTAAATTAACAGGTAAGGGAATATTTTGCATGGTTAAATTAACTGTACAGGTTAATACAGTTAAAATACAGTTACATTTACAAGTAAGTGAATGTTTGCATGGTTACATTAACTGTACAGGTAAATGACAGGAAGAGATAGTTAAATAGCTAAATGTGTGTATGATATAATTTAGGTAATAATAGTAATTCCCTTAAAATACAGTCCTTAGTGCGCAGGGTTTAATTACAGATAAATGCACGTATTGCACATTCGATATACTCAAAGCAATGACAAAAGATACAACTGACAGGATACTAATATGCATTCCTGAGTGAATGACTACGTAAGTTAAGTCCAAGAATTACTTGCAATATTGCACGCTATATGATATAGCAACTGTGCATGAATATGTATATACAGACCTGAATGAATAAATAAGTGCTGAGTGAATGAGTGATTACAGACCAGAGTTATGACGGATAGATGCATAATTGTTAAACTAGGTCCTAACACCCCAACAGTTCCAGGTCTATGTTGCCGACTTCACGGCACCCCGGTGAGGCATTAAATAGTCTAATAGCCACCGGCAGGAAAGACCTCCTGTAGCGCTCTCTGGCACACCGTGGTGGGATCAGTCTGTGACTGAAGGTGCTCCTCTGCGTCATAACCATGGCATGCAGAGGGTGGGTGACATTGTCCATGATGGCCAGCAGTTTGGCCAGGATCTGTCTCTCCGCCACATCCTCTAGAGTATCAAGACCAATCCCCAGAACAGAGCTAGCCTTCCTGATCAGCTTATTTACCCGAGAAGCATCACCAGCTTTTATGTTGGCACCCCAGCACACCACTGTTGTCCATATGGATGACCCAACCCTTTCCACATCCATCCCCTGTATAAGGACTGCAGTCATTTGTGCCTTGGTTCTCCTGAAGTCCACCACGATCTCCTTTGTTGGTTCTGCTCACACCACAACACTAAGTCACTGATTGCGCTCCTGTACTCCTCCTCCTGCCCACCCCTGATGCACACTTCAGAGTTATATCTGAAGTCCGAGGTGTAGAGGGTGAACAGGAATGGGGGTAGGACCGTTCCCTGGGGGGCCCCTGTGTTGCTCACTGCCCGTTCTGTATGTGTAGGGAGCAGTCGGAACGCAATTGAGTGAATGAGACGAGGGGAAAGGGAATTTAGGGAGAAGAACTTGTGCCCCACATTTGTGCCCCACAAATGCACATGTACAAATGGAACACTAAAGTCAAAGCAAATTAAGTCTTCAAGACAATTTCAAAAAAATAATTTCATTTCACTTGCCTGTTCGGGCAACCACAAAGCACATTCCACAAAATAGTTCTACAGTATGAGATGTAAAAAAATCTCTGGTTAAAGATCGAGCTTTGACGTCCATTCGAGTACTCAATTACTCATGCCCATCCCTAGTCGGAAGTGGAACTGCGTTATTGCTGTCAAATCTACAAGCGGCTCTCGGCATTACATGTAAAGTAGACATTGCCAATTGCTGCACGTATTCGCATTTAGAGAAATCCCATACAGCCTTATTTACAAGTTTGAACATTGGAATGTTAGAAGTTATCTACACCTTGATTAGGCTGATAGAAATTGTAATTTTTACCTTTAATTATTTTCGATTTGGCCATCATTACACAAGTGGGAAGGGTGTGGCTTCATGACAATGATCACAAGAGCAGCTGCTCACCGATGTGACAGTTCCAACGCAGTTCCACCTCTGACACTACCAAAACATCAGTTATGTGGGTGTTTGCTATCACCGTTTAATGCTTGATCTGATTTAATCTAGGCCCTTTTGATATTTTCACATCAGATCTTTTTCAGATCGGATCTGATTGGTCAATAGACAATAGTTTTACATAGATTTGAACTTGGGTGAAGTCTTTCAAACTAATTGCTACTGTATTTGTTGGTGTATGCTGATGCTGTTCTCCATGTCTAGAAGGTTATGGAAATGTTTTTCACCAATGTCACAACGTTGTCACAGACAATAATGCAAACCTATCATGAAATGAAAACATTTATTCACAGGGTTTAGATGAACATCTATTCATATTTATTCTAATGAATTGTCCCCACTTCGATCGTGTGTTTAGTTTCCTTTACTGAGGGTTAGAAACCCCTTCTCATCTGAAGTGTAGTTTGACCTCGTCACACCCTGAGAGGAAGTCTGTGTCAGCATTTTAAACCACATATTCTCAGCCTAGGAGGACAATCGCACAATGCCACCACAAGTTAGACCATAAAACTGTTTTTAAAAGGATGAAAACAATCTGTGTGTTTTGAGGTGCCAAAGAACTTAAAATGAGTTGTAGTTTTAGGTTCTGAATAGACCAGAGAGGTTTGTGGTCAGTGGACAATGTGTCAGAAAAAAGTAGATGAATATACTATATACAGTATGAACTGGGGTATGTTTAGTAAGGTGCAACATTCTGAATGTTGTAGAAATGTAACAGGTCAAGCAAGTGTTACTCCAATATGTAGCGTTTACCTGAAAGGTGTTTCAGACATTTAAATAACCCCCAGATGACATACAACTTTACTTACATTTCTATGTATGTAGTGTCTATTTTCCTGCAAGTATAGTGAACTGTATGTGACCTGACATAATTAGTTACATCCTCTTTGCTACAAGTTGCTACAGGTTTCTCTGGTTTAAGACAGTCATACCAGAAACAGCCCTCCACATGTTAAGTACAACAGACAAAACACATGGCTCCAAACTACTTTTTATTAATTAAGGCAAAGCAGTGCCATTCATTTAAAACAACAGATGCATTCATAAATCAAGGTCTGAATTTTGATTTGAACAAAAAAATGTATCACTCAATTTTGATTTTAAACTACTACAAAACACTTTGATGTGAATAATGATGAAAACATGGAACATGCAAACAGCAAGGACTAATGGGCAGACAAAATAATTGGTGTCAAGTGCATCCCTTTGTCATTTAGATTATCACTAGTGAGATTATTCTGTAAATTATATATTTAACTTGTCATAAGATTCTATTACTTCTCTTGAAAGGGGAAGCTACAGTTGTACATCAAAGGCTCCTCTCCTCACAAATGTCACACAACACTGAAACAACCCCAATAGAATGATAAAAGGTCAATATTGTGAGTATCTGCTGAGGTCACTTCTCGCTGGGTAGGGTTTTGGTGTGGTGTTTCAGAATATGTTGTAGTATGGTTTGAGTGTGGTGTGACCTGTTGCTGGATTGTTACAAGGTCATAAGGTCGTGAGGTTACTTCTCTCTGCCGCAGTCAGTGCATAGGATGTCGTCACGCTGGGTGAGGAAGCCACGGCCCACTAGAGACACAGAGCACTGCATACAGGTGAAACACTCGCTGTGCCACTGGCGCTCCTCAAAGGAGATGTACTTGGCTCCTGCCAGACCTGCCACACAAGGATGCATATATGGGTAGAATCTCAATTGCATACTCCTCGCATCCTCTCTCCTCCTTCTCAAAACCCATTGGAGGAGAATGTCAGAGGGAAGGGACCTCTGGCTTTCTCCTCTAATGGGTTTTGAGAAGGAGGCGAGGAGAGAGGATATGAGGAGTATGGAATTGAGATTCTCCCGCAGACACATTTATGCACACATAACACACCTAGGGCTCTATTTTAACAAACCTAAAGCAATGGAAAATCTAAGCTCTGGCTTTAGTGCTATAGGTCCTGGGTGTGTCAGAAATATTTTAGTTATAAACAAGGTGTGAATAAACAAGGTGTTAATGGGTTCCATGGCTTAATACTGCATGTCTCAGGTTTTGTATCTTATTGACCGTCTTTGCGTTGTCATCAACTCCAATTGAGCTGGGGGCAGGGAATATTATCTTCCTAGTCCTTTATGGATTGATAATACAGTTCATTAAATAGCATATGCTACAGTAACAAGTAATAGCACCAGTTAAAAAAAACATCCAGTGTTTGCTCAATAGCCTACATGTTAGGAGTGTTGGCAGTCAACATTGTTGTAATTGGCTTCAACGAGCCTAGTGTACGTGTCTTTATGCATCGCACTTATGCATCGCACACTAAAATGTTTTATTGTATGTGTGAGGCACGTTCTCAATAAGCAAAATATAGCCTAGGCTACCGTTGATACTGCATTATAGGACCTAATAATTGTTATATGTTCGGAGGAGTGCATCTTTGGTAAACTGATGAAAGGCAGTGGAGAGCTTTGGAGAGCATGTTAGTTTTTTCCTCATGAATCTTGTTCTGAAGGCTGTTCTGCAGAGTGGTCACAAGCTGGCACAGCCACAAAGTCATACAATTTTATTTTAAACCTAACTATAACCTTAACCCTAACCTTAACCACACTGCAAACCCTATTGCCTAGTCCTAACCTTAAAATAAGAACAAAAAGCACATACATTTTTACAATATAGCCAATATTGAATTTGCAGCTGGCCCATCTAGTGGAAATCGCTCAGTTCTGCTTGAAGGACAAGACTCATCCCAATAAATGTCAACCTGCCTTTGGAGATGGGGATGCAGGTAGGCATATGAGTGTATGTTTTAGAATGTGCCGTATATTTTCAATTCAAGGCTCTGACGAATAGACCATTTAAACACATTTTATGGATAGGCTATTTTGCAAGGCCAGGATAAAAAATACAATTTATTTCTGTTGAACCAGCCTTAGTAGCCTAGGGTAAGGGTAACCTATTGAGGGCTTGAAATAAAATGGAAAACAAGCAATCTGTTATTTAAAACAACAATGTTTCTAAATAGGATGGGGTCAGAAACATAAATCGCTTCTCTCGTTCCATGGCACTGTGCACACATAAGACTAAATGTCTTTATGTGCGAGGCAGACCAAAAAAACTAACAGCCGTTTATATAGATAGATAGATAGATAGATAGATAGATAGATAGATAGATAGATAGATAGATAGATAGATAGATAGATAGATAGATAGATAGATAGATAGATAGATAGATAGATAGATAGATAGATAGATAGATAGATAGATAGATAGATCCCCCGAGGGGGAAATTTCTTATATGGCATTATAGGACGACTGAGTAGTGGAGGAATGTGTCTTTGGTAATAAGAAGGGCGCTCTTTGAAAATGGGGATGGATGGCCTACTTGAACAAGCAAAATTAAATATGCAGGTTTGTGAATAATGAAAAAGCATGAGGGCAAAAACCTAATATTTCAAAGCAATCTCAGTAGAACATTTAAAACCCCTTTCTTCAAAGGCTACTTGGCTAATGGCCAGGATTAAAAGACGCACGTATGCAATGCTGCTTAACCAGCCTTGATTAAGGGGAGGGTAAGCTATGGTTGTTTTTTCATCATATTAAACTAAATGATTAGGAAACCAATAGTTTTTTATGTTTCTAAATACAAGATTCACCGGCACCAAAGGCTGCGCTTCGCTCTCAAAATCTATGACATTATCAACAGTGTTACCACTAAGACCTGCTTTTTGTGAGTCTTAAAATTAAAATTAAGCATGAAATTGTCACTTTTGCTTGTTTTTAAGCGAGCTGATTTTAGACAGGTTAATTGCCAGACCATGCCAGTGTGCACACTAGCGTTTGACACATGAGTTAATTTTTTCAAACATTTACATTTTTTGCCATTTAGCCGACGCTCTTATCCAGAGCGACATACAGGAGCAATTAGTGTTAGGTGCCTCGCTCAGGGATTCGAAACAGTGACCATTCGGTAACTGGCCCAACGCTCTTAACCGTCTCCTTAGCGCCAGCCGGAAATAAAGCCCCTACAGTATGAGAACAGCATACTATGCAGAATAATGCTTGCATACACACACACTTACAAGTGCACACATATGATGTTACAAACACCAACAGGCGGTGTGATTGCATGGCATAAATAGAGAATATTAATTGAAAAACGTATTGACAGTATTCGTAAAGTGACTCACTGGTGATCGGTTTGGTGCAACCAATACACTTCTTGGCATAGAGGTTGCTAAAGCAGTCCAGACAGTATGGGTAGTTCTCTCTGGAGGTGAAACGCTGTCCTGATAGCTGCTTCTTACAACTGATGCACAGAAAACACTCACGGTGCCAGGGTTTGTCATTGTAGGTCACCCCACCGGTCGTAATGGCCTTAAGGAGACACAAACACACACAGGTGACACGCCAGCACATTGGGGGTGGATGACACTTTCAAGTTATGTCACATGCACAAGTAGAGTTAAATGCCTTTCTTGCAAACTCAAAGCCCAACAATGCAATAACCAAAAACAATGTATTACTAGAAAGAAAAAATTATAAATATGAAATACTTTATTGTGTAAGTAATTAAGCGTACTATGTACAGGAAATATTTAAAAAGTCAGTTCCAATACCATATTTACATGTGCAGGGATACTGGAGTGATGGAAGTAGATATGTATAGGGGTAAGGTGACTAGTAAACAGGATAAGAGATAAACAGAGTAGTAGCAGCTTGCATATAGGCGGTCTCATCGTTGTCGGTGATCAGGCCTACCACATTTGGGTCATGAACAAACTTAATGATGGTGTTGTAGTCGTGCTTGGCCATGCAGTCGTGGGTGAACAGGGAGTACAGGAGGGAACTAAGCCACACCCCTCATTCTACCATATAAACTTACCACAGTTTATATGGTAGAATGATTCTCTATACTATCTTATTTTGTCACATAATATGAAGTTAGGTGAACTATTAGAGTTTTAGCAACCTGGAAATGGCGGAGCGATATCTGTATAGTGCAACTTTAACATTTATCCCAGATGAGCCCCCACATGTTACAAAACCAATAACTAGCCTACTGATTTTGCTGCACTTATTAGGTCTAGGGGTCTTAGTGCTACTGCCCCCTGGGGGAATGGAGTGTGGTAGTGGTAGTGAGCTGTAGTGTGCTGTCTAAACTACCTAACCTATTCCATATCACCGGATCCTTCCTGATTGATAATAAAGGGGTTGACCATGCTGATGGTTGACCATGCTGATGGTTGGCCATGCGTTTACATGCAAAATCTTAAAGATGGGTGCGTCTCTAGCACTCAACAAAATCTTTCAAGGGCATTTTTTCTCCTAAGTGGGATAACAAGTTTATAAACTTTTAAAGTAGTATAACTTTCCCATGCTTTCTCCAATCACAGTGTATGATATACCATTTTAGAGCACTGAATCTTAACTAACGGAAAACAAATTGGGTTGGGTATTCACATATACGACACATACAATTACAGATTCTACTAGCATGCTGCTTATATCTACATCCTAACATATTCTCTCACAGTGTAAAATAACCCTCGCTATTCAACATACAGTCCAAACCATGAGACTGTAAGATTCTTACTTTTTTACAGGCACAGCACTGATAGGCAAATTGCTTCTCAAAACAGGGCACGCAGAAGTAGCCTTTGTCTTTGGGGATGAAGGACTTGGTTCCTATAGGCTGCTGGCAGCGGTGGCACAGAAAGCAGGTCTCATGCCAGCTGTTCCCCTTGTACTCCATTTTGCGGGAACCTAGCACAGGCGAAGGACAGCTTAGACAGCAAATGGAAACAAGACACAAACACCTACTGCACCACTGGAGGCCCTTCAGAAAAAGAAGGGGAGGACCATCCTACTCAGTGAATTTCATAAAGTTTTATCATTCTAGTAGTGAAATCTACAGCTAGCAATGGAGAGAGAGGGAGAGAGAGAGAGAGAGAGAGAGAGATTTCACTTACTTAGCTAGCAAATGCAGCTAGCAGTTTAGTCTACTCAAACACAATTTTGAAAAGAGAATAATGCTATTTATGTTAGCTGTTTTCTTAGACTTCAGTGCAGCTTTTGACATTATCGATCATAGTCTGCTACTGTTATGGCTTTACACCCCCTGCTATATTGTGGATAAAGAGTTACCTGTCGAACAGCTCTTTAATGGAAGCCTCTCCAACATAATTCAGGTAGAATCAGGAATTCACCAGTGCAGCTGACTAGGCCCCTAACTTTTAAAAATCTTTACTAATGACATGTCACTGACTGAGTAAAGCCAGTGTGCCTATGTATGCAGATGACTCAATACCCGTCAGCTACTACGGCGACTGAAATGACAGCTGCAGTTAGTTTCAGAATGTGTTGCAAGGAATAAGTTTGTCCTAAATATTTCAAAAACTAAAAGAGTTGTATTTGGGACAAATCATTCATAAACCTAAGATGGGGAGAAGTATGTCCATAGTAAAAAGCTGCTCTACCTTATTAACAGCACTACCAACAAGGCAGGCCCTACAGGCCCTAGTTTTGTTGCACCTGGACTACTGTTCAGTCGCATGGTCAGGTGCCACAAAGAGGGACTTAGGAAAAATGCAATTGGCTCAGAACAGGGCAGCACAGCTGACCATTGGATGTACACAGAGAGCTAATGTTTATTTAGTGCCTTCGGAAAGTTTTCAGACCCCTTGACTTTTTCCACATTTTGTTACGTTACAGCCTTATTCTAAAATTGATTAAACAGAAAATGTTCCCCGGCAATATGCACACAATACCCCATAATGAATTAGAATTTGAATTAGAATTTGTTGAAAAGGTATTACAAATAAAAAACAGAAATTCCTTATTTACCTAAGTACTTACCTCAGTTGCATCCTGTTTCCATTGATCATCCTTGAGATGTTTCTGGTAACTCTGGTCTTTAATCACTCATTCACTCAGGACTTATTTATTCATTCAGGTCTGTATATACATATTCATGTACAGTTGTTATATCATATCACGTGCAATATGGTAATAAGTCATTCTTGGACTGAACATATATAGTCATTCATTCAGGAATGCATATTAGTATCCTTTCAGTTGTATCTTTTTTCATAGCTTTTAGTATATCGAATCTGCAATACATGCATTTTATCTGTAATTAAACCCTGCACTAAGGACTGTATTTTAAGATAATTACTATTATTACCCTAAATTATATCATACACACATTTAGCTATTTAAGTATCTCTTCCTGTCATTTACCTGTACAGTTAATGTAACCATGCAAATATTCACTTACCTGTAAATTTAAATTTAATTTATCTATCTATCTACAACTTTATTGGAGTTCACCTGTGGTACATTACATTGATTGAACATGATTTGTAAAGGCACACACCTGTCTATATAAGGTCCCACAGTTGAAAGTGCATGTCAGAGCAAAAACCAAGTCATGAGGTCGAAGAAATTGTCAGTAGAGCTCTGAGACAGTATTGTGTCGAGGCATAGATCTGGGAAAGGGTACCAAAAATGTCTGCAGCAGGTCCCTAAGAACACAGTGGCCTCCATCATTCTTAAATGGAAGAAGTTTGGAACCACCAGGAATCTTCCTAGAGCTGGCCGCCCAGCCAAACTGAGCAATCGGGGAAGAAGGGCCTTGGTCAGGATGGTCACTCTGACAGAGCTCTAAAGTTATTCTGTGGAGATGGGAGAACCTTCCAGAAGGACAACCATCTCTGCAGCACTCCACCAATCAGGCCTTTATGGTAGTGGCCAGATGGAAGCCACTCCTCAGTAAAAGGTACATGACAGCCCACTTGGACTTTGCCAAAAGGCACCTAAAGATTCTCAGACCATAAGAAACAAGATTCTCTGGTCTGATGAAACCAAGATTGAACTCTTTGGCCTGAATGCCAAGAGTCACGTCTGGAGGAAACCTGGTACCATCTCTACAGTGAAGCATGGTGGTGGCAGCATCACGCTTTGGGGATGTTTTTCAACGACAGGGACTGGGAAACTAGTCAGGATCGAGAAAATGATTAACAGAGAGGTCATTGATGAAAACCTGTTCCAGAGTGCTCAGAGCCTCAGACTGGGGTGAAGGTTTACCTTCCAACAGGACAACGACCCTAAGCATACGACAACGCAGGTGTGGCTTCGGGACAAGTCTCTGAATGTCCTTGAGTGGCCCAGCCAGATTTCTACTGATGCTATCTCTACTGCACTCCACACTGCCCTTTCCCACCTGGACAAAAGGAACACCTATGTGAGATGTTATTCATTGACTACAACTCAGCATTTAACACTATAGTGCCCTCACTAAGCTAAGGATCCTGGGACTGAACACCTCCCTCTGCAACTGGATCCTGGACTTCCTCAACACTGGGGCCCCTCAGGGGTGCGTGCTCAGTCCCCTCCTGTACTCCCTGTTCACCCATGACTGCATGGCCAGGCACGACTCCAACACCATCATTAAGTTAGCAGATGACACAACAGTGAGACAGCCTATAAGGAGGAGGTCAGAAACCTGGCCGTGTGGTGCCAGGACAACAACCTCTCCCTCAACGTAATCAAAACAAAGGAGATGATTGTGGATTACAGGAAAAGGAGGAGGACCGAGCACGCCCCCTTTCTCATTGACGGGGCTGCAGTGGAGCAGGTTGAGAGCTTCAAGTTCCTTGGTGTCAGCATCACTAACAAACTATCATGGTCCAAACACACCAAGACAGTCGTGAAGAGGGCACAACAAAGCCTATTCCACCTCAGGAGACTGAAAAAGCAGTTCTCTCTGCTACAGCATGGCAAGCGGTACCGGAGCGCCAAGTCTAGGTCCAAAAGGCTTCTCAACAGCTCCTCTCTTTTACGCTGCTGCTAATCTCAGTTTACCCTCTATGCATAGTCACTTTAACTATACCTACATGTACATATTGCCTAAATTAGCCCGACTAACCGGTGCCCCTGCACATTGACTCTGTACCGGTACCACCTGTATATACTACCTGCATACAACCTGTGTATACAGTATATCTTTTTTTTTTACTGTCACTTTACAGTTTTTTATTTCTTTACTTATCTATTGTTTACATAATACTTACTTCAACAAAGTAATGAGGAAAGGGTCTGAATACTTAAGTAAATGTGATATTTCAGTTTTTTATTTATCTATTACCTGTTTTTGCTTTTTCATTACGGGGTATTGTGTGTAGATTGATAAAAAACACTTTAATCAGTTGTAGAATAAAGTTGTAACGTAACAAAATGTGATAAAGCCAAGGGGTCTGAATACTTTCTGAATGCACTGTAATATACATTTTGTTACTTTTTGTTATTTTGAGCTGGGAGAATGAAATATGAATGACAGTCATCCAATATGCTGTAATAGGAATAAGGCAACGCTCATAAAAAAATAAAATCGTCCTCCCTAATCTTAAATGGCACCAACCGCCACTGTACTGCACATACACTAGTAGGCCTGCAGAATAGAACACCTCCACTAATAGGGATTGAGCAATGGTGACAAATGTATTGGTGGTCAATGCAATGTGGTAGTTATTGCTATATCATGTCAAGCATTTTTCAGGGAAGAACAATTTGAACTAAAATACATATTTTATAATAATCAATATTATCATCCTTATTGTCCTACAGCACCTGGCATGATGGTTTTCTTGCAGGTGGAACACTTGGAGGAGTACTCATGGGAGTAACACTCTGTGCAGAGCAGTTGCTCATCCTTAGCTGCAAATGGCTTTTCCACCAGAGAGCGGCTGCATTTGGCACACTTGAAGCACTGCTCATGCCAGTGGCGATCCTTATAGGACAGATCCTATCAAACAAACATATAGACAATGTTAAGCATGGAATGATTGGATTGATGGTTATTATTGCCACAGCAATTTAAATGATTAAATGAAAGAATTTTAAAGAACATGATTTATAAATCGTACCTTACTGAGATTACTGTCTTACCTTATCATCACCCAAAAAATATTTGTTTTTTGTTGGTATTGTTGGTTTTGGTTGTCATTGGCGAATTTCTGAACCAAATATATTTAGCTTAAAAGCATGTTTTTTTAAAGTAATTTTGTTCCCATGGAAAGTCATTATTTGAGAACAACAATAATTAATGTCAAAATGTCATTGGATGCATATTTTTGTTGGTGGCCCATTCCATGTTTGAGGGTATGTGCACATAAGGAGTGTGGCTTTAAGGCAGTCATGCAGTTCAGTTAATTAGATGTCTATAAACATCTAACTAAAGTTTTTCACAACTTTGCTGGTTCAAACCATAACTGACAAAAGGCTTTAAAGCTCCAATGCAGTGCTTTTAATTTGTGTGTTTATTTCACGAGCCTCCTTTTGCCATTGAAATGCTCAGTCTGACCGTGTAGCCGTGTTGATAGAAATCTAAATATACATATTTACATACATAGCCCTGATTGGCGGATAGGATCGTCTAGACTCTAGAGAGCCTACCCCCTTACCCCTTCAAAGTAGGAGGATAAATATGCAAATAAAATATGATTGGTCATCGGTCAGAACAATCAGATGAGATTGTGACATGATCTGGGCCCAAAACTCCATCCCACCTGAACAGGCTGAAATTCCAGGAGTTTTATTTTTCTTCAGAAATGACAATTTTCACAATATCAGTGTTATTTCGACTTCATAGTGTGGAAATATCATACAAAAATAAAGAATATCACATTTTTGACTGCACTGCCCCTTTAAACCTAACAATCTTGTACTTAAGTTTCACTGGCGTGCTTATATAGACTGAGTATACCAAACATTAGGAACACCTTCCTAATATTGACTTTCCCCCATTTTCGATACACACACAAATGTTCAGCGTGAAAAACCCAGCAGCGTTGCAGTTCTTGACACAAACCGGCATGCCTGGCACCTACTACCATACTCTGTTCAAAGGCACTTCAATCTTTTGTCTTGCCCATACACCCTCTGAATGGCATACATACACAATCCATGTCTCAATTGTCTTAAGGTCTGCCCTTAATCTACACTGATTGAAGTGGATTTAACAAGTGACATCAATAAGGGATCATAGCTTTCACCTGGATTCACCTGGTCAGTCTATGTCATGGAAAGAGCAGGTGTATGGTAATGTTTTCTATACTCAGTATATAATACTCTATGCACATGAAAATATACATTATATGGGGTCAGTATAGAATTCTTACCTTACAGTTGCACCCAATAGGCAGAGAGCACACTTCACAGCAATTGGAGAACAAGTTCTCATAGCACTTAGTGCAGTACTGAGTATCCTCCTTCATAACATATTTATTTCCCAACAAGGACTCCTTGCAGTAATGGCAGTCAAATCGCTCTGTAGACATGCTTGCTCTTTACCTGCAGGTCAAAGACAAAGAAATGAACAGCAATAAAATAAAATATTTGTTGTATCCTTAGTAAATAGCCTTCGTTCCTGCAATCAGGAACCAATGTCCTTCCCCATTTATTTCAAAGTAGTCTGAATTCTAGGTGATGACTTAAAAAAAAAAGATTTACCTTTGATGATGTTGGTTCCAAGGAGAGACTGAATTGAGGGCTGAAGAGTGAGGACCAGGCGTGGGGATGGAGAGGGGTAAACCAGGATTAAGTGGGCACATCATTGAAAGGCACATCTATAAATACTAGCCCTCTTATTACCAGTAATCTCTGGGGAGAACGTACATGCTCCACTGCACACTTCTGCACCTTTTAAGGGAGTTTGTGCTGAGCATACTTGCAAACATTTATGTTGGTTAAAACGTTATGGTTATGAATGTGAATATTGAGGAGGAAGGCATGTTTGTACATGACATGTTTCATATTAATCTTATGGTTTAAAGTTTTTGGAAAATGTCAATGAAAACGGAGTATTCAATTAAGCAATAAGGCCTGAGGGAATGTGGTGTATATGGCCAATATATCACGGCTAAGGTCTGTTCTTATGCACGATGCAAAATGCCTGGATGCAGCTGTGTATTGGCCATATACCACAAACCCCCAAGGTGCCTTATTGCTTAATTAAAAAACAGCTTACCAACATAATTAGAGCAGTAAAAATAAATATTTTGTCATATGCATGGTATACGGTCTGATATACCACAGCTGTCAGCCAATCAGCATTCAGGGCTCGAATCACACAGTTTATAATGGGTTTTTTACCACAGCATTGTTGAATACTCATTTCTGATTGGCTTGAAGGGCCAATTGTCCACCTTTTGTCCAAGGTGGACAAAAGTGTACAAAAGTATACAGTTGAACAATAGTCTACCCTAGAGTACCCTAGAAATCTACACTAATCCTCACTAATCATGGAACTCTATGACACCGGCCAGTCGTCGTAAACTGTGCGCCACGCTCCAGGTTTAACCTACTACGTGTGGTCTGAGTTCCATAATGATTCAAATAGGCTTTTCAAAATTAATGCTCAACGTTAGCCTAATATGATCCACTAATGCTGGCGACCCACAGGAACAACTACACAGACATGAGAGAGGAAAGAAAGGTAAACAGAATGGAATGGAATGACGCACAATGTAAGCTACAAATTGAAGAAAACGAATACTAAACTGACAGTTATAAATGTATATGGGTATTACTGACGGTGACTCCCGATGGTGGCTAATATTTAACATTGTACGAATTGTAAAATAAAACAGGGTATGTAATTAAAACATTCTAAAGCACATACATCAACTCAGCAGGTTCAGCCCTTCTGAAGCCTATAGCTTGGTCTCCACATTTCATCCACGCATATTATAAGGTCACACAATTAAAATTCAGAAATTCAGACGGCACAGAAGGGGCAGCAATACATGTGATGTTGATATGTTTTTCAGTTTGCGTCCATATGACTGGTTTCACATTCGTCTCCAGGGATCACATGGAAAAATCAGCTAAAACAATTGCTATGTGTATTTTGAATTACTCTTCTCCAAACGCATTACTAATTTATCTAGCTCTTATAAATAGCTCTTATCAATTTATAAATTGCAGTGGATGATGCTGTTATTTCTAACGGCACAAAATAAAGTAGATGCTTTTTCCACTTGGAATCGGCAGGTTCGCTCGACATTCATGGTTTCCTCGCGCGTAAAGGTGGTGGAATTATGAGGGAATTAAGTCAATGTCAGAATACGCCGTATCTCTCTCCGCCACACCTTCATTTCTTAGATCTCCACCCCAAACGAATAGTGGGTGAATAGCATGATATTATAATGCTTAAGTTCAAGGTCAGAATACGCATAGAGAGAAAAGTGCATAAAAATTGAATTATGTTACATTTACGTGCGCTTAACTCGGGTCGGAATCGGCCCCCAAGTGCTTAGTGGTTGCCAAGCCCTCTCAGTGGCTATTGCCAGTGCCTTGGCTTCCGATCAGATGGAGGAAACTGTGGGCCTGCAGAAACTCAATCGACTGTGCCAAATTCTTAGAAAGTAGGGAGATTATGAGCTAACAGTGATCACACACACTGAGCATATCTGGAATAGAGTTAGTCCTGTTGCAATTGTATATATTGTATAGAGAGTGAAAATATTTTTGCACCAATCTTCCATTGACATCAATGCCAGATTTATTCAAGAGTTCGAATTACAGTCCACACATTTTCAAGTTCAGGAGAGTTTCTGTGAACTGGATAAATTAAACAATCCTGTGAGACCCCCGGTTGCAAAAAATGCAACAGGTCCTAAACTAATTTCAAACGTTGCATAGTTTATTATAACCTTTATTTAACTAGACAAGTCAGTTAAGAACAAATTCGTATTTAAAAATGACAGCCTACACCAGCCTAACTCTATGGGACTCCCAATCACAGACGTTTGTGATAGAGTCTGGATTCAAACCAGGTTGCCTGTAGTGATGGCTCTAGCACTGAGATGCAGTCTTAGACCACAGCGCCACTCAGGGCACATAGTTAACCTCAGACCCAGATGTATATTTTAGTAGTAGTTGTTGTGTGTCCTGTCTTCTCTTAAAATGTAGTAATTATGTAGAGATAAATCAATACAGAAACAAACATTCTAAGATGGAGCTAGAGGTATGTTTGTAATAGTTGCAACAACAAAACGCATTTGCAAAAGTGCTTCAGTCTCACAGTTAAAGGTGACATTGTCATGGTGCAAAATGTACCTCAAACCAATTTCTTCAGAAATTATAAGAGATTATGCGTTATGTAAACTAGAGTTAAGTAAACTGAGCAAAACATAAATAGTAAACTCATTATAATGCACATTGTTGCAGAACAGTTCTGAATTAAAACATGCTGCCAGGTTACAATAAAGTTTATAGTCAATTTGGTGCTTTTGCACCACAAAAATGTGAATTGTGAATTTATGTGGTCAAAGAAATAGTCTAGTTGTCATTTTGCCACCTCATTATTAGTGGTGGCAGGTACCCTAGTGGTTAGAGTGTTAGGCCCGTAACTGGAAGGTTGCAGGATCGAATCCCCGAGCTGACAAGGTAAAAATCTGTCGTTCTGCCCCTGAACAAGGCAGTTAACCCACTGTTCCTAGGCCGTAATTGTAAATAAGAATTTGTTCTTAACTGACTTGCCTAGGTAAATTAAAAATCCCAGTTGATTATTTTTGACTGGCAGACAACTAATTACATTTTAATCTTTGAGCATGTGATCATATCATTTTTCAAGAGGATCAGGAGGCGATCATCTTATATAAATAGCCTGGGAAGACCACCAGTCCAGAGGCTTAGACAGGAAGGTCAGTGGCTGAGATGAGGCTGAGAGGAATGCAACTCCTGTTATGGGATTTTCCTCTGCTGTCTACTCCACAGTAAAACACATTGCTGACATTCAATTCCCATACATGTCAAGAAATTCACTTATGTAATGACATTGTATTAGGCTAATCAAGGGAGACTAGCATCACTGGTTTGTCGATTTTTAGTGGGAGGCCAACTCTATTATATTTATTTTGTTATGTGCTGTGTAATCAAATAATATTTTTGGGATAGCAGAGGTTTAATTAGTATTGGCCTGCAAGCAGTATTCATGTGAACCTTACCAGTTTTAATATAATGTTAGCTATCATGTTTGCTAACTTCATGTGATCGAGGAAGCAACTATTAATTAGTTGATACTGTAGACCAAATGCACTTTAACTATTCACACACTTCTAAAATGTGTTGATTTCATTGGCATTTCTGTCTGCATTGTAATGTAAAAAGACATAGTAGATGTGACCTACTGTATGTTGATGAGCAAACAAAAGGGCACATATCTCATGCTGTGTACTGGTATAATCTGACAGTGGTCATGAAAGAGCACTTTGTTTACCAGTTTCATTTAAGACCAAAAAATTGACAGCTGTGCCATATACTGTAGATTGCAAAATAATTGGGAAGAGATTTTGATACACAAAACGGCACTGGATTCAAACATTTGAGTTCTTCCATTTAAATTATTATACAAAGTTCTTGCAGGTTTGTGAAACATCACAGCACCCGTGGCCATTTTAGCATGTAAATCTTGGTGGGGCAAAAAAAAAAGTGGAATGCATGCCAGCAAAGCCACTACACAACACAACACTAAACAATACATTAATTGCACTATAACGGTGACAAACGGTGCGCACAAACTATTAGGGCCTACATAAAGCTGTCCCAACAGCAGTCCCAACACCTTACCACTACTACACCTGGCTTTCAGCGGAGCCTTGTCTGGCATCGAAACAATTTATTCAGACTCATTTACTGCCCTTTAAATAGCTGACATGGCAGACTTGCTTAAACAAATGTGGTTTCTACTGACAATTGAGATGTACAAACTATGGCATAAGGGGACGACAAGAGGATAAGAGACAATCCGTAATTTCGATTAAGACATTAATGAGCAAGCGACAATGGACATAGTCAATATAACTATTTGTTCAGCACTTTTGAAATGAACAGCGACAGAATTCAGAACATAGCCGTTCTTACAGTGTCCCTGTACAAGTCAGAACCATAGGATAAATAAAGGGGCCATATAAACAGACAATGAAAGCTCTTACAATATTCAATGATTACATTAGCTATATATGCACCACCAAGTTAGAACAGTAGGCGAATTTAAGAGGTGAAAATAGACCAAATTATTAGGGTGAGGCACATTGAATGCCGTTTGGGACTTTGCATGTCAAAAAAGATACACGTCATATAACACTATTTGATGCGTTAAATATGTTTTTAATTGGACACGTCAAATAACACAATTCTGTTATAGAATGTTGCGTGTGATGAATTTGCACGTGCAAGCCAAGGACCACCACTAATATTGACACTGGGCCAATTGTGTGCCGCCCAATTGGACTCCCAATCATGGCCGGTTGTGATACAGCCTGGAATCGAACCAGGGTGTCTGTAGTGACTTGATGGTTGGAACTCAGAAAAAAAACACAGCCACTCCATTGAATAGCAGGCATAAATGGTTTCTTTGCAACATCTGCAGTTAGCCACTGCTTCCTTCCAAACGACTCATTGTTGAATTTGCGATTTCCAACTTGTTGTGTAATCTATTTCCAATGGCCAATGAGCACCGATACTTTTTATCTACAATTTCTCTTCATTATTTCTCTTCATATCACAAGGATTTTAAAAAATTTGCCAGTAGATTGTCCGACTTGATGACAACTGATGATGGCCACTAGCTAAGACTTTGAAAGTAAGATGTTGACATGATCAGTCCAATCAAAGCTACTTTAGATATAATGTGATTTGACGTCATTTTATCTGTGGCCAATGACCTTCAGCCTTCTAGGAAGGGCACTTCTAATCTACGTCTATGGCTGGACCCAAAGGGCTCACATTCTTGATGTCTACCCTTAAGTGGGTGATGTAGTATCCCCATGAGTGACAGAACACTGAGCCAATCATGGTGCAATGCTGAGCCAATCACGGTGCAATGCTCCTATTTTCTGCTGACCTGCCCCTCCAACACCACAGAAAGCATTGAGTTAAGATGAAACACCTGCATTTTGGAGCTGCCTGGTTTTTATGCAGCTTTATTAACTCAATGATATATATATTTTTTTCATTGTTTGCAAACTGAGATGTGACATGTAAAAAAAAAACAGGCAAGCCCAAACCCCACCCACCCAACCGCCCACAAAAAAATGTGGGGCTCAAAACAGGTGGCTCTGCCCTGAATGATGGATCGCCACTGCACAGCACAGTTGAAAAATATATGGCAAATAGAAACTGGATGGTGTTAAGAGATTGATGGGAGGGGTTGAGTGGAGCTGAAGGATGGGACTAAAAACAATGATTGTAAAGTATTCAGATCCCACATTATGTTAGGTTACAGCCTTATTAAAAAATGCATTATATAAAACATTTTCCTCAGCAATCTACACAAATAATGACAAAGTTATGACATTTTTGTTTTTGCAAATGTATTAAAAATAAAAACCTTAAATACCTTATTTACATACAGTACCAGTCAAAAGTTTGGACACACCAACTCATTCCAGGGTTTTTCTTTATTTTTACTATTTCCTACATTGTCTACATTTTCTGCACATATGGAATCATGTAGTGACCAAAAAAGTGTTATTATATATTTTATATTTGAGATTCTTCAAAGTAGCCACCCTTTGCCTTAATAACACCCTTAATGACACTCTTGGCATTATCTCAACCAGCTTCATGAGGTAGTCACCTGGAATGCATTTCAATGAACAGGTGTTCCTTGTTCATTTGTGGAATTTATTTTCTTCTTGATGCGTTTGAGACAATCAGTTGTGTTGTGACAAGGTAGGGGTGGTATACAGAAGATAGCCCTATTTGGTAAAAGACCAAGTCCATATTATGGCAAGAACAGCTCAAATAAGCAAAGTGAAATGACTTTACTTTACATTACTTTAAGACATGAAGGTCAGTCAATCCGGAAAATTTTAAGAACTTTGTACAGTCACAAAAACCATCAAGCACTATGATTAAACTGGCTTTCATGAAGGCCGCGACAGGAAAGGAAGACCCAGAGTTATCTCTGCTGCAGTGGATAAATTCATTAGAGTTACCAGCCTCAGAAATCGCAGCCCAAATAAATTCTTCATAGAGTTCAAGTAACAAAAACATCTCAACATCAACTGTTCAGAGGAGACCGCGTGAATCAGGCCTTCATGGTCGATTTGCTGCAAAGAAACCACTACTAAAGGACACCAAGAAGAAGAGACTTGCTTGGGCAAAGAAACACGAGCAATGGACATCAGACCGCTGGAAATCTTTCCTTTGGTCTGATGAGTCCAAATTTGCGATTTTTGGTTCCAACCGCCGTGTCTTTGTGAGACGCAGAGTAGGTGAACGGATGATCTCCGCATTTGTGGTTTCCACCGGGAAGCAAGGAGGAGGAAGTGCGATGGTGTGGGGGCGCTTTGCTGGTGACACTGTCAGTGATTTATTTTGAATTCAAGGCACACTAACCAGAATGGCTACCATAGCACCCTGCAGCGATACGCCATCCCATCTGGTTTGCGCTTAGTGGGACTATCATTTGTTTTTCAACAGAAAACCTGCAGGTTGTGTAAAAGCTATTTGACCAAGAAGGAGAGTGATGGAGTGCTGCATCAGATGGCCTGGCCTCCACAATCACCCGACCTCCACCCAATTGAGATGTTTTGGGATGAGTTGGTAGCCAAAATATATTTTGATTTGTTTACCACTTTTTTGGTTAGTACATGGTTCCATAGTTTGATGTGTTCACTATTATTCTACAATATATTCTTAAAAAATATATATGTTTAACCTTTATTTAACTAGGCAAGTCAGTTAAGAACAAATTCTTATTTACAATGACGGCCTACATACAGGGTCAGACCCTGGAGCAAATTAGGGGACACATCGATAGGTTTTTCACCTTGTCAGCTCGGTTATTCTAACAAGTGACCTTTTGGCTACTGGCCCAACACTCTAACCGATAGGCTACCTGACGCCCAATGTAGAAGATAGTAGAAATAAAGAAAAACCCTTGAATGAGTAGGTGTCTCCAAACTTTTGACGGGTACTGTAAGTATTCAGATCCTTTGCTATGAGACTCGAAATTGAGCTCAGGTGCATCCTGTTTCCATTGGTCATCCTTGAGATCTGTCTACAACATGATTGGAGTCCACCTGTGGTCAATTCTATTGATTGAACATGATTTGGAAAGGCACACAGCTGTCTATATAAGGTCCCACAGTTGACAGTGCATGTCAGAGCAAAAACCAAGCCATGAGGTCAAAGGAATTGTCCGTAGACCCAATGTTCACTCTGACAGAGCTCTAGAGTTCTTCTGTGGAGATGGGAGAACCTTCCAGAAGGACAACCATCTCTGCAGCACTCCACCAATCAGGCCTTTTATGGTAGAGTGGCCAGACGGAAGCAATTCCTCAGTAAAAGGCACATGACAGCCCGCTTGGAGTTTGTCAAATGTTACCTAAAAGACTCTCAGACCATGAGAAACAGCATTCTCTGGCCTGAACAACTCTTTGGCCTGAATGCCAAGATTCATGTCTGGAGGAAACCTGGCACCATCCCTACGGTGAAGCATGGTGGTAGCAGCATCATGCTGTGGGGATGTTTTTCAGTGGCAGGGATTGGGAGACTAGTCAGGATCGAGGCAAAGATGAACAAAGCAAAGTACAGAGAGTTTGTTGATGAAAACCTGCTCCAGAGCGCTCACAACCTCTGGGAAGACTGGGGCGAAGGTTCACCTTCCAACAGGACACCAACACTAAGGACACAGCCAAGACAACGCAGGAATGGCTTTGGGACAAGTCTCTGAATGTCCTTGAGTGGCCCAGACAGAGCCCAGACTTTAACCTGATCGAACATCGCTGGAGAGACCTGAAAATAGCTGAGGAGCAATGCTCCCCATCCAACCTGACAGAGCTTGAGTGGCTCTGCAGAGAAGAATGGGAGAAACTCCCCAAATACAGGTGTGCCAAGCTTGTAGCCTCATACCCAAGAAGACTTGATGATGTAATCACTGCCAAAGCTGCTTCAACAAAGTACTTGGTCTGAATACTTATGTAAATGTAATATTTAAGTTTTGTATTTTTAATAAATATGCAAAATTCTACAAACCTGTTTTTGCTTTGTCATTATAGGGTATTGTGTGTTTATTGATGATATATATATTTTTTTAATTACATTTTAGAATAAGGCTGTAATGTAACAAAATGTGGAAAAAGTCAAGGGGTCTGAATACTTTCCGAAGGCACTGTGGTATGTATAAGCTGGAAGTAGAAGCTTAAGTGTTGTTGTCCATTAGTTTATTCCAATTAGGGGAGGGGTGGTAGGGTTAGGGGAAAATAATAAAGGAAAATATATGAAAAACATATATATATGGGAGATTGGAAATGATAAAGACAATTACATTCATGGTATTCTCAATATATCTGCAATATTCAAGCTGATCTACCAGTGGGATGGATTCGAACCCATGCTACACCACCCTAGGCCACATGATTAACATGTGAACATAATCAAATGTATAAACTGTTTTAGGCAAAATCTTCTTGATCTTGCACATTATTTGGACTCCTTAATCTTCTGACATTAACCTATGGACACCCACCAACTGATGTCACATTTCACCCTAGTCTCAACAAATAGGCCTTATCAGACCTTGTCTCAAGTGTCTCTAATGCATTCACTCTTTATAGCAAGGTGTCAGTGAGGGAGTGCTTGGTCGAGGCTTCAAGAAAATCAGATTACTTTACTTTGTTGGGTCCATTGAGGCGGTGACTTGCGATGTTTCCCTTTGAGGCACAAAGCTTCCCTGCAATGAGACTGTCAGTTGCCTGGCATGGTGATGACAGGATAAGTGTATCCATTGGGTTGAGATGGGGCTTGATCTAGTGGTTAATGAGAGGCCTTACACAAACCTGTTCCAGGCGATAAGCTTTCTACGCCATGGAGACCCAAGGGCCAGGCTCTCAGCAAAGTACTCTGCCTAAACAGGATAGCCTCAAAGGGGGTAGGCAGGGGACAAGGAGGCACAATTGCAAACTGTGATCTAGCAAAACATTACACCCCTTCAGGGATGGTCTGTGAGTGCCTGTGAAATTGGTTCCCACCCACTCTTGCCAAGTGAGTCATCGTAGGAGTGGGTGACAAGGTTTGTCAGCGAGCCAGACATATGAACTCTTCTGCTAAGGGGGAGCTAAAAACTATAGCACGTTGAAGAGAGCAAAAATCTACTGTTTAAATTATCTGTTTTGATATATTTTTGGGACAATGAGAGTAGAGCAACAAAGGTGACAGACTTACAGTAATGCATGCATCTGACAATTATACAGCATGCATCTGACAGGTTTGATAGCATGTCATCGATCAACAATTTCTTGATCGATTCAAATTAAATCGACATACTGTGCAACCATTTGCCTAGACCAGTCTAGGCAAATGAAAATAGAAGGCAATCTTACCTTTCTGGAGAAGGCTGAAACGTTATGTGAGCTTCAGTCAGCTGGAGAACACCAAAAGACCAGAGCAACTGCCCACTAGAACTCTTTGCTCCACTTTGTCTCCTGCTGGAGTGGATTGCAAAGTATAACTTTACAACATGGCTTTCTGCAAAATCCCTTTGGTTACTAAAACAATTCTACACAAATACACAAGCTTAATTTTCTAATGAAAATATTCAAAAATCTGGGATACTTCCCAAAATTGTTGGATTGTTTTTATTTAACTAGGCAAGTCAGTTAAGAACAAATTCTTATTTACAATGACAGCCTACCTAGAGGGTTAGCCCCTGGAGCAAATGAGGGTTAAGTGCCTCGCTCAAGGACACATCGACAGGTTTTTCACCTTGGGTATTTGAACAAGCAACCAACAGCTAGGCTACCTACCGCCCCCATTAGTGGGAAGAATGACAGGAATATTTGTTGGACGATGGTATACTCTTGGTGAATTGTCTGTGGGGTGTGGGCCATGTGGAGGACTGAAACGATTAACATTTTCTGAAATATGTTACCTATTTTTGTAAACTAGTACAGCACTGAGTGCAGTGTAGGCTTATTTAGTCAAGGCATCGATTAAATCATTTTGTTGTTTTGGCGGTGTTGGAGGTATAACTGCAATATGAGCTGACAAATTGGTGAGTGGCTGCTTGCGCATCACAAATCACTCCCTTTCTCATTATCCCTACCATGTTAGAAGTTTAAAACGGTGATAGAAAGTGTAGGCTAATACATATTTTCATGTGTGGAAAAGACACGTTTTATACTGAAAAAAAAGTTACAGTTCATATAAGGAAATCAGTCAATTGAAATTAATTCATTAGTCCCTAATCTATGGGTTTCACATGACTGGGACTACAGATATGCATCTGTTGGTCACAGATACCCCCCCCCCAAAAAAAAAGATAGGGGCGTGGATCAGAAAACCAGTCCGTATCTGGTGTGACCACCATTTACCTCATGCAGCGTGACACATCTCTTTCACATAGAGTTGATCAGGCTGTTGATTGTGGCCTGTGGAATGTTCTCCCACTCCTCTTCAATGGCTGTGCAAAGTTGGATATTGGCGGGAACTGGAACATGCTGTCGTACATGTTGATCCAGAGCTCATATGTCTGGTGAGTATGCAGGCCTTGGAAGAACTGGGACATTTTCAGCTTCCAGGAATTGTTTACAGATCCTTACAACATGGGGCCATGCATTATCATGCTGAAACATGCGGTGATGGCGGCAGATGAATGGCACAACAATGGGCCTCAGGATCTCATCACGGTATCTCTGTGCATTCGAAATGTAATTGTGTTCGTTGTCCGTAGCTTATGCCTTCCCATACCATAACCCCACCGCCACAAAGGGGCACTCTGTTCACAACGCTGACATCAGCAAACCGCTCGCCCACACGATGCCATACACATGGTCTGCGGTTGTGAGGCCAGTTGGATCATGATCATGCTGTTTAATCAGCTTCTTAATATGCCACACTTATCTTGGCAAAGGAGAAATGCTCACAAACAGGGATGTAAACAAATTTGTGCACCAAAATATTTTGAGAAATATGCTTTTTTGTGCGTATGGAACATTTCTGGGATATTTTATTTCAGCTCATGAAACATGGGACCAACACTTCACATGTTGCGTTTATATTTTTGTTCTGTATATTTTATTATTATTTAATTGTCCTTGTTTCAGGTCAACATAATTAACAAATTGTACATATGTACATACGTATATTTGAATTCTAAAACATAGCATAACCAACAAACAACAAAACAAAACCAAACAGTGACAACAAACACAAAAAACTAAAACAACAAGAATGATACATTCACTTTCAGTTCTATGCTCTCATAAGCATTTTTCAGAGAGCCAGCAGAATATCGCTGAGTACCCCGCAGAGTACACCACTTGTCCCTATAATAAACAAACATTATCAATGTGCAAAAAGTAAATCGCTATAACACCATAAGCATGCAAAATACGTATTTAATAGCAACAGAAATTATTCATACAATTGTTTGTTATAAAACAATGATTTGTATTGTTAAACGTTACTCTGTTAGCCAGCTAGCTAGTGAGAGTGAGTCAATTAGATGGACCCGCTGTTGGATGTATCACCACGTAGGCTACGTATTCTACTGTGATTGGTCAACAACGACGGCAACTCATATTTTCTCTGCCTCGGCTGAGCAGCTTCAATGAGCACCAGGGCACCGCAGCCGACCGCTCCACCTCGATAGAATTCCGCCCCCCGGCCTAGGGTTCACTGAAAATTAATGGGCCACCCCGTCCACCGCACGCTGTCTGTCAGCACCTTTACAATGTTTCATTACCCCTAACAATATATTTTTTCATCACATGCCTTTTATTAATTTGACTGTCGCAAAGTGTGTGGCTGTAGTATATGAAATACAAAATAGGCTTCTCTATGGCCAGAGCCTGACACTGAGGTAAATTATGTAGCACTTACAAAGCATGTAGAAGTCTGTAATTTTTATCATAGGTACTCTTCAACTGTGAGTGACGGAAACTGTGAAAATCCAGAAAATCACATTGTATGATTTTTAAGTAATTAATTAGCATTTTATTGCATGACATAAGTATTTGATACATCAGAAAAGCAGAACTGAATATTTGGTACAGAAACCTTTGTTTGCAATTACAGAGATCATACGTTTCCTGTAGTTCTTGACCAGGTTTGCACACACTGCAGCAGGGATTTTGGCCCACTCCTCCATACAGATCCTTCAGGTTTCGGGGCTGTCGCTGGGCAATACGGACTTTCAGCTCCCTCCAAAGATTTTCTATTGGGTTCAGGTCTGGAGACTGGCTAGGCCACTCCAGGACCTTGTGATGCTTCTTACGGAGCCACTCCTTAGTTGCCCTGGCTGTGTGTTTCGGGTCGTTGTCATGCTGGAAGACCCAGCCACGACCCATCTTCAATGCTCTTACTGAGGGAAGGAGGTTGTTGGCCAAGATCTCGCGATACATGGCCCCATCCATCCTCCCCTCAATACGGTGCAGTCGTCCTGTCCCCTTTGCAGGAAAGCATCCCCAAAGAATGATGTTTCCACCTCCATGCTTCACGGTTGGGATGGTGTTCTTAGGGTTGTACTCATCCTTCTTCTTCCTCCAAACACGGCGAGTGGAGTTTAGACCAAAAAGCTCTATTTTTGTCTCATCAGACCACATGACCTTCTCCCATTCCTCCTCTGGATCATCCAGATGGTCATTGGCAAACTTCAGACGGGCCTGGACATGCGTTGGCTTGAGCAGGGGGACCTTGCGTGCGCTGCAGGATTTTAATCCATGACGGCGTAGTGTGTTACTAATGGTTTTCTTTGAGACTGTGGTCCCAGCTCTCTTCACTCACAGTTGAAGAGTACCTATGATAAAAATTACAGACTTCTACATGCTTTGTAAGTGGGAAAACCTGCAAAATCGGCAGTGTATCAAATACTTGTTCTCCCCACTGTATGCATATTTCTGGCTTGGCTTATTCCTATATTGAGATATTAGCCTGTATTATCAGAATTTCTGCCTCCTGTGGTTCATATTAATAATTGAACATGTAAGTAATTCCTGTTGTTTTGTATTATATTTCTCTTTGTAACCTTGTTAGGGTATTAGGTAATTACAGTTTGATTATTTTGTGCCTTTATTTGTAAATAATTACAGTGTTTTATGCCACTAATCTGCACTTTATTGGTTATTCATCCTTAAGAGTCTATTGACGCACCCTAATAAGGTCACAATCTAAGTAACATAATAACAAAATCCCCATGAAAATCCACCAGTTTATGATAGAGATATCAGACCATGCAAAAAATAAATACAGCATGGTCTGTGTCTCAATCCACCGCAACTGCCTATGTCGGCCTTCCGCATCTGCAGTGAAAGGCGGCCAAGCCACAGCGGTGTTTGTCAGACCATGAGACATCACGAAAATTGGTCTTCTCACAAAAACGTCTCTAGCGTTCGAATGCGTTTCTATGGGCTATAGTAGTAAAGGCCAAATTCAATATTTTAGCAAATATTTTTTAAATACTTTTTGGGGGTACCTAAAGGGGTCCTAAGGTCCTAAAGTTCTAAATCAAAACAGCTAAATTATCCATGGTATGCCCATCTTAAAACAATTCCATTTGTTAGTTTAGTAGAACCCCTCCCCCAATCGGTTTAGACTTTTAGAGGTTTAATAGCTAAAATGGCAGCGCCCTCATGTTACCTTACTGTTCATAATTAGTATGCTTCTTTATGGAGTTGTGCTTAGTGGCCATTTTATGTACTCTCACCTAGTGGTAGAGCCTTATTATAGCTTACAAGCAATGTATTTTATATTCTCATGCCATAGATTGTGGTTGTTAATGCTAATTTATTTGGCTGCTACCTACTTGTTTATGTATATTCATTATTGTGTACTGTCTCTCTCTTTCAGAGACCACACACACACACGCTCACACACCATTCTCCTACCATGCACCACATGGAATACATATTGATAGTTTGGACTCACCCTTTCCTTCTAACAGAGGAAGTACATCTGTAGTAGTCATACGCCAGTCAAGCCAGTTACACATCTAATGTACCACAATTTGGATGGGGGGATTTATAGTCTAATCAAGTTGTACATAATAGAATATCACGCATTTGAGTGTTTGAACTTGTAACGCAGCTGCATGGGATTTGTCGGATTATAAAGTTGTGTGGTTTTCGCCAACGCAAGGAGCCGCTAGTGGATTTGACCGTTCAAATGCAGTTCCACCTCCGACACGTCAAAACAATCTGACGGATCTGATAGAATCTACCCCCAAGTCTGCGAACGTGGACAAATATGACTGTACAATCAGATGAAATACTGAAATTCAATTGTCTAGGATTCTGGGTTACGGTTCTATTCAGATATCACAGAATAATTCAGTAGAACACTACAGTATTCCATACTTAAGATTCATGCAAATCTTGCATTGACACCGAGCATGCTTATCTCAAGTTAGGGTTTGGCCTGCAGTGCCCAACTGAGGCAATGTATTCATCTGTGTCAACTCTGCATGTTAGAAGGGATGACTGGGATTGCCAGAGTGCTAGTGAGGATCTTGGGTAACTAACAACAGCCAGAGGATTGAGGCGTTACCATCATAACACTGGGCCCTTGCTCTCATCAATCATGTATCAGTGCATTTAGCCCGCTATTTATACCAGTGTGGATCATGATGGCACAATGTACTGCATGCAGAAATGGAGATCACAGTTATAGCAGCCACTGTACAAATTTGACAAAAGACAATTACAAAAAAGTCTAAATGTAGTTGAACACCTAATATTTCACATTAAAGGTATTTTACTCAACAAAAACATACATTGAGTGTACAAAACATTAAGGACACTTTCCTAATATTGCACCCCCCTTTTGCCCTCAGAACAGCCTCAATTCGTCAGGGCATGGACTCTACAAGGTGTCGAAAGCGTCCCACTGGGATGCTGGCCCATGTTGATGTGAGGGTTTGGCTGTGGTTAGACCTTACTCCCAATAAGGGGAGTGGTAGAACCACAGTCGAGCCCTCACACCCTAACTAGGGGAGGTATGATCCTCAATCAGAGACAGCTGTACAAGGTTGTCTCTGATTGGGGATTGCATTTAGGCACCACTCACAGCCACCTGTGTGTGGGTCATTATTGTTCTCCAGTCACGTCACAGTAAGTGTGTTTTCCGTTCTTGTTCATTGCCTTTTGTTTATATAGTTCGTGACATTTGTGGTTTATCATTTAATAAACGATGTCAAACTATCGCTGCGCTGCTCCTTGGTCTCTCTCTACACCCACTCATGACAGTTGACTCCAATGCTTGCCACAGTTGTGTCAAGATGGCTGAATTTCCGTTGGGTGGTGGACTATTCTTGATACACAGGGGAAACTGTTCAGCCTGAAAAACCCAGTAGCGTTGCTTGACACAAACCGGTGCGCCTGTCACCTACTACCATACTCTGTTCAAAGGCACTTAAATATTTTGTCTTGCCTTTTCACCCTCTGTATGGCACACATACACAATCCAGGTCTATATTGTCTCAAGGCTTAACAATCCTTTCTTAACCTGTCTCATCCCTTTCATCTACACTGATTTGAAGTGAATTTACCAATTGACATCAATAAGGGATCATAGTTTTCACCTGGTCAACATGTGTCCTTAATGTTTTGTACACTAAGTGCCAAGGGAGCAGCTACTCTTCCTGTGGTCCGGCAAAATTAAGGCAGTTATACAATTTAAAAAAACAAACCAATACATTCATAATAGATTTCACAACACACTAAGTGTGTGCCCTCAGGCCCCTACTCCACTACTTCATATCTACAACACAAAATCCATGTGTACGTGTGTATAGTGCCTATGTTTATATGGTCCCCGGAAAATTGTGCATGTCAGAAGTAAATATATAACACTTTCAGTACAAAGGAAAAAGTTTGATCATGATGCCAAATGCATCATATGATATAATATGACCCTGTGAAAGGCGCAGGAGATGGCTGCCATTTTACGGGCTCCTAACCAGTTGTGCTATTGTGTGTTTTTTGCATTATTTGTTACTTATTTTGTACATAATGTTTCTACCACCATCTCTTATGACTGAAAAGAGCTTCTGGATATCAGGACAGCTGTCACGTCGTGGATGTGTGAATGACCAAGGCGCAGCGCAATACAAGCGAACTTGCACGAAAACAACAAAGACATGCAATAGAAACCCAACGTGAACTGCGTGTCACTCACAAGGCAAACACTACAATGAACCACACCAAAGCATGAAAACACACATACTAAATAGGGTCCCCAATTAGAGGCAATTAGAAACAGCTGCCTCTAATTGGGGACCAACACAAAACCACCATAGACTTTTATAAACACCCGTCAGGCCCTGACCATAACCACCATAGCGAATAGCCAGAGGCTTCCCTATGGCCAGAGCCTGACAACAGTGATTACTCACCTCGTACTGGACGGAGATTTTTTTCTTTAACTAGTCGGACGCAAAGGATTTACTTCAGACACCCGACAAGGCCTAAATCTCTGTCATTCGCATGAGGAAGACGGAGGTATCGGGGACGTAGGTCGGGGTGCCTTGTAAGGATCTGACTGCGAGTGGGTAATCTGCCTCTACCATCAGTCCTATTAGCCAACGTACAATCATTGGATAACAAAATGGACGAGCTACGATCAAGGATATCCTACCAACAGGACATTAAAAACTGTAATATCTTATGTTTCACCGAGTTGTGGCTGAACGATGACATGGATAACATACACCTTGCAGGGTTTTGGCGCATCGACAAGATAGAACATCTGCCTCCGGTAAGACAAGGGGTGGCAGTCTGTGTATATTTGTACACAACAGCTGGTGCACAAAATGTAATATTAAGGAAGTCTCAAGGTTTTGCTCACCTGAGATAGAGTATCTCATGATAAGCTGTAGACCACAATATTTACCAAGAGAGTTTTCATATATATTTTTCGTAGCTGTCTATTTACCACCACAAACCAATGCTGGCACTAAGACCGCCCCCCTTGTTTTGTGTTGGCGCCGCCCTGCGTGGTCGCCTGTTAAGCAGCTCCTGTTGTTCGTGCAAAAATTGTTGTTTTCGTCTGTTTTTATTTTTATTTTTCTCGCAGCTGAATGTCTACAGGAGTCGTCTATTATTATTATTTACAACAGAGCCCAGCTCCTGGATTTAGCTCACACATTGCTGCTGCACCCCAGGCAAAAGTTAGATATTCCGGACGAGTTGAAAAGGCGACGGCGTGGACGTAGGGCGGGATTGAAGTTTTTTACTGAGACTTTGCTGAACGATAACATCCCCATAGAGAACGTCACTATCGGCGGGTTCCGGACCATTGGAGCAGACAGGGATTGCGTCTCTTCCGGTAAGAGCAAGGGAGGGGGGCTGGCTTTATTAGTTAACAACAGATGGTGTAATCCGAGCCATATTACTCTTAAGGAAGAGTTTTGTAGTCCGGACATTGAGCTGTTAGCCGTTAGCCTGAGGCTCTACTATTTGCTGAGGGAATTCACGGCGGCCATTGCTGTTATTGTTTACATCCCGCCCTCCGCTGACGCAAACACAGCGTGTGACGTCATCCACTCTGTTATTGCGAGGTTACAGACAGCGCATCCCAGTGCTTTCGGGGGATTTTAACCATGCATCTCTCTCTGCAACGCTGCCCACGTTCAAACAGTTCGTGAAGTGCCCAACCAGGAATAATAAAACTCTGGACTTGTTATATGCTAATGTAAAGGATGCATACAACTCCACCGCACTCCCTCCCCTCGGTAGATCGGATCACAACCTTGTCCACCTCACTCCACTCTACAGGCCTTTGGTCCAACAGCAGCCTGCGACCACTAGGACCATTAGGAGACAGGACTGCTTTGAAACAACAGACTGGGATGTGTTCTGTGAGGCTCATGGGTAGGACATCGATGGACTTACTGACTGCATAACAGACTATATCAATTCTTGTGTAGACAACACTGTACCCACCAGGAAGGCACGCTGTTTTCCAAACAATAATAATAATAACAAGCGACCTGAAGGCTCTGCTGAATGAGAAGAAGAGGGCCTTCAAGGAGGGGGACAAGGACAAATTGAAATGCGTCCAGAGGGAGCTGAAGTTGCGGATTGCTGAGGGGAAGAGAGGGTATAAGGAGAAGATGGAGGACAAGCTGAGGCAGAGCCATGTGAGAGAGGTGTGGAAGGGTATGAGAAATATCACTGGCTTCAAAAAGTCAAACAGTGGGTTAACGGAGGGGACCCAGGACAGAGCCAATGAGCTGAACCAATTTTTTAACAGGTTCGATACTGGCCCTGTCCACCTCCTTTCCAGCTCCCTCACGGCTGTCCCACCCCCACTTTGCTCACACCACATCTGTTGAGACAATCAGCGAGCCCACCTCCACCCCTGCTCCCTCTGGACTGATCCTCAACACCCCCCTTCCCCCCACCTACCCACCTGGGCTGGCTTTCACCACCAACCAAGTGAAGAGGGAGCTGGAGAGACTACATCAGTGGAAAGCGGCGGCTTAGGGTCTGTGCTGACCAACTGTGTGGAATACTCAAGCGTCGCTTCAATCTTAGCCTGAGCCTAGAAAGGGTCCTTGTGCTGTGGAAAACATCCTGCCTCGTCCCAGTACCCAAGAAGGCACACCCCACTGTCCTGAATGACTTCAGACCTGTAGCGCTAACATCCCACATCATGAAGACCCTGGAAAGGTTAGTCCTTGCTCACCTCAGACCCCTGGTGTGTACATCACTGGACCCTCTGCAGTTCGCATACCAGCGCAACATCGGGGTGGATGATGCTATCATCTACCTTCTGCAGAGGGCCTACTCCCACCTGGAAAACGCAGGTTGCACTGTGAGGGTTATGTTTCTCCAGTGCTTCAGCACCATTCAGCCCCTGCTACTGGGTGAGAAGATGAAGAGGATGAAAGTGGAAGCACCCTTAGTCTCCTGGGTCACGGACTACCTGACCGATGGGCCACAATTTGTGTGACTACAGAGCTGTGTGTCAGAACGGGCAGTGAGCAACACAGGGGCCCCCCAGGGAACGGTCCTGTCCCCCTTCCTGTTCACGCTTTACACCTCAGACTTCAGATGTTCTCCCCGCTGTATAAGTATTTGATACACTGCCGATTTTGCAGGTTTTCCTACTTACAAAGCATGTAGAGGTCTGTAATTTTTTATCATAGGTACACTTCAACTGTGAGAGACGGAATCTAAAACAAAAATCCAGAAAATCACATTGTATGATTTTTAAATAATTAATTTGCATTTTATTTCATGACATAAGTATTTGATCACCTACCAACCAGTAAGAATTCCGGCTCTCACAGACCTGTTAGTTTTTCTTTAAGAAGCCCTCCTGTTCTCCACTCATTACCTGTATTAACTTCACCTGTTTGAACTTGTTACCTGTATAAAAGACACCTGTCCACACACTCAATCAAACAGACTCCAACCTCTCCACAATGGCCAAGACCAGAGAGCTGTGTAAGGACATCAGGGATAAAATTGTAGACCTGCACAAGGCTGGGATGGGCTACAGGACAATAGACAAGCAGCTTGGTGAGAAGGCAACAACTGTTGGCGCAATTATTAGAAAATGGAAGAAGTTCAAGATGATGGTCAATCTCCCTCGGTCTGGGGCACCATGCAAGATCTCACCTCGTGGGGCATCAATGATCATGAGGAGGGATCAGCCCAGAACTACACGGCAGGACCTGGTCAACGACCTGAAGAGAGCTGGGACCACAGTCTCAAAGAAAACCATTAGTAACACACTACGCCGTCATGGATTAAAATCCTGCAGCGCACGCAAGGTCCCCCTGCTCAAGCCAGCGCATGTCCAGGCCCGTCTGAAGTTTGCCAATGACCATCTGGATGATCCAGAGGAGGAATGGGAGAAGGTCATGTGGTCTGATGGGACAAAAATAGAGCTTTTTGGTCTAAACTCCACTCGCCGTGTTTGGAGGAAGAAGAAGGATGAGTACAACCCCAAGAACACCTTCCCAACCGTGAAGCATGGAGGTGGAAACATCATTCTTTGGGGATGCTTTTCTGCAAAGGGGACAGGACGACTGCACCATATTGAGGGGAGGATGGATGGGGCCATGTATCGCGAGATCTTGGCCAACAACCTCCTTCCCTCAGTAAGAGCATTGAAGATGGGTCGTGGCTGGGTCTTCCAGCATGACAACGACCTGAAACACACAGCCAGGGCAACTAAGGAGTGGCTCCGTAAGAAGCATCTCAAGTTCCTGGAGTGGCCTAGCCAGTCTCCAGACCTGAACCCAATAGAAAATCTTTGGAGGGAGCTGACAGTCCGTATTGCCCAGTGACAGCCCCGAAACCTGAAGGATCTGGAGAAGGTCTGTATGGAGGAGTGGGCCAAAATCCCTGCTGCAGTCTGTGCAAACCTGGTCAAGAACTACAGGAAACGTATGATCTCTGTAATTGCAAACAAAGGTTTCTGTACCAAATATTCAGTTCTGCTTTTCTGATGTATCAAATACTTATGTCATGCAATAAAATGCTAATTAATTACTTAAAAATCATACAATGTGAATTTCTGGATTTTTGTTTTAGATTCCGTCACTCACAGTTGAAGAGTACCTATGATAAAAATTACAGACTTCTACATGCTTTGTAAGTGGGAAAACCTGCAAAATCGGCAGTGTATCAAATACTTGTTCTCCCCACTGTAACTCTGAAACATGCCACCTACAGAAGTTCTCGGATGACTCCGCAATTGTAGGGTGCATCAGGGGTGGGCAAAAGGAGGAGTACAGGAGCACAATCAGTGACTTTATGTTGTGGTGTGAGCAGAACCACCTTCAGTTCAACATCAGCAAAACAAAGGAGATGGTGATGGACTTCAGGAGAACCAAGGCACAACTGACTGCATTCCCTATACAGGGGATGGATGTGGAAATGGTTGGGTCATACAAGTTATTAATTCAGGTCTGTATATACATACTCATGTACAGTTTTTATATCATATCACGTGCAGTATTGCAAGTAATTCTTGGACTTACGCAGTCATTCACTCAGGAATGCATATTAGTATCCTGTAAGTTGTATGTTTTTTCATTGCTTTTAGTATATCGAATGTGCAATACGTGCAATTAAACCCTGCGCACTAAGGACTGTATTTTAAGGCAATTACTATTATTACCCCAATTATATTATACACACATTTAGCTATTTAAGTATCTCTTCCTGTCATTTACCTGTACAGATAATGTAACCATGCTAATATTCACTTACCTGTAAATGTAACTGTATATTTACCTGTACAGTTAATTTAACCATGCAAAATATTACCTTACCTGTTCATTTAAGAAGCCATGGATTACACATAAGAAATCCCACTATGCCCCCCGACGAACCATCAAAAAGGCAAAGCGTCAATACAGGACTAAGATTGAATCGTACTACACCGGCTCCGGCGCTTGTTAGAAGTGGCAGGGCTTGCAAACTATTACAGACAACAAAGGGAAGCACAGCCGCGAGCTGCCCAGTGACACGAGCCTACCAGATGAGCTAAATTACTTCTATGCTCGCTTCAAGGCAAGTAACACTGAAGCATGCATGAGAGCATCAGCTGTTCCGGGTGACTGTGTGATCACGCTCTCCGTAGCCAATGTGAGTAAGACCTTTAAACAGGTTAACATTAACAAGGCCGCAGGGCCAGACGGATTACCAGGATGTGTACTCCGAGAATGCGCTGACCAACTGTCTTCACTGACATTTTCAACCTGTCCCTGAGTCTGTAATACCAACATGTTTCAAGCAGACCACCACAGTCCCTGTGCCCAAGAACACTAAGGTAACCTGCCTAAATGACTACCGGCCCGTAGCACTCACGTCTGTAGCCATAAAGTGTTTTGAAAGGCTCACATCATCACCATTATCCCAGAAACCCTAGACCCATTCCAATTTGCATACCGCCCCAACGGATCCACAGATGATGCAATCTCTATTGCACTCCACACTGCCCTTTCCCACCTGGACAAAAGGAACACCTAGGTGAGAATGCTATTCATTGACTACAGCTCAGCGTTCAACACCATAGTGCCCTCAAAGCTCATCACTAAGCTGAAGAACCTGGGACTAAACACCTCCCTCTGCAACTGGATCCTGGACTTCCTGACGGGCCGCCCCCAGGTGGTAAGGCTAGGTAACTGCCACAGTGATCCACAACACGGGGGCCCCTCAGGGGTGCATGCTCAGTCCCCTCCTGTACTCCCTGTTCACCCATGACTGCATGGCCAGGCACAACTCCAACACCATCATTAACACCGACGACACAACAGTGGTAGGTCTGATCACCCACAACGATGAGACAGTCTATAGGGAGGAGGTCAGAGTGCCAGGATAACAACCTCTCCCGTGTGGTGCCAGGATAACAACCACTCCCTCAACGTGATCAAAACAAAGGAGATGATTGTGGACTACAGGAAAAGGAGGACCGAGCATGCCCACATTCTCATCGACGGGGCTGCAGCGGGTTGAGAGCTTCAAGTTCCTTGGTGTCAGCATCACTAACAAACTATCATGGTCCAAACACACCAAGACAGTCGTGAAGAGGGCACGACAAATCCTATTCCCCCTCAGGAGACACGAAATGAAATGATTTGGCATGGGTCCTCAGATCCTCAAAAAGTTCTACAGCTGCACCATCGAGAGACTCCGGACTGGTTGCATCACCGCCTGTTATGGAAACTGCTCGGTCTCCGACCGCAAGGCACTACAGAGGGTGGTGTGTACGGCCCAGTACATCACTGGGGCCAAGTTTCTTGCCATCCAGGACCTCTATACCAGGCGGTATCAAAGGAAGGTCAAAAAAGCCATAAGACTCCTGAATAGCTAATCAAATGTCTACCCAGACTATTTGCATTGTTATTAATATAATTGTTTTCTTAACACTTATTTTTAACTGCATTGTTGGTTAAGTAAGCATTTCACTGTAAGGTGCCGTTGTATCTGTTGTACCTGTGACAAATAACATTTTGAATAGATTTTCTTGAAAGATTCTGTTCTGAATAAGATTTTTACAGTATATGATAAAAATATGAAATATTTTATATGATATATTTTCTATAAAAAAAGGCTTGAAATGACTTATATGCTTTCTAAATATAGCATAATCATATTATAAAACAGCTAACTATAAAATGTCACATTCCTTATAACTACATGCATTGACATTTTAGTAATTTAGCAGATGCTTTTATCCAGAGTGACTTACAGTTAGTTAGTGCATACATGCTCATACTTTTTTTGTACTGGTCCCCTGTGGGAATCAAACCCACAACGCTGGCGTTGCAAGCACCATGCTCTACCATCTGAGCTACACGGGACTATTTGTATGTTTAGTGCTAGAGAAAGTTAGGATATTTTCTACAGGTCTCTGTTGATCAAAACGTCTGCCCCAATCGCTGTGAACGTCTCACAGAGCTCTAGCTTGCCTTCCTGAACTCATTAGGAACTCACTTTTCTTCTCATATTAATCTTGTTGTCATACCCTAATTCCGTTCACCTGTTCTCCCTGGCTCCTCCTCTACCAGGTGTTTCCTATGTTCCCTTATTCTTTGTGTATTTAACCCGTATCTGTTAATTGGTCTGGTTGCCAGTTCGTCTTGTGTGTTTCACCAGGTCGTGCCCGCATTCCTAGAATACCTGCTGTCTGTTTAGTTCTCTGGTTACCGTACCCCTGCCTGTTTACACAACCTGATTCCTGCCTGCCGTCTCTGTACCTCTGAACTCCTGTGTGCCAAATCCTTTGCCTGCCTACGACAACGACATAGCCTTCCGATTTTGTAAAATAAATAATATACTTGACATTCTACCTGTCTCCTGCGTCTGCACTTGGGTCTCTGTCTGAGCTGTGATACTTGTCTGTCTATGACAAACAAAACGTGTTTTTAGTTCACATCTTATACAGTGGGGAGAACAAGTATTTGATACACTGCTGATTTTGCAGGTTTTCCCACTTACAAAGCATGTAGCGGTCTGTCATTTTTATCATAGGTACTCTTCAACTGTGAATGACGGAATCTAAAACAAAAATCCAGAAAATCACATTGTATGATTTTTAAGTAATTAATTTGCATTTTATTGCATGACATAAGTATTTGATACATCAGAAAAGCAGAACTGAATATTTGGTACAGAAACCTTTGTTTGCAATTACAGAGATCATACGTTTCCTGTAGTTCTTGACCAGGTTTGCACACACTGCAGCAGGGATTTTGGCCCACTCCTCCATCCAGATCCTTCAGGTTTCGGGGCTGTCGCTGGGCAATACGGACTTTCAGCTCCCTCCAAAGATTTTCTATTGGGTTCAGGTCTGGAGACTGGCTAGGCCACTCCAGGACCTTGAGATGCTTCTTACGGAGCCACTCCTTAGTTGCCCTGGCTGTGTGTTTCGGGTCGTTGTCATGCTGGAAGACCCAGCCACGACCCATCTTCAATGCTCTTACTGAGTGAAGGTGGTTATTGGCCAAGATCTCGTGATACATGGCCCCATCCATCCTCCCCTCAATACGTCCTGTCCCCTTTGCAAAAAAGCATCCCCAAAGAATGATGTTTCCACCTCCATGCTTCACGGTTGGGATGGTGTTCTTGGGGTTGTACTCATCCTTCTTCTTCCTCCAAACACGGTGAGTGGAGTTTAGACCAAAAAGCTATATTTTTGTCTCATCAGACCACATGACCTTCTCCCATTCCTCCTCTGGATCATCCAGATGGTCATTGGCAAACTTCAGACGGGCCTGGACATGCGCTGGCTTGAACAGGGGGACCTTGTGTGCGCTGCAGGATTTTAATCCATGACGGCGTAGTGTGTTACTAATGGTTTTCTTTGAGACTGTGGTCCCAGCTCTCTTCAGGTCATTGACCAGGTCCTGCCGTGTAGTTCTGGGCTGATTCCTCACCTTCCTCATGATCATTGATGCCCCACGAGGTGAGATCTTGCATGGTGCCCCAGACCGAGGGAGATTGACCGTCATCTTGAACTTCTTCCATTTTCTAATAATTGCGCCAAGAGTTGTTGCCTTCTCCCCAAGCTACTTGCCTATTGTCCTGTAGCCCATCCCAGCCTTGTGCAGGTCTATAATTTTATCCCTAATGTCCTTACACAGCTCTCTGGTCTTGGCCATTGTGGAGAGGTTGGAGTCTGTTTGATTGAGTGTGTGGACAGGTGTCTTTTATACAGGTAACGAGTTCAAACAGGTGCAGTTAATAAAGGTAATGAGTGGAGAACAGGAGGGCTTCTTAAAGAAAAACTAACAGGTCTGTTAGTTTCTTACTGGTTGGTAGGTGATCAAATACTTATGTCATGCAATAAAATGCAAATTAATTATTTAAAAATCATACAATGTGATTTCCTTGATGTTTGTTTTAGATTCCGTCTCTCACAGTTGTGAGTGTACCTATGATAAAAATTACAGACCTCTACATGCTTTGTAAGTAGGAAAACCTGCAAAATCGGCAGTGTATCAAATACTTGTTCTCCCCACTGTATCATATAAGCTAGAAACCAGGGCTATCGCTCAATGCAAACCATTTCGATCTACGGTACCCACAGATCGATTTATAAGCGAAAATGTCAGTCGGAACCGGTACCAGACCCACGCAGGTCCCCTTACATCTAAGGGGTTTTATAAGAGTTGGAGCTCTATTCAATCAGTATCGTGGAAGTTCAGCGACACGTATTTAAATTTAAAGGCAATGTTGCCACGTTAGAGATTGCATTCACTGTAAACGCTGCATATGTCGTCTCAATCGGAAATGACCTGTATCGCTTCAAAGATACAGACTGAATAGAGCCTTACAGTATGTTTCTCATTGAAACCTTATGAACATTAAACTGAGTAAATCGGCACATTGTGTCTTCCAATCAATATGGATATGAATACTAACCCTAAAACGTATGCTCTTTTATAAATGTCTTTATTTTCTTGACAATACTAGACATCTACAGTTATACACATTTGCAAAACACAATGATTTGGCAAAAACCTTATAATGATCGATTCAACATATCTTCCACTAAACTGCATTGTTCAATTAGGATTCAGCAAACCATGAAGAATGCACTTCATGCAGAGATAATATCCATGGAGACCAACTTTACGCCAACTCAGATAAGACACACATCCTAAGCCACTCTTCTAAAATACTTACTCACAAAAGCAAAAGAGAATTGACATGTTTGTGCAAAGAACAAAGAGATTTCAGACAACAAGAGAACAAACCTGTTGCAACAGATCACATTTAACAAGAAACCTCTGTTTCATACATGAAGTGGAACTGTACAATGTGAAACCATACCTGGAAGTTTCATAGTCATATTCTGGGACAGTCTGGGAAAGTTCATGAACTCACAATAGCTCCATTTGAGACAGCCACCGGAACAATGAGTCACATATTTATGCATGAATAAAAGTTCTATATCTCTGAAAAAATTCAACAAGATGGTTGAAATTAGTTCATGCCAACAGGATTAGCGTCTAATCCAAAAACTGTCTGCATTCTCTTTTGTATAATTGCCTCACTTGAAGAAAAATGTCCTTTCCACAACAGTATTACTGTTGTCTTCAATGCTGGCTCTCCGGTTTAAGTGTCTCTTTTCTTTCCACCTCATTCATAATCTGCTTTGAAGCACAATTCATTATTCAAAGCTGACAACACTTGAAAGTTATAAAGAGACTGAAACATTACAAATATATACACATTATTTGAGTGTTTAGAATGCCATTTGACTGTCTTGATTGAATGCATTTTATTCCATAATTTGAGAATATGATTAGTTGATATTGCTGAAACAGCAAATTAATTTACTAGCTAGCTGTTGTTTTCAAAGCAGAGTTGGCCTTTTCACCGGGCACTACTAATTCTTGTGCATTAATAGCTAGTGAGAATTTGTGTTAGCAATTTGTTTTCCAAACTTAGCTAGTCCATTAGTAGCTAGCTAACTTAGTGTGAGTATAAATACGGTCCAACCAAGGTTAGCCTAGATATTATACTCCCCACAATACTAGCTACGGTATGTAGACGGATTGATTTAGCTATGGTCTGTGCAGCTCACCCTTGACTGGCGGCAGACTGTAATGCACGGCTGGCGCTGGTCTGCTTCAGTATTTGGAACTAGGCTGTCATGGCAGTATCAACCAATCACAGCCTGGAACAGCGGGAGAAAAAAAATCTATTCAATCAAGACTGTTGAACTGCTTTCTAAAACCTTTCTACATTATTTAATTAATGGTAGAGCTGTGTTTTGAAAATTAAAGTTACAGAATTCCGCTCGTCTGCATACAAACATGATCTGTTTCAGTGTACTAGTTTGTTTTGAGGATGGGACACATCTTTGTCTACTGTATGCAGTAGATCTTCTGGGTGTCAACGAAAGGTGACGTTTCAACATGAAGAATCGTTTGGAAAGAAAATTACGGTTGATGTTCTGTGGTCAGAGGTTATAGGACGGCTGCCAGCTGCACACGGATAACCTTCTTTATGTTGTGTCCTTGTCCCTTACACCACCTTATTAAAATAACCATTCAATTTCAGGTTATACACAGAGTATATGATAGGTTTTTTTTCATAGTCTATAAAACAAATATTTGTAGTCATCCTCTTTACACTACTGGTCCCATAGTAAATACAACAAAGTGAAAACAACCTGAAAGTTTAGTATTTTCATCATGTACCAGCTAATCTTACATAAAATATATTTTTTAAGTTTTACTAAAGTTTTGCTTTAAGATTCAACGGCAACCCTTTAGGTTACTTTCTTTGAAGGTTGCATATATAACCGAACTGAATTGTTTAAACAAAGGGCTCGATTCAATCGGTATAGCGAAATATCCCCGGTATAGCACGATTAAAATGTAAAGGCAATGTTCCTGTGTATGCGCAGACTCAATTGCTCTATACCGCGGATTGAATCGGGCTTCAAACCACCACCTGCACCATTGCATTGGTACCTTTCCGGTGGCGCTGCTAGCTAAAGGTGTTTCAAAAGGGCGAGCATGTGTGTTTGTGAGGCAGAGGTCCAAGGTTATGGTCACGGTGTGAGCTGGAGCAGGTGGAAGTGGCACAGCTAAGCAAGCACTGTGATGTTCGTTACTGATACATAAAGCATTCACAATAACATAATAATAAAAATGCATAACACATCCATGAAGGTGTAAGTAACATTTATAAAGACCTTCTTAGTGCATTCATTCAAAAAGCATCTACAGTAGGAACTCAAGAGATACAAAAATGTCAGGAATGGAGGTAGTGCGGAACACTGAAATGTCCTTAACTTTTAAATTCACCTTATCAAACCTTTATAATAATTACGTTAATTAACATTGATTGCATTTTTACATGTGTTTTCAAACCATATAGCCAGATACTTTAAATATCTGATGTATTTTTTGAACATGTAAGCCACAGTTATGTTTGATTTAAATAAAGGTTAAATAAAATTAAATAAATAAAACATGTAGCCTACAGAAGTTATATTGCCCATTCGGTTGACCGGTCAGTCTGTAATTGAGGTTCATATCTTTGAGGGTCTACTGTATGTCATTAGTGACAGTGTTGGATAATAAGTCTACATACAAATTATGTTCTGGCTAAACAGAAACATTTTATACATTTCTGTTTTGGTCAATCACTATTATTTACATTACGAAATTAATACAAGGCAAGAAAACCTGTGTTTCAACATTGGGAAAGCAAAAGGAAATAGCTTTATTGCTCTTAACAATTGCCAGTGACCATGTTCTGGTGTGGCTTTTGGCAAAAACATAAGTGGTAGGACATTATTGCAGACCATTTCAAGCATACAGCGGGTGAAATAAGTATTGAACACGTCACCATTTTTCTCAGTAAATATATTTCCAAAGGTGCTATTGGCATTACATTTTGACCAGATGTTGGTAACAACCCAAGTAATCCATACATACAAAGAAACCAAAACAAATAAGTTAAGAAATTAAGTTATGTTTAATAATGTGAAATGACACAGGGAAAAGGTATTGAACACATGAAGAAAGGGAGGTGCAAAAAGGCATGGAAAGCCAAGACAACAGCTGAAAACGATAAGTAATTAAAAAGCAATCCAGCCCCCTATCAGTGCAAATTAATATCAGCTGGTTCAGTCCCAACTGATGGCCTACAAAAAGGTCTCATTGTCAAGGTTTCACACAAGACACATCTCATGATGGGTAAAAGCAAAGAGCTGCCTCAAGACCTTCGCAACCTAATTGTTGCAAAACATAATGATGGCATTGGTTATAGGGGCATTTCTAAGCTTCTGAATGTTCCAGTGAGCACTGTTGGGGCCATCATAAGGAAGTGTAAAGACAATCATTTCACCATAAATTTGCCTCGACCAGGTGCTCCTCGCAAGATTTCTGACAGAGGAGTGAAAAGAATAATCAGAAGAGTTGTCCAAGAGCCAAGGACCACTTGTGGAGAGCTTCAAAAAGACCTGCAATTAGCAGGTACTGTTGTCTCAAAGAAAACAGTAAGTAATGCACTCCACCGCCATGATCTGTATGCACGCTCACCACGCAAGACTCCATTGCTGAAAAAAAAGCATGTTGAAGCTCGTTTAAAGTTTGCTGCACAACATTTGGAAAAGCCAGTGAAATACTGGGAGAATATATTGTGGTCAGATGAGAGCAAAATTGAACTGTTTGGATGTCATAATACACACCATGTTTGGAGGAGAAATGGCACTGCACATCACCCTTAAAGTTTGGAGGTGGGAATATCATGGTGTGGGGCTGCTTTTCAGCAAATGGTACTGGCAAACTTCACATAATTGAAGGAAGGATGAATGGGCAAATTTACTGAGACATTCTTGACAAAAATCTGCTGCCATCTACCAGGATGATGAAGATGAAACTAGGGTGGACATTTCAGCAAGACAATGATCCCAAACACACAGCCAAGGAAACTCTCAATTGGTTTCAAAGAAAGAAAATAAAGCTGCTAGAATGGCCCAGCCAATCACCTGACTTAAATCCCATTGAAAATCTATGGAAAGAACTGAAGATCAAGATTCATAGAAGAGGCCCACGGAACCTTAAAGATTTGAAGACTGTTTGTGTGGAAGAATGGGCCAAAATCACACCAGAGCAATGCATGCTACTAGTTTCTCCATACAGGAGGAGCTGTCATTACCAACAAAGGCTTTTGTACAAAGTATTAAATAAATATCAGTAAGTGTGTTCAATACTTTTTCCCTGTGTCATTTCACATTATTACACTTATTTGTTTTGGTTTCTTTGTATGTATGGATTACTTGGGTTGTTACCAACATCTGGTGAAAATGTCATGTCAATAGCACCTTTGGAAATATATTTACTGAGAAAAATGGTGATGTGTTCAATACTTATTTCACCCGCTGTATGCTTTGTGCTGGCTATAGATTTTAGAAATTAAATTCAAAGTAAACTAAAAGTATAAATGATAGCACAACATGCATAATTCATTTTTTTAGTGATATAAAACACAATTTTGGAGAGGATTTGAAAATAGTAAACAAATAAACAGTATTTCAGTGAACCAATAAAGTAACATAAGGGAAGAAATGTTTTTTTTTGTTCTGCCAAGAATGTATTTGTTCATAGGACTTTTATTATGTAGTTATTGACATTTAAACTATTCAATAATATACCTAATGACAAATAATATTACTGTATGCTTATTGAATGCACTCTGAATGTCTTTATGATATTACTGATTTCATGAATGTGTTGTGAAAAGTTTATATATGCTGATAAGAATGCTTCACGTATTCAACCTTCAAAGAAAGTGTTACTACACTGTATTTGAACTGTAGCTACAACATACCAGCGTCATAATATTGTCATAAACATGACATACTGACAGGTATTATTAACATAACAGTTTGTCACTTACTCACTAAGGCTGGTTAGCTGTAGTGTAGGTAAACTGGCATTGTGTCATAAACATGAGAAGTGTAAAAAATGGTTACAGTAAAGTGGTCATTACTCTGCTTTATACCATAGCACCATATACCATCATACCCTAATTCCAATTGGCATGTTCACTCCTCATCTTTCCACTGCAATATCCAACATTGAATGTTCTAGTGCAAAATGCTGCTGTGCATGATCCAGGTGGGTGTTACACATTGCAGGTGGAGGTCAGAGAACTTGTGAAGTGCTTAGACTTGAAGAAAGTGCTAAATGTAATAGGCCAATATCATAGATTATAGAAAAAATGTAATGAAGGGTTAGTGGCTGGTAGGATAATGGGATAATTACAATTTATACGAATGAAATTATGAACATTTTACTTCAACTTAAGGTACAGTGTTACCCTTTAGGAAGAATTGTCACGACACATCTCATGGTTATGACACAGTTATGTAGTCTTGATAGGTGTCAACAGCTCGAAATTGCAAGTGACATTAACTGTTGTCATAACACTTGTTTTAACTATTTCAGAAAAGTTTTATGTTATGTTAATGACAATATTATGACTCTTATTATGTACAGTTCGAACAGTTCGAATAAAGTGTTACCAATTTAACCATCATGCCAATAGCTGCTGAGAGCTGTTTAGATGCATTGTTCAGTGGAAAAAATGTAGACAAAATTAACATTTTACACAGCATGGAATGAAAAGTGAGCTTGGCTGATAAGCAGTACAAGTGTTAACATTTATGTAAATACAACCCCTTCATATACATAATGTACATACTAGTAAATAAGTTCAAGGTTGGAGGTAACAGAAAATATGGTAAAAATAACTAATCTAACCGATTAGATTGAATTTTCAATCAGTAATTATCCAAAACGAAGTATTATCTTTCAAAATGAACCACAGATGTGTGGGAAGATCCTAGCTTCAATAGTTATCATATGTATCATGCACTGAACCCATATGGTGACATTTAAAGGTAAAAAAAGATACAAGTGAATATTTAAGACGATATAGCTGGATGGGACTAGACAAGCCCACACTGATAAGCATATGCATATGATTCATTATTCATGTAAAATGTGTTCCCTCATCATTGTACCACTACAGGATGTAAATATTTGATAGCAAAAACCTTAAAAATTAAAGTGGATAATGTTCACAATGTAAGTAAAATATCCATGGGTCATTTTATAGAACTGCAATGCATTTAATGTGATAATGCCCACTAAGAAACCACTATTAGCATAATAAGTTCACTATTCTCCCCTGACACTTTGTCAGTATTTTTTTTGTTATCTTTCTTTCTATCCTTCTTTCTTTCTACACTGTATTACTGTACATACATGATCAAAGATGAATTTCCGTTTGTTTTGCAGAGCAAATGCAACCTTTTTGCTAAATCAGTTGACACTGATTTAGCAAAAAACACACACACGTACAATATACAGTAGATAACAAAACTGAACTACTTTCACATTTGAAGTTCAGTAAACACTGCATAGATGACTGTATCACAAATAAAGAGGGTATTTTATCATACAATGTCTCAATTCAATAAATAGTACATAAATATTTTAATTGAAACAACTATTTCTTCAACTTCAATGATTTCTTGTATATTTATTTTATTATAATTTTATTTAACTTTTATTTAATCATGGGAGCCCATTGAGACCAGGGTCTCATTTTCAATGGTGCCCTGAGGACAACAAATTCAACATGAAAGTTCCACTAAAAAATAAATAAAAACTACCGGTTACAATTACAAAAACTACAATTTCAACACCACAATATTGTGTATAATGCCATATGAAAGATGTGGCATGTCAGCTTGATTCCCACATAATGGCAAAACAGTTACAGTACATCATAAAAAAACAAATAGCAGCAAATGTGGTCATGTTCAGAGACTAAATATAAAAATGTGATTTTATAAAACAAATATTAAATGCATTGCAAATGACTACAACATAAATATAAATACATTATTGAATGAAAATGCAATAGGCAAAGTAAGGCTGAGCAAATCTGGCTGGTAACGAAATAAAAAAGGGAATGGCTAATTTGGGCCCCTGTAACCACTAAGAAAAACATGTCGAAGCATTGTCCATGACTGAAAATATTTTTCAAGCAATGCCTCCAACAGCAAACAATTTCATGGGCCTTCAAGGCGTTCCACCCCAATACCATTTATCAAGGTTATTGAATGCCTTGTACTCCTTGTGCCTTCTGAGATAATCACAAGCGAGGCATGTGTGTTCGGCCCAGAAGTATGCCTTTTTCACCTTAAAGTGCCGTCGCCACTCAAAGTACCTGAGGTACATTTCCTCATTTTTGTCCAAGAGCAGGAGATAGTCAGCCAGCTCTTTGGGAGAGGTGAAGTCATCCACATGGATAAAAGCATCCCCCTGGACAAAGTTCTCATAGTTCTGTCTTGGCGGGCCTAAAACCACAGGCACCGTGCCTACAGAGAGTGGGTTATACAGTTTCTCTGTGATGTAGTCTTTGTGAATTGAGTTCTCAAACGCCAAATAGAATTTACAACTGGCGATGGTAGGAAAGTAGTCTTGATCGGCAATGTACTCCCCAAAGGCTTGTCCGTAAGCGCGAACCTCAATGTGTTTGTAGAGCTCGTTGTAGTACTTCACTCGCACATGATCCGGGTTCCAGTTGCTGACAATCCAGCAGATCAACTTGCTTTTGCTCGGTGGCACGAAATCCTCGTCCCCTTGGGCCGTCACGATCGACCCGTAAGGCACTTCGATATCAGCATCCTGGCGATAGTTCAGAGTTAAATTGAACAGGTTTTCGATACCGGGCAGCTGAGAGGAGTGAGACGGTGACTCTAGATTCATCCATATCCACTTTTGGAAGGAGGGACGCTGAAGGGGGGGCAAGTTGGAGAGATCAGTACAGATATCCCTGTGATGTATGACGACCCCATCTGACTTATTATATAGGTTCCGATCTGCTGTGATGAAACAGCCTTCAATGTTGAACAGAGAGCTGCAGACACCCAAGTCATAGGTCTGTCCAAAGGGCCAGAGCCAGACGAGTACAGTGGTCAGGTTTTTGTCACTTTTGGTGGAGAAGAGGTTTTTAACTCGGATAGTGGACGCTGTAGACTCTACGGGACCTGATAGCCAGCTAGTAGACGGTTTAAAGTACATCAAAAACAGAGTCACAAAACAGCCCAGTAGAAAGGTGCCAAGTAGAAGGGGTCGTAGAATTCTGTGGAAAGGTGCAGATGGCATACTCTGTCCTATAAAGATAAGTAAAAATAAAACACAAAAAAACATTAAACTTAATAAATCAGTGAATTCCTTATTTAATCAAAGTTACTCTTTCCGGTGAATAAAAGAGGAAGACTGTGTGATATCGGCTCCAATTTTGCCAAGAGGCATGATGACAAAAGTTTGAGATTGTTTGTAAATGTCTTGCCTAGTACAGTATGAGAGGGCCAACAACGTTAGATAATGGCTTTTACGTTCTCTTGTCACGTCCAATAAATTGTTTTACAAACATTTCCGATGTGGCTCGTGTAGTATGAGAAGTGTGATGAGGCGATTTGTGAACGGGCACACTAGATTAGCTCTCCCGGTTTGCTGAGTAGGCAGAGTTTGCAACTAGGGACCGATAGAATGGCTCCAAATTTGAATCAAGTGTGCCTTTCGACAACCTGCAATAACCAATTGATATAAACAAACTATGGTGCAAAAGCTACAGGGCATATTAACATCTGCTTGTTGTGAACCAGTATGGTGATGATTTATAATATCTTCTCAGATGATTGTGAGGAGCAGCTGTCTTGCATGTCTCAAGTCAAAACTTCTCTGTCAAAGTGGAGAGACCACGTCCATAAATATTACTAACTGTCCTATTTCTTAACTTGCACTTTCTTAACTTGCACCATGTTGTGCAGTGTGGTTTGAATAAAGACAGCAAGATGTGGTTTCCACGTCATTTCATCAAAAAAATGTAATCTGATGACGTTGAATCAACGTGGAAAACTGATTGGATTTACAAAAAGTAATCAACGTAAGGGAATTTTGTATTTTTTTCAACCCAACTTTTAATCTAAATCTAATGACATGGTGAAATATTTGGTTGATTTCACAATGAATTCACATTAGTTGACATCTCAACCAAATGTAACTCAAAACTAGACATTGAACTGACGTCTGTGCCCAGGGGGTTGGGCTAGTTTGCGATTGGTAAAAAAGCATTGTCTCTTCCTTATAAGTCTAATTTGTACTGAGAAGTACATATAATTATGAAATATAAAAGGTAATATAACAATGAATCTGCATTATTTCATTTTACTATTAGTTAAAAAGTATCAAATAAAAAAAGAACTATTCCACACCTGGTAGATTTGACTTTGTGCTGAAATCCAGGCAAGGAAAAAAGTCATGGAATTCTGAAGGGGCAGGTTTTACATTGGCTCAGCAATGAGATTGCTCTTCTCGATGAAGTAGTGTTTGAATGAGGTGTTGCTGCACACAGTTGGAATAAGGTCCTTAGTCATCTAGTGAATTTGGTCTGATGTTGAGTTCCCAGGTCATCTCATTGATGTCTCCTTAAAAAAAAAGAGAACAAGTGAGGTTACAATAGTTTGTTAAAACGGGGAATCTGCAGTTTTTGGGATGGAGCTGGAGAAATGTAACCACTGTCAAAATCATAGACAGTGCTATGGATGCATCCATGAGACCAAAATTATAGTTTTATTCATGTTTTGAGGGTATACAGTGTTTGTTTACAATTACATTGTTTACAAACATTGGGGTAAAACAAGCTTATATTTTGTGTTCTGATGAGGTATGACAGTTCTTATTTACAATGACGGCCTACACTGGCCAAACTGGGATGACACCGGGCCAATTGTGCACCGCCCTATGGGACTCCCAATCACGGCTGGTTGTGATAAAGTCTGGATTCTAACCAGGTTGTCTGTAGTGACGCCTCTAGCACTGAGATGCAGTGTCTTAGACCACTGCACCACTTGGGAGACCATTTATCAGTTTGCTACTAGCTAATTTTGCAGTCTGGTCAACATGGAGCGATTTATTGTATAAAAAGATAAGTAAATCTATTGACAATGAAAATGAGGGGAAAGAGCTGTAAAACAACGTGACGGCTATGAACGAACAACCCCCGGAGAACCAGGAAAATCAGGAAATGCAGCTAGCTAACGTCAAATAATGTATTTTGGCCTCAGCCGAAAATAAATAAGCAATTAAGGGACTACAACTCTCAGACTCGACCATAAAAAGACGCATAGAAGACATCGGCGAGGACATATCCGTGGCGCCATGTTTTAGTATTGCGCTTGACGAAAGCATTGATGTAAGTGACATTGTCCAATTATGTGTATGGGTCGGCTTCCCTCAACTAGTCGTTCAGAGAGGAACTTTTATGTCTACTGCCCCTTCAGGGACAACCACGTGGAGAGGATATTCTGACAGCCCTTGTTAATTTTTTTGCTGATAATAATATGATTGTCAAATCTGTCATCTGTGTGCACTGACGGCACCCCAAACATGCGAGGGAAGAAGGGACTCATAAGCCTGATGAGAAAGAGAAAGGATATTCCCGAATTTGTTATGTTTCACTGTATCATTCATCAGGAAGCACTTGTGGCTAAACTCAAAGACTATGACTTAAAGAATGTGATGCAGCAAGTTGTGCGCATGGTGAACATTATTATTGCGAGGGCACTGAATCACCGGCAATTGCACAAGCTGCTGGAGGAATACCAGACAGAATACGGCGACTTTATATTTCACAATGAGTTGAGATGGCTGTCTCGTGGCAGAGTTTTGAAAAGATTTATCTGTCTCCTCCCTCAAATCTGTGAAGTTGTTGCAAGCAAGTGGAGAGAGGAGCCAGAGCTGGATGATCCACAGTGGATATCAAAGCTGGCTTTTTTAACTGACATCACCTGCCACCTGAACAGGTTGAATCTCCAGCTCCAAGGGAAAGCTAAAACTCTGCGTGTGGTCACAGCATTTCAAAAATGCCACAATGTTCATACCTGACAGATAGTTTGTTCATTTCCCAAAACACATACAACCCAGACATACTGCAACATTTTACCTATGATGCATTTGTGCGTGTTGGAAGAGTTGAAGTTGGAGTCAAGATTCAAGGATATCATGGAATGCACCCCTTTCATGTGCCAGTGTCATCTCTGACCCCAGTCATCACAGCCCTCTGTCCTGACTGTGCTGGAATAGAGAGTGAGATAGTGGAGCTGCAGGCAAATGACACATTGCAAGGTGAGCTAAGATCAGGTGTTACCCATTTCTGGAGCCTTGTGTCAGACACAGAGTATCTACTTCTGAAGCAGTGTGTGCAAAAGGTGACATCATTATTTGTCAGCACTTATTCATGTGAAGCAACATTTTCAACAATGAACATTGTGAAACAAAAACAGAGAAACAGACTGACCAATGCACACCTGGATTGCCACACAAGGATAGCAACAACATAATATAAATTTAGAATTAATTCAGTCAAGGAGCAGAAGGCTCCCATGTGGCGCAGTGGTCCAAGACACAGCATCTCAGTGCTAGAGGCATCACTACAGAAAACCTGGTTTGAATCCAGACTGTATCACAACTGGCTGTGATTGGGAGTCCCATAGGACGGCACACAATTGGCCCAGCGTGGTCCGAGTTTGGCCAGTGTAGGCCGTCATTATAAAAAATAATGCGTTCTTAACTGACTTGCCTACTTAAATAAAGGTTAAATAAAAGAAGGGACATTTTTGGTCATCCAACTACTGATCTAACCCTTAATATGGGTCTTATACATGTGATGTAGCCTATTTGATGTGTGTATGTATACATTTGTGATGTGCTGTACATCAAATCAATTGCATGTGTTCTATTGCTCTGAATTTGCTTTTAATTTATAATATTAGAAGAAAAATCTGTGCGGCCATCTGAATGATTGTCTCAACCCAAAGTGGCCCACTTACAAAAAATAGTGAGTAACATTGCTATATAGTCTCAAAATATGGTCAAACTAAAACAATTACAGTGCCTTCGGAAAGTATTCAGACCAATCTAAACACAATACCCCAAAGCAATACCCCAATGCTTATTTATAAAAAACTGAAATATCACATTTACTTAAGTATTCAGACCCTTTACTCAGTACTTTGTTGAAGCACTTTTGGCAGCAATTACATCCTCAAGTCTTCTTGGGTATGACACTACACGCTTGGCAAGTTTCTCCCATTCTTCTCTGCAGATCCTCTCAAGCTCTGTCAGTTTGGATGTGGAGCGTCGCTGCACAGCTATTTTCAGGTCCCTCCAGAGATGTTCGATCGGGTTCAAATCAGGGTTCTGTTTGGGCCACTCAGGGACATTCAGAGACTTGTCCCAAAGCCACTCCTGTGTTGTCTTGGTTGTGTGCTTAGAGTTGTTGTCCTGTTGGAAGGTGAACCTTCGCCCCAATCTGAGGTCCTGAGGTCTCTCTGTACTTTCCTACGTTCATCTGTGCCTCGATCCTGACTAGTCTCCCAGTCCCTGCCACTGAAAAACATTCCCACAGCATGATGCTGCCACCACCATGCTTCACCGTAGGGATAGTGCCAGGTTTCCTCCAGACGTGACTCTTGGCATTCAGGCCAAAGAGTTAAATTTTGGTTTTTATCAGACCAGAGAATGTTGTTTCTCATGGTCTGAGAGTCTTTTAGGTACCATTTGGCAAACTCCAATCAGGCTGTCATGTGCCTTTTACTGAGGAATGGCCTGATTGGTGGAGTGCTGCAGAGATGGTTGTCCTTCTGGAAGGTTCTCCCATCTCCACAGAGGAACTCTAGATTGCTCAGTTTCGCCGGGCGAACCTTTATATACAGTCGTGGCCAAAGACACAAGTATTGGTCTCCACAAAGTTTGCTGCTTCAGTGTTCTTAGGTCTTTATGTCAGTAGTTACTATGGTACACTGAAGTATAATTACAAGTATTCCATAAGTGTCAAAGGCTTTCATTGACAATGACATTCAGTTTATGCAAAGAGTCAATATTTGCAGTGTTGACCCTTCTTTTTCAAGACCTCTGCAATCTGCCCTGGCATGCTGTCAATTAACTTCTGGGCCACATCCTGACTGATGGCAGGCCATTCTTGCATAATCAATGCTTGGAGTTTGTCAGAAGTTGTAGGTTTTTGTTTGTCCACCCGCCTCTTGAGGATCGACCACAAGTTCTCAATGGGATTAAGGTCTGAGGAGTTTCCTGGCCATGGACCCAAAATGTCGATGTTTTGTTCCCCGAGCCACTTAGTTATCACTTTTGCCTAATGGCAAGGTGCTCCATCATGCTGGAAAAGGCATTGGTCGTCACCAAACTGTTCTTGGATGGTTGGGAGAAGTTGCTCTCGGAGGATGTGTTGGTACCATTCTTTATTCATGGCTGTGTTCTTAGGCAAAATTGTGAGTGAGCCCACTCCCTTGGCTGAGAAGCAACCCCACACATGAATGGTCTCAGGATGCTTTACTGTTGGCATGACACAGGACTGATAGTAGCGCTCACCTTGTCTTCTCCGGAAAAGGTGTTTTCCGGATGGCCCAAACAATCGGAAAGGGGATTCATCAGAGAAAATGACTCTACCCCAGTCCTCAGCAGTCCAATCCCTGTACCTTTTGCAGAATATCAGTCTGTCCCTGATGTTTTTCCTGGAGAGGTGGATTCTTTTCTGCCCTTCTTGAGACCAGGCCATCCTCCAAAAGTCTTCGCCTCACTGTGTGTGCAGATGCACTCACACCTGCCTGCTGCCATTCCTGAGCAAGCTCTGCACTGGTGGTACCCCGATCCCGCAGCTGAATCAACTTTAGGAGACGGTCCTGGCGCTTGCTGGACTTTCTTGGGCGCCCTGACGCCTTCTTCACAACAATTGAACCTCTCTCCTTGAAGTTCTTGATGATCCGATAAATGGTTGATTTAGGTGCCATCTTACCAGCAGCAATATCCTTGCCTGTGAAGCCCTTTTTGTGCAAAGCAATGATGACGGCACGTGTTTCCTTGCAGGTAACCATGGGTGACAGAGGAAGAACAATGATTTCAAGCACCACCCTCCTTTTAAAGCTTCCAGTCTGTTATTCTGACTCAATCAGCATGACAGAGTGATCTCCAGCCTTGTCCTCGTCAACACTCTCACCTGTGTTAACGAGACAATCACTGACATGATGGCAGCTGGTCTTTTTGTGGCAGGGCTGAAATGCAGTGGAAATGTTTTTGGGGGATTAAGTTCATTTTCATGGCAAAGAAGGACTTTGCAATTAATTGCAATTCATCTGATCACTCTTCATGACATTCTGGAGTATATGCAAATTGCCATCATCAACACTGAGGCAGCAAACTTTGTGGAGACCAATACTTGTGTCATTCTCAAAACTTTTGGCCATGACTGTAGACAGGTGTGTGCCTTTCCAAATCATATCCAACCAATTGAATTGATCACAGGTGAACTCCAATCAAGTTGTAGAAACATCTCAAGGATGATCAATGGAAACAGGATGCACCTGAGCTCAATTTTGAGTCTCGTAGCAAAGGGTCTGAATACTTATGTAAATAAGGTATTTATGTTATTTATTTTTTATACATTTGCAAAAATGTTTTTTTGCTCTGTCACTATGGGGTATTGTCAGTGGCGACCCGTCATTCAGGGCAGGAGGGGCAGAGCCCCACCTATTTTGAGACCCACATTATTAACAAAAAAATGGGCTTGCCTGTTTTGCATTTATTGATCCTTTATTTAACTAGGCAAGTCAGTTAAGAACAAATTATTGTTTACAATGACATCCTACCTACAGGGTCAGCCCATGGAGCAAATTAGGGTTAAGTGCCTTGATCAAGGACACTTCAACAAGTTTTTCATCTTGGGTATTCGAACCAGCAACCTATCGGTTACTGGCCCAACTCTATAACCTCTAGGCTACCTGCCACCCTAATAGATGTCACATATCAGTTTGCAAACAATGTAAAAATACAGTTGAAGTCGGAAGTTTACATACACTTAGGTTGAAGTCATTAAAACTCATTTTTCAACCACTCCACAGATTTCATGTTAACAAACTATAGTTTTGGCAAGTCGGTTAGGATATCTACTTTGTGCATGACACAAGTCATTCTTCCAACAATTGTTTACAGACAGATTATTTCACTTATAATTCACTATATCACAATTCCAGTGGGTCACACGTTTACATACACTAAGTTGACTGTGCCTTTAAACAGCTTGGAAAATTCCAGAAAATTATGTCATGGCTTTAGAAGCTTCTAATAGGCTAATTGACATAATTTGAGTCAATTGGAGGTGTACCTGTGGATGTATTTCAAGGCCTACCTTCAAACTCAGTGCCTCTTTGCTCGACATCATGGGAAAATCTAAAGAAATCAGCAAAGACCTCAGAAAAAATGTGTAGACCTCAACAAGTCTGGTTCATCCTTGGGAGCAATTTCCAAACGCCTGAAGGTACCACGTTCATCTGTACAAACAATAGTACGCAAGTATAAACACCATGGGACCACGCAGCCATCATACCGCTCAGGAAGGAGACACGTTCTGTCTCCTAGAGATGAACATACTTTGGTGCGAAAAGTGCAAATCAACCCCAGAATAACAGCAAAGGACCTTGTAAAGATGCTAGAGGAAACAGGTACAAAAGTATCTATATCCACAGTAAAACGAGTCCTATATCGGCATAACCTGAAAGGCCGCTCAGCAAGGAAGAAGCCACTTCTCTAAAACCGCCAAAAAAAGCCAGAATACGGTTTGCAACTGTTCATGGGGACAAAGCTCGCACTTTTTGGAGAAACGTCCTCTGATGTGATGAAACAAAAATATAAATGTTTGGCCATAATGACCATCGTTATGTTTGGAGGAAAAAGGGGGAGGCTTGCAAGCCGAAGAACACCATCCCAATCGTGAAGCACGGGGGTGGCAGCATCATGTTGTGGGGGTGCTTTGTTGCAGGAGGGACTGGTGCACTTCACAAAATAGATGGCATCATGAGGAAGGAAAATGATGAGGATATATTGAAGAAACATCTTAAGACATCAGTCAGGAAGTTGAAGCTTGGTCGCAAATGGGTCCTCCAGATGGACAATGACCCCAAACATACTTCCAAAGTTGTGGCAAAATGGCTTAAGGACAACAAAGAACTGAAAAAGCATGCGAGAAAGGAGGCCTACAAACCTGACTCTGTTACACCAGTTCTGTCAGGAGGAATGGGCCAAAATTCAGCCAACTTATTGTGGGAAGCTTGTGGAAGGCTACCCGAAACGTTTGACACAAGTTAAACAATTTAAAGGCAATGCTACCAAATACTAATTGAGTGTATGTAAACTTCTGACCCACTGGGAAATAAAAGCTGAAATAAATAATTCTCTCTACTATTATTCTGACATTTCACATTCTTAAAATATAAGGTGTATGTAAACGTCCGACTTCAACTGTAGATATCATTGAGTTAATAAAGCTGCATACAAACATGGTCTGGTTTTTGTTTTCTTGAGTAAGGCAGCTCCAAAACGCAGGTATTTCAGTCTAGCTCAGTGCTTGCTGTGGTGGTGGGGCAAGCCAGCAGAAAATGCAGAGTGTTGCGCCGTGATTGGCTCAGTGTTCTGTCATTCATGGGGACACTACGTCACCGCCAAGTCTAAGAGTAGACCTCGAAAATTCAAGCCCCTTGGGTGCTGCCTTAGAGGTACATTAGAAGTGCCCATCCAAGAAGGCTCAAGGTCATAGTGGAGCTGCAGGCAAATGACACATTGCAAGGTGAGCTAAGATCAGGTGTTACCCATATCTGGGCCTTGTGTCAGACACAGAGTATCTACTTCTGAAGCAGTGTGTGCAAAAGGTGACATAATTTTTTGTCAGCACTTATTCTTTTTGTCAACATTTTCAACAATGAACATTGTGAAACAAAAACAGAGAAACAGACTGTCCAATGCACACCTGGATTGCCTCACAAGGATAGTAACAACATACTATAAATTTAGAATGAATTCAGTCATGGAGCAGAAGGCTCCCATGTGGTGCAGTGGTCCAAGACACTGCATCTCAGTGCTAGAGGTGTCACTATAGACAACCTGGTTTGAATACAGACTGTATCACAACCGGCCGTGATTGGGAGTCCCATAGGGCGGCGCACAAGTGGTCCGACTTTGGCCGGTGTAGGCCGTCATTGCAAAAAATAATTTGTTCTTAACTGACTTGCCTACTTAAATAAAGGTTAAATAAAAATAAATAAGTAAATAAATAAATAAAAGGGACATTTTCGCTCATCCACCTACTGAGGTAACCCTTAATATGGGTCTTATACATGTGATGTAGCCTAATTGATGTGGCAGCTCCAAAATGCAGGTATTTCAGCCTAGCTCAGTGCTTTCTATGGTGGTGGGGCAAGCCAGCAGAAAATACGGAGTGTTGAGCGTGATTGGCTCAGTGTTCTGTCATTCATAGGGACACCACGTCACTGCCAAGTCTAAGAGTAGACCTCGAACATTCAAGACCCTTGGGTGCTGCCATAGAGTTACATTAGAAGTGCCCATCCAAGAAGTCTCAAGGTCATTTCCCACAGATAAAATGATGTCAAATAACATTATATCTACAGTAGCTTTGATTGGATCATGTCAACATCATACTTTCAAAATCATTATAGGCATTTAGCTAGAAGTCAACATCATGAATCCAGTCGACAATCTACTAGCAAATCCTTTTTAATCCTTGTCATATGAAGAGAAATTATGAAGAGGAGTTATAGATAAAACGTATTGGTGCTCATCAGCCATTGGACATAAACATAGTTTTAAATCGCAAATTCAACAATGAGTGTTTTGGAAGGAATCCGTCACAGTGGCTAACTGCAAGCATTGCAAAGCAATCAGTGAAGTCGCTGTGTGGTCCCAAAAGTGTGATTAAGGGGCTCTTTAACAAGTTTAAAATGATAAACAATCAACATTGGCCATTCTGTCAATGAAGCATGATTTGTGCCGCGCTTAAGTCGGAACTTGAGTTCAAGATAAATGGGAAGTCGGGAATAAACTAGCTCCGACTGGGAAAATACATTTTGAACGGTCATCCAACTTGGAATTGTAAATATTTTTCTAGAGCTACGTCATCATGATTCGACCTTGGGTTTTTTTCCGACTTCCCAGCACCAAATTATCCAAAGAATGCCAGACTTTGATGACAAAATTTGCCCACGAAGGACCGCTGCGTCACCTTCCTGTTCAAGTGAGCACAGCACAACAAGGTCCAAAACTGTATTGTATGCTGCTGCATAAATTATGTAATATGCCAGTGAGATATGTATACTGTAGCTAAGAAAGTAATAATAAGTGTATGTTGTGTAGTAAGCTGTTAGTAGCATATGTGCCTCACACTAATAATTTACCCCCCTTAATTTTGCCAACTGTTCTGACTTGGTGGTGCACATGTAGCCTATAACCTGTTTTAGAGTAATATAATCATCAAACATTGTAAGAGATTTCATTGTCTGCTTATATGCCCCCTTTATTTATCATACGGTTCTGACTTGGCGTACAGGGAGAACACTAAGAACGGCCCATGTTCTGAATTCTGTCGTTGTACATTTCAAAAGTGCTAAACAAATAGTTATATTGACTATGTCCGTCGTCGCTCACTCATTAATGTCATAATCAACATTTCGGATTGCCTCTTATCTGCTTGTCGTCCCCTTATGCCACAGTTTGTACATCTCAATTGTCATTAGAAACCACATTTGTTTACGCAAGTCAGCCATATCAGCTATGTTTTTTTAAAGGCAGTAAATGAGGCTGAATGAACTGTTTTGCTGCCAGACAAGGCTCTGCTGATAGACATTTAGCAGACGCTCTTATCCAGAGTGACTATAGAGTCAGTGCATTCATGTTCATACTTTTTTTTCATACTGCTCCCCCGAGGGAATCAAACCCACAACCCTGGCGTTGCAAGCACCATGCTTTACCATCTGAGCTACACAGGATAGCCAGGCAGCAGTGGTCAGATGTTTGGACTGCTTTTGGGACAGCTTTATGTGCAATTAATGTATTGTTTAGTGTTTTGTTGTGTAGTGGCTTTGTTGGCATGCATCCCACTGTTTTTTTGATTTTCTCCACCAAAAATGCTAAAATCGCCACTGGGTATTGTGTGTAGATTGGTGAGGATTTTTTTTTTGGAATCAATTTTAGAATAAGGCTTTAACGTAACAAAATGTGGAAGAATTCAATGGGTCTGAATACTTTCTGAAGGCAGTCCTTGCATCCATGGTTCTGTCTACGAATTTGAGTGTTGTCACATTTCTCCAGGCCTATCCTTCAGCTTTTTATTAAAACAGAGGATTCTAGATTTAAAGGATTCTAGCTTTAAAAGACAATATTAACAAATCAGGGTAGACTTCCACCACTGGAATAGCTTGGTGATATTACTTGGTTCATCTTAGTATTAACCTATTGAGTTAAAAACTAGGCCCTAAGTATAAGTTCTGGGAGCTAACATAATTCTTCAGGTTTTAGGCAAGAATACTCATCAAACATGCATACTGGTTAAGCTCCTACTCCTCCACTACTCTGTTAGAAAAATACAGTATTCATATATCCATGTGACATATCACACACTTGAATAACATGCATATGAGAATGCTGCCATCTTAAGGCTGAGAGTGAACACATAATGCTCCAAGCTCTTGTAAGCTGAACACACACCTGTGACCTGCATGTTGCATAAGCAAAGAAATAAGCAAATAAAATAATGCCTGTATAGAATTAGACTACTCTTTTCATGTATTTCATATTTTATTGAAACAGTTAAAAATGAATTATTATTCAGTCATTTAATAATTTCCAGATTCTTTCAGTTTTCTAGCAAATTGCCTTATGGCAGCACTTTATTTTTCTCTACAGACAGGCATTTGTGACTAAGCAGTGGTTAAGAGAGCTATGTTCATCAGCCATTAATGGACTAGGGCAGACAAATGTACCATCTTTTAAAGGCTTACAGTATCAATGCATTTCCATGTACACCAAATCCTCTTACATGACAGGAATACACTTTCTGTAAGTATTAGAGTGATAAGCTATGTGCTTAAAGGCTGCAAATGTATTAAATTGGTTTTAAGGGGAAGCTATAGTATGCAAAATAGAACTGAATTCCAATGATAATAATTAATATTGAATGGAAGTGGACAAATAGACTGTGAGGGTGAGACATTTAGAATAATAGTTATTAATTCACAGGAGGCAAAGTCAGGTCTCCATGGTGATCAAAACTAAAGTCAAAGAAATACATGATTTAGAAAAATTGATAAGGTTCATTGCGCTTATTTTCATTTGGTAAATGTATAAGTTTATGCAGGAATCACTTTTTTTCTCTCAAAATAGTATAACAGGAATTTGTCAAATGCATTGTGATGTATTTGGGATACTGATAGAGCACCGCATGTGTAGTAATCGAACTATGCTACGTTTTGATTCACTGGGGGGCGGGGGGATGCAATGGTCTTGTGTTGGCTATTGGCTTTATCAGAGGGCAGAATAAAACAGGTCCATTTGCATGCTGGCTATTAGGATAATTTTCCTAACCATTTATCGTTTGGTTTGGCTACACTGGCGAAAGGTTGATACGAGCAGTATTCAAAGTGAGAATGAATTTTCAACCAGTGCAACTGAAGGTCATTTAAAAACCTGATGAAGCCTAAACACATTTGCAATGAGTGTCATTCCTCATTATGCAGCATTGTAGTTGGTGTGTTTAAAATAAAACCTATTGGTAAAATGTACCCTTATATTATTGTAGCCCTATTCCATCTGGTTAAAAACGCCCTTTTACGCACCAACACAGCTTCATATCATGTGGGCCATATACGGATCGTTGAGAACACTGACCGGCGTGTAAACATAGTCTACTCATTATCGTCATTCATAAGGGGCAAATCATCGAAGAAAAATGCCTATAACGCCAATGACCTTAATACAAATGTGTAATTTTCTTAATGCATCCTTTTAAGCAAAAATTGTGACTTGGATGATGAGATATACGCATTTCGTTGAGATTCTTGATGTTTTATTTATAATTAGCTAGCACAGCTTGGCTTGCGAAACCAGGTACCACTGCTTTGACATGGTGCGGAGAAAAATCAATTTTACTCACCATCTCGACAAGCATGTATTAAAATATGCATATCTTCCCATTGCTTTGCCGGGTCGTTCCCTCATACATACCGTCCTACATGCCGAAAACGTTAAGGATGCAAATAAATATTTTCGCTGATGGCAATATTTGCAGGAATTGGCCAGGATTCATAGGAGCCGAACCCCATATCGTTTCCGCGATCTGGCAATGGAGGGAGCCTATATCAAATTCCCCTCCAATGCGCCCAAACTGCCAAGGTTACCAGAATTTGAAAATGACTGTTATTCTTAATTCACTCAATTTTAGCAAATGCATCGTTTCGTTAAATATAAGGACGCCATGTAAGGCATGTGATGCGATGTGGAATAATTCCTCACTGGCTGCCCATGCGCTACCTTCCTTGCCCCTATTTACCGAGAATGCAGATATAGGCTGAAAGTGTATTCGTGAAACTGAATGTAGGTAGCCTAGCAGAGAATATCAGTTGGGCATGCCTACAAAAAATGCATTATTGAATAAATGTAATGTGATTCATACGTTCCCTATCTTCGAATTAGGAATGCATGTGCAATATTGACGCTGCTCATACACAAATACTTGTTCGCAGGTGACGTAGTTTTCCAAGTAAATGTTAAAAAATACAATTATCCTACAACATTGGCATAGCCTATATATAAACCCATACTCATAAAATTGACAAGATTCATGCTTTATTCAAGTTTATTTTTTAGCCTATTTGAATAATCCCCTATCTAAATTATTTTGGAGATACAGTAGCCTACAGTGTGTATCACCAGAGATGATGTTGAGGCTGATTCGTAGGACGTAACACAGGTTGATAATTTTAATGATATGACAATGTTTGGCCCTTTTGTTAAATGTCCTATATTTAAAGAAGGGAGAACCCTGAAATAACACATCACATAAGAGTAGCCTAGATGTTCTCAATGTTTATTTTAATTAAGGATGTATATATTTATAGATGTAGACACGTGCATTATGGTTTACAATTAACAGAAATTAAGCTGCTTAGTCATTGGTATGTACAATGCCTTCAGAAACTATTCACACCCCTTGATTATTTCCACATTTTGTTGTGATACAGCCTGAATTTAAAATGGATTATATAGATATGTTTTTGTCACTGGCTTACACTATACCCATAATGTCAAAGTGTAATTATGTATTTTGGCATTTTTACAAATTAATTAAAAATGAAAAGCTGAAATGTCTTGAGTTAATAAATATTCAACCTCTTATGGCAAGCCTAAATAAGTTCAGGAGTAAAAATGTGCTTAACAAGTCACGTAATAAGTTGCATGGACTGCAATAATAGTGTTTAACATAGTTGCTGAATGACTACCTCAACTCTGTACCCCACACATACCATTATCTTTAAGGTCCCTCAGTCGAGCAGTGAATTTCAAACACAGATTCAACCACAAAGACCAGGGAGGTTTTACAATGCCTCACAAAGGGCACCTATTGGTAGATGGGTAAGAATAGAAAAAACATACAATATATACAATAGTGCAATGAAGTAGGAAATGTCACATTGTGGTGGGTTGCACAGACCCAGGTTAAGAATTCCCTAGACTAAAAAGCATATTAAATTCAGACCCTCCATTAAAAGTGATTTTTTGTCCAGGAAGGGGTTATAGGTAGCCCCTACCTGTAACTGCCCAAATATAATTTCTGTAAACAGTTATACATGAAAGTGCAAATCATTATAATCATATAAAGCAGGACAAAAACCACACAATTTTATACACAATACAAGGCTGCCCTTGTTAATCTGTCAAACCATGATAATGTTACCATACAGGATACAAAGTGAATATAGGTTTCTGTCACATGCACTATTGTTGTCAAATTATATAATCTATATTGTGTAAGTCAATTTCTGGTAAGATTTAATGTTAGGCACTTCTTTTTTGGATCATTCTGGCCACTTCTTCCTTTCATTGCTAAATATTGCTGCCCATTTGCGAGTTATCTCTAAATAGACAACAGGCTTGTGTGGTAAGTAGTCTAGGTACACAGTCTGGCTTGTCTTTGGAATTGCCATCTCAATCTGGGTTCCCTCATGCCATTCATTAAATGATGTTATAGATATAATATCAGCACCTGCTTCTAGGGCTGCACTCAGGGCCATTTCATAGTACTTCCCGTTAATGCGGTTGCGTGTATTCTGGAAATTCCAAGGCCTAATACTGGTGTCAATATAACCTGGTCCCACACTCGGAATGAACAACAGGTTGTTGTCTTCACAGAATGTTTTAATGGGCTCCCAATTGCGGTGAGTGGAGCCATAGGAAAACCCATTAGTAGCAAAGTAAGTGTAGACTCCGTCGAAACCTGCCGTGACGATATCCCTCTTATGTTTCTCTTCAACAAGGAGGGATATGAAGATGCCATCATAGGGAGTATCTCTAATGCTACTGCTTTCGGTGTGTTTCAGGAGTTTTGCCCACTGTTCTGAGTTGAGTAGATAGGAATCGTAGATGTAGAATAGAGGAAGAAACTTGCCAGTGTTTGTTCTATGCCTGTAGAATGCAGGGTGCTCACCATATCTTTAAATAGAATGACAAGATTACAAATTAAGTACCATTTTACAAAAAGGGTATATTTACAAAGATTAAGAAATATACATGATCTGCTTCAGTTAGGGATTGGGCTGTTCAAACACATACAAATCCATAAAGCTGAGGTAGTATTTTAGACATTGCCAATATAAGGTATTACTGAACAAATAAATGAGTTAAGCTGGGGTAAAACCTATGTTGAATAGTAATAGAAGTGGAACTCCATTGATACTTACTAGGCTAAAAGGCCAATCAGAAATATAAAATAAGGAATTATGTAATACTTACTTCTCTATGATGTACTTGACATTGTTAAACATACTTGTTTCATCTCTTCCTTTGTATGGTTCAATGTGAAAAGCAACCTGTGTAGTAAACACAAACCAACAGTAATAGAAGCATTGGATTTGAGAAATGAAAAATTACTTACGTTGCAGACTTTTAAAAAAAATGTTTGTTGGTCAAAGAATAAATGTACATTGGGGTCCAAAAGTATTCACACCCTTGATAAAGATGAGGAAAAATTACTGTATAAATATCCTTCCAGATCCTTGATATCCTTTGTCTGCGCTTATGGACTGCCCTCTTCAATTCAAACCACAGGTTTTCAATGGGGTTCAAGTCCGGAGACTAAGATGGCCAATGCAAAATGTTAATTTTGTAGTCAATTAACCATTTCTTTGTGGATTTTGATGTGTGCATTGGGTTATTGTCTTGCTGGAAGATCCACTTGCGGACAATTTCATCCCCCTGGCAGAGGCAACCAGGTTTTTGGCTAAACTATCCTGGTACTGGGTAAAGTTCATGATTCCTCTAACACTTGGGCTCCCAAGTGGCGCAGTGGTCTAAGACACTGCATCTCAGTGCTAGAGGCGTCACTACAGACAACCTGGTTTGAACCCAGACTGTATCACAACCGGCCGTGATTGGGAGTCCCATAGGGCGGCACACAATTTGCCCAGCGTCGTCCGAGTTTGGCTGATGTAGATAAGAATTTGTTCTTAACTGACTTGCCTAGTTAAATAATAGCTGATTTTTTTGTGCCCCAGGACAAGTGGAATCAAAATAGCCCCATCATTTTTTTTTGACAGGGAAGACATTGAGATCTAGGTCTCTTTTCCAAATGCAATACACATTAAACACAAAACATATATTAAAATACAAAAAAACACAGTCATCCTAAGCACAAATAAAATTATAGTAAATCACTCTGAAAAACGGTTACATTCCTCCGCAATCAATACTTTAAATTGCCCGAACGGCACCAGAACATCAAGATTAGATGTATTTAGAATTTTGTTCCAGCAATACGGTGCATTAAAACTAAAAGTAAATTTAAATAGCTTGTTGGAGACCCTAGGAACATCAAGAGTTAACCAATCCTGTGAACGGTTTAGTCAACTCAGGTGATCCACCACCAAGCAAAATAGCTCCATAATATCAAAGATCCACCACCATATTTTAAAGTAGGTATGGGGTTACTTTCTGCTCATGCATTCTCATTTCGAAACCAAAGAGCTGTATTTTCATGTCATCAAACAAATGTAAACACCTGGAGTTTGCTAAACTGATTGGCATTTGCCACTTGGATTGGAACATGAAAATAGAGCTCTTCAGGCACGCACACGGAACATGAAAATAGAGCTCTTCAGGCACGCACACCAGTGGTGGGTTTGGCGTCGAAATGAGAATGCATGAGCAGAAAATAACCCTATAGCTACTGTAAAATATGGTGGTAGATATTTTATGTTATGGGGCTATTTTGCTTCCACTGGTCTTGTGGCCCTTGTTAAGGTCAACGGCATCATGAACGTCACCCAGTACCAGGATATTTTAGCCAAAACCTGGTTGCCTCTACCAGGTGGCTGAAACTGGCCACAGGTGGATCCTCCAGCAAGACAATAACCCCAAGCACAGATACAAAAATGACAAAGAAATGGTTAATTGCCCACAAAATAAACATTTTGCAATGGCCATCACAGTCTCCGAACTTGAACCCCATTGAAAACCTGTGGATTGAATTGAGGAGGACAGTCCATAAGCGCCAAAAGATATTCAAGATCTGGAAAGATTCTCTATGGAGGAATGGTCTAAGATCCCTCTCAATGTGTTCTCCAACTCATAAAACATTTTCTAAATAGGCTCAGTGCCTTCATCATTTTACATTTACATTTGTCATTTAGTTGACGCTCTAATCCAAAGCGACTTACAGTTAGTTAGTGCATACATGTTCATACTGGTCTCCCGTGGGAATCAAACCCATAACCCTGGCATTGCAAGTGCCATGCTCTAACATCTGATCTACACGGGACTATCCTCATAATGTGATGTATTGAAAACAGGGGTGTCAATAATTTTGACCACTATCTTTTCTCTTTCTATAATCAATTGTATTAGTACAAAATAGAATATCCCCATTTCTTTGAGAATGCAATATAGCTCTGTATTTTAATTCTTTATTTTGTACAGTAATTTTTGCTAATCTTTTTAAGAGTGCCAAGAATTTCGAACCCCACTCTATATGAGCCATGCTTGCTATTTTGCATGATCATCATACACACCTTTATATGATATGTATGTGCCACCTCCAGTATCAAAGGCACGATGTCATCTGTTGGCTCACCGTTTTCATCCTTCATGCCAGGTGGATACCAGGAAACAGCAAGAACACCTAGAAATGCACAGACTGAGTTATTCAACCGATGATGAATGACATGATATGGGTCTTACCTTAGCAGAAAAATACCAAATTAAATAAATGACCAACATCAGAGCTTTACCAATAGCTGCTGCTCGCAGTTGCTTCATGTGAGCTTCAATAACAGAGGGGTCCCTGGAACTATAAGCTCCCAAAGCAGGATAGAAGTTGGCCCCAATGTCATCCGGTGGGGTGTGTCTCCCTCTTGGGTATCTTGCTGCCACCTTTGAATCCCAGTGTGGCAGAAGAGGGTGGTCCCAGTGAATGTACTTTCCATCAAACTGTGTGTTGCCATACCATGTGTAGTAAAAGGCATGAATATTGTAGTTTGGAGCAGGGAATTGCCTGAGGGCAGCCACTATTTTCTTGACCCTCTCTGAGTCTGTGTCATTTGTTTTGGTCAGAGCTGCTTCAGTGATGACACTGTCAATTTTACTAAGCATTTGAATGTCATTTTTTCCAGGTCTGTTGATATTAGGGAACAATTCGAGACCAAAGCGGCTTCCAAATGGAGAATATTCTGGTGTAAAGGACTTTAAAACAACTGTTACTATGAATATGAGCAACACCAACCCAATAAACGTGGAGCAAGATTTCCGTCTAAACCTTGCCATTTTTCAGTTAATGCTTGTCCATTCTTGTGAGAACTGTTAACGTTAGAGGTTTTTGAGCTTATTGTTGTCAATGAAACTTGGCTGCTGCATGTTGGTTCATTCTACGAATTGAAATACAGAAAACAAACAAAAAGGTTGACTACTTATCCATTCATGATAGGGCAGGAATAGCCTACCGACAACTGAAATGCAAGTGACAGAACAGGGACGGTGCCCCCCCAAAAAGAGTGAGGATCGTTTTTTAAAAAATCAAGCAGTTTATATTCGACTAGCAGAAAATGAATGGCGGCAGACAGTGGTACGCTAACCCAATGTTAACTTTCATACCTTTCCCTAACCCTCACTGAAACTATACCTAACTATAACTAATAATTAATTTAATGCCTAATAATTAATTTAATTTAATTTAATGCCTAAATTTAAAAAAAAAAATAACCTGCCGGTTAATTATCTAGTGTCTACATAAGTAGGCCAATCATGCATTAATGCTAAATAAAAACAGTTCCCCACCACTTGTTTCGGGAACAGCTGAGGGATATTGCTAAGGAAATGCAACAGAAATGTAACGAGCTTTTCAGTTTTACCGTGAGCAAGAATCAAGTCAAATTCAACCCCACTAAAATGCAGCGACAGTGCTCTAGATGCAAGGACTGACTGTCCATGAGATCCAAAAGTTAACCATATTAAAATGTTTTATTTAGCAGACTCTCTTATCTAGAGTGATGTACAGGAGCAATAAGGATTAAATGCCTTGCTCAAGGGCACATCAACAGATTTTTCAGACGCTAGCAGACACTTTTATTCAGAGAGATTTACAGGATCAATTAGGATTAAGTGACTTGCTCAAGGGCACATACAGATTGTTCATCTAGTCGGCTTGGGGATTCGAACCAGCGACCTTTCGGTTACTGTCACAACGCTCTTAAACGCTAGGCTACCTGCCGGCCCGTTTCGTTACATTCTTGTTGTTTGTAAACATGGAAGAAATTAAATCAGTGTATTTGGGGTTATGATGAAGACAGAAAGTTGTACTAAGTTCGTGAGACATACTTATATTCTTCAAGAAGCAATGGGTAGCCTAAATATCAAGAATGTAATTAACATTGCAGCTTCCCGATTCCCAGACACTATACGTGCAATATGCGTACAGTTTAAAAGTTTCAATTGTATGTCTAGTGATATTCCGGGAAGGCAATATTCCAATGTGAAAGTATTTTGTTATAATTATCGCCTAATAGTTAAAATGTTACAACAACCAATATTTCAGTGCGCTATGCGGAAGTGCTATATTGGAATTTGACTACCGTATGTCATTAGAAGAGGCAGATTACTCAGTAAGAAAGACATTTGCCATAAATTCGAAATGAAGCTACATTCTTGCAAAATACGAGAATGCAACAATCAAGGTTACCATTACCAGGATTCATTTGCTTGCGGTTGTCCTCTCCGGATATTGCTGCATTGAACTTTAGACTGGACAGGACAGCAGAAATCCGAATGAACGTTAGCAACGTAGCCTACTATCTATTTTGTCCGAAGCACACTGAAATGTTGGTTTCACTGAATTAGACAGTAAGTCACAGGCTACCTACTTACCCTATGCCTATACGCAGGACAATCTACGTGTGAACAATTGTTTTAAAATTGACGCTATTCATTGTTCCTGTTCAATATTTTTCATAGCCTACCTTTAACATTTTGTATGTGTTGGTGACATGTAACGAACGGGTTTAACTCGCGTGCTGCGTGGGTAGGCGGTGTATAGATCTACAAGTCATCTTACCTAAAGCCAAAGCACTCTATGATCCATCTATGTTATTGAAGATTTGTGAATCTGCGCTGCGCCCAAGCTAACAAAGTGAACAAGCAAATGAAAAACAGCATTTAGGGGTGCAGTCCCAAAGCATGTCGCCCCCAATCTTTTAGGAAGACGTATTGCATTAAACCAGCCAGCAAAATATTGGTAATAAATAATGATTTGTTTTTGCGCATAGTGTATTTATGTTTGTTTGCTTCCACGAGCAAACGTGTTCTCTGTGATGGCACTGATCAACCCTCTACATTACGCAAAAAGGTACTGATCAACCCTCGACATTACGCAAAAAGGACACCGTCTTTGTGGCGTCATAATGGACAGACAACATTTTCGATCCTTTCATAGGTAGACTACCCACCTTTGCCAGGTAAAACCAGTGGTAAGTAAAATCATTGATACATTCTAATGTATTTCACACATTTATTTGGACTAGGGAAAGATTCAATTAGTTATTTAAATAGTGAATTATCAAGAGTCAGATGCATTACTCCACCTAGCCCCAACTGTGAATCAGATTCCATGCTGAATACAGTTTTCACTCTGGCGCAGTTTTCACAAGTAGCCTACAATGTCAATTTTCACAACTCAGCATAACAATCTAAACAGATCATAGAAAATTGCTTTTTTCAGAACTCTTAATATGTTATATTGACATAGTAGGCATACAACAAACAAATTCATCAACTCGTTCACTGAACCAAATCACTCAATTAGAACACATTTTAATTCTGTAAATCTGCTTTTAACATTTCAATACTCACATTATTTTTTATTCGATTTTCTTGCCTTTTGCTAAAATACGTTTATGACTGAATCCAACTTCTCAAAACTGATAACTATTGAACCAAAATTGTATAGTGACTCAGTGAGTAAAATAAAGTTGAAAAAGCTTATTTTACAGACTTTGAAAATGTGTATTTTGCTGACATTGAAGTCACGTTTTCAGTTCTATACTGAAGAAAATATAAACGCAACAATGCCTTTTTTTTTTAACTAGGCAAGTCAGTTAAGAACAAATTCTTATTTACAATGACAGTCTAGGAACAGTGGGTTAAGTGCCTTGTTCAAGGGCAGAATGACAGATTTTTACCTTGTCAGCTCGGGGATTCGATCCAGCAACCTTTCGGATACAGGCCCAATGCTCTAACCCCCCAAAAAAAGTAGGGGCATGGATAAGAAAACCAGTCATTATCTGGTGACCACCATTTGCCTTATGCAGTGCGACATCTCCTTCACATAGAGCTGATCAGGCTGTTGATTGTGGCCTGTGGAATGCTGTCCCACTGCTCTTCAATGACTGTGTGAAGTTGCTGAATATTGTCGGGAACTGGAACACACTGTTGTACACGTCGGTCCAGAGCATCCCAAACAGGCTCAATGGGTGACATGTCTGGTGAGTATACAGGCATGGAATATAGTGCCTTCAGAAATTATTCATGGAAGAACTGGAACATTTTCTGCTTCCAGGAATTAACATTAAATTATCTGGCAACAGCTTTGGTGGACATTCCTGCAGTCAGCATGCCAATTACACGCTCCCTCAAAACTTGAGACATCTATGGCATTGTGTTGTGTGACAAAACAGCACATTTTAGTGGCCTTTTATTGTCCCCAGCACAAGGTGCACCTCTGTAATGATCATGCAGTTTAATCAGCTTCTTGATATGACAAACCTGTCAGGTGGATGAATTATCTTGGCAAAGGAGAAAAGCTCACTAACAGGGATGAAAACAAATGAAGTGCACACAATTTGAGAGAAATAAGCATTTTGTGATTATGGAAGAATTGTGGGATCTTTTGTTTCAGCTCATGAAATCAAGACTTTTAAATGTTCAGTGTATATATAAAATCCAGTCTTACTTTATCAAATGCCTTTTCAAATCTGCTATGAATACCAGGCCTGGCTTCTTAGATGTTTCATGTTGTTCTATTATTTCTAGTAGTTGTATTTTGTCTTCAATGTATCGTCCATGTAAACAACCTGTCTGATCAGGATGAACAATGCCTGGAAAACCCTTTTTCAATTCTGAGTGCTATGCATTTCGCTAGTATTTTTGCATCACAACATTAAAGTGTAAGAGGCCTCCAGTTTTTTAGATGGACTGGATTTTCATATTTGCCATATGGGTCTTCTTTTAATAATAGTGAAATCAGACCGTCCTGCTGAGTACCTGACTTTCTATAGGAGTAGTTAAAACAAGCTAATAATGCAGAAAGGGAGGAGAGTAGGTTCAAGGAGGCAGAATCAGGAGATAGGAGGGAGAAGGATTTGGCAGAAGTGAGAGATTATAGGATAGAAGAGAAGAGGAGAGAGACAGAGCGAAGATTGCGACGCTGCATGACCATCTGGGTAGGGGCTGAGTGGGTAGGGTTGGAGGAGATGGAGACTGAAAAGGAAACAAAGCAGTGATCAGATACCTTTATTTAACTAGGCAAGTCCGTTAAGAACAAATTCTTATTTACAATGACAGCCTACCCTGGACAAATTGTGTGCTGGCCTATGGGACTACCAATCACAGCTGGATGTGATACAGCCTGGATTCAAACCAGGGACTGCAGTGATATCTCTTGCACTGAGATGCAGTGCCTTAGACCACTGCGCCACTCGGGAGCTCTCATGGAGGGGAGTTCCAGTGAGATTAGTAGGCCATCAGCATATAGTAAATATGAGATTAAGCGCATTGCCTGCCTTGTCATAGGGGACTGGGAAAGGATGAGGTCAAAAGAGGAAAGGGATGGATAGAAGGCAGATGTCGGGAGGTTGAAGTCGCCCAGTATAATGAGTGGAGAGCCATCATCAGGAAATTAGGTGTCAAGCTCATTGAAGAACTCTAAGGGCACCTGGTGGGCGACAGATGACAGCAATGTTAAGCTTGAGTGGACATGTGACCGCATACCGTCCATTTCTCATCCCAAGATTTACGGTATTACTGGCTTAGTACACAAGGGGGTGCCATAAAATGCAAAAAAAACCATTGGGCATCTATTACAAGAATACTAACAACATTTGCACAAGTAATAGCCAATTTCCATGGAGGCTGCTGCCTAAATATGTTAACGAGCTCAAAAGAAAGTAAATTCATTTCAAAGACAGGCAATCCAGCTCATAAAGTTATACAATATATAGGTAGATGCTACCTATATATTGGGACGAGAATGGAGAGGAGAAAAATGCAAGGTCATAAGATAACTCATACAAAGGGCTTTGACTTCTCCAACACGGCAGAATGCTAACACATTATGATGCCCGGTGTTAAGGTCGCGTCAATTCAAATCTGGTATTGGAACAAAAGGATTACTACGCCGTTTAAATCATCTATGTATTTTATTCTAGCAAACCCTTAAATGGTAAGTATGAAGTTCGTATATACAGGCTCACTGTGACACCACGCAGGGAAAACAGCAAGCAGGGCTAGAGAAGAGAGAGAGAGAGAGAGAAAGAGCGCAAGAGAGAGAGTCAGCGAGCAGCGCTAGAGAAGAGCGCCTAGAGAAAAGAAGAGAAGAGAGCGAGTCCTATCCTTTGTTCTTCCATAAATACTCAGACAGAATAGTTCCCGCTCCTTGCTGGCCTGTCAGAGTAGAGGCTGAGTGTGGTTTAAACTTACTCAGCCTATCGTTGGCGTGCAGGCTGGTCCCAGCCTCGTGACGCAATCCAGTTGCCGGAAGCAGTTGTAACTCTTGTTGCAGATTAACATATTAATTAGCTAAGCATGTATCAGCCCTTACACTGGTCACCTTATTAATTTAGCCACTTACTTAGATAACTAGCAAGTTAGACTTACGGGTTGCATTAAGGGAGTTAGCGTGTTTAGCCAGTAACCGAAAGGTCACTGGTTTGAATACCCGTGTCGACAAGGTGAAAAACCTGTCTGTGTCCTTGAGCAAGGCACTTAACCCTAATTTGCCCCAGGGGCTGACCCTGTAGGTAGGCCGTCATTGTAAATAAGAATTTGTTCTTAACTGACTTGCCCAGTTAAATAAATCAAAATTACCAAGCAGAATTCTTTGTTTTTCATGCAGGAAAAACAACGAAAACGCATAACAAATATCTTGATCCATTTTGTAAACGCAGATCTAAAATGCTTCTTATTTTAATTTCTGCTCAGCATCAGACTCATTTTGTGGTTCAGTTTATACTTCTCGATGTGGATGAGAATTTACAAACGGGCATTCTACCAGCTGCTCTGACTGATGTGTAGCTACTTTTCTTCAGTACTTTTCTCATGTAGCCAGCCTAATTTTCTCCGGTGAAATTCAAGATTAACTTTAAACAAAACATTAGGAAATATATCTGGTTATATTCATTCTATGATAAACATTACAATTATGATGCCCATGCATGATTTTTGCAAAAAAACTTCCATTGTCATCTGATGAAAAAAAAATAAATCCTGCAGAATGTTTTGAACTAATGTATTTTCTTTGAAGAAAACATATAGTTATATGTCCCTGATCCCTCTATTGAAGCAAAACAACTCTTGATATATACCCCCTTCAGCGCCCCCCTGATGCCCCCCCAAAAAACTGTAATTTTTATTCAGACATTTGGAACACAAATAAATAATCATAAGATTTACTAATGCATTAGTACTGTACAAACTTAGAGGTGCGCTATTTGATAGATTCCCCCGCTCCCCCTACCTTGGGCTTCCAGTGGGGAGACATAAGGACAACCTGCCCCCCTCCCCATCTCATACTTCTGAAGGGAAGACCTTCCCAGGCAGTACCCTGCCTAGCTCACAAACTAGAGTCTGGGCGTTTAATTGACCCACAGTCCCACACGGTGACATGATATCATTGACGTGACGTGCAATACCGATCGCGCAAATGTCTTTTTCCTGTAGTCCCTCTTTTTCCTGTAGTCCACGATCATCTCCTTTGTCCTGCTCACATTAAGGGAGAAGTTGTTGTCCTGTTACAACACTGCCAGGTCTCTGACCTCCTCCCTATAGGCTATCTCATCGTTGTCGATGATCAGGCCTACCACTGTTGTGTCGTTAGCAAACTTAATGATGGTGTTGGAGTCGTGCTTGGTCACGCAGTCGTGGGTGAACAGGGAGTACAGGAGGGGACTAAGCACACACCCCTGAGGGGCCCTGGTGTTTAGGATCAGCGTGGCAGATGTGTTGTTGCCTACCCTTACCACCTGGGGGCGGCCTGTCAGGAAGTCCAGGATCCAGTTGCAGAGGGAGGTGTTCAGTCCCAGGGTCCTTAGCTTAGTGATGAGCTTTGTGGGCACTATGGTGTTGAACACTGAGCTGTAGTCAATGAACTGCATTCTCACATAGGTGTTCCTTTTATCCAGATGTGGCAGTGTGGAGTGCGATTGAGATTGCATCATCTGTGGATCTGTTGGGGCAGGTTGCGAATTGGAGTGGGTCTAGGGTTTCCGGGATGATGGTGTTGATGTGAACCAGGGCTACTCTAGGGACTGAAGGGCAGTAAAGGCTGAGATTAACTTTGTGTTCTTGACCGCAGATCAGCAGTTCCAAACACTGCCTGAGACCAGGAATTCCACATTGGTTGTGCGCGCAGGGCATGCTAAATTAGAAGGGTTGCAGTCAAGGGGTGGGGAGCATCTTTAAAACCTACAGGGAGAGGAGCGAACCGGAATAGAAAACACACACCTAGCTGACAAAGCTACAAAAGAAACCAAAAAGAACTAGTTAAGACAGTTAAGTGAAAGAGTAGTGTGGAGCCTTCCTCTCTTTCCTTCCTCATATAACTCGACAGAACCATCTTAGTTTTGACAACGAGACCACCGCTGACAAAGCCACCACTGAAAAACAGGAGAGACTGAAGTACTTACACTAATTGCTAATTGCCTAGCAGAGGTGAAGAGCACACCTCCAGTACTCATTGCTGATTGCCTAGGAGAGCAGAAACCCCTCATTCTCCAATACAGCCACTGATTACCAAAACAACAAGAATCACAATTGCCCTGCCCCTTAATCCTAGTTGATGTGTCAATAATCAGCTGCAAGTTATGAGAAGTCAGCAGTTCACACACCAAGTTGCCTACTGGGAAGACAGACAGCACTTAAAGTAGATGGCCCAAGCTAGCAAAATACCGTACTAGACAACAACAGATTAATAATTATACTGGAGATAACAGGAGTCCTCTACTATAGATTGAAGTAGGTTAATCAAATCTGCTTTTATTTTTGTTTTGCAGTTTACTTGTGGAATAATCTCAAACTCTTTACAATTGGATGAATCGGTGCTTCTAGGGCAATTCAGACTGCTGATCTTTTTACATGAATTAGTATATATTGCTGTGTATAGTGTATATTCATGTGTATTGATTATTTTTGCGGGAATTAGAGGACTTATCTGTAAAAGAGACCTTGGCCTTAGCATGTTAAAATAAAGGTTAAATAAAAATAAATAAACTTCGTTTTAGTTATAGGGCTAACAACTTAAGTTATTTTATAAGCTTGACTAAAACTACCACCCAGTGACCTACACTGTATGTTAGTTGTGGCCAAAAATATTGGCACCCTTGCACCTTTTTCAAATAATGCACCATTTCTTCTTAAAACATATTTTGGTATCCACATAATATGTATGTCTTCGGTGTGCAGTTGAACAAAACAAAAAAATCAGAATAATTTACTAAGTCTTAGCTAATTACACAAAGAAATCCTAAAATGGCCCGGACAATATTATTGGCACCTTCTAGAAGTAGTTATAATTAGATTTCAAGTAGGTGATTCTCATTTACTTTGGAATTGAACTCACCTGTATAAAAATCACGTATTCAACCAGTTTGAATAGAGAAAAGGACGCTGTGTGCACCGCAATGAGCATGGACAAAATAAAGAAAACCAGAGAATTATCTGAGGAGGTCAGATATAAGATTGTAGCCAAGCATGGACAATCTTAAGGCTACAAAAAAATCTCCAGAGACCTTGATGTTCCTGTTTCCACCGTAGGTAACGTTAACAAGAAGTTTAAGGCCCGTGCCACTGTAGCCAACCTCCCTGGACGTGGCCGCAAGAGAAAACTTGATGGAAGATTGAAGCGAAGAATTGTTCGAATGGTGGAAGCACCTCGGTCAACTGCCACACAAATTCAAGCTGACCTTCAGACACAAGGTACAACAGTTTCAACTCGCAACATCCGTCGCCAACTCAATGAAAGGGGGTTATGGTAGAAGACCCAGGAGGACACCACTGCTGAGAGAAAGACATAAGAAAGCCTGACTGCAATTTGCCAAAACACACATGAACATGCCAAAATCCTTCTGGATGTCCTGGGGACAGATGAGACCAAATTAGAGCTTTTTGGTAAAGCACACCATCTCTATGTTTACAGAAAACCAAATTAAGCTTTCAAAGAAAATAACACCTTCCCTACAGTCAAAGGAGGTTCATTGATGTTTTGGGGTTGCTTTGCTGACTCTGGCACTGGGTGCCTTGAACATGTGCATGGCATCATGAATGTCGGATCCAGTGTCAGAAAGCTGGCTCTCCGTCGAAGGTCATGGGTCTTCCAATGACCCCAAACACACTTCAAAAAGCACCCAGGAATGGTTCAAGACAAAATGCTGGACTGTTCTGAAGTGGCCAGCAATGAGTCCAGATCTAAATTCCATTGAAAGCTTGTGGAGAGATCTGAAAACAACAGTTAAGAGAAGGCACCCTTCTAATATTGGAGAACTGGAGCAGTTTGCACAAGCGGAGTGGGCCAAACTGCCAGTACAGAGGTGCAGGAAGCTCATTGATGATTATAGGAAGCGATTGATTGAAGTTATTTTGACCAAAGGCTGTGCTACCAAATATTAAGTCTAGGGTGTCAATAATTTAGTCATTATCATATCACGTGCAATATTGTAAGTAATTCTTGGACTGAACTTGCGTAGTCATTCACTCATGACTATACTAGTATCCTGTCAGTAGTATCTTTTTTTTCCCATTGCATTTAGTATATCAAATGTGCAATACTTGCATTTATCTGTAATTAACCCTGTTCTAAGGACTGTATTTTAAGGTAATAAGTATTATTACCCAAAATTATATCATACGCACATTTAGCTATTTAAGTATCTCTTCCTGTCATTTACCTGCACAGCTATTTTAACTATGCAAATGTTCATTTACCTGTATATTGAACCAGACTCTATATTAAGTAAACTATTATTACCCTCACTTATATCATACGCGCATTTAGCTATTTAATTATCTTTCGACCTGTATAGTTAACCATGCAAATATATATTTTTTATTTATATCAACGTGCAATAATTGTATACGTTTTTTCACCTAACACTATAACAATGTATAGCGTACATATTCAGTCATTCACTCGTACTATGCAATGCGTTTCTATAGCTTTTTGCACTCCAGACTTTTTATACTTTTTCATACTGCCGCACTATGTATCGTGTATCTGTCTTTTGTGTATTTCGTTCTGGCATTTTGCACCTGCCCTGTGTTTTTCGTAGCTGCTCGATAAAGTAATTTCCCAAAAACAAAAGTTCTGTAATATTAACAGTTAAATAAAGAATTGTGGAGACCAAATACTTTGTTAAATTTCAACTTATTTTTAGGGAAAAGTGTGAGTTACTTGAAAAAAGGGCAAGGGTGCCAATATTTTTGGCCACGACTGTAAGATACTCAACAGTGATTGTATCTAGTATTTTTTATTTATTCCATGTGCTGTATTAACAGGGACAATGGAGGTCAGGGTGCGTAGAAAATTACTGCCTGCCACCCTGAAGAGCAGACTGGCCAAAAGACGTTGCTCTTCTCCTGAGATCGAAAAGGGTCCCCAAGTGTCTGAAAGTTTTGAAAACCTTGTGTTTGGTGGAGTGGAGAATGGGCAGGTGGGTCAGAAAATAAAGTACAGGTGTATGGGATAAAAAAGAGAACCCACTGGACACAAATGTCAGTTCAATCAGTTTTCCATGTTGATTCACCATCATCACGTTGATTTATCTTTTGTTGAAATGATGTGGAAACAATTGTTGATTCAACTAGTTTTTGCCCAGTGGGAAGGTTGTCTGGCGATCACTGATATGTTCAGCACTTCTCAGAATACTGATCTTTATGTTTAAATAATTAATCTATAATAATGTAGCATATTCCTCTCCACAGTGCTACCCTGAGTGGCTGAAGACTTGTGACCTGCTGCGCTGGCTGTTGGACAGTGGTCTGGGCCGAGGGCTGAGGAGCAGCACCCTTGTCAGCTGGCTCCAGACCAGTGACTTGGGGCTGTGGTTAGGCTCACACTGCCCAGCTCTCACCAACCTCCTGCTCCTCAAGGTGACACTGTGGCTCATCCTGGTGTGGATTCTCGCTGATCTCCATCTGGGGTTGCCATGTTTCCTCCTTGCCCTCACCTACTGGCTGTACGAGGGGCTGCTACGGAGAGCTGTTAATAGGGCCAAGAGCCAACTCCAGGGCAGGGGACAAGCTGTCCCTGAGAATGCCACTGGCACAGTGCAACAAAGGACTGAGGCACCACGTTAGGCTAGACAGGGTAACACAGGCAGAGGACTTCCAATCATTGAGTTTCAGAACAGTGTGTGCCAATAGCCTGGCAGAAATTAAAAGTGCCACTGCTTGAACATGTGTACCAAGGAATATGCTTCTCAATATCCACACTCAGATGTGAATTTCAAAATTTTAACTGACTGGGATTTGTTTTGCAAGAGAGCAAGCAGCTACAACAACTAAAACTAGAACATGTCAATTTTCTTAAGAACATGTCTGTGCTTGCTTTAGCTTTTAGTTATCTTAGATCTATGGTTAGATGTGTAGTTAGTATAATTGGCATGATCTACAATGTAGTTGTAGAGTCACGATTAAGACTAGTTAGTGTAGATCTATAGTCTAGTAGACTCTATTTAGAGGTCAACTTGCATTGAAGTAGTCCTTTGAGGCAGTTCCTAATGCTTTTGACGGGGTGGCAAATTTGTTGAATGAGATGCTCTATCAGTCCTTACCTACCTCCTTTTGCCAAGAATGCAAAGGAGTATCCTTTGTGGAAGCGTTTTTGACGATAGTCTGCCAAACTCTGCCTAAAGATAAGGATTTTATAGTTCAAATAATTCTATAGAGCGTTTGCTTAAAGACGTCCTCCAGAAATTGTTCAACTTTTACTGTTAATAAGTATAAATACAGTAAAGTACACACACTAAAATAGTTTTTTTCAGACACAACTGCAAACTTCAAGGAGTGATTTGGGACCATATCTATGTTCCCCTCAGCCCCATGTTCTCCTCAGCCCTATGTTCTTCTAAATCGGGTTGGCAACCCAAAGTCCTTTTTCAACTTCCGGCCACCAATGAATCAATAAAAAAAAAACATGATCGAATAGCTAGAACTGTGAAGAACAAGGCAGTTAACCTACTGTTCCCCAGGAGCCGAAGAAGTGGATGTTGTGAATTTTCTGACATGTAACACATGCACTTGAAACGCTAAGGTTGTGGGTTAGATTCCCACAGGGTACCAATATATAAAAAAAATATATATATGTATGCACTCACTACTGTAAGTCGCTCTGGATAAGAGTGTCTGATAAATGGTTTAAGGTAGCCCCCTGCACCTCTCTGATTCAGAGGGGTTGGGTTAAATGTGGAAGATGCATTCAGTTGTACAACTGACTAGTATCCCGCCTTTCATTTCCTAGTAGAGTAGTGGCCTGTGGGAACAAACATCTTATGGATTGGACCCTTTTTTTACATTTTCGTCTAAAATGACAAATCTAGCTGCCTGCTCAGTACCTGAAGCAAGGATATGCATATTCTTGATATAATTTGAAAGGAAACACTGGAGTTTATGGAATTGTGAAATTAATGTAGGAGAATAACACATTAGATCTGTTCAAAGATAATACAAACAAAAAAAACATGCGGAATGTCATACATGATGGATCATTACAGAAAACCAGTCTACTCTATGGGCCTGTACATATTGTATGTATGACAGTACTTATGGTTATTTATTTATATTATTGTTCAACATGGTCTTTAGAATTCTTCATGGTACTTCGCTTGCTAGATATCATCAGTTACCACAGCCAAAGATGTTACGTTCAGGAACGTTCAATTTAACGGAAATGGTGCAGTACTGAATTACCAGTTGAAAAACAGGGAGGGGTGTGGGTTGGGGAACGCTGTCAGCATGGCCACTGCTCTTCAAAATACATCACTCATTACTTCAATCCACATCTTGCCACAGCCACCAAATGGGAGCAAACATACCTCAAAGTCTGTATAAGAACCTACAATAATGTTTAGGAGAAATGTTTAGTTCAGTACAAACCGTTCTGCAACATAGCAAATATTCAAGAAAACTAAACGTGCCTCAAGTATTGGTCACCACCCACATCATCCCACACTCCCAGAAATAAAGGTTTAGATTGGTTCTTAGAGGTACAACCACTCACTGGGGTGGTACCCTGTAAGGTCACCCTTTGTACCTTTAGTTATAGGCACATAATTGTTCCCCAGGTCATACCTCTGTTAATACCTTTCTTACAGTACATATAGTCCACTGGTACAAAAACAAGCTTTTAGAAAAGGTTCAATTTGCTTTTCTAGGCAACCACCATAGTAACAAAGCTATGTTCCTGTTAAGTGAAAAAAAGTACAGCGGGTGAAATAAGTATTGAACACGTCACCATTTTTCTCAGTAAATATATTTCCAAAGGTGCTATTGACAAGTTTCTCCATACAGGAGGCGTCTTGAAGCTGTCATTACCAACAAAGGCTTTTGTACAAAGTATTAAATAAATATCAGTAAGTGTGTTTAATACCTTTTTCCCTGTGTCATTTCACATTATTACACATAACTTCATTTGTTTTGGTGTCTTTGTATGTATGGATTACTTGGGTTGTTACCAACATCTGGTGAAAATGTCATGTCAATAGCACCTTTGGAAATATATTTACTGAGAAAAATGGTGACGTGTTCAATACTTATGACCCGCTGTATGCTTTGTGCTGGCTATAGATTTTAGAAATTAAATTCAAAGTAAACTAGAAGTATAAATGATAGCACAACATGCATAATTCATTTCTTTAGTGATATAAAACACAATTTTGGAGAGGATTTCAGTGAACCAATAAAGTAACATAACATATGTTTTTTTTTGTTCTGCCAAAAATGTATTTGTTCGTAGGACTTTTATTATATAGTTATTGATATTTAAACTATTCAATAATATACCTAATGACAAATAATATTACTGTATGCTTATTGAATGCACTCTGAATGTCTTTATGATATTACTGATTTCATGAATGTGTTGTGAATAGTTTATATATGCTGATAAGAATGCTTCACGTATTCAACCTTCAAAGAAAGTGTTACTACACTGTATTTGAACTGTAGCTACAACATACCAGCATCATAATATTGTCATAAACATGACATACTGACAGGTATTATTAACATAACAGTTTGTCACTTACTCACTAAGGCTGGTTAGCTGTAGTGTAGGTAAACTGGCATTGTGTCATAAACATGAGAAGTGTAAAAAATGGTTACAGTAAAGTGGTCATTACTCTGCTTTATACCATAGCACCATATACCATCATACCCTAATTCCAATTGGCATGTTCACTCCTCATCTTTCCACTGCAATATCCAACATTGAATGTTCTAGTGCAAAATGCTGCTGTGCATGATCCAGGTGGGTGTTACACATTGCAGGTGGAGATCAGAGAACTTGTGAAGTGCTTAGACTTGATGAAAGTGCTAAATGTAATAGGCCAATATCATAGATTATAGAAAAAATGTAATGAAGGGTTAGTGGCTGGTAGGGTAATGGAATAATTACAATTTATACGAATGAAATTATGAACATTTTACTTCAACTTAAGGTACAGTGTTACCCTTTAGGAAGAATTGTCACGACACTTCTCATGGTTATGACACAGTTATGTAGTCTTGATAGGTGTCAACAGCTCGAAATTGCAAGTGACATTAACTGTTGTCATAACACTTGTTTTAACTATTTCAGAAAAGTTTTATGTTATGTTAATGACAATATTAAGACTCTTATTATGTACAGTTCGAACAGTTCGAATAAAGTGTTACCGATTTAACCATCATGCCAATAGCTGCTGAGAGCTGTTTAGATGCATTGTTCGGTGGAAAGAATTTAGACAAAATTAACATTTTACACAGCATGGAATGAAAAGTGAGCTTGGCTGATAAGCAGTACAAGTGTTAACATTTATGTAAATACAACCCCTTCATATACATAATGTACATACTAGTAAATAAAGTATGTTGGATGTAACAGAAAATATGGTAAAAATAACTAATCTAACCAATTAGATTGAATTTTCAATCAGTAATTATCCAAAACGAAGTATTATCTTTCAAAATGAAACCACAGATGTGTGGGAAGATCCTAGCTTCAATAGTTATCATATTTATCATGCACTGAACCCATATGGTGACATTTAAAGGAAAAAAAAGATACAAGTGAATATTTAAGACGATATAGGTGGATGGGACTAGACAAGCCCACACTGATAAGCATATGCATATGATTCATTATTCATGTAAAATGTGTTCCCTCATCATTGTACCACTACAGGATGTAAATATTTGGATTACTTGGGTTGTTACCAACATCTGGTGAAAATTTCATGTCAATAGCACCTTATATTTACTGAGAAAAATGGTGACGTGTTCAATACTTATTTCACCCGCTGTATCTCTACCATAGGCCACTTAAACTGGTACAACACTTCGACTCACGGACGCCAAAAGCCACACCCCCACCTACATGCCTCCAATATTGTTTCCCAGTGTGCCTTGCCTTTTCGAGTGAATTGTAAAGTTACCACCCATGACTGTATTTGTTAGTGACAGAGACAAGGTTGTTGAAGTGAATTATCTTCAGTCTTGTGGCCTTCACCAAGTGAGTTATCATTAAACTCTTTATGACAATACATTACATATCTCATAAGGCCTTATTTTGAGGACTAGTTTCACCCTAATACACTCTCAGAAATAAAGGTACAGTGAAGGTACATTTTTGTTCTTTAAGGTTCACAAATGTACCCTCTATTGTACAATCATGTTACCATGGGGTACTAATAACTACCTTTTACAAGTAAAAAAGGTACACATGAATAATGTATTGCTGAAAGGTACATATCTGTACCCTTCACTGCTGTGAATGGTATACCGTTGGTGAAAAAACATACACAAAAAGGAACAAGTTAATTGATAACAGTGCTTGACATTGCACTCGGAAAATGCGGGTAGAATTTCTATTGGTCCATTTGAGGAGAGCAAATAACACCAGAGAAAACCTGATGATTAAACCGAAAAGGAAGAGAAAAAGAAAATACTGTTGAAGTAATTTAATTGTTATCTAATTTTATTTATTTATTGCTGTGTTTCGTTGAGAAATTGTTGGGGGACTGACTCCACAACACCTGATTGATTAAGAGAGCAAGAGATTTCAGCTAACATATTTGCCAGACGTCGAGCGCCCGCTCTTTTCCGAAGAGTCTGCAGTAACGAGCAAGTCTGATGTACTCTTGTGAAATGGCAAACAAAGCCTTGTCTCGTCTGACCACAACAGACCGTATCACCAAATTATTGGCACATGGAATAGAAGTTAGCGACCAGGAAGCGAAAAAATTCACAGGTAAGTTAACCCAATTTATGACTAGTATCGTCAAGTAACTTTAGACAATGCAACAAGTTCCCGCCTATCTAGCTAACGTTGCTAGCTAGCTAGGCAACGGAAAAAAAATGCGAAAGAGGTGGAGATATAGCTAACTAGCTACATAGCTAGCTAGCTACCTTTTAGAGTTTATTTAGTGTGCGAACTGTTGTTGGAGTTGGTTTGGATTGTTTTAATGTGACTGAGACATTATCTACCCGACAAATACACTCTGATCAAAAAGCGCAATTTAAAGTGCACAATGTAAATATTGCTCTTTTTGAATATATTTGACCCACATTCTGCAATCCAAAGAAGCATAGAAATTGTTTCCTTACTTTCTTCTCTTGCTTTCTCCAGGTACCCTACAAATCCGGAATATGTTAAAGTGGCTAAGGCATTAATTTGTAAGTATCCTTTCCTGAAGGATTTGGAGGGTAATGGATATGTAAGTTACTTTTATTACTGGTTTTATAGTTCAATGTGGTTTGTTCAATTGACAGATGTGAATTAATAATCTGTTTTTCTTTACATTTGCTTTTTATATTAGTGCTATTGTAACAGAGTAAAGAACGTACTGTAAGCTCACTCCACAAGTAGCTTGAAATGTCGCAGAGGAGCTATACAATTAGTATATTTTGTATAGCTCACACGGTTGTACGTTGTCAAGTCGGGCGGTCACGTTTTGAGAAGCAGAAGACCGCAGGTTTGAGCCAAGTCTAGGGCATGACAAACTGGCATGCGGACCGCTAGCAACAACGCGTTGAGGCCCGTAACACTATGCACATGCCCTCTCATTTGACTGCCTATGTTAGCTATGAAAGTGAGCGCCCAATAGATTGGTGACGTCTATTGACAAAAAAGTCCCTATTGGCTCAACAGCACCGTAATGGCCAAACATCCGCTACCTTCTCTTTAATGTTTTTGGGTCATTTGAACCTTTGTCTCCTCTGATTAGCACACGTGGCATATTTATTTGAAACGCCAGTTCAAAGCTGAAAGGACTCCCCTGGTCGACCATGAGGAAGTTAAAAACATGAAGCAAAAGTTTGGGCATCAAAGATCATCCCAAGCAACAGAGAAGAACCAGGAAAGCAACACGGCTTGTGACAGACAATCTTCATTTGAATCCTATCAGCCTTAAAACACTTAAAACAGAGTCAGTAAATATATAGAAAACAGTGGCAATGCTACATTAATCCAGGCTTTTGGAGAATAGTTATCGCTCATTTTTGTCATTTGTCTCTGTCTATCCAAGGACATAATATCTGTATTTGGGGAGGACGAGTCCTCCATTAATGTGCACGTAAAGGTTTTAGAACAGCAATACCTGAAGGCCCAGCCAGATCCCTTGATTGTTACCAACACAATGGCCAAGACATTTCAATGGAGGAGAAAGGAGGTGGCTGAAGGGGTACCGGCTGAGATTATCGCCAATAAGTATCCATTCTTAAAGACACCTGCTGGGGTATGTACATTTAGTCCGATTTTAGTCGTCATAACAATTAGTTTTTGTCAATGATTCACTGAGTAAAACGTCATACATTTAGTAAAATAAAACAATGACCGCACTATTTACGTGGCTTTATTGTACAGCTCATTTGGCTAACGCAGTGAGCTAAGAGAATTGACGAAAGGAGGGTCCTGGAATTGTAACAAGTACTGCACTGTAACAAGTACTTTTTTTCCCCAGAGGACAAAATGACCCTTCTTTGGCGTTGCTAGTGTTAAAGAATAACGTTAGCACTACCCAATTGCGCTGTGGAAATAGCACCACGTAAATAGTGCAGTGACTTTATAAAATGATTTACAGTTAATTATTGAGAATTATTTCAAAAACATGTATTTTTATCAAAATAAAAATGATTTCCAAAATTTGAGATGACCACTATGTTAAATATTTTGTAGATCTTCCTCTACTTGCAGACGTAGTGTTTCGTTCTTTTAAATCAACAAGTTAAAATTGTACTGTATTGTCTTTGTTTCTGTCCAACTGCAGTTGTGTGAGGAAGTGAACCGCATCCATAACATAGGCAACCTGCAGCGCCGCATCAGAGAGGAATTTCTCCCCATTCTAACCAAGGTGCTGGACCTTGCAAAAGGAAAATCCCCTCTGGAGAAGATATATATGCAGGCAAGAGAAGAGTCGCTGAGCGAAAATCTGCCAGGTAATGCAGTTATCGAGTTCTGTCATTAATGGTACTGATGTTTCTAGACACTGTCTGCACATATGAAAGTTAAGATACAATTTGTTAATAACATTTTCTTGAAGCATCAGGGCACGGACACCCAGGCTCTCGAACAGTTTCTTCCCCAAGGCCATACGGATCCTTAACCAACAAACCTGACCTACAATCACATAAACATTTATTATCATCTCATTCAGCTGTGGACACTTTCAATTTACTCTAAAGTACTTGTGGCTCCTTTTCATCTATGCACATGCAACGTTCTACTATACCCATACATAGGCACACTTATATTTATACATTTAAAATTCTATCCTTATTACCAACATTCCATTCCTGGACTCTTAAGATTTGCTGCTACTTAAATGTATATATTTGGTCTATAAAACTCTACACTCTTGTTGCTGCTATATGTAAGTGCATGTATACTATTTTAGTTTTTTATTCTTGGTCTTTTACTCCTTTTTTATTTTTAGTCTATATTGTTCTCTTTTTATGCCTTCTACATAGTTGTTGCAAGCCTTGTCATAAGATTTTCAATGTTTGGAATGATATACCATTATTCAGTGCATTGACAAATAAACACTTGAACTTGTCCATTTAGGCCACTTCCAAATTTTTCTTGATCCAATCCAAGCAATTACATAGAGAATCATACACCACCGTACAATGTTCAACTTCTTTTTTAGTCTGTCTTCCTCTCTCTTGTAGCCATTGACGTCAAAGCCGGGCTTGTACTCCTGCCAGTTATTTTTAAGGAAAAGGTAGAGCATCATGTTACTTTTGAAGAGGTAAGCAAGTAGTAAGTAATACAAATATATTTAAATCCTTTGTTTTCCCTTAATCATGTCAGGCTTTATCAGAAAATGTATTTTAAATGAAGATATCATAAACGAGATATATTCATTTCAAGCACCCCTGTACTTACTAGGGTTAGCACTGATGTATTCTTTTTTTTTTGCTTCACAATACTCATTACTTTGAAATATTCACCAAAATCTGTCATCCACAGTATAGCTATCAAGGGGTGAATAATGTATCTCTTGGCCTGCCAGAAAAAATGACCAATCATTGTCAAATTGAACATGGTATGCGTGGAAGTGTGAAAAATATGATACTGAAATCAGCATTACAGTATCACACATCGCTTTGAAATATTCACCAGTACAAAATAAATTCCAACTCAACACATTTTATCAATACACAATACATCTGTTCATAGAATCCATTAATAAATAAATGCTTCACAATACTCATTACTTTGAAATATTCACCAACAATTTGTCATCCACAGCATAGCTATCAAGGGGTGAATAATGTATCTCTTGGGCGGGCAGAAACAATGACCAATCATTGTCAAATTTAACATGGTATGCGTGGAAGTGTGGAAGATATGATACTGGAATCAGCATTTTCCCACACAAAACCCATTTTGTGTCAATGTTGAAAATGTATTTAACCTAAAAAAACAAGGGAATGTCTTCAGAATTAACTGTAGCAATAACAAAAATGTATTTTAAAGCATATTTAACATTTTGCACTAAAACTTCAGATACATGTTGGACAACTTTGTCCTTTAAATCTATTCCTACAAAGTTTGAAAGAGCGGTCTGAAGTTGGGGCGGCCAAGATTCAAATGGTGTCCCAATACTCTTTCCTGGTACTTAAGTCACACAAAATCCTGGAGGAAAACTCCCAGCACTGTTTGTATTGGTGACGGCTACTTAGTGTTGTAGCAATGTTGATGAAGTTTCGACAATTACTGGCGACATTTTTAAAATACTGATGCTTCCCTTCAAATCACATGCACCAAAGAGAACGAAGAGGTCCAAACATTAACATATATCGAGATGTAATGGCACTTAGGTGTAATAATCCCAAATACATCTTTCATTTCTTTGAGGAACTCATGTACAAGTAAGTCTAACATGAGATGACTCTGTTTTTTTACTGTAGATGCCATGACAATATCTGAAATCTCACGACATAAGAGGAACACATTCCAATATTTACAATCTAGTGGAACACGATGTGCTATTAAAAAAGGGAGCAACCTAAAAAGACAGTTTGCCTTGTCATTTTGACCTATTGAGATTTTCTGTAACTCTTAATTTACTTCTGTTATAGTGACATGCTTCTCTCTATGAGCTTGAGTTAAAACAAGTTTCAGAACTAAAGGAATTACTCCCTCTAGAAGATCATGCATTATGTCTGGGGGAAAGGAAGTTGTCGTGTCAAAATAGGGCAGTTCATCAAATGGACATTTACTCTCTACTCCATATATTGATTTACTGTCTGGATGTTGTTCTATACATTCAATGTGATATTGGTGAACACCTGGTGTCCTTAAAACAAAACTTTCCTCTATAAACCTTTCCTTCATTCCATTATAAGTTGCCTTGCAATACATACAAATCCTTCCTGAGTTGAATGACATGCTGTATCCACCAAGCATATGAGCAGACAGATTATCCCCGAAAATTGTTGCTAGTGCTGCATTAACTTTATACTCAATCTCATTAACACATACAGTGAACCCATTAGTTGCGAGATCTTTGAGATAATCAAGCATTGGTTTCAATATGACATCCCAACCACATTGTTTTACATAGGAAAAACGCACAAGTAAAGCTAGATGAATATTCTTCAATTGAGACTGATACCGCCCATCCATATTACCGATTGTATAATAAAAGGCACAAAACTTGTGTTTGTTTCGTTTAGCGCCTAAAGGGTTCACTACTTCAAACTCATCCTCGTAAAAATGTAGTCGTAAGGAATTTGGATGATGCATAAAAAATGAGTGCTCTGCATGGTAGACCCCATCAGAATAGTCACTTAAAACATCTACACATTTTTGTTGGTTATTGTAAGACTGTATTTCTTCCCATATATCTTCATGGGAACAATATTTTTGCAGCACTTGACTAAGAGGAACATAGGAATAGCTGCCTAGTTTATGTCCAGAAGAACCCCTTAAAATGTGTTGTATTGGAATTGATTATTTTGAATTTTATTGCATGACATAAGTATTTGATCACCTACCAACCAGTAAGATTCCTGCTCTCACAGACCTGTTAGTTTTTCTTTAAGAAGCCCTCCTGTTCTCCACTCATTACCTGTATTAACTGCACCTGTTTGAACTCGTTACCTGTATAAAAGACACCTGTCCACACACTCAATCAAACAGACTACAACCTCTCCACAATGGCCAAGACCAGAGAGCTGTGTAAGGACATCAGGGATAAAATTGTAGACCTGCACAAGGCTGGGATGGGCTACAGGACAATAGGCAAGCAGCTTGGTGAGAAGGCAACAACTGTTGGCGCAATTATTAGAAAATGGAAGAAGTTCAAGATGACGGTCAATCTCCCTCGGTCTGGGGCACCATGCAAGATCTCAGCTCGTGGGGCATCAATGATCATGAGGAAGGTGAGGGATCAGCCCAGAACTACACGGCAGGACCTGGTCAATGACCTGAAGAGAGCTGGGACCACAGTCTCAAAGAAAACCATTAGTAACACACTACCCCGTCATGGATTAAAATCCTGCAGCGCACGCAAGGTCCCCCTGCTCAAGCCAGCGCATGTCCAGGCCCGTCTGAAGTTTGCCAATGACCATCTGGATGATCCAGAGGAGGAATGGGAGAAGGTCATGTGGTCTGATGAGACAAAAATAGAGCTTTTTGGTCTAAACTCCACTCACGGTGTTTGGAGGAAGAAGAAGGATGAGTACAACCCCAAGAACACCATCCCAACCGTGAAGCATGGAGGTGGAAATATCATTCTTTGGGGATGCTTTTCTGCAAAGGGGACAGGACGACTGCACCGTATTGAGGGGAGGATGGATGGGGCCATGTATCGCGAGATCTTGGCCAACAACCTCCTTGCCTCAGTAAGAGCATTGAAGATGGGTCGTGGCTGGGTCTTCCAGCATGACAACGACCCGAAACACACAGCCAGGGCAACTAAGGAGTGGCTCCGTAAGAAGCATCTCAAGGTCCTGGAGTGGCCTAGCCAGTCTCCAGACCTGAACCCAATAGAAAATCTTTGGAGGGAGCTGAAAGTCCGTATTGCCCAGGGACAGCCCTGAAACCTGAAGGATCTGGATGGAGGAGTGGGCCAAAATCCCTGCTGCAGTGTGTGCAAACCTGGTCAAGAACTACAGGAAGCGTATGATCTCTGTAATTGCAAACAAAGGTTTCTGTACCAAATATTAAGTTCTGCTTTTCTGATGTATCAAATACTTATGTCATGCAATAAAATGCAAATTAATTACTTAAAAATCATACAATGTGATTTTCTGGATTTTTGTTTTAGATTCCGTCACTCACAGTTGAAGAGTACCTATGATAAAAATTACAGACTTCTACATGCTTTGTAAGTGGGAAAACCTGCAAAATCGGCAGTGTATCAAATACTTTATGTGTGTTGAATGTGATCGGGTAGGTTTAATTAACAAAATAATGAACTATTGATTTAATTTATTTGGATGTTACATAATTCAACTAAAAATATGCCAGTCTATTGTTTTGAAAATACATGTTATTAGTCTTACTAAATTAATTAATGGATATCTTTTTGATGGTGTATATTCAATGGATTTCTTAAAGGGATACTTCGGGATTTTGACAATGAGGCCCTTTATCTACTTCCCCAGAGTCAGATGAAATTGTGGATACCATTTTTATGTCTCTGCATGGGGTTTTGAAGGAAGTTGCTAATTAGCATTAGTCACCGGCATACTGGCATGCTCAAGGAAAAAATGCAGGCAAGAATGTGGTAAAAATGTTGTAAGGGTGTCATATACTGTATTCAGTATATAAAAACCACACCACAAAAAAACAATATACAACACAGTACAAAAATAAGACAGGTTTGTTAAGACAGATAACAAAACCTACTAATTATACTGTAAATGTATACATGAATTGATCAGTAATCACAAAAAAACAAAAAAATGTGTGTGTGCATTTGTGCATGTGTGCATGTGAGTGTGTGAGAGTTAGGCTATATGGAGGAGATTACTGAGTTGTTTGGTTCATCAGGCTGACCCCCAGTCTTCGCTTGTTATTGAGGGATGTTTTGGCAATGTTTTTATTTATTATTTTTTATTTATTTATTATTTAACCTTTATTTAACTAGGCAAGTCAGTTAAGAACAAATTCTTATATACAATGAAGGCCAAGTCCGGACAATGCTGTCCCAATTGTGCGCCGCACTATGGGACTCCCAATCACGGCCGGATTGTGATACAGCCTGGAATCAAACCAGGGTCTGTAGAGACGCCTCTAGCATTGAGATGCAGTGCCATAGACCACTGCACCACTTAGGAGAGATAATGTAAATATACAAATTTCAGAGTATGGTACCTCTGTAAATTAATATCGGAAATAGACAAGATATTGAGTTTTTTAAACAAAGGTGCAGATGGAGCCAGGTAATTACAGGAGTTGGCTAGTCTTGCAAATGTATTTTGTATGATGAGTAATTTATGTAGGTAGGAGGCATATGTACTAGCCCAAACAATATTGCGGTAAATTAGATATGGGTAAATTAAGCTATAGTGTCGATGATACCAACAGTTTTCGTCACTTTGCTGCAGACAAATTTAATATGATCTTTCCAGGATAACTTATCACCAATCAAAACTCTGAGGAATGTAGTGAATGTGACTTGTTCCATTTCATTCCCACAAATGGAGATTCTGGCTCTTTTTTATTTTTGTATTTTACAATATTTCTTATTCTTACTAGTGAATACAATAAAGTGAGATTTTTTTACATTTACATTTGTTTATATGGAACCATTCAGAAAATGTTGCCATGCCTGAATTGGCTTTATTAATTAGAGAATCAACATTCTTGTGTGATAAAATCTAATTGGTATCGTCAGCAAAGAGAATGGGAAGTACAGTTGAAGGTCAGTGATATAGATTAGGAATAGATGCACAACCGTTTGCATATACAAATTGTTCTCTAACATAAACATAAATATGGAGTGACAGACTCCATCCTAGCTGTAGGGGTGCTCTCATTTTATCTATGAACATAGATTAGGCTCTAACTCCTCTAGCTCCACAATGAGATAGGGTGCAGGCCAGGCAGCCTGCCAGCCTGCCAGCTTAGTGGAGTCTGCCACTAGCATAGTCAGTGTAGTCAGCTCAGTTAACCCCATTGAGACTGTGTCTGTGCCTCGATCTAGGTTGCGCAAACCTAAACATGGTGGTGTTCGCTTTAGTAATCTCACTGGATTAAAGATCTCCTCCATTTCTGTCATTATTGAAATAGGTTGTGATGTCTCACTTCTTAAAATAGGGTTACTTAATGTTAGATCTCTCACTTCCAAGGCAGTTATAGTTAATGAACTAATCACTGATCATAATCTTGATGTGATTGGCCTGACTGAAACATGGCTTAAGCCTGATGAATTTACTGTGTTAAATGAGGCCTCTCCTCCTGGTTACACTAGTGACCATATCCCCCGCGCATCCCGCAAAGGCGGAGGTTTTGCTAACATTTACGATAGCAAATTTCAATTTACCCCACCAAAAAAGGACAGCGCTTTCATCTTTTGAGCTTCTAGTCATGAAATCTATGCAGCTTACTCAATCACTTTGTATAGCTACTGTTTACAGGCCTTATACAGAGTTCCTTACTGAGTTCTCTGAATTTCTATCAGACCTTGTAGTCATGGCAGTTAATATTCTAATTTTTTTAACATTCACTTGGAAAAGTCTGCAGATCCACTACAAAAGGCTTTCGGAGCCATCATCAACTCAGTGGATTTTGTCCAACATGTCTCCGGACCTACTCATTGCCACAGTCATACACTGGATCTAGTTCTGTCCCGTGGAATAAATATTGTGGATCTAAATGTTTTTCCTCATAATCCTGGACTATCGGACCACCATTTTATTTAGTTTGCAATCGCAACAAATTATTTGCTTAGACCCCAACCAGGGATCATCAAAAGCCGTACTATAAATTCTCGGACAACCCAAAGATTCCTAGATGCCCTTCCAGACTCCCTCCACCTATCCAAGGACGTCGGAGTACAAAAATCAGTTAACGATCAAACTGAGGATCTAAATTTAACCTTGCGTAATACCCTAGATGTAGTCGCACCCCTAAAAACAAAAAAACATTTTCCAAAAGAAACTAGCTCCCTGGTACACAGATAATACCCGAGCTTTGAAGCAAGCTTCCAGAAAACTGGAATGGAAATGGCACTCCACCAAACTGGAAGTCTTCCTTCTAGCTTGGAAAGAAAGTACAGTGCAATATCGAAGAGCCCTCACTGCTGCTTGATCATCCTATTTTTCCAACCTAATTGAGGAGAATAAGAATAATCTTACATTTCTATTTGATACTGTTGCAAAGCTAACTAAAAAGTGGCACTCCCCAAGAGAGGATTTCACTCTGGCATTCCCCAAGAGAGCCATTCACTTCAGCAGTGATGAATTCATGAACTTCTTCAACGAAAAGATCATTATCATTAGAGAGCAAATTACGGACTCCTCTTTGAATCGGCGTATTTCCCCAAAGCTCAGCTGTCCTGTGTCTGCACAGAACTGCCAGGACCTAGGATCAATGGAGACACTCAAGTTTTTTTTATCCTATATCTCTTGACACATTCATGAAAATTATCATGGCCTCCTAAACCTTCAACCTGCATACTGGACCCTATTCCAACTAAACTACTGAAAGAGCTACTTCCTGTGCTTGGCCCTCCTATGCTGAACATAATAAATGGCTCCCTATCCACCGGATGTGTACCAAACTCACTAAATGTGGTAGTAATAAATCCTCTCTTGAAAAAGCCACACCTTGGCCCAGAAAATGTAAAAACCTATCAGCCTATATCGAATCTCCCATTTCTAGTTAGCTGTTGCGCAGCAACTCCCTGCCTTCCTGAAGACAAATAATAATGTATACGAAACACTTCAGTCTGGTTTTAGACCCTATCATAGCGCTGAGACTGCACTCGTGAAAGTGGTAAATTACCTTTTAATGGCGTCAGACCAAGGCTCTGCATCTGTCCTCGTGCTCTTAGACCTTAGTACTGCTTTTGACACCATCGACCACCATGTTCTTTCGGAGAGATTGGAAACCTTAATTGGTCTACACAGACAAGTTCTTGCCTGGTTTAGATCTTATCTGTCGGAGAGTTATCAGTTCGTTTTAGGACCACTATTGTTTTCACTATATATTTTACCTCTTGGTGATGTCATTCGGAAACTTAATGTTAACTTCCATTGCTATGCGGACAACACACAGCTGTACATTTCAATGAAACATGGTGATGTCCCAAAATTACCTGCCCTGGAAGCCTGTGTTTCAGACATAAAGAAGTGGATGGCGGCAAATGTTTTACTTTAAAACTCTGACAAAACAGAGATGCTAGTTCTAGGTCCCAAGAAACAAAGAGATCTTCTTTTGGATCTGACAATTAATCTTGATGGTTGTACAGTCGTTCCCAAAAAACCTGTGAATGACCTCGGCGTTACTCTGGACCCTGATCTCTCTTTTAACGAACATATCAAGAATATTTCAAGGACAGCTTTTTTCCATCTTCGTAACGTTGCAGAAATCAGACATTTTTTGTCCAAAAATGATGCAGAAAAGCTAATCCATGCTTTTGTCACTTCTAGATTAGATTACCGCAATGCTCTACTCTCCGGCTACCCGAATAAAGCACTAAATAAACTTCAATTAGTGCTAAACACGGCTGCTAGAATCTTGACTAGAACCAAAACATTTGATCATATTACTCCCGTGCTAGCCTCTCTACACTGGCTTCCTGTCAAGGCTAGGGCTGATTTCAAGGTTTTACTGCTAACCCACAAAGCATTACATTTGCTTTCTCCTACTTATCTCTCAGATTTGGTCCTGCCGTACATACCTACACGTACGATACGGTCACAAGACACAGGCCTCCTTATTGTCCCTAGAATTTCTAAGCAAACAGCTGGAGGCAGGGCTTTCTTCTAGAGCTCCATTTTTATGGAATGGTCTGCCTATCCATGTGAGAGACGCAGACTCGGTCTCAACATTTAAGTCTTTACTGAAGACTCATCTCTTCAGTAGGTCCTATGATTGAGTAGGTGTCTGACCCAGGGGTGCCTAGGTGGTCTGCCTGGCCTGTTCCCGTCTCTCCATTGGAATTCTATGCCTCTGACCCTATTACGGGGGCTGAGTCACTGGCTTACTGGTGCTTTCCATGCCATCCCATCCTCGGGCTTATGCAGTGGAGGGGATCTTTCGTGGGCTATACTCAGCCTTGTCTCAGGGTAGTAAGTTGGTGGTTGTTGATATCCCTCTATTGGTGTGGGGGCTGTGCTTTGGCAGAATGGGTGGGGTTATATCCTGCCTGGTTGGCCCTGTCCGGGGGTATTGTCGGGGGTATTGTCAGAAGAGGCCACAGTGTCTCCCGACACCCCCTGTCTCAGCAAGAGAGGCCTGTAGATCCCTTGATGTTACCCTGGGGATCTTAAGAGACTTCTATGAGCATCTTTCGTTCAGCTCTTGGGCTGACTTTGGTGGGACGACCTGTCCTAGGTAGTTTGCCAGTGGTCTGGAATTTTCGTCGGACAGTAGAATGATGTACTTCAAATTGCTTGGAAATGGAATGATGTACTTCGAATTGCTTGGAAATGGATTTGTAACCCCTCCCAGACTCATGGGCATCAATAATCTTTCTTCTGAGGGCCTCGGGTAGGTCTTTTGATCTTTGAATGATGTGTTAACACACACCCATATGGTTAAGACCAAACCAGACCAATTGGCTTATCTTTATGGAAGGCTGGAACCTCCTAAGTTTCTCTCTAATGTTTTCTAATCATTTGCACTTGTTTTGGTACACCTAATTCAAATTGTGCCATAAGGAAAAGGCATTTTTGTTTATTTTAATTGCATAACATTCTTTTTTTGTGTGTGATTTGTTAAATTGGGTAACCTTTATCTGTCAATAGTGTGGAAGTAAAGATTACATATCCATCTGTCCAAATATGTAAAAAAGAAAAAAACTTTCCAGGAGGTGTACTTACTTTTTCACATGACTGTAGAATACAGGGTTGATTTAAACATTCTCTTATACACCATTTTTTCTAGGAGTTTAGAAAAACATGGTTGTACAAATATTGGGCGATAATTTGTTAAATATCTTGAATCCCCAGATTTATATAGGGGGATACATTTGTAAATTTTCTCATCTTTAGGAACAATACCATTTTCCATAGATTTGGTGTGCCTTTGACTTTTTCCACATTTTGTTACATTACAGCCTTAAATAGTTTTTTTCCTCATCAATTTACACACAATACCAACTAATGACAATGATTTACATAATAATAAAAAAAAATGTAAACCTCAAATATCACATTTATTCAGACCCTTTACTCAGTCCTTTGATGAAGCATCTTTGGCAGCGATTACAGCATTGATTCTTCTCGGGTATGACACTACAAGCATGGCACACCTGTCTTTGGTTAGTTTCTCCCATTTTTCTCTACAGATCTTCTCAAGCTCTGTCAGGTTGGATAGGTAGCGTTGCTGCATAGCTATTTTCAGGTCTCTCCAGAGATGTTTGATCGGGTTCAATTCCAGGCTCTGGCTGGGCCACTCAAGGACATTCAGAAACTTGTCCAGAAGCCACTCCAGCGTTGTCTTGGCTGTGAGCTTAGGGTCGTTGTCATGATGGAAGGCGAACCTTCACACCAGTCTGAGGACCTGAGTGCTCTGTAGTAGGTTTTCATCAATGATCTATCTGTACATTGCTCCGTTCATCTTTGCCTTGATCCTGACTAGTATCCCAGTCCATGCCGCTGAAAAACATCCCACAGCATGATGCTGCCACCACCAATCTTCACCGTAGGGATGGTGCCAGGTTTCCTCAAGACGTGACGCTTGGAATTCAGGATAAAGAGTTCAATCTTGGTTTCATCAGACCAGAGAATCTTGTTTCTCATGGTCTGAGAGTCTTTAGGTACCTTTTTGCACACCCCAAGAAGGCTGTCATGTGCCTTTTACTGAGGAGTGGCTTCCGTCTGGCCACTCTACCATAAAGGCCTGATTGGTGGATTGCTACAGAGATGGTTGTCTTTCTGGAAAGTACTCCCATCTCCACAGAGGAACTCTAGAGCTCTTTCAGAGTGACCATCGGGTTCTTGGTTACCTCCCTTACAAGGTCCCTTCTCCTCTGATTGCTCAGTTTGGAAACAGGATGCACCTGAGCTCAATTTCGAATCTTATAGCAAAGGGTCTGAATACTTATGTAAATATTTGCACATTTTTAATACATTTGCAAACATTTCAAAAATTCAGTTTTTGCTTTGTCAATATGGGGTATTGTGTGTCGATTGCTGAGGATTTTTTTTTTTTTTGTTATTTAATCCATATTAAAATAAGGCTGTAAAGTAACAAAATGTGGAAAAAGTCAAGGGTTCTGCATACTTTCCAAAGGCAGTAATCGAGAAAGACACTGATTTCACCATAGAGGCACCAATCTCATCATGACCTGCTGCTGATATCTTGAAGTTACCAATTACCTCAATCACCTCCATTACATCAGAAGGATCAAACTAAAGCAGAGAAGGGACATGTCCCTTAATGTAATCCAAGGGATTTCCATCAGTTTTCTCTATTTTCTTTGGCAGAGAGGAATCCACATTCACAAAAAAAGTTATTACATTTACAGGAAATAGCACCAAGATCACTATAGCTCTTATTTTCAGTTGTAGATGCAACTATTAAATTAACTGCCCAGTTATTACAGATTTCTATGAAATATGACCTATAATTAATTCAAGAAATGTTAAAAAGCAGCTTTTCTGTTTTATAATGCTGTGGGAGTACCCCAACAACAGAAAGGTATGGGCGTAAACTGGTCATAAAAAATATTCATGCAAATAGACCACTGATTGGCCAGCTCATCCTTCTGAGGAGTATTACATCATACTACATGAGGAAATAGAAAGCATTTTTAAATGATCTGTTTAAAATAGAAGTTTGAGGTGGGGTTTTTGAAGTGTTTTTTTATCCAATTTATGCTTTGGCCACAAAAACGAGTATAAGACGAGTCAACAACATTATTTGGGTATGAGTTAGGAGAATATTAACTTTTAAAAGTGAGATTTTTACTGGGCAGTTACTTACATTTTTTTTATTTTGACTGAACTGGGTAATTAACCTATTCCGTAATCCAAGTCAATGATTTTAATGAATGGTTTTGAGCATTCTGCACTTAAAGCATGTTGCCACTGTGGAGCAGTGTCACCTCACAACTTTTTACACTTATCTTGCAATAGGCTGGAATTCAGTCATTGCAGATAGAGGTCTGCAACTGTGTGTGTGCTTCTATATGTGGGAGCTTTTGTGCGTGTGTTCTTTTTCATAGAGTATAGTGAGTCATGAATAATATTTTCAGTGTTGGCTGAGCTCTTTCATGTGCAATCTGCTGTAATTCTGATGAGCTGTTTCCATGTTGTATTTTGTGATCAAAGAACTGACTTGATTATCAGTGTGTTACTACACATCTGAATTCAATCAAGCCTGTTTAGCACAATAAAACTTTATTGTAGAACGGTTTGGGTACTGCCCCTTACTTACAGGTAGATGCTTCAGGTTTTCAGCGTAAGATATTGTAAGATATTGTACAGGCACAAACAAACAATGTCAGATTGTAATCCAGCAGTGTTTTAGCCAACATAGGAGGTATGTCAACATTCTAAAAACATATGTAAATACTGCAACCTAAAGTGATTGCTCAATATTTTAGGCTGGTACAGGTGCCAAAAAGGATACATGTACAAATATTACCCTCTGCTCATAAGTTACAAACTATTATGAATGATACGTATATATGAATGTCTTAAATTAATTAAACAGTTTCATTTGTGGTAAATTTACTGGCAGATGTCTTGTTTAAATGTTCAGTATAGTGACAAACATCTGGGATGATGTAATCAAACAGAAGTATTGTAGTACTGAAAACTCTGCGAACTGAGGTTCAAGTGGAAGCTAAACTAAACCAACCTTGGCACACTCGTTAGAATATCTGGTGTTATACTTTTACGGCAGAGTTCAGTCACCAAACTTATGGAAGGTCGAACTGAATAGAAATGAGAGCGGGCTGGCATGGTTAAGAGCTTTGCTTGATCGGTTTAATGTGTCTTGGTTGACTTAACCTGTGTTCAGATTTCATAACTGTCTTTTACTAAAGAATCATGAAGAGTCTTGGTAAGTAGCCTTTCTGTAATATCTGAAATGATTGGATAGCCTATACTGTGATGAATACTGCGTAACTTTATTGGGAACTCTATAAACCTCATATAATTAAAGGTGCTATACCTTCTAATAGTGTGTGTGGGTGTGATTATTTGCATGAAATTAACATATGTATATTAATATGCATGACTATTTCTCCCGACAGTGAAAGAACTGCTCTGGTGGCTGCATGAAACAGAGGTGTGCTTCATTTGCATCGTGCCAAAAGAGTGGCAGATGTTATCTTAAAAAATTAAATGTATGAGGCGCACTGCCTGGTTTCAGACAGCACAATTTCCCACTCTTCCAAAGAGAAAGTTACATATTTTTTCCTTGGTGCAGCGATAGAGCGGTGTTTTAACTAGGGCTTAGTTTGTTGGATTGGATTTTTATAGGTGGTTGAGTAAGTAAGTAACCCTTGTCCGAGCCAGAACCGCCCATAGGGTTCCATAGAGGCAGCTTGATATACAAGTACACCACTTATAGCTACAGACAGAAGTTACTTTTTGTAGCAGTTCAGGAGAACTTACGCAGCAGGTTAGGATAATTAATGTAACAGGCTAGGAGAAGTAGGTTAAGGTTAGGAAAAGGGTTAGGGTTAGTGTCATATAATATAAAATAAGTGGAGCAGTGTGATTGATGGTTAACCTTACTTTATTTTGGGAATTGTTATTGCTGATATAGAGATTTATTTTCCTTATGGTTTGCTGTGGATTAATTTATTATATTGTTTGCTGTGATGTTGCTGGACATTGATAGTACTGTTTCCCCTCTTTCACAAACTGCAACAACAAACACTAATTGACACACCTGTAGAACCCTGTTCATATCAGCGATCTAATTTGCCAGCTGATCAGACCACTCCCAATAAAAGGAGGCTAGATCTCTTACCGAAAAGACAACTCTCTGGGCGGATGGACGTGCCGTGTGCTGCAGCGGACTGGCGAAATCTTCTTTTCACTCGGTGTTGCTTTTGACTGGATCTCCTGTGCCTTGGTGGAGTCGACTCCCAGACTCTGCAGTGTCAACGCTCACAAACTCCGACTAAAGGGAAGTGGTCATTTTCTCCCACACTGATGCGTGTGTATGTTTTTAGCATTTGAGTTAAAGGAGTCGTTTTAGTAGCTGTTCATTTCTGTGAAGGTGCCAGATTCACGGGCCGACGGCAGAACAACGGATACGGCAGTATTGTTGATGAGCCCACATGAAGTATAGGAAAGTTGTCACTAGTCCCCCGAGACTGTTTTGAAAGTTGCCGGGCTACGAGCAGGCCACCCACTGATTTTATGATTTCTCCAATGACCGAAGCAGAGCAGCACCGCTGAAACAAGATATTCTGTGCCGGCGACAGGGGAAACACGGAGCTGACTCCAGGCTGGACTGGACTTGGGTGTTGTTTCACCCTGGGACAGAACATTGGACAATCCAGGGTTTTATTGTTTCACCCTGGGTTTTTTGAGGAGATGTCATTTTAATATTGTCATTGTAAACTTAACTTTTAAAATAATATTTTTATATATTTATTGTGCCTTTCTCGCTGTGTTTGTGTGGCCGGGAATCTAGATTTATTTAGAATTAACAGACTTCCAATCTGTTACATAAAGCTAAATGCAAAAATTCTCCGATACAACTCGAACATAGCTGTATTCCATCTAGTCACAACCCCTGGACAGGACGTTAGTCTATCGCAAGGCCTTACCCCCAATCCATCTCCTTAATGCTAAGTGCCAAGCAGAGAGGGTGAAAGGTAGCCTAATGGTTAAGAGCGTTGGGCCCGCAGGGTCTGGTTGTGTATAGCCATAGCACGTTTTTTGTGACCTTATATGACCTTTTCTGCCTGCTTTTGAGATACGGTTCGATCCCACCTTGGGACACGAGTAATTAAAATACTCAATAATTACAATACAGTAACTATGATTATATTAATAATCTAATATAATTATTATGTATTCTGTCATGACGCTAGCCCTTTCAGTGAATCAGTTAAGCAGAGAAGTGAACAACTTTAGTCCACTTTTTAAAACGGCGAATTTCAACTACAACTCTACAGTCCAGGAAACGTGAGGTTGCTCCACACGTTTGAAATGGTATGAACTCTGAACTATTGATCACAGAAGGAGAAGTGCATCATAGACTAGCCTATATCAGTCTGCAACTGAAAAAGTGCGTAAATCTAACATTCAGTAAATACTGTCCCTAGGGGACTAAACAAAATAATGAAATGGGGGGGGGGGGGGAAGGAATTGGCCTCTATCGGACATGGTAAACTACGCTCACGTAAATAACAAAATGTCCGATAGAGGCCAAATCCCCCCCCCCCCTTCATTGTTTAGTCCCCTAGGGACGGTATTTACTGTATGTTATGTTTTTGTATACTCTGTAGTTTAATTAGCTAGTAAATAAATAATTGAGCCAATTTGTGAATGGATGATTCATCAGTAAGTTAGGGTTTGTGCAGACCAGGAATTACAACAATCAGAATGAGACTGATAAGGTAACAATTAATAATTGACTGCTATTGTAACAGATTGGAATTCTGTTAATTTCTAAAATAAATCTAGATTTCCCGGCCACACCAACACAGCGAGAAAGACAGATGAAATATATATAAATAGTAATTTATTATTTTAAAGAGTTACCTTTTAAAATGACAATATTAAAATGACATTACTTAATAAGTTAAAGTTTAAAACATCAATGTCCAATATTCTGTCCCAGGGCGAAACAATACCCGAATCCAGTCCAGCCTGGAGTCAGCTCCGTGTTTCCCCCGTCGCCGGCACAGAATCTCGTTTCAGCGGCAGACTCTGCTTTTCATGTGGGCTCATCAATAATACCGCCGTATCTGTTGCTCTGCTGTCAGCCTCTGAATCCGGCACCTTCACAGAGAATGAACAACTAAAAAACGACTCCTTCAACTCTATGCTAAAAACATACACACGCATCAGTGTGGGAGAAAAGGACCACTTCCCTTTAGTCGGAATTTCGTGAGCGTTAACACTTGCAGAGTCGGGTAGTCAGCTCCACCGAAACACAGGAGATCCAGTCAGTAGCAACGCCAAGAGAGAAGAAGATCCTCAAGCCAGTCCGCTGCAGCACACGGCACGTCCATCTGCCCAGAGCGTTCTCTTCGTAAGAGCGTTGTTTGTTTCCTCTCTCCTCGTGAGAGCGTTGTTTGTTTCCTCTCCCCCCTCCGTGAGAGATCTAGCCTCCTTTTATTGGGAGTGGTCTGATCAGCTGGCAAATTAGATCGCTGATATGAACAGGGTTCAACAGGTGTGTCAATTAATGGTTGTTATAGCAGTTCGTGAAAGAGAGGAAACAGTGCTATCAAAAGTCCAGCAACATCACAGCAAACAATATAATACATGAATCCACTGCAAATCATAAAGAAAAAGATCACTATCCAATCAATAACAATTCCATAAAGTAAAGTTAATCATCAACCACACTGCGCCACCTTTTCTATATTATGACACTATTGATGTAAAAGATCTTCAGATTTTTAAGAGCTGATTCGGGAGACAGCAGCTCTATAAACAATTCTTCCGTGGTGCCCCAGGTTATTAATGAGTTAATTGTTGCATGATTTAATTCAATCATGTAATCAATTAAATGTTAGGTAATCAATTTGATAAAATAGCATGTCATCACATTATTCATAGTAAAGACATGACAATTCATTATAGAATTTTGTCAGTTATTAATGATAAACATTCACTCTAGAAAGTTGCACTATAACTGCACCAATATCAGGCAGACTGGTTCTCAAGTCTTTTACTTTTAGTCAGAGAAATTATTTTTAAAAACAAAGACGCTGCTTTAACTGTGAAGGTACTTTATATCTTTAAAGTTATTACAAGTTTAAATAAATTGTGTGTGTGTGAGGCATGTTTTTAAACTCAGACAAAAGCACACAGAATCTCTACACAAACTATACACATTAACAAGCAATACTGTATGACAATATTATCAATCACATTTTGATTTGATAGGTACACTATACTGCCGTACAAAGGCAAAGCACAGTAACTACACATTTGGTCAAAATTGAGTTGACTCAAAATGGGCTTTTTGATATCTGTTCTGTCTTGTGACAAAGTCTCCTGGTAAACTTTTGTAAATATTGCAGTAACTACAAAATCCAAGCTAATACCAAGGCAAATCGCAGTAAGTGATGTTACTACGTTCTGGCTTTGTATTCCCGGCTTTGACACCGCAGATACTGCGGTCTGCCTCGGTAGACTTATTAGTATTAGTAGTAGAATTAGTAAGAGCTTTATTGCCAAGTGTGCTTGCACACACAAGGAATTTTTCATGGTACTGAAGCTTCCAGTGCACAAATACAAATACAACATTAATTAATAAAAATTCTAAGAATAAAATATAAATATAAAAATATGAAGAAAAAAAATAAAAGTCTATGGTTACAGTTGGGTTTAGTCAGAATAACATTTACAGATTATAAACATATTTACAGTATTTTAAGTGACTAGTATGAATACATATAAATATCCCCTGAGTTTAGAGATATTGCACCAAACAGTGTGAGTATTGCACTTACAGGCATATGCCTTGGGAGGTATGTTAACTGTTCAGAAGGGAAATGGCCTGTGGGAATAAACTGTTCCTGTGCCTAGATGTTCTTGTGGCCAGTGATCTGAGTCGCCGTCTTGACGGTAACAGTTCAAACAGGTGGTGTCCAGGGTGAGTGGAGTCTGTGATGATTTTAACTGCTCTCTTCCTCACTCTGGAAGAGTACAGGTCCTGGAGGGTTGGCAGGGGGGCACCAATAATCCTCTCCGCAGTCCGGACTGTCTGTTGTAGTCTCCTGATATCTGATTTGGTAGCTGAACCAGACCAGACAGTGATGGAAGTGCGTAAAACAGACTCAATGACGGCTGAATAGAACTGAATCAGCAGCTCCTGTGGCAGGTTGAACTTCCTCAGCTGGCGAAGGAAGTACAGTCTCTGCTGGACCTTTTTCACAATGGAGTCAATGTGATTGTCCCACTTCAGGTCCTGAGAGATGGTAGTGCCCAGGAACCCGAAGGGGATTCTAATACTGTTTGTCCCGATCGTAACATTCCCTCAGACAGAACCAACAAGCCAACCAGCTAGTTTAGCATAATAAAGAAACACCATGGCACAATGCCGCGGCAAAAAGATGGTTGAACTCGCGTTAAAACGCAAATATCCAGAAAAGGGTAAGGCAAAATACGAACACCTAGTGTTGTGTATTGATGTGACATCATCAACGTGATGACGTATAAAGTGGAGAGTAAAATGGTTGGCAAGTTAAATCTGGTGTCTGTGTGGTTCGATCCGAAATAACTAGAAAGGTTATAACATTGGCGACGAGGATGTTGCAACAAGGACTCACTCGTTAGTTAAATCTGAAAGTGAGTTAGACATGCGTCACGCCGACTACTTTATATCAGTTAACTGAAAGTTTAGTGGAGATAGGCGGCGCGCGTTAAAGATGGACGGTACCGTTCCCAAGTTTGACTGCTACAGCGATCCAGCCACGTTGGGTCCGCTGTGGACAAGATGGCTAAATGCATTTGAACTTTTTGCAGATGGAAAGGGTTTGATCCTGACTGACGATGCACCCAACGCTACAAAGCAAAGACGGAGAGCCTTGCTCTGGAACAGATGTGCAGGATATTTTCTCCACACTTGCTGACACAGGAGGGCCAACAGACTACACGCAGGCAGTAACAGCACTGAACACATACTTTGTGCCGCAGGTAAACACAGCGTTTGCAAGACAGGCGTTTTACCAGCTAAAGCAGAAAACAGGACAGACCGTGCAACAGTTTGCAACATGTTTAAGGCAAGTGGCAAAAGATTGTGATTTTGGAGCTGATAAAGACAATCAATTAAGATATGCTGTTTTGAGTCTGTGCAGCTCCGAATACGTGTGTAGAAAATTGCTGGAGGAAGGAACGGTTTTGACACTTGCTCGCACTCTAGAAATTGCAGCGCAGTGCGAACGTATTGAACTGCAGATGGCGGCGTTGCACATTTCTCCAGAGACTGAAGTGAAAGACATGGTGAGTCTTGTGTCCAGAAAAGGAGTGAGAGATCAGAAAAAACGAATGCAATGTAGTAAAGGTAGTGCTGATTCAAACAAAACCTGCTACAGATGCGGACAGACGGGTCATTTTGCAAAAGATTATAAATGTCCCGCACGTGGAAAATCATGCAGAAAGTGCAATGGAAGAGATAATTTTGCAAATATTTGTAAAACAAAGGAAAGTGTAAGACAGACAGTGAAAAGAGTTGAATCAGATGTGAAAAATCAAGACTTTGCATTTGTTGTAAGAGAAGAGAGCAACATGGACAGAATAACATTTTCAGTTGGTGTCAGACTACCCATGTTAGTTGACTCAGGAGCAACAAGCAACATAGTGGATGAAGGAACGTGGGAAATGCTGAAAGAAAAAAAGATCAAATGCAGCTCTGCCAAATCAGACAAAAAACTGTATGCATACTCATCAAGTGAACTCTTAACAGTGAAAGGAATTTTCTGGTGTGAGGTCGGAATCGTAAAACGCGGCACAATAGCTGAGTTTACAGTTATTTGCGGAAGAGGGGAGCCACTGCTCGGAAAAGTCACAGCAGTTAAATTAGGAGTGCTGAGGATTGGAGCTAATGTTGCAGTGATGTGAAGTCTGTGATGTGAAGTCCATGATACGACAGAAATACCCCAAATTGTTCTGTGGAGTAGGAAAACTAAACACAAAACAAATTAGCCTGCACATAGACAGCACAGTGACGCCAGTTGCACAGCCCCTTAGACGCGTCCCATTCCACCTCAGAGAGGCTGTTGAGAAAAAAATAAAAGAGCTGCTCCACATGGACATTATCAAGAAAGTTAATGGAGCAACCCCTTGGGTAAACCCAGTTGTTATTGTACCCAAAGCGAATGGGGAAATAAGGATGTGTTTGGACATGAGACAAGCAAACACTGCAATCATTCGTCGGCGGTTCCCGATTCCCACAGTGGATGAACTGTTGCAAGGAATGAATGGGTCATTCATTTTCAGCAAACTAGACCTAAAGTGGGGGTACCATCAGGTGGAATTGACCCCAGAATCAAGAGACATCACCACTTTCGCCGTTCATAATGGCATATATAGGTTCAAATGACTGGTGTTTGGAGTTTCGTCTGCAAGTGAGCAGTACCAGCACGAAATAGCCACTGTTTTAGCTGGCATCGAAGGAGTAGAGAACATATCAGATGACATCATCATCCATGCGGCGGACGAAGAGACTCATGAGAAAAGAATGCATGCTGTACTAAAGAGACTGGAAAGCTGCAGCTTGACTCTGAATGTAGAGAAGTGCCAGTTTAACATGGAAAATTGGTGTTTATGGGCATGCTGCTGTCAGTGAAAGGCATAGGCCCGACGGCAGGGAGGGTGAAAGCAGTTGTGGAGGCAAGAGAGCCTGAAAATGTTTCAGAGGTGAGAAGTTTCCTCGGTTTAGCTGGCTATAGTAGCCGTTTCATACCTCAGTTTGCGAACATCTCAGAACCTCTGCGCAGACTGACAAAAAAAGACACCAAATTTCATTTTGGAACTGACCAAAAGAAAGCTTTCATAACTCTCAAAGATAAGTTGGCCGAGGCCACTACACTGGCTTACTTTGACAAGGACACACCAACAAAAGTCATTGCCGATGCTGGACCAAAGGGCATTGGAGCAGTACTAGTTCAGGAATAACGTGAGTGAATGGTTCCTGTCTGTTATGTGAGCAGGAGCTTGACAGTGTGAACAAAGGTATTCACAAACAGAGCGCAAAGCACTTGCCCTGGTGTGGGCATGTGAACGATTGCAACCCTACGTTTATGGTCGGAAGTTTGATCTCGTCACAGACCACAAAGCCTTGGAGGCAATTTATAGCCCTCGCTCAAAACCATGCTCACGAATCGAAAGGTGGGTCTTGAGATTACAGCCCTATGATTTCCGGGTGATTCATATACCTGGAACACACAACATTGCAGATCCTCTGTCACGTCTGCTGGGCCCATCAGCCAAAGGTGAGATGCACACACATAATGCAGAGGAATATGTGCGGTTTATAGCAGTTTATGCGACACCCAGCACCCTGACCACCAAGGAAGTCGAGCAGATATCAGCAAATGATGTGGAATTACAGAGACTGAGAACTGCTATTCAAACAGGTTGTTTTGATGACTGTCCTGCATACAGACATATTGCAGGTGAGCAATGTGTCATTGGCCAAATAATACTCAGAGGAACAAGAATTGTTTTGCCACAGTCGCTGCGAGGAAGAGCGTTACAGTTGGCACATGAGGATCATGTTGGTGTGGTAGGAACAAAACAACACCTGAGAACAAAGGTTTGGTGGCCCGGAATGGACAGGGCCGCAGAAAGACTTGTGAGGACATGTCATGGTTGTCAGCTGGTGGCGAAACCAGATGTTCCTGAACCACTGTCGCCCACAGTGATGCCTGAAGGGCCATGGCAAAACTTAGCCACAGACTTACTTGGTCCTTTACCGGATGGACATTCAATTCTGGTTGTTGTCGACTATTACAGCAGGTACCATGAATATGCAATCCTCAAGTCAACAACGGCGGAAAAAGTGATTGACCGTTTGGAAGACATTTTCAGTCGGCACGGACTTCCTTTAACAATCAGATCGGATTGTGGTCCACAATTCAAGTCCAATCAGTTTCAGGCTTTTTGTCAGGAGAACGGAATACACCATATCAAAAGAACTCCAAAGTGGGCGCAAGCAAATGGAGAAGTGGAAAGACAAAACGCATCACTGATGAAACGAGTACGGATTGCCCAAGCTGAGGGCCAGGATTGGAAAAGAGAGCTACGCAAATATGTGACTGTCTACAGGTCCATACAACATGCCACAACGGGCAAAAGCCCAGCGGAACTTCTTTTTCAGAGGAAGATCAGAGGGAAGTTACCAGACATCACAACTCCACACAGTGACCTTGAAGCTTGAGACAAAGACGCAGAGCAGAAAGGAAAAGCCAAGATATACACAGACCACAGACGAGGCGCTAAGACATCAGACATAGAGGTTGGAGATCAAGTGCTTGTGAAGCAAGATAAAACAGACAAGTTCACAACAACATTTCACTGCACTCCTCACAAAGTCGTACACAGAGAAGGTAACAGCGTTGTCGTTCAGTCACCAACTGGAGCAAAGTATGCACGGAATACGACATTTGTCAAGAAGTTTCTGTCTGTGGAAACACCAACATTGGATGGTGAAAGGAAATGTGATCAAGAGCCAAATTATGATAAGGAGCAAAAGGGAAGTGCAGAGGAATGCAAAGAGAACTGTGAAACATTTCAGAGAGATGAACAGATTCCTAAATCTTGCAGACCCCAGAGACAAACCAAATTGCCGGAAAGGTTTAGAGACTATGTTGTTGAGTGACTGATGAAGGTTAGGCTATGCAAGTAGGAAAACAAGTAGAAATTGAATTAAGAGTTATGTTGCGGTTTAGTGCACCCGTTTTGAAAGCATTGTTGATGTTCTATTAAGGGAGCAGTTAAATGTACTTTGAATGTTCTGAACTGTCTTAAGTTGTAAGAAAATGTGAATGAGAACTTGTTTAGTTGGGTTAAGTTCATATTCAAGTAAAGGGGGGGATGTTATGTATTGATGTGACGTCATCAACGTGATGACGTACAAAGTGGAGAGTAAAATGGTTGGCAAGTTAAATCAGGTGTCTGTGTGGTTCGATCCGAAATAACTAGAAAGGTTATAACACCTAGCAAGGTAAGAAATTACAGCTTTATAATCAGTTACCATTAATTAAGTTACTGGCTAGCCAGATGCTAGCAAATTAGACAGACATTAGCCTACCTGCTCCCTTGAAGGCAATATCCACTCTGACAACGTAATGATAATCCGATTTATAATCGAAATAGCTGTCAAAGCTGCCTGTGTTTACTATCCTCAATTTGCAAACCACGTTAGATCACATGATTGAATATCGTTAGCTTTGTTGAGAACGAATTAAATTCAAGGGTTTCCAACCATATAACTCACCATCGATCATTAATCGCATGCATTTCAATGTGAGCTCATTGGTTCTGCCTGATGTTAGCATGAAAAAAATCAATTGACTGAATGCATCTACACGCCCAAACAATACCTGTTTTGGTTAATCTCATGTCAAGTCAACCTTAAATTGGCAACCCAATGGATACAACTACAGTATGATTATAGCTTTTAGTTACAGAATCAGTAAATTTAACAGAACTGGGCAATTTAATTTGTGTCGTTGTCATATAGAGTCAAGAATAATGTCCAACTTGCCAGTCAGTTTTTTAGATTCCACAGATAAGAATACATAAGATTCCTCTATTTCATTTATGTTTAATTATAGCTTTATGGGATTAGATAGCACAAGTTTGAGATTAGCCTAGATGTTAGGCCACAAAGACAAGAAGCCTACATACATGTTACCTTATAAGATCTCTTTGACCTCTAATTCTAGGAAAATATTTATGGCCATATTAAAATTTTCAAAAAGAAATAGGTTTCTTGATTAGTCTACTAATTATAAGAGAATACCGTTAATCTTTCATGATTTATTGCAGGACATTATGAGGAAACTACTTCAAAATTTCCTAAAGCAGAAGCAGATAGTGAAGAGGATGAGAAAAATATATCTGGAGGAATTGTTTGCCTCACTGGATGTAGATTTTCAGGCAGGCAGATACACTGAGGAGTGGGCAGACAATAGCTTCTGTCTTCAAGATTCTGTAGCTCAAAGGAACGAACAGGATGAGGGCAGGGTGATGAGGGCTGATGACAGTGATGAGGATGATGAAGTTAATGATTATGATGAGAGGGATGCTACTTATGTACCAGAGAATGATTCAAGATCAGTCTGCAGTTGAAAGCGAACAAAGTAAGATTCCACGGATGGGGAAGCCTTGTGGTCCAATGTGTAGGAAGAAATGCATGAAAAAAAATAAGAGGATCAAAAGACACAGATATTTACAGCATATTGGAATATGTCCTACAGTGAGAAAAAGAGCTTCATTTTCCATATGGTCTCACAGCGCCAGACCATGCGCCACACATCAGCTGTTCCCAGCAGACGAACCAGGTCACTCAACTACCATCTGAATGATGACCTCAGTCAGAAACAAGAAGTCTGTAAAACAACATTTTTGACAACTTTGGGCTATCATCCAAAAAATGACAGACTGATAGTCAATGTCATTGGAAATACAATCTCCTCAAGTCTAACACCACCACAAGAACACAGAGGAAGGCATAATCCCATCAATAAAATTGACATGGCTCCAATATTTGAACACATTGAATCATTTAATCCCACTTCCAGCCATTACAGACTTGAGCATGCCCCACATAGGAGGTACCTGCCCAGTGATGTCAGCATTCAGTTGATGTTCAAAGATTACAAAGAAAAAAAGTCTCTCAAATGTTCCTATGAAACATATAGGAAGGCCGTGAAGGAAAGGAACATTAGCTTCACATAAGCTGGGTGAAGAGGAGTGTGAAAATTGCTTGAGGCAAGATGTCCACATCAGAGCAGAGCACCAGGCTAAAACCAGCATTGAGAAATGTCACCCCTTTCAAAAGTGGGAGGAGCACAAGAGTAGAGCAGAGAGAGGAAGGCATCACTACAGGTTGGATGCAGAAAGGGAAGAGCTTGATGACCTCTCAATCCGCAGTGTTGACCTCCAGAAAGTCATCATGCTGCCCCGAATGCCTGGGGTTAAGACTGCAGTCTTTACTAAACGCATCTCGGCCTTCCATGGGACCTTCGCCAGCGTGGGGAAAAAATAATCTTCCAAGAAGAATAGTATTTCAGTAATATGGCACGAAGGCATTGCTGGAAGGAAGGCAGAGGAAGTGGCATCGGCTTTTGTCACAGCACTTAATCAGGAGCGGGATGTGAAACATTATTTACTGGGTTGACAATTGCACTGCACAAAACAAGAACTGGTGCCTCATTACAACTTTAGTCACTGTGGTGAATGACTTTACTTCTCCACTTGATGATATAACTTTGAAGTACTTTGAACCGGGGCAAGAATCTGGGAAAGTCAATGTGATGGAGATCCAGAGTAGAAACATCCTGGCATGGAGGGCTGGTCACTCAGTGGCTAAACTAAAGAAGGCTCCAAAGCTGTCTGTCATGGCTGTTATTCAGCTGAGGAGGGGATCAAGAGAGATGTTCTTCAAACTCTCGCATGATGAAGAGGAGTTCACACAATTGGACTTCCTCATGAAGAAGGTAAGATATAATAAGATAAGAGTAAAATGTATGTGTCACATCCAGAGTTATAAACAGTGTACAACTTGAGGTAAAATGTAAATTCTGGTTGACTCTAGGTGACTCTGGAGTATCCAAAACAGCTGTGACCTGGAGACAAGGGAATAGAGAAGGAGAAGCTCTGCCAAGCTGTCAGGCTCTGGCCATAGAGACGCCTATTTGCTTCTCTATGTAGCTATGGTCAGAGTCTGACAGTGTCTTTCTTTTCTGTTTCTGTGTGGGTTTTGGGTTGGATCCCTAATTAGAGGCAGCTGCACCGCATTGTCTCTAATTAGGGATCCTATATATGTTTGTCTGTCCTTCACTCTGGTGTGGGTCGTTGTCGATATATGTCGCAAGTCACGGTTAAAGTAAGTGTGCTTTTGTTACGTCCGTTCATTCGTGTTTGTTTTTGTGAACGTGACATTTTGTCTATAGTGTTTGTTTTCGGTGTTGTTATAGTTCGTCATTTGTTTGTGTTAAATTATACATAGTATAAATATACAATGCATCATGTTTGTTTTGTATGTGTAGTTCGTTCAGTATAATTGAATATTCAGTAAATAAAAAAATGTCGAACTACTATCCCTGCGCTGCGTTTTGGTCTGTGTGTGCACCAGCTCGTGACACAAGCTCTGCCCAATGAGGCCCCTCAACCGGCTGAGGAGGAGTGAACATTTTGGAGGACTGAACAAACCGTGCACACACACACACACACTAGTGCGCACTCTTACACGCGCACACACACACACAAACAAGCGTGCACACACAACCCCTCACACAAGCACACACATATGCACACTGCTTGTTGTTCTTCTTCTATTCAATTGTTTGAATTTTTAACTATGTTTTTAAAGCAACCTTGGTCTGTAATGAATTACTTTTTAATTAAAATGAAAATTGTAATGCAATTAAAATTGTATCAACCTTTATTTATTGTTTAAAATGGTAATGATGCTCGGGGAAATGATGACAATGAAGATGACAATTTCTTCAAAGTCAATTTCTTAATGAGCAAAACAATCTTTGTGGTGAAAGGGGCTTTGCAATAAAAGACGACTCTTAATCTTGAGGCTTACTACTGAGCAATTTCAACATTAGCAACTTGCAAACAGAAATAAAATTATTAAAGCTTAAAAACAATCAACATGTAGTAAGAAACACAACAAGAAAGTTGGATGAACACATTTAGTTTGTAGATACTGCACTTTGCCTTTGCAATAGTGCTTTTGTTGTTCAAGGTCATCCAAAGGCAGAGTGCAGTATCTGCTTTTTGGGGGTCAAAGGTCACATCAGTGGTCATGGTTTTTATCAATAAAACATTTCTTACTAAAAAGGCATTACATGAATGCATTACAACTAATCTACCCACAACATGTTTGACTAGCTGGTGTAAAAACTTTAAAGGCATTTCTCTCAGTTTGAGTGTTTGCGTAGTTACTGTGGTTAGCCTTTGTATACACTACTGGTCAAAGGTTTTAGAACACATACTCATTCAAGGGTTTTTATTTATTTTCACTATTTTCTACATTATAGAATGATGGTGAAGATATCAAAACTACGAAATAACACATATGGACTCATGTCCCGTGTAGCTCAGTTGAGCATGGTGTTTGCAACGCCAGGGTTTTGGGTTCGATTCCCATGGGGGACTAGTATGAAAAAAGTATGAAAATGTATGTAAGTTGCTCTTGATAAGAGTATCTGCTAAATTATGTAAATGTACTATATTTGAGATTCTTCAAATAGCCACCCTTTGTCTTAATGACAACTTTACACACTCTTGGAATTATCTCAACCAGCTTCATGAGGTAGTCACCTGGAATGCATTTCAAGAGGTTTGCCTTGTTAAAAGTTAATTGGTGGAATTTCCGGGATGTGTTAGGGCTATTTGACCAAGTAGGAGAGTGATTGAGTATTGCATCAGATGGCCTGGCCTCCACAATCACCCGACCTCAACCCAATTGAGATGAGTTGGACAGCAGAGTGAAGGAAAAGCAGCCAATAAGTGCTCAGCATATGTTGGAACTCCTTCAAAAATGCTGGAAAAGCATTCCAGCTGAATCTGGTTGAGAGAATGCCAAGAGTGTTGGCCACTTTGAAAAATATATTTGATTTGTTTAACACTTTTTTAGTTACTACATGATTCCATATGTGTTATTTCATAGTGTTGAAGTCTATTCTATAATGTAGAAAATAGTCAAAATAAAGAAAAACTCTTGAATGGGTAGGTGTTTTCCAAACTTTTGACAGGTACTGTGTGTATGTGTATATATATACAGTGGGGAGAACAAGTATTTGATACACTGCCGATTTTGCAGGTTTTCCCACTTACAAAGCATGTAGAAGTCTGTAATTTTTATCATAGGTACTCTTCAACTGTGAGTGACGGAATCTAAAACAAAAATCCATAAAATCACATTGTATGATTTGTAAGTAATTAATTTGCATTTTATTGCATGACATAAGTATTTGATACATCAGAAAAGCAGAACTTAATATTTGGTACAGAAACCTTTGTTTGCAATTACAGAGATCATACATTTCCTGTAGTTCTTGACCAGGTTTGCACACACTGCAGCAGGGATTTTGGCCCACTCCTCCATACAGATCCTTCAGGTTTCGGGGCTATCGCTGGGCAATACGGACTTTCAGCTCCCTCCAAAGATTTTCTATTGGGTTCAGGTCTGGAGACTGGCTAGGCCACTCCAGGACCTTGAGATGCTTCTTACGGAGCCACTCCTTAGTTGCCCTGGCTGTATGTTTCGGGTCGTTGTCATGCTGGAAGACCCAGCCACGACCCATCTTCAATGCTCTTACTGAGGGAAGGAGGTTGTTGGCCAAGATCTCGCGATACATGGCCCCATCCATCCTCCCCTCAATACGGTGCAGTCGTCCTGTCCCCTTTGCAGAAAAGCATCCCCAAAGAATGATGTTTCCACCTCCATGCTTCACGGTTGGGATGGTGTTCTTGGGGTTGTACTCATCCTTCTTCTTCCTCCAAACACGGCGAGTGGAGTTTAGTCCAAAAAGCTCTATTTTTGTCTCATCAGACCACATGACCTTCTCCCATTCCTCCTCTGCATCATCCAGATGGTCATTGGCAAACTTCAGACGGGCCTGGACATGCGCTGGCTTGAGCAGGGGGACCTTGCGTGCGCTGCAGGATTTTAATCTATGACGGCGTAGTGTGTTACTAATGGTTTTCTTTGAGACTGTGGTCCCAGCTCTCTTCAGGTCATTGACCAGGTCCTGCCGTGTAGTTCTGGGCTGATCCCTCACCTTCCTCATGATCATTGATGCCCCACGAGGTGAGATCTTGCATGGTGCCCCAGACCGAGAGAGATTGACCGTCATCTTGAACTTCTTCCATTTTCTAATAATTGCGCCAACAGTTGTTGCCTTCTCACCAAGCTGCTTGCCTATTGTCCTGTAGCCCATCCCAGCCTTGTGCAGGTCTACAATTTTATCCCTGATGTCCTTACACAGCTCTCTGGCCTTGGCCATTGTGGAGAGGTTGGAGTCTGTTTGATTGAGTATGTGGAGAGGTGTCTTTTATACAGGTAACGAGTTCAAACAGGTGCAGTTAATACAGGTAATGAGTGGAGAACAGGAGGGCTTCTTAAAGAAAAACTAACAGGTCTGCGAGAGCCGGAATTCTTACTGGTTGGTAGGTGATCAAATACTTATGTCATGCAATAAAATGCAAATTAATTATTTAAAAATCAGACAATGTGATTTTCTGGATTTTTGTTTTAGATTCCGTCTCTCACAGTTGAAGTGTACCTATGATAAAAATTACAGACCTCTACATGCTTTGTAAGTAGGAAAACCTGCAAAATCGGCAGTGTATCAAATACTTGTTCTCCCCACTGTATATATATATATACCGTATTGAACACGTCACCATTTTTCTCAGTAAATATATTTCCAAAGGTGCTATTGACATGCAATTTTCACCAGATGTTGGTAACAACCCAAGTAATCCATACATACAAAGAAACAAAAATAAATAAGTTCAGAAAATAAGTTATGTGTAATAATGTGAAATGACACAGGGAAAAAGTATTGAACACATGAAGAAAGGGAGGTGCAAAAAGGCATGGAAAGCCAAGACAACAGCTGAAAACTATCAGTAATTAAAAGCAATCCAGCCCCCTGTCAGTGCAAATTAATATCAGCTGGTTCAGTCCCAACTGATGGCCTACAAAAAGGTCTCATTGCCAAGGTGTCACAAAAGACACATCTCATGATGGGTAAAAGCAACGAGCTGTCTCAAGACCTTCGCAACCTAATTGTTGCAAAACATAATGATGGCATTGTTTATAGGCGCATTTCTAAGCTTCTGAATGAATGTTCCAGTGAGCACTGTTGGGGCCATAATAAGGAAGTGGAAAGACAATCATTTCACCATAAATTTGCCTCGACCAGGTGCTCCTCGCAAGATTTCTGACAGAGGAGTGAAAAGAATAATCAGAAGAGTTGTCCAAGAGCCAAGGACCACTTGTGGAGAGCTTAAAAAAGACCTGCAATTAGCAGGTACTGTTGTCTCAAAGAAAACAGTAAGTAATGCACTCCACTGCCATGGCCTGTATGCACGCTCACCACGCAAGACTCCATTGCTGAAAAAAAAGCATGTTGAAGGTCGTTTAAAGTTTTGCTGCACAACATTTGGAAAATCCAGTGAAATACTGGGAGAATATAGTGTGGTCAGATGAGAGAAAAATTGAACTGTTTGGATGTCATAATACACACCATGTTTGGAGGAGAAATGGCACTGCACATCACCCTAAAAACACCATACCAACAGTGATATTTGGAGGTGGGAACATCATGGTGTGGGGCTGCTTTTCAGCAAATGGTCATGGCAAACTTCACATAATTGAAGGAACGATGAATGGGCAAATTTACAGAGACATTCTTGACAAAAATCTGCTGCCATCTACCAGGATGATGAAGATGAAACGAGGGTGGACATTTCAGCAAGACAATGATCCAAAACACACAGCCAAGGAAACTCTCAATTGGTTTCAAAGAAAGAAAATAAAGCTTCTAGAATGGCCCAGCCAATCACCTGACTTAAATCCCAATGAAAATCTATGGAAAGAACTGAAGATCAAGATTCATAGAAGAGGCCCACGGAACCTTCAAGAATTGAAGACTGTTTGTGTGGAAGAATGGGCCAAAATCACACCAGAGCAATGCATGCGACTAGTTTCTCCATACAGGAGGCGTCTTGAAGCTGTCATTACCAACAAAGGCTTTTGTACAAAGTATTAAATCAATATCAGTAACTGTGTTCAATACTTTTTCACTGTGTCATTTCACATTATTACACATAACTTAATTTATGAACTTATTTGTTTTGTCATCTGGTGAAAATGTCATGTCAATAGCATCTTTGGAAATATATTTACTGAGAAAAATGGTGACGTGTTCAATACTTATTTCACCCGCTGTATATATATATATATATATATATATATATATACGGTCGTGGCCAAAAGTTTTGAGAATGACACAAGTATTGGTCTCCACAAAGTTTGCTGCCTCAGTGTTGATGATGACAATTTGCATATACTCCAGAATGTCATGAAGAGTGATCAGATGAATTGCAATTAATTGCAAAGTCCCTCTTTGCCATGAAAATGAACTTAATCCCCAACAAAACATTTCCACTGCATTTCAGCCCTGCCACAAAAGGACCAGCTGCCATCATGTCAGTGATTGTCTCGTTAACACAGGTGAGAGTGTTGACGAGGACAAGGCTGGAGATCACTCTGTCGTGCTGATTGAGTCAGAATAACAGACTGGAAGCTTTAAAAGGAGGGTGGTGCTTGAAATCATTGTTCTTCCTCTGTCAACCATGATTACCTGCAAGGAAACACGTTCCGTCATCGTTGCTTTGCACAAAAAGGGCTTCACAGGCAAGGATATTGCTGCTAGTAAGATTGCACCTAAATCAAACATTTATCGGATCATCAAGAACTTCAAGGAGAGAGGTTCAATTGTTGTGAAGAAGGTGTCAGGGCGCCCAAGAAAGTCCAGCAAGCGCCAGGACCATCTCCTAAAGTTGATTCAGCTGCGGGATCGGGGCACCACCAGTGCAGAGCTTGCTCAGGAATGACAGCAGGCAGGTGTGAGTGCATCTGCACGCACAGTGAGGCGAAGACTTTTGGAGGATGGCCTGGTGTCAAGAAGGGCCGCAAAGAAGCCACTTCTCTCCAGGAAAAACATCAGGGACAGACTAATATTCTGCAAAAGGTACAGGGATTGGACTGCTGAGGACTGGGGTAGAGTCATTTTCTCTGATGAATCCCCTTTCCGATTGTTTGGGCCATCCGGAAATCACCTTGTCCGGAGAAGACAAGGTGAGCGCTACCATCAGTCCTGTGTCATGCCAACAATAAAGCATCCTCAGACCATTCATGTGTGGGGTTGCTTCTCAGCCAAGGGAGTGGGCTCACTCACAATTTTGCCTAAGAACACAGCCATGAATAAAGAATGGTACCAACACATCCTCCGAGAGCAACTTCTCCCAACCATCCAAGAACAGTTTGGTGACGACCAATGCCTTTTCCAGCATGATGGAGCAACTTGCCATTAGGCAAAAGTGATAACTAAGTGGCTCGGGGAACAAAACATCGACATTTTGGGTCCATGGCCAGGAAGCTCCCTAGACCTTAATCCCATTGAGAACTTGTGGTCATTCCTCAAGAGGCGGGTGGACAAACAAAAACCCACAACTTCTGACAAACTCCAAGCATTGATTATGCAAGAATGGCCTGCCATCAGTCAGGATGTGGCCCAGAAGTTAATTGACAGCATGCCAGGGCGGATTGCAGAGGTCTTGAAAAAGAAGGGCCAACACTGCAAATATTGACTCTTTGCATAAACTGAATGTCATTGTCAATGAAAGCCTTTTACACTTATGGAATACTTGTAATTATACTTCAGTGTACCATAGTAACTACTGACTTAAAGATCTAAGAACACTGAAGCAGCAAACTTTGTGGAGACCAATACTGTCATTCTCAAAACTTTTGGCCACGACTGTATATATTTGCATTTATATATTTGTTTAGAGTAAGTCGTTTTAGTTCGCAGCCTACTGCCTGCCGTTCCTTTAGCTATGTGCTTGTGTTAGCTAGCTAGATGTGTTAGCTAGCTAGATAGTTTTATTGCACATAGGAGTGTAATCAATACTCCAAACAGTTGCAAAACAAAAGTTCAGTTTCTATTGGACAGATTCAGGTATTGGAGTATGTATTGCACCCCTGTTATGGTGAAAGTAATGGTAAGCTGCGCTCGTTACTGTTTTACCTTGGCACTACAAATTGATAACCTGCGTGGCAGTCTAGCTACAGAAAGTTCACCCAACTCTACTTTGCTCATGTTTTGTTTAATCTTGCACTTCATCTTATGTCTTTTCAGGATCTACGTGGAGTTTGAGCTGGAGTGAGAAGTGGGAGGAAATACATTGCAAGTAGTGTAGCTATAGTTGGCTAGGTCAACCAACAGAGGCCATGACTTTGAGTGCATGCATCCTGGAGAGGGACAGTTTATGGCTTGATCAGAGGAAGGTGACCACCTTGGAGATGGTTGATGAAGAAGTCTGGTGACGATCTTGTAGAGGGCTAGCTAATCTGGGAACCAGCCTGAGTCACTTAGGTGATTCCTCAGCAGCTCTGGATGCCAGAAAGTTCACCACACACAGTTCATTACGAGCCCTCTACCTCAGCACTGCATTCCTCAACTGCATCTCCCATTCCTCTCAAGCTTCAGGTGACTCTTCAATTGATACATGCGTAGGCCTATGGTACACTCAAGTTTACTCCAAATACGTTGTTACAAATGCTAGCTACTTAGCTAACAATAGCAAAAACAACAACACTGGGTGGGGATACAGTCAGGCTCTGGCCATAGAGAAGCCTATTTGCTTCTCTATGTAGCCATGGTCAGAGTCTGACAGGTCTATTCTTTCTGTTTCTGGTGGTGGTTTGTGTTGGATCCCTAATTAGAGGCAGCTGCAGTGCATCGTCTCTAATTAGGAATCCTACATAGGTTTGTATGTTCCACTCCGGGGTGTGGGTCATTATTTCGCAATTCACGGGTAAAGTAAGTGTGCTACGTTTTTTCCACGTTTGTTGCATCATGTTTGTTTTGTATGTGTAGTTCGTTCAGTATAATTGAATATTCAATAAATAAAAAAATGTCAAACTATAATCCCTGCGCTGAGTTTTGGTCTCTCGCTGCACCCAACCGTGACAGACCTTGGGCTGTGTATGCGCCCCGTCGTGACAGCTACAGACGATCCTTTCTGGTTCATATGTGAATCTGACACTGATGGTGCATTCAAGACAATAGAGAACGTGCTACGACTGGGAAAAAATATTTTGAATGGTCATCCAACTCGGAATTACAATACAGAAACATCCTAGAGCTCCGACTTCTCCGACTTTTCCTAGTCTGAGCTCGTTGTGTTTCCGTATTCCCAGTTGTATTGAACGCATCAAAAGTAATAAGTTACGCCCGTGGCATACTGCATACTTTTTACTTAACAGTACGTGCTAAGTAGAACGTAGTACGATTAGTACACAGTATGCAGATTAAGTAAGTACTTTGCAAGCCAGATTTCAGACTTGGCCACTGATTCAGCTTTGATCTAACTCAGGCAGCACAATACCCCTGCAGTCCGCTGCTCCAAACAAGCAATTGAAGTGCACCTAGCCTACTCTTTTGCCTGGAACAAAATTTGGTGATGCAGAAACGAGAGTCCACATGTGCAGCTGTTTTATGAAAATCTTGGAATATTTGGGTTTGGTGAGTGAAGTAGCAGCAAATACGTTGAATGAGCTTTAAATAAGCATGGAGTGACACAACGACAGATATACGGGACCCAAAAGCGGACACGGAGGCAGAGATATGATTGACTGTTTAATAGAGAATATGGGGCAAGACAGTCTCGTAGTGAATGACAAGCAGTGTTCGTAACAGGGAATCAGAAAGGCAATAATCCAATAAGGGGAGTCAGGCTCGTAGTCGTAATTCAGGCAGCGTTCGGTACCGGGAATCAGAAGGATGGCAGTGCAGAGGAGTAGACAGGCTCGTAATCCGTAACACAGGCAGAGTTCGTTTTAGCAGGAGCTCAGAAGGTCGAAGGCACAGGAGGAGATAGACAGGCACGTAATCCAAAAGGCAGGTAGAGGTCCAAATACCGGGAAACAGACTGGCAGAGTTAGTAACACAAGAGAACGCTGGAACGACTGACTAGGCAAGACGATCTGGCAAATGCCGACAGCACCCAAGAGGCTAAATACCCAAACTGATTAATGATGGTGATAGGGTGCACCTGGTGTGGGGAGGGGACAAACACAGACAGGTGAAACATATCAGGACATGACAGTACCCCTCCCCCTACGGGCGCCACCTGGCGACCGACCCGGGTGCATACCTGGCTGACCGGGATGCCGTCGATGAAAGTCAGCGATGAGCTCCGGGTCGAGGATGTCCCTGGTAGAGACCCAAGACCGCTCCTCTGGCCCGTAGCCCTCCCAGTCAACCAGGTACTGGAAACCCCGGCCCCGGGGACGGACTCTCAGGAGGCGACGCACCGTCCAGGCAGGTTGGTTATCAATAACCCGAGGAGGAGGGGCAGGCCTAGGAACAGGAGACAAAGGACAATGAGAGACAGGTTTTACACGGGACACATGAAAGGTAGGATTAATGCGGAGGGATCGGGGCAACATGAGGCGTATAGCTGAGCGGTTGATAACCCGGGAGATCTGATAAGGGCCGATGTAACGGGATGAAAGCTTGCGACTCTCCACCCGAAGGGGCAGATCTCGGGTGGACAGCCACACCCTCTGGCCAACACGGTAGTGGGGAGCCTTGGTCCTGCGATGGTCGGCTTGCCGCCGATACCTGGTATTGGTCCATAGTAGAACCGCCCAGGCCTTTCTCCATGTCCGACGGCAGCGCCTAACAAACAACTGGGCCGACGGGACGCCAACCTCCTCTTCCTGCTCCGGAAACAGCGGAGGCTGGTAGCCCAAGGAGCACTCGAAGGGGGAAAGCCCAGTAGCGGAGGAAGGCAGGGTGTTGCGGGCATATTCCACCCAAACAAGTTGCTGGCTCCAGGTGGTGGGATTGTCCGAAACCAGGCAACGTAGCACCGTTTCAAGGTCTTGATTGGCCCGCTCTGATTGGCCGTTAGACTCTGGGTGGAATCCTGAGGACAGGCTGATAGAAGAGACAGGCCGAGACAAAAGAGGGGACATCCACCCCCATGGTGGGCCACCAAAATCGTCGCCGTATAAATGCCAGGGTACGACGAGCGCCGGGGTGGCAGGTCAGTCTCGACGAATGGCCCCATTCCAGGACTCCCGGCCCGGCGGACCCCCTCCTGGGTCAGGGCTCAACTGTTGCGCATTACGCACAGCCTCTTCAACGCCCCAGACCAAGGACGTAGCCAGACAAGAGACCGGAAGAATGCGTTCATTTCCTTGGACCGCAGCAGTAGGACTGAACACCCGTGAGAGGGCATCTGGTTTCGTATTCTTTGAGCCGGGCCGATAAGACAGGGTGAAATCAAACCGAGTAAAAAACAGAGCCCACCTGGCTTGTCTGGCATTGAGTCTCCTGGCTGAGCGTAGGTATTCAAGATTCTTGTGGTCTGTCCACACAATAAATGGTTGTTCCGCCCCCTCCAGCCAATGTCTCCACTCCTCCAATGCTGTCTTGACCGCCAGCAATTCCCTGTTGCCGACGTCATAATTTACCTCAGCAGGTGTCAGACGACGGGAGAGGAATGCACATGGATGCAGCTTCTGATCGTAGTCCGACCTTTGCGACAACACAGCCCCCACGCCGATATTGGAGGCATCTACCTCCACTACAAATTGCCGGGCTGGGTCTGGGTGAGTCAAAATGGGGGCTGAAGTGAAGCGCTGTTTGAGGGCAGTGAATGCTTGGGCTGCTTGGAGTGACCACACAAAACTCACTTTAGTTGAGGTCAGGGCAGTGAGGCGGGCTGCTTAAATGCTGTAATTCCGAATGAATCGTCGATAAAAATTGGCAAACCCCAGGAAGCGTTGCAGATCCAGGCGTGAAGAGGGCTGTGGCCAATCAGTGACGGCTTGGATCTTGCCAGGATCCATCCGGATGCTACCTGCGGCCACTATGTAACCCAGGAAAGGAATGACCGAGCGATGGAACTCGCACTTCTCTGCTTTTACAAACAGCTGATTTTCTAATAGTCGCTGGAGGACCTGACGTACGTGTGCTGTGTGTTCCTGGGCCGAGTGGGAGAAAATCAAAATGGCATCCAGATACACGAAGACAAAACGATTAATCATGTCCCGAAGCACATCGTTTACCAGAGCCTGGAAGACAGCGGGAGCGTTAGTCAACCCAAATGGCATCACCAGATATTCGTAGTGTCCACTAGCAGTGTTAAACGCAGTCTTCCATTCATCACCTTCTCGTATCCGTACCAGGTGGTACGCATTTCGGAGGTCCAGTTTTGAAAAGATCGTGGCTCCCTGGAGCAGTTCAAAAGCGGAGGCCAGCAGAGGGAGTGGATATCGGTTCTTCACCGTGATGTCATTAAGACCCCGGTAATCAATGCATGGGCGAAGAGTCTTATCCTTTTTGGCTACGAAGAAAAACCCTGCGCCAGCAGAAGAGGAAGATGGCCGAATAATCCCAGCCCTGAGGGAGGCCTCCACATAATCTGCCATGGCCTTAGTCTCCGGACCGGACAAGGAGTACAGACGTCCACGGGGGGGTGATGTGCCTGGATGGAGGTCTATGGCACAGTCGTATGGCCGATGAGGTGGTAGCGAGGTAGCCCGAGACTTATTGAAGACCTCCCTTAGATCCCAGTATTCGGAGGGAACAGATGACAAATCGATGTCCTCCGTGGCCTGTGAAACCTGTCTGGTTATAACATGAGGTGCAGCCTTCAGACAATGAGCAAGGCAAAAAGGGCTCCAGTTTGTAACAGAACCGGTAGTCCAATCTATGTGAGGGTTGTGTTTAACAAGCCAAGAATGGCCTAACACAATTGGAGCATTAGGGGAATGTAGGGGCAGGAACTGGATCTCCTCCCTGTGGTTGCCAGACAGAATCAGAGTAACGGGCACCGATATCTGAGACACCCACCCAATAGAACGACCGTCCAGGGCTGTGGCCTCGATGGGTGTGCTTAGAGGGCGTGAAGGAATGCCTAATTTGACCAAAAGGGAGTTATCAATAAAACAGTCATCAGCTCCTGAATCCATAAGGACATTTACTCTCAGGGTTTGGGAATCCCAAATAATAGTGTCAGGAAAAGGAAAACGAACCGGGGGTACCCACGGGGTTTTGGTTTGACTCACCCGTATTCCTGCAGTTACGAATGAGCCCGCCCTTTTAAAGGACAACCGGCTGCATAATGTCCCTTCTTTCCACAGTAGAGGCAGCTGCGACTGTCTATCCTGCGTTGACGTTCCTCAGCCGTCAGTTGTGCCCTTCCTATCTGCATGGGCTCAGATGTCAGGACTTCGGGCGCCCTCGATGGTGCTCGGAAGTATTCAGGTGGTGCCGTTACTCGCGGTGACGCTCTGCTGCCCAGCCCGCCGAAATGCGGAAGTGCCTGAGCAGGACGACGATTTTCTCTCTCCCGGTTTCGTTCCTGAAGCCTACTGCCAATACGCATGGCAATGGAGATGAGGCTGTCTAAACTGGGAGGCACCTCTCGGACGGCGAGTTCATCCTTGATGGGATCACATAATCCGTCGTAGAAGGCATCGAGCAGAGCCTCGGAATTCCATGAGCACTCCGCTGCCAGGGTACGGAATTTAATTGAGTAATCCGACACGCTGCTAGTCCCCTGTCTTAGATGTAGCAGCTGACGTGCCGCCTCTCTTCCGGATAATGGAGCATCGAAAACTTTCTTTACCTCCGCAGTAAATGCTGTTAGACAGTAACAGACGGGAAGTTGCTGGTCCCATATCGGCGTAGCCCAGGCCAGGGCTCACCCCGTCATCATGGTTGTCATATAGGCGACCCGTGACTTCTCTGTGGGAAAGGAGGATGGCTGCAGTTCGAAGATACGCGAGCACTGGGACAAGAAAGGACGACAATAACTCGAATCACCAGAGAACCGTTCGGGGGCAGGTAAGTGCGGCTCTCTTAGGGATACCGGGGAAGGTGGTGAATTACTGGGTATAGGTGGAACAGGAGATGGGGGCGAAGCGCTCTGTGCCAGTAGTGCCAGTGTTAATTTCTCCAAGTGTTGGAGTAGACATTCGGTGGCTCGCTGCTGGTTCTCTCTCTGCTCACGGAGTTCTTCTGCTATTGACCGTAGCACCTCCTCGTGTCGACCCACAACAACCCCTTGACGGGCTATTGCGTTCTGTAAATGTGTCAACTCCGCTGGGTCCGTCATGGCCAGATCGTTCTGACACAACGACAGATATACGGGACCCAAAAGCGGACACGGAGGCAGAGATATGATTGACTGTTTAATAGAGAATATGGGGCAAGACAGTCTCGTAGTGAATGACAAGCAGTGTTCGTAACAGGGAATCAGAAAGGCAATAGTCCAATAAGGGGAGTCAGGCTCGTAGTCGTAATTCAGGCAGCGTTCGGTACCGGGAATCAGAAGGATGGCAGTGCAGAGGAGTAGACAGGCTCGTAATCCGTAACACAGGCAGAGTTCGTTTTAGCAGGAGCTCAGAAGGTCGAAGGCACAGGAGGAGATAGACAGGCACGTAATCCAAAAGGCAGGTAGAGGTCCAAATACCGGGAAACAGACTGGCAGAGTTAGTAACACAAGAGAACGCTGGAACGACTGACTAGGCAAGACGATCTGGCAAATGCCGACAGCACCCAAGAGGCTAAATACGCAAACTGATTAATGATGGTGATAGGGTGCACCTGGTGTGGGGAGGGGACAAACACAGACAGGTGAAACATATCAGGACATGACATGGAGAGCCTCACAAGTTTGACAAAATTACCTAATATCATTCAGTCTAATACGGCTATGTACTTACTTTTGTAGTTATTCATCAGAAGCATTTTTTTTGTAAGTAGTAAGATTAACTGGTTGGCGATAGGACTTTGACATTGGCCTACGTCTCGTCTTGCACTGCGCAGATTATCAGATCTCAACAACGATTGGAGAAGTTTAGGCTACCACATCCTTATGATACATCTTTTCATAAGCACAATGTGACTGCAAGAGACAGGTTGGAATGTCTGACTGTAATACAGAACAAATCAACCTTTTTTTCTAAATTAGTTGTGTTTGAATTTGCGGGACATGATTGTTTGGTTGCGGGATGTGGGACAAAGGGCCAAAATGCAGGACTGTCCCGCACAATCTGGGACATGTGGTCACCCTAGTCTACAGTGAGGTTTGTTCGCTCCTTGAGGTATTTAGTAGACAGACTGAAAGTGTCCTTTCTACAGTGGCCTATGAGAAGTGCAACAAAACCAACCAACCAGTGGCCAGAAATATATTACACCCGTTGTGAAAAGAATTACCATAGAGAATTAATAGGAAAAGTTAACCCCTAGGTCTAAGTCCTTAGATCGCACAATGGGGGAGGGTCATGCTTTTTCAGTCATGGGGAGGGTTTAGTATTTTAAAAATCTAGTCCAGGAGAGGGCTGTATCACATCCGGCCGTGACTGGAAGTCCCATAGGGCGGCACACAATTGGCCCAGCATCGTCCAGGTTTGGCCGAGGTAGGCCGTCATTGTAAATGAGAATTTGTTCTTAAAAAATAAATACAAATAAAGTAATGTAATTTGTAATTTATTAAGTTTCAGTATTTCTCTGTTTCTTTTAAGTAATTGCTTGTTAGGCAATATATTGATGTGTGCCCGATGCCGCCCCTCATCTGATTCTCCGCTGGGCATGCAATATCAAGTGCGCCTATAGGCTATTTAGTGTCATATTCCAACACTGACCCCCGGCCAGCTCTGCTCTTGCTGATCAAAACCTTTTTTGTGTGCTGCCTAACAAATGCTGTGCTTGTGTGCGGCTGCTTGGCCATGGAAACCCATTTCATGAAGCTCCCGACGAACAGTTCTTGTTCTGACATTGCTTCCAGAGCTAGTTTGGAACTCGGTAGTGTTGCAACCGAGGATAGATGATCTTTACGCGCTATGCGCTTCAGCACTCAGTGGTCGCTTTCTGTGAGCTTGTGTGGCCTACCACTTCACTGGCGAGCTGCTGTTGCTCCTAGACATTTACACTTCACAATAACAGCACTTTCAGTTGACCGGGGCAGCACTAGCAGGGCAGAAATTTGATGATCTGACTTGTTGGAAAGGTGGCATTCTATGACCGTGGCACATTCTACTGCCAATGTTTGTCTATGGAGGTTGCATGGCTGTGTGCTCGATTGTATACACCTGTCAGCAACGGGTGTGGCTGAAATAGCATAATCCACTCATTTGAAGGGGTGTCCACATACGTTTGTAAATATAGTGTATCTACCTCTATAACTCCAGTATCCCTGCACATTGTAAATATGGTATTGCAACTAACTCTCTACATAGCTTCTTACTTTCTCGTGTTCTTCTTATTTCTTATTTTTATTTGTGTGTTTTTGTCCTAACTTATGTTATTTTTAGTGCTACAATGATATTGATTGCTGCATTGTTGGGTTCGGAGCTTACAGGAAAGGCATTTCACTATACTCGTGCACGTGACATTAAAACTTAAAATTTCAGAATACGTGGACTAAAGGTTAGGGAGATTTCAGGTTTGACAATAATGATCCCATAATAAAAGTCCACAAAAAAGATACACCAAAAGGTTGTTTGTGATTCATACTGGCAATTGTATCAATGTTTTATGTTGTATCAATGCCACTTGAATATACAAGTGGCCAGTGGTACTGTAGTCCTTTCCAGCTCTCTGTTATCTTTATACATCATGTTTGTTTTTTTTTTACTATTTTTGTAAAGTGTCCCTAAATGACCTTTAAGGCTATGCAGCAATTACTAGTAATTCATTTCTTTACCAATCCTAAACAGAACATGTCAGGTAAATATTGACTTTTTTCAAAATGAGGTTACAGGGAGGAACAGGAGGACAAAGGTGAAAATGCTAACTGTTAGTTTAGATTGGTGTGTAACTGGGGAGGCCTCAATATGTTGGACTCAGGGGCAGTCTAAACCAGAATGGTATGGGTGAAATTTGACCCTTATGTAGACTAATGCTCAGGGTGTAAACAGAGCCCCCAGTCCAGATTATCTCTCCAAGAGTCCATACTCGTAAACTTTTGCTTAGACCAGAAGTTTAGACCTTTAGTCTAAAATGGCCAGTGGCGACCTGTCATTCAGAGCAGGTGGGGCAGAGCAATTTTTTTGTTGGGCTTGTTATTTTGGCATTAATACATGTCACATATCAGTTCGCAAACAATGTAAAAAAATAAATATATAATTGAGTTAATAAAGCCGAATACAAACATGGTCTCTTTTTTGTTTTCTTGAGTAAGGCAGCTCCAAAAGGCAGGTGTTTCAGCCTAGCTCAGTGCTTTCTGTGGTGGTGGGGCAAGCCAGAAGAAAATACGGAGCGTTACACCGTGATTGTCTCAGTGTTCTGTCACTCATGGGGACACTACGGCACCGCCAAGTCTAAGGGTAGAGCTAGAAAATTCAAGCTGCCATAGAGTTTGATTCTACCAAGACAAAGCATCTATCTTGTACAGCATCCAATAGGGACATAATTTGCCCTGGCTCTATACCTATTGTCACTGCCTGGAAGAAATGTCGAGACTACTAGCTACCACATGACAGTTTGACTAAAGGTACAGAATGGTTAAAAAAACCTGGAGAACTAGCAAACAGGAACACAGTGAAAACCCGTTGGTAGGCTTGCCAAGACGAGATAAACTGTCAACAGACAAACAGAAAACACAGGTATAAATCCACATGGGATAATGGGGAAAATGGGCGACACCTGGAGGGGGGTGGAGATAAGCACAAGACAGGTGAAACAGATCATAGTCTGACACGCCTCTTGGTATCAAATAAAATGTTTTGCAGTTTTTAAGCCTTTTTCCTGTTATTCTACCGCAGGTTTTGAAAACATTTTCTCATGTCAACATGAGATGATATCAATGACCTGAAAAGGTTTTCTTATTTTTCAAAACACATCAAAGTCACCATCTTAAATGGATTATCAACAAAAAAATTATCTTGGCATGTTTTGTATGACTGTACCGGAAGCTCCTTAGCAGGCAAACAGCCACACCTTCTAGTTGCACATTAGTAAGAAAAATCTATCATGAGCTGGAAGAAATAAAGTGCCTAGTCATTCTGACGCTGCCTATAACGCAATGACTCACAGTATGACATCCTTTTCTTTTTTGATATTTGTATAATCGGCAAAACATTTTAGAAAGACTTGCAAAAGAGAACATGACAGGAAAATTATTTCTATAATTATTCCTTTTTGCATTGTGAGTGTTGCATCAAAACCTGGGAGTATTACATTTTCAATTAGAACATTTAAATTGATAGGTTTTCTGTCAAAGCACACACACACACACACACACACACACACACACACACACACACACACACACACACACACACAGTGACTAACTAGGCCAAAGTTTCCAGCTCAGTCAGGACTGATGAAAAAACAGGAAAGGAAACTTGCATCATTTTGGACTTGTCTGTGCTTCAACTGCATTGTACTCCCAAAGCCTAGAGCTAGTAGATACAGTCTAGAGTGTGCAAATCTGTCATCAAGGCAAAGGGTGGCTACTTTGAAGAATCTCAAATATAAAATATATTTGTTTAACACTTATTTGGTTACTACATGATTCCATATGTGTTCTTTCGTAGTTCTGATGGCTTCAGTATTATTCTACAATGTAGAAAATAGTCAAAATAAAGAAAAACCCTGGAATGAGTAGGTGTCCAAACTTTTGACTGGTACTGTATATTATACAATATGAATATATTAACTCATAAAACTACATTATTTCTTTTTTTAGGCAAACAATGTATGCTTTTTGATTGTGTGTGGGGAGGTGTGTCAAATGAAGTAACAATATTTCTGTCCAGTTAAGGGATTCCTTTTGGCTCAATAGCAGCACCAGAAGCAAAAGGACAGTAGCCTTTAACAAATAAAAGCAAGTGTTTAAGAACCAATATAACATGAAGGAATACTCCATAATTGGGGTAAATGGGTGTGTACTTCGTGTTCTTAACGCAGCACTGTATTGTGTTGTGTGTATCTGAGGGAACACATTTATATGGTTTGATCCTAGTCCAGTACCAAACTGTAATGTGTGTGTGTTTGTGTGTGAGTAGGTTATGTAATGTGATGTCATAAGTGAAACAGAGTTAAGAACGTACCATAAGCTCACTCCACAGCTAGCTTGAAAGGTTGATGATGGAGCTATCAAATTAGATATTTTTCAATAGCTCAAAAAGTTGTCATGTGTCTGTGAGCAGAATATCACTGGTTCGAGCCTGGTATTGGAACAGGAACAGTGGAGGAAGCTAAAGTGTTAGCAGCACACTGACGTCTGTGCCATAAGCATTCTGGCGTGTGTGTTTGGGTTCATGCATGTCAATGCACCCATGTGTGTGTTGTGTGCATGCATCTGAAAATGTACACACCAGGGCTGCCCCCAAATGTGTGGTGAGCAGGCATTTTCCCCAGCACTTTTCAATTCGGTGGCACCCCACCACTTTTGATTTGGTTTATTAAAGAATTTTGACTCAAAAGCATTGAAAACATGGACAAAGTATAGGCCTACTGTTTTTTAGACTGCCACACAGTCAACTGTGTGTGTGTGTGTGTGTGTGTTTGTGTGTGTGTGTGTGTGTGTGTGTCATGACCAATCAGATTCAGGGGTTGGGCATGGCAGTGCGCTCTCCACTTTCCTCAGGTATTATTTTTAGCAAACGGGAAAAGAACTCCAGACAGAAATGGTGTAGCAGCTTACACCTAAATATTAACGATCTGACATGCTGTATCAGTCTGATCAAATGTAGGCTTCCTATGCGCCCTGTCCCATCTTGCCAGGGGATCCAAGTGGTAACTTTATAGCCTAAGCCAATTGTTTTGTGTTAAGAGAATGTGAAAGTGATCAAATTTGGATTATATTCAAACTTCAGATGGTTAGGCTACCTAGGCCTTTTTTAATTCAATATTATTGACTGGAATTATTCAAATCAACAAATAGTGATGACACAGTGCATTCGGAAAGTATTCAGACGCCTTGACTTTTTCCACATTTTGTTACGTTACAGCCTTATTCTAAAATGTATCAAATTGTTTGTTTTTTTCCTCAATCAATCTACACAAAATTCCCCATAATGACAAAGCAAAAACTGGATTTAGATTTATTTTGCTAATTAAAAAATAAGTATTCAGACCCTTTACTCAGTACTTTGTTGAAGCACATTTAGCAGCGATTACAGCCTCAAGTCTTCTTGGGTATGACGTTTCAAGCTCAGCACACTAATGGGAGTTTCTTCCATTTTTCTCTGCAGATCTTCTCAAGCTCTGTCAGGTTGGATGGGAAGCGTTGCTGCACAGCTATTTTCAGGTCTCTCCAGAGATGGTTCAAGTCTGGGCTCTGGCTGGGCCACTCAAGGACATTCAGAGACTAGTCCTGAAGCAACCCCTACATTGTCTTGGCTGTGTGCTTAGGGTTGCTGTCCTATGGGGAGGTGAACCTTTACCCCAGTCTGAGGTCCTGAGCGGTCTGTACTTTGCTCTGTTCATCTTTTCGTCGATCCTGACTAGTCTCCCAGTCCCACCATACTTCACCGTAGGGATGGTGCCAGGTTTCCTCCAGACCTTGGTATTCAGGCCAAAGAGTTCAATCTTGGTTTCATCGGACCAGAGAATGTTGTTTCTCATGGTCTGAGACCCTTAAGGTACCTTTTGGCATACTCCAAGCGGGCTGTTTTGTGCCTTTTACTGAGGAGTGGCTTCCGTCTGGCCAATCTACCATAAAGGTCTGATTGGTGGAGTACTGCAGAGATGGTTGTCCTTCTGGAAGTTTCTCCCATCTCCACAGAAGAACTCTAGAGCTCTGTCAGAGTGACCCTCAGGTACTTGGTCACCTCCACGACCAAGGCCCTTCGCCCCCGATTGCTTGGTTTGGCTGGGCAGCCAGCTCTAGGAAGAGACTTGGTGGTTCCAAACTTATTCCATTTAAATATGATAGAGGCCACTGTGTTCTTGGGGACCTTCAATGCTGCAGAATTTGTTTGATACCCTGTGCCTCGACACAATCCTGTCTCGAAGCTCTACGGACAATTCCTTTCGACTTCATGGATTGGTTTTGCTCTGTCATGCACTGTCAACTGTGGGACCTTATAGAGACAGGTGTTAGCCTTTCCAAATCATGTCCAATCAATTGAATTTACCATAGGTGGACTCCCATCAAGTTGTAGAAACATCTCAAGGATGATCAATGGAAACAGGATGCACCTGAGCTCATTTTTGAGTTTCATGGGAAAGGGTCTGGATACTTATGTAAATAAGGTATTTCTGAAAAAAGTTTTTTCTTTGTCATTATGGGGTATTGTGTGTAGATTTCTAAGGACATTGTTGTATTTAATACATTTTAGAATAAGGCTGTAATGTAACTGGTCTGAATACTTTCCAAAAGCACTGTATGTTCTGTGGGAGTACTTGGTTATAATACCTTGGCCTGGATAGTACTGGATCTGCCTGAACCAGAGGGTGGAGAGTCTGTGGTGAAGTCTACTGGCCAATCAGCATAGGAGGTGTCTACTTTCCTACAGTTGGGTGGAGAGAGAAAACCTGCTGCATAAACAACTCCATGTTGTACTGTACATAAAAAACTCACATCCAATAGACAAATGGTGTAATTGAAAACGTTTGATAGTTTGTGTATTGTTGGACTTTCTTGATTGCAATTGTATTGTTAATTGCTTATAAATATAATAGGCTACAAATACATTTATTCAGAGGCCTCAACATCTGTTTTACTTTCATGCAACTGATGAAATACTAGATTTAGGGCGGAGAATTTTGATCCACGTTTCATCAGCTCATTCTGTCGAGGGAACTATATTAACCTGAACTGCGGTGCACTGGGATATGGCCCGCGACGTGTACGGGCAAAAGCGGTGAGGGAGGAGCGCACTTCTCAAATCGAAAAGTAATCTGAGCCTCTCAGTCATGTTGCCACCAATGATGCTTCGTTTAATTCCATAAATTATATCTCTACATTTTCAAGCTTGTTTTAATTGTTAAGGCAGATAAAGCATTTTTATCAAAATCAAATATTTTTTGCATGTAGAAATAGAGAATCCTGCTCATTGCTCCATATGCTTAATCTACGTCATGGGTTACTTGGCTCACGCCCCTGTGGCAGCCCGGTTCCAACTCGAACGCAATCAACGCTAACCCGATCCACCACCACCCGGACATTAATAGAACTCCTCAATGTTGGTGTGTGGACTACGCCGTGTCCAATCAGAAAGAAGGCGTGAGTATACAGGAGTCTCATTGGGTTAAAGTTTCGCTTCCAGTTTATCTCTCGTAGTATAAATAATAATAACACCCGTAAGATTTAAGGGGAGAAAGGCTAGATTGAAAAATACGGATATCCAACATATAATAATATTTTCATTACAGTAGTCTAGTATTGGATAGTTCTGCACAAAGTAGTAGTCCGTGTGTTCCTTGAAGATACATAATGTCGGTCGACAGTGTTTTTCGGACGCGTTCTCTCGGCGTTGCTGCGGTGGGTCTTCCTGATCAATATGCCGACGGAAAAGCAGCAAAAGTGTGGCAGCTGTACATCGGAGACACGCGGAGTAGGACGGAAGAATACAAAAGCTGGGTGGTGTCCCTGCTTAAACAGCACGATGTGAAAAGGATACTGGATGTAGCATGCGGCACAGGGTAGGCGATGTCGCCGATACAGCTAGTATTTCTGAACTGTACATCTCTCCGTACACAACAGCTTGTAGGCTCTCGTATGCCACTGTAAACATCATTATAATAAGCACACAACACGTCGAGCCGTAAACAACCATTCATTTTTACTTGTGGTTGTTATTGTTTGTGGCATCGTCTTATCTAGCCGTTGGACAGGCCTTAATTGCAGTTGCTGAAATATTCCATTAGTTGACACATGATTTTTATGCAAGTTAGGCTGCCACAAAAGAAGCATCGTGTATATTAGTTAGATAAAACTTCATTCAACTAATGAAAATCACATTTTATTCTGCGGAAATGTAGGCATTTTTAAGATAATCTACTCTGCGTTGAAAACCCCCCCTGCAATTTACGAAATTCACCCAAATTACCCTTTCCCAGTTTACTCAACACTGGATTTGTGTTAGCTCAAACAACTGGGTGAATGGAACCCAATGTGGCATAACATTCTTTCCCCAGATAGTACCAACAAGTGCTCAGTTGCAAAATATGTGTATACTGCTGCCATTGGGTCACTTCAGAAAGCAGGATATACACGTTGACATATCTTGATACCTACTAGTGTTTACTATCATAATAAGCCTATCAGTTTTTGGATTACACATAGAAGGCATGAAGCATAAATCTTGATTTATTATAATACATTGGTGTATTGATTTTTATTATGGGCCCTATTCAGAGTGTAGTCTATATCATTTTAGGAACTACCTGCAGGTTTAAGTTATGATACATCACTCCTAAAAAGACTGTAAAAGTTGTTTTCCAAAATAACAAAAAAGTAACAGCAGGTTTTCCGTGCACTGCAGGTACTTTACTATTAGCCGTTTAATTTTAGCTGTACCTCTTTCAATGCTTAACTGCTTCTGTCTTTTGTGGTGCAGGTGCAACATTTTGGCATGCATACCAAATGTTCACTCATGCAGACACGTATTACATATGTGGAGCTGTTTTCAGATTGGTTTGGCTGATGTGGCTCTTCACACCCCTGAAAGAAATACAAGTTGCAGGTTGGAATAGCCTATCCAGCACATCATGTTGGAAAAGTCCATGGACTAGCCCATCTATAACCTTCTGTAAGGGTGTGTACCGGGCAAAAGTGACTCAGTGCTTTGCACTAATATTGGCCTGATAGTGGTGAGTTTTGACTGGTTTTCCTCCACACAGATAGTATATATCTCTGTTTTTGGAGGTCAAATAATCTGGGTAGCTACTAGTCATCAACATGTTTTTCCAAACATTATAAACTTCTTTCATTCGACTTTCGGTTATCTCGCCGTTGGGATGTGGTTCCCCTCTCTGAATAGGCCATAGATTATTGGAAACAAAGGCATGTTGCAAAGGCGTGATCGTCAATGCAAAAGCCTACGTAAGTGTCAGGATTGTGTATATTGTATAGAAAACGCTTTGCCATTGTGCAATGTAATAAACAACTTCATCTCTTGCATCGAATTTAACAAGCCAGGAGTTTAACTGCTGTAGCACTGACCATTTGGCCTCTGAAATCCATAATTAAGTCAATTAATTGAAAAAGACTTTGACTGGCTCAGTCCAGACATAATGTGTAAGATTTAATAATTGTATCATTGCTACACTTGATATGCGGTTGGTTTGTACAGTAGTCACTATCTGGTGTACTCTTCTTCTGAGCTAATTTGAGTTATGGCCCTAATACACATCCGCATTCACATAGCGAACAGTGTAGTTGTAGAATTATCCTCAGTAACCCATGGTCGTACGTACATACCGGCCAGAGTAGTGCAGTAGGCCTTTTGACTTTGGCCGCACTCTCGCAAGTGTCCTGGTGTCTCCCATAGTAAACATGGTTGGTGGAACTGGATTATTTAGGAGTGTCCGCGCTATAGGCTATTTGGGGCTTTCTGCCATAGCAAACCATCTAGTTGTTTTGTAATTGGATCTACTTCTATACTCTTGCTCTCTGAGTACTGAATCCCTCTTTTCAACCAATGTTACAGCGAGTGTGACTAATTTAACTGCCAATGCAATTTTGTTTTGTGTCGCAACTGTCTACTATGGACAGGTTTGGCAAACAGACTGCCAGCTCAGCAAAAGCTTGACCACAGGTCCATCCCATTCACAAATGTTTCTATAGAGTGTTCGCCGTCCACAGAAATGTATGAGCGTTGGCTTTAACAAACTATAGCCTACATTTTGGTCATCCTTTGCAATGTGTTTGTGATCCATTTTTCATCAACCAGACTGTTTGCCTTTGTAACCTTAGCAACACACTGAGTGACACACCCAAAAAAGCAGTGATGGTTTAGGGACTAGGTAGCTAATGCTAGCTTTGTTTAGCCCAAAGCTAGCCCACTTCATATAGGCCCATGTGGTTTTGTTACTGCCAAATGTTGAATGTTTATCTGTATGTGTTTCTACAAAAGTTTCTACATCTGAAGATCTCGGTGAAAGTTAAATAAGCAAATTATTATAGTCAGTTCAAAACCCCACAGCAATGGTTTTGGTTTATTGCAGAGTGGACTCCATCATGTTGGTGGAGGAGGGATTCAAGATGACTAGTGTGGATGCCAGCGACAAAATGCTCAAATATGCCCTGAAGGAAAGGTGGGAGAGAAGAAAAGAGTGTGCCTTTGACCAATGGGGTGAGTAGTGGGTGTGTGTCTGACTGAGATTTAAACCTAACTAACCCTCATTAACCGGTCAACAAACGGTACACATTTTTCCAAACAGTAAAATGACCAACAGAAAATACTATTAGAGATCTGTATCTAATGATGAGATGCTTATGTTTCCACCCTAACAATGTGAGTCGGCCGAAGGTGGGAAGACTGGTGACAAGCTTAGGCCCAAAATATGGGCTTATTTTGGACAGAATTTGGCGAGAGTGAAACCTCTTGCTTTTCCTTTCTGATTTTCTGACATTTTTCATTAAGCTCTTAAAGGAAACATGCAACAACAGCAAGCCTATCGTCTTACAGTTCAAAAGGCTATATCCTATTATTGAACTCTGTAATGAAGCAGCTAATAAAACTTAATTTTTAAACATTTGTCAAAATGCAATTTGTGAAAAAAAACACAGTTCTAAACCTGCTAATACGACTAGGATTGTGCCTTTGGCTTCAGGACAGTGAAAGAAAGTTGATATGTAGAACAGGAAAGACATGCTGTTAATGGCATGAGGAAGTCTTATAAAATAATTGCGTGGATTTTTGCAAGGCTACTTTGAACCAAGGTAAGACATGACTCATTATTTGAAGTAAAGTGAAACCTGCAGGTTTCAAACAATTGTACTACCTCAAGCTCACATTGCAAAGTGGTGGGTGCCGCGCAGAAAGTCAACGGTAGGCAGGCTATAGCCTATACACCAGAATGGGAGGTGTGCTTTTAATTCCGAGTTGCACGATGACTAATGAAAATGCACACGCACTAATTTAACTCCACAAAATTATGCAAATTACCCTATCGGTCGATAAGCATGACCAGTCAAATGTATTTTTGGCAACTAAGTAACGGTTAGCCGATAACATCTCTATTTGTTAGCTCTGCTTTAGCTTTAGCTCAGCGGGCTAGTCAAGTCTTCAGCTTTCCTAATTGGTATTAAACTAGGAGGGAATATATCAAAGAAAATAGACCTCTTGTTAGGGATAAAATCCACCTAAATATAATTTCTTAATTTTGTTCCTCTTTTTCCTTACACCCCTCCCCTCCAGTGATTGAAGAGGCCAACTGGCTGACGTTAACAGAAGATGTGCAGAAGCCAGGGAACGGGTTTGATGCAGTCATCTGCCTGGGAAACTCCTTCGCTCATTTGCCAGACTTCAAAGGTGAGTGAGGGTCAGGCAGCCATTATTGTCATTGCATTAATTATTTTGGACCCACAAGTAATTTATTTATGCACTCTTTGAATACATGTGTGGTTCTTGGTACTTTATTATTGGACCTTCTTGGTGTTGGGATGGAACAAAAGACAGATACACGATACATAGAGCGGCAGTATGAAAAAGTATAGAAATACAAGAAGTCTGGAGTGCAAAAAAGCTATAAAAAGAGATTGCATAGTATGGGTGGTTGGCTGAATATGTACACTATACATTGGTGGATGGTTAACTATACTATACAGATCGATGGCAGAGAAATACTTCAATAGCTAAAAATGCGTATGATATAAGTGAGGGTAATAATAGTTTACTTAATAGACATACTGGTTAAATGAACAGGTAAGTGAATATTAGCATGGTTACATTAACTGTACAGGTAAATGACAGGAAGAGATACTTAAATAGCTAAATTTGTGTATGATATAATTTGGGTTAATAATAGGAATTCCCTTAAAATACAGTCCTTAGTGCGCAGAGTTTAATTACAGATAACTGCACGTATTGCACATTCGATATACTAAAAGCAATGAAAAAAGATACAACTGACAGGATACTAATATGCATTCCTGAGTGAATGACTGCGTAAGTTAAGTCCAAGAATTTCTTGCAATATTGCACGTGATATGATATAACAACTGTACATGAGTATGTATATACAGACCTGAATGAATAAATAAGTCCTGAGTGAATGAGTGATTACGGACCAGAGTTACTCACGGATGGATGCACAATTGTTAAACTAGGTCCTAACACCCCAACAGTTCCAGGTCTGTGTTGCCGATGGCACGGCACCCCGTGAGGCATTAAATAGTCTTAATAGCCGCCGGCAGGAAGGACCTCCTGTAGCGCTCTCTGGCACACCGTGGTGGGATCAGTCTGTGACTGAAGGTACTCCTCTGCGTCATAACCATGGCATGCAGAGAGTGGGTGACGTTGTCCATGATGGCCAACAGTTTGGCCAGGATCAGTCTCTCCGCCACCTCCTCTAGAGTGTCCAGGCTCATCCCCAGGACAGAGCTAGCCTTCCTGATCAGCTTATTTACCAGAGAAGCATCACCAGCTTTTATGTTGGCTCCCCAGCACACCACTGCAAAAATGATAGCACTGGCCACCACAGACAGGTAGAAGGTATGCAGTAGTTTACTGCACACGTTGAAGGACCTTAGCCTCCTCAGAAAGTAGAGTCGGCTCTGGCCCTTTTTGTACAGGGCCCCGGTGTTACCAGCCCATTCCAGCCTGTTGTTCATATGGACTCCCAGGAACTTGTATGACCCAACCATTTCCACATCCATCCCCTGTATAGGGACTGCAGTCAGTTGTGCCTTGGTTCTCCTGAAGTTCACTATCTCCTTTGTTTTGCTGATGTTGAGCTGAAGGTGGTTCTGCTCACACCACAACACAAAGTCACTGATTTTGCTCCTGTACTCCTCCTCCTTCCCACCCCTGATGCACCCTACAATTGCGGAGTCATCCGAGAACTTCTGTAGGTGGCATGTTTCAGTTATATCTGAAGATCGAGGTGTAGAGGGTGAACAGGAAGGGGGACAGGACCGTTCCCTGGGGGGCCCCTGTGTTGCTCACTGCCCGTTCTGACACACAGCTCTGTAGTCGCACAAATTGTGGCTTACCGGTCAGGTAGTCCGTGACCCAGGAGACTACGGGTGCGACTACGCGTTGTCCAGGTGAGAGTAGGCCCTCTGCAGAAGGTAGATTATTGCATCATCCACCCCGATGTTGCGCTGGTATGCGAACTGCAGGGGGTCCAGTGATGTACACACCAGGAGTCTGAGGTGAGCGAGGACTAACCTTTCCAGGGTCTTCATGATGTGGGATGTTAGCGCTACAGGTCTGAAGTCATTCAGGACAGTGGGGTGTGCCTTCTTGGGCACTGGGACGAGGCAGGATGTTTTCCAGAGCACAGGGACCTTTCTAGGGTCAGGCTAAGGTTGAAGGGATGCTGGAGTATTCCACACAGTTGGTCAGCACAGACCCTAAGCACCCTTGGGCTGATGCCATCAGGGCCTGCTGCTTTCCACTGATGTAGTCTCTCCAGCTCTCTCTTCACTTGGTTGGTGGTGAAAGCCAGCCCAGGTGGGGGGAAGGGGGGTGTTGAGGATCAGTCCAGAGGGAGCAGGGGTGGAGGTGGGGTCGCTGATTGTCGCAACAGATGTGTTGGAAGGGAGGTGGACAGGGCCAGTACCGAACCTGTTAAAAAATTGGTTCAGCTCATTGGCAATGTCCTGGGTCCCCTCCGTTTGCCCACTGTTTGACTTTTTGAAGCCAGTGATATTTCTCATACCCTTCTTCACCTCTCTCACCTGGCTCTGCCTCAGCTTGTCCTCCATCTTCTCCTTATACCCTCTCTTCCCCTCAGCAATCTGCAACTTCAGCTCCCTCTGGACGCATTTCAATTGGTCCTTGTAGCTCCTTGAAGGCCCTCTTCTCATTCAGCAGGGCCTTCAGGTCGCTGGTGACTCAGGGTTTATTATTTGGAAAACAGCGTAACTTCCTGATGGGTACAGTGTTGTCTACACAAAAATTGATATAGTCCGTTATGCAGTCAGTAAGTCCATCGATGTCCTCCCCATGAGCCTCACAGAACACACTCCAGTCTGTTGTTTCAAAGCAGTCCTGTAGGGCCTCATTCGCCTCTGGGGACCATCTCCTAATGGTCCTAGTGGTCGCAGGCTGCTGTTGGACCAAAGGCCTGTAGAGTGGAGTGAGGTGGACAAGGTTGTGATCCGATCTACCGAGGGGAGGGAGTGCAGTGGAGTTGTATGCATCCTTCACATTTAGCATATAACAAGTCCAGAGTTTTTTTTTATTATTCCTGGTTGGGCACTTCACAAACTGTTTGAACGTGGGCAGCGTTGCAGAGAGGGATGCATGGTTAAAGTCCCCCGAAATGGGAAAGAAAGCACTGGGATGCAATGTCTGTAACCTTGCGCTAAGAGTGGATGACGTCACACGCTGTGTTTGCTTCAGCGGAAGGCAGGATGTAAACAATAACAGCAATGGCCACCGTGAATTCCCTCGGCAAATAGTAGGGTCTCAGGCTAACGGCTAACAGCTCAATGTCTGGGCTCCCGATAGTCCCTTTGTCCACGGACGAGACCCTCAAGCTCGTCCAATTTGTTATGCAGCGATCTCACGTTGCCCATAATGATAGACTGTATAGCCGGCTTGTACTTCCTCAGCTTTTTCCTTAAACTTCAATCTTGCCCTCAGTGATAAAAAGGATTGTTAAAACCGTAGCACTCCATAATCCCAAACTATTCTAGTTAAACTGTTGAAAAAAAAATAAAAAAAAATAAAAACAGACAATCACAATCTTTTGCACGGACAACGAGAGCTGCTTAACAGGCGACCACGCAGGGCGCTGCCAAAACATCAATTGTGTAGCTCTGCAGGACTGGGATGATATCTGACATTGCAAGTCATCATTTATAGTTCCGTTATAACTGTATACCAGGCCCAAATCTCCATCATCCTCGTAAAGAAAAGGGGGAGTAGGTAAACCACCATTACCCTCTGTATTATTGACCAAAGTGCTATCATTGGAAAATAAACTGGACGATCTACGATTTAGACTATCCTACCAAAAGGACATTTTAAAAACTGTAATTGGCAGGACCGAGCAGCAACGTCTGGTAAGATGAGGGGCTGGGGTGTGTGTGTGTCTATTTGTCAATAACTGCTGGTGTGCGATGTCTAATATTAAGGAATTCTCAAGGTATTGCTCGCCTAAGGTAGAATACCTCATGAAAAGCTGTAGACCACACTGTCTGCCAAGAGTTCTCATCTATATTATTAGTAGCCGTCTATTTACCACCACAAACTGATGCTGGCACTAAGACCACACTCAACGAGCTGTAGAAGACCATAAGCAAACAAGAAAATGGTCATCCAGAAGCAGCGCTCCTAGTGGCCGAGAACTTTAATGCAGGCAAACTGTAATCTGTTTTATATCATTTCTACCAGCATGTCACATATGCAACCAGAGGGGGGGGCTGAACTCTAAACCACCTTTACTCCACACAGAGACGCAAATCTGACCATAATTCTATTCTCTTGATTCCTGCTTACAAAAGAAGGAAGTACTAGTGATTCGCTCAATGCGGATGTGGTCAGATGACGCAGATGCTACGCTACAGGAGTGTTTTGCTAACAGACTGGAATATATTCCGTGATTCATCCAATGGCATTGAGGAGTATACCACTTCAGTCACCGGCTTCATCAGTAAGTGCATTGACGACGATGTCCCCAGTGACCGTAGGTACATATCCCAACCAGAAGCCATGAATTACAGACAACATCCGCACTGAGCTGAAGGCTAGAGCTGCCGCTTTCAAGGAGCGGGACACTAATCGGGACGCTTATAAGAAATACTATCTCCTCAGACAAACTATCAAACAGGCAAAGCATCAATACAGGACCTGGTGGTAAGGGTAAGCAACAACTCATCTGCCATGTGAATCCTCAACACTGGGGCCCCCTCTTGTGCTCCCTGTTCACCAATGACTGCGTGGCCAAGCACGACTCCAACACCACCATTAAGTTTGCAGATGACACAACAGTGGTAGATCTGATCACAGACAGCGATGAGACAGCCTGTAGGGAGGAGGTCAGAGACCTGGCAGTGTGGAGCCAGGACAACATATTCTCCCTCAATGTGAGCATTGATCGTCGAATTTAGGGCTGTAGTGGAGTGGGTTCACATCACCAACAAACTATCATGGTCCAAACACACCAAGACTGTTGTGAACAGGGCACGACAACACCTTTTCCCCCTCAGGAGACTGAAAAGATTTTGCATGGGTCTCCAGATCCTCAAAGTTCTACAGCTGCACCATCGAGAGCATCCTGGCCAGCTGCATCACCGTCTTGAATGGCAACTGCTCGGCACCTGACCGTAAGGCGCCACTGGGGCCAAGATTCCTGCCATCCAGGACCTATACACTAGGCAGTCAGAGGACGCCCCAACATTTTCAGACTCCAGTCAGACTGTACTCTCTGCTACCGCACGGCAAGCGGTACCGGAGTGCCAAGTCTAGGTCCAAAAGGCTTCTTAACAGCTTCTACCCCCAAGCCATAAGACTGCTGAACAGTTAATCAAATTGCCACCCGGACTATTTACATTGACAACCCCCCCCCTTTGTTTTTACACTGCTGCTACTCGCTGCTTATTATCTATGCATAGTCACTTTAGTTCTACCTTCATGTACAAATTACCCCGACTAACCTGTACCCCCGCACATTGACTCGGTACCCCCTGTTTATACAGTTGAATTCGGAAGTTTACATACACCTTAGCCAAATACATTTCAACTCAGTTTTTCACAATTCCCGACATTTAATCCTAGTAAAAATTCCCTGTCTTAGGTCAGTTAGGATCACCACTTTATTTTAAGAATGTGAAATATCAGAATAATAGTAGAGAATTATTTATTTCAGCTTTTATTTCTTTCATCACATTTCCAGTGGGTCAGAAGTTTACATACTCAATTAGTATTTGGTAGCGTTGCCTTTAAATTGTTTAACTTGGGTCAAACATTTCGGGTAGCCTTCCACACGCTTCCCACAATAAGTTGGGTGAATTTTGGCCCCTTCCTCCTGACAGAACTGGTGTAACTGAGTCAGATTTGTAGGCCTTCTTGCTCGCACACACTTTCAGTTCTGCCCACAAATGTTCTATAGGATTGAGCTCAGGGCTTTGTGATGGCCACTCTAATACCTTAACTTTATTGTCCTTAAGCCATTTTGACACAACTTTGGAAGTATGCTTGGGGTCATTGTCCATTTTGGAAGACCCATTTGTGACCAAGCTTTAACTTCCTGACTGATGTCTTGAGATGTTGCTTCACATAATCCACATAATTTTTCTATTTATCTATTTTGTGAAGTACACCAGTCCCTCCTACAGCAAAGCACCCCCACAACATAATGCTGCCACCCCCGTGTTTCACGGTTGGGATGGGGTTCTTCGGCTTGCAAGCCTCCCCCTTTTTCCTCCAAACATAATGATGGTCATTATGGCCAAACGGTTCTATTTTTGTTTCATCAGACCAATGGACATTTCTCCAAAAAGTACTATCTTTGTCCCCATGTGCAGTTGCAAACTGTAGTCTGGCTTTTTTATGGCTGTTTTGGAGCAGTGGCTTCTTCCTTGCTGAGCGGCCTTTCAGGTTACGCCGATTATAGGACTAGTTTTACTGTGGATATACGTACTTTTGTACCGGTTTCCTCTAGCATCTTTACAAGGTCCTTTGCTTTTGTTCTGGGATTGATTTGCACTTTTCGCACAAACACGTTCATCTCTAGGAGACAGAACACGTCTCCTTCCTGATCAGTATGATGGCTTTGTGGTCCCATGGTGTTTATACTTGCGTACTATTGTTTGTATAGATGAACATGGTACCTGCAGGCGTTTGGAAATTGCTCCCAAGGATGAACCAGACTTGTGGAGGTCTACAGTTTTTTTTCTTTTTCTTTTTCTGAAGTCTTTGCTGATTTTTTTTCTTTTGATTTTCACATGATGTCGAGCAAAGAGCACTGAGTTTGAAGGTAGACCTTGAAATACATCCACAGGCACACCTCCAATTGACTCAAATGATGTCAATTAGCCTATCAGAAGCTTCTAAAGCCATGACATAATTTTCTGGAATTTTCCAAGCTTTTTAAAGGCACAGTCAATTTGGTGTATGTGAACTTCTGACCCAGTGGAGTTGTGATATAGTGAATTATAAGTGAAATAATCTGTCTGTAAACAATTGTTGGAAGAATTACTTGTCATGCACAAAGTAGATGTCCTAACCGACTTGCCAAAACTAGTTTGTTAACATGAAATCTGTGGAGTGGTTGAAAAATAAGTTTTAATGACTTCAACCTAAGTGTATGTAAACTTACGACTTCAAATGTAGCCTTGTTATTATGTAATTTTCTTGTTACTTGTTTTTATTTTCTATATTTTGTAAATATTTTCTTTACTCTAACTCCATTGTTGGTTAAGGACTTGTAAGTAAGCAATTCACTGTAAGGTCTACACCTGTTGTATTCGGCACGTGACAAATAACATTTGATGCACTTTTAAAAAAGGTTTTTATTTACTACACTTGATTCGATGTAGACTTTTAATGTAAGATGTCCTTGAGTGTCTTGAAAGATAAAATGTATACAGTATATTGATTGGTTTGTGGTTAAGATGTATTGATGCTTTTCTCCCAGGGGACCAGAGTGATCAGAAGTTAGCCCTTGAGAACATCGCTAGCATGGTGAGACCAGGGGGCATCCTAATCATTGACCACCGTAACTACGACTACATTCTGGAGACAGGCCGAGCGCCCCAGGGCAAGAACATTTACTACAAGGTGCTAAACAAATGTTTGAGGAATGTTGCTTGTAGATACCACCATATCCATCCGTTCTTCCATCTTATCTCTCTATAAAGTTACCCACCCTTTTTATTTAGTTAATTTGTTGTTTTGGTGGGCGTGGCCTGTATCACCGTCAAGGTGAAAAATCTGATGTGCCCTTGAGCAAAGCACTTTACCCTAATTTGCTCCTGGAGTGCTACTATGGCTGCCCATATAAAATTACATGCATGCATGCATACATACATGCATGCATACATACAGGGGGCCAAAAGTTTGGAATATTACTCATTCAAGGGTTTTTCTTTATTTGCACAATTTTTTACATTGTAGAATAAAAGTGAAGACAAACTATGACATAACACATATGGAATCATGTAGTAACCAAAAAAGTGATAATCAAAATAGATTTGAGATTCTTCAAATAGCCACCTTTGCCTTGATGACAGCTCTGCACACTCTTGGCCTTCTCTTAACCAGCTTTACCTGGAATGCTTTTCCATCAGTCTTGAAGGAGTTCCCACATATGCTGAGCACTTGTTGTCTGCTTTTCCTTCACTTCGGTCCGACTCATCCCAAACCATCTAAATTTGGTTGAGGTTGGAACCAGAAATCTCAAATTTGGACTCCAGACCAAAGGACAAAATTCCACCGATCTAATGTCCATTGCTTAAGTTTCTTGGCCCAAGCAAGTCACTTCTTCTTATTGGTGTCCTTTAGTAGTGGTTTCTTTGCAGCAATTTGACCATGAAGGCCTTATGTGTCTGTTACTTGAACTCTGTGAAGCATTTATTTGGGCTGCAATCTGAGGCTGGTAACTTTAATGAACTTATCCTCTGCAGCAGAGGTATTTCTGGGTCTTCGTCATTCCTGTGGCGGTCCTCATGAAGCTAGTTGAGAGCATTCCATGAGTGTGCAAAGCTGTCATACAATTATTATTATTTTTAAATTGTGCAAATAAAGAAAAACCCTTGAATGAGTAATATTCCAAACTCATGACCTCCTGGCAAGGGGTCCTTTTGGAATAGTTCCCAAAGGTAAAGTGATATTGCACCACGTATGCAATCACTAGAAAACATTGCCATTCTGATTGTAACCATAGTTTATGCCAAGTCTTATTGCTCAGGAAAACATCAAATGTTTTTCACTAAAATTAAGAGTACAAGAAACTGAAGCTGTCTGGGTTTAAAATGTAAAAAGTCTTTGGTCAGCGGTTCTCAACCTGGGATACTAGTACCCCTGGTGGTTACCTGGCCTATCCACAGAAAGTACTTGAAGAATGATAAATGCCTCTGCATCAGTTGCACATGAGGGGTACTTCGGGCAAAATACGACTGGTGGTTGAGTAACCTAAAGTAGGTTGAGAACCGCTGGCCTATGTGGTAGTGCTATCAGGGCATTTACTGCTTGAGGAAGAAGTCACTCGGACACAGTAATTTATGGAGAGGCTAATCCTGCAAAAACTGGCCAGCAGATGAGCTTCAATCTCCCTAAAGCCTGCCGGATATTGTCTTCTTTGCAATGAAAATAGTTTCAGTGTGCAGAAAAGTCAATGCATATTTCATTGAACCCAATGCCCTGATGGTAGTAGACTTGCATCTACCAGGGTTATATTTCTTAGGCTTGCTTAAAAATGTATGCACTTGCTTTCTTAGCTGCTCACTCATTCTCTAAGTCTGGTAAGGCGCGGCCTATGAATATGGCCAAGTAAACAGTCCTTAAGTAAATTCCAACCACTTATGGCAAAAGTGTCAGCGCCCAAGGTCTTGTAGATCCATAGCAACAGCTTCCTTATTTTTTATGTAATTGGTTAGCAGTAGCACCTTGCTATCAACATAACATTTTGTTTATTCTCCTGTATTGGCTACTGAAGGGTTACAGATGTGTTGCCTTCTGTACTATTGTCACCAATATACTGTAGTTATAATAAAAATTAATGCGTTCTCTTACATGCTAGTGTGTGCATCCATGCCTCGGTCTCATGCTGAATGCTTGTCCTTATCCATACTGTTTTGTTTCAGAGTGATCTTACTCAGGACATTACCACCTCTGTGCTGTGGGTTGACAACAAGCCTCACATGATCACCTTGGACTACACCGTACAGGTGCCAGAGGGCCCACAGAGTTCCCCCGAACTCAGGTACAACTACTTACATCAGTAGCATTATGATGTAGTCATAATGCGTTGTAAAACTTGTCATAAGCACATATAGAGGCGGTCAAATATATTGACTTTACAATGGAGCCCATTGTTCTGTTGAATGGCTATTTATACCCAGTAGACACCTGCAACTTACCATGTGAGATAAATGACACAGTAAAAGACATTACTTGCCTCCAACCAAATTCATAATTTTAAACAATTATTTAGTCCAGGATTTCTTTTGTAAGTGTAAAATCTTAATTTCAGTAAAAAAAAATGTATTTTTGGTGCAGTTGTAAATAAAACAATTACATGTGAATGTTTAAAAAAAAATGTTTTTGTGCGAAATACTGAATCGTGCAAGGTTGTGTGCATATATATATATACATACATACATACATACACACATACACATACACACAGTGGGGAGAACAAGTATTTGATACACTTCTGATTTTGCAGGTTTTCCTACTTACAAAGCATGTAGAGGTCTGTAATTTTTATCATAGGTACACTTCAACTGTGAGAGATGGAATCTAAAACAAAAATCCAGAATCACATTGTATGATTTTTAAATAATTAATTTGCATTTTATTGCATGACATAAGTATTTGATCACCTACCAACCAGTAAGAATTCCGGCTCTCACAGACCTGTTCGTTTTTCTTTAAGAAGCCCTCCTGTTCTCCACTCATTACCTGTATTAACTGCACCTGTTTGAACTCGTTACCTGTATAAAAGACACCTGTCCACACACTCAATCAAACAGCTGTGTAAGGACATCAGGGATAAAATTGTAGACCTGCACAAGGCTGGGATGGGCTACAGGACAATAGGCAAGCAGCTTGGTGAGAAGGCAACAACTGTTGGCACAATTATTAGAAAATGGAAGAAGTTCAAGATGACGGTCAATCTCCCTTGGTCTGGGGCACCATGCAAGATCTCACCTCGTGGGGCATCAATGATCACGAGGAAGGTGAGGGATCAGCCCAGAACTACACGGCAGGACCTGGTCAATGACCTGAAGAGAGCTGGGACCACAGTCTCAAAGAAAACCATTAGTAACACACTGCGCCGTCATGGATTAAAATCCTGCAGCGCACGCAAGGTCCCCCTGCTCAAGCCAGCGCATGTCCAGGCCTGTCTGAAGTTTTCCAATGACCATCTGGATGATCCAGAGGAGGAATGGGAGAAGGTCATGTGGTCTGATGAGACAAAAATAGAGCTTTTTGGTCTAAACTCCACTCGAAGTGTTTGGAGGAAGAAGGATGAGTACAACCCCAAGAACACCATCCCAACCGTGAAGCATGGAGGTGGAAACATCCTTCTTTGGGGATGCTTTTCTGCAAACTGGACAGGACGACTGCACCGTATTGAGGGGAGGATGGATGGGGCCATGTAACGCGAGATCTTGGCCAAAAACCTCCTTCCCTCAGTAAGAGCATTGAAGATGGGTCGTGGCTGGGTCTTCCAGCATGACAATGACACGAAACACACAGCCAGGGCAACTAAGGAGTGGCTCCGTAAGAAGCATCTCAAGGTCCTGGAGTGGCCTAGCCAGTCTCCAGACCTGAACCCAATAGAAAATCTTTGGAGGGAGCTGAAAGTCTGTATTGCCCAGCGACAGCCCCGAAACCTGAAGGATCTGGATGGAGGAGTTGGCCAAAATCCCTGCTGCAGTGTGTGCAAACCTGGTCAAGAACTACAGGAAACGTATGATCTCTGTAATTGCAAACAAAGGTTTCTGTACCAAATATTAAGCTCTGCTTTTCTGATGTATCAAATACTTATGTCATGCAATAAAATGCAAATTAATTACTTAAAAATCATACAATGTGATTTTCTGGATTTTTGTTTTAGATTCCGTCACTCACAGTTGAGGAGTACCTATGATAAAAATTCCAGACTTCTACATGCTTTGTAAGTGGGGAAAACCTGCAAAATCGGAAGTGTATCAAATACTTGTTCTCCCCACTGTGTATAGATAGATAGATAGATAGATAGATATCATTGAAATTAATGATTTTACTGAGTTACAGTTCATAAGGAAATCTGTCAATTGAAATAAATTAATTAGGCCCTAATCTATGGATTTCACATGACTGGGCAGGCGTGCAGCCCACCCACTGGGGAGCCAGGCCCAGCCAATCAGTTTTTATTCCAACAAAAGGGCTTTATTACAGACTGAAATACTCCTCAGCTGTCCGGGTGGCTGGTCTCCGACAATCCCGCAGGTGAAGAAGCCGGATGTAGAGGTCCTGGGCTGTCGTGGTTACACAGGTTTTGCATTTGTGAGGGTGGTTGGACGTACTGCCAAATTCTCTAGAACGATGTTGGAGGCGGCTTATGGTAGAAAAATTAACATTACGTTCTCTGGCAATAGTTTGTGGACATTCCTAAAGTCAGCATGCCAATTACACACTCCCTCAACTTGAGCCATCTGTGGCATTGTGTTGTGTGACAACTGCACATTTTAGAGTTACTTAACACTAATTTGCTCCAGGGGCTGACCCTGTAGGTAGGCCGTCATTTGTAAATAAGAATTTGTTAACTAAAGGTTAAGTAAAAAAAAAAAAAGAATTATGCATCCATTTTTAATAGGCCATAATACATTACACTTGTTGGCTTTAAGAAAAGGGGTAGTTTTCATTCAAAGGTTCATGGAAGCTTTTTAATTTCTTTGTCCACATGTCATTTTACTCAAGAATTTTTGGGAGGGGTTTGGACTATGTATTGTCAATGCGGTGTATGAAAACTGAATTTGAACTAGCATGTTGTAACTGTAAGTGTGATCCCTCATTTTATGCCTCGTGTCTGTGTCCCCCTGCAGCAAATTCCGCCTGTCCTATTATCCTCACCGTATTGACAACTTCAAAGAGATCCTAATGGGAGCCTTCCACGGGAAGTGCGAGCACAGTGTCTTCGGCGACTTCAAGACCTACACACCCGGCCAGAGCCAGGCTCCCTGCTACTTCATCCACGTGGTCAGGAAGACCGCTTAGGAAACCCACCAAACTTTCCAAAGATTGTATCTCCAACTCTCATTATTCCTCCCTACATTTTCTGTCGTGTCTCTCTTCTGCTGACACTTCTGTTCAAACCGCCTCTTCTCCCTTTCTGAACCAAAAAAAACTGAGCCCAAATGTCTATATTCATGCTGTTCGACCCCTCGGCCTTTAACTCTTAGGCAACGTAAGAGACGAGACACTCAACAGCCATCTTGAGTGATGTGAACACCTTGACCAACCATGCTTGGGAGTAGGGCTGTGGCGGTCATGACATTTTGTCAAGCAATTAACTGCCGGTCTCACGATGATAATTTGCAGTTAATTAACATAAGCACATTTAGCATCTCCTGGCTTCTACTCATAGCCTACAAGCCACAGATGCAGACCTTTTCAAACATCTTGATTTAATCACAACTCAAATACATTTAATATAGCCTACACATCACAATAAATCCATTATTTATTTTAGACAGGTCTAAAGAAATATGAAATGTAGTCAGAAGAACAGAATAGCATACTCTTGAATTGTCCTTGTTAGGCCCTGATCTGGTTATGCCATATAGCTGTGGGCTACACTAGTTCATTTAGCAGACAAACGTTGCTTAGAATTCGTTGGCATTATTTTATAATAAGAAGAATACAATTGAACATGGCTGAATAAAATAGAAAGGATATTTTCTCAACTATTTCCAAGGGAGTGGACACGTGACTCTTCTGTGTTGAGCGGTTAACAAAGAAACTGGTCCTCCTAAATGCTTAATTTAGGTATTTATGCAACTTTAGTTGTGATACAAACGTTGCTCTATATGTTTTTATTTTAGGCTGCATGATGCAACTAATTATAATGTTTTAAATCTCATGGAATCCAGAAGCTCCGCTTTATTTCTCTCATTCACAATTAGACAAGCACTAGATAATATTCTCACCAGGAACTATTCCTCACCAGGAACTATTCCCTAGCAGCACCCCCTTGTGTGGCCGTAATGCCCCCTAAAACAATCCATGCCTTTTGAGGCCAAAGTGGCCGTTGTGGACTTGGGATGAATATAATAATTGTTATTCCCTTTTCCTGGCACCTCTCACTCACATGGCTCTCTCAGATATCTACATTCTTATTAGCCAATGCCCATCACGTTATCGGGTCCTTCTCACAGGCATCTCAGCCCCGAAGTAGGCTACAAGTGAAGACTGAAACATCGGGGACGCAACTGCGTGTGTCCCTCTTATTGAATACCGAGGCGCATATTGAAGTCCACATTTTACTTTTCGTCAGCCAACAAGATGAGTAGGCCTAACGAACAGCAAAAGCACTAGCCTATGTCAATCTGCTATCCCCCATAGTACAAAAGTTGACCTATTCTATTGGCTTATAGCCTAACAAAATTAAGCTAACACATACTGATCTGTTGCATCAGCCACCTGTACCAGAGTATGTTTGGAATATTTATTTCTCACACAGAAGGACATTGTGCAATGTCCAAACATACTCTGTGACAGGTGGCTGATAAAACATATCAGTACTTTTTAAGCTTAATTTTGTTAGGCTACTTCACATTATAAGCGCAGCAATGCGCACACTGAAGTAGGCTATAAGCGTGAATGTTCCAAAATGCAATCCATTAGCGGGAAAACACTATTCTCAAATGTGACCGCAAATGCGATTATGCATGTAATGCTTTATCATAAAGGTGCATTTTTATGGTGAAAATTATTTTCCCCGAACTTGAAACTCACGCGCTGCCTATGTATGCCAGTTAGGCTCTACACTGGTTGTAAAGCAGATTTCAATGTGCTTAATTTTAATAAGTTATTTGGCCACTTTAGTTGTGATACAAACCTTATCAAAACATATAGGCCTATGAACTAGGCTACATGAGGTGTGTGACTATGATTTGAAGAAAAAAAATAAATGCATGCACTCTTTCTTGCTTTACTCCACACAGTTGGCATCATTCACAAGTGATAGGCTAATATTGTCACCCATCAGACTGTTCTTGATTTAATCTTGTCTTTACATGTACTAAATAATACGTGTGAAATTAGTTTTGAATTAGAATGGACCATTATCATGCACCTGTCTCGGAACGGGCAGGGGGAAAAAAAATATGTGATCTATGCACTTAAATAGCGAATGGAGGACTCTTTTCCCCATGGTTCATTTTCATGCCAGCCAGGTAGGCTATAGTCCTGTAGTAAAGCGAAGCAATGTGCTTAATATTGGGAACGTTGAGAAATAAATATATTAGGCCTAACCTATAGAAAGCTGATGGGATCCTCTTGTATTTTAGAGGCCATCAACTTTTCTCACAATTGCATAGCCTAAAGAAATGTTGCATGAGCTCACATTTTCATTTATCAGTGATTTTAGAGGAACAATAGAGTGCTGATTTACAATGCAGTTAGCAAGTTTGGTAGGCTACTAAAGACCATCAGCAGCATCAGAGCTTGGAGAAGCCTAGTTACCGTGACTAAACAGTCACATGGAATTTGACTGCAGTCATGACGCGGTAATACAGTCACCGTAACACCCCTACTTAGGAGCTAATGCTCAAAGGCATGAGCATTCGGTTTATAGTGACTGCATCTGTCTCCCATTTGTTAAAGTTGCGCTCATTGACCCATGCAAGTCCCTCATTGCAAAAGCTTAGAGCACCCTCTCATACTTTTGTTTCCTAATGATTACAACATTAATTATTTCAAGTACTAGATTCAGACTTCAGTGATTTGTCATTACCCCACACTCTGAGGTCAGAAGACAGTTGTTAGGTTTAGCAATGTTTGAACTTGTTCCGCTCACCTGAAATCGACTTTTCACCTCAGCTCGTAGAACATTTAGTAGTTCCATACTTAATATTCTGTGGGACTAGGGAATTACTTGCACGATAAACCTAGTTAAGTAGCCAGTCTCCACAGGAACTGGATTAACAATAGCTTTTTTTTCACCGATTTTGTTATCTTTTCATATGAGTTCTCTGCACAGATTTGGCAATCCCACTTTGTCCACAAATTCCTTGGCAAGTTAGACAATTTGGAGTGTACTTTGAAAGGCTTTGACCCAGGTTCAATCAAAAAGGCCTCTGTGTCTCAGATATTAATTTTAAAGCATTAATCGGCTTGTTGGTCAGCCAAAAACAGTTTGTACTTTTGGTGGGGTATTTTGAGGAATGCGCTTACACTAACCAAATCCTCATAGGCTCATACACAAGGCAAGTGTTGTAGACACAACAATGTGAGCTGATAAACCAAAAGAAGGATCTGTGTCCCCCTCTACTGGTCTCGAGTATAATACAAATAATTTAAAGAACAACTTCATTCAACGTTCCAATGGGCATTGAAGATGTACTAAAACTATCGGCCAATTCATTTTAAAACGTTTGTATCGATCAGTCCTGCTTTACTTCATGAATATATTTTCATGATCCAAAGATTTGATTGTTTTGTGATCGTTCAGATGACAGTAAACTTGCTTAATTTATATATATTTTTTTACTCTCAATTCAGTTAATCTTAACTTTCAAAGAAGATTAGACATTCATTCAAATTGTTAATTTATAAAAATCAAACCAAAATGGGACATTGCATAACAAAATCTTACTTCATATTGCTTATATTGTACTGTTAAAAGTCACTGGTGTTTTATTTTGTTAGCTTGTGAATAAAATAAAAGTGAATTGTAAATATGTAACATTATGTGGAATATAAAACTTAAAATTTTATTGAATTTTCCAACCCTTTTGGGCAAATTTTAATTGTTCAGAATTTGGAAAGCATTTTGCCAGTTAAGACCGTGATTTGCCAATTCAGTTTTGTCAAATTTGTTTGGTAGTGATTTTTAAATAATGAGCTGCACTACTACCTGTAGGACAACAGTGGAACATTCTATTGGGTTATGGGATCAGTAAGTTCTGACATTTTATGTTGCCTAACCCCAACCCCATGGTTATCCTGCAGATTTAAAACGATCTAATAGGCAATGGCTAAAGCATTAGTGAAATGCTTTTTAGTGAAAATTCCACATCAAAAGGTAAGGTGAAGCAATGAGCACATGGGGTCGTTCATGGGGTTGATTTGAGTTTAAATGCTGAGAAGTTAGTAAGGTTTGATTAGAAGGAATATATTTTTAGGCTCTGATCATCTTGTGACTGTTTCTGTTTGTATAAATGCAAAATAATATCTTACCTTGCAGAGAAAATAGTCTTACTCTGTTGTCAAGCCTTAGAGTACAACAAATTGTTTACAATGTTTAGTTTTTTTGCTTATGTGATTATTGTAATAATTTTATTGGACTGGAATACAGAAGCTTTTAAGGAATTAAGTGTCCTTATATTTGTGTGTGTGTGTGTGTGTGTAAAAGCGCTTGAATAATTTGTCAGTTTATCGTTGATACAAAAATCATAAAGTGTTAACCTGTTTAACATCCATTTTTTTTACAATGCATCATATCGTGCAACGCTAACATAATTTATATAACATGCTCATTTGGCATTCAGAATATAAACCCTCAATAAGCCTAGCACTATTCTGTTTAGTTGTACCCTATCAAAATCTACAATTGCATTTAATACAATACTTTATGTTCATGGACTGTCAGTCCCGGCATCCATGGCAGTCTATGAATTATGAGAGGCTATGGCAATGTAGCTTATTCTGTTACGAACCAGCATGGATGCTATTGAGCTGAAACATTCTAGAATTGTGGCTGTAAACTAAAACATCTACACAGATGGTGTCTATATACAGTATTTCTCTGTGTTAGTGCAGCAATTGTTATTGTTTTATTGTCTGATACCAACAATTTGACTGATCTAACAATTTAACATTTTAAAAGGATCTGGGAAACAGGGCTTTGGTCAATAGAATACCTCCACCTCCAATCTCTCAAGCATATCCCACTAGGCACAGTACGTCATTTAAACATGGACAATTTAGTTGAGACATTGATCAATGAGATTACAACATTCACCCACTCAAAAAGACAGGCAAAAGTTTGTTCGATTACAAATGTGTTATCACTATACTTTCAACATCTAAAAGCACAACCAAATTCCAATGGAAAAACAATCTGAATTTTGGTTTAGTGGTCACCTAAAGTTCAAAATGGGAATACAATGTCAGATATTTAATGTATTATCACTGTGCTTTATCTCATAGCACAACCAAATTATCTGTATTGCAGATGAGATTACATTAAAAGTACATGGTGTAAGTGATCAATGTTAAATAAATATCAATTGTGAAGATCTCCACAGACCTTCGATCTTAAGCATGCACGCTTTCTATGATTACATTTATAGTTACAGCAACCTTAATTTGGCCATGGATGTGTTTTTTTAAGGTTGAATAAATACTGTTACATTAGTTTGTAAGATAGCCTTAAGGCTTTTTACTTGATTTACAATTGTAATCTTGAATTGGGTTTGGTTGACAACGTCACCAAATATCAACATTTTTAAAGGAGATGTCTACTGCTTGCATAGTTCCATCTGAGCCACTGGCTTAATCCAATTTTTTACCTTTTTTATTTTTGTGTTAAATTGGAGACGTGAAACCAACACAGAGTAATTTGTTAACCTAAGTGGAGATCTCAATTATTCTGACTATAGTGCGTTGGTAAGTCCGTTACAAAAAAAAAGCTAAGCAGGTCTGGGCTTGTTTTAAACCCTGGATGGAAGACTAAAGGGAACCATAGATGGATCAATTCTCCAGTAGGAGGGGCTGCCCAGACTATTTGTCTTGATAGTTGATATAATGTTGAAGATCTTTTTCAAGTTAGAAATTCAATATTTTATACAATGGTTGTCAATGTTGAAAATTGGTTAACTTGATGACAATCCTGTGGTTGAAATGTCATCCTCAAAACAACAGTTGATTACATTTGCCACATGCTTCGTAAAAAACAGGTGTAGACTTTTCCTGCCTGGCAGAATTTAAAAATGTTTTTATGGACCATGACCTTAAATTTAAATTTGTTGTCAAACCATTTATGAAAACATGATACATATTTTAAAAGCTGAGTAACAGCCCTTTCAAATTGTAATCAGTCAAAAAACATTCATACAACTTTCTAATGACGATAGAAGAAAAAGTTTGAGTGTTCCTTATTTTGTAAGAATTGATAATCTGAAATCAGAATCCATTTTACTGTGAATTAGTTACACATTTTAGTGACCTGTCGGATTTTTCAAAAATTCTCTAGAAGTTTCTTTCATAACACACTTTATCTAGATAGTATATTAAACACATATCTGCACCAAAGCATATTACATTTAGTCTTTCCTTATCATAAGTAAAACATTCACAAGTAATATAATATTAATAATCTTCGGGGAATACATTGTCTCATTCAAACCTGAAAATGAGAACCAATTTAAATCCCTATCATAAACATAACATTCATTTCAGGGCTACTTTCATCAAAATTGAACTGGAATTACAAGCTATACAACAAATATGGCATATAACAATTTGTCTTTTACTAATTCAGTTTCTACATTTAACTAGCATATAGTCTATTGCACAAGAGTCAGAACGGGAACAATTACGAAAGCACAACATTTACAAGTCCTTTCATCCAAGGCCATTAGAATCATGAATCAAACATCAAAGGATAAGAAAGGGAAAACATGTAAGGCTGAGGGGACATGCAGGAAAGGGAAACAGAGCAAGAGAGGCAAAATTACTAGTGAACATCTGAGCTACATCTGAGTCCCTGTTTCCGCAATGCGTCACACTCACTGGAGTGCCACAACCTAGAACAATGTTGGTCCTCTACGATGCAAAACTGTTTGGCCTCACATTCAGGTGCCACACAAACAAACAAACTCCTTTCTATCTTTCCTATAACACAGCCAACAATTTCTAAAGGGGGCCTGTAGACTGGGTACATGCTGTGTGTGAGTTTACATGAGCTTACAGTTTTCACAGACAAATGTCTGTCAAAAGATGGATACCTGTCATTAACATCAATACCTCCTAACTGACAAGCAAGGTTATCTCCATGTAATCTCCACTGTATGGCCGATACATTGTCCCCTATTCTACACCAACGGGTATCCCTGTGCTCGGTTCGACGCTCCCACTTTTTAAAGTCCTTAAATTGTTTTTGTGCATTGAAGCCTTGTTCTCTCAGACTACTTACGAGCGCTGTGATATATAAAAGTTGTAACCCTGGATTGCATATGTGACTGACCGCCTCGATTTGGTCTTACTTGCAAAATATGAAATTGTGTTTTTTACAATGAATTAGAGACTCAGCGCTAGAAAATTATATATAATAAACTGCAGTCAAGGAACAATGGGAGAAAATGGCCCTTGAATGTTTTGGTACACCTACTGGAGAGCTCTTTGTCTACACCCATTCAATGTTCACACCCTCTTAAGCCTTAGCCCCACCTATCTCTTCACGTCAGGCCATGTGCTAAACGGAGTGAGTAGCGTAGTAAACAACCAAAGATTTCAAGACTAAAAGTAGTAGCCTACAATAAGAAAAAAAAATCCAGGTAACAATACACTTTATCTAGTCCTTGGTCTATATCCTAATATCACATTACCATCTCTGGTAAACACACACTATATCAAATAAAATCTAAGTTTTATCACATGCACAGGATACAGAAGGTGCTACAGTGAAATGGTTATTTTCAAAGTAGCAATATCAAAAACAAAGTGTCCAGATAAATATATTTTATAGTTATTAGATGAGGCTTACCCAGACACACTTGTCTAAATTGATGGGTCACGTGAAAGAAATGTTATAACCCCGAGCCACATCTTGCTAAGTGGATGGGTCTCTACAGAAGGTGTAAATTGTACAGTGAAATGGTGACTTGCATAGTAGCAATATCAATATAAAAATAAAATAGCAAAGTGTAAATTCCAGTAGAGAAAGAACAAAATAATAAACACTATGTACAAGAACAATATCAATAACAATATCAGTGATACTGGTGATAGACAAGGTAGTTATACGCATACAATAAGAATGTTTTATATAGTAGCAGCAACGTATGGCATGTGTGTTAGGAGAGTGTCATGTGAATGTGCATAGAGGCACTGGAGAATTCTTATTTACAATGAAGGTAAAAGACCTCCTGTGGGGACGGGGGCTGGGATTTAAAATAAAAATAAATAAAGTATAAATATAGGACCAAAGACACATCACGACGAGAGACAAAACAACACTACCAAAAGAGATACCTAAGACAACAACATAGCAAGGCAGCAACACATGACAACACAGCATGGTAGCAACGTAACATGACAACAACATGGTAGCAACACAACATGGTAGCAGCACAAAACATGGTACAAACATTATTGGGCACAGACAACAGCACAAAGGGCAAGAAGGTAGAGATGACAATACATCAGGCAAAGCAGCCACAACTATCAGTAAGAGTATGCATGATTGAGTCTTTGAATGAAGAGATTGAGATAAAACTGTCTAGTTTGAGTGTTTGTTGCAGCTCGTTCCAGTCGCTAGCTGCAGCGAACTGAAAAGACTAGCGACCCAGGGATGTGTGTGTTTTGGGGACCTTTAACAGAATGTGACTGGCAGAACGGGTGTTGTATGTGGAGGATGAGGGCTGCAGTAGATATCTCAGATAGGGGGGAGTGAGGCCTAAGAGGGTTTTATAAATAAGCATCAACCAATGGGTCTTGCGAGGGGTATACAGAGATGACCAGTTTACAGAGGAGTATAGAGTTCAGTGATGTGTCCTATAATGAGAAGGAGGACAGTGTACTGTCTAGCCATACTCCCAAGTACTTGTATGAGGTGACCTCAAGCTCTAAGCCCTCAGAGGTAGAGGGGCATTCTTCTTACCAAACCACATGACCTTTGTTTTGGAGGTGTTCAGAACAAGGTTAAGGGTAGAGAAAGCTTGTTGGACACTAAGAAAGCTTTGTTGTAGAGCATTTAACACAAAATACGGGGAGGGGCCAGCTGAGTATAAGACTGTATCATCTGCATATAAATGGATGAGAGAGCTTCCTGCTGCCTGAGCTATGTTGTTGATGTAAATTGAGAAGAGCGTGGGGCCTAGGATTGAACCTTGGGGTACTCCCTTGGTGACAGGCAGTGGCTGAGACAGCAGATTTTCTGGCTTTATACTCTGCACTCTTTGAGAGAGGTAGTTAGCAAACCAGATCAAAGACCCCTCGGAGACACCAATACTCCTTAGCCGGCCCACAAAAATGGAAAAGTCTACCGTATCAAAAACTTTGGCCAAGTCAATAGAAATAGCAGCACATTATTGCTTAGAATCAAGGGCAGTGGTGACATCATTGAGGACCTTTAAGGTTGCAGTGGCACATCCATAACCTGAGCGGAAACCAGATTGCATACCAGAGAGAATACTATAGACATCAAGAAAGCCAGTCAGTTGATTATTGACACGTTTTTCCAACACTTTTGATAAACAGGGCAAAATAGAAATAGGCCTAAAACAGTTAAGATCAGCTTGATCTTCCCCTTTCAATGAAGGACTAACTGTGGCTGCCTTCCAAGCAATGGACACCTCCCCAGAACGGAGAGACAGGTTAAAAAGGTCGGAGATAGGCTTGGTGATGATATGGGCATCAACCTTACCCAGATGTTTTTTTGGGGTCAAGTTTCAGAAGCTCAGACTCAGTAACTGCCTCCAGGGAAAAACTTTGTAGCGGGGCAGGGGAAAAAGAGGGAGAAGCATCGGAGATAGTTGCATTAGAAGGGGTGGCAGATGAGGAAATGTTGGACGGGCAAGGAGGCATGGCTGAATCAAATAGGAATCCTGACTTAATGAAATGTTGATTAATGAGCTCAGCCATGTGCTTCTTGTCAGTAACAACCACATCATCAACTTTAAAGGGACATGGGCAGCTGTGAGGAGGAGGGTTTATTCTCCAGGTCTTTAACCGTTTTCCAAAATTTCTTGGGGTTAGACCCGCAGATGGAGAACTTTTTCTTAAAGTAACTAACTTTGGCCTTCCGGATAGCCTGGGTGCACTTATTTCTCATTTGCCTGAACGAGAGCCAGTCAGCCTGAGTAAGCGTGTGCCGGGCCTTACAGAGTAACTCTGTAAGACCACGTTCGAACCAGGGGCTGAACCTGTTTTTAATGATACATTTTCTGTATGGGGCGTGTTGGTTAACGATACCACTGAAAATATCAAAAAAGAAGGTCCAAGCGTCTTCGACAGAGGGGGTCAAGCTGATTCTATACCAATTTTCCAGAGGCCAGGTCATGAAGGAAGGCTTGCTTATTAAAGTTTTAGCAAGCGTCTATGACAAATCAGGACAGGTCGTTTCACTGAGCAGCCATTATGAACACAGGCTGTAAAACAGTGATCACTAAGGTCATTACAGAACACACCTATGAGGATTATTTGTGAGGATAAAATCAAGAAGAGTAGCCTTTTCTGGGTGTTTGGAGTCATACCTTGTGGGATTGCTAATAATCTGAGAAAGATTTAGGGAGTCCCATTGCTTTAGGATGTGGTCAGGTGGTTTAAGCATGTCTCAGTTTAGGTCACCTAGCAGGACAAATTCAGACTTAGTGTAAGGGGCCAAGAGAGAGCTTAGGGTAGGGTACAGGTCGGTGCTGATGGAGGACGATAGCACCCAGCAACAGTCAACAAGGAGTTATTTGAAAGTTTAATACGTAAAACCAGCAAATCAAATTGTTTGGGGACAGACTGGGTGGAGACAACCGAGCACTAAAGGTGATCCTTGGTAAAAACCGCCAAACCCCCACCTTTGGAAGATCTGCCTTGCCGAAAAAGGTTATAACCATAAAGGTTAACATCAGTATTCAAAACACTCTCCCTTAACCATGACTCACTAATGACCAACACATCTGTATTGGAGCTGTGAACCCACACTTTCAATTGATCCATTCTAGGTAATAAACTTCTAGTGTTAACGTGCAGAAAACCCAGGCTTTTACGAGAGCAGAAATCAGTGAAGCAGATATCAGAGCACAAGTCAGAATTGGGGCTAGCAACAGTAGATTGGCCTGGGTGTACATGCACATGAACAGATATCATCAACAGGAATACAATCAAGGCACAGCATAGTCTTCTTGGTCAAATAGCCCTTACACAGCTTAGAGGTGTGTTGGGCCATTGTCCTGTTGAAAAACAAATTATAGTTCCACTAAGCGCAAACCAGATGGGATGGCATATTGCTGCAGAATGCTGTGGTAGCTATGCTGGTTAAGTGTGCCATGAATTCTAAATAAATCACTGACAGTGTCACCAGTGGTGTCCTTAAATAGTGGTTTCTTTGCATTAATTTGACCATGAAGGTCTGATTCACACAGTCTCCTCTGAACAGTTGATGTTGAGATGTGTCTGTTACTCGAACACTGTGAAGCACTTACAGTGAGGGAAAAAATTTTTTGATCGCCTGCTGATTTTGTTCGTTTGCCCACTGACAAAGAAATGATCAGTCTATAATATTAATGGTAGGTTTATTTGAACAGTGAGAGACAGAATATCAACAAAAAAATCCAGAAGAACGCATGTCAAAAATGTTATAAATTGATTTGCATTTTAATGAGTGAAATAAGTATTTGACCCCTCTGCAAAACATGACTTAGTACTTGGTGGCAAAACCCTTGTTGGCAATCACAGAGGTCAGACATTTCTTGTAGTTGGCCACCAGGTTTGCACACATCTCGGGAGGGATTTTGTCCCACTCCTCTTTGCAGATCTTCTCCAAGTCATTAAGGTTTCGAGGCTGACGTTTGGCAACTCGAACCTTCAGCTCCCTCCACAGATTTTCTATGGGATTAAGGTCTGGAGACTGGCTAGGCCACTCCAGGACCTTAATGTGCTTCTTCTTGAGCCCCTCCTTTGTTGCCTTGGCTGTGTGTTTTGGGTCATTGTCATGCTGGAATACCCATCCACGACCCATTTTCAATGCCCTGGCTGAGGGAAGGAGGTTCTCACCCAATATTTGACGGTACATGGCTCCATCCATCGTCCCTTTGATGCGGTGAAGTTGTCCCTTTCCCTTAGCAGAAAAACACCCCCAAAGCATAATGTTTCCACCTCCATGTTTGACGGTGGGGATGGTGTTCTTGGGGTCATAGGCAGCATTCCTCCTCCAAACACGGCGAGTTGAGTTGATGTCAAAGAGCTCGATTTTGGTCTCCTCTGACCACAACACTTTCACCCAGTCCTCCTCTGAATCATTCAGATGTTCATTGGCAAACTTCAGACGGGCCTGTACATGCTTTCTTGAGTAGGGGGACCTTGCATGCGCTGCAGGATTTCAGTCCTTCACAGCGTAGTGTGTTACCAATTGTTTTCCTTGTGACTATGGACTATGGTCCCAGCTGCCCTGAGATCATTTACGAGATCCTCCCGTGTAGTTCTGGGCTGATTCCTCACCGTTCTCATGATCAAACTCCAGGAGGTGAGATCTTGCATGGAGCCCCGAACCGAGGGAGATTGACAGTGCTTTTGTGTTTCTTCCATTTGCGAATAATCGCACCAACTGTTGTCACCTTCTCACCAAGCTGCTTGGCGATGGTCTTGTAGCCCATTCCAGCCTTTTGTAGGTCTACAATCTTGTCCCTGACATCCTTGGACAGCTCTTTGGTCTTGGCCATGGTGGAGAGTTTGGAATCTGATTGATTGATTGCTTCTGTGGACAGGTGTCTTTTATACAGGTAACAAGCTGATATTAGGAGCACACTCTTAAAGGGAGTGCTCCTAATCTCAGCTCGTTACCTGTATAAAAGACACCTGGGAGCCAGAACTCCTTCTGATTGAGAGGGGTCATATACTTATTTCACTCATTACAATGCAAATCACTTTAACATTTTTGACATGCGTTTTTCTGGAGTTGTTTGTTGTTATTCTGTCTCTCACTGTTCAAATAAACCTACCATTAAAATCAGCAGGGGATCAAATAAGTTTTTCCCTCACTGTATTTGGGCTGCAATTTTTGAGTCTGGTAACCCTAACTCTGGGTCAGGGCCGGCCCAAGCCTTTATGGGGCCCTAAGCTGAATTGATTTGGGGGCCCCTCGGTACCGCCAATACGATTGATTATTGTCAATGCTTGATTAGTTGCACACTATAAATCTAACAAACCAATTAGCAGTTTTATTAGTTGTAGCTGTGTTGCTTTTTACCCTTCTACGGTTTTTAGTTTTAACAGTAGCAAACCCACAAGAGTGGTCAGGTGATACATTTGTACTTTAAATATTCAGTCTTACAGTACCAAGTGGCATAGTTAATGTGGTGTACTGAAAAGTAGCAAAATAAACCAGATGCATTTACTGTAAACAAGTTAACCAGTTTATTTGCTTTTGGTTAAAACTAATTAGCAACATGCAAAAGTGCAATACAATCAACTACAAATAAAATAACCTAAGATAAACAGTATCTTCTTATATAAAAAATAAATGTAAATGTAAAGAACAGACAATATTAAATTAAATATTTAAATAATGACATAAAATGAACAGATGGACCTGTAACAATATAAAAATAATGGTTCAAGAATAAAATATAAAGCTGAATAATAGATAGATAGATAGATAGATAGATAGATAGATAGATAGATACTTTATTGATCCCAGAGGGGACATTTCTTTGTCAAGCAGCTACAACAAAACATAGGGCAGGTGCAAAATGCCAGAACGAAAATACACAAAAGACAGATACACGATACATGATACATAGAGCGGCAGTATGAAAAAGTATCAAACTACAAGAAGTCTGGAGTGCAAAAAAGCTATAATCATAGGACTTAATGTTTTTTGTGACTGCACTTGAATAAACTTAAAGTTCTTGAAATGCTCCGGATTGACTAGTATTGTTTCTCTTTGCTTATTTGAGCTGTTCTTGCCATAATATGGACTGTCGGCCTTTTACCAAATAGCGCTATCTTCTGTATACCACCCCTACCTTGTCACAACACAACTGATTGGCTCAAACACATTAAGAAGGAAAGCAATTCCACTAATTCACTTAACAAGGCACACCTGTTAATTGGAATGCATGCCAGGTGACTACCTCATGAAGCTGGTTGCGAGAATGCCAAGAGTGTGCAAAGCTGTCAAGGCAAAGGCTGGCTACTTCTATATATTTTGATTTTTTTTAACATGTTTTTTAGATACTATATGATTCCATATGTGTTATTTCATAGTTCACTGTTATTCTACAATGTAGAAAATAGTAAAAATAAAGAAAATCCCTGGAATGAGTAGGTGTCCGAACTTTTGACTGGTACTGGATACAGCATATAATATTATTTAATTTATTGTACCTTTTAATGCATCCTGATGTCTTTGCTTGCTGGTTCAGTTGGCCCCCCATAGGCAACTGCAGGTCTTGACAGGTGGTCTTGCAGTCAGCAACCATCTTCTGGTAGACAGACCGCTCACTCTAAACAAGCAGGAGATGCTGCTCTTGCTTCTTCAGCTTCTGGTAGATCTAAAGTACAGGTCTGTCCTGGTGCAGAAATTTTCTCCGCAAATTCCTGGGGAAAGACAGCCCGACTACACGTACCTCTGATCAATCAATAAAAGCAGTGCCAATCATGTTGGAGGTAAATTAAATATGCTTTACATACCTAGTGTTGTCATTGATTCCTTGTTGAGACGCCACACCGCTTTCCACCAAAGTGTTTGTCTCCTGGGTGGTATCCTGATAATACTATTGCGTTATCCTCTGCATAGTTGTTGATGAAGTTCACAACTCGCTGCAAGTCCTCATGCTTCAGGTGTAACCTGTGCATGCTTGGGCCAGCTCTCTTTTTTATGGGAGGCATTATACCATTCTCCTTGTATGACTGCTGGAGGAGAATCAGATGTGTTCTACTGATGCTGAAAGACAAATTCAAGATACAAATATTTTAGCATTATTATACAATAGACAGACCTGGCTAACTTGATGGGTCATGTAATCATCTGGTGAAGTGAAGTATTTTATTTAGACATGTAGCTAGCTAAACAATTAACTGTAATCACAGCCCAGTACTAGCAATACAATCCGATTGTCAACCAACTAGGTTCAATGTTAGTTAGCTAGCTAACATTAGGCTATAACTAGCAATGCAAATGGGTTTCTAAGATAATATTACTACACAGATCATACACGTAATGTTTGCTAGCGAGCCAGCTAACCGCTAGCTAGCTAACAGTACTCTTTAACTTGCAATGACCATGGCTTGGTTTTTGCTCTGACATGCACTGTAAACTGTGGGACCTAATATAGAAAGGTGTGTGCCTTTCCAAATCATGTCCAATTGAATTTACCACAGACGGACTCCAATCAAGTTGTAGAAACATCTCAAGGATGATCAATGGAAACAGGATGCACCTGAGCTAAATTTTGAGTCTCATAGCAAAGGGTCTGATTAAAAAATATATAAATTTGCAAAAGAAATGTCATAATTTGTCATTAGGAAGTATGAGGTATTGTGTGTAGATTGATGAGGATTTTTATTTATTTAATCCATTTTAGAATAAGGCTGTAACGTAACAAAATGTGGAAAAAGGGAAGGGGTCTGAATACTTTCCGAATGCATCATTCGTCTTCGAGTAGCTCAGCATCAATGGCATCTTCCTCTAAGGCCTTCATCAAATCAAATTTTATTTGTCACATGGTACTATTTAATGAAGTCCTTAACTGGCAGCTTCATTAAATAGTACCTGAAAAATACCAGTCTCAACATCAACAGTGAAAAGGCGACTCTGGGATGCTGGCCTTCTAGGTAGAATTGCAAAGAAAAAGCCATAACTTCCTCTGTCCAGTGTCTGTGTTCTTTTTCCCATCTTAATCTTGTCTTTTTGTTGACCAGTCTGATATAAAGGCATTTTCTTTGCAACTCTGCCTAGAAGGCCAGATTCCCAGAGTCGCCTCTTCACTTTGAGACTCGTGTTTTGCAGGTACTACAATGAAGCTGCCAGTTGAGGACTTGTGAGGCGTTTGTTTCTCAAACTAGGCACTCTAATGTACTTGTCCTCTTGTGCACCGGGGCCTCAAACTCCTCTTTCTATTCTGGTTAGAGCCAGTTTGCGCTGTTCTGTGAAGGGAGTAGTACACAGAGATCTTCAGTTTCTTGGCAATTTCTCGCATGGAATAGCATTCATTTCTCAGAACAAGGATAGATTGAGTTTCAGAATAAATGTATTTGTTTCTAGCCATTTTGAGCCTGTAATCGAACCCACAAATGCTCATGCTCCAGATACTCAACTAGTCTAAAGAAGGCTAGTTTTATTGCTTCTTTAATCAGCACAACAGTTTTCAGCTGAGCTAACATAATTGCAAAATAGTTTTCTAATGATCAATTAGCCTTTTAAAATGATCAACTTGGATTAACTAACACAACGTGCCATTGGAAAACAGGAGTGATGGTTGCTGATAATGGGCCTCTGTACGCCCATGTAGATATTCCATAAAAAAATCTGCCGTTTCCAGCTACAATAGTCATTTACAACACTGTATTTCTGATCAATTTGATGTTATTTTAAATGGGCAAAACATTTGCTTTTCTTTAAAAAACAAGGACATTTCTAAGTGACCCCAAACTTTTGAACGGTAGTGTAGGTATTGGCTTAAATAACTAGAAATAGATTTCTTTGTGCAAGTTTTCCCACTATAGTAAGTTACTCCTTCTGTGAATCAACTTTTTCACGATAAGAAACATATGTCATCAATAAATACCTTTTGTAAAATGGAAGGGAGGAAAATAATTTTTCCAGTTTCCAACAGATCTTGAAAGGTGTGTAATAAATAATGAGAAGATCCATTTGGAGTAATTATTGCACAATTCATTGGCTGTGTAATCAGTAGTGTGCTGTATCCATGACCCATCGAATCAATCACCAAAGCAATGATCACTGATAGGTAAAACGTGCTAGCTACCAATAATGAAACAAATCTATAGCTGGGTTTAACACAAGCTAGCATGAGGCAGCATGGCTAGCTAACGTTAGTTTACAAATGTTCCCAGCCATATAACATCCAAGGCTATCCCAGAGTATTCTGCACAATCAATAGAAGCCATCATTTGTGACACTGGGTCATTGCAAAGTAATTTATTGAGTGGTAGAACATCATTAAGTACCTCTTAAATTATGGTAGATGTCTGTAAAACATTGTAGAGGCAACTACTTATGTTCTGTTGCCCTATGATCAGATTAAGTAAGAATACCACAAAATATAGTCTACTATATGCATCTTCAGAAAATAGACAAAACTCAAAAGGTTGTGCATTTATTAAATGCCTGTTAACATGTTGAAAAAATATAGAACATATCAAAACCATGAAAGTAGAGCATTTGATCACAACCTGGAAGAACACATTGTGCATCTCCTCAAAAGGAAAATTATACAAAATTGAAAGACATACACCATGTGTAGCATTAGAGCAGAGCTTCAAAAGATCAATCAGGTTTAAGAGGGCAGCAACTAAAAATGTTTCATAGGATAAAGTGTGGATCTTTATTCTAATGTTTCATAGGACAGGATAAAGTGTGGGTCTTTATTCTATAATATGTTCTCCATTATTGCGGGTGTTGCTAATCAGGCAATGGTTGTTATGGTGACATCTCACAGAGCAGAAGGTCAGTTTTGATTAAAGAGGAGTGTGACGTAGACCCCAGAAGTCTGCAGACTGCAGGGATGAGTCCATATACACTAACTATAGCAGAACACCATCAGTAAGAATGTAAGGTCCTCATTTGGGTACTGGTCACAGGAGTAGTAAGAAAGGTTGCCTTTCTTATGACTTCTGGAGTCTACGTCACGCTCCTTACACATACAGAGAGAAAAATAACAGGGCTACTGTTTAAATTAACTCTAGAGTACTATTTTTTTGTTTTTATAAGGGTGAATAACAGGGATAGAGGACATGACCATAAACTATTATTTACAAAACACAATATACTTCCACAGACGTTATAGCAACCACTACACTACTAAATTAACTATAAAACAGGAGACCTTAAGCGTAGACCAACATCCAGCTGAATTCAAAATGTGAGATTAAACTTTACACACTGTTGTAATTACTCAGGAGGATATGGCTGACAAACTTCAGGTGTAGGGACATCCGTCTGCAGAAGTCCTTTGAGGACCCGAAGAAAGGGGGTTACACTGTGTTTGAGGAGCACTTTGAAGAGTGTTTCATTCTGATTATTGAATGTAAAAATACATTTCAGTCACATTATACTTTTCTGGTAAAAAATGTCTTTCAACATTTTTCACGGAAGACACTGTCTTCTGAGGCAGTACCTACCAGAATAAATTGCATGAATCCACCCCCTCAATCTGCAACAGATGCTAAGCAAGGTAGAAAAATAAGTAAGCCAACCACAAAGTTCGTAGCAGTTAAAGATACATCGTTATTGTTTTATATCAATACAAAAGGATTAAAGTCTTGAATTTTCAATTTTTTTAGGAGAGGACAGGGAAGCAGATGTAGGAGTTTTAGTTGAGAAAGACAGAGAGAACAAGAGAGTGAAGGAGAGCGTACACCCAGCTCCAGCAGAGAAAGCAGCAGATGCTGAATTTAATTCAGGTGGTCTGCAGGAGGTGGTCTGTCAGGTGACAGAGGTGGTAGGAGGCATCCTCACAAGCATACAGGAGGAGGCTCAGGTGACAGAGGTGGCAGAATTAGGCATCCATACAGGAAGCTCATGTGTCAAAGGAAGCAGCATGTAGCACAGGTGTCATGCAGGAGGAGACCATCATCCAATTGAAGGTCTATAGTATAATAATAATAATCATAATAATAATATTTTTGTTTTCAATGCACACACATTGAAACAAAAATATCAAAGATAATCTCATACAGAATACAGCTCCTGGAAAATCCACCAAAACCAAGTACATTGTCATTTATAGATTGGAATAACAAAAATGGAGGCCATAATTAACAAAAAACAGCAGTCTATGGGCAAAAATTGGCATTGGGTAAGGACTAAGAGTCCTCTTACTTAGATCTAGTGCCTTTGATTGCATCCTGGAATGCCATGTCGAGCATGCCTACCCCCTCATAGAAGAAATTATAAAGAAATACACCATGTGTAGAATGAGAGTGCAGCTTAGAATAATAAATGGTGAAGTTAACAAACCAAAACCATAGCACAGAGAAAACTGAAGTGTTTCACCCGATAGTACTTTTCTTTTGGTGCCTGGACTTCCCCCCTCTCACTATCCTGGTGAAGAGAACAAAAACAAACAGAAAAGGGGAGTATTCCCTTTATCCCAGGGATCATCAATTAGATTCAGCCGCGTGCCAATTTCTTCTTGAGTGGATGGTTGGGGAGCCGGAATGTAATTACAAATAATTTGTAGACTGCAAATTGACTCCAAGAAGCCCAAACAAATATGTTTGACTAAAATATAATAATTCAAACCTTGCTTACATTTGTATACGATCGGTATAAGATCTAGTATGCATGGGAACACATTAATACTTTCTTAAATAAAAATCACTTGGAGCTGATTTCCTGGCGTTTTTCCAGTCTTATGTACAACAATAAAACATATATATTTTTAAATGCCTCAGAAAACCACCCATGGGCCAAATTCGGCCCGCGAGTTGAGGGAACAGTGCTTTATCTTCACGGTCACTCAGAAACTAATTCCAACCTCCGCCTGGTAATGGTTCTGTTCAAAACACAACAATTGTAAAATAATTTTGGTTCCAACACCTGGTTCTAGCTCTTTTGAGATGTAACAATGCACTGTAAAGTACATTAATTCATACAGACGCTGTTCGTCAGTGCTCATCCATGATTTAGCTGTTTCTAAAAAAATAACTTAGGTCCTGTTCTCTCTCACCTAGCTACTGTTATTGTAGCGCATTAAATCCGATTCTGCACGTGCCAGGAAAATAGCAGAGTAGCTAGCTACTAATGATTAGCTAATTTAGCTAGCTAATCATTCGGGACCGCCAAACAGTTAACACCCACTACAAAATGTTTTATTATCTAATTTGTATAACATTAAACTATATATTTGTACCTTACTTAACGTTAGCTACATCAAATAAAGTGTTGAAGTCGCTCTTCTCCAAATCTCCAGACCCAACGTCTCCATCTCATTTTGAACTTAATTTGAATATGATGACGGTGTATTTTATTGACGTCACTAAGCCAGCTGACTGACAGACCAATAAACGCGACTTTCGCTGGAGGCTCCGGGCTGCGGAACTTCGCTGGAGGCTCCGGGCTGCGGACCTTCGCTGGAGGCTCCGGGCTGCGGACCTTCGCTCGAGGCTCCGGGCTGCGGACCTTCGCTCGAGGCTCCGGGCTGCGGACCTTCGCTCGAGGCTCCGGGCTGCGGACCTTCGCTGGAGGTTTCAGGCTGCTAACCTTCGCTGGAGGTACCCCTCTGTCCCATAGCCTCAGCAATAGTGCCCGTCGGCGATCTAAATCCTTCTCCTCCTCTATCTCCCGTAGGAAAGGGTCTTTCTGCACCTCCACCGGAAGCACAACCCAGGCTCTCCACCACCTCGTCTGCTCCTCCCCCAGGTATTTATGAAACCCCTCTGGCTTCTCCCGATCATGTAATGTGGGCAGACGAAGTGGTGTGCAATCCCCCTCTTTCATTCTCTCCGGGCTCTGGCTGCGCACCGATGGAGTGGTGCTTGAAGCCACGACGGACCTTTGTTGGCTCCGGGCCGGCGCTGGAGGCACTGGGTTGGAAACTGGCGTTGGGGGGCTGTGACAGCCCCGATCTTCCTCACTCCATCGCTAATCCCCTCCTCGTGAGATCTCCTCCAAGAGTCCCCACGAGAGAGGGAACAGAAGTACGTCGTCGTCCTCCTCTTCCGACTCCTCTCCGTACCTCTGCTCCCTTGGCTGTAGGGGCTCCTCCTGGATCCCCCACAAGTGCAGTGGCCGGAGCTCCTCTCCGTTTACCCCCGACCACCCCCATAGCCCCTCTCTGACAATCGTTTGGGGTGTCTGGGCTCCAGGCTGTTCCTTCTGGGTCCGTCGTCGCTTCCCCTTTCCCTTGCGCTGCTTGGTCTCCTTTTGGTGGGTCGTTCTGTCACAAGTGGGTGGAAGGAGAGACCAAGGCGCAGCGCAGTAATAGTTCGACATTGTTTTATTTCTTGTATTACTATGTATAATTCAACACTTGTGGAACATACAAACACGAATGGACAAACGTAAAGCACTTACTTCACCCGTGACTGGAGGAATATAACGACCCACACAAGAGTGAAGGACAGACAAACATATATATGATCCCTAATTAGAGACAATGCGGTGCAGCTGCCTCTAATTAGGGATCCAACCCAAACCCCACAAAGAAACAGAAAAGAAAGACACTGTCAGACTCTGACCATAGCTACATAGAGAAGCAAATAGGCCTCTCTATGGCCAGAGCCGGAATATCAACCGTAAATGACTTGGTAATAGGAAATACAATTATTTCCATGATTATTTTTGGACTGACCAATGTAGACATTTTCAAATAAATTAAACTTAAAGTTTTATGTCACAAAATGTTGATCTGAAATCTTTTGGACATCAGAGCAATATTTAGGGAATTCTATTAGAGTCAGAAAAGGATACTCATATGATAGGTAAGGTATAGAAAACCTTACAGAAACCCTATCCAAATGACAATCTCTTAGAAAGAAATATAAACTATTAGAACCAAGACCTAAAAAGATATTGGCATAAAATTGAGGAAGTGTTGGAGCATAGAGTAACTAACGAAATTAGAGTTAACAAAAATGTATCTTAATCAAGTATAAACTAATGTACAGAATTTACTAGACAACAGACAAAATTCACAAATTCTACAGCACAACGGCAGAGTCATGTTTTAAGTGTAAAACTAACAGTGACTCAATGGTTCATGACTTCTGGGAGTGCTATAAAGCCCAAAAGTTAAGGGCATAGTTAGAAAGTTGGCTGTCAAATGTTACAATATACTGTAAATGTACGTTTTAATTCTGCATATTTCAAGACATCGCATATGAGGGTGCGGTGAGATACCCCTGTACTTTTTTTAAAAATCAATCATTTTGAAAAAAACATTTGCTTAAAAACTGGAAATCCAAATATCTCTATCCACCTTTCTTCAGGATCTGTTTGCACATTCAGATCGAAATTGTTATTAATTAATATCATCACCCCTTTTAAGTTTCTTTGTCCATGACAGAAATATATTTCTCCCTCTCTTTTTCCATGCAACATAATCTGTAATTGTACAGTCGTGGCCAAAAGTTTTGAGAATGACACAAGTATTGGTCTCCACAAAGTTTGCTGCCTCAGTGTTGATGATGGCAATTTGCATATACTCCAGAATGTCATGAAGAGTGATCAGATGAATTGCAATAAATTGCAAAGTCCCTCTTTGCCATGAAAATGAACTTAATCCACCAAAAACATTTCCACTGCATTTCAGCCCTGCCACAAAAGGACCAGCTGCCATCATGTCAGTGATTGTCTCGTTAACACAGGTGAGAGTGTTGACGAGGTCAAGGCTGGAGATCACTCAGTCATAGTAATTGAGTCAGAATAACAGACTGGAAGCTTTAAAAGGAGGGTGGTGCTTGAAATCATTGTTCTTCCTCTGTCAACCATGGTTACCTGCAAGGAAACACGTGCCGTCATCATTGCTTTTGCACAAAAAGGGCTTCACAGGCAAGGATATTGCTGCTGGTAAGATTGCACCTAAATCAATCATTTATCGGATCATCAAGAACTTCAAGGAGAGAGGTTCAATTGTTGTGAAGAAGGCGTCAGAAAGAAAGTCCAGCAAGCGCCAGGACCGTCTCCTAAAGTTGATTCAGCTGCGGGATCGGGGCACCACCAGTGCAGAGCTTGCTCAGGAATGGCAGCAGGCAGGTGTGAGTGCATCTGCACGCACAGTGAGGTGAAGACTTTTGGAGGATGGCCTAGTGTCAAAAAGGGCAGCAAATAAGCCACTTCTCTCAAGGAAAAACATCAGGGACAGACTGATATTCTGCAAAAGGTACAGGGACTGGACTGCAGAGGACTGGGGTAGAGTAATTTTCTCTGATGAATCCCCTTTCCGATTGTTTGGGCCATCCGGAAAACACCTTGTCCGGAGAAGACAAGGTGAGCGCTACCATCAGTCCTGTGTCATGCCAACAGTAAAGCATCCTCAGACCATTCATGTGTGGGGTTGCTTCTCAGCCAAGGGAGTGGGCTCACTCACAATTTTGCCTAAGAACACAGCCATGAATAAAGAATGGTACCAACACATCCTCCAAGAGCAACTTCTCCCAACCATCCAAGAACAGTTTGGTGACGACCAATGCCTTTTCCAGCATGATGGAGCACCTTGCCATAATGCAAAAGTGATAACTAAGTGGCTCGGGGAACAAAACATCGACATTTTGGGTCCATGGCCAGGAAACTCCCCAGACCTTAATCCCATTGAGAACTTGTGGTCGATCCTCAAGAGGCGGGTGGACAAACAAAAACCCACAACTTCTGACAAACTCCAGCATTGATTATACAAGAATGGCCTGCCATCAGTCAGGATGTGGCCCGGAAGTTAATTGACAGCATGCCAGGGCGGATTGCAGAGGTCTTGAAAAAGAAGTGTCAACACTGCAAATATTGACTCTTTGCATAAACTGAATGCCATTGTCAATGAAAGCCTTTGAATACTTGTAATTATACCTCAGTGTACCATGGTAACTACTGACATAAAGATCTAAGAACACTGAAGCAGCAAACTTTGTGGAGACCAATACTTGTGTCATTCTCAAAACTTTTGGCCACGACTGTACATTATCTTGCTTTGTTGTTTTGCATATAGTTTAAGTGAATAAACATTATGTTCCAGTACAACTGCGCTGCGCCTTTGTCTGCCTACACCCCACATCGTGACAATGCCATGAAATAAAGGAATTAAAGTGGGAGTTGAAGTCAGATTTGAAGTGGAAGTCGAGGTTAGTAACTGTCGAACTGATGTCCAGAATTGCTTGGCGGTCAAATGTGATAATAGTATGAACTTTCTGTACAAAAAAAGTAAAGATAAACACTAAATAGCAATGTTGGGTCGGAACTGGTAAGATGTATTCCATCTCCGTCGGCGCCATCTTGCCAGTGGGAAGTGTCTAAACCTGAGGAGCGATCTAGATAAGGGTAAAGAGTATGATTAAAATCCTCTCCTTAGGACTTTACCAGGAAAGGAGACATCATTATTAGGACCATAAACATTGACCATATTAATACACTCATTCAAAGATTGCCCTGTATCAAAATGTATTTACCAGCTGTATCAGTTATATTCACTTGAAACGGGACAGATTTGTGAAATAACCATAACACCAGAGAGGAGACACCAACACACCTTATTGTGAAATAGCCGCAAATTAGACATTTGTGACAGGCACATGTGTATTACACAATTTTCACCACAATGCATTGTGTGTGTATTAAATTATTTTCTTTCTTCATAATGCATTCGTGTACATTACACGTATTTGTAGTGGCTAATAACGTTAACTGGGCTAGCTCGGTGGCTAACGTTAGCTAGGCTAGGGGTTAAGGTTAGGGTTAATTTAAAGGGTTAGAGTTAGCTACCATGCTAACTAGTTGAAAAGTAGGTAAAATTATTTATTTTATTTTATTTAACTAGGCAAGTCAGTTTAGAACAAATTCTTATTTACAATGACTGCCTACCTAGGGTCAGCCCCTGGAGCAAATTAGGGTTAAGTGCCTTACTCAAGGACACATTGACAGGTTTAAAAAAGAAAATCACCTTGTCCGCTCGGGTATTCAAACCAGCTACCTTTCGGTTACTGGCACAATGTTCTAACTGCTAGGCTACGTGCCCCCCCCCCCAAAAAGTAAAATAGTAAAAAGTACTAAGTTGCTAAAGTTGCCTGTGATGAAATTCAAACACGCAACCTTTGGGTGGCTAGAAGTTCACGTTATACACCAAGCCATCCCCCCCAACCAATCTCCCTCCTATTATTTCTATTTTAAGTAAGCCACTTTATCTGTGATTGAAATTCACTGTATACAAAATCGTGTACTGCACACAAAGACATTTTTTGTGTGCCTGTCACAAATTTCCAATAAGCAATTAATGTGTATTTCACAATAATCTGTTATTATAAGTCAATAAGTATTCAACTCCTTTGTTATGGCAAGCCTAAATACGTTCAGGAGTAAAAAATAATAATAAATTGTTTAACAAGTCACATGGACTCACTCTGTGTGCAATATTAGTGGTTTAAATGATTTTTGAATGATTACCCCATCTCTGTACCCCACACATACAATTATCTGTAAGGTCCCTCAGTCGAGTAGTGAACTTCAAGAACAGATTCAACCACAAAGACCAGGGAGGTTTTCCAATGCCTCGCAAAAAAGGGCACCTATTAGCAGATGGGTAAAAATAAAAAAAACAGACACTGAATATCTCTTTGAGCATGGTGAAGTTATTGATTATGCTTTGGATGGTGTATCAAAGCACACAGTCACTACAAAGATACAGGCGCCCTTCCTAACTCAGTTGCTGGAGAGGAAGGAAACCGCTCAGGGATTTCAGCATGAGGCGAATGGTGATTTTAAAACAGTTACAGAGTTTACAGAGTTTATTGGCTGTGAGAAAACTGAGGGTGGATCAACAACATTGTAGTTACTCCGCAATACTAACCTAAATGAGTGAAAAGAAGTCTGTACAAATAAAAAATATTCCAAAACATGCATCCTGTTTTCAACAAGGCACTAAAGTAATACTACAGAAAATGTGACAAAGAAATATACTTTTTGTCCTGAATACAAAGCATTATGTTCTTATGACTGTCCTGGGAGGAGCCAAGTGCTCAGATCAGCTTGGCAATGGTTGACAATAACCAGACCCTCTCTCACCCACAGAACAGGGGAGGGGGGATTGGGCCGTTTTTTGACAGCTAACACTCAGTCGTAAATTTAAGCAGGAGAGGACTCTCTTTACCCTCTAGTATTGGTGAAAAGAATACCTTTGGCTCCAAAAACTGAACACTGGAACAATATTTCTAAATGGAGAACGCAGGGAAGGTTCAGAGGAGGTGTATGGAAAACTAATGTCATATGGTTGATTCTTTTGTGATGTCATTAAAAAGGGTATGAAGGAGTTACTGTAACTTGAAAAGTATACACACTATCTATGTCAAGTTTATCATTAAATGTTGTATATGAAATATGAGAAATTCGAAAGTGTTTTTGTTAAGATAGGAATGTGTTTTAGTTTTCTAATGAGATAGTAGTTTTTGATAATACTTTTCACAGGGAGTAGCCACGCCCCGATCATGCCAGCATGATGGAATGCCCCTTTTACCCAGAGTGTATAAAAGGCTTGGGAAGTAAATTCACATTAGACCAGAAGAGCGTGGAGTGGGATCTACACGCTGAAAATGGTTAGAACTTTGAACCTCAACACTAGGTGACGAAAAAAAACTCACTTACTGGACCAGAAAGACGGTTGTCTACATGTTTGAAATGGTTGGAACGTTGAACCTCAACACGAGGTGAAGAAGATCACCTCCCAGACTAAACCAGAACATTGCCAGTCTGCAGCTGCGCGTGTAAACACCCACCGCTTCTGAGTATATTACTCGCTAATGTTCATGCTTTGGATAACAAAGTTGACGAACTCAGGGCAAGGGCTTCTTTCCAGAGAGACATCAGGGCCTGTAAAATACGTTGGTTCACGGAAACATGGCTCTCTCGGGATACTCTGTCGGAGTCTGTGCAGCCAGTAGGATTCTCAGTCCATCGCACATACAGGAATAAATATCTCTCCGGGAAGCAGAAGGGCGGAGGTATGCGTTTCATGATTAACGACTCATGGTGTAATTGTAGTAACATACAGGAACTCAAGTCCTTTTGTTCACCCGAACTAGAATACCTTACTATAAACCGTATTATCGCCCATGATAATTCTCCTCCGTCATTGCCAAGGCGGTTTATATCCCCCCTCATGCTGATACCACGACGGCCCTCAAAGAACTTCACTGAACTTTAAGCAAACTGGAAACCACATATCCTGAGGCTGCATTTATTGTAGCTGGGGATTTTATCAAAGCAAATTTAAGGACTAGGCTGCCAAAGTTCTATCAACATATCGACTGTAGTACTCACGTTGCTAAAACTCTTGACGATTAATATTCAAACTTCCGGAATGCTTATAATGCCCTCCACCGTCCTCCTTTCGGCAAATCTGACCACGACTCCATCTTGCTCCTCCCTTCCTACAGGCAGACACTGAAACAGGAAGTACCCGTGCTAAGGACTATTCAACGCTGGTCTGACCAATCTGAATCCACGCTTCAGGATTGTTTTGATCACGCGGACTGGGATATGTTCTGGGTAGCTTGCGAAAATAATCTTGACATATACACTGATACGGTGACTGAGTTTATAAGGAAATGCATAGGAGATGTAGTACCCACTGTGACTATTAAAACCTACCAGAAACCGTGGATAGATGGTAGCATTCGCGAGAAACTGAAAGCTTGAACCACCGCATTTAACCATGGCAAGGTGACTGGGAATATGGCAGAATATAAATATAGTTACTCACTCCACATGACAATCAAACAAGCTAAACATATAGAGACAAAGTGGAGTTGCAATTCAACGGCTCAGACACAAGATTTATGTGGCAGGGTCTACAGACAATGACAGACTACACATGGAAAACCAGCCACATTGCCTAGACCGTCGTCTTGCTTCTGGACAAGCTCAACACCTTCTTCGCCCGCTTTGAGGATAACACAGTCCCGCTACCAAGGACTGTGGGCTCTCCTTATCCGTGGCCGACGTGAGTAAAACATTTAAATGTGTTAACCCTTGCAAGGCTGCCGGCCCAGATGGCCTCCCTAGCCACGTCCTCAGAGCATGTGCAGATCAGCTGGCTGGTGTGGTTACGGGCATATTCAATCTCTCCCTATCAAAGTCTGTCATCCCCACATGCTTCAAGATGTTCCTGTACCCAAGAAAGCAAAGGTAACTGAACTAAACGACTATCTTCCTGTAACACTCACCTCTGTCATCATGAAGTGCTTTGAGAGACTAGTCAAGGACCATGTCACCTGTACCTTAACTGCCACCCTAGACCCACTTCAATTTGCTTACCGCCCCAATAGATACACAGACGATGCAATCGCCATCACTCTGCACACTGCCCTATCCCATCTCGACAAGATGAATACCTAAGTAAGAATGCTGTTTATTGACAATAGCTCAGCATTCAACACCATAGTACCCTCCAAGCTCATCATTAAGCTTGAGGCCTTCGGTCTGAACCCTGCCCTGTGCAACTGGGTCCTGGACTTCCTGACAGGCTGCTCCCAGGTGGTGAAGGTAGGAAACAACACCTCCACTTCACTAATCCTCAACTCTGGGGCCCCACAAGGGTGTGTGCTCAGCCCCCTCCTGAGCACCCATGACTGCGTGGCCAAGCACGCTCCAACTCAATCAAGTTTGCAGACGACACAACAGTAGTAGGCTTGATTACCAACGATGACGAGAGGTGAGGGTTCAGAGAGTGTGGTGCCAGGAAAACAACCTCTCACTCAATGTCAACAAAACAAAGTAGGTGATCGTGGACTTCAGGAAACAGAGAAGGGTGCACCCCCGATCCACATCGACGGGACCACAATGGAGAAGGTGGAAAGCTTCAAGTTCCTTGGCGTACACATCACTGACAAACTGAAATTGACCACCCACACAGACAGTGTGGTGAAGAAGCCGCAACAGCCTCTTAAACCTCAGGAGGCTAAAGAAATGTGTCTTATAAACCTTTACAGATAAACAATTGAAAGCATCCTGTCGGGCTACAGCAACTGCACCGCCCGCAACCGCGAGGCTCTCCAGAGGGTGGTGCAGTCTGCCCAATGCATTACCAGGGGCATACTACCCGCCCTCCAGGACATCTACAGCACCCGATGTCACAGGAAGCCGAAAAAGATAATCAAGGACATCAACCACCCGGCTATCATCCAGAAGGTGTACAGGTGCATCAAAGCTGGGACAGAGAGACTGAAAAACAGCTTCTATCTCAAGGCCATCAGACTGTTAAACAGCCATCACTAGCACATTAGAGGCTGCTGCCTATAGGTATAGACTAGAAATCACTGGCCACTTTAAGTAATGGAACACAAGTCACTTTTACATATATAATATCATGTTTACATATCTTGCATTGCCCATCTCATATGTATATACTGTATTCTATACTATTCTACTTTATCTTAGTCCATGCCGCTCTGACATCGCTCGTCCATTTATGCATGTAGACTTAATTCATTCCTTACTTAGATTTGTGTGTATTAGGTATATGTTGTGTAATTGTTAGATATTACTGCACTGTCGGAGCTAGAAGCACAAGCATTTCGCTACACCCGCAATCTGCTAAACACGTGTATGTGACAAATACAATTTGACTTGGTTTGATTTGAATACTCCACTGGTGACCGGACAACTAAGAAGAAGGACATTGTGACCTCTGGTGGACAATCAGAGCCTTACACAGAAGAGAGAAGGCCCAACTGAACCCTTTCCAAGAAGGCTTGGTCTGACAGAGGTAGACGGACTAAGGCATTCACATGTAAATACATTCATGATTTCTTACTCCAAACGGGCGATGGTTCGTGTGCAAAGAATATGATTACAATGAGGGTAGTTTCTTTTGGTAAACAAGCAGTCGTTTTTGTTAGTCCGCTAGAGAATTTTTCTCATGTATTAGGTGTGTATGTTTATTCTGTGTTATGAGGTAATGATTAAAAAGTGACTGTTATCGATGTAATAGATACAGTGGGTAGAACAAGTATTTGATACACTGCAAAAATCCAGAAAATCACATTGTATGATTTTTAAATAATTAATTTGCATTTTATTGCATGACATAAGTATGTCATGCTGGAAGACCCAGCCACGACCCATCTTCAATGCTCTTACTGAGGGAAGGAGGTTGTTGGCCAAGATCTCGCGATACATGGCCCCATCCATCCTCCCCTCAATACGGTGCAGTCGTCCTGTCCCCTTTGCAGAAAAGCATCCCCAAAGAATGATGTTTCCACCTCCATGCTTCATGGTTGGGATGGTGTTCTTGGGGTTGTACTCATCCTTCTTCTTCCTCCAAACACGGCGAGTGGAGTTTAGACCATAAAGCTCTATTTTTGTCTCATCAGACCACATGACCTTCTCCCATTCCTCCTCTGGATCATCCAGATGGTCATTGGCAAACTTCAGACGGGCCTGGACATGCGCTGGCTTGAGCAGGGGGACCTTGCGTGCGCTGCAGGATTTTAATCCATGACGGCGTAGTGTGTTACTAATGGTTTTCTTTGAGACTGTGGTCCCAGCTCTCTTCAGGTCATTGACCAGGTCCTGCCGTGTAGTTCTGGGCTGATCCCTCACCTTCCTCATGATCATTGATGCCCCACGAGGTGAGATCTTGCATGGTGCCCCAGACCGAGGGAGATTGACCGTCATCTTGAACTTCTTCCATTTTCTAATAATTGCGCCAACAGTTGTTGCCTTCTCACCAAGCTGCTTGCCTATTGTCCTGTAGCCCATCCCAGCCTTGTGCAGGTCTACAATTTTATCCCTGATGTCCTTACACAGCTCTCTGGCCTTGGCCATTGTGGAGAGGTTGGGGTCTGTTTGATTGAGTGTGTGGACAGGTGTCTTTTATACAGGTAACGAGTTCAAACAGGCGCAGTTAATACAGGTAATGAGTGGAGAACAGGAGGGCTTCTTAAAGAAAAACTAACAGGTCTGTGATAGCCGGAATTCTTACTGGTTGGTAGGTGATCAAATACTTATGTCATGCAATAAAATGCAAATTATTATTTAAAAATCATACAATGTGATTTTCTGGATTTTTGTTTTAGATTCCGTCTCTCACAGTTGAAGTGTACCTATGATAAAAATTACAGACCTCTACATGCTTTGTAAGTAGGAAAACCTGCAAAATCGGCAGTGTATCAAATACTTGTTCTCCCCACTGTATATCAGTCATCAGATTAATGAAAGTCATGTCACAACAACACATTACTGAGTACCACTCTTCATATTTTCAAGCATGGTGGTGGCTGCATCCTGTTATGGATATGTTCGTCATCGGCAAGGACTAAAAAGTAACGGAAAAGATTTAAGCACAGGCAAAATCCTAGAGGAAAACCTGGTTCAGTCTGCTATCCAACAGACACTGGGAGACAAATTCAACTTTCAACAGGACAAGAACCTATAACTCAAGGCCAAATATACACTGGAGCTGCTTACCAAGTTGCTTGAGTTGCTTGAATGCTATATTAGTGTTTTATTTTTCATTAATTTACTTTGACATTAGAGTATTTTGTGTAGATCATAAAAAATAAAATAATCAATTTGGAACAGGTAAACATTAATGTGCCTTAATAACACACTATACCATCTGTAAATACGGATACAATTGTTAAATTACGAGCCTAGTTGATTTAGCCACAGAAAAAGCAACCTTCCCGCTAGCCATGAATGGCTGAGATAATGAGTGTGCTGGACATGCCGAGAGATGAGCTCGGATTGGTCTGCCATGTAACCCGCTTCTGTCTATTTGAGCTGGTCAGTATACAGTCGTGGCTAAAAGTTTTGAGAATGACACAAGTATTGGTCTCCACAAAGTTTGCTGCCTCAGTGTTGATGATGGCAATTTGCATATACTTCAGAATATCATGAAGAGTGATCAGATGAATTGCAATTAATTGCAAAGTCCCACTTTGCCATGAAAATGAACTTAATCCCCCAAAAACATTTCCACTGCATTTCAGCCCTGCCACAAAAGGACCAGCTGCCATCATGTCAGTGATTATCTCGTTAACACAGGTGAGTGTTGACGAGGACAAGGCTGGAGATCATTCTGCCATGCTGATTGAGTCAGAATAACAGACTGGAAGCATTAAAAGGAGGGTGGTGCTTGAAATCATTGTTCTTCCTCTGTCAACCATGGTTACCTGCAAGGAAACACATGCCGTCATCATTGCTTTGCACAAAAAGGGCTTCACAGGCAAGAATATTGCTGCAGGTAAGATTGCACCTAAATCAACCATTTACCGGATCATCAAGAACTTCAAGGAGAGAGGTTCAATTGTTGTGCAGAAGTGGTCAGGGTGCCCAAGTAAGTCCAGCAAGCGCCAGGACTGTCTCCTAAAGTTGATTCAGCTGCGGGATCGGGGCACCACCAGTGAAGAGCTTGCTCAGGAATGGCAGCAGGCAGGTATGAGTGCATCTGCACGCACAGTGAGGCGAAGACTTTTGGAGGATAACCTGGTGTCAAAAAGGGCAGCAAAGAAGCCACTTCTCTCAAGGAAAAACATCAGGGACAGACTGATATTCTGCAAAAGGTACAGGGATTGGACTGCTGAGGACTGGGATAGAGTCATTTTCTCTGATGAATCCCCTTTCTGATTGTTTGGGCCATCCGGAAAACACCTTGTCCAGAGAAGACAAGGTGAGCGCTATCATCAGTCCTGTGTTATGCCAACAGTAAAGCATCCTCAGACCATTCATGTGTGGGGTTGCTTCTCAGCCAAGGGAGTGGGCTCACTTACAATTTTGCCTAAGAACACAGCCATGAATAAAGAATGGTACCAACACATCCTCAGAGAGCAACTTCTCCCAACCATCCAAGAACAGTTTGGTGACGACTAATGCCTTTTCCAGCATGATGGAGCACCTTGCCATAAGGCAAAAGTGATAACTAAGTGGCTCGGGGAACAAAACATCAACATTTTGGGTCCATGGCCAGGAAACTCCCTAGACCTTAATCCCATTGAGAACTTGTGGTCGATCCTCAAGAGGCGGGTGGACAAACAAAAACCCACAACTTCTGACAAACTCCAAGCATTGATTATGCAAGAATGGCCTGCCATCAGTCAGGATGTGGCCCAGAAGTTAATTGACAGCATGCCAGGGCGGATTGCAGAGGTCTTGAAAAAGAAGGGTCAACACTGCAAATATTGACTCTTTGCATAAATTGAATGCCATTGTCAATGAAAACCTTTGACACTTATGGAATACTTGTAATTATACTTCAGTGTACCATAGTAACTACTGACATAAAGATCTAAGAACACTGAAGCAGCAAACCAATACTTGTGTCATTCTCAAAACTTTTGGCCACTACTGTATGTACGTAATCCTGTCTAATGTGGCTTTTTAGGAAAAATATATTGCGTAGTAGAACTGCATAAGTGTTGCTCTCCACTTTCTGCAGGACCGAGTTTTGAAAAGTGGAATTAGAGTATTATAGCTAAGGAGCTGGAGAAAACACCTCTCTCCAGATTACATCTTAAAACTAAGGGCAACCATGGCATCCGTGACAGGGAGAAACATCATTTGTGATTATGGTTCATTGTTTAGCTAGCTAGCTAGTTACATGTCTTAATAAAAGATTCCACTATGCAAGTATCCATTTCAATAGAATGTCTCTGCGACAACTGATAGACAAAGCTGGTAAATTTGCACTGGCTATCTACTCCGATTTCAGAGCACTCTCGTCTGAGTGTACCATAGCGCAGAATAACTGAAGAATTTACAAACGCTCAATACCGGTGTCAGTAAACGTTGCCAAAAAAGCCAGAAGCACAGTTAAAGTCGCCAACGCTCTGGATAACAAAAAACTGCCTAACCAGCTCTGCTAGGGTGAGTAAAATTATCAGTGAGCTGTTCTGAAAGTAGCTAGCAGGCTAGCCAACGTTAGCCAGTTAGCTTGGGCGCTTGACTGCTGTTAGGACTGCTGTTAGGACAGAACGCTCGGATCATGCGGCTAAAGCTTAAGAGGGTGTGAACGATGCTGAATGGGTGTAGACAAAGAAGAGTCTCCAGTAGGTACAAAAACATTCAAAGGCCATTTTCTCAAAAGTGAGGTTGTGAGTTTATCAACTTTGAAAGATTTTCCTTTTGTTCCTCAAATGCAGTGTATGATATACCATTTTGTAGCTCTGTGTCTCTGCTTTTATCCAATGTTAAAAACACTGTTTCAAATGTTGCTACATAAGACCGATATAATACAACAAAAATGTGGAAAAAGTCAAGGGGTGTGAATACTTTCTGAAGGCACTACAGCTCATCTTTCAACAAGTGAGTTTGTTGTAGGAACACCATAGATAAATTAAGCTGTTTAAGCCTAGTAATAACCTGTTTAAGTGTGGATAATTTACAAATTCCATGGACATTCCACAAAGAATATTTCACGTTTGCATTTTAAGTAATTTAACCAAAGATGTAAACATGAAATAAGCTATAGCATAAATACATACAGTGGCAAGAAAATGTTTGTGGAATTAACTGGATTTCTGGATAAATTGGTCATTAAATTTGATCTGATCTTCATATAAGTCACAACAATAGACAAACACAGTGTGCTTAAACTAATCACACAAAATATTGTATTTTTCTTGTCTATATTGAATACATCATTTAAACATTCACAGTGTAGGTTGGGAAAAGTATGTGAACCCCTAGGCTAATGACTTCTCCAAAAGATAATTGGAGTCAGAAGTCAGCTAACCTGGAGTCCAATCAATGAGACGAGATTGGAGATGTTGGTTACCGCTGCCCTGCCCTATTAAAAACACTCACAAAATTTGAGTTTGCTATTCACAAGAAGCATTGCCTGATGTGAACCATGCCTCGTACAAAATAGATCTTAGAAGAACTAAGATTAAGAACTGTTGACTTGCATAAAGCTGGAAAGGGTTACAAAAGTATCTCTAAAAACCTTGATTTTCATCAGTCCAAGGTAACACAAATTGTCTTTAAATGGAGAAAGTTCAACACTGTTGCTAATCTCCCTAGGAGTGGCCGTCCTGCAAAGATGACTGCGCAGAATGCTCATGGAGGTTAAGAAGAACCCTAGAGTGTCAGCTAAAGACAGAGAAATCTCTGGATAATGCTAACATCTCTGTTGACGAGTCTACGACACGTAAAACACTAAACAAGAATGGTGTTCATTGGAGAACACCATAGAAGAAGCCACTGCTGTCCAAAAAAAAACCATTGCTGCACGTCTGAAGTTCGCAAAAGAGCATCTGGATGTTCCACAGCGCTACTGGCAAAATATTTTGTGGACAGTTTAAAATAAAGTTGAGTTGTTTGGAAGGAACACACAACACTATGTGTGGAGAAAAAAAGGCACAGCACACCAACATCAAAACCTCATCCCAACTGTAAAGTATGGTGGAGGGAGCATCATGGTTTGGGCTGCTTTGCTGCCTCAGGGCCTGGACAGCTTGCTATCATCAACGGAAAAATGAATAACCAAGTTTATCAAGACATTTTGCAGGAGAATGTAAGGCTATCTGTCCGCCAATTGAAGCTCAACAGAAGTCGGGTGATGTAACAGGACAACGACCCAAAACACAGAAGTAAATCAACAACACAATGGCTTCAACAGAAGAAAATACCCGTTCTGGAGTGGCCCAGTCAGAGTCCTGACTTCATCCTGATTGAGATGCTGTGGCATGACCTCAAGAGAGCGGTTTACACCAGACATCCCAAGAATATTGCTGAACTGAAACAGTTTTGTAAAGAGAAATGGTCCAAAATGCCTCCTGACTGTTGTGCAGGTCTGATCCGCAACTACAGAAACGTTTGGTTAAGGTTATTGCTGCCAAAGGAGGGTCAACCCGTTATTAAATCCAAGGGTTCAAATACTTTTCCCACCCTGCACTGTGAATGTTTACACGGAGTGTTCAATAAAAACATGAAAACATTGTTTGTGTGTTATTAGTTTAAGCAGACTGTGTTTGTTTATTGTTGTTTTATGACCAATTTATGCAGAAATACAGGTAATTCCAAAGGGTTCACATACTTTTTCTTGCCACTGTACGTCTCCGGACCTGACAGGCAATAAAGCCACCCCCAAGGCGGTGTAGTGCCCGGGAGAAGGTCGATGGCGCAGTCATAGGGCCAATGCCGAGGAAGCGCGGTGGCACAGGCCTTGCTGAAAACCTCCTGGAGGTCCTGGTACAAGAAATGGAAGATGGGGAAACTCCCTGTACGGCTCACCAGCGTACTCATACTAGTAATTCCTTGATGAGCCTGGTTCTTTAATGGGCAGGTAGATAAAACATGTCCTGTAGCTCCACAATACAGACACCTCTGGGTGTTAAGACTGCAAGAGCGCTCAGCAGGAAACAATATAGCCCTGCCCAGTTGCATGGGCTCTGGAGGAGACGACTAAACAGCCCTCCAAGAGACTTCGGACGACATTGGATCCACTCGGAAATGTGGGCTTCGGGGATTTCCGGGATTCCTCAGAGGCGAGGTGGAAATCGAGGATGAGCATCGGCGACAGGGAACAGACTCCCTCTCCCTCCTACGTTCCCGTAGCCGGCCATCGATCCTGAGCTTGTTTTTAATCGCCTCCGATAGCCCATGAAGGAACGCGTCGAACAGCACTTCCGGGTTTCAAGCACTCTCAGCCGCCAACGTGCGAAAATCCACCGCATAGTCTGCCACACTACTGGAATCCTGACGGAGTTGGAGCAGCTTACGAGCCGCCTCTCTCCCAAACAATGGAAAATCTAACAGTTTCCGTACCTCCGCCACGAGCTCCTCCAATCTGAGGCAAACGGTGGATTGTTGCTCCCACACCGCCGTAGCCCAGCTAAGAGCCCTCCCGGACATCAGCGTTATCACGTACGCTATCCTTGAGTGACCCGAGGGAAAAGAAGAGGGCTGCAGCTCAAAGATGAGAGAACATTGGGAGAGAAATGCCCGGCAGGATCCGGGATCTCCAGCGTAGCGCTCCGGAGGAGGTAAGCAGGTTTCTTGGGAAGCCGGGGTAGATTGGGGAGAAACGCTGCTGGTAGCGGGGTAACTGACAGTCTAGGGGGTTAATGTAGTGGCCTCACAGACAATCCGCAGAATAGCTCCAGCGTTCCGCAAAGGTCAGGAATCCTTCCATAAGACCTTTTATTAACTCCTCATGTCCTCCAATGGTGGCTCCCTGGGAGGACACGGCGACATGTCGACTATCACACACTGTGGCTGTGGTCCTCAAGCGTCCCATTCACTATAGGTAAACATTAGCAGGGGGTGAGCCCTGCATCAATACATCAAATAAACAACACATATCTATAAACATATTATATTGAGTTTGGGGAACAAAATTATTATTATGAAATATATGTACAAAGAGTAAGACACTCGAAAACCACAGCCACAGCATGCCATAGTGAACATAAAATACACAGGCTATACATTGTAGGTCTATATACAGTATAAAAGCCATGAGCCATACCCCACTCACCAGCCTCCACCGGATTTACCTCCCCTCGCTCGCTTTTTTGTACATATACAGACATACTGTCACAACTGGGTGTGTAAGCAGACCAAGGTGCAGCGCAGTAGAAGTTCGACATATTTATATTTAATATACTTAATATGTATATGTGGCAGGCGACTCCGGCCATGGAGCGGGACAGACGACCGGTGTGGTGAACGGCTCCGGCCATGGAGCGGGGCAGACGACCGGGCCCGGACTGGGCACCGGTGTGGTGAAAGGCTCCGGCCATGGAGCGGGGCAGACGACCGGGCCCGGACTCGGCACCGGTGTGTGGCAGGTGACTCCGGCCAAGGAGCGGGGCAGACGACCGAGCCCGGACTGGGCACCGGTGTGGCAGGCGACTCCGGCCATGGAGCGGGGCAGACGACCGTGCCCGGACTGGGCACCGGTGTGGCGAACGGCTCCGTCCATGGAGCGGGGCAGACGACCGGACCCGGACCGGGCAACGGTGTGGCAGGCGACTCCGGCCATGGAGCGGGGCAGACGACCGGGCCCGGACTGGGCACCGGTGTGGCGAACAACTCCGGCCATGGAGCGTGGCAGACGACCGGTCCTGGAGTGGGCACCGGTGTGGCGAACGGCTCCGGCCATGGAGCGTGGCAGACGACCGGTTCAGGGCGAGTGCGGGGAGCCGGCACGGGACGTACCGGACTGGAGAGGTGCACTGGAGGCCTGGTGCGTGAAGCCGGCACTGGTTGCACCGGACTGGTGACACGCACTTCAGGGCGAGTGCGGGGAGCCAGCCCAGGACGTACCGGACTGGAGAGGCGCACTGGAGACTCGGCGTGGAAGGCTGGCACCGAACGACCCGGACTGGGGATGCTCACCGTGGGCACCATTAACGCCAGCTCCGTCTTCTCATTCTCAACCTCTTCCTCTAGCTGCCTCAGTTCCTCCAGAACCCCTCCATAATACGCCTCCAGGTACTCCTCTTCCTCCTTCGTCCTCGCCCCCCAATGGTACTCCGGCCTCGCCATATGCCACATGCTAATACATTGTATGTGTCAGGCTCTGGCCATAGAGAAGCCTTTTGCTAATCTATTTAGCCATGGTCAGGGCCTGGCAGATCTAGTGTGTCTAGTTCTGTGTTGTGTTTGTGTTGGCTTCTTTAAAAAGCCTTGGTTTCATGCAGGTTAACATCAGAAGCCTCCTTCCTAAGTTTGATTTATTCACTGCTTTAGCACACTCCGCCAATCCTGATGTCCTAGCCGTGTCTGAATCCTGGCATAGGAAGGCCACCAAAAATTCAGAAATTTCCATCCCCAACAACAATATTTCCCGTCAAGATAGAACTACCAAAGAAGGCGGAGTTGCAGTCTACTGCAGATATAACCTGCAGAGTTCTGTCATACTATCCAGGTCTGTGCCCAAACAGTTTGAGCTTCTACTTAAAAAAATCCACCTTTCCAGAAATAAATCTCTCACTGATGCCATTTGTTACAGACCCCCCTCAGTCCTTCAATCTAAGCTAGATGCCCTCAATCTCACACAAATTATCAAGGAACCTACCAGGTACAACCCTAAATCCGTAAACATGGACACCATCATAGATATCATCCTGACTAACTTGCCCTCCAAATACACCTCCTCTGTTTTCTCAGCGATCACTGCCTCATTGCCTGCGTCCGTAATGAGTCCTTGGTTCACTCCAGACTTGACTGCCCTTGACCAGAACAAAAACATCCTGTGGCGTACTGCATTAGCATCGACTAGCCCCCGCGATATGCAACTTTTCAGGGAAGTCAGGAACCAATATACACAGTCCGTTAGAAATACAAAGGCTAGCTTTTTCAAACAGAAATTCACATTCCAAAAAGTTCTGAGACACTGTAAAGTCCATGGAGAATAAGAGCACCTCCTCCCAGTTGCCCACTGCACTGAGGCTAGGAAACATTGTCACCACCGATTAAATTTACGATAATTATACTAAATTGTTGCAACCTCTCTTTCGTATCGTCTGAGATCCCTAGAGATTGGAAAGCTGCCGCAGTCATCCCACTCTTCAAAGGGGGAGACACTCTTGACCCAAACTGTTACAGACCTACAGTGGGGAGAACAAGTATTTGATACACTGCCGATTTTACAGGTTTTCCCACTTACAAAGCGTGTAGAAGTCTGTAATTTTTATCATAGGTACTCTTCAACTGTGAGTGACGGAATCTAAAAATCCAGAAAATCACATTGTATGATTTTTAAGTAATTAATTTGCATTTTATTGCATGACATAAGTATTTGATACATCAGAAAAGCAGAACTTAATATTTGATACAGAAACCTTTCTTTGCAATTACAGAGATCATATGTTTCCTGTAGTTCTTGACCAGGTTTGCACACACTGCAGCAGGGATTTTGGCCCACTCCTCCAAACAGACCTTCTCCAGATCCTTCAGGTTTCGGGGCTGTCGCTGGGCAATACGGACTTTCAGCTCCCTCCAAAGATTTTCTATTGGGATCAGGTCTGGAGACTGGCTAGGCCACTCCAGGACCTTGAGATGCTTCTTACGGAGCCACTCCTTAGTTGCCCTGGCTGTGTGTTTCGGGTCGTTGTCATGCTGGAAGACCCAGCCACGACCCATCTTCAATGCTCTTACTGAGGGAAGGAGGTTGTTGGCCAAGATCTCGCAATACATGGCCCCATCCATCCTCCCCTCAATACGGTGCAGTCTGGGTCCGATCGTCTACTCCACCCCCATGCCAGAGCAGTCCGCTCCACCGATGTCCAGTCCGGGTCCGGACCTCTGCTCGACTCCCCACACCTGACCTCCAGTGCGTGCGCCCAGCATGGTGCTTCCTGTGCCGGCTCCACGCACCGGACATCCGGTGCGCCTCCCCAGTCCGGTAGGTCCCGTGCCGGCTCTCCGCAGCCCGGAACCTCCAGCAAAGGTCCGCAGCCCGGAACATCCAGCAAAGGTCCGCAGCCCGGAACCTCCAGCAAAGGTCCGCAGCCCGGAACCTCCAGCGAAGGTCCGTAGCCCGAAGCCTACAGCGAAGGTCCGCAGCCCGGAACCTCCAGCGAAGGTCCGCAGCCCGGAACCTCCAGCGAAGGTCCGCAGCCCGGAACCTCCAGCGAAGGTCCGCAGCCCGGAACCTCCAGCGAAGGTCCGTAGCCCGAAGCCTACAGCGAAGGTCCGCAGCCCAGGAACCCCCAGCGAAGGCAGCTGTAGTGCATCGTCTCTAATTAGGGATTCTACATAGGTTTGTATGTTCCACACCGGGGATATGGGTCGTTATTGTACATGTCGTATATTTCGCAGTCACGGTGTCACGTTCGGGTGTGTAGAGAGACCAAGGCGCAGCGTAGCGATAGTTCGACATGTTTATTAAACTAACTGACGAACTATACAAAATAACAAATGCAATATATAACACACGTAGCACGAACACGGGACATACAACAACATAACATAACAATAACAATGAACCACGCCAACGGAGTGGAACACAGACATATAAGTAAGATCCCTAATTAGAGGTAATGCCTAGCAGCTGCCTCTAATTAGGGATCCCACACACAACACCACACAGACGTAGAAATAATAGATCTGCCAGACTCTGACCATAGAACTATAGGGAAGCAAAGCTTCTCTATGGCCAGAGTCTGACACACGGTGACCGTAAGTGTGCCACATTTGATACGTTTTGGTGAACGTGACGTTTTGTCTATCGTGTTTGTTTTGTTTTGTATAGTTAGTTAATTTGGATATTTATATACATAGTAAATAAATAAAATGTCAAACTATAATCCCTGCGCTGCGTCTTGGTCATTGTATGCACCCTCTCGTGACAGCCTGAAACAGTTCAATACAAAGACGTTCTCTTAAACACAAAAAAGGAAATACAAAGTTCTGAAGCCTGGCATCTGGACTCATGTAATAAATCACCAAATTTGGAAAGAAGTGAAAAGCACCTGCACATTTGTATTTAAAAGAGCCAAAGTCTGTCCATAAGCCACAACAAAATACATTGAAATCAGAAGCAACTGTAAGGAGTGTCATGGCGACCTTTACATCAAATGTGACAGAGAGCCTGAAATGAACAACCTAATGGTGCTGAAATGTTTTATTAAAAACATTGATGACTCCCTGCACATTGGCCTTTCCAAGCGTGCCATATCTGGAAACTTGCGTGTGCAAATAGCCAAGGGACTGTGTGAGGGTAGAATGGAACCACATGTATGGAGGGCATCGGAGGCAACAACGTTGATGGATTATGGAGATCCTGAGCCAAGCCATCTGCCTAATTTGGCCACCCTGCACAAAGCAAAGCAAGAGAGAAATGACTTAGAATTAGGTGACAAGGATCCTATTTTATCACTGCAGATGCTAAAATACAGTGCACCTCACAATGGTAGCATTAAAGATATTGGACTGGACAAGTTTTTTTGTCACTACTGGAGTCAAACACAAATGTACATGTACAAGTCAATATCAAAGAAATCTCACCCCACTGTGAGTTTTGATGCAACTGGTTCAGTAGTCAGGAAACTACAGAGACCAGTTGGTATGTCTGGCCACATCTTCTTATACCAGGGCGTTCTGGCAAGGGATGGGAGCGCAAGTGTCCCAGTGGTGCAAATGCTGTCAGAGAGACATGATGTTAATGCAATTAAACAATGGTTGACAGAATGGATTCGCGCAGGTGCACCAATTCCAAAAGTGGTTGTGAGTGACTTTTCTCTGGCTTTGCTCAGAGCTCTGGTCAAGGCTTTCACTCCTCATCCTGATCTGAAGACCTACATCAATGAGTGTGTTGGTGTCTTACTTGGTAACCAGTCTGCACAGCTGCCACCTTGTTTTGTCCGGGTTGATGTTGCAGATTGCATCAAGATGATCTGCCAATAGGACTGCTTGAAAAGGGCTGGTTACATCATCGGCCGTAAGTAAATGTCTAATATAAAAAATACCACTGCAGCACAAACAAAACTTGTAACGGCACAAACCAGCACAAACGATTGAGACTATTTTCAGTTAATTTGGAGCAAGTGGGGGACTGGTGACGTCATCACCCGCAATTAAATGGCTAATATAAAAAATACCGCAACAACACAAACCACAATTTGAACGGCACAAACCAGCACAAATGGAGCACCAACGATCGACACTATTGTGGGTTAATTCTGAGCATGTGGGGGGCTGAGTGACCTCTGAATGACCTATAAAGTATTCTTTAATATCTAAAAAATTTAAACAGCACAAACTAAAATAATTGCAGCACAAACCAGCACAAACCGAGCACTAACGATTGAGACTATTTTCCCGACGTTTTGCGTTGGGTGGGGGGCCAACTTCACGCGTCATCAACATCAATACAAAGCTGATTTAGTATTCTTCGAATTGAGGAATGTAACAATGGCTGTGACAGCAAATACATTTGGTTAATTTGCTCTATAACCTCTTGCAGGGCATTTTCAGAGATGTTAAGAACTCAGTTACTTCAAACTCAACATCATCAGCTTCAGGAACACTCTCCTCAGGTTGAACATCCAGATTATGGGGCAGTTCTTCAAGCACATTCTCTGAAACAATTTCAGTTCTGAATGCTGTCCTATTTTGATGCACTTTGCTTTTGTGTGCATTAAAAGTGGAATAAACATTGCTCTGAAAGTTATAGCCTTGATATGGACAAGTAACTATTTGCTTCAGCTTCAAATGTCTTCTCAAATGAGTGAAAAAGTCAGCTTCAGTGCAAGGTTCCACACAGTCACACAGCTGACAGTGGAATACAGTTTCACCTACTTTCTGTGGATTCTTTTGATTGTGCCATGTTGTTAAGTGTACCTTGAGAGCATTAAAAGATTTAAACGTGCACAGGCATTCCTTGTGAAGGCATGGGAGTGTTGATATCCAAGCGTGGCACCCATGTTTTAGGAGGTAATGCTTAAGTAAGTAGCCTCTCTTTTCAACACAAAATGTGCAGTACTTACAGGTCCACTGCATTGGAGGGTTTTGGTCTGCTTGATGAATCTGAAAAGATAAACAAAATCATCAGGTTTAACAAACTTTCCTATATACAAAGTTGTGATTACTTGGTTCAGACTGTCTTTACAACACAACATTTGTGTTTTGAACTAGTCACAAGATAGAAATCAATGCATTTTTTTATTTTCTTCAAAGGATTTTCTTTTGTTGTAATCCAATTGTGGTGATATAAGCATATAGCTTTTACTCCAGCTCAGAAAATAAATACAAATACTGAGAGATTAATTGTTCAATGTGTACATTAGGTGAAAATAGCTTTAATTACAAAATATGTAGACTGGCCACTATCAGTTTGATTTTGAATGGGGAGTGAGTTGGAAGAATACAACAATTTAAAAATAATTCCAACAAAGCAGCAATCTTAAACATGACCTAACCTCACCACATCTCATATTTTTCACTTGCACTTGACACAAAATAGGCTTATAAACCACAAAGACAGTTCCCAGTATTGAAATGTGGAAATCCTGGACATGATGACCTTAAAAAGGTATGCCACCCAATATCTTCACTATCGTTAACAGGTCGTGATCAAGATGAGTGTAATCACTACACTTTTGTTAAACGTATTACAATTGTATAATCTCCATACGTAACTGTCACCACGATTTGATTGTGGGCAGAGCATTTGACTTCATCAGATGCCAAATAATTTACCTGTATCAGCTTTACTGCTATGTTCATTTAAAAAGTTAAGAAAATGTATCATGAATTAAACTAAATTATCATCTCAATAATTATTAATAATGAGTCTATATTTACTGTCTACATGACTCAACTGACACACATAACTTTGGAATTTGGGTGGAAAACTCCTGACGTGATGTCAGCACAACAATCACGTGCGCCAAATGGGACTGACAGATTTTTGAAAGGGACAAAATATAAATGCCTTCCGAATAGCTAAGCAATGCGATATCCAAACCTCAACTCACCCAAAAATAACTGGATCATGCTGATAAGCCCAGTCAGCCCTTGTCTAGCTATGCATATTTTATGTTAGATTGTACAATTTTTTTTTTAAGCAGAATTACAGAACATTCATTTTATCTCACAACACAAGAGTTGCTGTGTACTGAGTGAGTGTTTCCCATACACAGATTAACAGTGCCGCCCACCAGTTTCCGGATCTCCCATAATGAACCCTTACTTTCCAGCTTTACTTATTACACGTTATCGGCTTGTTATCTCGATTTACTAATGAATGTTAGCCTAGCTAACAACACATGTGATGTTAAACTAGCTCAAAATTTGTGGGAAACGTTACGTTGCAGCAATTTACTGTCGAGACCAATCTACTGGACCAATTACCGGAATATTTAGAAATTATTAAAAACTACGGAAATATAATTTGGACATTTTCAAAGTCATAGGTTGAAAACAAGTTAAGCAGGATTGCACCACATGGTGATGATGGCAGCATGATGTAGCTAGCTAAGCTAACATTAGCTAGCTAAGGTTATCCCTAACAAAAAACTCACAAATCTGGCGCTGAACTAATGTGAACAAAACAGTTTGCGAAGGGTAAAATGTTTACTCAACAAATCCCAAGGCAAATACCAAAGTCCAAGAATCAAAGTAATGCCAAGGCTGCTGCTGTGAAGCAAGCGATGTCCATCTGCACCTGGGCTTGTGCAAGCCTGACTGTTGCTCCGTGTTCAAGAAAGTGACTCAAGGCGGTAATTAGATGAGGACTGATCTGCGCATGTCTAAATGCTGAAGTAAAGTTTTTCATGTGTATAATATTGTAACGTCTCAGTCCGACGTACAGAAGGAGCCAGAGGCACAGATATTATTTCCAACGATTTATTCAGACTAAACTAAACTCAGGCAGCTATAGGCTACTGCCCACGCCCTAACTTCACGCACTCACTCAAGCATACACACACGGAACAGAAACTGGGAGAACATGCTAACACCTACTGCTAACACACGGGAACACAGTTTGGAATATGCCACAAGAAAATACAAAGACTGACTAAAAACCCGCCTAAACTTCCCATATATAACTGTTACCCTGGTAACCCTCAGGTGCCGCTCCCACGATTAACTGACCACCCTGAGCGCACCAATCAGCAGGACGATCTGGAACTTTACACAGTACAGGGTCGCCACAATATCAAGTAAATTGAGTTGGTCCGCTTTTTCGACCCCAAATTACACTTCACTTATTTAAAATGATTGTTAAAAGCATGTTGATAAAAACTGAGTTAGTTGCACTAATGTTTTTTTATTAAATTCCATGTTAGCATTTACAGTGTATGTCTATTCATACTGTCATACAACAATGTTGGTCTTGTCTGTTTCAGAGAGTTATGGAACTAGATGCTGCTGCAGAGCGTCATGATTTAGTCTACGTTGATGAGGTCGGCTTTAACCTAGCCAAAACAAGACGCAGGGGAAGAAACCTCATAGAACACCGCGCCCTCGTCAATGTCACATGACAGGGTGGTAGCAACAAAACAATGTGTGCAGCCATTAGTCAGAATGTGGTCCTTCATCATAATGCCACTCTTGGTCCTTACAATACTAATATCCTCATTCCCAATGGCCAGAGGAATGGGCCAGACCAGTCCAGGTTTGTTGTCATCTGGGACAACATAAATTTCCATTGGGCTGCTCTGGTCCGCAATTGGTTCATTGACCATCCGCAAGTTTTGATGCTCTCCATTTCTAAACTCAATAGAATAGTTATTTTTGGAGTGGCGTTGGAAGGTATACGATCGCCAATCCCACCAACGCATACCCCTTCTCCAGGCGATGGAGGAGGCCTGTGGTGATATAGACGAGGGTGCCAGCCCAGCTTCGTGGAGGAAGAGCTTCTCTGCGATGGTGCCCAGGCTGGGCACAGCGTTCAGTTCCGCTGAGGAGTCGGACCTCAGCGTGCCGTTGCCCAGTCCGGGGACGGTAGCCAGCCCAGCTTTGTGGAGGAAGTTGAGCCCCCGGTCCAGTGGACGGGACCGGTCGTCTGCTCCACTCCAGCGCAAGAGCAGTCCGCTCCACCGGTGCCCAGTCCGGAACCTGTCACCTGCCCCGCTACGGTGTTGGAAAAGTCCGCTCCACCGTTGCCCAGTCCGGGACTGATCGTCAGCCCCGCTCCAGTGTCAAAGCAGTCCGCTCCACCGGTGCCCAGTCCGGGGCTGGTCGTCATCTCCTCTCCAGAGTCGGAGTCTCCCACACCAGGGTCCAGACAGGACTTGGTGCGTCGCGGGAGTACTGGGGGGGTGTCCATCGCGCCGGGGTCCGGACAGGATCGGGCGTGCAACGCGGAGGCAGGGAGGGAGCTCCCTTATATGCCTGCGTCACGCCCAAAGCCAGAGCCTGGGGGGGTGTCCATCTCCGCCAACAACCTCTCCAGTACTCCGCCCTTTCCCCCCCATATTGTTTTGTGTTAGGACTTTGTGTTTTTTGGTTGGGGGGGTGAGAATATCGCAGTCGGGAGCGCGCACCTTGTGGGGGGGGGGGGGGGGGGGGGTGGTGTACTGTAAGGGCCTGACTGAGGCCAAGTCTCTGACTCCCGCCACAGTCAGGTCCTGACAATCACAGGGTTGGTGTTGGGTTGTGGGTGATCCCCAATTAGAGGCAGCTGTCTTGAGTTGTCTCTAATTGGGGATTCTATTTAATTTCCACTGTGTTTCCCCTGGGTGTGGATTCTTGTGTGTGTTTTTCATTGTGTTGCTTTCCCGCCAGTTCACAGTCGCTACCTCTCCTTTGTTTTCGGTTTCTGTTTTAATAATAGAAAATAAAGGAATGTCTTTTCAATCCAGCTCTGCGCCTCGTTCCGTATCCATGCACCGTGACAATTATAAGTGAAATAATCTGTCTGTAAACAATTGTTGGAAGAATTACTTGTGTCATGCACAAAGTAGATGTCCTAACCAACTTGCCAAAACTATAGTTTGTTAACATGAAATCTGTGGAGTGGTTAAAAAATGAGTTTTAATGACTTCAACCTAAGTGTATGTAAACGTATGACTTCAACTGAGTATAACTGTGTATGTCCTAGCTTTTCAAAGCAACAAGAGCTTTAGGGAAATTAGAAACATGTCCAAATAAACTGAGCTTATGAAATTGAACAACCAATGAAGGGACTCAAACCCTCAAACTTCTGAGTCGAAATCAGACACCTTATCAATTAGGCCACGCAGTCTACTCCAACAACTCCTATATGACAGTGTACAACCTTTGCTTTTCAACAATAGACATATTTAGCGAAATTGGGAACCTGTCTGACTGAGGAAATCTAGTGATATTTAACCAGTACGAAAATACTCTAACCCTCAATGTTGTGATGCAGAATCAGACATGTTAACCATTAGGACACAGTCTGAGATTATTAAAGCTTGTTTTACAGCCTGTGTTCGTAATGGCTGCTCAGTGAAACGACCTGTCCTGATTTGCCATAGACGCTTGCTAAAAAACTTGAAAAGCCTTCCTTCATGAACTGGCATCTGTAAAATGGAATGGAATCAGCTTGATCCTCTCTGTCGAAGACGCTTGGACCTTCTTTTTTTATATTTTCAGTGGTATTGTTAACAAGCACGCCCAATAAAGAAAATGAGAATTAAAAACAGGTTCAGCCCCTGGTTCGACATTGATCTTGCAGAGTTACTCCACCTCAAGAATTGCATTTGGCGAAAGGCCCGACACTCGCTTACTCAGGCTGACTGGTTCTCGTTCAGACAAATGAGAAATAAGTGCACTCAGGCTATCCGGAAGGCCAATGTTAGTTACTTTAAGGAAAGGTTCTCTCTCTGTGTGTCTAACCCCAAGAAATTCCTGGAGAATAAACCCTTCTCCTCACAACTGCCCATGTACCTTAAAGTTGATGATGTGGTTGTTAATGACAAGAAGCACACGGCTGAGCTCTTTAATCAACACTTCATTAAGTCAGGATTCCTATTTGACTCAGCCATGCCTCCTTGCCCGTCCAACATTTCCTCATCTGCCACCCCTTCTAATGCAACTATCCCCGATGCTTCTCCCTCTTTATCCCCCGCTACAAAGTTTTTCCCTGGAGGCAGTTACTGAGTCCGAGGTACTAAAGGAGCTCCTGAAACTTGACCCCAAAAAAACATCTGGGTCAGATGGTTTAGACCCTTACATTTACTTTTCATACTTAAGTACAGCGGGTGAAATAAGTATTGAACACGTCACCATTTATCTCAGTAAATATAGTTCCAAAGGTGCTATTGACATGAAATGGTAACAACCCAAGTAATCCATACATACAAAGAAACCAAAACAAATAAGTTCAGAAATTAAGTTATGTGTAATAATGTGAAATGACACAGGGAAAAAGTATTGAACACATGAAGAAAGGGAGGTGCAAGAAGGCATGGAAAGCCAAGACAACAGCTGAAAACTATCAGTAATTAAAAAGCAATCCAGCCCCCTGTCAGTGCAAATTAATATCAGCTGGTTCAGTCCCAACTGATGGCCTACAAAAAGGTCTCATTGCCAAGGTGTCACAAAAGACACATCTCATGATGGGTAAAAGCAAAGAGCTGTCTCAAGACCTTCGCAACCTAATTGTTGCAAAACATAATGATGGCATTGGTTATAGGCACATTTCTAAGCTTCTGAATGTTCCAGTGAGCACTGTTGGGGCCATAATACGGAAGTGGAAAGACAATCATTTCACAATAAATTTGCCTCGACCAGGTGCTCCTCGCAAGATTTCTGACAGATTAGTGAAAAGAATAATCAGAAGAGTTGTCCAAGAGCCAAGGACCACTTGTCTAGAGCTTCAAAAAGACCTGCAATTAGCTGGTACTGTTGTCTCAAAGAAAACAGTAAGTAATGCACTCCACCGCCATTGCCTGTATGCACGCTCACCACGCAAGACTCCATTGCTGAAAAAAAAGCATGTTGAAGCTCGTTTAAAGTTTGCTGCACAACATTTGGAAAAGCCAGTGAAATACTGGGAGAATATAGTGTGGTCAGATGAGAGCAAAATTGAACTGTTTGGATGTCATAATACACACCATGTTTGGAGGAGAAATGGCACTGCACATCACCCTAAAAACACCATACCAACAGTGAAGTTTGGAGGTGGGAACATCATGGTGTGGGGCTGCTTTTCAGCAAATGGTACTGGCAAACTTCACATAATTGAAGGAAGGATGAATGGGCAAATTTACTGAGACATTCTTCACAAAAATCTGCTGCCATCTACCAGGATGATGAAGATGAAACGAGGGTGGACATTTCAGCAAGACAATGATCCCAAACACACAGCCAAAGAAACTCTCAATTGGTTTCAAAGAAAGAAAATAAAGCTGCTAGAATGCTGCTAGAATCACCTGACTTAAATCCCATTGAAAATCTATGGAAAGAGCAGAAGATCAAGATTCATAGAAGAGGCCCACGGAACCTTCAAGATTTGAAGACTGTTTGTGTGTTTCTCCATACAGGAGGCGTCTTGAAGTCATTACCAACAAAGGCTTTTCTACAAAGTATTAAATAAATATCAGTAAGTGTGTTCAATACTTTTCCCTGTGTTATTTCACATTATTACACAACTTAATTTCTGAACTTATTTGTTTTGGTTTCTTTATAGGTATGGATTACTTGGGTTGTTACCAACATCTGGTGAACATGTCATGTCAATAGCACCTTTGGAAATATATTTACAGAGAAAAATGGTGATGTGTTCAATACTTATTTCACCGCTGTATATTTAGAACCAAATACCTTTAGACTTTTACTCAAGTAGTATTTTACTGGGTGACTAACTTTTACTTGAGTAACTTTCTATTAAAAGGTATCTATACTTTTACTTAAGTATCACAATTATCAATGACAAAATGGCAATCTGTTTCAGTAGCTATAGTTAGCTAAATAAATTTCTAGCTAGGTTTCATCATCTAAAATACCCCTAATTTATAAGACAGTTCTTATTTGATTAAAGGTGGTCGGACCCACCTATGTGAAATGATTACAAATAGTTGAATTATGCCATAATGGAATAGATCATGCTCAACCAGATTGGAATGTTCTTATATAAATTCAACAAAATTGGGTGTGGACTGCAACTAGAAAAGGCCTGTAGTAAACCCCCCTCCTACACCAATTTTTTTTTTAGCTAGTGTAACTTTACTTTATTTTAGTTAACAATTAATACATACATCTACAGTGCCTTCGGAAAGTATTCAGACCCCTTTACTTTTTCCACATTTTGTTCGGTTACGCCTTATTCTAAAATGTATTCTTAATATTTTTCCCTCAATCTACACACAATACCCCATAATGACAAAACAAAAACAGTTTTTTTTTTGTGCAAATTTTTTAAAAACAAATAACGTAAATATTATATTTACATAAGTATATAAGTATTCAGACCCTTTAGTCAGTACTTTGTTGAAGCACCTTTGGCAGCGATTACAACCCCAAGTCTTCTTGGGTATGACGCTACAAGCTTGGCACAACTGTATTTGGGGAGTTTCTCCCATTTCTTCTCTGCAGATCCTCTCAAGGTCTGTCAGGTTGAATGGGGAGCGTTGCTGCACAGCTATTTTCAGGTCTCTCCAGAGATGTTCGATCGGGTTCAAGTCCTGGCTCTTGCTGGGCCACTCAAGGACATTCAGAGACATTCAAGCCACTCCTGCGTTGTCTTGGCTGTGTGATTAGGGTCATTGTCATGTTGGAAGGTGAACCTTCGCCGCAGTCTGAGGTCCTGAGTACTCTGAAGCAGGTTTTCATTTAGGATCTCTCTGTACTTTGCTCCGTTCATCTTTGCCTCAATCCTGACTAGTTTCCCAATCCCTGCCGCTGAAAAACATCCACACAGCATGATTCTGCCAACACCATAGGGATGGTGTCAGGTTTCCTCCAGACGTAATGCTTGGCATTCAGGCCAAAAAGTTTAATCTTGGTTTCATCAGACCAGAGAATCTTGTTTATCATGGTCTGAGAGCCTTTAGGTGCCTTTTGGCAAATGCCAAGATTGCTGTTATGTGCCTTTTACTGAGGAGTGGCTTCCGTCTTGCCAATCTACCATAAAGGCCTGATTGGTGGAGTGCTTCAAATATTTATTATAACCATTATTTAACTAGGCAAGTCAGTTAAGAACAAATTCTTATTTACGATGACGGCCTACCCCGGCCAAACCCTCCCCTAACCCGGACAACGCTGGGCCAGTTGTGCGCCGCCCTATGGGACTCCTGATCACGGCCGGTTCTGATACAGCCCGGGGTCGAACCAGGGTCAGTAATGACTCCTCTAGCACTGAGATGCAGTGCCTTAGACCGCTGGGCCACTCAAGACGCCCGGGAGATGGTTGTCCTTCTGGAAGGTTCTCGCATCTCCACAGAGGAACTCTAGAGCTCTGTCAGAGTGACCATCGGGTTCTTGATCACCTCCCTGACCAAGGCCCTTTTCCCCCGATTGCTCAGTTTGCTCTAGGAAGAGTCTTGGTGGTTCCAGACTTCTTCCATTTAAGAATGATGGAGGCCACTTTGTTCTTGGGGACCTTCAATGCTGCAGAAATGTTTTGGTACCCTTTCCCAGATCTGTGCCTCGACACAATCCTGTCTCGGAGCTCTACGGACAATTGCTTCGACGTCATGGCTTGGAAAAAACATCTCAAGGATGATCAATGGAAACAGGATGCACCTGAGCTTAATTTCGAGTCACATAGCAAAGGGTCTGAATACTTATGTGAATTAGGTATTTCTGTTTTTTAAATTGCTCCAAAATTAGCAACAATTTCTAAAAACCTGTTTTTGCTTTGTCATTATGGGGTATTGTGTGTAGATTGCTGAGGATTTTATTTTATTTAATACATTTTTTAATAAGGCTGTAACGTAACAAAATGTGGAAAAGTCAAGGGGTCTGAATACTTTCCCAAGGCACTGTATAAAGGTTTGGCTACACTTCCAGGATTACTAGCTAGCTAGTTACCTTGGAGGTTTCTCAGATCTGAGATCTGATGAGAATCTGAGGAAGAAATGTAAATTGATCATAAAAGTGCGTCTCGGTAGAACAAAATTATACAACACTGCGCACTCTGTAAGATGTGCACACATACCATCAAGAGTGGAACTACCAATGTAACGATGTTAAATTACTCATAGATAGTCTGTAGCTAGCCAGCACACATGATCAACAATAATGGCCAGCAGCCTGATATAGAAACTAGCTCACTACTAGGTTGCAGGATATGACATGTCTGTGGAGAAGGTAACAGAAATCTGAGTAACATTAAATGTAGATACATATTGCCGTAATGAAATGCACTTCTTATTATTTTAGAATATTTATTATGTATAGTTTTGCAAATACATTGATTACACCAGTGGAGAATAACAACAACAATCAAAGTAACTCTACAAAAGATGTGATCAAAATCAAATATTTACATAGGCGTTTTCAATTTTTTTACTTTACACAAATCCAGAAATGTTTTTGTTAGGTACAGTATACATTATGTAATCTATGCATAATTTTAATGAAAATATAGTTGCATCAATATATTTTTCTTGCTTTTACTATGATTACAATCATTACATTTTAGCAACATATATATTTAATGGTAATACGTGTTCAGATTGCAATACTTCCTTATGTGTTTTTGTTCTATTAATGTTTCATGGTTTGAAATCTGAGGTAATTTATCAATGCATATGGCAGTGGATTATCAAGGTTCTATCCATACAGTGCCTTCGGAAAGTATTCAGACCCCTTGACTTTTTCCACATTTTGATACGTTATAGCCTTATTCTAAAATTGATTAAATTTAAAAAAAAAACCTCAGCAATCTACACACAATACCCCATAATGACAAGCGAAAACAGGTTTTTAGAATTTTTGCAAATGTGTTAAACATAAAAAACAGATACCTTTTTACATAAGTATTCAGACCCTTTGCTATGAGACTCGAAATTGAGCTCAGTTGCATCCTGTTTCTATTGATCATCCTTCAGATGTTTCTACAAATTGATTGGAGTCCACCTGTGGTAAATTCAATTGATTGGACATGATTTGGAAAAGTACACACCTGTCTATATAAGGTAACACCGTTGACAGTGCATGTCAGAGCAAAAACCAAGCCTTGAGGTCGAAGGAATTGTCCGTAGAGCTCAGAGACAGGACTGTGTCGAGGCACAGATCTGGGGAATGGTACCAAAACATTTCTGCAGCATTGAAGGTCCCCAAGAACAAAGTGGCCTACCTCATTCTTAAATGGAAGAAGTTTGGAACCACTCTTCCTAGAGCTGGTTGTCTGGCCAAACTTAGCAATCGGGGGAGAAGGGCATTGGTCAGGGAGGTGAACAAGAACCCGATGTCACTCTAACAGAGCTCTAGAGTTCCTCTGTGGAGATGGGAGAACCTTCTACAAGGACAACAATCTCTGCACCAATCACCTTTATGGTAGAGTGGCCAAACAGAAGCCACTCCTCAGTAAAAGGCAAAAGGAACCTAAAGACTCTCAGACCATGAGAAACAAGATTATCTGGTCTGATGAAACCAAGATTGAACTCTTTGGACTGAATTGCAAGTGTCACGTCCTGAGGAAACCCTACAGTGAAGTATGGTGGTAGCATCATTTTGTGGGGATGTTTTTCAGAGGCAGGTACTGGGAGACTAGTCAAATCAAATCAAATTTTATTGGTCACATACACGTGGTTAGCAGATGTTATTGCGGGTGTAGCGAAATGCTTGTGCTTCTATCTCCGACATTGCAGTATTATCTAACAAGTAATATCTAACAGTTTCACAACATATACCCAAATACACATAAATCTAAATAAGGAATGGATTGAGAGTATATACATATACAGTTGAAGTCGGATGTTTACATGCACTTAGGTTGAACTCATTTTAAAACCACTCCATAGATTTCATGTTAACAAACTATAGTTTTGGCAAGTCGGTTAGGACATCTACTTTGTGCATGACACAAGTAATTCTTCCAACAATCGTTTACAGGCAGATTATTTCACTTATAATTCACTATATCACAATTCCAGTGGTTCAGATGTTTACATAAACTAAGTTGACTGTGCCTTTAAACAGCTTGGAAAAATCCAAAAAATGATGTCATGGCTTTAGAAGCTTCTGATAGGCTAATTGACATAATTGGAGGTGTACCTGTGGATGTATTTCAAGGCCTACCTTCAAACTCAGTGACTATTTGCTCGACATCATGGGAAAATCAAAAGAAATCAGCCAAGACTTTAGAAAAGAAATTGAAGACCTCCACAATTTCCAAACGTCTGAAGGTACCACGTTCATCTGTACAAACAATAGTACGCAAGTATAAACACCATGGGACCACGCAGCCGTCATACTGCTCAGGAAGGAGACACGTTCTGTCTCTTAGAGATTAACATACTTTGCTGCGAAAAGTGCAAATCAATCCCAGAATAACAGCAAAGGACTTTGTGAAGATGCTGGAGGAAACGGGTACAAAAGTATCTATAACCACAGTAAAACGAGTCCTATATCTTAGCCGCTGCTCCAAAATACCATAAAAAAGCCAGACTACAGTTTGCAACTGCACATGAGGACAAAGATCGTACTTTTTGGAGAAATGTCCTCTGGTCTGATGAAACAAAAATAGAACTGTTTGGCAATAATGACCATCGTTATGTTTGGAGGAAAAAGGGGGAGGCTTGCAAGCCGAAGAACACCATCCCAACCGTGAAGCACATGTTGTGGGGGTGCTTTGCTGCAGGAGGGACTGGTGCACTTCACAATATAGACACAATATAGATGGCATCATGAGGAAGGAAAATTATGTGGATATATTGAAGCAACATCTCAAGACATCAGTCAGGAAGTTAAAGCTTGTTCGCAAATGAGTCTTCCAAATGGACAATGACCCCAAGCATACTTCCAAAGTTGGCTTAAGGACAACAAAGTCAAGGTATTGGAGTGGCCATCACAAAGCCCTGACCTCAATCCTATAGAAAATATGTTGGCAGAACTGAAAAAGCGTGTGCGAGCAAGGAGGCCTACAAACCTGACTCAGTTACACCAATTCTGTTAGGAGGAATGGGACAAAATTCACCCAACTTATTGTGGGAAGCTTATGGAAGGCTACCCAAATCATTTGACCCAAGTTAATAAATCTAAAGGCAATGCTACCAAATACTAATTGACCCAATGGGAATGTGATGAAAGAAATAAAAGCTGAAATAAATCATTCTCTCTACTATTATTCTGGCATTTCACATTCTTAAAATAAAGTGGTGATCCTAACTGAAATCCAAACTTTTACTAGGATTAAATGTCAGGAATTGTGAAAAACTGAGTTTAAATGTATTAAACTACCAACTTCAACTGTATGTCAGGGCGGCATTGGACTGAGATACAGTGGCATAGTAAGCTTTATAGTATAAAGTATACACATAAGAGATCGGTGATGCAGATACCGAAGAATAGTATAGCGTACAGTTTAAACATATGAGATGAGTAGTGCAAGATACGGAAACATTATTAAAGTGACTAGTGTTTCATCCTTAAATGGCTGGTGATTTATAATTTATGTCTATAGGCAGCAGTCTCTGATGTGCTAAAGATGGTTGTTTAGCAGTCAGTGGCGAAGTATAGAGTACAATACAGTATATACATATGAGATGGGTGATGCAATATGTACACACAATTTGAGTGACTAAGACACTGTAGAATAGTGTGGTTTATACATAGAGATGAGTGATGCAGATACGGATACATAAAGTGGCTAGTGTTCTGTTCCTTAAATTGGCCTGTGATTTCTAATCAGTGTCTATAGGCAGTCGCCTATGTTAGTGTGTTAGTGATGGCTGTTTAGCAGTCTGATGGCCTTGAGATAGAAGCTCTCTCGATCCCAGCTTTGATACACCTGTACTGACCTCGCCTTCTGGATGATAGCGGGGTGAACAAGAAGTGGCTCAGGTGGTTGATTTCTTAAATTATTTTTTGGGCCTTCCTGTGTCAACGGTGTCCAGGATTGAGGCAAAGATGAACGGAACAAAGTACAGAGAGATCTTTAATGAAAACCTGCTCCAGAGAGCTCAGGACTTCAGACTGGGGCGAAGTTCACCTTCCAATAGGATAACGACTCTAAGCACACAGCCAAGACAAGACAAGCCAGTAGTTGACAAGTCTCTGAATGGCCTGGAGTGATCCAGCCAGAGTCCGGTCTTGAAACCAATCTGACATCTCTGGAGACAGAGCTTGAGAGGATCTGTAGAGAAGAATGGGAGAAACTACATGTGTGCCAAGCTTGTAGCGTCATACCCAAGAAGACTCGTGGCTGTAATTGCTGCCAAAGGTGATTCAACAAAGTACTGTGTAAAGGGTCTGAATACTTACACTACCGTTCAAAAGTTTGTCCTAGAAATGTCCTTGTTTTTGAAATTAAAGAAAAATGTTTGTCCATTAAAATAACATCAAATTGATCAGAAATACAGTGTAGACATTGTTAATGTTGTGAATTACTATTGTAGCTGGAAACAGCTGATTTTTTATGCAATATCTACATAGGCGTACAGAAGCCCATTATCAACAACCATCACTCCTGTGTTCCAATGGCACGTTGTATTAGCTAAGTTTATCATTTTAAAAGTCTAATTGATCATTAGATAAACCTTTTGCAATTATGTTACCACAGCTGAAAACTGTTGTGCTGATTTAAAGAAGCAATAAAACTGGCCATCTTTAGACTAGTTGAGTATCTGGAGCATCAGCATTTGTGGGTTCGATTACAGGCTCAAAATGTCCAGAAACAAACACCTTTCTTCTGTAACTTGTCAGTCTATTCTTGTTCTGAGAAATGAAGGCTATTCCATGCGAGAAATTGCCAAGAAACTGAAGATCTCGTACAACGCTGTGTACTACTCCCTTCACAAAACAGCGCAAACTGGCTCTAACCAGAATAGAAAGAGGAGTGGGAGGCCCAGGTGCACAAGAGGAGCAAGAGGACAAGTACAGTAGAGTGTCTAGTTTGAGAAACAGACGCCTCACAAGTCCTCAACTGGCAGCTTCATTAAATAGCACCCGCAAAATACCAGTCTCAACGTCAACAGTGAAGAGGCAACTCTGGGATGCTGGCCTTCTAGGCAGAGTTGCAAAGAAAAAGCCATATCTCAGACTGGTCAATAAAAATAAAAGATTAAGATGGACAAAAAAACACAGACACTTGACAGAGGAAGATTGGTAAAAAGTGTTATGGACAGACAAATCTCTGTTTAAGGTGTTCGGATCACAAAGAAGAACATTCATGAGACGCAGACCAAATTAAAAGATGCTCGAGGAGTGCTTGACCCCATCTGTCAAGCATGGTGGAGGCAATGTGATGGTCTGGGGGTGCTTTGGTGGTGGTAAAGTGGGATTTTTGTACAGGGTAAAAGGGATCTTGAAGAAGGAAGGCTATCACTCCATTTTGCAACGCCATGCCATACCCTGTGGACAGCACTTAATTGGTGCCAATTTCCTCCTACAACAGGACAATGACCTAAAGCACAGCTCCAAACTATGCAAGAACTATTTAGGGAAGAAGCAGTCAGCTGGTATTCTGTCTATAATGGAGTGGCCAGCATAGTCAACGGATCTCAACCCTATTGAGCTGTTGTGGGAGCAGCTTGACTGTATGGTACGTAAGAAGTGCCCATCAAGCCAATCCAACTTGTGGGAGGTGCTTCAGGAAGCATGGGGTGAAATCTCTTCAGATTACCTCAACAAATTGACAACTAGAATGCCAAAGGTCTGCAAGGTTGTAATTGCTGCAAATTGAGGATTCTTTGACGAAAGCAAAGTTTGAAGGACACAATTATTATTTCAATTAAAAATCATTATTTATAACCTTGTCAACATCTTGATTATAATTCCTATTCATTTTGCAACTCATTTCATGTGTGTTTTCATGGAAAACAGGGACATTTTTAAGTGATCCCAAACTTTTGAATGGTAGTGTATGTAAATGTGATAGATTTTATTTTTTATTTTTATAAATTAGCAAAAATGTTTAAAAGGAATTTTGCTTTGTCATTATGGGGTATTGTGAAAAGATTGATGAGGGGAAAAAACTATTTAATCAAATTTAGAATAAGGCTGTAACCTAACCAAATGTGGAAAAAGTCAAGGGGTCTGAATACTTGTCAAAGGCACTGTATGTACAGCAGGACAACCTGCAGAGTTCTCAATTACATTGAAGTGACAAAGTTGGCTCTAACATCCCTACCTGTATCATGGGCATGTACACAAACGTGTGAATGTATTTTTTTTAACTAGGCATGTCAGTTTAGAACAAATTCTTACTTACAACGACGGCCTACCCCGGCCAAACCCTTGACAACGCTGGACCAATTGTGCACAACTGTATGGAACTCCCAATCGCGTACGGATTGTGATACAGCCTGGATTCAAACCAGGGTCTGAAGTTACGCCTCTAAAACTGAGATGCAGTGCCTTAGACCGCTGCGCCAGTCGGTGTGTTCTAAGTAAACCGTCAAAAACAGTCAAAAACATTTAACTGTATATATTAAAACTCTGTTATAAATGATAGCACAATAATAATCTGATTGATATTACTCCTCAATTGAGGGATTTATCATATTCCTCCAAGTCACTCCAATTCAGCACCATCGAAAAAGTTCCATTTTTCAGAGTGCAGAGTGTCTTTCATCTGTTTAATAGATGAAGCTGTTTCATATGAGATGGGCTCAGCCCCAAACACATCTGTAACTCTTCGAGTTATGACAACCGTTTCCCTATCAGGGCCTGACATTTCCCTAACTACATGCCTCTTAATAACTCTTTGCCCATCACTCTGTGTTTTGTTGGTGTCATCCACTGACCAATTCACAGAGGAAGCTCCGGCGGTCCCTGTCTGCAATCCAAAATCTGTTAAGAGTGTGGCCTTCTGTGTGTCTGGTATTGCTTGTATATTGGATGTGATGACATGTGTACCAGACTCCAGTTGTAGAGTGTCCACTGATGAGGAGGAAGCTCCAGAGGACATTTTAATGGTGACTTTCTCTGCCACGTAGGGTTCAAAAGAGATCATTTTTGTCCGTGCTGTGGAGGTTATGATATTACCCTGTATCACAGTGGCAATAGGGTCAGAGTATTTCACTGTGACTTTGGTTGGAGAGGCCAATGATGGACAAACTTGTTCGCTTGTGACTGTAGAACTGATATCTGCAAAAGCATCCGATGACTGCACTGAGAATGTCAAACTGGCATCTTGTTCCACAGAGTCACCTGCAGGGCTTTTCTCACTTGCCTCTTTCTTAGAAGTATGTTTTTCTAAAATCTTGGCAGATTCTGAAGGAGAAGATAGTCCAAATGTGGGAAACTTAAACCAGACAAATTTAGATTTTTCTTTCGCTTCTTCCTCTTCATGCACAGACTGGGTTTCAGCACTTGGTTGAGCATTTAGTTCGGATTTTCTTGAGGCTGTTATTTCTTCCCTTGAGTCTGTGAGCTTCTCTTCCACTTCCTCTAATGTAGGGACATAAAATTCAACATCAATGCTTCTTAATACCTCCCCAAATGTTGCCAAAGTCAACTTTGATGATTTCTCTGGTCCTTGAATTTCATAATTCTCCAAAATAACATTTGGATTTATATCATCATGTTCATGTTCATTCTCAGGTTTGGATTTTGAAATGCTCATTGTGGGCATTTTAAAGGTCGGAAGTTTGAACTTACTAGGTGATCCTTGACTTTTGCTGGGTGAGTCATGACCTTTGCTGGGTGAGCTATGGTATTTATTATCAATTGTCAGTTTTGAAATGTCAACATCATGAACATCCACATCGGCTATTGCCATTCCTTCTCCAACTGAGGGCCTTTCAGATCCAGCAACATGTAGTTGAACTTCACTACATCCTTTAATATCAACTGTATCCCCGGGTTCTGTTAAAACAACTGGAAATGAAACTCCTAGTACATGATCTAGAATTTCTACCCCAGGCATGTCAATATCCTTCTCTTTGTCAGAGACATCTACTGCCACCTTTGAAGTTGCACCAAATTTAGAGAATTTGAATGTTGGCATTTTGAATCTTGAGGGGGAGCCAACAACGTCTTTTATGTCAACTTCAATCTTTGGAGTTTTAATTTTCACCTCAGGCACTTTGACCACTTTTCCCTCTGGAAGTGAAATGTTTGCATTTGGAGGAATCACACCAATCTCAGGAGCTATAATTTTTGGAAAAGAAATCAGTGGTTTCTTCACACCCATTTCAATTATTTTACCCGCCATGTCTGGAGATTCAAGTTTCCCATCAACTGATGAACCTTCAATTTTCATTTCAAATTTAACCTTTGGAGCTTTCATTTCCACATCTGGCTCTATGACCTCCACCTTTCCCTCTGGAAGAGAAATATCCAGCTTTGTAAGACTGACCTCGGGTGCTTTCACTTCTGGTTTTGAAAACCATCCAAATGACATCCGTGGCTTTTTCATTTTTACATCAATTTCTGTAGCAGCTCCCTTAGGTATTTCAATGTCACCAGAAGGCACTTTGAGTTCAATACTAGGTGGTTGGGCCTCCATTTTGACCTCTGGTAAAGTGAACATTTCAAGTGTTTTACGATTGACATCCACATTTATAGTTGGTCCTTTAAGGTCAACCCTTGGCTTTTCATTGTTAATTGCTGACATTGTCAGCTTGGGTTCAGATATTTCAGTTTCCTGAACCTTGATGTCCTTGTCCACATCAGGTACCTCCACAGCTACATTTGGAGAAGCTGCTCCAAATTTAGGGAATTTTAAAGTTGGCATTTTGAATCTTGAGGGAGAACCTATGGTATCTTTCACATCATCTTTAATCACTGGAGTTTTAATTTCCACTTCTGGCTCTTTGACTTCCACCTTTCCCTCTGGAAGAGAAATATCCACCGCTGGAAGACTGATATCAACCTCGGGTACTGTAACTTCTGGTTTTGAAAATCCAAATTTGGGGAATGACATTCGTGGCTTTTTCATTTTCACATCAATATCTTTAGAACCTGCTTCTGGTATTTCTATTTCAACAGAGGGCACTCCGACTTTCACATCAGGTAGTTGGAGGTCTGCTCCTCCCTCTGGTAAGTCGACATCTACATCTGTCTTTGACATTCTTAAGCCAATTTCAGGAACTTTAACTTTCGGCAATGAGAGTCCAAATGTTGGTAATTTAAATGTACTTCCTTGTCCCTCAAGTTCAATATCATGTTTCATTTCAATTTGAACTTCTGGAGCTTTCATTTCCACATCTGGCTCTTTGACCTCCACCTTTCCTTCTGGAAGAGAAATATCCACCTTTGTAAGACTGACATCAACCTCGGGTGCTTTCACTTCTGGTTTTGAAAACCATCCAAATGACATCCGTGGCTTTTTCATTTTTACATCAATTTCTGTAACAGCTCCCTTAGGAATTTCAATGTCACCAGAAGGCACTTTGAGTTCAATACTAGGTGGTTGGGCCTCCATTTTGACCTCTGGTAAAGTGAACATTTCAAGTGTTTTACGATTGACATCCACATTTATAGTTGGTCCTTTAAGGTCAACCCTTGGCTTTTCATTGTTAATTGCTGACATTGTCAGCTTGGGTTCAGATATTTCAGTTTCCTGAACCTTGATGTCCTTGTCCACATCAGGTACCTCCACAGTTACATTTGGAGAAGCTGCTCCAAATTTAGGGAATTTTAAAGTTGGCATTTTGAATCTTGAGGGAGAACCTACGGTATCTTTCACATCATCTTTAATCACTGGAGTTTTAATTTCCACTTCTGGCTCTTTGACTTCCACCTTTCCCTCTGGAAGAGAAATATCCACCTCTGGAAGACTGATATCAACCTCGGGTACTGTAACTTCTGGTTTTGAAAATCCAAATTTGGGGAATGACATTCGTGGCTTTTTCATTTTCACATCAATATCTTTAGAACCTGCTCCTGGTATTTCTACTTCAACAGAGGGCACTCCGACTTCCACATCAGGTAGTTGGAGGTCTGCTCTTCCCTCTGGTAAGTCGACATCTACATCTGTCTTTGATATTCTTAAGCCAATTTCAGGAACTTTAACTTTCGACAATGAGAGTCCAAATGTTGGTAATTTAAATGTACTTCCTTGTCCCTCAAGCTCAATATCATGATTCATTTCAATTTGAACTTCTGGAGCTTTCATTTCCACATCTGGCTCTTTGACCTCCACCTTTCCTTCTGGAAGAGAAATATCCACCTTTGTAAGACTGACATCAACCTCGGGTGCTTTCACTTCTGGTTTTGAAAACCATCCAAATGACATCCGTGGCTTTTTCATTTTTACATCAATTTCTGTAGCAGCTCCCTTAGGAATTTCAATGTCACCAGAAGGCACTTTGAGTTCAATACTAGGTGGTTGGGCCTCCATTTTGACCTCTGGTAAAGTGAACATTTCAAGTGTTTTACGATTGACATCCACATTTATAGTTGGTCCTTTAAGGTCAACCCTTGGCTTTTCATTGTTAATTGCTGACATTGTCAGCTTGGGTTCAGATATTTCAGTTTCCTGAACCTTGATGTCCTTGTCCACATCAGGTACCTCCACAGTTACATTTGGAGAAGCTGCTCCAAATTTAGGGAATTTTAAAGTTGGCATTTTGAATCTTGAGGGAGAACCTACGGTATCTTTCACATCATCTTTAATCACTGGAGTTTTAATTTCCACTTCTGGCTCTTTGACTTCCACCTTTCCCTCTGGAAGAGAAATATCCACCTCTGGAAGACTGATATCAACCTCGGGTACTGTAACTTCTGGTTTTGAAAATCCAAATTTGGGGAATGACATTCGTGGCTTTTTCATTTTCACATCAATATCTTTAGAACCTGCTCCTGGTATTTCTACTTCAACAGAGGGCACTCCGACTTCCACATCAGGTAGTTGGAGGTCTGCTCTTCCCTCTGGTAAGTCGACATCTACATCTGTCTTTGACATTCTTAAGCCAATTTCAGGAACTTTAACTTTCGGCAATGAGAGTCCAAATGTTGGTAATTTAAATGTACTTCCTTGTCCCTCAAGCTCAATATCATGATTCATTTCCATTTGAACTTCTGGAGCTTTCATTTCCACATCTGGCTCTTTGACCTCCACCTTTCCCTCTGGAAGAGAAATATCCACCTTTGTAAGACTGACATCAACCTCGGGTGCTTTCACTTCTGGTTTTGAAAACCATCCAAATGACATCCGTGGCTTTTTCATTTTTACATCAATTTCTGTAGCAGCTCCCTTAGGAATTTCAACGTCACCAGAAGGCACTTTGAGTTCAATACTAGGTGGTTGGGCTTCCATTTTGACCTCTGGTAAAGTGAACATTTCACTTTTTTTACGATTGACATCCACATCTATAGTTGGTCCTTTAAGGTCAACCCTTGGCTTTTCATTGTTAATTGCTGACATTGTCAGCTTGGGTTCAGATATTTCAGTTTCCTGAACCTTGATGTCCTTGTCCACATTGGGTACCTCTACAGTGACATTTGGAGAAGCTGCTCCAAATTTAGGGAATTTTAAAGTTGGCATTTTGAATCTTGAGGGAGAACCTACAGTATCTTTCACATCAACTTTCATCTCTGGAGTTTTAATTTCCACCTCTGGCTCTTTGACTTCTACCTTTCCCTCTGGAAGAGAAATATCCACCTCTGGAAGACTGATATCAACCTCGGGTGCTGTAACTTCTGGTTTTGAAAATCCAAATTTGGGGAATGACACCCTTTGCTTTTTCATTTTCACATCAATATCTTTAGAACCTGCTCCTGGTATTTCTACTTCAACAGAGGGCACTCCGACTTCCACATCAGGTAGTTGGAGGTCTGCTCTTCCCTCTGGTAAGTCGACATCTACATCTGTCTTTGACATTCTTAAGCCAATTTCAGGACCTTTAACTTTCGGCAATGAGAGTCCAAATGTTGGTAATTTAAATGTACTTCCTTGACCCTCAAGCTCAATATCATGTTTCATTTCAATTTGAACTTCTGGAGCTTTCATTTCCACATCTGGCTCTTTGACCTCTACCTTTCCCTCTGGAAGAGAAATATCCACCTTTGTAAGACTGACATCAACCTCGGGTGCTTTCACTTCTGGTTTTGAAAACCATCCAAATGACATCCGTGGCTTTTTCATTTTTACATCAATTTCTGTAGCAGCTCCCTTAGGAATTTCAATTTCACCAGAAGGCCCTTTGAGTTCAATACTAGGTGGTTGGGCCTCCATTTTGACCTCTGGTAAAGTGAACATTTCAAGTTTTTTACGATTTACATCCACATCTATAGTTGGTCCTTTAAGGTCAACCCTTGGCTTTTCATTGTTAATTGCTGACATTGTCAGCTTGGGTTCAGATATTTCAGTTTCCTGAACCTTGATGTCCTTGTCCACATCAGGTACCTCCACAGTTACATTTGGAGAAGCTGCTCCAAATTTAGGGAATTTTAAAGTTGGCATTTTGAATCTTGAGGGAGAACCTACGGTATCTTTCACATCATCTTTAATCACTGGAGTTTTAATTTCCACTTCTGGCTCTTTGACTTCCACCTTTCCCTCTGGAAGAGAAATATCCACCTCTGGAAGACTGATATCAACCTCGGGTACTGTAACTTCTGGTTTTGAAAATCCAAATTTGGGGAATGACATTCGTGGCTTTTTCATTTTCACATCAATATCTTTAGAACCTGCTCCTGGTATTTCTACTTCAACAGAGGGCACTCCGACTTTCACATCAGGTAGTTGGAGGTCTGCTCTTCCCTCTGGTAAGTCGACATCTACATCTGTCTTTGACATTCTTAAGCCAATTTCAGGAACTTTAACTTTCGGCAATGAGAGTCCAAATGTTGGTAATTTAAATGTACTTCCTTGTCCCTCAAGCTCAATATCATGATTCATTTCCATTTGAACTTCTGGAGCTTTCATTTCCACATCTGGCTCTTTGACCTCCACCTTTCCCTCTGGAAGAGAAATATCCACCTTTGTAAGACTGACATCAACCTCGGGTGCTTTCACTTCTGGTTTTGAAAACCATCCAAATGACATCCGTGGCTTTTTCATTTTTACATCAATTTCTGTAGCAGCTCCCTTAGGAATTTCAACGTCACCAGAAGGCACTTTGAGTTCAATACTAGGTGGTTGGGCTTCCATTTTGACCTCTGGTAAAGTGAACATTTCACTTTTTTTACGATTGACATCCACATCTATAGTTGGTCCTTTAAGGTCAACCCTTGGCTTTTCATTGTTAATTGCTGACATTGTCAGCTTGGGTTCAGATATTTCAGTTTCCTGAACCTTGATGTCCTTGTCCACATTGGGTACCTCTACAGTGACATTTGGAGAAGCTGCTCCAAATTTAGGGAATTTTAAAGTTGGCATTTTGAATCTTGAGGGAGAACCTACAGTATCTTTCACATCAACTTTCATCTCTGGAGTTTTAATTTCCACCTCTGGCTCTTTGACTTCTACCTTTCCCTCTGGAAGAGAAATATCCACCTCTGGAAGACTGATATCAACCTCGGGTGCTGTAACTTCTGGTTTTGAAAATCCAAATTTGGGGAATGACACCCTTTGCTTTTTCATTTTCACATCAATATCTTTAGAACCTGCTCCTGGTATTTCTACTTCAACAGAGGGCACTCCGACTTCCACATCAGGTAGTTGGAGGTCTGCTCTTCCCTCTGGTAAGTCGACATCTACATCTGTCTTTGACATTCTTAAGCCAATTTCAGGACCTTTAACTTTCGGCAATGAGAGTCCAAATGTTGGTAATTTAAATGTACTTCCTTGACCCTCAAGCTCAATATCATGTTTCATTTCAATTTGAACTTCTGGAGCTTTCATTTCCACATCTGGCTCTTTGACCTCTACCTTTCCCTCTGGAAGAGAAATATCCACCTTTGTAAGACTGACATCAACCTCGGGTGCTTTCACTTCTGGTTTTGAAAACCATCCAAATGACATCCGTGGCTTTTTCATTTTTACATCAATTTCTGTAGCAGCTCCCTTAGGAATTTCAATTTCACCAGAAGGCCCTTTGAGTTCAATACTAGGTGGTTGGGCCTCCATTTTGACCTCTGGTAAAGTGAACATTTCAAGTTTTTTACGATTTACATCCACATCTATAGTTGGTCCTTTAAGGTCAACCCTTGGCTTTTCATTGTTAATTGCTGACATTGTCAGCTTGGGTTCAGATATTTCAGTTTCCTGAACCTTGATGTCCTTGTCCACATCAGGTACCTCCACAGTTACATTTGGAGAAGCTGCTCCAAATTTAGGGAATTTTAAAGTTGGCATTTTGAATCTTGAGGGAGAACCTACTGTATCTTTCACATCATCTTTAATCACTGGAGTTTTAATTTCCACTTCTGGCTCTTTGACTTCCACCTTTCCCTCTGGAAGAGAAATATCCACCTCTGGAAGACTGATATCAACCTCGGGTACTGTAACTTCTGGTTTTGAAAATCCAAATTTGGGGAATGACATTCGTGGCTTTTTCATTTTCACATCAATATCTTTAGAACCTGCTCCTGGTATTTCTACTTCAACAGAGGGCACTCCGACTTCCACATCAGGTAGTTGGAGGTCTGCTCTTCCCTCTGGTAAGTCGACATCTACATCTGTCTTTGACATTCTTAAGCCAATTTCAGGAACTTTAACTTTCGGCAATGAGAGTCCAAATGTTGGTAATTTAAATGTACTTCCTTGTCCCTCAAGCTCAATATCATGATTCATTTCCATTTGAACTTCTGGAGCTTTCATTTCCACATCTGGCTCTTTGACCTCCACCTTTCCCTCTGGAAGAGAAATATCCACCTTTGTAAGACTGACATCAACCTCGGGTGCTTTCACTTCTGGTTTTGAAAACCATCCAAATGACATCCGTGGCTTTTTCATTTTTACATCAATTTCAGTAGCAGCTCCCTTAGGAATTTCAATGTCACCAGAAGGCACTTTGAGTTCAATACTAGGTGGTTGGGCTTCCATTTTGACCTCTGGTAAAGTGAACATTTCACTTTTTTTACGATTGACATCCACATCTATAGTTGGTCCTTTAAGGTCAACCCTTGGCTTTTCATTGTTAATTGCTGACATTGTCAGCTTGGGTTCAGATATTTCAATTTCCTGAACCTTGATGTCCTTGTCCACATCAGGTACCTCCACAGTTACATTTGGAGAAGCTGCTCCAAATTTACGGAATTTTAAAGTTGGCATTTTGAATCTTGAGGGAGAACCTACGGTATCTTTCACATCATCTTTAATCACTGGAGTTTTAATTTCCACTTCTGGCTCTTTGACTTCCACCTTTCCCTCTGGAAGAGAAATATCCACCTCTGGAAGACTGATATCAACCTCGGGTACTGTAACTTCTGGTTTTGAAAATTCAAATTTGGGGAATGACATTCGTGGCTTTTTCATTTTCACAGCAATATCTTTAGAACCTGCTCCTGGTATTTCTACTTCAACAGAGGGCACTCCGACTTCCACATCAGGTAGTTGGAGGTCTGCTCTTCCCTCTGGTAAGTCGACATCTACATCTGTCTTTGACATTCTTAAGCCAATTTCAGGACCTTTAACTTTCGGCAATGAGAGTCCAAATGTTGGTAATTTAAATGTACTTCCTTGACCCTCAAGCTCAATATCATGTTTCATTTCAATTTGAACTTCTGGAGCTTTCATTTCCACATCTGGCTCTTTGACCTCCACCTTTCCTTCTGGAAGAGAAATATCCACCTTTGTAAGACTGACATCAACCTCGGGTGCTTTCACTTCTGGTTTTGAAAACCATCCAAATGACATCCGTGGCTTTTTCATTTTTACATCAATTTCTGTAGCAGCTCCCTTAGGAATTTCAATGTCACCAGAAGGCCCTTTGAGTTCAATACTAGGCGGTTGGGCCTCCATTTTGACCTCTGGTAAAGTGAACATTTCAAGTTTTTTACGATTTACATCCACATCTATAGTTGGTCCTTTAAGGTCAACCCTTGGCTTTTCAATGTTAATTGCTGACATTGTCATTTTGGGTTCAGATATTTCAGTTTCCTGAACCTTGATGTCCTTGTCCACATCAGGTACCTCTACAGAGACTGAGTCTCTCCCGACATCAATAGATTGGACATCAATGTCCATACCTGCTCCTTTAATGTCAACTGGTGGTACCTCTGGCATTGTTCCTAAAGTTAAAGTTCTTATTGTAGGTGTTGGAAGGTCTGTCTCATGAGTTTTTACTTTGATAATGGAATATTCCGAATCTGGTTCATTGCTTAGTTTAATTTCAGCTTCTGGCATTTTCATCTCAAGGTGCAATGCACTTCTTTCATCTTTGACCTCATCCTCCTTTTGCGCAGAGGTGTCTCTTTTTGGTAGTCCAATCCCAATGTCTGGGAATCTAATATCCAGTTGTGTTGTTCCAAACCCAGGCATTGACATCTTTGCTTTCTTTGACTTCTTATCTAATCCTTTAGAGTAAGGAAAAACATTTGCCTCCTCAGCTGTGATGGTTGGCCACTCAGGTACTGGTACTGCCAACTTAGGCTCCAGAATTTCACCAGTCTCTTTTTCCTTTTCCAATTGGTTGGAAGATCCTTTTTGTTGTATAGTTTCCATTCCAGTTATCTCCATGTCCTCTTGTTTATGGAGTTCAATTTGGATTTCAACCTCATTGGTCCTTCCAGCTTCCTCTTTTGTGTTTGTATGGTCTATTTCTGTTATAGTAATAGGTTCATGAGCACCTAGATCAGAAAGTTGGTTCTTTGGCAATTTGAGTGTGGTAACTGAGCTCCTGCTCAACTTTTCAGGTGAAGCATTTATGTCAATCTTTTTGACATACGTGTCCAACTGTGCCTTTATGTCTGTGATTTTAGACAGGGTGGCATCTACTCTCACATTTACTCTTTCTGCATTCACGTCTGTCTTTGTGATTACTTGATGAGCAGGCAGTCCTCTAATGTCACCCTTCGGCAGCTTGAACCCTGGCAATTTGGAGACAGCCTTTCTAACTCTGTCAACGTCTATAACCATCTGTACAGTCTGCGCCTGAATTTCTTCAACAGGATAAGTGAATGCTGTTTTAGGCTGTTTGATCACTGGGAATTTGGTGCCAGTTGACGATGCATCTTCTATGCCTGGGATCTCAATATCATCACGGTTTGGAAGTATCTTCAACCCCTTATCCTGATCTGTAAGGCTTTTCACATCTATTCCTACAATCTTCACATCTGTCATTTTTATAGGTTTGTCAGTAACAAAGTCAGCAAGGTCCACCCTTGGTAGTTTGAACTTGGTAGCAGTCCTTGTACCAATTTGTACTAAAGCGTCATCAATGCTTGTCTCTGTAGGTAACTTTAAAGCCTGTTTTTCCATCTGCAAGTCGGGTTTCATTGTAATACTGGTGACCTTAGCATGTATTTCCTGTGCATTCAAATTTGTTTTAACATACGTTTCTTTCAATTCTTGTTCTTGTCCAATTTGAGGGGATTTCCTAATAAGTCCTACATCTGACATGTCAAGGGAGAGGTCTACAGTTGGCATGATCATTTCCATATCAGTGGAGGGTAGGGTTTTCCCTGAGCTCTCATTGCTGATTAATCGAGTGTTGATGTCAATTGGGAGTTGACGCTCCTCCAACTTAGTTTGTGATACTACAGTTGGATTCAGCAATGTATTGTCATGTGCAGACAGATCAGATGTTATGACATCTGCACCTGGTGTCTTCATGCATTTTGGGGATGATTTTACAGGTATGTCTTGCTTGTGTGCGTCTTTTTTCTCCTTCCCCTTGATTCTAAACTTTAGTTCTGACCTCTCTTTCTTCTCTTTCTTCTTTAACCAAGATTTCTTGGTTAAGGGACTTTCTTGATCAGCAAAAGCAACTGTTATGTCTGTGGTTTTCAAAGTTTTGTCCAGTCTGATGAGTTCTACCTTGTGCTGTTTGGTTTCCGAGCCAGTCAGGTCTGGAAGATTGCATTCATTTTTTATCTTGGTGGATTCAATTTTTTCTGATTCTGATTCTAACACATATACTTGAGGTGTTTCTCCTGATGTGCTCTCTAGACCATCCGGTGAGTGTATGTCATCTTGACTCTGTTGGATTTCCATAACTTGTACACCTTCTACTGTTAATATGTCTGTGTCCTGGTCCAGCTTTAGACTTGACAACTTTATCTTATGCTTCTTTGTCTTGCCCTTGACAGCCTCCTGAGATTTGATTGGCGACTCTGTGTCACTTGTTGTTGGGCTCAGCTCCAGCTTCCTCTGATCATCTGCATCTGATGTACTGTGAGACCTCTTAAAATGGGACTTCCGACTTTTGCTGAAGGAAGGGAACTTGGGACAAGAGATTCGGTCAACATGCGTTTTTGTCTTTGAATGTCCCCTCATTTCCGGAGAGGAACCTTCTTCCACCTGTAGGATAAAAAAAGTGAAATGTTGATTGATTGCTTCATGAGAAAAAGAGCCAAAGACATAACACTACTCTACAGATCCAGAAAAATAACATAGTGATAGTTACTTGGGTGAATTCAAGGGCTGGTTCACTCTCAAGAATGGATGTCTTTATTGGTTTGCGTTTCAGAAGTAACTCCATCTTGTAAGGCTGGGCATGTTCCAATATCTGAAGGGCATCTTCATATTTAACATCGTCAAAATACACTGTGGCACTGAGTATCTGATCACCTGAATGAACAAAAGAAAGACATAGAAAGATAATTAAATCACCATTTGAACTGTAGAACTAGCATATTGTATCATATAACAATCTTGCCTGCATTACTTCACATTTCACCCATTTCACACAAATATGCCCTTTGCTTTCAGATTAACTTGTTGGTCTATTCTATCGAGTCTTGACTATAGACTCTAAAGGCTATTTATTTTTTATCAGCTTCTGAAAGAGCATGGTATGAGCTAGTTGTCTGCTTACCCTCATGCATGCTAAGAAGCTTTGAGGCTGGTGACTCTGGCCTCACTTCCTTGATGAAGATTCCCATCTTCCCTCCTCCGCTCACAACAAGACCCTCGGCACATGTCTCTTTTGCCATTTTCACAATCACTTCAGACTCTGGCCTCTGAATTTACAGGGGGGGAAAAAGAAAAAAAAAATGTAAATGTTGAACTACATTTTATGTACCACCAATGACAACCTGAAGCAATGCTTTTGCATGAGTTCAAGATAATGCAGACATGTCTGACCTCCAGTTGACTCATCTTGGCAGGGGAGCGCTTTTCAAACAGGGACCCAAAACCCCTCTTTCCTTTCTTGCCACTCCCACCTCCACCCTAAAATGAATGTTAAAGAAATCAGACGGTCTGACAAAATTCAAAATTCAAAATTCCAAGTCAACATGGTTGGATGAAATATAAAGTATTGTACCTGTTTATCAATGTCAGTGTATTTGTCCGTCTCAGGGTATTCATCTACAGGGGAGGATCCTTGTGGGCGAGGTCTCTCTCCCTCTATGAATTCAAATGTCTCTTCACATATCTGGAAGAAAAATATGTATAGTTTTAAAAAGTAAGTTAATTTTGTTGCTATATAGGGATTAATAAAGAATGTAAACCTAAGTTGTGTCTCTTTCCCATAGTGTTTAGTATTCACATGATGTCCACACATGCAAGCAATAGGTTTTTCATATCAGTAGATCCACTCACTGAATCATCCACTGTGTCAGGCTCTGGTCCCTTCAGTCTTCGTTCGGTCTCTATTCAAAACCAAGAAGAAAAAACTATAAGAGCATATTTAGTTCAAGGTAAAGCACTACAGTTGTCAAAAGGTTAAGTGTCAGAATATCTATCATCAGTGAATATTATCTTGATATTACAAGATAATTATAGAATAATAAGAATAATTCAGATGTATTTGACAAAACCGAGCCCTGGACTGACTGATCCTCTCTGTCTGTCTTACCAGGGGAGCAGAATTGTTTAGATATACTGGAGCCCAGGAGGAGATTATTGGAAGTTCCTCCTGGCAAGAATTCCCAAAGGAACCTACTTCTGCAGCTGTCTGTTAAGTGATCCACTCTATCGATCTGGAGATTTCACTTACAGCCAGTGTGGCTGGCTAGCCTTGAAGTCTAAAGTAGGTGGTGTAGTTTTCAAATTGTATAATCCAGATCAATGTGATTGCTATTATTATGATGCCACTTGAGTATATCCATTTCTGAGAAATAAAACAATTATTAAAAAATGGATGATGGTGTCAATACGATCATATTAGCTGCTGAGTACACTCAACAGTTGGACAAATCTGAAGCTTCATATCACAATAGGCCTACTGTAAGTCACTGGTCAGATCACTGCAGTGTTGAAAAGCAGTGGTGAAAAGCAGTGGTCTCACAAAATCAGATGTTGCAGTGGGGTTGTAGAGACACTCAAGATTATCTATACAAAATGTTGTAACAAGGTTACTGTCGAGACCACTTCCCCGCTCAGCATTAGGCCTATCCTATGCTGAGTTTGCATTCTGAGATACTGTATGTGTTATCGATTGACTTAGGCAAGTAAATATGTTTTTAATGTGTTCTGGTCGAAACATTGCAAGCAAGTATACGAGAGCATTCAACAGTGTGAAGGTACCTGTTTCTTTTCTACAACCAGGCTTCTCACATCAAAATTCAAGTGTAATTTGTGGTAATATCTTTTTGAAGTCAATGTTGTGCCTACTGGGTGAACAATTATCTGTCTGTAACTACCAGTCTCAGGGTATTCATCTACAGGGGTCAGTGCTTTCAGTATAACTGTTGCAAAAATATGTGTTCATCAACAAAGATCTTTCCTATGTTCAACAACTTCCTCATTGAGTACACTCTTAGAAGAAAATGTGCTATCTGGAACCTAAAAGGGTTCTTTGGCTGTCCCCATAGGAGAACCCTTTGAAGAACCCTATTTGGTTCCAGATAAAACCCTTTTGATTCCAGGTAGAACCCTTCTGAGTTCCATGATGAACCCTTTATAGAGGGTTCTACATGGAACCCACAAGAGTTCTACCTGGATCCAAAAAGGGGTATACTTGGAACCAAAAAGGGTTCTCCTATGGGGACAACCGAATAACCCTTTTGGAACCCTTTTTTCTAAGAGTGTACAAATGGTTCTTATCACAGTATTTTAGGCCTCAGACTACAGATCTGCTTGGTTCCTAAAACATATATTAAAACATTTTAGTACCGGAAATGACACTGTATGCCCCACTTAAACATCTTGGTTAGTTGGAGCGATAAGTAATGGGACATTGCTGTGTACACAATCCTTTGTGTGCACCTGTGAGTTTGTGTGTATAGGTGTGGGAGCTTCCTATGGAAAGGGTGTGTCATTCCCTTAGCAAGTACCTTATGAGCAGTGGTAAATCGTTTGTTGGGGTAGCTGTACTTTACTTTACTATTTATATTTTTACAACTTTTAATATGTACTTTTTATGGTCAAAGATCATACCCCCAAGACATGCTAACGTCCCCTGGTATTGGTAATGGTGAGAGGTTAAGCATGTCTTGGGAGTATGATCTTTGACCCTCTGTAATCTTGGGGGTATACTCTTTGACCCTCTGTAATCTTGGGGGTATGATCTTTGACCCTCTGTAATCTTGGGGGTATGATCTAAGACCCTCTGTAACTTTCTCACTCATCATTATTCACGATTCATTCAGAATTATCCATAACCATGGTAGCATCCACATTAATGTAGAAGTGTTTAGAAACGTTATATTATTATTTATGATAGAAGTGACTCAAAAATGATATTTATTTACTATTAATTTCTATTGGGCAAAATAATCTGAAACAACCAAAACGAACTGCAAATGCATCCAACAAGTTTGTAGAGTCACAAGCCTGATGTAGTCATTGCGTGCTAGGAATATGGGACCAAATACTAAACTTTTGACTACTTAATTCATAAGAATCTTTACGGGTGTTAATAATTTGGACCCCTACCTTTCTAAGAAAAAAAATATTACTTGTTAAACCAAATCTCTTTCGCTGAGCAATTGTATTAGTATAAAATAATATAATTTCCCAATTTTTTTTAGCATACTATATAGCTCAGTATTTGAAATTAATTTGTTTATACGGTCATTATTGCTCATCTTTATCAAGGTGTCAATAATTTCGAACCAGACTGTATCAATATAACACGTTGTCATCCCTACTGGCTCTGATCTGGCACACTCACTGAACACAAATACTGCGTATGTAAATTATGTCTGAATGTTGGAGTAAGCCCTGTCAGTCCGTAAAAATAAATAAATAAGAAAATCATGCCGCTAAAGCTACAATTTTGGGCACCCTGACCAAATTCACATAGAAAAGTGGGTTGTAGATCTGTAATTCTCTTTGACAGCAAGTCTAAGAAGCAGTAGATATGTTCTATGTGCGCCATTTCTATGCTTCCCATTCTTAACTTTTCTGTTTTGTACATCTGGTAGTGCAACTTTAATATAAGGAATTTGATGTGTAGCATTTACTTTTTACTTTTACTCAAGTATGACAATGTATTACCTTTTCCACCACAGTACTTAAGTACATTTAAACCAGATGACTTTCACTTTTACTTAAGTCATTTTCTATCAAAGTTCATAGTATTAGAAGTGTTTTTTTTCTTCACAAAAGTAGCTCACTGGGCTTTTACTAGTCCTGTAGTAGCAGACCGATGTAGCCTTCTGTAGCTCAGGAAAAAATTATGCCCCTCAGTAATAGAAGCCATCAAAGTGTCTGCTAAATGGCCATCACTACTACTATGTTTGCTTTTCCAACACAGGTGCAGCCAAAGCTATGTACATGAGAACAAATAAATTATTATATAGAGAGGGCTTACCTGAAGGAAAAATCTCACCCTCTAAGCTACAGTAGCAACCTGCTTTATCCTGTTAATACTGCCTCACCCAGATTCCACTGTGGCCAAACAGACTGAATGAAACTACCAACATAGCTGTTGTGTTTTTGCTCCCAAGAGAGTGAAGGACCAGCCTCTGATGGACATATAAGGGTGGATTTGGCCTTCTAATCTAGATCAATCTTGTAACAGTATGACTAACACAGGAGGAGACAGTCTGCCAAACCCCAGGATTGGAGAGTTGCAAATCATATTTTAAGTTAAGTTTCAGAAAGGTGTGGATGTTCTCCAACATAAATGTAAATGGACCTGATTTGTGTCTGTGTATTATAACCCTTTCCCCTCCTACAAGGGATGTATACTGCAGCTGTGAATAGAAAAACGATGTAAAGTTTATGGTCTTTAGTCATTTCCACTCTCATCTCACAGGGACTTATTTACAAACATCACATTTTCAGATTTAATGATTGTCAGCATCTGTACATGATCAGAGGGGAGGGTAATGCTGGAGAGGGTCATGACTGTGGAGACAGTGGGCTCAGTGTTCTGTGAAGAACAGAAGTGGATGCTTAAAATCTATTTGTTCCTGTCACGAGTGGGTGCAAGGAGAGACCAAGACGCAGCGCAGGGATAGTAGTTCGACATTTATTGTATACTATGTATAAAACCAACTCAAAATGTACAAACTAACTAAACAAAACAAACACACGAGGTACAAACGTCACATTACAAAACACGAAAAACAGACGTATTGAATGTGCACACTTACTGTCACCGTGACTGCGAAATACATCGACAACGACCCACACAAGAGTGAAAGACAGACAAACATATATACAATCCCTAATTAGAGACAATGCAGTGCAGCTGCCTCTAATTAGGGATCCACCCCAAACCCACACAGAATTTGAAAAGAAAGACACTGTCAGACTCTGACCATAGCTACATAGAGAAGCAAATAGGCTTCTATGGCCAGAGCCTGACAGTACCCCCCCCCCCCCCACCCCCCAAGGCGCAGACTCCCGGACGCCAAAAAAACACACAAAACAAGGGGGGGTAAATAGGGAGGGAAGACTAGTCCATCGGGGGCGGCTCTGGCTCCGGCAAAGTGGACAGTTTACTCCCATGCCCCTTCTTTATAACCGGGTGGGGCCAACGGCTCTGGCCATGGAGCGGGACCCTTAACCGGGCCCGGACTGGGCACCGGTGGGGTAAACGGCTCCGGCCATGGAGCGGGGAAAACAACCGGGCCCTGACTGGGCACCGGTGGGGTAAACAGCTCCGGCCATGGAGCGGGGAAAACAACCGGGCCCGGACTGGGCACCGGTGGGGCAAACGGCTCCGGCCATGGAGCGGGGAAAACAACCGGGCCCGGACTGGGCACCGGTGGGGCAAACGGCTCCGGCCAAGGAGCGGGGCAACCAACTGTGCCTGGACTGGGCACCGGTGGGGCAACTAGCTCCGGCCATGGAGCTGGGAAAACAACCGGGCTTGGACTGGGCACCGGTGGGGCGGACTGCTCAGGCTCTGGCGCGAAGCAGACGGCTGAACCCGGACTGGGTACCGGTGGAGCGGACTGCTCTGGCTCTGGAGCGGAGCAGACGGCTGGACCCAGATTGGGCACCGGTAAGGCGGACTGCTCTGGCACTGGAGCGGAGCAGACGGCTGGACCCGGAATGGGCACCGGTGGAGCGGACTGTTCTGACTCTGGAGCAGAGCAGACGACTGAACCCGGAATAGGTACCGGTGGAGCGGACTGCTCTGGCACTGGGGCGGAGCAGACGGCTGGACCCGGACTGGGTACCGGTGGAGCGGACTGCTCTGGCACTGGAGCGGAGCAGACGGCTGGACCCGGATTGGGCACCGGTGGCGCGGACTGCTCTGGCTCTGGAGCGGAGCAGACGGCTGGACCCGGAATGGGCACCGGTGGAGCGGACTGTTCTGACTCTGGAGTGGAGCAGACGGCTGGACCCGGAATGGGCACCGGTAGGGCGGACTGCTCTGGCACTTGAGCGGAGCAGATGACGGGAGGTTCCGGGCTGCGGACCTTCGCTGGAGGTTCCGGGCTGCGGACCTTCGCTGGAGGTTCAGGGTTGCTGACCTTCGCTGGAGGTTCAGGGTTGCTGACCTTCGCTGGAGGTTCAGGGTTGCTGACCTTCGCTGGAGGTTCAGGGTTGCTGACCTTCGCTGGAGGTTCAGGGTTACTGACCTTCGCTGGAGGTTCAGGGTTGATGACCTTCGCTGGAGATTCAGGGTTGCTGACCTTCGCTGGAGGTTCAGAGGTGCTGACCTTCGCTGGAGGTTCAGGGGTGCTGACCTTCGCTGGAGGTTCAGGGGTGCTGACCTTCGCCGGAGGTTTCGGACTACGGACCTTCGCCGGAGGTTCCGGGCTGCTGACCTTCGCTGGAGGTGCCCGTCTGTCCAATAGCCTCAGCACTAGTACCCGTCAGCGCTCAAAGTCCTTCTCCTCCTCTATCTCCCGTAGGAATGGGTCCTTCTGCGCCTCCAGTGGAAGCGCAACCCAGGCTCTCCACCACCTCGTCTGCTCCTCCTCCGGGAATTCATGAAACCCCTCTGGCTTCTCCTGATCCTGAACTGTGGGCAGACGAAGTGGTGTGCGATTCCCCTTCTTCAGCCTCTCCGGGCTCTGGCTGCGCACTGATGGTGTGGTGCTCGAAGCCACGACGGACCTTGCCTTCTCCATCCTCCTCCATTGCTTCAAAAACCTCCCACCGTCCTCAGGCTTCACCCTAGGCCACGTGGGAACTGGTACTGGCACTAACTCCTCTGAGTCCGTCTCTCCCCAGTTGCGCTGCTTGGTCTCAGTGGGGTGGGTCGCTCTGTCACAAATGTGTGTGTGGGGAGAGACCAAGACGCAGCGCAGGGATAGTAGTTCGACATTTATTGTATACTATGTATAAAACCAACTCAAAATGTACGAACTAACTAAACAAAACAAACACACAAGGTACAAACGTCACGTTACAAAACACGAAAGAACGGACGTATTGAATGTGCACACTTACTGTCACCGTGACTGTGAAATACATCGACAACGACCCACACAAGAGTGAAAGACAGACAAACATATATATGATCCCTAATTAGAGACAATGCAGTGCAGCTGCCTCTAATTAGGGATCCAACCCAAACCCACACAGAATTTGAAAAGAAAGACACTGTCAGACTCTGACCATAGCTACATAGAGAAGCAAATAGGCTTCTCTATGGCCAGAGCCTGACAGTTCCCTTTATAACTTGTATCAAAATGCTAAATTCAACTACATGCAACGGTAGAGAGAAATTGATTTGTACACTATAAAGCAGTGTCTCCTCCTAAAAGAATTCCGCTCTCAAGATAATTTATTTATTTGGGTATGAGGCCGAACAATCCTACAAATTGATATCTCAATCGAAAAAAAGACCAGAAAATGCTGATGTCCATGTTATATTATATTCCCTTTGCAGGGGCTGGCATATATTATTGTACCTGAGACTGGCACTAAGCGTGGAGAAACTCCTTACTCAAATATTTGTCATATGGGTGCTGCAGTCTCAGGTGACACACAGCATTTAATAAATTATCCCCTTTCTGCTCTACTTTATGTTAGGTGTCCCTACAAAATGTGTTGACATAGTAATTGCATACTGTATGGCGGGTGTAATTAGTTACACAGTTTTACAATGTGGTTGGTGTGATTGCACACACATACCAAATGTTTTGAATATTACTCATTCAAGGGTTTTTCTTTATTTGCACTATTTTTTACATTCTAGAATAAAAGTGAAGACATCAAAGCTATGACATAACACATATGGAATCATGTATTAACCAAAAAAGTGTTAAACAAATCTAAATATATTTTATATTTGAGATTCTTTAAATAGCCACCTTTGCTTTGATGACAGCTTTGCACACTCTTGGCATTCTCTCAACCAGTTTCACCTGGAATGCTTTTCCATCAGTCTTGAAGGAGATCCACCATATGCTGAGCACTTGTTGGCTGTTTTTCCTTCACTGTGGTCCGACTCATCCCAAACCATCTAAATTTGATTGAGGTTGGAACCACAAATCTCTAACTTGGACTCCAGACCAAAGGACAGATTTCCACCGGTCTAATGTCCATTGCTCGTGCTTCTTGGCCCAGGCAAGTCTCTTATTATTATTGGTGTCCTTTAGTAGTGGTTTCTAGTAGTGGCAATTCGACCATGAAGGCCTGGTTCACACAGTCTCCTCTGAACAGTTGATGTTGAGATGTGTCTGTTACTTGAACTCTGTGAAGCATTTATTTGGGCTGCAATCTGAGGCTGGTAACTGTAATGAACTTATCCTCTGCAGCAGAGGTATTTCTGGGTCTTCCATTCCTGTGGCAGTCCTCATGAAACTGGTTGAGTGAATGCCAAGAGTGTGCAAAGTTGTCATCAAGGCAAAGGGTGGCTACTTTGAAGAATCTCAAATATAAAATATATTTTGATTTGTTTAACACTTTTTTTGGTTACTAAATGATTCCATAGGTGTTATGTCATAGTTTTGATGTCTTTACTTTTATTCTACATTGTAAAAAATTGTGCAAATAAAGAAAAACCCTTGAATGAGTAGTTTTAACAGTTGTTTATGTACTCTATAACAATGTCTAACCACATCTTACATGACTATGTAATTACTGTGTAAAACAGTGACAATAATATAAAGTGGGACCCAATAATTAATTCCCCATTCCATCAGGTATTACCATAAATCAATGGCAGTTCAAGGAAAGGACTCGTACTGTCAGCACATCTCTGCTCTGTTTGTCCTCTACTGTTCAGGACCCAAAACACATTAGTCTAAGTGACTATTATCGTTATAACAGTGAAAGTGCAACACATTGTGAAGATGTTACAAAACAATACAGGTAATATGGTGGAACATTTTATAGAGCTAATCTTGCATGACTCATGTCGGGTGTAACTCCACCATTGTCTTTGGGTGTGGCCACACTTAAGGCCACGTCTAACTAGAAATAATGTGGTAGGGAATGGGCTATTGTACTACTGCCTGGTCTCCTCCTTTGTTAGGCTGGAAAACCAAATGTTACTGTTAGTCTTAACCAGAGGGCCAACACCAAATAGTAAATAGTCATGTGCATATACCTGTAAATAAATAGGACTTCATCTTTGTAATTTTATACACCCTCTAAGAAATTATGTTATACTAAAAAACCTACTACAGCATACATTTTCCTCTAACAACTTTATCAAACAACTTCTCTCTGATCATAACCAGTGACCCATGGCCACTTTTAAAACCATTAGTTTGTTTTTATCCTCATAGGCCCTGCACCTGGGAGGACCCTGAGTTCAGGTCATTAGCCAAACTCATGCATTAGCCAAACTAATAACATGTCCCTTGTTTACAGAGAAGAAACCCAATTTGTATAAGAGACACAAGCGCCTTCTTCTGGGGGGTGGCTTGTTTGCATCCAAATTATAATCCGATTTCAGCCACAGTAGAAAAAAAACGAAATTGGATTTTCCCTATGGATTATGTGGACATGGGACTGTGATCCCGCATGCTTTCTATCGAGCAGGCCAGAACATGAATTGATACACACCTAACGTGATGGGAGTTTCATCAGGGTTTTAGAATTCAACTATCAGAATTTGCCCCTATTCCCACAAGATGCCCTCACAATATGATTTAAAAAATTGCCCCAAAGGGAGGAGTCATAAAGATAATGGGACCAGAACTGCTTACCACCACTTCTATGCAGAGGGGCAAAGTACAAAAATATGTCTATAAAAGTCAGCAATATTCCCCAGACTGTCTGTAAGAGATTGTCAATGTCTATGGTGTTTAATTGATGATATCATGGATGATAACTTAAATGGACTTTCAATGGGCTTTAATGCTAAGTGGACCACCTATTACACTAATTGTAAATGGTCAAAAATAAACAAAAATAGCTTTTTAGCAAAAAACTATTTCTCAAGCAAGAATTTAGCTCAGACTGTCTGGGAGTGGTCTGAATGGGAAGGGGAAAACATTAAAACTAGCTGTTATTGGCAGAGAGTTTTGGAACTCTTTTTGTTATTGGTCTATTAAAGAGACATTTCGGAACTTTGGCGACTAGGTAGGCCTAAGTATTTTTTAAACCTCCCACTTTGGGCTGGATGTGTCAATGTGAAGTTTCTACATGCATACTTTATTAACAGAATTTAGCCACTAAATCCCTAGTTTGAAAGGGACTGCTTTCTGGAAGCTGTATGGTGCCATTTTAAGTACTGCAGCCCCATAGCAATTCAAGTTCCAGCCAATGAGTTTCAGCCCCTTACCATTTGAGTGACAGCTAGCAAGATGCACATTGACAAGTTGCACAGTGAAAGAAGGCTGGTGCTACTTTCAGAATGACTGACTAAAAAGTATGCACTTTTTCCAGGAAGTCTCATTAACCTTTTACTGCAGTGGGCTAAATCAGGGTCACACAGAGTGTTTCTTGGTAGTCTTAAACAAATCTACTCACATACATGGTTATGGACTTTAAAAAAAGAAGACACCTGTACCATGTCAGATATAGAGTTGAAATGTATTACATTTTGAGTTTGCATCCCAATATTACACTTTATATACAGTGGGGAGAACAAGTATTTGATACACTGCCGATTTTGCAGGTTTTCCTACTTACAAAGCATGTAATATCATAGGTACACTTCAACTGTGAGAGACGGAATCTAAAACAAAAATCCAGAAAATCACATTGTATGATTTTTAAATAATTAATTTGCATTTTATTGCATGACATAAGTATTTGATCACCTACCAACCAGTAAGAATTCCGGCTTTCACAGACCTGTTCGTTTTTCTTTAAGAAGCCCTCCTGTTCTCCACTCATTACCTGTATTAACTGCACCTGTTTGAACTCGTTACCTGTATAAAAGACACCTGTCCACACACTCAATCAAACAGACTCTAACCTCTCCACAATGGCCAAGACCAGAGAGCTATGTAAGGACATCAGCGATAAAATTGTAGACCTGCACAAGGCTGGGATGGGCTACAAGACAATAGGCAAGAACTGTTGGCGCAATTATTAGAAAATGGAAGATGTTCAAGATGACGGTGAATCTCCCTCGGTCTGGGGCACCATGCAAGATCTCACCTCGTGGGGCATCAATGATCATAAGGAAGGTGAGGGATCAGCCCAGAACTACACGGCAGGACCTGGTCAATGACCTGAAGAGAGCTGGGACCACAGTCTCAAAGAAAACCATTAGTAACACACTACGCCGTCATGGATTAAAATCCTGCAGCGCACGCAAGGTCCCCCTGCTCAAGCCAGCGCATGTCCAGGCCCGTCTGAAGTTTGCCAATGACCATCTGGATGATCCAGAGGAGGAATGGGAGAAGGTCATGTGGTCTGATGAGACAAAAATAGAGCTTTTTGGTCTAAACTCCACTCGCCGTGTTTGGAGGAAGAAGAAGGATGAGTACAACCCCAAGAACACCATCCCAACCGTGAAGCATGGAGGTGGAAACATCATTCTTTGGGGATGCTTTTCTGCAAAGGGGACAGGACGACTGCACCATATTGAGGGGAGGATGGATGGGGCCATGTATCGCGAGATCTTGGCCAACAACCTCCTTCCCTCAGTAAGAGCATTGAAGATGGGGTCGTGGCTGGGTCTTCCAGCATGACAACGACCCGAAACACACAGCCAGGGCAACTAAGGAGTGGCTCCGTAAGAAGCATCTCAAGGTCCTGGAGTGGCCTAGCCAGTCTCCAGACCTGAACCCAATAGAAAATCTTTGGAGGGAGCTGAAAGTCCGTATTGCCCAGCGACAGCCCCGAAACCTGAAGGATCTGTATGGAGGAGCTGGCCAAAATCCCTGCTGCAGTGTGTGCAAACCTGGTCAAGAACTACAGGAAACGTATGATCTCTGTAATTGCAAACAAAGGTTTCTGTACCAAATATTAAGTTCTGCTTTTCTGATGTATCAAATACTTATGTCATGCAATAAAATGCAAATGAATTACTTAAAAATCATACAATGTCATTTTCTGGATTTATGTTTTAGATTCCGTCACTCACAGTTGAAGAGTACCTATGATAAAAATTACAGACTTCTACATGCTTTGTAAGTGGGAAAACCTGCAAAATCGGCAGTGTATCAAATACTTGTTCTCCCCACTGTACATAACATAAGACTGAGAAATAACACATTATTTGTTTATTATTATTTTTTTTACCTTTATTTAACTAGGCAAGTCAGTTAAGAAAAAAATATATTTACAATGAAGGCCTATACCGGACAAGCTCAGACAATGCTAGGCCAATTGTGCACCGTCCTATGGGACTCGGTCTAAGCCTGGATTCTAACCAGGGTGTCTGTAATGATGCCTCTAGCACTGAGATGCAGTGCCTGAGACCGCTGCGCCACTTGGGAAGATCCTGTGTAGATTGTATTTTCAACCAGCAACTATCAGGAAATAATTTTTTTGTCCAGAATTTTACAGTTAGTTTCATCAGCTGGAGAAACAGCACTTGGCCTTTAAAGTTCCAATGCAGTATTTTTTATCCAGATAACTAATCATTTCTGGGTAACAATTAAGTACTTTACTGTGATTGATTGTTGTTTATTTAAATGGTAAACAATAAACTAAAGTAGTTTCTTAGCAAAGAGCACAGTGCAGTCAAAAATATATTTTCACACTATGAGGTTGGAATAATACTGTGAAATAATGCACTTTTAGTGTAAGAGCTGTTTGAAAAGACAACTTAACCTTACAGCCTGTCGTTTTGGTGGGATGGAGTTTTGGCTTACCTGGTGAGTTAATAGACCAATAAGAAAGAGAGTTCCAAACCAATAACAGCTAGTTTTCAGTTTTCAGACCACTCAGACAGTCCTAGAAAAATGTCTTGCTTGAGAAACGTATCTTTGCTAAGAAGCTATTTTTGTTTATTTTTTACAAATTTAACAAATTAAATGTAACTAAATACAATTGAAAATCTATGTAATCTCCAAAAGTAATTATTTATCATTGAACAATTACTAGTAATGCTGCATACTCCAAGAAAGGAAAATATGTCACCTTTCTGGTAAATATTGTTATAAATTGCTGAGGTATAGTCACTGTTGAGGACACAATCTCAATTACACAGTACAAATAATACAAATATAAAAATATTACATATTTTAATATTTATTTCCTATTCAACAAAACTGTATAAATAAGGTTTGAAATGACATACAGCGGGTGAAATAAGTATTGAACACGTCACCATTTTTCTCAGTAAATATATTTCCAAAGGTGCTATTGACATGTAATTTTCTCCAGATGTTGGTAACAACCCAAGTAATCCATACATACAAGGAAACCAAAAAAAATATGTTCAGAAATTAAGTTATGTGTAATAATGTGAAATGACACAGGGAAAAGGTATTGAACACACTTACTGATATTTATTTAATACTTTGTAGAAAAGCCTTTGTTGGTAATGACAGCTTCAAGACGCCTGCTGTATGGAGAAACTAGTCGCATGCATTGCTCTGGTGTGATTTTGGCCCATTCTTCCACACAAACAGTCTTCAAATCTTGAAGGTTCCGTGGGCCTCTTCTATGAATCTTGATCTTCAGTTCTTTCCATAGATTTTCAATGGGATTTAAGTCAGGTGATTGGCTGGGCCATTCTAGCAGCTTTATTTTCTTTCTTTGAAACCAATTGAGAGTTTCCTTGGCTGTGTGTTTGGGATCATTGTCTTGCTGAAATGTCCACCCTCGTTTCATCTTCATCATCCTGGTAGATGGCAGCAGATTTTTGTCAAGAATGTCTCGGTAAATTTGCCCATTCATCCTTCCTTCAATTATGTGAAGTTTGCCAGTACCATTTGCTGAAAAGCAGCCCCACACCATGATGTTCCCACCTCCAAACTTCACTGTTGGTATGGTGTTTTTAGGGTGATGTGCAGTGCCATTTCTCCTCCAAACATGGTGTGTATTATGACATCCAAACAGTTCCATTTTGCTCTCATCTGACCACACTATATTCTCCCAGTATTTCACTGGCTTTTCCAAATGTTGTGCAGCAAACTTTAAACGAGCTTCAACATGCTTTTTTTTCAGCAATGGAGTCTTGCGTGGTGAGCATGCATACAGGCCATGGCAGTGGAGTGCATTACTTACTGTTTTCTTTGAGACAACAGTACCTGCTAATTGCAGGTCTCCACAAGTGGTCCTTGGCTCTTGGACAACTCTTCTGATTATTCTTTTCACTCCTCTGTCAGAAATCTTGCGAGGAGCACCTGGTCGAGGCAAATTTATGGTGAAATGATTGTCTTTCCACTTCCGTATTATGGCCCCAACAGTGCTCACTGGAACATTCAGAAGCTTAGAAATGCGCTTATAACCAATGCCATCATTATTTTTTGCAACAATTAGGTTGCGAAGGTCTTGAGACAGCTCTTTGCTTTTACCCATCATGAGATGTGTCTTATGTGACACCTTGGCAATGAGACCTTTTTGTAGGTCATCAGTTGGGACTGAACCAGCTGATATTAATTTGCACTGACAGGGGGCTGGATTGCTTTTTAATTACTGATAGTTTTCAGCTGTTGTCTTGGCTTTCCATGCCTTTTTGCACCTCCCTTTCTTCATGTGTTCAATACTTTTTCCCTGTGTCATTTCACATTATTACACATAACTTAATGTCTGAACTTATTTGTTTTGGTTTCTTTGTATGTATGGATTACTTGGGTTGTTACCAACATCTGACAACATCTGATGTCAATAGCACCTTTGGAAATATATTTACTGAGAAAAATGGTGACGTGTTCAATACTTATTTCACCCGCTGTATATAGACTTTCTAAATAGAGTATAATCAAATTATAAAACGACTAACTAAGATTTCACCTTATTTTCTAAAGGTCTCTCTTGCTCAAAATGTCTGCCCCATCGCTGTGAAGGTCTTACAGAGCTCTAGATTGGCTTCCTGAACTCGTTAAGAACTCGCCTTTCATCTCAAATTGTACTTATATGACAAACAGACATATTTTTTGTTTTAAGTTATTTTAGATTACTGGCTATAACTCTCCTGCTGCGCTACGGTGTAAGGATTGCAAGCATACGTTGTTAGGTGCTGCGATGTAGGGTTCAGCCAGTTGTTGATGGACAGTCGGAAGAGCAAATTAAATGGTAGGAGGGACATCCCAGCTTCAAGTGGTGTCAGATTTCACATCCTGCTTCACACAGGCAAAAGAGCCTTACTCTTGTGTCCATGAGAATCAGGGATATCGCTCAATGCAAGACATTTCGATCTATGGTGTCCACAGATCGATTTAAAGCAAAAATGTCAGTTTGAACCAGTACCAGAACCACGCAGGTTCCCAAAACAGGGGACTTTACATCTAGGAGATTTTTAAAAATCACAGTAAGGTACTTAATTGTTTCTCAGAAATGATTTGATATTGAGATAAAAACGGCTGCATTGGACATTTTTTAAGTCAAGTGAATGTAATTATTTAAGTCAAGGGATGTCACGAAATGGGGTTTGGAGAGACCAAGACGCAGCGCAGGGATAGTAGTTCGACATTTCTCTTTATTTTACTATGTTTTCTTTTCTCAATGTAATAAAGAAACACAAATGACGAACTACAAAACGAAACCAAAACACGAATTTACAACGTTACGTTAAAACAACACACGACAGTTTAACGTAACCAAAAGCACACTTACTTCACCCGTGACTGCGACATATACCTCGACATGTACGATAACGACCCACAGCAACGTGATGGACAGACTCAACATATATTGGATCCCTAATTAGAGACAATGCCGTGCAGCTGCTTCTAATTAGGGATCCAACCTAAACCCCACATAGAAACAGAAAAGGACGACACTGTCAGACTCTGACCACAGCTACATAGAGAAGCAAGTTAGGCTTCTCTATGGCCAGAGCCTGACAAGGGAATAGGTAAACATGAACATTATTTGAACAGGTCAATGACCCAAGAGTTTAGTTTGTAAAAAACTAAGAACAATGTCCACAAATCTATCATCTAAAGAAAAACAAAGGCAATTGATAACATTGGAAAGGCACAACATATTTTCAGTGACCATAAGAAAGTTAAATTACTTCTTAACCTTTCAACAAAATGCTTGCAAAACTGAATACATTTTAGATTGTATCATAGCCCATGTTTTCTTGAACTAACTCTCAATGAGTTCGTCCTCCAGAATTTGCTTCTATATGAAACTTAAATTAGTTATGTTTACATTGTGAATGACAGATTGCACTCATCTTTTGATACATTTTGCCTGGGCTCTCGGTTAATGACTATACACCAGGAAAAAGTACATCAACTTATGTAAACACATCAAGCACATCCCTGTGAAGTACGCTCACCCAGGCAACACACTGCAGATACACCCATCCACACACTGCAGACAGGCAAGCAGCAGGTCAGCAGCATGACTCAGCGCTCTGCTTTCAGCAGCACCAGCCTCCCAACACACTCACTCACTTACTCACACAGCTCTGCTGAGCTCTAGTGCTAAATCAGGGAATAGTTTAGGACCACATAGAAACAGAGAGAGGGGAGAGAGAGGGATGCCCACCCGTGCCCGGCGAGCCGTGCCAGTTGGGGAAGGCCAGGTGGAAACAGTCGCACATGTTGTCAGTCCACTGTGGTCCTGGGAAGGAGAGGGGGTCCTGTCCTAGGATAGGTGGTCGGCAGCCCAGCGGCCCTGGCTGCGGATGAGCTCTGGCGGCTTCGCTGTCCTGGAGTGGCTGGAGCTGCACCCTCTGCCTCAAACTGCCTCCTCTCAGTCAGTCACAGCAGGGAGGCAGAAAGAATCGTAGGACCAGAGAAAGAGGAGAGTGAGCGAGAGAACGAGCGAGCGGTGCACGTGAGAGAGAGATTTCTGCAGCATCCACGCTCAGAGCAGTACACACTAGAGTGGGGCAGGTCTCTCCTAATCTCTCCTGTAAACATAGACCTTCAGAGCAGCACGCTAACCGAATTATGGGAGGGCTGCCCCACCTTTTTTTGTTTTGATGAGGAGGAGGAAGCACGTCATTGAATTTGACACAGTACACTACATGGTTTCACATCTTTCACAGGACAAGATGCTGCATACAGTATTACAGTTGTTGGGAAACGTGTATAAGAGGGAAAGGCAAAAGAGCAGCTAAGCACAGACTTTAGAGAGTGTGTATGAAAAACCTGAGGTGCCGCAGTGGTGCCTGGTCACATTGTCTTTGTCAGGGTGTGTTTTCGAAGGGATGCTTCCTGTTAAATGATTTAAGAGCTAAAATAGAGTATGAGCTCACAGCAAGAGAGAAAGAGAAGGGATGCTGCGTAGTAACCCAGACCAGACAAGCAGAGTACAGCATCATATAAAACACACACGGGTAAAGCACAGTATTAGGCACAAAAATGTATTCATAAATGTAAACTTTGTGCAATAGATTGTCAGTTGCTTAGGATGATACCTTGTTTGTTGCTTGTCTACTTGCTATCCTTGTGTGTATTGTTGATCAGACAGACTATGATCCAGTTAATTGAGTGGGACTGTTCATTGGCTGTGTGATGTGCATTTAAGGTGTGGACCTGTGAGTAACATCATATAACATACACTTACAGTGCATTTGGAAAGTATTCAGACCCCTCAACTTTTTCCATATTTTGTTACGTTACAGCCTTATTCTAAAATTGATTCAATTGTTTTTTCCCCTCATCAATCTACACACAATACCCCATAATGACAAAGCAAAAAACGTTTTTTTGTAATTTTCACATTTACAGTAGATAAGAAATCAGACCCTTTACTCAGTACTTTGTTGAAGCACCTTTGATGAATGGGCACGATTACAGTCTTGAGTCTTCTTGGGTATGACGCTACAAGCTTGGCACACCTGTATTTGGGGTGTTTCTCCATTCTTCTCTGCAGATCCTCTCATGCTCTGTCATTGTTGGATGAGGAGCGTTGCTGCACAGGTATTTTCAGGTCTCTCCAGAGATGTTCGATCGGGTTCAAGTCCGGGCTCTGGCTGGACCACTCAAGGACATTCAGAGACTTGTCCCGAAGCCACTCATGCATTGTCTTGGCTGTGTCCTTAGGGTCATTTTCCTGTTGGAAGATGAACCTTCGCCCCAGTCTGAGGTCCTGAGTGCTCTGGAGTAGGTTTTCATCAAGGATCTCTCTGTACTTTGCTCCGTTCATATTTCTCTCGATCCTGACTAGTCCCTGCCGCTGGAAAACATCTCCACAGCATGATGCTGCCACCACCATGCTTCACCATAGGGATGGTGCCAGGTTTCCTCCAGACGTGACACTTGGCATTCAGGCCAAAGGGTTCAATCTTGATTTCATAAGACCAGAGAATCTTGTTTATCATGAGTCCTTTAGGTGCCTTTGGCACACTCCAAGCGGGCTGTCATGTGCCTTTTATTGAGGAGTGGCTTCCATCTGGCCCCTCTACCACAAAGGCCTGATTGGTGGAGGGCTGCAGAGATGTTTGTCATTCTGGAAGGTTCTCCCATCTCCACAAAAGAACTTCAGAGCTCTGTCAGAGTGATCATCGGGTTCTTGTTCACCTCCTTGACCAAGGCCCTCAGTTTGGCCGGTGGTTCCAAACTTCTTCCATTTCTGGGTGGTTCCAAACTTTTTCCATTTAAGAATGATGGAGGCCACTGTGTTCTTGGGGTTGTTCAATGCTGCAGACATTTTTTGATACCCTCTACGGACAATTCCTTCAACCTCATTGTCACGGTGCGTAGTATATAAGGGACGATATACAGAGCGCTGGTGAAGTGTCATCCTTTTTATTTCGGAGATGTACTCACGAAGCACGAAAATAACAAAGGAGAGTGAAACAAACAAAAACACAGTGACTTACTTTGCGTTGCTGGCAGTGCAGACAAACACAACGAACAATGATCCACATATTGGTGGATGTGAGGGATGGCTAAATACTATCCCCAATCAGAGACCAACTCTAGACAGCTGTCTCCGATTGGGGATCATTAACCATCCCTAGTTTTGGTGTAGGGTTGTGAGGACTGGATTGTGGCTCTTCTACTCCCCCTGGTGGGGAGTATTTCGGCCTAACCACAACCCAGCCCTTACACTCAAGGATTGATTTTTGCTCTGACATGCATTGTCAACTGTGGGATCTTATTTAGACAGATGTGTGTCTTTCCAAATCTTGTCCAATCAATTGAAGTTACCACAGGTGTACACCAATCAAGATGTATAATCTCAAGGAAGATCAATAGAAACACGATGCACCTGACTCAACTTGAGTCTCATAGCAAAGGGTCAGAATCCGTATGTAAATAAGGTATTTCTGTTTAAAATTTTTAATACATTTGCAAAAATGTCTAAAAACCTGTTTTGGCTTTGTCATTATGGGGTATTGTGCGCAGATTGATGAAAAATGTATTTAATCCATGTTAGAATAAGGCTGTAACGTAACAAAATGTGAAAAAGGGAAGTTGTCTGAATACTTTCCGAATGCATTGTACATAGCAAGAACAGAGATTAAATATAACTGTTCATTTACAAACCATACCACTGATTTATTAGTCCATCTTTAAGGGCAGTCGACACTAAGTGATGTTTTACCCCAGAGTGAGCAGTGCATTAGACATTATGTTTTGGACCAAGGCATTATATCAACACTACACAATTGCAAGGCAGTAGATTGTAAATGCAGGGCAATAATATACAGTACATGTACAATATAGGGGACATCAGAGGGCTAGACCCACTGTCCATAAGCATTTCCTGCAATCTAAAGACATAATCATTATGCTTAATTCTATTTAAAAAATGTATATTTTTCTGCATACTGTATCTAAGAATAGCTCTGGAGCTGTGTGTATTAAATATACTACATACGCTTCTCTGCATCTCTACTAAAATCTAGGTAAAAGATTGAAAGGAATGTGAGTCTTATTCAGTACATTTAGTTATTGCTTGCTTTTCTAAAGTCTATCAACCTTGCCAGTAGGCATGCTAGATACACTATATATACAAAAGTATGTGGACACCCCTTCAAATTAGTGGATTTGGCTATTTTAGCCACAACTGTTGCTGACAGGTGTATAAAATTGAGAGCACAGCGTTGCAATCTCTATTGACACACATTGGCAGTAGAATGGCCGTCATAGGATGCCACCTTTCCAACAAGTTCGTTGGGAGCCTCATGAAATGGGTTTCCATGGATGAGCAACAAGCGGCTGGAGTGGTGTAAAGCTTGCCGCTATTGGACTCTGGAGCAGTGGAAATTAGTTCTCTGGAGTGATGAATTATGCTTCACCATCTAGCAGTCCGACGGACTAATCTGGGTTTGGTAGATGCCAGCAGAATGCTACCTGCCCCAATGCATAGTGCCAACTGTAAAGTTTGGTGGAGGAGGAATAATGGTCTGGGGCTGTTTTTCATGGTTCGGGCTAGGCCCCTTAGTTCCAGTGAAGGGAAATCTTAAGGCTACAGCATACAATGACATTCTAGACAATTCTGCGCTTCCATCTTTGTGGCAACAGGTTGGCGAAGGCTCTTTTCTGTTTCAGCATGACAATGCCCCCGTGCACAAAGCGAGATCCATACAGAAATGGTTTGCCGGTGTGGAAGAACTTGACCGGCCTGCACAGAGCCTGCACAGAGCCCGGACCTTAACCCCACTGAAAGATATGTTCAACAAGCAGGGGTCCAGATACTTTTGGTCATGTAGTGTAGTTTGACAAGCTAGCTACTCTTTGATTGATAGCCTGAAATGGCTTCTTTGTAGCTTGTTATGAGGTTGGGAGTTGGGAACCTATCTGGTCTAGCCAAAGCCAACTTCATAAAATTGCCAAGTGACTAGTAGTAATATAGTGAGAAAGAATCTGAGGGGGCACGTGCCCCTGTACCCTCTATGGGTATGAAGCCTCTGGGGGACACTATCCAATATCCTTATTGTGATGCACAGTAATGTACTTTTTTCACATAGACCTTTAGGGCATGTTTATCGTATGATTGAATATGTGTTCAATTAGATCAAGACTCATCAATGAATATGAATTATATTCTAATAAATGTCATATTTCTAAATTCATGGCCTGGTCACTTCAGGACAGTTGCAAATAGATACTGCCAGTCTTCTTCCGCCCTTTTTTTTAGACACTGAGCTGCAAGATGATACTACTAGCTTTTGCCACAGGATCAAGCAACAACTCCAAACCAGAATCAATGCTAGGTCAAAAGTTTTCTTCCCCCATCCTGTGCTCATCCAAAATAATCAGGCTATACCTCTTCTTCTTTATGGATCTCATCCTTCTGAAAAGCACAGGAAGGGTAATATAACCTCATCCTGATCTAACGATAATTCATAATATCATAAACGCAGTTTAAATTCCATAAAGCCATTGTCACTATGTAGTATGTGGAGACAAAATACTGTGCGCAGCTATGCAAAGTGTACGTGTCTTTAGATCCATAGAGCAGCATATGATGTTACCCGGATCAGTTCCAGAAAACCTCCTTTAAAAAGGATGAAGCGTGAAATTTAGGCACACCGTAAACAACAAACCTGAGGTTCCCAGATATCCTGGCATCATATGACATCTGTAGCCTGCAAAACACTAAAAACACCACTCATATACACAGATACAAATTGTACAAACAACTTCCATCCATGACTACCCCATTGTAAGATCCTGAGATCCTGAGTGATGCATATTTTTGCTTTTTCCACTGGTATCATACAGGACACCCTTTTATCTGCCATTTAAGTATAAAATCAATGCTATGCATACCTTCCTGCATCTCTCGTCTCAATCTAACACACTGAAGAAGCAGAGTCCTTCATGGACCATGTCAACAATAATGCCCTCTGGGCCCATAATATCCAGATGAAAAAACACTACCGTTTACTATAGAATAATACAGTACTTACTATAGATTTCTTCAGTAAGCTGTTGTGTACTGTAGTAAATACTATAATACACACTAACCAGGGAATGAGAGACATGGAGTCTAAGGATAGGAGGAACATTATTAGGATCCTCAGTGGAGGAAGGAAAATGGATTTGATGAGAGGTCAAATATGGAGTAATTGAAAACTAAGGTGTGCCGATACATAAAACTTGTGGAGATAATGTGAGGAAACAGCAGGCAGAAGGGGTAAATAAGGAGGTGAGGTAACCTATTTAACATGAGGACGAAGGAAATAATTATCGATATGTGAGACCTAGTAATACTAATCAGTCAAAAGTCATAAGAAACGGCACAATAATTTTATAAATTATTTAACCCGTATACATGTGAGACCTAGTGATCTACTAAAAGTCATAAAATAATTATTCTGGTGAAGAGTGGAGACTGCGAAGAAGGTAAGTTGATCTTGAAACCCCGCTGTGGGAGCGTTTACCCAAGTTAATGGTATTGTGAATCTAAGCCGTAGAATTGTGTTATTTGTGTTGTAACTGCAGTGTGAACCGGTATTGTAATAATGTAGTTGTATGTTGAAAGGACAGGACGATAAACTGACGAGTTTGTCCTGATTGTGTGGAACGGTAGGAACCAACATGTCCGGCCATTTAAACGTGGCATCGTTTGTCTCTGATTGTTGATTGTTGTATGTCTTGCAAGGAACTGTAAGCGAAACGTTTGTCTGCGTGGGAATAACTCATTGTGTTGATGTAGGTAAGCGAAGAGTTTGTCCCTGTGTGGGAATAACTAATTGTGTTGATAAATATTGCTAGTAACGTTGATCAAGGGCTGGGTGTCGGATTGTTTTTTTCATATTGGGTAGGTTAACTTTAACTAACTACAGACACCAAGAGAGGCTGCGTCGCGATAAACTTTGGTAAGATATGATAAAATGGTTATAGGAATTTAGGAGTCTAGGTTGGCTATATTGAGTGAAAACTTTTTAAAACTAGTTTAGGGCCATTTCCCAAAGGAGCTTTGCTTGGGGAAGTTAGAGTAATGATCTAGACTACTTTCATAGTAGCATGGTTGGCTAGCGCACGTAAAACTGTTGAACTATCTGTTCAATCGGGCCGCATTCATTTTAAAGAAAATGACTACTCAGTTTGTATGTGAATGGTGAGTTGGGAAGCATTTAGTACCGCGGGTTTTTCTTTCCCCATAATATAAAATTTACTACTCATTAACCGAGGTTGTGTGTAATAGATGGTATTATATATTGACTGACATGATAAATGAATTGGCATTTTAGGTTACAATACATGTAGGTTGACCCTAGTGGATGGTGGAGTTATAATTCTGGTGGATCTTAAACGTTTGAATGAAGGGCGTTTGCCTGAGCTGTGGTTCTAACGTTTGAGCTTGATAAGAAACCAATGTGTTGCTGACCCATGATAATTTGGAAGGGAATAGTTTTTAAGTAATTGCATACTGAGAGGGTGTGTTGATAGGGAAATAGATGTTAAGTAGAATAATATGGATAATATTAGAACCATGGAGATATTCAATATGGAAATGTGGAATAGCTGATTAGTTCAGTACTTAAAAATGTAAGAGACAGGAGAGGTTAATACTTGGAGGTTTGAAACACCATATGATAGAGAAATAACATGAATGTTATTAGGAGGGAAACAATTATAGTCTAGTTATTCCAGATTAGATGGGCTATTAGGAAAATACTGGAGGACAGGAGAAACCGAGTGGTTTACAATGTGATAATTCTATGGAGGGACATTTTGAGCATTTGACAGAGGGGAGGAGGAGGCAAGCCTATTGAGGCCCCCTGCGTTCTGTAGAGATAAGTTGGGAGTCTATCCATAAACCCTGAATGTTTACTGAAGATTTGACCTGGGGGGAGGTTAGGTACCCTGCCAGACCAAGAGAACAACTGGTTCTCCACTATCAGATCAGATGTCTAAAGAACTAGGGGACAGGATGAGTGAGGCAAGAGCCTAGTCAACCTCTTGTCAGAGCAGAGACAGACATTTTGGAAGCTGAATCTTACCTATAAATGATTCTGAATAACAGACAGAAATAGTGGCTCTTACTTGTGCATGTTGTTTGGGAAAATAGTGACCATTTACACAGATAGTACACATAGTTGCTGCACAGTGGATAAACAGGGGAATGGTGACTATTACACATGCTAAGTTGATTTTGAATCTTTTGGATACTGTACTCCTACTAGAGGAATTGGCTATTTGTAAATGTCAGCAAGGAGAAGGAGTTGGGACCACATAATTGGAGATTATATAGATGAAAAGTTGAGTTTACACATATCCCTAGTGGTTCTTAGGGAAGTGGGTAATGAATAGTAGATTGGTAATAGATACCAGAGGGAGACTAGTATAGTCTATTTATTGGCAGATATAGATGAGAGTTGAATTGGAGAGAGAAACTTAAAAGTGGGACCTGACTAATGACAGAGAGATTTGTTTTTCACTCAGGGAAAGAGAGTGAGTTGAAGCCATACCTTCTAAGTTATACTCCTAAGGATTTGTTGATGAAGGATTGATTAAAGAAGTAATTTTGGTATAGGTAGTTTTGAAGGTTAAATATTAAAAGTAAAAGTAAAGTCTGAGAGTAAGAAAGAACAGTTGAAGTCAGAACCCACGGCCACCCATAGATGATTCTGGATTGAAATGATATCCCTCATTAGTAGATTGGGCATGGAGGGAGAATCCAGATGATGAAGTAGTAGTTGTGAGGGACCCCAACCCCCTATCCTAATCAGAGGGAAACTCAGGGAGCTCAGGGGGGAGAGGGGGATGAGACAGATGAAGAGATAGGTCTCACATAAATTTTAAAGGAACTATTGGTGAGACAGGGAGGCAAGGGAGTTGGAGGTAACAGGAGGTCTCCCTCAAACCAGTGCCCATTGATAGCCTAACTAATCCATTAGCAGGCATAGATGGGGCAGTGCTCACATTAGATGTGTATAAACCATGGACAGAGAGCAGTTAAAGATAGTATTCCTCACTGAAATGAGACCTGTAGATAGATAGATAGATAGATAGATAGATAGATAGATAGATAGATAGATAGATAGGTACTTTATTGCTCCCCCGGGGGGGAAATTTCATTGTCAAGCAGCTACAACAAAACACAGGGCAGGTGTAAAATGCCACAACGAAAAGTACACAAAAGACAGATACACGGTACATGATACATAGAGCGGCAGTATGAAAAAGTATAGAAATACAAGATATCTGGAGTGCAAAAAAAAAAAAAAAAAAAAAAAGCTATAAAAGGACATTGCATAGTATGAGTGGTTGGCTGAATATGTACACTATACATTGGTGGATGTTGGATGGTTAACTATACTATACAGGTCGATGGCAGAGAAATACTTCAGTAGCTAAAAATGCGTATGATATGAGCGAGGGTAATAATAGTTTACTTAATAGACAGACTGGGTAAATTAACAGGTAAGTGAAAATTTTGCATGGTTAAATTAGTTAAATTAGCTGTACAGTTAGGTATACAGTTATATTTACAGATAAGTGAATACTTGCATGTTTACACAAACTGTACAGGTAAATGACAGGAAGAGATACTTTAATAGCTAAATGTGTGTATGATATCATTTGGGGTAATAATAGTAATTCCCTTAAAATACAGTCCTTAGTGCGCAGGGTTTAATTACAGACAACTGCACTTATTGCACATTCGATATACTAAAAGCAATGAGAAAAGGTGCAACTGGCAGGATACTAATATGCATTCCTGAGTGAATGCCTACGTCCAATAATTACTTACAATATTGCATGTGATATAATATAACAACTGTACATGAGTATGTATATACAGACCTGTATGAATAAATAGGTCCTGAGTGGATGAGTGCTGATGGACCAGAGTTACTCACGGATGGATGCATAATTGTTAAACTAGGTCCTAGCACCCCAACAGTTCCAGATCTATGTTGCCGACGGCACGGCACCCCGGTGAGGCATTATATAGTCTCATAGCCGCCGGCAGGAAGGACCTCCTGTAGCGCTCTCTGGCACACCGTGGTGGGATCAGTCTGTGACTGAAAGTGCTCCTCTGCGTCATAACCATAGTGTGCAGAGGGTGGGTGACGTTGTCTATGATGGCCAGCAGTTTGGCCAGGATCCGTCTCTCCGCCACCTCCTCTAGAGTGTCAAGGCTCATCCCCAGGACAGAGCTAGCCTTCCTGATCAGCGTATTTACCCGAGAAGCATCACCGGCTTTGATGTTTGCTCCCCAGCACACCACTGCAAAAAAGATGGCACTGGCCACCACAGACTGGTAGAAGGTATGCAGTAGTTTACTGCACACGTTGAAGGACCTGAGCCTCCTCAGAAAGTAGAGTCGGCTCTGGCCCTTTTTGTACAGGGCCCCGGTGTTACCAGCCCATTCCAGTCTGTTGTCCATATGGACACCCAGGAACTTGTATGACTCAACCATTAAATGAGTAGAAGCTGTTAAGAAAACATTGGTGGGAATATGGGGGACTGCACTATTGGTAGAAGTTAAAAGATATGTGATCCATCACAAGCAGAATGGAAAACAGGATCAAGCTAAGCATAGTGGAATTTTTTAATGATTGGAGAATGGTATTAGATCTCCAGGGAGTGAATCATAGTCAAGTGAGATGGGAAAATATTTAGCTAACAATGATGAATTTGGCTAAATGGTTTTTTAGCATACCTGTACCAAGGGTGGTTTGGGTTTACCTTTTAGGGGAAGAAATTGCCATATATAAGGGGTTTTAGTAAGGCTATACGGATTTTTTACAAGCTATCACTAGTAATCTAGTAAAATTGGAGCCTCAAAGGAAGCAGACATTTTGATTTATGTAGATGATATTCTAGTGGCTAACCCTACTGGTGTAGGATGTGGATGGGATAAACTGTAGTTGTTAAAGTATATGGTAGAACAAGGCCATAAAGTGAGCAAAAGGAAACTACAATTGTAGCAAACTGTGGTTGTGTATTTGAGACATACTATACCTTGAGAAGGGCGTACTCTGAACCCCTCTAGAAGGAATATGATTTTGGAAGCACCAAGATTTACAAACAGATGATGAGTTTTAATTACTGTAGAGCCTGGGTGCTACATTCTGCTCTTCACACAGAGAGAATTAGAAATATGGAAAAAGGGATGGACAATCCTCTGAGATGATATTTGGCATCAGGGTAATTTACCAATATTACCAAAGTCTTTGTTTAGATATGTAGTAATATTGATACATGGGCGGAGTCATGTATCAATAGGGGAGACAGGGGAGAACTAATTACTTAAAACAATTAGGAAGTATGATTGTAGCATATGGAAAAACAAATTACTTAAAAAAAAAAAATGTTGTTCCAGGTGTGTTATATGTGCACAAAGTAATGATCATAGAACTTACAAGGGGTGAAGGAAAGAAATGGTGATTGACTGTGATAGAAGTTAGATATTACCAGGAAGAAATATTGTTCATGTCATCCGCAATCGGCAGGGTTAATTAAACGCATGAATGGAACAATAAAAAGTAGACTAAGGAAGACCTATATAAGTACTGGAAGAAACTTAGTAAGATGAGTACCTATAGTGTTAATGACCGTTAACGGCAGACAGAGATGGGTTATCTTCCTTTGAAGAGGGTTTGGGAGACCATATAGAATGTAGAGTTAGGAGGACCAAAGCAGGCAGAGATAGACACTAAGAATACTCTGGCTGAACACATGAGAAGATGGTTTGCTAATCACACCCGTATGTCAAAGATTTTGTGACCTACAGGTGAACTGAAGGAGAGAGTGACCCACTCTATCAAACCAGGTGATTGGGTGCGGGTCCAATGATTGAAAAGGAAAGACTGGAAGCAGCCCCGTTGGGAAGGCCCTACCAGGTCTTGTTGGAAACTGCCTATTTGCCATTTAGATATGTTCAGAAAGAGAGCGACCTGGGTCCACGTTGCCCACTGCAAGGAGGTAAGAAACACATACAAACACTGCTGAACACACACAGAGTTAAGGAGCAGAACCGAGTACCAATAGGGTCCGGGGGTTACCTCCTTAACGAAGATTCCCTACCCCGACCTATCATCACTGTAGTGTGTTCCTAGAGGTGTGAGTATGGGGTGCTACCCAGCAGACTGACTAAGGGCAGGAGAGGGTTGGCGGTTCTTGGGAATATGGGGGACCCTGAGCTGCATCAGTCTTAATTTTGATACATCCAGATCCACCACTCACCAAAAATAAAACTCTACCATGGGAATAATTAAAAGACAGACGACTCAGGATAAGGATTCCACTAGAAGTGAGTATTATAACATAGTGGCCAGAGAGAGGCAGGATGTGGTTTTCAAAATAAATATTGATAACCTCTCCATTTAAGTGGGGAGCATGTAGTCGAGAGAAAGGTGTTCATACTTATGCATTATACCTCTGTACAGGACCTACTGCTAGTTACCTTTGGGCTACAGCTTAAACATACTTGGGGAAAATATTAAGTGAAGGCAGTGAGCCAAGAAGATATTATACAAGTATGGGGCTTGCGCGGATGACTATGGTTAGGATACCTGTATAGACGTAAATAGCACAAAATTAACTGAGCAAAACAGAGGTGAAAACTGTACAGGGATGGGGTTGGCGAGATTGAAGGAGGCTGCTAACCCACCCCAGTTCACTCTGACTCCAGGGGAGTGTTATAGACAAGAATGACAGCAGAGATTTGGGCGATTCTAATGGAGTAAGTCAGTAGTTAATGTTACTGATCTGAGTTCAGAGGCACAGGAGAAACTATTAAACCTTACAGCCTGGTAACAGATGTGTGATGGGCGTGTACCAGTAAAGGACGTATAAGGCAGACACTATAAAAAAGGTGGGTAGGTACCTGCACCCCGGTCCTATTGGTTCAGTCAGTTAGAATTAGTTACCAGAAACCAAGGAAAGGTTTAATCAGGCGTAGGAAGGGTTGTGCCAAGGAGGAGAATAGCCCTATTTGGATGGATGCAATTGGAATTCCTAGGGATGAGTCCCTGATGAATATGAAGCTATAAATCAAGTAGGTGAAGGTTTCAGGACAACGTTCTTTTGGTGGGTGACGTTCAATAAACATGTGGATTGGATCAATCAGTAATGATTCATAAAGGGGAGTAAGGATGCAGTGAAGGGGATCTCAAACCAATTATCCGCCACCTCGCTCATGACTTGGAGAAATAGGTTGGCTCTAGATATGTTGCTGGCAGAAATGGGTGGAGTATGCAGAATGGTGGGGGGCAGTTGTTGTAAATTTATTCCTAACGACACCAGAGCTTTTGCAGGATTGACAGCTCTAAGTGAAGGATGGGCTGAGAACTCAGGAGTGAATACATATGTGACAGGATGGTTTGATGAAATGTTTGGGAAATGGAAAACCATAGTAGCCACAATTTTGGGGGCAGCTATTGCCTGTATGGGTATGCTTGTATTATGTGGTTGTTTTATTTCCCTGTGTCAGAGGATAGGTGAGAAAGGCGTTGGAAAGTGCAGGCATCCAAGCAGATGGTGAGACATGGTTCCGGATGGTTCCGGATTCTGATCAGTGGAAGGAGGAATACAATTCACCAGCAGTGGTGGACGAGGAGGACACTGATGATCGATTCAATCCAGACGACTACAGATTGAATGAAACATTTCTTAGATCTAATGTGAAAATCTTGAATAAAGAGTGTAACTGGGAGGGGAAATGGAATTTTGTTCAGGCTAACAGATGTTGTATACATTTAGTGGAATGATGAAGATACCCCTCCAAGCCTAGTAGATGATTGAGATACTTTCCATTCCAAGGAGCCCATGTTGAATGAGACAATTTAATGCTTAGAAAAGACTGATACTTTATATGAAGGTCATGACGAAGATCCTAACCGGAAGAGTTATGACTAAATAGGCCTAGAACAGTAGTTGATGAGTATGGAATGTGAATACATGTATTGGTTTTGTTTGGATTAAGTTTGATTTTGTATGACATTTAGGAATCCTATGAGGATAGATGTGTAATGATCAGTGTGAAATATTTAGTCAAAGGGTGGATTGATAGAATCATTTGTATGTTAAAGTTATGACTAAAGTATTTCACCCTGAAGCTGTGAGCGATTTGTGAAATGTATGAGAATCATGTGAGAGGAGGGGGGTTTTTAGACAAAAAACTGCAAGTTAATGATTCCTTTGTAGGAATGAACGTGGTCAGTGGAAAAGTACTGGAATGTCTTGAAGGGAGTGAACTGAGATAACAGGAACTGTGTGGGTATATATAGAGGGTCCCTCATGGGAGGGGTCAGAGCGTTCTCTATGAATAAAGACTGACCATTTGCAAAACTGGGGCTCTCTCTGTATTATTTAAGCAAACTGAAGAATTTACAGCCTTCAGGATACAGATAGAGCTAAAAAGTTCATTTAGAACATTGGGATAGAAATTATCGTGACAACACTGTAGTATCCCTCGATTATGTGTAGTTTTTTAACCTTTAACTAGGCAAGTCAGTTAAGAACAAATTCTTATTTACAATGATGGCCTACACCGGCCAAACTCAGACGATGCTGGGCCAACTGTGCACCACCCTATGGGACTCCCAATCATGGCCGGTTGTGATACAGCCTGGAATTTAATCAGGGTGTCTGTAGTGACACTTCTAGCACTGAGATGCAGTGCCTTAGTACTACAGTATACTACAGTATAATACAGTAATGTCAGCAAAAACACTACACTGAAAACTACAATAAAGTCAGCAAAAACACTACTGTGAATACTATAGTATTTATACCATAGTACAGTATATACCATAGTATACTGGGAAGACAGAGCTGCACAAAACGGTGTTAATCTAGGAAATTAGCTTTAATGGAACACCAGACATACTGCATGCATTCCACATCGGAATCCTTGTCAATATAGAAAATCAAGGACGTTGTTCTGTTTACTTTTCTCATTGTCCATATCGTATAACCAGTGGCGACCCATCATTCAGGGCAGGTGGGGCGAAATATTTTATTTTTGGGGGCTTGCCTGTTTTGCATGTTATTTTGGCATTAATACGTGTCACATATCAGTTTGCAAACACTGTAATAAAAAAAATATATAATTGAGTTAATAAAGCCTCTATCGCAGTTTCAGGTAAGACCCAGATGCAGACAACATTGAAGTAATAACAGTTTATTAATCCAACAGGGGCAGGCAAAAGACAGGTCAGGGGCAGGCAGAGGTCAGTAATCCAGATAGGTGGGGCAAAGGTACCGGCAGGCAGGCTCAGGGTCAGGGCAGGCAGAGGTCAGTAATCCAGTGGGGGGGGCAAAGGTAAAGGACGGCAGGCAGGCTCATGGTCAGGGCAGGTAGAATGGTCAAAACCGGGGAAACTAGAAAACAGGCACTATAGAGAGACAGGAGCCGAGGGAAAACCGCTGGTAGGCTTGACGAAACATAAAGAACTGGCAACAGACAAACAGAGAACACAGGGATAAATACACTGGGGATAATGAGGAAGATGGGCGACACCTGGAGGCGGGTGGAGACAAGCACAAGGACAGGTGAAACAGAGTAAGGCAGCTCCAAAATTCAGGTGTTTCAGCCTAGCTCAGTGCTTTCTGTGGTGGTGGGGTGGGCCAGCAGAAAATAGGAGCATTGCACCGTGATTGGCTCAGTGTTCTGTCACACATGGGGACATTGTGCAATCGCCTATTTTAAGTCCTTAGTAAGGTGGACATCCATTTCAGCCCTTTGGGTCCAGCCATAGAGTTATATTACAAGTGCAGTTCCAAGAAGGCTCAAGGTCATTGGCCACAGAAACTACGTAAAATCACGTTATATGTACAGTAGCTTTGATTGGACTGATCATGTCAGCATCATACTTTTACAATCTTAGCTAGCAGTCATCATCATGAATCAAGTCTACTGGCTAATCCTTGTCATATTAAGAGATATAATGAAGAGAAAATATAGATAAAATGTATCTGTACGAAAGACTATTGAGAGTAAATATCAGTTCATCATAGGAGAGCTGTATCTCAGCCCACCGTTGATGTGGAGCAGAGCATGTTGGGCGATCTCTAACTGAAGAGAAGGAAGTAAATAGAGAAAGTACACAAGCTTTGATAAGTTCCAGCCATCTCCTGTGACCAGCTATAGTTAGCATTCTTTGTTTTAGCCAAGGCCAGTGTGCGTCCTTCAGAAATTTGAGTTCATATTTCTTACAATTCATGTGTTGCTGACGCACTCCTTTGTTATGCTAATTAGTGGGTTTACCGCTAGCTAGCAACTGTTAGCTTGCTAACCCTGTTGTTTCTGGAATCTAATTTCAGACATTTAGCATTTCAGTGTCTAGTCTTACACTATATGCCATGTGGTTATATGAATGTATACTATATAGATTATGTGGGTATTTTGTTAGTGATAGAAGAATTTGTATGTAATGAAGAATTTAAAGTAATGACTAAAGTATTCCACCCCGAAACTGTATGAACTCTGTGAAATATGTGAAATGCATTAGAATCATAAGAGGTGGGGGGCTTAGGCAAGACTGCAGTTAGAGTGTAGCAACTAGGAGATGTCTGTTTTTTGTGCAGGTATGATCTTAGTTAGTGGAAAAGTACAGAATGTCTTGAAGGTAGTGACCTGAGATAACAGGAACTTGTGTGTGTATAAAAAGAGGGGCTCCTCATGAGAGGGGCAGAGCTCTTTGAATAACGAACTGATCTATTGCAGACTGGGACTTTGTTTAATTCTTCATTAACCAGAGCCTTACAACCTCTGGGAATTAATCAAAGCTAGAGTGATAGTTCATTTAGAACATTGAGAGAGAAATTCTCGTGACAGTTAGCAATGAGCCTTGTGGATGCATTATACATTCAAGTTCATACAGTTGTGTGAGGATGATGGTGCTGCTCAGTAGTGCTGTGTAGTTGCACTCCTCTGATCATTCATTAGTGAAGTCACAGCCCTGTTGTTAGGTTGTATTGCCCTGTGCAGCAGGTAACCTATTGTAGTCATATTATTTATAGCTTATGTAATTGGAGGTTGAGCCTATACCTGCCATTTACTATTGTATTTATTTTTTTTGTACAGCTTTGACAGTGCTAGTAGTCGTGGCACTTGGCTTGCACGTGAAAATTCAGCACACACAACATTCTATAATAGAATGATGTTATTTGATGTGTCAAATTAAAAGCTTATTTAACGAGTCAAATAGTGTTATTTGAAGTGTATCTTTTTTTACATGAAAAGACCCAAACAGCGTTCAATGTGCCTCACCCTAATAATTTGGTCTATTTTCACCTCTTAATTTCGCCTACTGTTCTAACTTGGTGGTGCACATGTAGCCTATAACCTGTTTTAGAGAAACGTAATCATCGAATATTGTAATAGCTTTCATTGTCTGCTTATATTTCCCCTTTTTTTATCCTGACTTGGTAAACAGGGAGTACATTGTAAGAACGGTCCATATTCTATCGCTATACATTTCAAAAGTGCTGAACAAATAGTTATATTGACTATGTCCGTCGTCGCTCGCTCATTAATGTCTTAATCAAAATGACGGATTTCCTCTTATCCGCTTGTCGTCCCCTTATGCCATAGTTTGTACATCTCAATTGTCAGTAGAAACCACATTTGTTTAAGCAATATCAGCTATGTTTTTTTTAAAAGGCAGTAAATGAGGCTGAATTAACTGTTTTGCTGACAGACAAGGCTCCGCTGAGGTGTAGCAGTGGTAAGGTGTTGGGACTGCTGTTGGGACAGCTTTATGTAGGCCCTAACAGTTTGTGAGCACCTTTTGTCACCGTTATAGTGCAATTAATGTATTTTTTAGTGTTGTGTTGTCCTGTGTAGTGGCTTTGCTGGCATGCATCTTGGTGAGGCATGTTTGCCTCACCAAGATTTACATGCTAAAATCGCCACTGGGTATAACTGCCTATGTCCTCATAGGAAAAACAATACAGTGCAATCGGAAAGTATTCATACTTTTTCCACATTCTAAAATTGATTTTTTTTCGAATGTATTAAAAATGACTAAATTAAATATTACATTTACATAAATATTCAGACCCTTTACTCAGTACTTTGTTGAAACAGCTAGTGATTACAGCCTTGAGTCGTTTTTGGGTATGACGCTTGTCATATATGCTTGTCACACCTGTATTTGGGGAGTTTCTCACATTCTTCTCTGCAGATCCTCTCAAACTCTGTCAGGTTGGATGGGGAGTGTCGCTGCACAGGTATTTTCAGGTCTCTCCAGAGATGTTCGATCGGGTTCAAGTCCGATATTTGTCACCAACTATTACCAATGAACTATCGTGAAAATGGTTGTTGAGAAATAAATAGATTCACTGTTGCTATCGAAGTCATTCCAAAGGGTAGGTTTAACAGAGCAAATTATATGTGACCATACTTTATCAATCATATATTATCAATAATATATAATATAGGCCTAAATAGCATTTCCAAAGTCATCAACAACTATTGTTTCAATTCAACACAGAATTCAACTAAAAATAGACAATACAATAGGCCTAGGGTTTCAAGCTCTGGTTGATTAAAAAAGTAACTATCTTTAGTGATATTGAATTGTGTTTGGTTACAAATTAGTATGTTAGATTCTTTAAATAAAGATGTTAACTTTATTTAAAGTGCATTTAAAGTTGGATTTGATTTAGTCCTATTCTTTAACTTAGATTTTGGGTTGAGATGGAGACGTGAATCCAATATATCAATTATTAATTTGTAGACAAACTGGAATTAAAGCCAGACTAAGTCAGTGGAACAGATGAAACTATCCAAGAAGAAGATAAATATTTTTCAAATGTTGATATTTGGTTGCGTTGAACACAATTCAATATTACTTTTGTAATAGAGTAAATAACATAAAGTTAAGTATATCTTACAAACTAACATTCTACCTTAAAATTAGTAGCACATCCAGAGCCACATTTTGAGGTTACTCTAACTATACATGTCTTCTTATGTAATAATATGAATAATGCAGGTTCAACATAGCATGCATAGGTCATCTCAGGTCTGTGCAGATCTTCACAATTGCTGTAATAATCTGTGCAGAATCTAACATTTTTACTTTTGCACCATGTACTTTTAATGTAATCTCAACTGCAATCCAGGTAATTCGGTTCTACTATTAGATGAAGCACAGTGATAACACATTTGGTTTGTGCTTTTAAACCTGGAACACACCAAGCCGACGGTCGGCCGTCGGGCAAGTTTTCTCAGTGTGTTCCGCACCGTCGGCTGAAATTGGTCCTCGTCGGCTTTGTAACAGCCGATTCGACATGTTGAATCGGCGTCGGGGCTTGTCAGTCAGTCGGGCCATCTGATCATTCTTATTGGATTTTTAGCCAGCTAACCAGTGCACGAGTAGAAAAAAACCGGAGGTGACGAAGCAAGTAAACAACGAAGTCAAGAGGGAACATACTTGCTTTTCTCATTTGTTTGCATTTCACGTGATTATTATTCGTGATTATTTAAAAAAGATATGTCTGTCTGGAACGAGGCAAGTGAAGACGCATTGATCAGCATGATCCAGGAAAGGCCGGCCTTGTATGACATTACGGAAAAATCTTATGCCAACCGTGTGGCGAAAGCTGAAAAGTGGCGTGAGATCGAAAATAAACTTGTCATATCAGGTAAGATTTCATTTTTGGCAATCGAGGTCTTTAGAAAACGTGTTTATTATTTTTCAATAGTCCATAGTAAAAAAAACGACAAAGGTATTTCCTCTTGCGCAGGCGCAGAACGGACGTGCACTTGGCCGTCGGGTGTTGAGAATCGGCTGTGTGTCAGGGCAACTTTGGACCCAGACGCTGCCGACGTGAGCCGACCCTGCAGTCTGCTTTCGTTGCCACTAGTTCGTCGGTGTCGGCTTGGTGTGTTCCAGGCTTTAGATGGTTGAAAGCATATTGATAACACATTGGAAATTAAACTAACTTTTGGCAGTTTTTTTTGAGTGGATGATTATAGGTTGTAATCTCATTGATCAATGTCTCAACCAAATATTCTCCAATTATCCACATTGAAATGACGTGGTGTGCCCAGTGGGATGTCTCTGATGGACATGTGCATATGAATTAGCCCTAGTAAAACCTTGACATATTACATGGTACATTTAATCAACTTCAAAATCCACCTCTCCATTGGCTCTATATGACTGAGGGCCATGTTATAACAAGAAAAAATTCATATTTTGTCACCAATTCAAGGCCTGTCAAATGTTGATGTTGAACAGTCGAGTACGAAAAAAATCCCTACATTAGCTTGGTTACGTGAGAAAAATGAAGAGCGTAATAACATATATACTCTGCCTTTAATTACCCATGTTCATAATTGGACTGTAACCTGCATAGCCCTGTATGGCTCTTGTTCTGCATAGACAGCAGAAGACATGCTCCAGTTGTCTGTCTGAGTGACAGACAAATGTGGAACTGTGTGTGTATTACATGAATTGAAGCAAAGCATGGTGGGTAATGAGTGTAGTAGACTTCTGGCCACTCATTCCAGCATATTAGTACTGTAAAATAATATTGGTTTAGATCAGACAAGCCAATACAAGGTAGTTGCTATTAGGTTGGGGTAGGGTTGTTCATTTGAAATTATATTCCATTTGAATTGAATATTGTGGGCCGTCACTATAGCAGGGAACCTCAATGTAATTTAATGAAGACCTTAGAATTAAAAAGCTTATAGTTTCAGAGAACATGGCCTCATGATTGTTGCAGTTTTGCATTACTTTTGGCAATGACTTACTGACTTGAAAAAGAAAAGGAAAGCCGCACACCCTCATTATGTCAATCCGTAAGAGTCCTAGTCAGGCTGTGTATTTCCTTCCCAATGTCTCAGGGCAGATACAGAATTAAATTAAGTAAAATAAATGTTTACTCACAGTAAAAGTCCTTAATTTCTGTACCAACTTGGGGCCAACACAGGTCTGTCCTTGTAGGCCTACATTATTATTCATAATCAGTCATTTTAAACAATATACAGTATATCCCTATGGAGGGTCGAATGTTAATGTTGGGCCTGTCTGGTCATGTCTTGACAATCAATTCTTACTTTGTCAAGTGTAATGACTGTAACTGAAACCGCCCTCTGTCGGTTTCAGTTGGGTCTAGATTTTCGCTATCAATGCACCTGCGTAAGGTAAGGTTATCTCTGGGCTCCTACGTAATCTCTTTGTCATCGGGGCGGCTTTAAAACAGTGGGAAGTAGTGCCGCGTTCAAAACAACTGTGAACTTGGAAAAATACGAGGTTAAATCATGACGTCAGTGATCTTCAGGTTGTAAAATCGGAGCTTTAGAGTTGGAATTCCGAGATTGATGGCCGTTCAAATCGATTTTTCCTAGTTCCCGGTTATTTTGAACGCACTGAAGTCCGACTTCTGAGCTCCCAGTTTTGAACGCGGCATAGGCTATTGTTTATGATCACCTTCCGGATTCTTAGAAACTTCACCTGTTAGAGACGCGCCACCGGTAAGGAATATTTGTCCTGTTTAGAGGTCTCTCAGCTAAAGACTTCGATGAACCTAACAGTGTAGACCTATGCGATACACTGTATCGTGAGTGTAATGTAATACTAATGTACGTAATAGGGTTATTTCAAATTAGTTCAGTCCAACAAAACGGGGTAGCACCGTGTTTCTTGTTTTATTAATCCGGTTTGTATAATTATCTTTTTAATATGCACACATTTATGTTTTTGTGGCTATCATTAGCGAATTAACTTAATGTCGTGGCTGCCCTTTCAGTTCTATCCTCTATTATAGGTTACACCGTATTAAATAAGTATATGGGCTGCACAGGGAATCATAACAATATAGAGAGGGAAGTCACTAATGGGCTACTTCTTATTATCACATCATTACCTGATCAGTCCAGAAGTTGGGGGCGTCTGTGGATGTGGACGGACTGATTCATTATAATGTATTCCATTATCTGATCATTGTCCTAAAACAGACTTATCCGTTCAATGGAGGAACCATTATTTTTTTATTGTGGGGATTTTGTCGACTGGTCTGGCCAAACTGCTTCGGAACAGCATGACGCCGAGGTGGACAGTGCATTTGGAGACTGGAGTTCCGCCTGTAATGCCAACAAGTTGGATGCAGTTGAAAGATCTTCATCTCTGTCTTCACCCATGGACATTGACATCCCTAAACTCTCAACCAAGGTGCGAGTGCACCAATCTTTTTGATCATTCCAAATTTAATTTACTTTAGAATAAATTATTACCTGTGAATTGTGTTCTATATAGGAGCCTTTTTTTCTCTAATGTAGGCTAATATATGAACAATGTAATAATATGATATATGTGATATTTTTTTCTATACAGCTGGAGAATGGCAATGTGAAGCAATCATGTGTAGTTTTCCAGGAGTGCTTCCAGGTCTTGGGTGAATCTAAAGAGGCCAACTGTACTGTACGATCTCTGTCCCAGCTGCTAGAAAGCACACAGCCTTTTCAACCAACAGCTACAATATGGTGTCTAATTTATCCCTTATTTTTTATACTGTAACTAAAAACATGACTCTGTACATGTATGAAGCTTCACTTCTGTGTTCTATGAGATTTTATTTAAGACTTGTCTTCTCTCATGTTTAGTGACTGTGGCAGCTTGTGGAGCCATCTGGTGGCTGAGCCCAGCAGGCTGAGGCTGTCAGAGCCAAAGCCCAGTTTACACCGCCACAGCCACAGCAGAATGGTTTCAGCCCTCAGAATCACACCCTCACACTGCATCTCTGAACAGGTGAGATGGGTAGGTAGGGAAAGAGGGGAATGGGGTCTATAAAATGAATACACCCACCCAGCCTAGTTGGATCAATGTCTTTACTTTGTGTGAAAAAATAATGGATTATTAATTGGAAATAAGATAGTCAGATCCAAAATTATTGGCACCGTTGATAAAGATTAGCAAAGAATACTGAGCTATATTGTATGCCACCCAAAAATGTAAAATAATAATAATATGATATAATAATATGATATACTAATACAATTGCTCGGAGAGGTTTTCTTTAACAAGAAATACTATATATTTTTTAAATATAGGGGTCAATATTATTTGAATCCCTGTTTTCAATACTCCAGGCTCCCCATGTAAATTTTAAATGGTCATCTCTATTCTATTATCTAGACACCCGCCCCCCCCCCCCCCCCCGTATTCAAGAGCATGTGCCCGACATCAACCAATGTTGCACAACACAACCTCTGATGTAAAATTGTGTCTAAGCTACAACATATATATGAAAAAAATCGGAGTTTACGAGTTTTTAGATAATTGACGTATAAGGGAAAAATATGACATTTTATTTAAAGGAATTATAAAATATTTTGACAACCCTGTTTTTAAGCTTTTAAATTATATCAATCGCAACCATTTATCTTTTCCAGTGGTGAAGACATGGATGTCTCATGGTATGGTGTGGTGTGCAAATTAGGTCAACTTTGGGCACAAAAAGTAATTTTCTGAGCACTTCTACAATAGGAAAATATGTATGGAAGATTTCATTCAAATCAAAAGTGGTGCTGTCAAAAAGGGATTGAATTCAAATGGATTTACCCTACAGTCTTTTTTTGTCATTATCTTTATCAAGGGTGCCAATAATTTTGGACCTGGCTGTATGTGTTTTAAGATGTAGTCCATTTTTTTAATTAACTTGAGTATTACACCAGGGGAAAAATGCACAAATGTTTCTGCAGAAGAGACGTCTATACTAGTGTACAGGTGAGGGTTGGCGGGGGGTGCGTGGTGGTCCCCCACTTTTATTTGTATTTTTAAAGCAACTCAGTCCGGCTTTCAACTTACTCTTGAAATTTGTAATAGGAGAAAGCACAAGGTGCAATTTCGAAATTGGATAGTGCATCATCAGTTTTCCTCGTCATGTCATTAATTGCATACTTTAGAGAGCTATTTATAAGTTGTCAGAAATGTCCAGATCAACTAGCCCGGTTTTTTAGCCCATAGATTTTGTTGTAATGTTTGATTCACTCAAATATCACATGAATACTGTGGTATTGCGAGGGGTGAGAAGTGAGTGATGAGGCAAAAATGAAAAGGAGATGAAGTTTTAACAAGGGAACGAATGACATTTAATATTACTACAGCAACACACAATAGACAATAACCCGCGAGGGTTGAAACAAAAAACACAGGGTTAAATAGTGACCTTGATGACCAATATGGAACAGGTGTGGGTCATCAGGGTGTTGCTACCATCTTCCCCCGACCGCCGGTTTAGAACGCCGGCGAGGATGATCGCTGGAGAGGAGGAGGGCCCGTCGTCCTGCGCGGGGCATTCGTTACAGTACCCCCCTCCCTAGGCGTGGCTCCTGACGTCGCCACTCGCCGGCGACATGGGCGACCCCTAGGGCGGGGGACTGGCCTGTCCGGACGGCGTGCATGGAACTCCGTCGTGAGCGACGGATCGCAGATGTCTACCGCCCGGACCCAGCTGCGCTCCTCAGGGCCGTAACCTGCCCAGTCCACTAGGTACTGGACCCGACCCTGCCGTAGCCGAGAGTCCAGCACCTTCTCCACTCGATATGCCAGACACCTGCCACCTCCGTTGGGGGTGGAGGCGCCACTGCAGGTCCGGATCCCCCTAGTGGACCAGGAACCACCGGTCTGAGGAGAGAGACATGGAAAGAGGGAGACATGTTAGTAGAGGGTGGTGTAAGTCTCAACCTATAGGTGACCTCATTCACTCTCCGAAGGACCGTGAAAGGTCCCACATACCAGGGCTCTAGCTTGTGGCATGGCAAGCGGAGCTGGAGGTTCCTTGTGGACAGCCAGGCTTTATCCCCTGGTTGGAACACTGGAGCCTCACTCCGCCGTCTGTCCGCCTGCGTCTTTTGATGTTGGACTGCCCTCTGCAGGCGGACGTTGACGGCGGACCAGGCTCACTCAGCCTTCCCAAACCACTCCTCACCGTCTGGACCTCATTAGAACCCCTTGCCCAGGGGCACAGCCTGGGCTGATAGCCTAGCACCACCTGGAAAGGGGTTAGACCTGTGGAGGAATGGCGCAGGGAATTCTGAGCGTATTCCGCCCAGGGGAGGAAACGGGTCCACTCACCTGGCTGTTCCATACAATAGGATCGAAGGAACCTCCCCAGTTCTTGGTTGGTGCGCTCCGCCTGCCCATTAGCCTGAGGGTGGTACCCGGATGTGAGACTGACCGCGACCCCCAGCTTGGACATGAACGCTTTCCACACCCGGGAAATGAACTGGGGACCTCGGTCAGACACGATGTCCTCCGGAAGTCCATACAATCGGAAGACCTGTTGAAATAGTACCTCAGCGAACTGGAGGGCAGAGGGGAGACCGGGTAGTGGGATGAATCTGACCATCTTGGAAAATCTATCCACTACCACGGTGATGGTGGTTTTCCCCTCTGCTGGTGGCAGATCTGTAACAAAATCTACCGCTATGTGTGTCCATGGCCGCTGAGGTACTGGTAGGGGCAGGAGTTTTCCTGTAGGAGCCGTTCTCGGCGCCTTTGACTGTGCGCACACAACACATGACAGTACATAGTGTCACACAGTCCTCTCCATGCCAGGCCACCAATATTTCTCCCGGAGCGCTTCCAGGGTCCGACTGATACCTGGGTGTCTAGTGGCTGGTGTGGTGTGCACCCAGGTTACCAGTCTTCCCCGCACTCTCCGAGGTACAGTGGGGAGAACAAGTATTTGATACACTGCCAATTTTGCAGGTTTTCCTACTTACAAAGCATGTAGAGCTCTGTAATTTGTATCATAGGTACACTTCAACTGTGAGAGACGGAATCTACAACAAAAATCCAGAAAATCACATTGTATGATTTTTAAATAATTAATTTACATTTTATTGCATGACATAAGTATTTGATCACCTACCAACCAGTAAGAATTCCGGCTCTCACAGACCTGTTAGTTTTTCTTTAAGAAGCCCTCCTGTTCTCCACTCATTACCTGTATTAACTGCACCTGTTTGAACTCGTTACCTGTATAAAAGACACCTGTCCACACACTCAATCAAACAGACTCCAACCTCTCCACAATGGCCAAGACCAGAGAGCTGTGTAAGGACATCAGGGATAAAATTGTAGACCTGCACAAGGCTGGGATGGGCTACAGGACAATAGGCAAGCAGCTTGGTGAGAAGGCAACAACTGTTGGCGCAATTATTAGAAAATGGAAGAAGTTCAAGATGACAGTCAATCTCCCTCGGTCTGGGGCACCATGCAAGATCTCACCTCGTGGGGCATCAATGATCATGAGGAAGGTGAGGGATCAGGCCAGAACTACACGGCAGGACCTGGTCAATGACCTGAAGAGAGCTGGGACCACAGTCTCAAAGAAAACCATTAGTAACACACTACGCCGTCATGGATTAAAATCCTGCAGCGCACGCAAGGTCCCCCTGCTCAAGCCAGTGCATGTCCAGGCCCGTCTGAAGTTTGCCAATGACCATCTGGATGATCCAGAGGAGGAATGGGAGAAGGTCATGTGGTCTGATGAGACAAAAATAGAGCTTTTTGGTCTAAACTCCACTCGCCGTGTTTGGAGGAAGAAGAAGGATGAGTACAACCCCAAGAACACCATCCCAACCGTGAAGCACAGAGGTGGAAACATCATTCTTTGGGGATGCTTTTCTGCAAAGGGGACAGGACGACTGCACCATATTGAGGGGAGGATGGATGGTGCCATGTATTGCGAGATCTTGGCCAACAACCTCCTTCCCTCAGTAAGAGCATTGAAGTTTGGTCGTGGCTGGGTCTTCCAGCATGACAACGACCCGAAACACACAGCCAGGGCAACTAAGGAGTGGCTCCGTAAGAAGCATCTCAAGGTCCTGGAGTGGCCTAGCCAGTCTCCAGACCTGAACCCAATAGAAAATCTTTGGAGGGAGCTGAAAGTCTGTATTGCCCAGCGACAGCCCCGAAACCTGAAGGATCTGGAGAAGGTCTGTATGGAGGAGTGGGCCAAAATCCCTGCTGCAGTGTGTGCAAACCTGGTCAAGAACTACAGGAAACATATGATCTCTGTAATTGCAAACAAAGGTTTCTATACCAAATATTAAGTTCTGCTTTTCTGATGTATCAAATACTTATGTCATGCAATAAAATGCAAATTAATTACTTAAAAATCATACAATGTGATTTTCTAGATTTTTGTTTTAGATTCCACCACTCACAGTTGAAGAGTATCTATGATAAAAATTATAGACTTCTACATGCTTTGTAAGTGGGAAAACCTGCAAAATCGGCAGTGTATCAAATACTTGTTCTCCCCACTGTACGTATGTCTTACCCGGGGGGCATGTTGTAGGGGTAGGATCCCGTCTCCCTGCCCGTAGAATCTCAGCATCTATGTCCCAGGAGACGGGTCCTACGATGCATGCTGGAGGCCTCGTTTCTGCCCCCCGGTCGTGGATGCGGGAGAGTGCGTCCGCCCTGCCATTCTTAATTCCTGGGCGATAGGTCAGGGTGAACTGAAAGCGCTCAAAAAACAAAGTCCAGCGGGCCTGTCTGGGGTTAAGGCGCCGGGCTGCCCTGACGTATTCCAGGTTCCGATGATCCGTCAGGACAGTGAACGGCTCTAGCCAATGTCTCCACTCCTCCAACGCCAACTTCACCGCCAGTCACCCACGTCGTAGTTCCTCTCCGCAGCGCTTAACTTCCTGGAGTAATAAGCACAGGGGTATAGCAGGGGAGGGTTCCCCTGCAGCTGGGAGAGGACCTCCCTTACCCCGACCTCCGACGCGTCGACCTCGACCGTGAAGGGCTTGAGCGGGTCCGGGTGGCGTAGTAGTGGCGAGGTGGTGAATCGGCCCTTCAGGTCGATGAATGCCTTCTCCGCCGTCGGGGTCCAGGTGAGGCGTTGAGGGTTTCCTTTCAACAACGACGTGAGTGGCGCAGCGATGGAACTATAGCCCTTGATGAACCGGCGGTAAAAGTTGGCGAAACCGAGGAAGCTCTGTAGTTCCTTGACGGCGCAACGGCAGCCGAAGAGAGTCAACCAGAGTCCGGTCAATGAAACTCCCCGCAGCCCCGGAGTCAATCAGGGCTGTAGACACATAATTAGGGAAGTTACCGGAGAGCACAACTGAGCAACAGAAAGGACTAGCAATGTTTACAGTATTAGGTACACTTACTGTGCCCATCTGAACCCCCCGGACACTTACCCCTTTTCTGCGTCCCATCGGAAGAGAGGGGCAAGATCTTCTCACATGCCCTCTCTCTCCGCAGTAAAGACACAGTCCCTGACGACTCCGTCTCTCTCTCTCCTCTGCGGAGAGCCTCGTAATTCCCACCTCCATTGGCTCATGTTCCGGCTCCAATCGCGGAAGAGGGAGATGCGCGCGGCGCGCCAGCTGTTCACGGTCCCGGAGTTGGCCGTCGATGGCAATGGCCCGGGCGATGTAGGCGTCCAGCGTCATGGATTGGCTTACACAAGCCAGCTCCATTCGGACCTCCACCCGAGGCCTCTACGGAAAGCTGTCCGAAGAGCCGGCTCGTTCCACCCACTGGCCGCCGCCATCGTCCGGAAAGACAGCGCATACTCCGCAGCTGTGCCCCTTCCTTGTTCCAGGCGCATCATCCGCTCGCCCGCATCTCTCCCCTCCGCAGGATGGTCAAAAACAGCTCGGAACTCGCCAACGAAGGCGGCAATTGACCGTAACAGCTCGCTGTCTCTCTCCCACAGTGCCGTCGCCCAGCTGAGTGCACGACCCGTGAGGAGTGTGATCATCGTGCGCACCTTCTCCCGATCCGACATTGGCAAGTCGCCCAGATACAACTCACATTGGAGTAGGAACCCACGACAATCCTCCGGATTGCCATCGTACTTCTCTGGGCTGGCTCTCCGGAGTTCTCCTCCCGAGACGTGACGAGACTCGACACGACCAGGTGCTGGGGACGCTGTGGCTCCAACTGGATCCACCGGGTGTTCCCCGCCCGGTCATGCAGCCATGTGGGACATCAGACCACCGAGGGCAGTGACCAGATTGGAAACCTGTTCCTCCATGGCTCTGAGTCTCTCCTCTAGCTCTGGTGCCCGACCAGGCGCCCCAGCTCCCTCGCCGCGCCCGTCCATGGAGACCTAGGGTAGAGTGTGGGATGAAAAAAGGACAAAAAGGAGTTAGGAACAACAGTGCTACGAAGACAGGTAAGAGAACAAACAAAATAATAATAGGTGCCTCTGGTGCACGGCGGGTTACTCTGTGATATTGCGAGGGGTGAGAAGTGAGTTTTAACAAGGGAACGAATGACATGTAATATTACTACAGCAACACACAATAGACAATAACCCGCGAGGGTTGAAACAAAAAACACAGGGTTAAATAGTGACCCTGATGACCAATATGGAACAGGTGTGGGTCATCAGGGTGTTGCTACCATCTTCCCCCGACCGCCGGTTTAGAAAGCCGGCGAGGATGATCGCTGGAGAGGAGGAGGGCCCGTCGTCCTGCGCGGGGGCATTCGTTACAAATACACTTTAGACATGGCAAAATGTGTAGAATTGCAGGAAATAAGCAGCAAGCTGCTACATTTTCTCTCTGCCAACAAGAGGGGTATGAACAATGTTCAAGATGTTCCCGAATGCTGGAAGGGGGCCTGAGTGAAAGAGTTTGGGAACCGCTGCACTAGATGATGCTCCAGAATTTCACACTGGAAAAAATATATTTGCCAAGTAGTCTGCTTCATGTTCTGCACATAAAACGTCTTTCCCACAGACAATGCAGTGCTTTCAGAAAGTATTCATACCCCTTGACTTATTCCACATTTTGTTGTGTTACAGCCTGAATTCAAAATGTATTAAATATATATTTTTTCTCTCACCCATCTACACACAATACCCCATAATGACAGCGTGAAAGTAAAATACAGAAATATGCAATTTAAATTGTTTTCACACCCCAGAGTCAATACATGTTAGCATCACCTTTGGCAGCGTAAGTCTCTAAGAGCTTTGCACGCCTGTATTGTACAATATTTTCAAATGTATTATTTTTTTAATTCGTCAAGCTCGGTCAAGTTGGTAGTTGATCATTGCTAGACAGCCATTTTCAAGTCTTGCCATAAATATTCACGCAAAGCAGCCACAACTGTCAGTAAGAGTGTCCATGATTGAGTCTTTGAATGAAGACAGAATATGAAGAGTGGTACTCAGTTATGTGTTCAGCCCAAACATAATGCTTTGTATTCAGGCCATAAAGTACATTTCTTTGCCACATTATTTGCAGTGTTACTTTAGTGCTTTATTGCACACAGGAAGCATGTTTTTGAATAATTTTATTCTGTACAGGCTTCCTTCTTTACACTCTGTCATTTATGTTAGTATTGTGGAGTAACTACAATGTTGTTGATCCATCCTCCTATCACAGCAATTAACTGTAACTGTTATAAAAGTCACCATTGGCCTCGTGGTGAAATTCCTTCCTCTCCGGCAACTGAGTTAGGAAGGACGCCTGTACCTTTGTAGTGACTGATTGCATTGATACACCATCCAAAGTCTAATTAATAACTTCACCATGCTCAAAGGTAGGGTTGCACATTTTGGGGAATATTCAGAGGTGGAAAATATCTGTTAGAATTAACAGGAATATATGGGAATTAATGGAAATATATGCAAATTAATATTAATACCATTTAAATGTAGAGGTTTTTTGCATTGGATATACAGTATTTACCATATCATATGGAGACAAACACAAACATTTTACCTTATCATAAGTAGACATAATTGCAAATGATTAAATAGATCCAATAGAAATAAAATAAAAAATAATAATTACGAATTGAACTTTAATTAAATGAGTTGACTCTTCACATGGGATGATTTCACTGAACATCAAAAGAAAGGGAATATTGAATGATCCCCAATGATTCATCGCATCTCCCAAAAACGTTTTCAACATACACCTGTAAAATGATAGTCTAGGAACTAAAGCTTTGGTTGTCTTCCTCTCAGGCTTCCATGTCTTCTCCCTGGGCCTCCTCAATGTCCACCTCTTGAACATCAGACTCTGAGGCTTCATCTTCACTGTCACTTTCCAACCTTGTTGAGGATGGCTTGTTGTCAGGCTCAAAAAGCCTCAAATCTGCCCGGATGGCCACCAATTTTTAAACCCTTGTATTGGTCAGCCTGTTGCATGCTTTGGTGTGTGTGTGTGTTCCCAAACAAGGACTAGTTGCGCTCTGAGGCGGCTGATGTTGGTGGGATTTGGAGGATGATGGAGGCAACAGGGGAAAGAGCCTCAGATCCACAAAGTCCCTTCCACCAGGTGGCTGATGAGATATGTTGGCACGACTGCCATATTGCATCTCCATCCCAAAGACCTTGCTTGGAAGTGTACTTCGCCAGACTGCTTAGAACCTTGCCCTCATCCAGGCCAAGGTGGCAAGACACGGTAGTGATGACACCATAGGCCTTGTTGATCTCTGCACCAGACTGGATGCTCTTGCCAGCATACTTGGGGTCTAACATGTACGCTACGGCGTGTATGGGCTTCAGGCAGGAGTCTTCACGCTTTTTGATGTATTTCAGAACTGCAGTTTCCTCTGCTTGGAGCAACAGTGAAGTGGGCAGGGCAGTACAGATTCCTTCTCTTACATCTGCAAGCAGAGTCAGACAGGATGGCATTGTCTCCCTCAATCCATGCAATGGCTACTGCTATAGGTTTCAGGAGTTTCAGGCTGCTTACCACTCTCTCCCAAAATACATAATCCAGGAGGTCCTCTTGATGGGGCTGTCCATATCGGCAGATTGTGATATGGCCATTTCTTGGAGAGACTCCTTCCCCTCCAGGAGACTGTCAAACATGATGACAACACCACCCCAACGGGTGTTGCTGGGAAGCTTTAATGTGTGCTCTTATTCTTCTCACTTTGCTTGGTGTGGTAGATTGCTGTTATAACTTGATGGCCCTTCACATACCTAACCATTTCCTTGACTTTATTGTAGAGTGTAACCATTGTTTTCAGTGCCATGATGTCCTTGAGGAGCAGATTCAATGCATGAGCAGCACAGCCAATGGGTGTGATGTGAGGGTAGGACTCCTCCACTTTAGACCAAGCAGCCTTCATGTTCGCAGCATTGTCTGTCACCAGTGCAAATACCAAGGTCATTGATTACTGCCTTCAGCTCATCTGCAATGTAGAGATCGGTGTGTCTGTTGTCCCTTGTGTCTGTGCTTTTGTAGAATACTTGTTGAGGGGTTGAGATGATGTAGTTAATTATTCCTTGCCCACAAACATTCGACCGCCCATCCGAGATGATTGCAATACAGTCTGCTTTCTCTATGATTTGCTTGACCTTCAATTGAACTCTGTTGAACTCTGCATCCAGCAAATGAGTAGATAAAGCATGCCTGGTTGGAGGGGTATGCTGGGCGAAGAACATTCAGAAATCTCTTCCAATACACATTGCCTGTGAGCATCAGAGGTGGACCAGTTGTATACACAGCTTGAGCAAGACATTCATGCATTTCTCAACATGCATTTCTCTAACTACGTTCCTCCATTGAGGCAAAGAATTCTGATTCCAGGAGGACCATGAGCTGTTGCTATTGATAAGGTGTCTGATTCATCATTTTCACCTTGAATAGAAGTAGAGGAACTTTTGTCAGAGGTTGCTTGTTGTGAGCTCTGAGGGAACTTTATGCACTTGGTCAGATGATTCTGCATCTTTGTTGCATTCTTTGGCACAAATGTACACTGCTTTTGCTTCTACATTAGCTGCAGTGAAATGTCTCCACACATCAGATGGTGCTTGTGGCATTTTCCTGTAAAGATTAGAAAATAATGAGTAAAAAAACACAAATACAATTCCATGTACAGATAAATAGTAAAACAGTTAGATTAAACAACTCCTTTTGTAAGATAAATGTTAGAAATGATTTGAACACAATTTGCTGTAGGCTACAAATTATAAGTTAACAAAAAATAATTTGTCATATAAAATATATTCACCCCACCCAGAATTGTAATCAAATTTACCAGAAAGCATATAGTCCTTGGCTCAGACTTTTTTGATGAATTTAAGTAAAATTCTCCAAATTCCTGGGCTTAACTTCCTTCCCATGGATTTGGGAAATTCTGGAAATTTACCGGAAAGTTTCCGACCCTTTGCAACCCTACTCAAAGGGATATTCCGTGTCTGCTCTTTTTTTACCCATCTACCAATAGGTACCCTTCTTTGCGAGGCATTGGAAAACCTCCCTGGTCTTTGTGGTTGAACCTGTGTTTGAAATTCACTGCTTGACTGAGACCTTACAGATAATTGTATGTTTGGGGTACAGAAATGAGGTAGTCATTCAAAAATCATGTTAAACACTAATTGCACACAGAGTGAGCCCATGCAACTTATTATGTGAGTTGTTAAGCACATTTTTACTCCTGAACCATTTTAGGCTTGCCATAACAAAGGGGTTGAACAATTATTGACAAGACATTTTATCTAATCATTTGTAACACACCTTTCTGAAGGCACTGTATATGAGGGTTCTATATCTGTGTTCTTACCCTCCATAGTGCGAATCACTATTTTTGGAAGACCATGAAGAAACTACAGAGGAGACCTCTTGCCCCCCTGCTGCTGCTCTCATCAAAACCAAGGTGTGTGCATGCAAGTGGACATCAGGCCTGTCTTGGTGTCTTTCTACTCTTATTGGCAGGGAGCACTCCTGTCATCTCTAACTCCACCTCTGGCCTTACTCTCATCTCCCTCCACTCAGCTGCTGAACCCCTCCTCCTGCCATGGTGACACCCCAGTGTTCCTCTACCAGATATCCCAGCAATGGCTGACTCAATGCAGCATCCGGCTGCAGCCTCAGCACCACAAGAAGCCTCCTGCACTGAACTATGGAGAAAGATAAGATGAAGATGCTGCATAGCATAGCGCTACTGTACTGTTGTAGACGGGTGAAACGGGTTGGGTTGTTACCTGGGTGAGAACAAAGTATTCACTTTTTGCAACATTTTATTTGTACAGATTGTAAACAAAATACATTCTATGATATTGTGTATTTGGTTTGCATGCATGTTCTTGGTTTTAAATATACTATTTTGATACGGAGTGCAGTTACAGTGATACTATAAAATGTTCTATAAATGTATTGAGTGGTTTATTCTGTGCAACACCTGTTGTTTTATACCACTATTGTCAAGAGCAGAGGGAACAATGCAACTCTGTGGAAAGACTTTGGAAGTCACAGTCAAAGCATTCCACTAGAGGGCATACTGGCTTCCTCATAAGTCCTAAACCCCATTTTGCAAACATACAGTGCATTCGGAAAGTATTCAGACCCCTTGACTTTTTCCACATTTTGTTACGTTACAGCCTTATTAAAAAATATATGTATATTAATGTCTCATCAATCTACACACAGTACCTCATAATGACAAAGCAAAAACTGTTTTTTAGAATTGTATTAAAAATAAAAAAACAGAAATACATTATATACATAAGTATTCAGACCCTGCACCTCAAAACAATGAACATCTCAAGAAACATAAAAGCTTTGTCCATATATTTAGTTTTGTAGAATACCCGTCTCGAAGTCTCACTATTGAAACCTGGCTTGAAATCTAATAATTGGTTGTGTCTTCCCACTGTGGATACATTTATATGGAAACTTGGATTGCTTGTGCTTTAACTATTTATGGAATCACATTATTGGTGTACTCCACATCTTAATCTTTCCCTAGTTTGGTCATCAGTGTTTTGTTTACCTGCCTTAACTCAAAACCACAGACATGTTTCATGTGATTGGCCATTTTGTAAGTAAGACTGCAGGTTATCATGGAACTAATCAGCGCAAACCAGTATAACAGAGAGGTTATGGCATGTTTCAACCACCAGAATTTGCTTTTCCAGACAGAGCACACTCCTCCCACATGTCACGTAATTGGCTGGTGGGTTGAGTCAATGAATAGAAATGAAATACTGAGAGCAAAACCATCACCTTTTCACAAGTAGGCCCCTCCTACATGACAAGTGATGTAGCCTAACACTTCTCTCCCCTCTCTTATTTTCCATATCCTTCTCTTTCTTTCTCCCTCTCTCTTGCTCTACTATCTCCTCTCAGCTAGTCCACTGGCGGGATGTCAGAGTGAATTTAGATTACATCTCGTTGTTGTGCAGTGGCGGAAAAAAGGCAAAGGGACATGGAGGAAGGAAGGATGATCCTGGGTTGTATTATGCCTTTATATGTCACTCGCACACACAGAGGAAGGCATGGGCACATTGGCCAGATGGGCAGGACCATCTTTTTGCTGGGTGCATTGGTTTTCTGATTGGCTGATCTGAGGTGGCGCAAAATTTACGTTGAAAGTCAAATGTACATCAGCAAATAGATCCTCTCTGTCATCAGTCAGCCCAGATCATGGATCGTAAAAAACGGAAAGGTGGTGCCGAAAAAGTTAGAGACCAAAAAAAGTATTGAGGCCACAGCTGGTAAATGAAATGTATGTGAAATTAACAAACTCATTTTCTAAAAGTTCTGGTTCTGCTGGTCCAAGTGATGTGACAGCTGCTGCTACAGAAGACAGTGCAGTCGAGGTAGGGAGAAAACTGAGAAAGACACACACAGTAGCTAGTTTTCCATTCAATTGCTGACAGATTTTAATACTAATATTCAAAAATCTGCTTAAATACTCCCAAGGACTTTCCATAAAATTTGCTTGCTTGTAAAAATCTGTGCGTGATGACGTAGTGCACATATCTGGGCGGCAGGTAGCCTAGTCCCTAGCGGTTAGAGCGTTGGGCCAGTAACTGAAAGGTTGCGGTTTGAATACCCGAGCCGACAAGGTGAAAGACCTGCTAATGAGCAAGGCACTTGCTCCAGGGTAGGCTGCCATTGTAAACAAGAATTTGTTCTTAACAGCTCCTACCCTCCAGGCCACCTACATGATGAGATTATTATGGACAAAAGAGCACGATAATTTTTATTTGTCAAATGGCGGCCAAGCATCCATGATCATGTCACCAGAATAAGACCCTTCTATATTTATTGGAAGGAACAAGCTCATCACCTTGCACTTTCACCACCATGTTCATCATTGTGTAAAGTGTTGGTCCCATGTTTCATGAGCTGAAATAAAAAATCCCCAACATTTTCCATTCACACTATTTAGCTAAACCTTTGTGCACAAATGTATTTACATCCCTGTTAGTGAACATTTCTCCTTTGCCAATATAATCCATCCATTGATTAAACAGCATGATCATTACAGGACAATAAAAGGCCACTCTATTATGTGAGTTTTCACACAACACAATGCCACAGATGTCTCAAGTTGGGGGAGAGTGCAATTGGCATGCTGACTGCAGGAATGTCCACCAGAGTTGTTGCCAGAGAATTTAATGTAAATTTCGTTTTAGAGAATTTGGCCGGCCTCACAACCGCAGACCACGTGTATGGCGTCATGTGGACGAGCGGTTTGCTGATGTCAACATTGTGAACAGAGTGCCCCATGGTGGCGGTGGGGTTACGGTATGGGCAGGCATGAGCTACGGACAACGAATACAATTGCATTTTATGGATATCAATTTGAATGCACAGAGATACCGTGGTGAGATGCTGAGGCCCATTGTGAGGCCCATTCTGCCCACACATTTTCTATAGGATTGAGGTCAGGGCTTTGTGATGGCCAATCCAATACTTTGACTTTGTTGTCCTAAAGCCATTTTGCCACAACTTTGGAAGTATAATTGGGGTCATTGTCCATTTGGAAGACCCATTTGCGACCAAACACTTCCTGACTGATGTCTTGAGATGTTGCTTCAATATGTCCACAGAATTTTCCTTCCTCATGATGCCATCTATTTTGTGAAGTGCACCAGTCCCTCCTGCAGCAAAGCACCCCCACAACATGATGCTGCCACCCCCACGCTTCGCGGTTGGGATGGTGTTCTTTGGCTTGCAAGCCTCAACCTTTTTCCTCCAAACACAACGAAGGTCATTATGGCCAAACAGTTCTATTTTTCATTCATCAGACCAGAGGACATTTCTCCTAAAAGTACAATGTCGTCTGGCTTTTTTATGGCGGTTTTGGAGCAGTGGCTTCTTCCTTGCTGAGCGGCCTTTCAGGTTATGACGATATAGGACTCGTTTTACTGTGGATATAGATACTTTTGTACCTTTTTCCTCCAGCATCTTCACAAGGTCCTTTCCTGTTGTTCTGGGATTGAATTGCACTTTTCGCACCAAAGTACGTTCATCTCTAGGAGACAGAACGCGTCTCCTTCCTGAGCGATATGACGGCTGCATGGTCCCATGGTGAATATACTTGCGTACTATTGTTTGTACAGATGAATGTGGTACCTTCAGGCGTTTGGAAATTGCTCCCAAGGATGAACCAGACTTGTGGAGGTCTACAATTTCTTGGCTGATTTCTTTTGATTTTCCCATGATGTCGAGCAAAGAGGCACTGAGTTTGAAGTTAGACCTTGAAATACATCCACAGGTAAACCTCCAATTATGTCAATTAGCCTATCAGAAGCTTCTAAAGCCATGACATAATTTTCTGGAATTTTACAAGCTGTTTAAATGCACAGTCGACTTAGTGTATGTAAACTTCTGACCCACTGGAATTGTGATATAGTGAATAATAAGTGAAATAATTGTTGGAAGAATTACTTGTGTCATGCACAAAGTAAATGTCCTAACCGACTTGCCAAAACTAGTTTGTTAACATGAAATCTGTGGAGTGGTTGAAAAGTGTATGTAAACTTCTGACTTAAACTGTATATTATGGAGCTACTACATTTGATTCCAACTCTTCGGTTTATAAGAAATCCTGCGCATTGTTGATGAGTCGTTGCTCTCAGAACACCGTCATTCAGTTAAGTTTTAACAGCATCTTATTGAAATGGAAGTTAACAAAAAATCACACGAACATGGGTATCCTTCACTGACAGTTGTTTTGCTTGGAGGGGGGCTGACTTCCACAGAAGGGGGCGGGACTACAGCGTAAAAGGAAAAGACACAGGGAAAGGTGAAGACAGTCGGTCGGCTAGACCCAAGGGTTTCTCAAACTCCAGGCAACTTGACACAACTGTGGGAAGCATTGGAGTCAACATGGGCCAGCATCCCTGTGGAACGCTTTCAACACCTTGTAGAGTCCATGCCCCTACGAATTGAGGCTGTTCTGAGGGCAAAAGGGCAGAGTGCAACTAAATATTAGGAAGGTGTTCTTAATGTTTTGTCTCTCAGTGTATATATTATGGAAAATAGATGTTGCACGTTTCTGAACGCTACATCATGCTGCCTTGTTGACAACATGACCAAGCAGGGAAGATTACTGCACTCCTCCCTCACCAATTTTGCCCGTTCACGCCACGGGCCATAGCACGGTGCACTTAATCGAACTTCCTTAATGTTATAATTGTCAGTAGGCGGTCCACTTATGGGGCTGGGAAATGTGCAACACATTCTCTAGGCTTTTACATGTGTTGAAATACACTGTATCCAGTCTACTATGTAGTGGTTCTCTGAGTGCAAACCAGAGTTGTGCTAGTGTTATAACGGTGATTGTAACAACCATCCAAACACGGTTACAGATGCATGGGATAGGAAGTGACAATGCCTTCAGAAAGTATTCACACCCCTTGACTTTTTACACATTTTGTTGTGTTACAGCCTGAACATGAAATTGATTAAATTGAGATTTTGTGTCACTGGCCTACACACAATACCCCATCATGTCAAAGTGGATTTTTTTTTTTTACAAATTAATAAAAAATGAAAGCTAAAATGTCTTGAGTCAACAAGTATTCAACCCCTTTGTTATTGCAAGCCGAATTCATTACAGGAGTAAAAACTTGGCTTAACAAGTCACATAAATTGCATGCACTCACTCTTGAGCAATAATGATTTTTGAATGACTACCCCATCACTGTACCACACACATTTATCTGTAAGGTCCCTCATTCAACCACAAATACCAGGGTGGATTTAATATCCCTGAATATCCCTTTGAGCATGGTGAAGTTATCAATTATGCTTTGGATGGTGTATCAATACCAAGTCACTACAGATACAGGCGCCCTTCCCACTCAGTTGCCGTAGAGGAAGGAAACCGCTCAGGGATTTCACTATGACGCCAATTATGATTTTAAAACAGTTACATGGCTTTGATAGGAGAAAACTGAGGATGGATCAACATTGTATTTACTCCACAATACTAACTTAATTGACAGAGTGAAAAGAGGGAACCTTGTACAGAATACAAAATATTCCAAAACATGCATCCTGTTTGCAATCAGGCACTAAAGTAATACAGTAAAACATGTGGCAAAGAATTTACATTTTTGTCCTGAACACAAAGCGTTAGGGGCAAATCCAACACAACAAATCACTGAGTACCACTCTTCATATTTCCAAGCACGGTGGTGGCTGCATCATGTTATGGGTATGCTTATCAACGGCAAGGAAAAGGGAGATATTTAAGATTAAAATAAACATAATAGAGCTAAGCACAGGCACAATCCTAGAGGTTCAGTCTGCTTTTCAACAGACACAGGGAGACAAATTCAACCTAAAACACAAGTCCAAATATACACTGGATTTGCTTACCAAGACAACATTGACTGTTCATGAGTGGCCTGGTTACAGTTGTGACTTAAATCGGCTTGAAAGTCTATGGCAAATATTGGGCAAATATTGTACAATCCAGGTATCCAAAGCGTTTAGTTATCCAAAAGCACTCACAGCTGTAATCGCTGCCAAAGTTGATTCTAACATGTATTGACTCGGGGTTGAATACTTATTGAATCAAGATTTGTTTTTTTAACAAATCATACTTTTTCTTACACTTCGACATCAGAGAATTATGTGTGGATCATTGACAAAAAAGGGACAATTAAATACATAAAACATTAAATAAAATGTGTAAAAAGTCAAGGGGTGTAAATACTTTCTGAATGCACTCATACAATGTAACATAAATGTTCTTTATGAGCAAATAACTATTGTGGTAAACCTGCTCCAGAGTACTCAGGACCTCAGACTGGGGGTGAAAGTTCACCTTACAACAGGACAATGACCCTAAGCACACAGCAAAGACAACACAGGAGTGGCTTTGGGACAAGTCTCTGAATGTCCTTGAGTGGCCCAGCCAGAGCCCGGACTTGAACCCGATCTAACATCTCTGGAGAGACCTGAAAATAGCTGTGCAGCGACGCTCCCCATCCAGCCTGACAGAGCTTGAGAGGATCTGCAGAGAGGAATGGGAGAAACTCCCCCAATACAGGTGTGCCAAGCTTGTAGCGTCATACCCAATAAGGCTGTAATCGCTGCCAAAGGTGCTTCAACAAAGCACTGAGTAAAAGGGTCTGAATAAATTAAATATTTCCTGTTTTGGCTTTGTCATTATGGGGTATTGTGTGTAGATTGATGAAGGAAAAAAACTATTTAATAGATTTTAGAATAAGGCTGTAAGGTAACAAAATGTGGAAAAAGTCGAGGGGTATGAATACTTTCCAAACGCACTGTATGCCATATAAATCAAGTGGTATTTGCATGTGAAAATATTATGGTGTGCATTTGCTCTATTGTTTACATTTTGTTGGTCGTCCACTGATTGCACATTGGACATCAGTGTATTTCACCAACTACAAATCAAATGCAATACCTTGAACTTAGTTTACCTTAAACTAACAGATACATTTTATCTAATTAAAAAGGAAAATAAATGACACCAATTAACTTTGCATCTTTTATTATAAAAAATATTTACAAAGATGCTACATTTTTTCATAATATAAAAATGCATATACTTTACAATTGTTAAGATCTTTGAAATTCTAGCTCCTGTTTGAAGCAGAGTGACATCATTCAGAGAGGAGTGTTGTGGTAGTAATGACCGGAGTAATACTGTCGGATTTAACTGGTACAGTTTGCCTGAGTAATCTCTTAATCATGATAAGGAGACATTATGAAAAGAAGTCTTTAGAGACAGACAGTTGCTTGTAAATCCCAAAAAACAATACAAACCATTTTGATATTTATATGGATGAATTCTGTACAAAATATAATTTCACAAATGAACTGCATAGTGAATAGTAAACTCAGGCCCATAGTTCTTTTTTAAAGGGGGGGGGGGGTCTACACGATTCAGTTGAAAAACCAACTTGGCATGTTGTCTATTTAATAAATAGAATAAATTAAAAAAAATAATAACTTAAATGGGTGAACCCATAATTCTTAATTTGTAATAACACAAATATCAGAAAATATGGCTTCTTAATGCTGATATCAAGCAAGAGTTTCTGTTAATACTTGAACAAATCTAGTCTAGGTTATAAGAGATGGATTCAAATCAAGTAAAAAATAAAATAAAAAAGTGCCTGTAAAAGCAGGACAGCAGTCCCAGTCTTCATTATTTGATACCAAACCATAGGAAGACTGGTCGAATCTGGCCACATTAACAATTTAAAATCTGTCAGATTAAAAATATGGGTGGGGGGGGGGGGGATTATATGAACTCATACATTTCCCAAACTGTATGTTGCAAAAAATATATTTCAATATACACATATGTACATCTATTTCACTAATATTTGTTTTAATCTTTAGGAAAATATCCATTGCTTTAAAGGTTTGGATGTTCCGGTCTCTATTCTTGTGTAGTGTAATTACATTGTTCTTCAGTCCATACATAATAAATTAAAACAAAACTGGAAAAATAGATTGTATGACAGAAGGAAACATAGAAAAGTATGTAAATAAGAAAAATCATAATGGAATTGGTTGTAATCTCTGCCCACTTACAGATGCACACCTGCATGTGGTAACACTGAATAAGTTATTGATTTCATAAATCCTCAACGTCTGAATGTATAATAACACCATATCCATGTACGCACCATGTGCATCGTCTGTAAAGAGTCTGCCAAGTCAGTATGAATGGGAATGTGTTGTTTCTCAGGACCCCACTATGATCTCCATGATGTGGTCCAGTTCATTGAGGTCTGATCGGCAGCTGGTGCTGGAGCTGAGGGGTGAGGGCCCATGGGAGGACAGGCTTTCCAAGAGGTCATACGGCCCCATCTTAGGGGCGCTCTGCATGCCTGTCAGCACTGTGTCAAGGTCGTAGTAGGACGCATCCACGTCTGAAAACAGTTCCTCCAGGGCAGGGTCTGGGCTGGGCGCAGGGTTTTTGATTTCGAACGTGCCAAAGACCTGCTCTGCTGTCCTGGAGTCCTCCACAAGCCTGTCACTATCTCCCTCCTCCGATCCAGACCCACACTCCTCACTGTCCTCATCTTCCTCCTCATCTTCACCAGTCTCCTCTTCCCAGCAGGGGTCCATGCCGAAGGTGCCTGGCAGGTATGGGGTTGGGGCTTGGGGGGAAACTGTGGACATGGTCACCTCCCCCTCGCCCTCCTCCTCCTCTTCCACCACCACCTCCTCCTCCTCCTCTGCAAGGCAACCCTCTGACCCCATTGCTGGGAAGGGCTTGGGGACCTGCTCCCCCTGGGATGCCTCGGTCTGCCGACATAGCACCTCGGTGGCCACCAGGCGGTCTGCAGAGCACTGGGCAGCAGCGTTGGCAGCACTCAGGGCCTGGGTCATGATCTGCCAGGTGCCATCCTGGGTCATCTCCTCCTGGATCTGTCTCACCGTGTTGGCAATCAGCACCGAACGGCACAGGTTGGGCTCCACCAGCATGTGGCACAGCTGTAGCTTGATCAGGGACATGTCCAGCAGGGACTGCCGCTGCAGGCTGTAAGATGACAGCATCCTCACGGCCACCGAACTCGGCTGGTTCACATCCTCACCGCCCGCCGCAGGTTCATCCCCGGAGTCAGAAAACTTGCGCTTCGTGCCCTTGGGGAACATTTTGTCTCTCTGGGGTGAGGGGAGACAGAAAGACTGTTATTGACGAAAAATCGGTCACAAAAACTTTACCATTTTGACACAAACACACATGGTATCATGAAAGACTGTTGTTTTGCAAAAATATCAAAAAGTACATTCTAAAAATGAATGACCTTATGTGTGGTGCTATGTTTGAAGTGTATGGCATAAGGACAAACTATTAAGGTGATAGGCTAAATTTCAATTGGTAAGAGAATTCTGTGATGAAGAATCTCTAGAAGGTTAGCTAAATATTCATGTAGTGGCCTACAGTATAAATAGCTAGTTGTTTTTCTGAAAGTTTGCTATACCTTTCCTGTTGAGAGGCACAGGCATTAGCATAGCAGCTTGGTCCCGGCTGCAGCGCTTCAGTACTTTTGTACAAGCAACAAGCAGCTTTTGTTCTGCACCCTTTCTGCCCATTTTAGGCCAGTCTGAAGCAAGGCTCCTGCTGGGCGGAACAACCACACTTTTAACAGACCCACTGAACCACCGAAAATACAGCATGTTACCAACCAACTGCCATCACTGCGGTCAAAGTCAGGACAGGTCAGACTTTTCTCAAAAAAAACACAATAAGCTCATGTACACACACCATCCCACCCAACTGCCACCTGTCGTCAGACATCTCCTAATTATGGGCAAAAGTGAGTTAACTTCCCTCCGGTAGTACAAAAGAGAACAGGACACATACTGGGTGAGAAAAGTCAAATGAAACCACACAGGTTTAATGTGATATTATGTTTGAGATATACACACCATGCTCCAAAAACTAGAACTGCAAGAATATAATTACAGGGAAAGGAGGAAAAGTTAACATTAACCTTCCTGAATGAGAAGATATCAGAAGACTTGCCTCAAAACAACAGGGTCGGCTGCTGGCTCCAAGGGACAAACAAGCCGGGGAGAGCAGAGTAGGGAGAGAACACAGGACAGGAGCCTGGTGTGACTACATTTCCCATAACACTAAAACAAAGGATCTTCTGTCAGGGCATGCGTCCCCTCAGAGAGAGCTCTGGGTAGGGCATTGATTGGAGTTACTACTCTGCTACATGGATCAACCATCCACAAAGCAACAAAGGATATCAAACAGGAGGTAAGTATGCAATAAAGAAAACTAAAACAGACGAGACAGTTTCAAAACAACAAACATTTGCAGTTAATATACTGAACAAAAATATAAACGCAACATGCAACAATTTTACTGAGTTAAGAGTTCATATAATGAAATCAGTCAATTTAAATTAATTAGACCCTAATCTATGGATTTCACATGACTGGGCAGTGGTGCAGCCATGGGTGGGCCTGGGAGGGCATAATTTTTCCCCACAAAAGGGCTTTACTACAGACAGAAATACTCCTCCATTTCATCAGCTGTCCGGGTGGCTGGTCTCAGACGATCCCGCAGGTGAAGAAGCTGGATGTGGAGGTCCTGGGCTGGCGTGATTACATGTGATCTGCGGTTGTGAGGCCGGTTGGGCGTATTGCCAAATTCTCTAAAACGACGTTGAGGCGACTTATGGTAGAGAAATTAACATTAAATTCTCTGGCAACAGCTCTGGTGTTCATTTCTGCAGTTAGCATGCCAATTGCACGCTCCCTCAAAACCTGAGACGTGGTATTGTGTTGTGTGACAAAACTGCACATTTTAGAGTGGCCTTTTATTGTCCACAGCACAAGGTGCACCTGTGTAATGACCATGCTGTTTAAAATCAGGTGGATGCATTATCTTGCCAAAGGAGAAATGCTCACTAACAGGCATCTAAACAAATCTTTGCACAACCTTAAGCTTTTTAAGAAATAAGCTTTTTGTGCACATGGAAAATTTCGGGGATCTTTTATTACAGCTCATGAAAACTGTGTTTATATTTTTGTTCAGTATAGATTATTTTAACACTATACTTGCTGATAGCAAAAAAGCACAGTTGATAATAGCAACTTATGCAATGTTCCTAATAAGCAATGTCTTACACTACCATTCAAAAGTTTGGGGGTCACTTAGAAATGTCCTTGTTTTCCATGAAAATATAAATGAAATGAGTTGCAAAATGAATAGGAAATATAGTCAAGATGTTGACAAGGTTATAAATAACAATTTTTAAATTGAAATAATAATTGTGTCCTTTAAACTTTGCTTTCGTCAAAGAATCCTCCATTTGTAGCAATTACAACCTTGCAGACCTTTGGCATTCTAGTTGTCAATTTGTTGAGGTAATCTAAAGAGATTTCACCCCATGCTTCCTGAAGCACCTCCCACAAGTTGAATTGGCTTGATGGGCACTTCTTACGTACCATACGGTCAAGCTGCTCCCACAACAGCTCAATAGGGTTGAGATCCGGTGACTGTGCTAGCCAGAATACCAGCTGACTGCTTCTTTCCTAAATAGTTATTGCATAGTTTGGAGCTGTGTTTTGAGTCATTGTCCTGTTGTAGGAGGAAATTGGCTCCAATTAAACGCTTTCCACAGGGTATGGCATGGCGTTGCCAAATGGAGTGATAGCCTTCCTTCTTCAATATCCCTTTTACCCTGTACAAATCTCCCACTTCACCATCAACAAAGCACCCCCAGACATCACATTGCCTCCACCATGCTTGACAGATGGCGTCGAGCACTCCTCCAGGATCTTTTCATTTGGTCTGCGTCTCACGAATGTTCTTCTTTGTGATCCGAACACCTCAAACTTAGATTTGTCTGTCCATAACACTTTTCTCCTATCTTCCTCTGTCCAGTGTCTGTTCTTTTGCCCATCTTAATCTTTTCTTTTTATTGGCCAGTCTGAGATATGGCTTTTTATTTGCAACTCTGCCTAGGCGGCCAGCATCCCGGAGTCGCCTCTTCACTGTTGACGTTGAGACTGGTGTTTTGCGGGTACTATTTAATGAAGCTGCCAGTTGAGGACTTGTGAGGCGTCTGTTTCTCAAACTAGACACTCTAATGTACTTGTCCTCTTTCTCAGTTGTGCACCGGGGACTCCCACTCCTCTTTCTATTCTGGTTAGAGCCAGTTTGCGCTGTTCTGTGAAGGGAGTAGTACACAGCGTTGTACGAGATCTTCAGTTTCTTGGCAATTTCTCGCATGGAATAGCCTTCAATTCTCAGAACAAGAATAGACTGACGAGTTTCAGAAGAAAGTTATTTGTTTCTCGCCATTTTGAGCCTGTAATCGAACGCACAAATGCTGATGCTCCAGATACTCAACTAGTCTAAAGAAGGCCAGTTTTATTGCTTCTTTAAAATCAGCACAACAGTTTTCAGCTGTGCTAACATAATTGCAAAATGGTTTTCTAATGATCAATTAGCCTTTTGGATTTGGATTAGCTAACACAACGTGCCATTTGAACACAGGAGTGATGGTTGCTGATAATTGGCCTCTGTTCGCCTATGTAAAGGCCCATTATCAGCAGCCACTATTTCCAGCTACAATAGTCATTTAACAACATGAACAATGACTACACTGTATTTCTGATCAATTTTATGTTATTTTAAATGGACAAAAAAAATTGCTTTTCTTTAAAAAACAAGGAAAGTGACCCCAAACGTTAGAACAGTAGTGTATATCTATTTTAGGGCTGTAGGGATACACTGTGGGCATCACAGGGGCACAATCTATCAGCCTGCCCAGGGGAGAACATTTAGCTTTGGTCCTACCCTAGTGGACATCTTAACACTGGAGCTACAAATGCTATCACAAGGTGACACTTGCATTTACTGTATGTTTTTACCAATGGAACTAACCAGGAGTGTGCTTTGACTTTGTTAATGAACCTAACTTGAATGCAGACTTTCACTAGAGGGTGGTAATGTGCTTCTAATGGCATTAGCCATCAATAAAACATTAAATACTCTGTCACACAATTGGACTGGTGCCCTTACTGAAATGTAAGATAATTTTAACTGCAACAACTTAACACTGCAAATGGACCTGCATCAGACCACAGATAAAATGTATGAACAGTCGGTTTTTGATTAGAAACCTCTGAAGTAAAAGAAAAATTTAAAATTTCAGCAAATGTTGATATGTGTTCCAAGTTGCTAGAACCCAAATAATATTTGCATAGCTGCATATTTTCTAGTCCAATTCATGATGGGTGTTGCCAGGTACCCTATTCAAAATAAATAGAATTGTGAGGCAGATATATGAATGTACTGTTTCTTTTGTGTTACCTTATTGAAGCCTGTCAAAAACAAAGGAGAATGTCTAAGAAGCAAAATACTACACAAGTAACAACAACACTTGGTTCATGTTAATGCACCAATCGGCCCAAACAACGGGTTTCTACTAAGGAAGTCTAGCTGATTGGATATCTGAAAACAAGGAAAAAGAGTTGCAATCATTATGATGTGACAAGAATGAGTTACTGGTGCGAGGATGGGGCCTTATTGCTCCTTATAAAACACTGCAAACCTAAAAAGGACTGTTCAATACAAAACTGTTAGGCCAATATCCATGGGGGAAAAGGATCAAATAGGTTAATGTGGCTATAAAAACATAACATAGGTCAAGACAACATACTTCAAGGTTGTCTTTTGATGATTACTCCAATCAATGAATCTGTCAGTACCACATGTAAGGAGGGAACCTCATTCCTGTAGGATTTGCTTGTTGCAAGTACCCTGTGTTATGTCTCAGTTTACACCACTAAACTTCAAAGAGCAACAGCTCCACCAGAGATCCTCCTCCTCGTCTATGGCTCCACCTAGGAATTGGCTCCCCTCCCCCACAGTACTGACGTCGTTATTTCCACGGCCGCTTATGGTTATTTGAATGGAGAAATTAGCTGACTACCCAACAGTGCGAGGGTGCATCCTGCAATTCATAATAGGTTAATAAAAATAAATTACAAAATGAAATCAGTTATTGCCATTGCACCCTTTACAATCGCTTGTGGCCTTCTCTGGTAGCTGTGCCGCATGCTTTGTCTAGTTCGAGCAAAAGGGAAGCTGGGGCGACAATGGAGATGAGGCCATTTTGAAATAACTAACTAGCTAGCTAGCCGATTCCTACTCATCGAGATAAAATTGGGATAAATTATTACAACACCATTTTCACATTTCCAACTTCCTTTTTCCAACTACTTCATTTCTTAACTCTCTCAAACTGGCTTGTATACTTCTGCATGAAAATGTTTTAGCTACCTAGCTAAATGTGTAGCTAGCTGACTGACTGAATAACATAGCTACCCCCCCCCCCCCCCACACACACACACACACCCAGACTAACATTAGATAAGAGTTTCGGGAATACATAATTCGTATCAATCTTAACAAATAAACACATTCGGCGTACCTTCGTTTATTTTACTTTATTCCGGTGTTGGTCATAAGATCCTCTGTAGGATGTGGAGATCGGGCTGAGATGAGATCATTAATGCCACGGCTTCAAAACTACCCCGTCTTCACTGCTGCTTGCTACGGCCAGGGAGCAGGGAGGGTGGCGGAATGGGGGGAAGGATGAAGGGGGCGGGCTCCATGCATCTTGATCGACATTCTGTCACTTGAATTTGAGCACCAGAACAAAAGGTATACTCTCAAAAGGCTAAGAAACAACAACAACGCAACATCTTCACACAACTGCACAGACTGTAATCAGTGCGGGCCTCAGTACAATATGGGAGGAAATAGTTAATTCACAGCAACAACAAAAAAATTGGTCAACAGTAAATGCAATACAACTATGATGAGCAATACAGAATGTAATGACATTGAACTTTTTACTTATTTGAATATACACTTCATTAGGTTTCAACTGCTCGTTAACGCAAATATCTAATCAGCCAATCACGTGGCAGCAACTCAATGCATTTAGGCATTTAGGACATGGTCAAGATGATCTGCTGAAGTTCAAACCAAGCAACGTGGCATGGTTGTTGGTGCCAGGCGGGCAGAAAGTGCTGATCTACTGGGATTTTCCCGCACAACCATCTCTAGGGTTTACAGGGAATGGTCAGAAAGTGAGAAAATATCCAGTGTGCGGCAGTTCTCTGGGCAAAAATGCCTTGTTGATGGCAGAGGTCAGAGGAGAATGGCCAGACTGGTTCGAGCTGATAGAAAGGCAACAGTAACACAAATATCCACTCGTTACAACCAAGGTATGCAGAAGAGCATCTCTGAACGCACAACACGTCGAACCTTGAAGCAGATGGCCTACAGCAGCAGAAGACCACACCGGGTGCCACTCCTGTCAGCTAAGAACAGGAAACTGAGGCTACAATTTGCACGGGCCCAGCAAAATTGGACAAAAGAAGATTGGAAAAACATTGCTTGGTCTGATGAGTCCCGATTTCTGCTGCGATGTTCAGATGGTAGGGTCAGAATTTGGCATAAACAACATGAAAGCATGGATCCATCCTGCCTTGTATCAACGGTTCAGGCTGGTGTTGGTGGTGTAATGGTGTCAGGGATATTTTCTTGGCACACTTTGGGCCCCTTAGTACCAGTTGAGCATCGTTTAAACGCCACAGCCTACCTTGTTGCTGACCATGTCAATCCTTTTATGACCACAGTGTACCCATCTTCTAATGGCTACTTCCAGCAGGATAACGCGCCATGTCACAAAGCACACATAATCTCAAACTGGTTTCTTGAACATGACGATAAGTTCACTGTACTTAAATGGCCTCCACAGTCACCAGGTCTCAATCCAATAGAGCATGTAGATTCGCATCATGGATGTGCAGCCGACAAATCTGCAGCAACTGGTGATGCTATAATGTCAATATGGACAAAAATCTCTGAGGATTGTTTTCAATATTAACTTTTTGCATTTGTAGGTACAAGTTAGGTTGTGTGAATGTATGCTTTTAACAAAAGAAAATACACACATAATTTCAGAATAAATATTTTAGTCAAAAATGTGGTTCAGGTAATCACAAAAACAAGGGGCAAATCATTACTGAGAGCTAGGCTCCATACAAATGAGAACTTGTAAAATTAAACATATCAATAAATCATTCTTACTAGTAACACCTAACGTATCTTTGACGTATCTTATCATTATTGAATATAGTACTACAATCAAACAAATGCAACTATAGATAAAATAAATCCAATACAATTATATACATCAGAAACATTCATATAATTACCTGAAACCTATATTCAAAAAGAGACTTAAACACAGTTTGGAATTCCATAACATGTTGAGAAATGTAGGTTTTCTTCATAGGAATTCATGTCATTTTATTGATCCAAACTTCCATACAACTTATTTTTTTGTAATTACTACAGTATACTAGGCCTATATTTGTTTTATCAAAACAGACATTCAACCCCAGAAAAATAGTAAAACATATTTTTATGATGCGTAAAGTGCAAAATTTAAAATAAGGGGTTTCACAAATTGTGGGCAAAGCACATACACAGGACACATGCCCTCACCTTAGCCCAGACACACAGTCCCCTAACCTTAACAGTATTCAAGATAATGTCATAAAAGTAAAACAAATACAAATAAATAACCAAACAAAAACTTACTTAGCCAGTTGCAACACAAACCACTTCTTAAATATTGGTTGGATCTGACATTTTATTTGGTTATTTTACACTACACCAGGAGTAAGATACGAGTTATGGGTGGAAAATATTTGGGATAGAATTGTATTAAATATAATTTAACATAAACTAAAATGAAACTAACTAAGTCATTAATTATGATTGAACCAGTACATCCATGTTAATAACCATATAATAGTACATTTTAAACATTCAACAAAAATACTGCATAAAGTCATGCATCCCTGAAACTGTAAGGAACCACAACAATCAACAGCTCATTATTTTAAAATAACATATCAATGTCATTAGCAAAACTTCTACATATAAAATTCTCTAAAAGCATTAATATCAAGTAGAAAACAATTAAACAAACCTTTTCAGCAGCAACGTCTTTCAAGAGAAAAGCACAGACAGCCAGGAGTGTTGCAAAGAGAAGCAAATGGTCTACATTTCAGTGCAAATAGAAATTCAGCAAAAAGGCTGTCCCTTGTCCACTGACTACCACAACCCCATGACCAGATAAGAATCATGTGGTCAGAACAACAGGAACGTGTCTGAGGTCAAGATGTGGTCAGTAAAATAATAACATGTGCTTTGCTTGGCCTCATGCAACACACTCTGCTCGACCACTAGGCCTACTTATGAGTCCTCTAAGGCAGGAGAGCACAATGTAGTAGTATACTGTATATCAAATCTCAACTATCAAAAAGTTAGGGTTAATATGCCGCAGATAACATGACAATACAAATTCTCAACCAGCATTCATTAAGAAGAAAAGCTCTCTCTCTGGCAGAACCTCAATTGGTTTTGCTCGACTCCTGGTGTCCTCTCCTCCATCCACTGCTCGCCTGCTTTTGAAAAAGGTCAAAGGTAATCGAGGAGCGGAGGCGAGGAGAGGAAACGTGGAAACAAATCTCCTTCTCCACTCAGGCAAATTATATTTACAGGGGTGGAATCCCAAAATAAATGTGTAAAGTGATAAAAACGAATTTAGCTAGTTGTGCAAGACATTTTATAGATAAAATGTGTGCATGCTTTTCTCTTTCAAAAAAACAACAGCTGATTCAAAGGGGGTGTGCCAGATTTTAAAAACCTTCTGCGCTAGCTGCCGGAAAGATACTCTTGTGCATCCTCTGCCAAAGTAGGTAATTGAGGAGGTGAGCATACTTCTCCGTTCACCTACTAACAAATTGACACTCTCCTCGATCACTCAACCACTCATCATTTTCCGGGTGACGGAGTAGGAGTATAAAAAGCATGGACTCGAGGAGAGGATGGAATTTTGCCCATTCTCTCTCCTCCCTCTTGCCTTCTCTCTCTCACTCCCTTCGGTCCTCATCTAGTTCCTCCTCAGAGAGTGTGTCATGGGGGGTGGAGGGGCGCTGCACAACGTGACCTTTGACCCCTCCTTTTCTGTTCTGCAGGAAGTCCTGGATCTCCCCCGGCAACAGACGGAACTTCTCCTGGTACTCCGCCTCCACCGCACCCTGCAGCTGGGGTCAGAGGTCAGGGGTTAGAGTTATGCGTTTGCGGTTTAGGATAAGGTCTATGGGGTTAAAGGTTAGAGGTCTTGGGTTAGATGGTGTGTCACCTTTGGTTTTTCATCCAGAATCTGCTGCTGGATGCCTTTGTGCTGCTCCACCAGTCTCTCTTGGCGTTTTGTCTGGGCATCCTCCAGCTAGAGCAGAGAACAGAGAGGATACCTTCAGTGATTGGACCACTCAATCCTGGAAGCTTCACAGGAAAAGAACAGTACTTGACGTCACGCCACTGATTCTCCAACAAGAGTTTAGAGTGATGTCTGACCCCTAACCCTTCCATTCTTACCCTCTTGATGTTCTGTACCACTTCATTCACATATGATTTGTTGATCTCCAACTTCTCCCTGACAACAGAAGAAGAAATACAATCATACACATAGAAATACAGCCTATCTCTCTGTCACACACACACACACATACACACACGCACGCATGCGCACATACACACAAACAGAGTTCTCTCTTACTCTTCAGCCAAGTGCTTCTCTTTCGTCATAGCTTCTTTGATTTTCTCTGTTCTCCTCTTGTCCATTTTCTTTTTCAGGTCTTTCTTTTCTCTGCAATGGGGGAGCATCCCAAATTATATATTTTATAGAAGTGTTTACAATTATATCTATAGTACACTCACTTTACAATATCAAACTCACTTGTCACAGATGTCTTTTAATTTCTTCATCTGATTCTTCTGGCTTTCCTCAATGACCGTAGTCAGTTTCTCCATCAGCTGCAATAGTGGTGAGTATTAGAATGTACAGTTAAATCATGTATTAATCATTGTGTGTGTGTTACCTGTTTGATATGTTCTCTTTTGAGGTATTTCTCGCTGTAGTATTGTTCCTGCCTCAGCTCCAGTAGCTGTTGCTGTTGTTGTTCTCTCAGCTCCCCCAGTCGCCCCTCTCCCTCCGCATCAAACTGCTCCAGTTCAGCCTCCCCTCCGGGCGACAAACTTCTACAACACACACATGCACACAGACACACGCACACACACACACACACACACGCACATGCACACAAACACACACACACACACACACACAAAAGGGGTATGAGTCAGGGTTAGGGACAACGCACACACACACACCATCCGAAACTCTACCATACTTCCACACCCTCCACCCTACCTACCTTGTCTTACCATGTTGTTTAGTCTTCAGTAGAGCGCTGCGTCTGTGTGTATGTTGGTTCTGAGCCTGGTTGTATTTGGTGGTCTGTTCCTTCACCGTTTCCAAAGTCTTCTTCTGGTGTCTCTTCACCACATCTTTCATCTCCCTGTAGTGTCTCTTCTGCTCCCGCACGATCAGCTTCTGTTGCCTGAGCTCCTCTAATGTGGCCGCCTCCATATCTGAACAGGCAGAGACCATACAGTCCAGCATATAGACTACACACCACAGCCACACTGTGTTATACTGACCACACACCACCACACACAGCCCAGCCCCCCCCCCCCCCCCCCAACCCCCCCGATCCCTCTGACCTATCAAAACGCTCTGCACCATGTCTTCAGTCTTCAACGCTGGTTTGGCTGGTTCTGAAACAACAGCAGAAACACTATGATTGGTTGGCAGCACACCATTTCAACTGGAAAAGTCATTCATGTTAATACATCTGTCGTGACATTGTAGCAGTCTTGGGTGTGACTTTAGCAGATAGAAGTTGGTGGGTCAGAAGTCAGGGGTTACCTGTGGCTGCAGGCTGAGGTGTATTAGTAGGAGTCCTGGGTTTAACGGTAGGGCTGGGGCTGAGACCATTCTCCAGAGGAGCAGGTTGTAGGTTTGCTTTTGGCTCAGCGGGCCCGTGCTGATCAGCATTAGCCTTAACCTTTATAACACAAAAACATCAACAACATTTAACATTACAATCAACCCATTTGCGACCAAGCTTTAACTTCCTGACTGATGTCTTGAGATGATGCTTCGATATATCCACTTAATTTTCCTTCCTCATGATGCCATGAGGAAGGAAGTCCAACATTCCAACAGTCCCTCCTGCAGTAAAGCACCCCCACAACATGATGCTGCCACCCCCGTGCTTCACGGTTGGGATGGTTGTCTTCGGCTTCCAAGCCTCCCCCTTTTTCCTCCAAACACAACAATGGTCATTATGGCCAAACAGTTCTATTTTTCTTTCATCAGACCAGAGGACATTTCTCCAAAAAGTACGATCTTTGTCCCCATGTGCAGTTGCAAACCGTAGTCTTGCTTTTTTATGATGGTTTTGGAGCAGTGGCTTCTTCCTTGTTGAGCAGCCTTTCAGGTTATGTCGATATAGGACTCGTTTTACTGTGGATATAGATACTTTTGTACCTGTTTCCTCCAGCATCTTCACAAGGTCCTCCTTACTTGTGTCATGCACAAAGTAGATGTCCTAACCGACTTGCCAAAACTATAGTTTGTTAACATGAAATCTGTGGAGTGGTTGAAAAATGAGTTTTAATAACTTCAACCTAAGTGTATGTAAACTTCTGACTTCAACTGTATATCAAGTGTCCATAACCCCCTTTCGACCACAAAACCCTAGTTTGACCACAAACCTCTTTGCTGGTCTCCTCCTCCCCTTCCTCCAGGGTGAGAGCAGCCAGCTGCTGGGACCGCTGCTCCAGGAGATTCACATACCGGATGGGGTTAGACAGCGCCTCAATAACATCTGCACACACAAACAAACACACATTAGGGATTAGCATTGATGCAATGTGGGCAGACTACTTCTTTGAGGCCAGATATTCCTGCCACACACGCACATGTTCCTTCCCACTGATCACTAAGCTTCCATAGAGAGCTCCAGGTCTAATAGGCATTGTTGTACACCAGACCTACCTGCAAAGGTGTCTGGGACATAGTCCTTCACTTCAATATAGACAAACACAGCAGGCAGAATCAGAGACTGGTTCTTCTCATTCCTCAAGCCGATGTAGCGATAACCTGAGACAGACAGAACATAGTTAATAACCTGAGGACAGGAGAGGACGACAGAGGACAATAAGGACTACAGAGAGAAAGAGACAACAAACTATTTGCAGAAGCAGTGTCTACTGTTTACAGGTAAATATAATGTTTACCTGGCCGTATGGCTGGCACAGGGATAATACGGTGACCTATGAACTTTCCTCCTTCCTCAAATGCAGCAATCCTCAGAGAGGCCAATGTCGGGAGAACCACCTGCAACAAAATAATTAGACACATTCATACATGGATATACTTTAATATTATACACAGTTATACAGTTAAAATAATACAGTTTTACACAGTTATACTGTTACACTTATTGCACACTATCTATGGTTATACAGTTTGCCTGAATCCTGAAGATTGAGTTAGCTCTGTGACCTAATGCCTAGGCTTTAGCTCAGAGGGCTAACACAGTCTAGTTTTATGGCATTTAGGAGACCTGGGTTCAAACCCAGTCAGTAACACTGTTGTCTCACCTTCTTGAAGATAATTGGGTCTTCGTCCCAGACAGGGTTGATAGCGTTGCTTTGGGAGGTCTTGGTCTTCAGGGCTTTTCTCCTGGTGTCCACAGGAAGACCAAACATGTCCAGCTCTACGTACACACCTACCTTCTTGTCGCTCAGAAACTGGCCTGATATTATCTGTAGAATGGAGACGCTCAGTTTAAACGGGATAATTTCATATCCACAGTTTACTACAGTAACTTGGTTAACCTTGACAGACAGTGTGTTGGTTGTGTTATGGTTAGAGTATTCTGTAACTTGTACCTTGACCTTGACTGTGTTAGCCACTATGCCATCCACGGTGCTCTCAGCGAACGGGTCAAAGTGTTTGTCTGGCCGTCTCATGAACTCTGGTTTCAGTCTGTAGCCGCTCTTCCCATTGTACTCATACATGCCCAGGTTCAGCTGCATAGACAGATCTGAGAGAGAGAGAGAGAGGTCATGGGTAGGTCAGAGGTTAAGAGAGGTCAGGGGTTACAGGTCAAGTAGGCAGTGCTGCCTCACCTATAGTTTGGAAGTTGAGCGCCACCAGTTGGCAGCCAGCATTCCAGAAAAGTTGTGGCATGTAGTTGGAAGAGTCCACCCTAGTGCCTTTAGGGTAGATACGACTCAACTGCTGCTTGTTATATCTGAGAGGACATGTTAAAGACGTTTACATGACACTTAATTATAGTAAGAAAACTCTTAGGAGAACCCTTTGAAGAACCCCTTTTGGTTCCAGATATAACCCTTTTGGTTCCCATGTAGAAGCCTTTCCACAGAGGGCTCTACATGGAACCCAAAAGAGTTCTACCTGGAACCAAAAAGGGGTTCTACCTCAAACCAAAAAGTGTTCTCCTATGGGAACAGCCACAGAAGAGTGTAAAGTAGGGCCTGTATATTAGTCAACTGCTTTGATGAGACTTAACTGCAGCTAATCTTCAATGGAATTATCTAAGACAGAGAGCAAAGCAAACCCTTGAAAGGGAAGTAATCAACCACACTACAAACTAATACTGAAGTATAGTTAGTGTTCAGGGTTATGGTTGGGTTATTTAGAAGGCAGCTAAATCTTAAGGATACTCCACAAACTCCACGGGCGACTTCGTGAGGTGCTCCAGAGCTTTAGTCTCCACAAATGATGACATTTGATAGCTACGATTGACCTCTGGGGAAAGAACATAATGGTTTATTATGCATTTGTGTGTTTATGCGCTCGTGTGTGTATACACTGAATGTACAAAGCATTAGGAACACCTGCTCTTTCCATGACATGGAAAGTGAATCCAGGTGAAAGCTATGATCCCTTACTGATGTCACTTCAATCAGTGTAGATGAAGGGGAGGAGAAAGGTTAAAGAAGGATTTTTTAGCCTTGAGACAATGGGGACATGGATTGTCCGGTAGCTCAGATGGTAGAGCATGGTGTTTAAAACACCAGGGTTGTGGGTTCGATTCCCAAAGGGGGACCAGTATGAAATGTATGCACTAACTAACTGTAAGTTGCTCTGGATAAGAGTGTCTGCTAAAATGTAAATGGATTGTGTATGTGTGCCATTCAGAGGATGAATGGGCAAGACAAAACATTTCAGTGCCTTTGAACAGGGTATGGTGCCAGGTGCACTGGTTTGTGTCAAGAACTGCAACGCTGCTGATTGTTTTTACGCTCAACAGTTTCCTGTGTGTATCAAGAATGGTCCACCACCCAAAGGACATCTAGCCAACTTGGCACAACTGTGGAAAGCATTGGAGTCAACATGGGAATGCTTTCAACACCTTGTAGAGTCTGCGCCCCATGACACATTGAGGCTGTTCTGAGGGCAACTCAATATTAGGAACGTGTTCCTAATGTTTGGTATACTCAGTGTATATGCAGTGAGCCAGCATACTTTTGGACGCCTCGAAGGAGTTAAACTTGGTAGGCTGGACGTAGTTGACCAGAGTGGACATCTCCTCTGTGGCTACGGCCTCCCGCTCCTCTGCTGTCCCCTGGAGACAAAGCCATCAGATAAGAGGCAGCCATGTTACCCTAACCCTGACTCTCCCCTCTAACCCACATCAGCAGTGTTAAAGGGTACCCAAGTAACCATGGTAGCAGAGTACAAGCTACTGAACTCACCTCATCTGATGTCTTCTTACAGTCATCGTCATCATCGTCGTCATCATCATCATCATCATCGTCTTCAGCTTCTATATCTCCTGAAAGAATGTTTACATTTTCATATACTCTAAAAGGTTTTTTGTTTTGTTGCCATCTCTTATAAAAGGTTTCTAGATAGCCTCACCAGCTGTGATGATCGTGATGGAGATGAGAAAGATGATGATTATTATTATCATCATATTTATACATTAGAGCACACTTGCAGAAAGGCTCACCGGCTGTGATGTTATTAGGAGACGAGGGTTCATCTGTTGCCTGTTCTGCTGCTACGCTCTGGTTGGTTGGCTGCTCTGCCAGTCTCTTGTGGCCATGGGCAGCCGAGGGCTTGTGGGATTTCTTGTTCTTGATGAGGATCTTACCCATCAGCTCCTCAGGACTTGGCAGGGGTACCCCAGACTCCAGCTAACACACACACAAACAGACACACACACACCCACACACACGGACAGGCAATGCACACACATGTCAGTGTACATACATGTGTGTGTGTGTGTGGGGGGGGGGGGCATGTGTCCTAAAAACTTACAGGATATTTATCCAGTGGGTCTATCAGTAGTGCATCTCCAAAAATCGACCTACAGTATTCTGCCATCTTGGCTTGTTGCTTTGGCCTGTTAGGATTAGAGGTCAGGGTCAGGATTAAAGAGCAGTTCACCAAAGATGTTCTAGTATATTTGCCTATTAATCTGTATGTTCACTCACGAGTCCACATGGTTTTCGAAAGACAGGATGACAGGAAAAGGAGAGGTTTTAAAAGCACACTCAGCAATGGCCTCAATCACCTCCTGTAGAGTAAAAGGAGAGGTTTTAAAAGCACACTCAGCAATGGCCTCAATATCCTCCTGTAGAGTAAAAGGAGAAGTTATAATAGTTGGTTATTTTATTACATATATATACACTGAGTGTACAAAACATTAGGTGTGTCAAGAACTGCAACACTGCAGGGTTTTTCACGCTCAACAATTTTCCGTGTCAAGAATAGTCCACCACAAAGGGCATCCAGCCAACGGCAGGCCAGTGGTCGAAAACAGGTTATTGATGAAAGAAGAAAAGGGAGGCTGATCTGAATTGTGCAGAGCAACAGATGGGCTACAGTTAGTCAACTGACAGTCCAGTACAACATTGGTGCCCTAATGGTTCATGCTGATGGGAGGACTAGGGTATGGAGTACATGCATCTATCTATCATGCCCGTATCAACTGGTTGTGGTGGTGTGGGGTGTGTTTTCATGGCACACCTTGATAAAAGTGGAGCAACGTTTGAATGCCCCAGGATAACTGAACATCATTGCCATTTGTACATTTACGTCATTTAGCATTTAAAATAAACAGCTTTAGAAGCACAAGGACAAGGCAGAGACTAATGTAGCCTTGACACAGACAAATGGAGTTAGCCTTGATGCAGGAGATTTCAGAGCATGTATGTGTGTGTGTGTGTGTGTGTGTGTGTGTGTGTGTGCGCGGTGTGCGTGCGTGTACCTTAAAGCAGATCTCTGAGGTCATGGTGAAGCCGTGTGTGATGACTGGTTCCTCCTCTGCGGTCCGTCCTTTCCAACAGTCTAACTCCACACAGCGACAGCCTGCCAACATCACCTGCCGGTACATCTCCACTGACGAACTACCTGCCAGCTGCCCCGCTACACACACACACACACACACACACACACACACACACACACACACACACACACACACACACACACACACACACACACACACACACACACACACACACACACACACACACACACACACACACACACACACACACACACACACATATTTATAAATATATACACATTTGCCATCAACAGTGGTGTAAAGTACTCAGGTAAAAATACTTGAAAGTACTACTTAAGTAGTTTTTTTGCGTATATGTACTTTACGTTTTCCCTGACACCCAAAAGTACTTGTTACATTTTGAATGCTTAGCAGGACAGGAAATGGTCCAATTCACACACTTATCAAGAGAACATCCCTAGTCATGTCTACTGCCTCTGATCTGGCGGACTCACTAAACACAAATGCTTTGTTTGTAAATGATGTCGGAGTGTTGGAGTGTGCCCCCAATCATAACACATAACATAGCCGACACTGTTACCATCCTCTTTTACCACTTCAGCAAATCTTTCCCAAACATTACTTTTCTGGCCCGCTCTTCTCTTTATTTTAATCTCTCCATTTCACAGCTTTTCTCTTATTGAATTCAACTCAAGAGATTGTCCTTTTTGCCTCTGTGGATCTAGGTAAACTTTTTCTGCCCGTTCCAAAAGCATTTGGCGATCTGCGTTTAGGATATTTGGTGCGCATAGGCTACAGTTAGGCCCTAAAGTGTAGCCTTTCACACTAATGCCAGATAGCCTAAAATAATGAAAGACAAACCTCAAAGTGGCCTATAGATATAAATGGCACAATAAATATACAATTATGATACATTACATTTATTCAACCCTACCTACCCTTCAACCACACAATATTTCATGACCCTAAATCACTAGTGTGTATGTGTGTATGTGTGTGTGTGTGTGTGTGTGTGTGTGTGTGTGTGTGTGTGTGTGTGTGTGTGTGTGTGTGTGTGTGTGTGTGTGTGTGTGTGTGTGTGTGTGTGTGTGTGTGTGTGTGTGTGTGTGTGTGTGTGTGTGTGTGTGTGTGTGTGTGCATGGGCGTGCATGTGTGTACCTGTGAGGTAGGTGTTATGTGAGGAATTGATGAAGTAGTGAGACAGAGGGAAGGTCATGTCTTCAGACTGGTCCAGCTTCTCAGGAGGAATCACTCCGTTCTCATCAGACACCAGGTACTTGCTGAGCCCCTCCAACGTGATCAGGCCTACAGAACACTCACGCACACACAAACACACAATGGAGGGTTACAGTGCATTCGGAAAGTATTCAGACCCCATGACATTTTCCACATTTTGTTACGTTAAAATTGATTTTTTTTAAATCTACACACAAATCTACACACAATACCCCATAAAGACAAAGCAATTTATTCAAAATAAAAAACTTAAATACTTTATTTACACAAGTATTCAGACCCTTTGCTAGGATACTCGAAATTGAGCTCCAGTGCATTCTGTTTCCATTGATCTTTTTTTTTTTTTTCACCTTTATTTAACCAGGTAGGTGAGTTGAGAACAAGTTCTCATTTGCAACTGCGACCTGGCCAAGACAAAGCAAAGCAGTGCGACAAAAACAACAACACAGAGTTACACAGTAAACAAACATAGTCAAAAACACAATAGAAAATCTATATACAGAGTGCAAATGTAGTGCAAAATGCAGTAAGGTTAGGAGGTAGGACAATAAATAGACCATAGTGGTGATATAAATTACAGATTAGCATTAACACAGGAATGAAGGATGTGCAAATTATGATGTGCAAATAGAGATACTGGAGTGCAAGATTAGCGAAAATAATAAAAATAAATATGGGGATGAGGTAGTAGTGTGGGCTATTTACAGAAGGGCTATATACAGGTGCAGTGATCGATAAGCAGCTTTGACAGCTGATGCTTAAAGTTAGTGAGGGAGATAGGAACCTCTAGCTTCAATGATTTTTGCAATTCGTTCCAGTCATTGGCAGCAGCGAACTGGAAGGAATGGCGGCCAAAGGAGGTGTTGGCTTTGGGGGTGACCAGTGAGATATACCTGCTGGAGCGCATGCTACGGGTGGGTGTTGCTATGGTGACCAGTGAGCTGAGATAGGGCGGGGATTTACCTAATAAAGACTTATAGATGACCTGGAGCCAGTGGGTTTGGCGACGATTATATAATGAAGGCCAGCCAACGAGAGCATACAGGTCGCAGTGGTGGGTAGTGTATGGGGCTTTGGTAACAAAACGGATGGCACTGTGATAGACTACATCCAATTTGCTAAGTAGAGTGTTGGAGGCTAATTTGTAAATGACATCGCCGAAATTAAGGATCGGTAGGATAGTCAGTTTTCACAAGGCTTTGTTGCGATCATCCTTGAGATGTTTCTACAACTTGATTGGAGTATATAGACACACCTGTCTATATAAGGTCCCACAGTTGACAGTGCATGTCAGAGCAAAAACCAAGCCATGAGGTCGAAGGAATTGTCCATAGAGCTCTGAGACAGGGTTGTGTCGAGGCACAGATCTGGGGAAGGGTACCAAAACATTTCTGTGGCATTGAAGGTCCCCAAGACCACAGTGTTCTCCATCATTCTTAAATGGAAGAAGTTTGGAACCACCAAGATTCTTCCTAGAGCTGGCCGCCCGGCCAAATTGAGCAAGCTGCGGAGAAGGGCCTTGTTCAGGGAGGTGACCAAGAACCTGATGGTCACTCTGACAGAGCTCCAGAGTTCCTCTGTCGGGATGGGCAAACCTTCCAGAAGGACAACCATCTCTGCTGCACTCCACCAATCAGGCTTTTATGGTAGTGGCCAGAAGGAAGCCACTCCTCAGTAAAATACACATGACAGCCAGCTTGGAGTTTGCCAAAAGGCACCCAAAAGACTCTCAGACCATGAGAAACTTATTTTGTCTGATCAAACCAAGATTTAACTCTTTGGCCTGAATTCCAAGCGTTACATCTGGAGGAAACCTGCCACCATCCCTACAATGAAGCATGGTGGTGGCAGCATCATGCTGTGGCAATGTTTTTCAGTGGCAGGGACTGGGAGACTAGTCAGGATTGAGGGAAAGATGAACGGAGCAAAGTACAGAGAGATCCTTGATGAAAACCTACTCCAGAGCGCTCAGGACCTCAGACTGGGGCGAAGATTCACCTAACAACAGGACAACGACCCTAAGCACACAGCCAAGACAACGCGGAAGTGGCTTCGGGACAAGTTTCTGAATGTCCTTGAGTGGCCCAGCCAGAGCCCGGACTTGAACCCAATCTAACATCTCTGGAGAGACCTGAAAATAGCTGTGCAGCGACGTGAGAGGATCTGCAGAGAAGAATGGGAGAAACTCCCCAAATGAAGGTGTGCCAAGCTTGTAGCGTCATACCCAAGAAGACTCTAGGCTGTAATCGCTGCCAAAGGTGCAATAAACAAAGTACTGAGTAAAGGGTATGAATACTTATGTAAATCTGACACACACACGTTTTTCTTTGCAAAAATGTCTAAAACCTGTTTTTGCTTTGTCATTATGGGGTATTGTGTGTAGATTGATGAGGAAAGGAAAATGCTGTAACGTAACAAATGTGGAAAAAGTCAAGGGGTCTGAATACTTTCTGAATTCACTGTATATACACAAAGACACTCATATCTCACACACACAAGTATGCGTACATACATGCACGGAAACTTACACCTATGCACAAATACATGCACACAAAACACACACACTCTTACACAGACACATAAACACACACACACACACACACGTACACACACACCTTGTTTGAGCAGGCTGTGGTTGAGTTCGTATTTCTCCATCAGGGTCTGTGTCTGAGAGGGTCTGAGAGGAGGATACAGAATCTCATTCAGACGAGGATCTCTCTGCCTCTCATTAATGAACTCTGTCATCTGATCCACCGAAAGGTATGCACCCTTAGCACCTCTACAGAAAGAGAGAGAGAAATAGTCAGGAATTAGTAACTGTACATACTGTTGAGAGAAAACTGAGCTGAGTTCTGGCCGAGGTTAGAGGTGGGAGAGGAAGGGTCAGAAAGGGTCAGGGTTTAGGGCTGCGTGCAAGGAGGTAGTACCAGTACTTACTGCTGAGAGAAGACTGAGCTGAGTTCTGGCCGAGGACAGAGGTGGGAGAGGAAAGATCTGTAAACGTCAGGGGTGAAGTCCTCAAGGGGAATAGAGTCACCCTGCAGAGGAACACAAATAGCACTAAGATGATTCAGGTCTCAAAAAGTGATCATTTAAACAGTTGGCTTGAGTGTGAGAGGAAATAACTACCAGTTAAAATACCACCACTACCAGTTGTAATATTGTATAGTTTGTTATATTATATAGTATTCCATAGTTATAATGTTTACCCGTCCAAATGGTAGGTTGCAGTGTTCCAAAGCTGTCTCCACCCTCTTTTTGTCCGCTGAGAACATGCGGGAGATGCTGGATAAAAGGGGCAGGACATGCACAATATAAACCAATCACATCCCACAGGATTCACAAGAAGTTCATCAGCAGACACGGGAATGACAATTAGTGTTCGAAGGGATGGGCCCTGAGCAAAGCGCTCACAGATTCACTAACCTTGATCCCATAATAATTATTTGGGATACCGGGTCATTTATAGAGATCAGTGATTCTGCACAACACCTTGCTATGGACAATCCCCTAAAATGATTGAGGAACCAATGGGATACACTCACTTCTTCACTGGGATCCGCCCCTCTGAGTTTGGCTGCAAGGTCAGTCTGACATACCTGTTAGAGAAACATTAGGGGGAGAAAAGGGAGCAAGAGACTGAGGAATAAATCACACCAACATTTCCAGTGATCTCCATTGCTATCACAGATTTGTCTGGCACCCGCGTTTCCCTTTTAAATGCCATAAAGATTGAATCAGCCCCAAAATGTATTTTCCTGATAGACTCACGCTTTCTCCAGACTGGTTTCTCTGTTCATGTTGTGACTCAGCAGGTTGGAGGCCAGAGAGAACAGCTCCTCAGCCCACTCCTATACAACACAGAGAGAGCGAGAGAGAGAGAGGGACAGTGTGTGTGTGTGTGTGTGTATGTGTGTGTGTGTGTGTGCATGTATATGTAAATGTATGTGTGTACCGTGGCCTCCTCCTCTTGTAGTGCCATGAAGTTGAGGTATGTGATGTTGACCATGTCCGGTCCTGTGACTATGGTCAACAAACGGTTTTCTATACGACCAACTAGGTTCCCCACATCAAGCAGCTCACGCAGCTTCGCCTCCTAGGGAGGACAGATGGTCAGAGGTTAGGGGTTAGCGGTCAAGGTCAAGGTCATAGGTTTAGACCAGGGGTGTCAGCTCCAGTCCTTAAGGGCAAAATGTGTTTTCATTTCAACATGGTACATCATTGATCAGTGTTACTGATTAGTATTTCTGATTGGCTAGAGAATCAGACTATGAATCAAAGGCAATGATGACAACCAACAGTAGCCTGGTTTGACACACCCAGGTCAAGAGTTAGAGGTCCTGGGGGTTAAGTACCTTTGGTGTTTTGGTGCTCTTCCCTGTTCTGGCGTCCTTTATATGAGTGATGTCTAACAACTCTGTCTCCTGCAGGAGAGATAGAAGTGAGGGAGAAAGACAGAGAGAGAAAAGGATAGAGAGATAGACGTGAGGGAGAAAGACAGAGAGAAGGAGTGCGAGGGGTGTTAAAATATTCATCACTCTCTCATTCACTCACTCACTCACTCACTCACTCACTCACTCACTCACTCACTCACTCACTCACTCACTCACTCACTCACTCACTCACTCACTCACTCACTCACTCACTCTAAAACACACACACATACACACACACACACAGGGGGACTAAGCCCCAGCAGGAAGCAAATACACAGTAGGAGTCCCAATGTGAGAGACAGCATGGCGTCACCTCCACTTAGCTACTGTGTGTGTGTGTGTGTGTGTGTGTGTGTGTGTGTGTGTGTGTGTGTGTGTGTGTGTGTGTGTGTGTGTGTGTGTGTGTGTGTGTGTGTGTGTGTGTGTGTGTGTGTGTGTGTGTGTGTGTGTGTGTGTGTGTGTGTGTGTGTGTGTGTGTACCTTGTTCGGTTCAGTCCAGTGAAGGAAGTATCCGTGTGGATCCACAGTCAGGGTGATGGGAGTCACTGTTGAGAGATCCTGACCACATGGAGACAGAGATTAGCACTCACACACACACACACACACACCCACACACACACACACACACACACACACACACACACACACACACACACACACACACACACACACACACACACACACATACACTTGATGTTGTTGGTGGTAATTATGCATGTAATGTGGTTGTGAATATGTTGTATTGTGGCTGCACTGTGCAGTGTGTGTGTGTTTGTGTTTTAGAGTGAGTGAGTGAGTGATGAATATTTTAACACCCCTTGCACTCCTTCTCTCTGTCTTTCTCCCTCACGTCTATCTCTATCCTTTTCTCTCTCTGTCTTTCTCCCTCACTTCTATCTCTCCTGCAGGGGACAGAGTTGTTAGACATCACTCATATAAAGGATGCCAGAACAGGGAAGAGCACCAAAACACCAAAGGTACTTAACCCCCAGGACCTCTAACTCATAAGCATAAATCACTCTGGTCCCAAATGACCTCTCTACTAAGAAATATATACTGACACACACACGTACGCACCCATGCACACACACACTCTCTCTCATTCTCTCTCTCTCTCTCTATCTCTCTCTCTCTCTCTCCCGCTCTATCTATCTCTCTCTTTTGTGTGGTGGAACATCTTAGCTAATCGAGGAGGGATTTTAACCATGGCAGTTACCATAGCAACACGCCAGCATATTTCTTTGTATCCTTGCTCTGTGCTTAAAACCTTCAACATACCAATACACACTCTTGCAAACATGCGCACGCATGCACGGACACACGCACACACGCACAGACACAGACACACACACACACACACACACACACACACACACACACACACACACACACACACACACACACACACACACACACACACACACACACACACACACACACACACACACACACACACACACACACACACACACACACACACAGCAACCACATTACAACATAACCGCAACCACATTACATGTGTAATGACAACCACAAACGTCAAGTGTGTGCATATTTTCATCTTAAATGTCTAGCACTTATCATTCCTAAAAGGAGGGTTAACAAAACACGCACACACTGATACTCACATCGTCCCATTTCATGAAGCGGCTTCCATTCTGCAGAGTATCGGGGACGGTCGGGGGTTTGAGCTTCAGAGCATGTGTCCCTGGCTGAGCCCCTGCCATGACACACACACACACACACCTTCAACCAGCAGCGTGGGAGGTCCTCTTTCCCTTTCCGCCTTTGCTCTTTCCCCTTCACTGTCTTGCTCTCCTCTTCTCTCCACTTCTCTCCTCTTCTCTCCTCTTTAGTCAGTAGACTGAGAGGGTTGGATGATAGTGATCTGGTATTTACATCACTGAAACAAGCTGCATATCCATCTACAATCAACAGTGTCCTTTGCCCTGTCTAGTCAGTTCTGTAGTATACTAACAGTATACTCCTCTCTTTAGTATAATGGGTCCTACTGTACTAGCTGGCTGTCTTAGGGTTACTCTTCTAGTATCCGTGTTGTATACCTAGTGTACTACTAGCTATCCTGTTCTATCTGTCAGCTCGCTCTCTGTGAGACAGAACTGCTACTGCCTCCACACACTGACTCACTCTGACATGCGTATGGAGCCTGCACGCCCACACACACAGAGACACACACACACACAGACACACACACACAGACACACAATCACAGACACACACACACACAGACACACACACAGACACACACACACACACAGACACACACACACAGACACACACACACACACAGACACACAATCACAGACACACACAGACACACACACAGACACACACACACAGACACACACACACACAGACACACACACACAGACACACACACAATCACAGATACACAATCACAGACACACACACACAGACACACAAAGAGAGAAGAGAGAGAGATAATATTAAACCAATGTAGACAGCTTATTGGATCCATAATAAATTGTATCTATTTTATTTTTTTTATCATCAAAAAAAATAAAGAGGGTATGGGCTCAAGCGTGCAGGACCACACCATAGGACCATGCATACCTGTACAGGTTTTCCAGCATGGTTGGTTGAAAGGGTTTGAATCCTGAACAGCTTGACCTGTGGTTGGTGCGAGTGTACAGGACTACTGCAGGAGCTATTTCAGCTCTAACTCTCCCACGCCATCCTCAAGTGGTGGAGAGTCCTGAGTGTGTGGGCGAGCTACAGCATTTATTTAGTTGATATGGTGTGTGTGTGGTTGATGTGTGTGTGTGTGGTTGATATAGTGTGTGAGCGTGGGCGAATTGGGGGCAAGAAGCAGATGATATGAGGATATGGTTATATGTGTCCAAAAGACTGAGGGAATGTGTGTGTGTGTGTGTGCATGCAGAACCCAAAGCATTATGAGTACCCTCTACTCTCATCCAGTACTAAATAAAGAAGTGTTGTTACAATGTGGATACAATGATGACTGTAGAAGAGAGGAGAGGACAGACAAACAGGCAGACAGTGTTGCCCTTTACATTTCTGCAGTACAATAATCAGTGTATTGTTGTTTCTCTGTGCCATGATTCTGGACAAATCATCATCATGATCTTAGGCAGTTTCAGTGGTGCAGTACACATAAATCACACAAAAAACATAATATGAAAAGATAGGAAACGTGATGGGCCATAGAATCCATGGATTCTATTTCTATGTGATGGGCCCTGTCAAGTGACTGTAACATGTGACGCATTGAGTGATCAAATGATAATTGTGAGGTTTCATGTAACCATTCATTTATCAGTGCTGAACCACCCTGAGGCCAACCCTCAGAGCCAAACTGGCAGCCAGCCAGTGGCTGAGCCTGAGGCCCCTGCTATCCGTTATTAAGACGCCAAAAAGTGGTGGCTGGCTCAGATGGGTCTTTGGTGGCAAAAAGAAAGTGGCGTAACCTACCTGATGACAAAGACAAATCGGTAAGGAACTTGTTATTTATTTATTCTATAGAGAAACTTTAGTGGATTAATCTTTTTCCACTGTGGCTTCATTCTCATTGCTAAAATATTCTTCCTCAGATTGTCTGGGATCCGACCCTTGACAGATGGGTTGACAAAACTGAGCCCAAGGCTGAGGTATTCACTTGAATTCATGTCAATTTAAAGTAGTGGACCTTTGTATTTTAACTGTGAGAATGTTACTAATATTTTTGGAAATGTGTTTACAGAAGAAGCCTTTACCACCTCCTCTCCGATGTGGATGTATCCTGGGTATGTGAGGAACATACCCAGGATACATCCCCATACCGTACCGCCACCTTCCCCCATGCTTTAGAATACTGCCCACCAATCATCCTGCTAACATCCTTCCCACTAACAGCAGCTACATGGGGCGGAAAGTCTACAATGCAACTGATGCGACCACCACAAAGGCTGAGGCCGCTCCCTGGCCAGCTCCCTCCCACACACTCCAACCTCATGGCGCCAATGGCTGAGCCATTCGATTGTGTTGGCACTCTATCCAACTGAGGTATGATTCTGTACAATCCTTCCAAAATATATTAACTTCGATAACACTTTACTTGACACCCAGTGTCCTAACACGTTATGACATGGTCATAACCATGTCATAATATGTCAGAAAAGCTGACTTAACTTGTCATAACTTGTCATAATATGGTCATTACACTGTCATGACCCATATATTTACACCTGTTGTGACATATATTGCCTTATTTTATGGCTGGTTATGACACCTACATAAGCGTGTCAGAACCCACATTTATTCAAAAAAAAAAATTCCCTGCCAAGAAGTTTCTTATTATTTATTTCTTAAATCCTTAGTTGAATTCTTTAGTCTTGTTTTTTTCATCATATTTTAAATAACATTTTATGACACTCATGAAGCATTATGACAATCCCGTGTAACTTTAATTGGACTAAGAAAATACACTTTATGACACTGCCAAGAAGCATTATGACAATCCTGTGTCACTTTACTTGGACTAAGAAAATATACTTTATGACACTGTCAAGAAGCATTATGACCATCCTGTGTCACTTTACTTGGACTAAGAAAATATACTTTATGACACTGTCAAGAAGCGTTATGGCCATCCTAATCATATAAGCCAGATAGGCCTATCACGTATAGTACATGCCCTATTATCAGTCATCAGTCAAAAAGATATATAATAATTTAGTGATGCTGAATAAAAGACTCAAGCATATCCCTCTCTCTGTCACATTGCTTTGATATGTGTTCTATCATAATTGACAAGCCCATTACTTGTGCTATGCTGTATGTTATATATTGTACAGATGAGTGCATTTTAAACATATTTCAAATACTGTATATATTTACATGTTTAGATTTGGCTCTGATGTATCAGACTAAAACACACACACACACACACACACACACACACACACACACACACACACACACACACACACACACACACACACACACACACACACACACACACACACACACACACACACACACACACACACACACACACACACACACACACACAAGCAAACAAACACATGTGACACAAACACTTGACCACCTTAAAATAATCACTGTTTATTACTTCCGTGTTTAAACGCTCAGACAGTTTCGGAACCTTCATGTAACTTATCATGTAGTCAACTTGTCCAACCACTCCTGTCCTTATTAATAATATCAGTCAGTTCCAGAAACAGAGACAGGCGTCCTGACAATAACTGACGCTAACTGGATGGTCACTATGGATGGAGAGTGGACGATAAAAATGTAGTACAGTACAAAGACAGACAGAGTGATGATGTGATGTATGAATGTTGGACGGAAGAAGAAAAATGGATGACGAGATATAAAGACTAAAGTTGAAGCTATTAAGAGCCAAATAACAGTTTACAGTTAAAATGTTAGTTTAGGTCCAAAGTGAGATTATTCCAATCAGACAGATGTTTCATGCAGAAGCTGATGGAACCGTAGACGTGAACAGCTTTGCAGCCATAGAATTAGGAATTAGAATACTAGAATGGACATGAACCTTCTTATGATGGGATAAAGGTCAGCCATTTTGGTCAGGAAGTTGGTCAACAATGGTTTGCCAGTGCTGTAATAAGCAACTAGATCTCACAGTCTCACATTCAGAATAAGACATTCATCCATGTTTCTCAAATGTCAAATTTCGAAGTTGTTGCAAACGCCAAATTTCAAAGTGTTTAAGGTTAGGTTTAGACATTAACTCCGAAATCTTAAGGTTAGGCATTAAGTCAGAATGGTTAAGGTAAAGGTTAAGGTTTGGGATAGGCTTAAAACAAAAATAATTTCAACTTGTTAACTTTGGAATCAGAGGCAGATGTTTATGCCCATCTGCCATCCCTGTCCACAATGCCTTAGCAAAACTGAAATCTACTTCAAGGAAACAGCGCTCACTGTTGCCATTGGTGGCTGGTTTCCACGTCATCTCCTGATGTCCTCAGAATACTGACTCAATATTTCAATATTTTGTAGAAGCACCTTTGACAGTGATTACAGCTGTGAGCCTTTCTACACCTGGCTGGTGCAGTATTTGCCCATTATTACAATTCTTCAAGCTCTGTCAAATTGATTCTTGATCATTGCTAGACAACCATTTTCAGGTCTCGCCATAGATTTTCTAGTAGTGGCCACTCAGGAACATTCACTGTCTTCTTGGTAAGTGTGAATTTGTCTCTCAGTGTCTGGTGGAAAGCAGACTGAAGCAGGTTTTCCTCTAGGATTTTGCCTGTGCTTAGCTCCCTTCCATTCCATTCCATTTTCTATACTGAAAAACCAATCTACCAATAAGTGCCCTTCTTTGCGAGGCAAAGATGAGGTAGTCATTCAAAAATCATATTAAACACTATTATTATAGTCCATGCAACTTATTAGGTGACTTGTTAAGCAAACTTTTACTCCTGAACTTGCCATAATAAAGAGGTTGAATACTTATTGACTCAAGACTTTTCAGATTTTCATTTTTAATGAATTAGTAAAAATTTCAAAAAACATATTGTCTGTAGGCCAGTGACAAACAATCTCAATTTAATACATGTTCAATTCAGGTTGTAACAAAACAAAATGTGGAAAAAGTCAAGGGGGCGTGAATACTTTCAGAAGGCGCTTTACATTTTCCATATAGGGACAGACAGACATACAGACAGACATTGTAACTGTTGTCTCATAGTAATTTAAAAATATTGCATTTGAAGAATTTATCTGCACTGCATGTTTGTTAGCTAACTAGCCAGCCAGTTTTAGAGGAATGCTTCAATAAATTGTTCAAATGAACTGGCAATATGCCAACATCCCATTCAACCAACGCAGTCAATCCACAACCATACACTGGCTGATAGGACTTAGACAAGTTGTAAACGCAACAAGTACTTGATATTGTATCATATAATACAGTGGAGGCTGCGGAGGGGAGAACAGCTCATAAGCAAATGGAATGTCATCAAACAACTGGAAACAATGTGTTTGATGTATTTGATACCATTCCACTGATTCTGCCTCAGTCATTACCACAAGCCCGTTCTCCCCAATTAAGGTGCCACCAACCTCCTGTGATATAATAGCACTCACAACTTTCCAAGAAAACAAAAATGTAGACATTTATGAGGTTATTTGTTTTTTACTGATTGTTTTTATAAAACCCATATAAACTGTGTTTATAATTATATGACAATATTTTAGGTTGACAATAACCTATATATATAACACAATTTGTTATATCACATGCCTACTTTTATTTTCCGGCATGAGTAAAATCAGGACTATGCTTCTACTGCCATTCATTCCAATTAGACTGGTTTGGATTTCTTCCTGACAAATATGGCTGCCATTTTCCCTCTAGTCATTTAATATAAATCTCTATGGGTGCAGCTACAACATAGAATGTTCAAAATATGTTGTGGTTATTTTTAGAACACATGACTTGTGCCCTGACCGCCACCCACCTGTAGAATCTCCATTATGTCCATAGATAGATGTTAGTGTGTGTTGTGTTGCCCCTTGGTGCCGGCCTGTGCCCAGCTGAAGGAGCAGTGGGAGAGATTCTCTAGCCTGGCAGCAGCCATGGCAGTTTATGTAGGAGAGGTTAGATGTCACACAACAGCCTGGTATGGACATTTTATGAAGTTGATTATGAGTCTCCTTCTAACCCCCCATTTCTCTACACTCTCTCTCTCTCTCTCTCTCTCTCTCTCTCTCTCTCTCTCTCTCTCTCTCTCTCTCTCTCTCTCTCTCTCTCTCTCTCTCTCTCGCTTTTTGGTTACTACACTGCCAACCATTTTCCAGTTAGTATCTCAGTAAACCTGTAACCTTTCTATGTAAGTATACAGTATTTATCTGTGTGTGTGTGTGTATTCTACAGTGTAAAGGAGGGTAGCGTGAGGAGGTACGTGTCTGTCCGTGAGGCGGAGAAGTTCCATGCATATGTCTCTAACAGGAGGTGGGAGGAGGTGGAACCACTGCCTTCATGGAAGTCTCCATCTTCTCTTCTGTAAATATACACACCATATGCAGTATATTACACATAAACATGGAAATATTCATTTTCTCTTCTGTAAATACAGGTAACTGCCAAAATATTGGAAACACTTGAGTAAATGAGGGATTCAAAGTATATTGAAAGCAGGTGCTTCCACATAGGTGTGGTTCCTGAGTTAATTAAGCAATACGCATCCCATCATGCATAGGGTCATAAAAATGGTGGGGATGACATTATTTTGGCTAACATGGCTATGCCCCCATAGGATGACAATGCCCACATCCACAGGGCACAAGTGGTCACCGAATGGTTTGATGAGCATAACAACGATGCAAACCATATGCCATGGCCGTCTCAGACAACAGATCTCAACACGATTGAACAGTTATGGGAGAGTCTGGAGCGGCGCCTGAGACAAAGTTTTCAACCACCATCAACAAAACACCAAATTATGGAATTAGTCGTGGAAGAATGGTGTTGCATCCCTCCAATAGAGTTCCAGACGCTATACCAAGGAGCATTAAAGCTTTTTGACTTTGTGGATCTCCTCCCTCCAGGATGAGCTGCATGGCCAGACTTTTCAGGCTTTCACTGTGGATCAGGGTGAGACCAAATCTCAAACACACACACACACAGAATGGTGTAAAGGATCCACACTCCGAATCATATGTGTGTGCGTATGCAGCGGACTCATGGGTATCTAACGGGGATTTGGGCGTGCTGGCGTGGGGCTCCTACCTCTCCTTTGCCATGGCAACACTTGTCACTGGGCTGCTGACAGGACTGGTTAATTACGCACTAATAATACTTTCACTATATTATGATATTGCTACTTTACTATTACTAAACACATAACACCCAACAGCCCAAAACACTATTTTGTTGTCACCCAAATGCTTCTGAAGGGTACTGAACATGTTGACTATGTCATCATTCTGAGAAAGATGCCAAATCGCCTCTCTCTTACAACCTACTAAAGTATGTAGACACACAAACACACACTTCGATGAGTTTCTCTGCAGTGAAATGTGATCTTATGTAAGAGTGGGAGTGGGAGGAAGGCTGCTATTTCAGGACTGGGCAGAGGAGACTAGAGAGGCATTAGGAGGACAGATGTGTGTGTGTGTGTGTGTGTGTGTGTGTGTGTGTGTGTGTGTGTGTGTGTGTGTGTGTGTGTGTGTGTGTGTGTGTGTGTGTGTGTGTGTGTGTGTGTGTGTGTGTGTGTGTGTGTGTGTGTGTGTGTGTGTGTGTGTGTGTGTGTGTGTGGGCTGCACTCAGCTTCTCTTGTGTAACCAGCTGCATTCTAGCGCCTAAAAGTTTGGAACTCAACTCCTGCCCACACTGACATTAACTTTGCCCTCTTAACTACTCTTAACTACCTTAACTCTAAACTAGATTATTAACTACATTTAGTTTACTTTATTTTTGTATGATTGTTAACCCCGTCTCTAACTGCTCTGATCTTGTCTCAACTCTCCCCTCTGCTCAACAGAGCTGTTTTCAACTCTGTGTGTTTGTGTGTGAAGGTGCTGGTCCTGCTTGCAATTGCCTCTGTCCTTCTAGACATAAGCAGAAAGAGGAGACAGCAGGTGAGAGGATGATTCCATTGAACAACGCAACAACACACACAAACACACATAGCAAAGTGTGTTATTAGTTCTCATTTCTGTGAGTTTTTATTGATTAAATAGGGTTTATTTAAAATATTTTCATAGTTTTGATAGTTCCTTACTTATGATGGTTAATTTGTGTATATCCCTTTAAGAGTGTCCTATGAATCTTCAAAAGAAATATTGTTGTTTTTTGTCAGTTAAAATAGGTCTCTAGTTTTGAACGATTTGAGCTACAGACAAGCGTTTTTCTGCATCGCAAAAGTGCAACCATGGACACAAAGCCATGCTCCGTTTATTTCTATGGCAGAGGCTGTGGTATAGCTAAGCTCAGAGACATATATTTAAGCAATAAGGCCAGAGGTGGTGTGGTATATGGCCAATATACCAAGGACTGTTCTTACACACGACGCAATGCAGAGTGCCTGGATACAGCCCTTAGCCGTGGTATATTGGCTATATACCACAAACTTCCGAGGTGTCTTACTGCTATTATAAATTGGTTACCAACGTAATTAGAGCAGTAAAAATAATACATGTTTTGTGGTATACGGTCTGATATACCACGGCTGTCAGCCAATCAGCATTCAAGGCTTGAACCACCCAGTTTATAATTAAGCAATAATGCCCGAGAAGGTGTGGTATATGGCCAATATGCCATGGCTAAGGTCAGTTCTTACGCACAACGCAACGCAGAGCCCTTAACAGTGGTACATTGGCCTTATATCTCAAACCCCTGAGGTGCATTATTGCTATTCTAAACTAGTTAATCAAAAGGGAATCATCGCGCTCTCCCAGAAGCTTGGCTGGTGCGTAAAACCCGCAAATTCAGACAAACAAAAAGGTGTAATGGGTCCACACTCAAAAATATGTTTTTTAACCGTATCAGGGAAAGCGTACACAGACGTTTCGGTTTTACAGCCTTCTTCAGTGTGTAGGTATAATTTTATTTTAATTCAAAACAGCATTTGATGAGCAGCAGGTGCAACCGATGAGCAGCAGGTGCTTCTAATCAGGTTGCCACTCATCTGCCAATCAGGGATGTGACTTTTCTGGTCTACCTGTATACAAGTTAGTCACAAAGAAATACTGAATTATAGTGTATGGGAGCAGGCAATTCATAAATCAATTGCCCTAGGTGTCTGCTCACTTGGATACATTATATAAATTCATGAGATATCTTATCACAAAGAACATCAGGCTCAGCTGTTCACATTGGTGGAAAAAGTACCCAATCGTCATACTTGAGAAAAAGTAAAGATACCTTAATAGAAAATGACTCAAGTAAAAGTGAAAGTCACCCAGTAAAATACTACTTGAGGAAAAGTATTGGTTTGAAATATACTTAAGTATGATACAGATGTAACCATGTGACATTTAGGGCAGCAGGCAGCCTAGTGATTAGAGTGTTGGCCAGTAACCGAAAGGGTGATGGTTCAAATACCCGAGCCGACAAGGTGAAAAACATGTCGATGTGTCCTTGAACAAGGCACTTAACCCTAATTTGCTCTGTAGGTAGGCTGTCAATGTAAATAAGAATTTGTTCTTAACTGACTTGCCTAGTTAAATAAAAATAAAATGTAATGTATTATCTGACTAATGTTGCGAAGTCAAAATTCCATGTGCATTCCACAGGTCACGTTTATAAGTGAGGCACACTGGTTGGGAACCACTGCTCTACTGTGTGTGTGTTTGTTTCGAGCAGGAGTGTGTGTAAGTATGCCGGTGGAGATGCAAGTGTTGGAGGCAGATGAGGGGGAGGGGTCTGAAGAGACACTGAGACAGAGGAGAGGACTGATAACATGCACCTCCTAACACAAAGTATTTATTAGCATGAGGGAAATGTTCCCCTCAGATAGGACAATAATTTATGGTGAATGAAAGAGTGATTTGAAAGAGTGATTCGTCCACTTATCTAATATCGTCCAGTATTGGTTTATCTACTTATCGTACACTTTTTATAACGTTGTCCAGTATTCTATGTTCAGATTTGAAATAGTTTTCTATTGTTAAGCCTGCCATATGCATACTTACCGTTTGAGTAAGGTGGTATGATTGCATTATTGATTGATGACTGTGATAATGATATTGATGTTGTGGTGAGTGTTGTAGCCATGTGAGGAGAATGGGTCCTTTAATCACCAAAATAAACCTTTTTATACCAAGGCCTCTTTACTGTCGAATTATGGTTCCCATCTCCTGTCTCTGCTGTGTGTACATTGTTATCAATAAGCCATGTTATAGCAGGGTGGAAGGGTGAGGAACAAAGGGTCCGGGGTTGCTTAAACTAGACTCTCTCTGTGTGCGTGTTTAAACCAGTGGAGGCTGCTGAGGAGAGGACGGCTCATAATATTGACTGGAACGGAGCAAATTGAATGGCATCAAACCATGTGTTTGATGTATTTGACACCATTTCACTCATACTGCTCTAGCCATTACCACGAGCCCGTTCTCCTTAATTAAGGTGCCACCAACCTGCTGTGGTGTAAACTTGGGGTTAATGATTGCTGGTGGTCAGATGATCCGAGACGAGAGACTTTGGGGCGTCTGTGTGTGACACAGCAGTGTGCCATACTACTGTATGTGTGTGTGGATCAGGTAGTGTTAAAATGAGTCAGCCTGTTTGTATGGATCAAAGTCTGTGTATTTGCCCATGTGGGTGTGTAGTCATGCCTGAGAATGTATGTGGCTAATTATGAGTCTATGGCCAAGAGAGTTCTACCTAAAGCTGTGTTTGACCTCTACTGCTCTGGAGCCAACCAGCAAGAGATACCACTGCTACTTTCTCCAGGTAACTAGCACATAAGTGCACACACTGCTGTCTTCTCCAGGTAAGATGAACATTTAAATTTTTCTCTCTTGCAACGTGGAGAATCAAACCTAGTTGTAACATTGCAACCAGACAACAATTTCAGTACATATACTTTTTTATTTAACCTTTAATTAAGTAGGCAAGTCAGTTAAGAACAAATTCTTATTTACAATGACGGCCTACAACGGCCAAACTCAAACAATGCTGGGCCAATTGTGCACTGCCCTATGGGACTCCCAATCACGGCCAGTTGTGAACCAGGTTGTCTGGTTCACAACTGAGATGCAGTGTCTTAGACCACTGCGCCACTTGGGAGCCCTCAAATATATAGCCTAGTTGATTTTATTAAAACACATAGGGTATGTCTATATATGGAAAAATACATATTTAAAAATGTTGTCCTATTGATTGGTTGAAAGAGAAGACTACTCTTGGTTGACCAATAACTTTTTTTAGTCTGGGACAGCCCTAGTAGAAATGCATGAAATTAGCTTTCGATGTCAAAAAAATTCTCAGGGAGGACCCCCAGACCTACCGCCAGGTTATGTCCCCCCACTTCTACATTTTTTTTTTACACTAATAATTACAAAGAATACTCAGATCATAATCGCATCCAGAAAATTGCCCATATCCGTTACCATACTCGTTTTGTCTCTGACTACTATGCACACCCCTATATGAAAGTGAACTGTGTTTGCGTGTGATCAGGAGTGTATTCAAATCCACCGATTCTGTTGAAAAACGTTTCTTAAACTGAACGAAACATCCATCATTCCTTCAATTATTGGGGACTGGTGTTCTCGGGGTGATGAGAGGTGTTGGGTTTACACCAGACATAGCGTTTTCCTTGATGGACAAAAACCTAAATTTTAGACTCATCTGACCAGAGTACCTTCTTCCATATGTTTGATGAGTCACCCACATGCCTTTTGGCAAACACCAAATGTGTTTGCTTATTTTTTACTTTAAAAAATTGCTTTTTTCTGGCCACTCTTCCACAAAGCCCAGCTCTGTGGCGTGTACGGCTTAAAGTGGTCCTATGGACAGATAACAGATACTCCAATCTCCACTGTGGAGCTTTTTTATTTATTTAACTGAGCAAGTCAGTTAAGAAAAAAATTGTATTTACAATGACAGTTTACCTACAGGGTCAGCCCCTGGAGCAAATTAGGATTAAGTGCTTTACTCAATGACAGGTTTGTCACCTTGTCAGCTCAGGTATTCGAACCAGCAACCTTTCGGTTACCTAACCATAATCTGAATCTGAATCTAACCCTAACCCTAACCTCAACCTAACCCTAACCTTAACGGCTACTTTAACCTAAACCCAAACCTAACCTTAACCCTAACCCTAAACCCTAACCCTAAACCTAAACGTAACCTCACCATAACACTTACCTAACCCTAACCTTAATCTAACCCTAACCTAAACTCTAACCCTAACCCTAACCCTAAATCTAACCTCAACGCTAACCCTAACCTAACCATAACACTTACCTCAACTTAACCCTAACCTTAACCCCTACATTAACCTTAAAATTCCACTTTAACCTAAATCTAACCCTAAACTAACTCTAACTTAACCTAACCCCCATCCCCACCTTGACCCTACCGACTCTTACGGACTTATCAACGGACGCACACCGAACGAACCATTGCACCCCATAACCAGCTCTACAAAAACTAATAGGGTCATTGGCAACACTGGGGTGGTTGTGCCCGGACCCCTCAGCTCTCCTGCTCGGCAAGCGGTGTGCCGTTCCTCCCTAACCCTAACCCTAAACCCTAACCCTAACCCTTCCCTAACCCTACTCTAACCATAACACTTACCTAACCCTAACCCTAAACCCTAACCCTAACCATAACGGCTACTTTAACCTAAACCCAAACCCAAACCTAACCCTAACCCTAAACCCAAACCTTAACCTTAACCCTAACCTCAACCTAACCTTAACCTTAATGGCTATTTTAACCTAAACCCAAACCTAACCCTAACCCTAACCTTAACCTCACCATAACACTTAACTAACCCTAACCCTAACCTTAATCTAACCTTAACCCTAACGTCAACCTAACCCTAACCTTAACGGCTACTTTAACCTAAACCGAAACCCAAACCTAACCTTAACCCTAACCCTAACCTTAACCTTAACCTCACCATAACACTTACCTAACCCTAACCCTAACCTTAATCTAACCTTAACCCTAACCTTAACCCTAACCTCAACCTAACCCTAACCTTAACGGCTACTTTAACCTAAACCTAAACCTAACCTTAACCCCTACATTAACCTCTACCTTAACCTAACCCTAACCTTAACCTAACTACCGCTTACCTTAATGTTAACCCTAACCTTAACCTCTACCTTAACCTTAAAATTCCACTTTAACCTAAATCTAACCCTAACCTAACTCTAACTTAACCTAACCCCCATCCCCACCTTGACCCTACCGACTCTTACGGACTTATCAACGGATTCACCCCAAACGAAATATCGCACCCCATAACCAGGTCTACAAAAGTGGGAAACTAATAGGGTCAATGGCAACACTGGGGTGGTTGTGCCCGGACCGTCGACTCTCCTGCTCGGCAAGCGGTGTGCCCTTCCTCCCTGGTCTCTGCGTTAACTGGAATGTATCGGATCGACCTCTGGGATTCCTAAAAACTAAACCTAACCCTAAACCTAACCCCTAACCCTAACCCTAACCCTAAACCTAACCCTAAACCCTAACCCTAACACTTACCTAACCCTAACCCTAAACCCTAACCCTAACCCTAACTTTAACATCACCATAAAACTTACCTAACCCTAACCTTAATCTAACCCTAACCCTAAACCCTAAACCTAACCCTAACCCTAACCTTAACCTCACCATAACACTTACCTAACCCTAACCCTAGCCTTAATCTAACCATAACCCTAACCTTAACCCTAACCTCAACCTAACCCTAACGTTAACAGCTACTTTAACCTAAACCTAACCTTAACGCTAACCCTAACATAACCATAACACTTACCTCAATTAACCCTAACCTTAAAACCCCTACATTAACCTCTACCTTAACCTAACCCTAACCTTAACCTAACTCTAGCGCTTACCTTAACCTTAACCTCTACCTTAACCTTAAAATTCCACTTTAACCTAAATCTAACCCTAACCTAACTCTAACTTAACCTAACCCCCATCCCCGCCTTGACCCTACTGACTCTTACGGACTTATCAACGGACGCACACAGAACGAACCCCATAACCAGCTATACAAAAGTGGGCAACTAATAGGGTCAATGGGATTCCTAAAAACTAAACCTAACCCTAACCCTAAACCCTAAACCCTAACCCTAACCCTAACCCTAATCCTAACCCTAAACCCTAACCCTAACCCTAACCTTAACCTAAACCCTACCCCTACCCCTAACCCTAAACCCTAACCCTAACCGTAACCTTAACCTCACCATAACACTTACCTAACCCTAACCTTAATCTAACCCTAACCCTAACCTCAATCTAACCCTAACCATAACGGCTACTTTAACCTAAACCTAAACCTAACCTTAACGCTAACCCTAACCTAACCATAACACTTACCTGAACTTAACCCTAACCTTCTCCCCTACATTAACCTCTACCTTAACCTAACCCTAATCTTAACCTAACTCTAGCGCTTACCTTAACGTTAACCCTAACCTTAACCTCTACATTGACCTTAAAATTCCACATTAACCTAAATCTAACCCTAACCTAACTCTAATTTAACCTAACCCACATCCCCACCTTGACCATACCGACTCTTACGGACTTATCAACGGACGCACACTGAACGAACCATCGCACCCCATAACCAGCTCTACAAAAGTGGGCAACTAATAGGGTCAATGGCAACACTGGGGTGAATGAGCCTGGACCCCTCGGCTCTCCTGCTCGGCAAGCGGTGTGCCCTTCCTCCCTGGTCTCTGCGCTAACCCCTAACACTAACCCCTACCCCTAAACCCTAAACCTAACCCTAACACTAACCCTAACCCTAACCTTAACCTTAACCTTAACCTCACCATAACACTTACCTAACCCTAAACCTAAACCTAAACCTAACCCTAACCCCTAACCCTAAACCCTAACCCTTCTCTAACCCTAACCCTAACCATAACACTTACCTAACCCTAACCCTAAACCCTAACCCCTACCCCTAAACCATAAACCTAAACCTAACCCTAACCTTAACCTTAACCTCACCATAACACTTACCTAACCCTAACCCTAAGCTTAATCTAAACCTAACCTCAACCTAACCCTAACCTTAACGGCTACTTTAACCTAAACCCAAACCTAATCTTAACGTTAACCCTAACCCTAAACCCTAACCCTAACCCTAACCTCTGAGATTCCTAAAAACCCTAACCCTAACCCTAACCTTAACCCTAAACCCTAACCCTTACCTAACCATAACACATACCTAAACCTAACCCTAAACCTTAACCCCTACCCCTAACCCTAAACCCTAAACCCTAAACCTAACCTTAACCTTAACCTTAATCTCACCATAACACTTACCGAACCCTAACCCTAACCTTAATCTAACCCTAACCCTAACCTCAACCTAACCCTAACCTTAACGGCTACTTTAACCTAAACCTAACCTTAACGCTAACCCTAACCTAACCATAACACTTACCTCAACTTAACCCTAACCTTATCCCCTACATTAACCTCTACCTTAACCTAACCCTAATCTTAATCTAACTCTAGCGCTTACCTTAACGTTAACCCTAACCTTAACCTCTACCTTAACCTTAAAATTCCACATTAACCTTAATCTAACCCTAACCTAACTCTAATTTAACCTAACCCACATCCCCACCTTGACCATACCGACTCTTACGGACTTATCAACGGACGCACACTGAACGAACCATCGCACCCCATAACCAGCTATACAAAAGTGGGCAACTAATAGGGTTAATGGCAACACTGGGGTGAATGAGCCTGGACCCCTCGGCTCTCCTGCTCGGCAAGCGGTGTGCCGTTCCTCCCTGGTCTCTGCGTTAACTGGAATGTATTGGATCGACCTCTGAGATTCCTAAGAACTAAACCTAAACCTAACCCTAACGCTAACCATAACCCTAACCCTAACCCTAACCTTAACCCTAAACCCTAACCCTTCCCTAACCATAACACATACCTAAACCTAACCCTAAACCTTAACCCTAACCTCTACCCCTAACCCTAAACCCTAACCCTAACCTTAACCTTAACCTTAATCTCACCATAACACTTACCGAACCCTAACCCTAAACCCTAACCCTAACCCTAAACCCTAACCCTTCCCTAACCATAACACACACCTAACCCTAACCCTTAACCCTAACCCTAAACCCTAAACCCTAAACCTAACCCTAACCCTAACCTCACCATAACCCTTCCCTAACCATAACACATACCTAAACCTAACCCTAAACCTTAACCCTAACCTCTACCCCTAACCCTAAACCCTAACCCTAACCTTAACCTTAACCTTAATCTCACCATAACACTTACCGAACCCTAACCCTAAACCCTAACCCTAACCCTAAACCCTAACCCTTCCCTAACCATAACACACACCTAACCCTAACCCTTAACCCTAACCCTAACCCTAAACCCTAAACCCTAAACCCTAAACCTAACCCTAACCCTAACCTCACCATAACACTTACCTAACCCTAACCTTAATCTAACCCTAACCCTAACCTCAACCTAACCCTAACCTTAACGGCTACTTTAACCTAAACCCAAACCTAACCTTAACCCTAACCCTTTCCTAACCCTAACCATAACACATACCTAAACCTAACCCTAACCCTAAACCTTAACCCTAACCCCTACCCCTAACCCTAAAGATAGATAGATAGATAGATAGATAGATAGATAGATAGATAGATAGATAGATAGATAGATAGATAGATAGATAGATAGATAGATAGATAGATAGATAGATAGATAGATAGATAGATAGATAGATAGATAGATAGATAGATAGATAGATAGACATAGTATGGGTGGTTGGCTGAATATGTACACTATACATTGGTGGATGTTGGATGGTTAACTATACTATACAGGTCGATGGCAGATAAATACTTCAGTAGCTAAAAATGCGTATGATATGAGCAAGGGTAATAATAGTTTACTTAATAGACAGACTGGGTAAATTTACAGGTAAGTGAAAATCTTGCATGGTTAAATTAGCTGTGCAGTTAAGTATACAGTTATATTTACAGATAAGTGAATACTTGCATGGTTACACAAACTGTACAGGTAAATGACAGGAAGAGATACTTTAATATCTAAATGTGTGTATGATATCATTTGGGGTAATAATAGTAATTCCCTTAAAATACAGTCCTTAGTGCGCAGGGTTTAATTACAGACAACTGCACGTATTGCACATTCGATATACTAAAAGCAATGAGAAAAGGTGCAATTGACAGGATACTAATATGCATTCCTGAGTGAATGCCTACGTAAGTTAGGTCCAAGAATTACTAGCAATATTGCACGTGATATGATATAACAACTGTACATGAGTATGTATATACAGACCTAAAACCTAACCTTATATACAGACCTAAAACCTAACCCTAATCTAACCCTAACCTTAACCTCTACATTAACCTTAAAATTCCACTTTAACCTAAATCTAACCCTAACCTAACTCTAACTTAACCTAACCCACATCCCCACCTTGACCCTACCGACTCTTACGGACTTATCAACGGACGCACACCGAACTAACCATCGCACCCCATAACCAGGTCTACAAAAGTGGGAAACTAATAGGGTCAATGGCAACACTGGGGTGGTTGTGCCCGGACCCCTCGGCTCGCCTGCTCGGCAAGCGGTGTGCCCTTCCTCCCTGATCTCTGCGTTAACTGGAATGTATTGGATCGACCTATGTGATTCCTAAAAACTAACCCTAACCTTAACCCTAACCTTAACCTTACCTAAACACAACCCTCTAGATCTTATCTCAACCAAACCCTAACCCTAACCTTAACGGCTACTTTAACCTAAACCTAACCTTAACCCTAACCCTAACCAGATAGTGGTACCTGTCTATACATTGATTATTCTTCCTACCATCTATCTATCTATCCTTCCTCCCTCCCCCCAGCTGAGGATGCATTAGAAGCACTTAACCACAGTGTTGATGGGTTCCTGGTGTCTAACCACAGAGCCAGGCAGCTAGACAGGGTCCCAGCTATGGCGAGGGAACCCAACACACACACACACTCTTCAGAAATGTTTCATTTTATAGTCTGTGACATGTGTTATGTGTCTGTGTGTAGCTGGATGGGGATGTTGGTGGTAGCAGGGTGGTGTGAGCTGCACGTGGACAGAGGGGTGAGGAGAGGGACTGACGTCCTGAAGGTCTTAGCTCTGGGGGCTACCACTGTCTTCCTTGGACGACCTGTACTCTGGGGGCTCGCCTGCCAGGTACAACTGTGTGTATGTGTGCAGATGATGCCAATTGCAATGATCATGTGGTTGTTTTGCCTACTTTAGTTGAGTGTCTGCTAAATAACTAAAATGTCAAATGTGTGTGGGTGTTTGTAGGGGGAGCAGGTTGTCAGTTATGTTCTGGAGCTCATGAGATGATCTACACCTAGCGATGGCCCTGGCAGGTAACCATGGTGACCACTATCCATATTTAATTAACCTACTCTGGCCCTTTCCTCCTCATCTCCTTTCATTGCCTTACCTCCTTGTCTCTTAATTCTAGCCCTCTCCTCCAATCCTTTCATTTATCCAAGTATGTGTAATTTTATACAGTACTTTGAGTGTCTGAAAGTGGGCGTTACAAAAGTGGGTCGATCAACAGTGATGGGTGTAACATCAGCGCACCGTTATTGGTTAGACCTGCCATAGCCCGGTGCGCCGCGGGTCAGCTTAATGTTAAAATAGCAACCACGCGAAACAGTCGAGTGGAAACAAATCTGCCCAATTAGCTCATTCGCTTTCCATACACTAACTTTTATTGATCCACCCTGTTCTTTCACCATGGCCACTTTCATACACACTCCATGTATGCAATTACCCATGACTGCATTTATCTGCACTGACCTGAGTTCAGAGGTGAGGATCGAACCGTGTGTTTTGTCTGCAGGATGCCATTCGCTGCCGGAGGTTAAAATATCCCAAATTGGGTTTCAAGGCACCAGACATGTAACCCCTGGATAAATTAATGATTTAATCAATTAGTAATACTCGCTGCTTTGTACTGATGAAATAACCCTCCCTTATCACCTGGTATCATTTGAAGCCTAATTAAATAACGCTTCTTTCCAATATTACTGGTGTTGTGGTTTGACTAGCCTTGCGCTGCCATCCTTTCTAATCTCGTCTCACTGAAGCCTGGGCTTCCCGACAGTTTGACTAAACCTGCTGTATTGGAAAAGTCACTAAGCTAGGAGTCAGAACTAATGGCAATACAAATATCAATAGTCTATATGATAAATCAACAGCTGCAGTGACTTCAGTAAACCAACACAGCTTTGACACAGTAAACCTTTTTTGGTACAATCGGGCGTTGCACACACGCTAAAAATACCCGCCACACACACCATCTAGCAGAATCAATCTAAACAAGGAGTTGACACATACTGCTAGAGGCTATCAGAGCAGGTTAATGGTTTAATCACATACAAAACGGTTTCCATGGCAATACTGAGATAAAAAATATGCACTCAGTTCATTTGAGTCTTTCCAAACAAGTGGGTGTGTGTCTTCAACTTGAGTACTCCGGTGCAAAATGGTTGCGGCAAAAGTGTTAAGTTGCAACCGTTACTTGGTGTTGGCATGGTTACTTGGTGCTGTTGAGCACAGCAACAGTCTTCATGCCCTAGTGATAGTAGCTGCAGCCTGACACAGTCGTCGTTACAGCTGTGATATACCTGCACACACAAAACACAGTATTACCAACACATGCAGAACAAAAACAATGTACCATTTAGAGTTGCAGTGTGTACAGCCTGCAGAAACAGACTGCCTGTGATGTGTCTTACCATAGGGCTTGCAGGAGCAGACTGTCTGTGTAGTGAAAGACGGGTGAGGCCAACGATGCTGCTACCAGGAAGAGCTGGATCGCTGTGTTCACCTGCATGCATGCAAACATGCATACCAACACACACGATTAACAAACTAGACAAATTACTGAGGACTGTTGTATGACGTTTTGTGCGTACAGTGGGGAGAACAAGTATTTGATAACCTGCAAAATCGGCAGTGTTTCCTACTTACAAAGCATGTAGAAGTCTGTAAAAATCCAGAAAATCACATTGTATGATTTTTAAATAATACATTTGAATTTTATTGCATGACATAAGTATTTGATCACCTACCAACCAGTAAGAATTCCGGCTCTCACAGACTTGTTAGTTTTTCTTTAAGAAGCCCTCCTGTTCTCCACTCATTACCTGTATTAACTTCACCTGTTTGAACTCGTTACCTGTATAAAAGACACCTGTCCACACACTCAAACAGACTCCAACCTCTCCACAATGGCCAAGACCAGAGAGCTGTGTAAGGACATCAGGGATACAATTGTAGACCTGCACAAGGCTGGGATGGGCTACAGGACAATAGGCAAGCAGCTTGGTGAGAAGGCAACAACTGTTGGCGCAATTATTAGAAAATGGAAGAAGTTCAAGATGACAGTCAATCTCCCTCGGTCTGGGGCACCATGCAAGATCTCACCTCGTGGGGCATCAATGATCATGAGGAAGGTGAGGGATCAGCCCAGAACTACACGGCAGGACCTGGTCAATGACCTGAAGAGAGCTGGGACCACAGTCTCAAAGAAAACCATTAGTAACACACTACGCCGTCATGGATTAAAATCCTGCAGCGCACACAAGGTCCCCCTGCTCAAGCCAGCGCATGTCCAGGCCCGTCTGAAGTTTGCCAATGACCATCTGGAAGATCCAGAGGAGGAATGGGAGAAGGTCATGTGGTCTGATGAGACAAAAATAGAGCTTTTTGGTCTAAACTCCACTCGCCGTGTTTGGAGGAAGAAGAAGGATGAGTACAACCCCAAGAACACCATCCCAACCGTGAAGCATGGAGGTGGAAACATCATTCTTTGGGGATGCTTTTCTGCAAAGGGGACAGGACGACTGCACCGTATTGAGGGGAGGATGGATGGGGCCATGTATTGCGAGATCTTGGCCAACAACCTCCTTCCCTCAGTAAGAGCATTGAAGTTGGGTCGTGGCTGGGTCTTCCAGCATGACAACGACCCGAAACACACAGCCAGGGCAACTAAGGAGTGGCTCCGTAAGAAGCATCTCAAGGTCCTGGAGTGGCCTAGCCAGTCTCCAGACCTGAACCCAATAGAAAATCTTTGGAGGAAGCTGAAAGTCCGTATTGCCCAGCGACAGCCCCGAAACCTGAAGGATCTGGAGAAGGTCTGTATGGAGGAGTGGGCCAAAATCCCTGCTGCAGTGTGTGCGAACCTGGTCAAGAACTATAGGAAACGTATGATCTCTGTAATTGCAAACAAAGGTTTCTGTACCAAATATTAAGTTCTGCTTTTCTGATGTATCAAATACTTATGTCATGCAATAAAATGCAAATTAATTACTTAAAAATCATACAATGTGATTTTCTAGATTTTTGTTGAAGAGTACCTATGATAAAAATTACAGACTTCTACATGCTTTGTAAGTAGGAAAACCTGCAAAATCGGCAGTGTATCAAATACTTGTTCTCCCCACTGTATGTATGTATGCATGTATGCGTGTATGCGTGTATGTATGTAAGGTACAGAGACTTACCTTGCTGAGGGTGGTGGGTTTGAGCTGTGCTGTTGTGTAGCAGGGGTTAAAAAACTTACTGAGAGTCACCTGGAACGAGAGAAGGAAATATAAACAGCGAGCGTGCGGGAGAGGAAGATTATTATGTAGTCTAAACAGAGCATCGACAAAGATCTAAACGCAACACAGTACTGGATCTACTGCCATTCATCTCCTCATTCCTGTATCCTGACTGATTGACCATAGTGTGGCAGTGACAGTCCTGAACCAGCCCGCTGTGTGTGAGACTTACAGGAGGTGGGACAGTCCTGTATCTGACGTAGAAAACAGCTGCTATCAGACCGACGTCTCTGGCGATAACCAACGCTGTCAGAGGAGCTGAGAACACACACACACACACACACACAGTCAGAGGTGCTGGAGGAGCACAAATTGAACAACACATTTTTGCTTTCAAATGTGCCTTCTACCTCTGAGGATTGTGTAGACAATGTTTGGGATTATTAGCACTGTAAAAGGAAGGACTTTCATTTCAACACACACCTGGGATGAGCTGTGCGTAGGTGAGACTGATGTAGAGAACACTGATGAGGATTTTATCAGCCAATGGGTCGAGTGCACTGCCCAGCGCAGACTTCTGACTGGCCCAGTTACGGGCTATATAACCATCCAGCTACAAAGACAACACACAGAGTTAGTGTGTGTATGGTGGTCTATTGTTTTATTTAAAATCAAAGTACACTATATAAAAAAGTATGTGGATACCCCTTCAAATTAGTGGATTTATCTATTTCAGCCACACCCGTTGCCGACAGGTGTATAAAAATCGAACACACAGCCATGCAATCTCTACAGAAAAACATTGGCAGTATAATGGTCTTACTGAAGAGCTCTGACTTTCAACGTGGCACCGTCATAGGATGCCACCTTTCCAACAAGTCAGTTCATCAAATTTTTGCCCTGCTAGAGCTGCAAGTGCTGTTATTGTGAAGTGGAACGGTATAGGAGAAACAACGGCTCAGCCGCAAAGTAGTAGGCCACACAAGCAATGTCAGCACAAGAATTGTTGGTCGGGAGCTTCATGAAATGGGTTTCAATGGCAGAGCAGCCGCACACAAGCCTAAGATCACCATGCGCAATGCCAAGTTGTGGTGTAAAGCTGGAGTAGTGGAAACGCGTTCTCTGGAGTGATGAATCACGCTTCACCATCTGGCAGTCCGACGGATAAATCTGCATTTGGCGGGTGCCAGGAGAATGCTACCTGCCCGAATGCATAGTGCCAACTGTAAAGTTTGGTGGAGGAGGAATATTGGTCTGTGGCTGTTTTTCGTGGTTTGTGCTGGGCCCCTTAATTCCAGTGAAGGGAAAACATAACTCTACAGCATACAATGACATTCTAGACGATTCTGGGCTTCCAAATTTGTTGCAACAGTTTGGGGAAGGCCAATTCCTGTTTCAGCTTGACAATGACCCCATGCACAAAGCGAGATCCATACAAAAATGGTTTGTCGAGATCGGTGTGAAAGAACTTGAATGGCCTGCAGAGAGGCCTGACCGTAACCCCATTGACTAAGAATGCACCCGAGGGGCCCCTGTGTTGAGGATCAGCGTGGCAGATGTGTTGTTGCCTACTCTTACCACCTGCTGGCGGCTGGTCAGGAAGTCCAGGATCCAGTGGCAGGTGTTTAGTCCTAGGGTCCTTAGCTTAGTGATGAACGTTGTGGGCCCTATGTTGCAGCATTCTCACACAGCATTCTCACATGGGTGTTTCTTTTGTTCAGGTGGGCAGTGTGAAGTGCGATTATGTCATCTGTGGATCTGTTCGGGCGGTATGCGAATTGAAGGGGGTCTAGGGTTTCCGGGATAATGGTGTTGATGTGAGCCATGACCAGCCTTTCAAAGCACTTCATGGCTACTGATGTGCTACAGGGCGGTAGTCATTTAGGCAGGTTACCTTCGCTTTCTTGGGCACAGGGACTATGGTGGTCCGCTTGAAACATGTAGGTATTACAGACTTGGTCAGGGAGAGGTTGAAAATGTCAGTGAAGACACTTGCCAGTTGGTCTGTGCATGCTCTGAGTACATGTCCTGGTAATCCGTCTGGCACTGCGGCCTTGTGAATGTTGACCTGTTTAAAAGGCTCACATCTGCTACGGAGAGCGTGATCACACAGTCATTCACGCTTCAGTGTTTCTTGCCTCGAAGCGAGCATAAAAAAGGCATTTAGCTTGTTTGGTAGGCTCACATCACTGGGCAGCTGGGTTTCCCTTTATAGTCCGTAATAGTTTGCAAGCCCTGCCACATCAGACGAGCACCAGAGCTGGTAGTAGGATTCAATCTTAGTCCTGGTATTGACGCTTTGCCTGTTTGATGGTTCGTCTGAGGTCATAGCAAGATTTCTTATAAGTATCCGGATTAGTGTCCCGCTCCGTGAAAGCGCAGCTCTAGCCTTTAGCTCGGTGTGGATGTTGCCTCTAATCCATGGCTTCTGGTTGGGATATGTACGTACGGTGACGTCGTCGATGCATTTATTGATGAAACCCGGAACATATTCCAGTCTGTGCTAGCAAAACAGTCCTGTAGTGTAGCATCCGCGTCATCTGACCACTTCTGTATCAGATTTGCCAAATGGAGGGCGAGAGAGAGCTTTGTATGTGTCCCTGTGTGTGGAGTAAACATGGTCTACAGGTTTTTTCCCCTCTGGTTGCACATGTGACATGCTGGTTGAACTGAGGTAAAACGGAATTAGGTTTCCCTGCATTAATGTCCCCGGCCACTAGGAGCGCCTGGATGAGCATTTTCTTGTTGCTTATGGCCTTATACAGCTCGTTGAGTCCAGTCTTAGTGCCAGCATCGGTTTGTGGTGGAAAATAGACAGTTACAAAAAATATAGATCAAAACTAAGTCTTGGTAGATAGCGTGGTCTACAGCTTATCATGAGGTACTCTACCTCAGGCAAACAATACCTAGAAACTTCCTTAATATTAGACATTGCGCACCAGCTGTTATTTACAAATAGACACACACCCCCACCGCTAGTCTTACCAGATGTAGCTGTTCTGTCCTGCCGATGCACGGAAAACACAGCCAACTGTATATTATCCGTGTCGTCGTTCAGCCACGACTCGGTGAAACATAAGATATTACAGTTTTTAATGTCCCGTTGGTAGGATAGTCTCGAACGGAGATCATCCAGTTTATTCTCCAGTGATTGCACGTTGGCCAATAGAACGGATGGTAGAGGCGGGTTACCCACTTGCAGACGAATTCTCAGAATGCACTCCAATCTCCGCAAATGACAGGGATTTGGGCCTGGTCTCGGAGAAGCAGTATATCCTTCGCGCCACACTAAAAGAAAAAACTCTTTGTCCAGTTTGAGGGGAGTAATCGCTGTTCTGATATCCAGAAGCTCTTTTCGGTCATAAGAGATGGTACCATCAACATTATGTAGAAAATAAGTTAAACAATGCGAAAAAACACAAAATAGAACAGTTGGTTAGGAGCACATAAAACGGCAGCCATTCCCTCTGGAGCCATGACAAAAGAGGCTGTTATAGCAGCAAAGGGATGACCAACTCCATATTAATGCCCATGCTTTTGGAATGAGATGTTCGACAAGCAGGGGTCCACATACTTTTGGTCATGTAGTGTATTTCAAGGTGTGTGTGTGCAGGCAGGCATGTGTACCACGTCAGTAAATCCAGCCAAAGCAAACAGCCCAAGGGAGAGGTGAAAATGCTGCTCAGTTATCAGGACTCCCAGGACTGGAGCCAGTGCGATGCGAAACACACACAGCAGGTTGGGGATGGTCCATGGGTTCTCATACTGAAACACACACAGAAAGTAAATAAAAACACTGGTTGAGCAATATTTAGTGCAGGACTATGCATTGTTTATATGACTAGAGAATGTGTGGTTCTTTTGGTCTTTAACCTCATATGTAAAGTCCCCATATTTGGGGACCGATTAGATCATTTTTATTCAATTCAGACTGGTATGAGAACGGTAGACCCTATCTGCAAAAGCAGTGTCAGTGGAAAGCTGACTATCATGGCTATTGATCTGTGCTTTAAAATCTTTGGTGTGACTTACTACCATACAAATATATAAGGGGAGGCTGAGCCAATGACCTAATTTCAAGATGGCTGCTACCTACATTCCGGTTAGTGTTGTGAAGCATAAAGGAAATAAACACTGAATACATCAATACACACCGAAAGCCCGGACTTCACAGATCATGAGGATGAAATGCCAGATCTTCTGTCCAAAATGCCAGTTCGCTTTTTGTTTCCTGGCAGAGGGACTGCTTCAAAGACTCAAGACATGCAGAAAGTGAAATCTAATCATCTACACTTGTGTTGCAAAATAAATTTCAGCTCACTTCTATTTTTGCAACTTTTTTAGTGAAGGACACGTGTGTAACAAAGTTTGTGTTTATATTATTTTTATAGTACCTGTCAAACATTTGGACACCTACTCATCTAAGGGTTTTTATTTATTTTTACTATTTTCTACATTGTAGAATAATAGTGAAGACATCAAATCTATGAAATAGCACATAAACAAAAAGTGTTCAGCCACCCTTTGTCTGTCAATCTGGAAAATGTCAAGAACTTTGAAAGTTTCTTCAAGTGCAGTTGCAAAAACCATCAAGCGCTATGATGAAACTGGCTCTCATGAGGACCGCCACAGAGTTAACTCTGCTGCAGATGATAAGTTAATTAGAGTTACCAGCCTCAGAAATTATAGCCCAAATAAATGCTTCAGAGTTCAAGTAACAGACACTTATTAACATCAACTGTTCAGAGGAGACTGCGTGAAATCAGTCCTTCATTGTCGAATTGCTGCAAAGAAACCACTACTAAAGGACACCAATAAGAAGAAGAGACTTGCTTGGACCAAGTAAGGGCTATTTGACCAAGAAGGAGAGTGATGGAGTGCTGCAATTATCCGACCTCAACCCAATTGAGATGGTTTGGGATGAGTTGGACCACAGAGTGAAGGGAAAGCAGCCAACAAGTGCTCAGCAAATGTGGGAACTCTTTCAAGACTGTTGGAAAAGAAGGCTAAATGTTCCGGCACTTTGGAGAGGTTGAAAAAAAAAAAAACACTTGGATATCCCCTGTATGTCACCACCACAATGTTTGAGAGGTTGGTGTTGATAACTATAAAAACAACATTTCTAAAATAACTTTTAGGCACATCCAGTGTGCAAAAACAGTGCAATTACCACATTCGGACACTTTGGAGGTTGAAAAGGACACTTGAAATGTACCTGGACACCCCATAACACCACCACAATGTTTGAGTGAGGTTGATATGGTAGAAAGTGTTTTTATACTGAACAAATAGCATTTAGGGATTGCAAATATGTAAAAGCACTGGAATTATCTAATAACTTATTTTGTGTGTGCTTGATCTTGTGTATTCTGAATTATGCAACTCATATCCAAGTTATTTGCTCATAATCTCAGATGACTTTCCAAATATACCAAATTTTGGCATGTCAGAATCATGTAATTACACATGAATAGCAGTTACTTTTGGGTATGTCTATTTAGGCGGAAATCTACATTATACTTAAAAGGTTAAACATGGTGACAGGACAAAAGGGACAGCACGGTAAACCAGCCCTAAAAGTGGAGTCAGCAATATGGCATAATTTAGCCTACACTACAGCCTGGAAACTTCCTGCTCACAGACAACAACAATGAACCTGCCAAGACTACCACACACCGACCTACACCACCTACCAGTTCTTTAAACTTGAACAGTCCTTGACCAGGATCAGGTGGTCTATCAGCTGGATGGGTGGTTTCCCTCAGGTCCTCTCCAGGTGGGCAGTCGGATGGGGTCTCCCGGCGTTTCCCATTACAGAGACCTCTCCAGCCTGGAAACACACCAGAACTCACTGGGAACCACCTCAACCCCAAGAGAACAAAAGAGGAAGACGAGAAGGTGGGCTCCGTTGGATAAAACCTAAAGCGGTTGTCATTAGCCTGCGTCCTCTCGTTACCTCTGCGGCGACAGGATCGGGTGACGCTTTCGGTGGGACCCTTTAGCGCGTGGCCCCTAACCTCTGGGGTCGTTAGGCTAGGGATGTGCGTGTCCTGCGGGGTGCGTGTGTGTGAGATTGTGTGTAGCTGGACCACTGGGCGACAGAGGAGATTCTGTTTTTGAGTCTCTGCAGCAACTTCAGTTCTACCCTCACAGACACCCCTGTCTGCTGCTGCCGCCAAGGAACAGGAATTGCCCAACACACACTTCTCCTCGCACTGCGCGCACACACCGCGAAGTTATTTTTACAAACCGACAAGACAAACATCGCAAACAAGACGCGACTTACAAATGGCCGTCATTTACTCCTCTTCACCCCCCCCCCTAGCCGATCAAGCCAACGTGTTCCTTGTTTTCTGCCGTATTCCGGGACAGTTTTACGACGTCATGGTATTGGTAGATATCACCTGAGGTACAAGCATCTCTGATGTCACTTAAAACATCAGAGATGCCCCCGTGCACGTTTTGGATTTTGCCCTAGCACTAAACAGCTGATTCAAATAATCAAAGCTTGATGATAAGATGGTTATTTGAATCAGCTGTGTAGTGCTAGGGCAAAAACCAAAACGTGCATCCGGGTGGGGGGCAGGACCGAGTTTGGGAAACCCTCATTTAAAAAGTTAGCTAGATGTGACAATTTAGATAATTTTCATCCGAAAATGCAGGAAGTGTAAACAGTGGAGGTAAACATTTTGAGGGTTCTGCCTAATTTTCTCTACAATGCAAAGGTTACTTATTTCACGCCTGCGCACTCAGATAAACCCTTGAACTAGCCACTTGCGCCACAGCTGACTAAACAGCGCCTCGCAGTGGCATGTATGCACGTCTGCAAAACACTGTTGTCCTAATATTTTCAACATTTTCTTTATTTTACCAAAATGTTAATAATATTTCTAGCTTATTTATTTTACCACATTCGTCTCCAGAGCAGTTAAATTATTTGTGTAAGGCAAATATAGTTAAAATATGCTAAATACATTAACATTGGTCAGGAATTCATATATGATTAATGTATTAAAGTTATATTCATATATATCAGAATTAGAAGAATTCACTGATACGCAATCAATTCTTTACAAAACATGTTTATTGTATTAAGTAACAGCAGGTCTTTAGATGATGTTTGTGTGTTATATAGTTTGTAGCTGGTACTGTCTGTGTCCTTTCTTCAGAAGGTAGCCCTGTTCATTCAAAGAACTGATGAAACCTTCAAAGTCTGCAACCTGAATCAAAACACACACACAAAACCTTTTGAATTCTACAACCTGAAACATAACAGCAGCTGTATGACAGACGGGTGTGTGTGGGTTTTACCTGTATGTTGAGGTCCTTGGCCAGGCTGCGTAGCTGTGTGAGGTCATACAACATGGTGTGTGTGCGCTGAGCATGTGTGTTGAGCGCAGTGATAAATCTCTTGGCAGCCGAACGCTGACTCATCCCAACACCCAGTACCGACCGCTCAAAGTCCAGACCTCCACTACCATCAGAGAAGGTATCTGCCAGACTGACACATACACACAGTCAGAATGTCCCCCACAGAATTGTCCTATTATTTGAGGGTATTTTCATAAATCTGTTTTACCGTTTAAAAATTAATTATCTAGTTCCCGCCATTTTAAGGTATCATAAGTATTTGAACAAATTAATTTAGTGTAGTCAATTTAGTCAAAAGTTAAGTATTTGGCCCCATATTCCTAGCATGCAATGACTACAAGCTTGTGACTGCAAACTTGTTGGATGCATTTGCAGTTTGTTTTGGTTGTGTTTCAGATGATGTTGTGCCCAATATGGTAAATAATGTATTGTGTCATTTTGGAGTCACTTTTATTGTAAATAAGAATATAGTTTCTGAACACATCTACATTAATGTGGACACTACCATGGTTACGGATAATCATGAATCAATTGATCTCTGTGCATCTGTAACTTACTCATCATTATTCAAAATTATCTATAGTCATGTTAGCATCCATATAAATGTAGAAGTGTTTAGAAACATATTCTGTTCTTATTTACAATAAGTGACAGGACATTATGTACCCTATAAGTGAATTTGTCCAAATACTTATGACACCTTCAAATGGACGAAGGGACTAGATTCATATAGTACATTAATTTCTAAACTGTAAAACATATGTATGGAAATACCCTCAAATAAAAAGGTGACATTTTGTACTGTCACCTCATAAAAAATTTGATCTCAAATGAAAAAAAACTAGAGTAGAGCCAAATTAAATGTTTTAGCTTCACTGTCCAAATAAATACATAGGGGAATGTTTGTGGGATAGTGTGTTACCTGTGTTTCATGATCTCCACTATGTCTTCAGCGTCACTCTTGGTGGCTGTCTCTCTGAGCTCCAGCTTGGCCCGCGCCTACACACACACACACACACAGTCAGGGCACAGGCTCACCTCTGTGACATGTTAGAGAATTTAGGATGTGTAACGATCCAATGACGTGTGTCAATTTGAGTGAGTGTGTTTGAGTACTTCTGTGAGGCGGATGAGGGACTCCAGCTGGCGTGTGGTGATGGGTGTGGCGTCGACGGGGTGTGTGTGTGAGCGCAGGGAGAGGTAGAAGTCCTGGAGCGTCTGGGCAGCGGCGGTAGAGAGCGAGGGATGAACGTAGCGACGGGCGTAACCAACATATTTTCTCAGCAGGGAATGGGGAATGGGGTCTACACACTCCCCTGGACACACCTAACAGACAGACAGGCTCAATGTCAGAAATATATATTGGTAAAGTACTTTGGCATTTGTGTTTATTGCCGTATGTGTGTGGGTACCTGCAGCCGGTCAGACAGGGGTGTGTCGGAGGGCTCCAGAAGCGAGCTCTGTGATTGATGGTCATCTCCTCGTGTAACCACGGCGCCCGAGGCCCCTCCCTTCCCTGACCTGACGGCCATGACATGTTCCGACAGCCGGCGGTCATGTGACTCATCAGGAACATCCAATAGGAGGAAGACTACGTCAAACCTCGACAGTAGGGCACTGCCCATCCTACACACACATAAACAACGTAAGTCAACTTGTACCTACAGTTTAGCATTAGCAAAAAATTTAAAGGTGAAAATGTGCGTGTGTGTGTCTACTTGAGGTTTTCGGAGACCGTCTTGGCCCTGTTGTAGTGTCCTCCAGCAGGGTTAGCAGCAGCGATAACAGAGGTCCTAGCAGGTAGGGAGCACACCAGACCAGCCTTAGCCAGACTGATGGTCTGCTGCTCCATGGCTTCTAGTAACGCCTGCTGCTGGTGGCCCAGCTTATCGAACTCATCTATACAGCACAGCCCTGACAAACACACACGGCACAGATAGGTTGGATAATGACAGGTTGGATGATGATAGTTGGGATGTAAGCGCACACACACACACCCTTACCTTGGTCTCCTAGTACCAGAGCTCCAGCCTCCAGTGCGTAGTCTCCAGAGCCGGCGTCTCTGGACAGAGTGACGGTCAGCCCTGACGTACTGGTAGTGTTACCACACACATAGATCCCCCTGGGAGCCACATTACACACCGCCTACACACACACACACACACAGTTACAACGGCGAGTTTGAGCTTGGCGTGTGTGTAAGTGTGTGTGTATGTTACCTGTAGCATCTGACTCTTCCCCAGGCCAGGGTCTCCCACCACCAGTACATGAGGGTCTCCTCTGACGGGGATCCTGTTCTTATCATCAGCATGCTTCTGACTGCCTCCAAACAACGCCAAGGACAGGCCTGCTTTTACTAGCTACACACAAACAAACACTTTTTGTAACATGGCCACAGCTTAGCTGTAACAACATGGCCAATGGAAAGGCTTCCTCACCAGGTGGCCGTAGATGGCTGGACACAAGGAGCTGGAAGACAAATCACATCAGTCACTCACAATAGATATCAAAAGCACTCTAGTAGTACAGTACTATTCTGTGTTTGATTATGTCTTACTGTGTGTGTGTGTGGGGGGGTGTCTTACTGTACGATGAGCTTCAGTAGATCAGGTTGGCTGTGTATTTCCTGGATGGCGTACAGCTCCTTCAAAGAGAACTCTATCCCCGATGACCTTTCACCTCCAGACGACCCCTGTCCTCCAGCCTCCTTCACTTTCTGACCTTAAGAACAAACTTTATTGTCCACGCAATTTGGAAACACTTCATTGTTTGTCCTTCGGTCTCCCAATAACAGTAACAACTACACAATAACAGAACTACAACTACCTTTAGAGTTGCTGACGGAGTTGGCCTCGATGTAGAGCAGGAACATACACTTATCCTTCTTCCCCCTGCTGCCGCCTACACACACACACCTCATCCATTACTCAGACAGTGCCAGTGATGTTAACAACTGTGTGTGTGTGTTTACCGTCGTCTTGGCTGACTCTGACTGTTCCAGTAATAGTAACAGTGTCTCCAGGGACAGCACTGTCACAGAGGTCAGAGGTCAGGTGACATTCCACCGTCCGAGGGATCCGCCCTGCCTCCCTCTGCTCTCCTCCAATCAGCTCCTGGACCCTTGTGTACCATGGGAAATATAGTTTGCATAAACAGTCAGTCCCCTAAACCCTCTCCCTAGACACTGACCCCTAGCCCATACACCCTAGACACTGACCCCTAGCTCATACACCCTAGACACTGACCACTAGCCTGTACACCCTAGTCACTGACCCCTAGCCTGTACACCCTAGTCACTGACCCCTAGCCCATATACACTAGTGTAAGGGCTGATCTATGTTTTAGCTAATGAATATGTTAATCTACAACAAGAGTTATTAAGTGAATGTATTGTGTGATCATAGATCTTTAGAACTGCTGTAGGTTTGGATAAGGGGGAGCTATGTGGAAGGAATGTGCTAGCTGGGGGTTTTATGATAGAACTGTGTCTTGTTGTAATATGGAGCTTGGACATCTACTGAGAAGACCACTACTTCCGTCAACTGGATTGCGTCACGAGGCTGGGACCAGCCTGCACGCCAACGATAGGCTGAGTAAGTTTAAACCACACTCAGCCTCTACTCCGACAGATCAGCAGGGAGCGGAAATTATCCTGTCGGGGTATTTAAGGAAGAACAAAGGATAGGGGCGCTCTCTTTTCCATGCCCTGACTTGCTGTTTGCCCTGCGTGGTGTCACAGTGAGCCTGTATATACGAACTTCATATTTACCATTGAACGGTTTGTTAGAATAAAATACATAGATGATTTAAACGGCGTAGTAATCTCTTTGTTCCAATACCAGATTTGAATTGACGCAACTCAACACTAGTCACTGACCCCTAGCCCATATACGGACCCCTAGCTCATATACCCTATACACGGACCCCTAGCTCATACACCCTAGAAACTTCTGGAGATCTAAGAGGATAGGTATGTATAAGCATTATAAATAATAGTGTAGTTACTTGATATTCTGCCAGTCCACAGTGAGGGTGAGAGGGGAGCTCCTGTTGGGGACGAAGGAACGACTGCGACACTCTGGCTGCACACACTGAAGGAACACACGCACCCACAATCAGTGTACACACACACACACACAGCCTGTGGTTCAATCCAATGTAGGTTGTGGTGAAAGTGCTCTGTGGCAAGGTGAGTGTGTCTGTTGTACCTTGGTGGGCGTGGTGAACTTGCCATGTGGCAGGGTGAGTGTTTGTGTGTGTAAGCAGCCGGAGCAGGTGAAGGCCAAACGTGTGCAGAGTGGTCTGATGTTGCTGACACGGACCACAGTCCCCCTTACACACACCAACCGACCAAACACACTCGCACGCAGTGTCCTCAGGGCTGTCAATGGCTCATAGTTATACAACCTGAAACAAACACACAGTTATACAACCTGAAACTGAGTTAGAGAGAGGCAGTGAGAGAGAGTGTTTGTCTGTTTTACCTGGCGCTGATTTGGGGTATGTTAATGATGGGTGTGGCTCCCCCAGGAAGCCCTTCCCCCTGTAACTCCGCAGCGTGTCTCTCCAAGTCCACCGTCAAAACCTGACACACACAGACACATTAAAATACATTTTTATTTTTTTAATTCACATTTATTCAACCAGGTAGGCCAGTTGAGAACAAGTTCTCATTTACAACTGCGACCTGGCCAAGACAAGGCAAAACAGTGCGACAAAAAAACAACACAGAGTTACACAATAGAGAATCTATATACAGAGTGAGCAAATGTAGTGCAAAATGCAGTAAGGTTAGGAAGGTAGGACAATAAATAGGCCAAAGTGGCGAAATAAGTTACAAATTAGAATTAACACTGGAGTGATAGATGTGCAAATGATGATGTGCAAATGGAGATACTGGAGTGCAAAATGACACACACACATAGACACAACTACCTTCAGTGATATGTATGTATGTATGTATGTATGTATGTATGTATGTATGTATGTATGTATGTATGTATGTATGTATGTATGTATGTATGTATGTATGTGTGTGTACCTGGTGTATGGCGAGGCCCAGACAGTTGAGGGTGGTCTCTGGTTGTTCTCTCAGCTGATTGGCCAGGTCCGGCAGAGTTATACACACTTCCTTATCCTCAACCAGTCCCTTATAGTCCACCAACACACTGCCCTGACGCTCAATCTCATCCTACACACACACAAATTAAGCTTGCCAGCTCGCCAAAGGCTACTATTTTCAGAGCTTAAAACAATGTGCTGAAAAGTCTGTTTTTTTTCATCTTACTTTGTCGTAGAGGTGTATCTGTGAGGTGAAGTACTGTTCTAACACTTTGATCTTCTCCACATATGGAGAACTCTCTATGAAACCTTCATACAGGAAACACACACACACAAAATTAGATAATGACAAAAAAATAGGCATATAGACAATACAGACACATTAAAACACATACACACCACAGGAGGTTGGCGGCACCTTAATTGAGGAGGACAGGCTCGTGGTAATGGCTGGGGCGGAACACACACACTCAAATACATCAAACACAGGGCTTCCATTTGTTTGATGCCATTCCATTTACTCCATTCCAGCCATTATTGTGAGCCGTTCTCACCTCAGCAGCCTCCACTGATACACACCTACCTTCAGTGAAGTAGAGGGCCCAGCCTTTATAAGGACAGAGTCTGTCCAGAGTGGTCTGAGACACACAGGACTGAGAGGAGCCTAGAGAGAGACAGCAAGAGAAAGAGATACTGAAGCCTCCACCATGAAGTCAGTGTTGTCCCAAAACCAAGGGGTTGGAAATCATTGAGGGGTTAAGGAATATTTAGCGGCTAGTCCTACTTCTAACTGACCCTTACATCTAACCAGGCTAACCGTGTGTGTGTGTGTGTGTGTGTCTGACCCATACCTCTTTGAGCACTGGGGGGGCGTGAATTTCCTCTCCATGGTCTTCCCCTCCACCCCCCTCCTCCTCCCCTCCATCCCCCTCCTCCTCCCCTCCATCTCCCTCCTCCTCCTCTCCATCCCCCTCCTCTGCAGGAGCCGTGACCAGAACCCTCTCCACTCATCTTACACCTGGAAATGAGAGCGATAACGTAGAGAAATAGAGAGAGATAACATAGAGAAATAGAGAGAGATAACATAGAGAAATAGAGATGTTCAGGTGTTTGGGGATGAATAGGGATAGCTCATTCTGAAGGCATCCTAACATCCTGAAAATTAGTGGAAAAATTTAACATTGGGGAATGGAGCAAAACAGGCTAAAGTTGTTAATGAAGAAAGACCTCAGCCTAATAATGCCTCGTTCGAGTATGTTTCATGGAGGAGATTGTGTTTTTGGGAGATGGTGGAGGGCGCACTGGGAAAGGTGGAGTCAAAGTGACCAGGAGTGGTATGGTGTTGATTTATTGCATGTGAGAAGAACTAAATGAAAGTGCATTGTGTCTTGGGGAATTATCCAAGTATTTAGTAGAACAGGGCACCGGTAAAAGGTGAATAGAAGGAAATTGGAAAGCCTATCGGTGCTATTGTTATTTGATGAAGAATCTCTTCCGACATGTAAAGCTGGGGGATATGAGATACGTGGTGAGAGCTTATGTGAACAGACCATTGCAGTGTCCTAAGTGTAAAAAGTTTGGCCACTGGCAATACAGTATGTTGTGGAAGAGTCAGAGGATACAAGTTCCTGAGTTCTCTGGAAGAGTGAAGAAGGTTGAAGTAGAAAGAATCCAGGCTGTCCACCAGGTCTCCTATACAGAGGCAGTGCAAATAGCTGAAGGAAAAAAGTGCAAATGAGGAAGAAATGGCAAGGGATGCTCCGCAGCCTGCATAAGGTGTTGTTCATCAGTTGAGGAATCCTGAAGTAGTGATAGTGAAGAAGGTGGATTTTGTTGCGTTTATTGCGGAGGTGATAAATTGTACAAGTCAAACTAACATGAAATCGAAAAAACTCGACATAATTGTGAATGCAGCTGTTTTTTGGACCTCAAGGACTTTACGGCTGAAATACTGCAAGGAATACAGTCCGAAGATTTTTTTTTTTGGGGGGGGGGGGTGTATGTTTGCCGACCGCCATAATGCCGAAGAAGAAGATTAACCTAGCTAACATAACAAATTTGTGAGGAATATGATTCGATAAATCAATACGATAGCTAACGTTAACTGTTATGTTGGGGGTGAACGACATTTAATTTAGGTCATCTGCGCTAGCTAACTCACAATTTATGCAGAAATGTTACCACCTAGATTAACTAACTTCAGCTACCTCACCTGCTACTAGAACAGATTAGTAATCTACAACCGTGGAAGACAAATGTTGCTGCTCACCCGAGTTGCTTGGCTGTGAAGCGAACGTCACTTCTAAAAGACAAACTTTACAGATTAATAGATACTCTTTGGTTACGCTTCATTAATGTGCTAAATGTGCAATGATATTCGTAACTAGCTATAGCAGAAATATAAACCATATATTTGGCTATAGTAACTAGCTAACAGTTAGCTAGTTAATAAAACGACAGTTTATGGATTCTGTTGATGATGGTTCTGTTTATTTTCTTTTCAGCTTTGGCGCAATTTTTAGGTAACTTCCGCTTCTTTGCAGCGGAAGACCATACCAACAGCATAAACAAATACTAATCATAGTTTTGTTTTAAGTCTTGTATAAATAGCTATATAACACGTGTTATAGGATCTAGCAGAAAATATAAATGCAGTATGATTCGTACGAAAAAAGCGTACTGGATTTAAACTTTAATCTCCAGCTCGATAGGTGGAGGTAATGCACCAAGACTGTCTGAGGAAATCAGAATAAATAGTCATATAACCGAGGAAGATTCTCTCTCATCAGCACCATCTCTCATTATCCATTCCCAGCAAAACGGATTTCCCGGAATATTTGTTTATAGCTTGTCGAGGACACACACACAGCCCAAACAGCGATGGATACCTCCGGGAAAGAGAAGGAGGCGATGCAATTGATGGCTGAAGCCGACAAGAAGGTCAAATCTTCCGGCTCGTTCCTGGGGGGGATGTTTGGGTGAGATGCACTGGTTTTCTTGTACCATGTCAGTAGTTCATCACGGCGTGGGGAAGGGTCAATGATTTGCATGACATTGGACACAATAAAATCGCGAGTGTATTGGTGATGTAGCTGTATGATGGTTAGGCCTACATTAATGTAAATGGTTTGCAGTAGTGACGGGGAGAATGTCGGGCCTGTTTGTAGCAGTCAGGCCTCTGCCTTGGGGAGAAGATCTGCAGTGTTCCGGTCATCTGACAGCAAATTGTCAACATGTACTGTTTAACCACCAGCATATCGTTGCTCATTACAGATGACAGTAGGACCACGTATTAAAGGGTAGTGACCTATTACACTGTATAGGTACGGATGTCCAGAAAGGACATACTGTATGAATATAGAACAAAATGTATTCCTTATGTCGCGATCACAACTTATTTACACTACATCTCCAAAAGTATGTGAACACCCCTTCAAATTTGTGGATTTGGCTATATCAGCCACACCTGTTTGTGGCAGGTGTATAAAATTGAGCACACCGCCATGCAATCTCCATAGACAAACATTTGCAGTAAAATAGCCCGTACTGAAGAGTCAGTTCGTCAAATGTCTTCCCTGGTAGAGCTGCCCTGGTCAACTGTAAGTGCTGTTATTGTGAAGTGGAAACGTCTATGAGCAACAACGGCTCAGCCGTGAAGTGGTAGGCCACACAGCTCACAGAACAGGACTGCCGAGTGTTGAAGCGCATAGCATGTAAAAATCGTCTGTCCTCGATTGCAACACTCACTACCGAGTTCCAAACTGGAAGCAACGTCAGCACAAGAACTGTTTGTCGGGAGCTTCGAGAAATGTGTTTCCATGGCCGAGCCGCCGCACACAAGCCAAAGATCACCATGCCATGCGATGGTTAGAGTGTTGTAAAGCTCAATGCCATTGGACTCTGGAGCAGTGGAAACGCGTTCTATTGAGTGATGAATCACACTTCAACATCTGTCAGTCCGACATATCTGGGTTTGGTGGATACCAGGAGAATACTACCTGCCCGAATGCATAGTGCCAACTATAACGTTTGGTGGAGGAGGATGGTTTGAGCTAGGCCCCATAGTTCCAGAGAAGGGACATCTTAACGGTACAGCACACAATGACATTCTAGACGATTCTGTGCTTCTAAATTTGTGGCAACAGTTTGGAGAGGGCCTTTCCTGTTTCAGCATGACAATGCCCCCCATGTACAAAGCTAGCTCCATAAAGAAATGGTTGGCCTCCTTAGTGGCGCAGCGGTTTAAGACATCGCAGAGCTTGAGGTGTCACTACAGACCCGAGTTCGATCCCGGGCTGTGTCGCAGCCGTCTGGGTTAGGGGGATGTTGCCAGGATGTCGTTGTCCCATCGCACTCTAGCGACTCCTGTGGTTGTCGCCAGTTGTGCGGTGTTTCCTCCGACACATTGGTGCGGCTGGCTTCCGGGTTAAGCAAGCTGTATGTTAAGAAGCAGTGCGGCTTGGCTGGGTCGTGTTGCTTCTCGCATGGCTCTCGACCTACGCCTCTCCTGAGTCCGTATGGGAGTTGCAGTGATGGAACAAGACTGTAACTATCAATTGGGGAGAAAAAGGGGTACACAATTTTTATAAACTAAGAAGAAAAAAATATAATTGTTGAGATCGGTCTGGAAGAACTTGACTGGCCTACTGAGCCCTGACCTCAACCCCACTAATACTCTTGTGATGTACTGGGCCATACGCACTACCCTCTGTAGCGCTTACGGTGATAAGTGTATAATTGTAGGGGACACCATGTTTTTATGGATAATATTTCAATTTACAGAGTGGGTGATCTCCATTACTGACAGGCTGATCAGATTCAATTCCAGCCTCCGAGCTTGATGAGATTCAATAGCAGCCTCAGAGGCTGATAAGTCAGGATTCTGCCTTCTAGGCTTTCATAGGTAAAGCGCCTTGCTGGCAGATTAGCATTCAGTATCATTATGTATATGATCAAGAGTCGGTGCACTCTATTCCTGGCAGGCTGATCAGATTCAATCGCATCCTCAGAGGCTAATAAGTCAGGATGCTGCCTGTAGGGAGTCTGCAAGGAGCCAACACATATGAAAAAGCCTACAAAGCAGCATCCTGATATACAGTTGAAGTCTGAAGTTTACATATACTTAGGTTGAAGTCATTCAAACTCATTTTTCAACCACTCCACAGATTTCATGTTAACAAACTATAGTTTTGGCAAGTCGGTTAGGACATCTACTTTGTGCCTGACACAAGTAATTCTTCCAACAATTGATTACAGGCAGATTATTTCACTTATAATTCACTATATCACAATTCCAGTGAGTTGACAATTACACTAAGTTGACTGTGCCTTTAAACAGCTTGGAAAATTTCAGAAAATGACTTTAGAGGCTAATTGACATCATTTAAGTCAATTGGAGGTGTACCTGTGGATGTATTTCAAGGCCTACCTTCAAACTCAGTGACATCATGGGGAAATTAAAAAAAAAGACCTCCACAAGTTTGGTTCATCCTTGGGAGAAATTTCCAAACTTCTGAAGGTACCACGTTCATCTTTACAAGCAATAGTATGCAAGTATAAACATCATGGGACCAAGCAGCCGTCATACCGCTCAGGAAGGAGACAAGAGAAGGAGATTAACGTACTTTGGTGCGAAAAGTGCAAATCAATCCCAGAACTACAACAAAGGAGGAAACAGGTACAAAAGTATCCACAGTAAAACGAGTCCTATATCGACATAACCTGAAAGGCCGCTCAGCAAGGAAGAAGCCACTGCTCCAAAACCACCATAAGGGGTGGAGGCTTGCAAGCCGAAGAAGAACACCATCCCAACTGTGAAGCACAGGGGTGGCAGCATCATGTTGTGGGGGTGCTTTGCTGCAGGAGGGGCTGGTGCACTTCACAAAATAGATGGCATCATGAGGAAGGAAAATTATGTGGATATATTGAAGCAACATCTCAAGACATCAGTCAGTGAGTTAAAGCTTGGTCGCAAATGGGTCTTCCAAATGGACAATGACCGCAAGCATATTTCCAAAGTTGTGGCAAAATGGCTTAAGGACAACAAAGTCAAGGTATTGGAGTGGCCATCACAAAGCCCTGACCTCAATCCTATAGAAAATGTGTGGGCAGAACTGAAAAAGCATGTGCGAACAAGGAGGCCTACAAACCTGACTCAGTTACACCAGTTCTGTCAGGAGGAATGGCCCAACATTCCCCCAACTTATTCTGGGAAGCTTGTGAAAGGCTACCCTTTACATTTGACCCCAAGTTAAACAATTTAAAGGCAATGCTACCAAATACTAACTGAGTGTATGTAAACTTCTGACCCACTGGGAATGTGATGAAAGAAATAAAAGCTGAAATAAATCATTCTCTACTATTATTCTGACATTTTACATTCTTAAAATAAAGTGGTGATCCTAACTGACTTAAGACAGACAATTTTTACTAGGATTAAATGTCAGGAATTGTGAAAAACTGAGTTTAAATGTATTTGGCTAAGGTGTATGTAAACTTCCGATTTCAACTGTATCAGCCTCTGAGGCTGCTATTGAATCTGATCAGCCTGCCAGGAATAGAGCACACCCCCTCTGGATTATATGCATCAGCCTATAAAGCGCTGACAGCTAATCTGCCTGCAAGGAGACTTACCTATGAAACAGCCTACAATGCAGCATGCTGACTTATCAGCCTCTGTTATCTGATCAGCCTGTCAGGAATGGAGCTCACCCACTATAAATGTAAATATTATCTACAAAAGATTATATAACATCTATGGAAGCGAAAAAAACAGCATAGATAATAAGACTTCCTAGCTAACTAGCTAGCTCACAAGACTAGCCAAATTAGCATTGATTGTCTGTGGTCTTGGGGGCGGCATGAAGCCTGTTAGGCTAACTGTCAGGTATCGTTCAGGGCTTAAATGCCCCTTGAGCATTTAAATGCCCCTTGAGCATTGCGATCAATGCAGACACAGGGCTCCTTGATGAGGTGGTTATCATGCATCTGAACAAATGAATGGATGTTACGTGGTACTTTTGATTATCTTGTGATCTCAACAAAACAACTTTTGTTATGTCGTGATCACGACAAAATTATTCTTGTGATGTTGACAAAACAACTTTTGTTATGTAGTGATCATGAGATAAAAAAGTTGCAATCTTGATCTAACAAGATAATATTTTTTTTATCCATACAGTAGGTCATCTCTTGACTTCCATATAGGCCTATTCTGTAGAACAGACATGGCTCTCTAACATGTAGAGTAGGGCAACTCTATTACAATTTCTGACGATGTCCAGGTCTATAGCTCATATATGGGGCGGCAGGTAGCCCAGTGGTTAGAGTGTTGGGCCCGTAACTGAAAGGTTGCTGGATCAAATCCCCGAGCTGACAAGGTAAAAATCTGTCGTTCTGCGCCTGAACAAGGCAGTTAACCCACTGTTCCTAGGCTGTCATTGAAAATAAGAAGATGTTCTTAACTGACTTGCCTAGTAAAATAAAGGTAAAATAAAAAAAATAAAAATATACCTGGCAGTATTTTTAACCGTGTGTGTGTATATTTCAGGGGGAGTCACCACAAAGTAGAAGATGCATGTGAGATGTACGCCAGAGCAGCCAACATGTTCAAGATGGCCAAGAACTGGACCGGTGGGTCACAAACACACACACACTGCTGAAATACTACAGATATTCCATAGACATGATAATGATGTTTGTGTGTGTGTGTGTGTGTGTGTGTGTGTGTGTGTGTGTAGCTGCTGGTAATGCGTTCTGCCAGGGGGCCCGGCTCCACATGCAGCTGCAAAACAAACTGGACTCAGCCACCAGCTTCGTCGACGCAGGGAACGCTTACAAGAAGGCTGACCCTCAGGGTAAGAACACGTACCCACACCCACTCTCTCCAATACATACTAGACTAGAGGGCAAAGCCTCCATGACATCTGGGACCCTCCCCTTTGATATTAGTCCCTAATACACATGTCTGTGTTCTCTCTCTCTTACCCTCTCTGCGTTTCGCTACACCCGCAATAACATCTGCTAAACATGTGTATGTGACCAATATAATGTAATTTGATGGGAAAACCTAACCTCTCTTACTCTCTGCTCCCTTCATCTGTCTCCCTGCCCCCTTTTCTCTTTCTCTTTCCCCCTCTTTCTTGTAGAGGCTATCAACTGTCTGAATGCAGCCATCGATATTTACACTGACATGGTAAGCCTAGTCCAACTCTTGAGCCCTGACCTCTAATCCCTAACCTGTGACCTCTAACCATACCACTCTCATCTTGAACCTGTTTCACCTGTTTCTATGTGCAATTGTGCACATACTGTGTGTGAGGGGGGCTATGTTTTCTAGCTATCATCGGCTGATACCGCCCAATATGAAGGCTGATACAGTATGTATATTCTAGGTATTCTGTATCAGTGTTGTTGCAATCAACATGTTATTCTCCATCTCTGTCCTAACGATCCACATGTGTTTTACAGGGTAGGTTTACTATTGCAGCCAAACATCACATCACCATCGCAGAGGTGTATGAGTCTGAGCTGGTGGACATAGAGAAGGTATGGAACACACACACAAACGCACACACACACACACACACACACACACACACAGACACACAACTCCTTATGAACAATACTTTGTGTGTGTCTCCTGTTGCCCAGGCGATCGCCCACTATGAACAGGCAGCCGATTATTATAAAGGGGAGGAGTCCAACAGGTGAGTCTCCTGTGCTGTTTAGTATACATTAATACTATACTATTCAGTTATGCTATCCTCTACTACTATTGTACTGTACTAAAATGCTATTGTATTATACTATGGTACTTTTTATCATAGAGATTAGGGTTCAGGGGGAGTTGTCATGAGGGGTTCTCCAGGGCTCTATACTGGGACCTGTGCTGTTCCTTCTGTCTCTTTTCTCTCTCTCTCTCTCAGTTCTGCTAACAAGTGTCTGCTGAAGGTGGGCCACTACAGCGCTCAGCTGGAGCAGTATCCGAAAGCCATTGAGATCTACGAGCAGGTGTGTTTGTGTGTGTTTTGCCTGAAATGTGATCGGCTCTCTCTGAGGGATGTCACGGTGATGTAATGGTGTGTGTGTGTGTATCAGGTGGCCACCAATACCATGGACAACCCCCTGCTGAAGTATAATGCCAAAGAGTACTTCTTTAAAGCCTCCCTCTGCCACTTCATAGTGGATGAACTCAACGCAAAGGTATTATTATTATCATTATTATTAGTGGTAGAAGTTTTTGAAGTAGACACATATTCTTCATATTATTCCAACTGAACCGAGGGAGTACTTGTCAATTATTAGTGATTACAAGTGCGTGTGTGTGTTTTGTGTTTTTCATAGCTGGCCATAGAGAAGTATGAGGAGATGTTTCCTTCTTTCGCAGACTCCAGAGAGTGCAAGCTGCTGAAGGTAGACACGATGAGCACCTTTGTGTGTGTGTGTAACAGACTTCACGCTGATTGTTTAACAGCGTAGCTTACTTCTTCACAAGCTCACACCCATCTCCCTCTCTCTGTCTCTCTGTAGAAGTTGCTGGATGCCCATGAGGAGCAGAACTGTGAGGCGTTTACTGAAGCTGTTAAAGATTTTGACTCCATCTCTCGTCTGGACCAATGGCTCACCACCATGCTGCTCCGTATCAAGAAGACCATCCAGGGAGATGCTGGAGATCTCAAATAATGAGAGATAGATAGATGGGTGGGTTGGGGGGGATACAATAGGGAGGGAGCGATAGAGAAAAATATGGCTAGGTAGAGAGATGATGGAGAGAGAGGAGGGGAGAGAGGATGGACAGAGACAGAAGGAGAGATGAGGGAGAAAGGGATGGATGGAGAGATATAGGGTTAGGGCAGTGGTGTGAAGGGAGATGTGTTCAGTGTAGATAAGTCCATGACTCCTGTAGTCCATCATGTCTTACCATACCTTTCCTCACACTCCTGTCAAAAACGTTACCCAGCTGATGTACTTATCAAGTTGAGTTGACAAAACCAGGGAACAAATTTTTAGGTACATTATAGTATAAGTTCATACAACTTTATATTTTAGGCCAGTGGGGTACACTTAACTCATGTTAACTCATTTTAAGTTTTTTACAGTGCATGTCACACTTAACCTTCCTAACCTCTCCACTGAATGTCTTCCCTTGTTTGGGCCCTGTATGTTCATGTTTTAAAGTGTAGGGCTGTACACAGTATGTGAAAAGGTGGAGTGTGTGTGTTGCGCGCACGCACACAATGTATCACAGTGAACCCAATATATATTTGCCAGTGCTGGTTGTCGTTGTTGTGTGTGTATGTTTGAGTGAGAGAGACAACCAAAGGGAAGGAACACTAGCTCTATGGGACTGTATTGTGGTAATATAACAGTGGGTTCATGATTCTTGTTATATCGAAGTCCTCTATTTATTTTTTAACCCTTTAGTGTCCGCTCCTCTTGCCCCTCCCCCACATATCACATCACTTCTCCCTACACACTTCTCCCCTAACCCCTAGACACTACCCCTCTACACACTTCCCTTTACCCATGTACACTTTTTTACTACACCATAGACACGTCCCCTCCATAGAAATAGAATGAATAGAACGGGCGTCCCAATTAAAGTCAATTATGGCATAATGGGTGGTTTGGTAGGCAACACGAGTGTACCCATAGAAGCAAAGCAGGAAGTAAAAGCAGGAAGTGGTTTAATTCAAATCAACTTACATTACAAAAAATATGAGCCACATCAGTTAACATTATTTGAATTAACATTCTACATTACCATGGAAATTATTGCATCACAATACCAGGCAGCTATTGCGAATGTACCCATGAGTTTACCAGTCAAATTGCCAGGGTTAGAGATCCAAGCCGGTTCTATTAATTATATTTCTATGGTCTCCTTAGATACTTCTTCCACTCCTAGACACTTCCCCTAACCCGCTAGACACTTATGATCTGAAAAGATTAGATAGGTATAAGCACACACATATTCAATCCTCTCAGATTTACACAAGTGTTAAGAGTCAGAGGTTAAGGGTTAAGGCCAGAGATTATGGGGAGTGTCTGTAATGTAGTGTGTGTTGCTGTGTTGTGCTTTTGTGCTGTGTGTGTATTCCTCTCAGCATGTTGCCACGGTAATGATGTGTGTGTTCAGTGTTGTGTGCAGTCAAACTATAGGTTATCACACAGATCTCTATGTTCATGAATTATCACACGTTTGTATTATATGATGATGTGCAAAACTTTACAAAAAATAAAACTGCAACAAACTTGCATTTGCTGCCCTGTGTTTGATATATAATCAAAATCAATTCTAATAAAACATTGAATAAATTTAAAATAATGGGAATTTTCGTGAAATCATATCACAGTTATATCTAGCAATGGTTTTCCAATTTTTTTGCACGTTTGCCAGACGGTAGGAGTAGGACTACAAACAAAACCTTCTCTTCAGTATATCATTTCATTTTGTCAATAAAACAGCAGCAACTTCGTCCTTTTTTAGACATTCCGATGTTGTTTTTAGAAAACCGCGTTATTTGTCATCAGCAACGTTCTATTGTCAGTTAGTTTCTGGTTGTTTATGTTTTCTACCCTGTCCATTAATCACGGAAAATATTTCACGTTATATATTTAATATAGCCTACTTTTAGATTATTTTATCACATGGACATTCAGGAAGTCTCAGGATCACTTGAGAGCATCAGTCAGTCACCAGGTCCCTCAAACTGTCTGCCGGACGGTCTCTCGAGCGCTCCTTTGGTATCACGCAGCCAACCGGTAGGTGTCTCCCGCTCTCCCCTCATGTCCCGCAATGTGGGGGACTAACTGTTGTATGATACGCTGCAGGAGAACATACTCAGAGCTGCGAATGCTCACAGCGGAGAGGAGCTGGTGTGCAAGGTCTGTGGATTAAAACATATATATACAATTATTTATTTTTGAAAACATGATGGTACTACATCACCTCCTCTCATCTATTTTCCATCTCAATCGTTGGCGCCATCTTCTAGTCTCCTCTCTCCTTGTCTCCTTACTCCAGCCTTTCCCCATTTTCTCCTCTTATTCCTACAGTGCCAAAATGCTCAATAGAAACTGGACACTCATATACAGTAGGCATGAGTTTGTATGTAGGCTGTGCTAACACAGTAACACCATAATGCAGATATTGTCTTATTGGTTTCATAGGGCCTCAACAGTATTCCTGAATTCCAGTTGTTCCACCTATAACATAGGCTATTGTAGAATCTTTATGACTTCTCAACAGTGTTCCTGTTTTCTAGGTGCTTCCTGTCTCTCGGTATCGAGCGGCTACCAGAGGACACAGCCAGATACCTGTTCCGCCAGCTGGTGTCAGCTGTGGCATATTGCCATGACAATGGACTAGTGCTCAGAGACCTCAAGCTGAACAAGTTTGTCTTCTAGAACAAGGAGAGGTGTGTGTGCAGGGCCCAGGGCCGGCCCTGACCAATTTGATGCCCTAGGCAAGATTTTAGCTGGTGCCCCTTGCATCGCAGCCAATTCTACCACCGATCATTGTGTTTATACACTCACACAGAAACTGCATAGCTTTATGTCTTTGAGATTTTCTTTATTTTAGAAACAAAACCCCCCTACAAAATAAAAACAGTATTAAAAGAAACAAGTGACATAACATTTATTATAAATACAATATAAATAAGAGTATTGCATGAAAAAACTATATTACAGAGACCTTTTTACAGCCTTACTCACCTTGCCTTTCTTGCAGCAAACAAGTGACATAAAACTAATTATAAATAAGAGTATTGCACAAAAAACAGTGCAATATGCATAATGTTGCATTGTTCTACAGCCTTACTCACCTTGCCTTTCTTGCAGCAAAGTTATCTATGATATCATCATAAGACAGCTGTTGTGAGACCACATGATTTATACTAATGATGGAAAGTCCACTGAGACATTCTTGCACCGTAGTAGATCTCAGGTAGGTTTTAATCAGTTTGAGCTTATAGAAGCTCCTTTCAGCAGGAAGAGAGGCAGTGATTCTCAGAGCTACCCACATATTGGGGTACATTTCTGTCCGCTTCTTCTCGTGCAGGAAGGTCAAGAGATCCATGTTTGTCATGTTTTTTTATGGTAAATGTGGAAAGTTTTGCATTTCCACAGCAAGTTCCCTGCCATCAATATCTGACTGTCCGTCATGGATTAGAGCAGTGCTCAGGGTTTGACAGTGCTCTAGCAACTCTTCTTTCGACATGTTGGGGAAGTTAAGGAGCACTAATTTCGCTAAATATCCAAAGTAGCCAATGGCATCTGATGAGCTCTTAGCAGCATCAGCACCACCAGATTTAAAGTGTGGGCACCACATGGGACAAAAAAGGCTCTTGAGTTCTGTTGAAGCAGCTTAGCCTGGACACCTTTATTCTTTCCCTTCATATTGGCGCCGTTGTCATAGGACTGTCCTCTGCAGTCCTCAAAAGGGATGTTCAGCTCCTCCAGCCTTTTGAGGATGAGAGATGACAAACTTTCCCATTGACTCCTCTGCCACAAGAATGCCCATGAAATGTTCTTTAATTTGTGGTATGTCTTCCAGTAACACAATCCTGACAATGACAGAGAGCTGTTCCTTATGACTCAGATCAGGGGTGCAATCTAAAATAATGGAGAAATACTTTGATGTTTTGATCTCTTCCACAATTTTTTCCAGTATTATTGCACTGATGGAGTCCTTCAGTTCATTTTGGATTATTTTGCCCAGGTAATGCGTGTGACTGCCAGCTCCACTTTCAACCCTACCAACATGCTGCTTCATTACTGGATCAAATGTGGCCATAAGCTCCACCTCTTTGAGAAAATTGCTATTGTCTGGTTTGTTTAATGTGTCTGTGGATCCCCTTAAAGCCATGATTCTTCCAGCTGAGGACTGATTTATTGCCAACAATCTGGTAAGAACTTTACGCCACCTGTTTCTCTCAGCCTCAGCGAATGCCATCTCTTGCTTATCTATTGTTAGCCCCTTTGCAAGATGGACCTCCAATACCTTCCATGTTGCCATGTATGTATTGTGCTCCTGGCTATCCTCATGGGCCTTGAGCAAGTGGCTTGCATTTTTCCAATCCCTTAGTCCTTCTCTATTAAATTTGAAATCTCTCTGAGAAAACATTTTGCAGCAGAAGCCGTACAAACTATTATTCTTTTTTTAGTACATTAGCCAGCTTCTTTTGATTTTTTGTCCATTGACTAAGACTCTATTGAAATAGTCATGCTGACACCTTCTCCCGTCTTTTTGTTTCAGAAACGTGAAACTGTTTTTTAGTTGATACGGTCCTCTGAGAACAAACTCTGTTCTTACCTTATCAGTTAAATCAGATGGCCAGTCAGGAGGGTCAATTGATGCAGCCTTTTTGTAGATGCCTGATGCTGCATCGCTGGGCTGTGCTGAGGTAGAGGGGACAGGAGCACTTGATGCTGTATTGCTGGGCTGTGCTGAGGTAGAGGGGACAGGAGCACTTGATGCTGCATCACTCAGCTGTACTGAGGTAGAGAAGGTGTCTGCAGGTGGCCCAGGATTTGCAGGGGTGGGATTCAAGTATTTCAAAAGTCGGCAGTATCGGCAGTGCATCTGAAGAGAGAAGAGGAGTGGGGAGAACAAGTATTTGATACACTGCCGATTTTGCAGGTTTTCCTACTTACAAAGCATGTAGAGGTCTGTAATTTTGATCATAGGTACACTTCACATTGTATGATTTTTAAATAATTAATTTGCATTTTATTGCATGACATAAGTATTTGATCACCTACCAACCAGTAAGAATTCCCGACTCTCACAGACCTGTTAGTTTTTCTTTAAGAAGCCCTCATGTTCTCCACTCATTACCTGTATTAACTGCACCTGTTTGAACTCGTTACCTGTATAAAAGACACCTGTCCACACACTCAATCAAACAGACTCCAACCTCTCCACAATGGCCAAGACCAGAGAGCTGTGTAAGGACATCAGGGATAAAATTGTAGACCTGCACAAGGCTGGGATGGGCTACAGGACAATAGGCAAGCAGCTTGGTGAGAAGGCAACAACTTTTGGCGCAATTATTAGAAAATGGAAGAAGTTCAAGATGACGGTCAATCTCCCTCGGTCTGGGGCACCATGCAAGATCTCACCTCGTGGGGCATCAATGATCATGAGGAAGGTGAGGGATCAGCCCAGAACTACACGGCAGGACCTGGTCAATGACCTGAAGAGAGCTGGGACCACAGTCTCAAAGAAAACCATTAGTAACACACTACGCCGTCATGGATTAAACTCCTGCAGCGCACGCAAGGTCCCCCTGCTCAAGCCAGTGCATGTCCAGGCCCGTCTGAAGTTTGCCAATGACCATCTGGATGATCCAGAGGAGGAATGGGAGAAGGTCATGTGGTCTGATGAGACAAAAATAGAGCTTTTTGGTCTAAACTCCACTCGCCGTGTTTGGAGGAAGAAGAAGGATGAGTACAACCCCAAGAACACCATCCCAACCGTGAAGCATGGAGGTGAAAACATCATTCTTTGGGGATGCTTTTCTGCAAAGGGGACAGGACGACTGCACCGTATTGAGGGGAGGATGGATGGGGCCATGTATCGCGAGATCTTGGCCAACAACCTCCTTCCCTCAGTAAGAGCATTGAAGATGGGTCGTGGCTGGGTCTTCCAGCATGACAACGACCCGAAACACACAGCCAGTGCAACTAAGGAGTAGCTCCGTAAGAAGCATCTCAAGGTCCTGGAGTGGCCTAGCCAGTCTCCAGACCTGAACCCAATAGAAAATCTTTGGAGGGAGCTGAAAGTCTGTATTGCCCAGCGACAGCCCCGAAACCTGAAGGATCTGGAGAAGGTCTGTATGGAGGAGTGGGCCAAAATCCCTGCTGCAGTGTGTGCAAACCTGGTCAAGAACTACAGGAAACATATGATCTCTGTAATTGCAAACAAAGGTTTCTGTACCAAATATTAAGTTCTGCTTTTCTGATGTATCAAATACTTATGTCATGCAATAAAATGCAAATTAATTACTTAAAAATCATACAATGTGATTTTCTGGATTTTTGTTTTAGATTCCGTCACCCACAGTTGAAGAGTACCTATGATAAAAATTACAGACTTCTACATGCTTTGTAAGTGGGAAAACCTGCAAAATCGGCAGTGTATCAAATACTTGTTCTCCCCACTGTATATGACAATTGGGTGTTACATTATATTAATTAAATAGCTGCTGATGGTGAAACTATACAATAATAGCACCTAAGCCACATTATAGCCTAAACACAAACAGCAAGAGTAATTACACCTAGCATTCAAGCACAAAACATGTATTCAATGAGCACTTCTCAATACATATAAGACTAATCAATAATGAAAATGCAAAGGCTTACAACTATTAATTGCAAAAGGGGATGGGAAAGGAAAAGCATTTTAATTGACTTTTTCAAGCAGGGCTAACGTTGGCTAACTAGACTAGCTGAGATGTCAATAAAATGTAGGCCTATGCCTGGTTTCTTGAGGCAGACAGTGGATGGTTCGTGCAGCACACTTGAAAGAAAATTGATACACCGGGCCGGGGTGACGCTGCGGGCAACACAGAAAATATGGCCTAATAAGCTATGTAGTTATGTTGTTGTAGGGGCTTTCGCTTTTTTGTAATATTTCGAATTAATAGCATTAAAGTAGTATTAGTAAAAAATAATAAAAGATAATAAAAATAAATACAAACCCTAGCATTTGCCTATTCCGCCTATGCCACGGGCCGGCCCTGGCAGGGCCGCTCCTAGCCTTTAAGGGACCCTAGGCGAGATTTGGTTGAGGGCCCCTCCATTGCGCAGGCTAAACATTTTAGTGGTCCCCCTTTTGACAACTGGAGAGAGAAAGGTTTTAAAGGTCCAATACGGATGTTTTTATCTCAATATCAAATAATGTCTGGGTAACATTGAAGTACCTTACTGTTTTAAATTAAAATGGTCAAAAATAAACAAAAATAGCTTCTTAGCAAAGAGCAATTTTGTTGTCTGAGTGGGGAGGGGAAAACTGAAAACTAGCTGTTATTGGCAAAGAGGTTTAAAACTCTCTTTCTTATTGGTCGATTAACTAATTTACCGCCTGTTGATGTCACTAGTGTCACAGTGCGTCGTATATATGGGACGATAGACGGAGCACTGGTGAAGTGTCATCCTTTTTTATTTAATGAGGTGTTCTCACGAGGCATTAAATACAGAAAAGGAAATGACTTAAACTTAATACACTACGAAAACAAAAACACAGTGACTTACTTTCTGTACAACACGAAGCAGACAAGCAGGAACAATGATCCACACACAGGTGGATTAGAGTGGAGCTTAAATACACTCCCCAATCAGAGACAACGCTAGACAGCTGTCTCTGATTGGGGATGATAATCTCCCTAATAAGTGTGTGAGGACTTGGTTGTGTGCCTCTCTCCTCCCCTAGGTGGGAGTAAGAGGCCTTACCACAACCAAGCCCTCACAGTACCCCCCCCCTAAGGTGCGGACTCCCGATCGCACACAAACAATCCCCCCTCTCCAGAAAAAATGTCCAAAAAACTAGGGGGGATATGGCGGGGTACTGAGGTGGTTGCTGGTGGAGGCTCCGGTTCTGGTTCCGGGCGTGGCACAGGCTGTGAGAGTAGCTTCCCTCCTACCTCTCTGTTGCACGCCCGGTCCAGTCCGGACCCCGGCGCGATGGTTCCCCCCTCAGTACTCCCGCCATCCACCAAGTCCTGTCTGGACCCTGGTGTGGGAGCCCTCGACCCTGGAGAGGGGCTGACAACCGGCCCCGGACTGGGCACCGGTGGAGCGGACTGCTCCGGCACTGGAGCGACGCAGACGACCGGCCCCGGACTGGGCACCGGTGGAGCGGACTGCTCCGTCATTGGAGCGACGTAGACGACCGGTCCCGGACTGGGCACCGGTGGAGCGGACTGCTCCGGCACTGGAGCGACGCCGACGACCGGCCCCGGACTGGGCACCGGTGGAGCGGACTGCTCCGTCACTGGAGCGACGTAGACGACCGGCCCCGGACTGGGCACCGGTGGAGCGGACTGCTCCGGCACTGGAGCGACGCAGATGACCGGCCCCGGACTGGGCACTGATGGAGCGGACTGCTCCGGCACTGGAGCGACGCAGACGACCGGCCCCGGACTGGGCACCGGGGGAGCGGACTGCTCCATCACTGGAGCGACGGCGATGACTGGCCCCGGACTGGGCACCGGTGGAGCAGACTGCTCCGGCACTGGAGCGACGCAGACGACCGGCCCCGGACTGGGCACCGGTGGAGCGGATTGCTCCGGCACTGGAGCAACGCAGACGACCGGCCCCGGACTGGGCACCGGTGGAGCGGATTGCTCCGGCACTGGAGCGACGCAGACGACCGGCCCCGGACTGGGCACCGGGGGAGCGGACTGCTCCATCACTGGAGCGACGGCGATGACCGGCCCCGGACTGGGCACCGGTGGAGCAGACTGCTCCGGCACTGGAGCGACGCAGACGACCGGCCCCGGACTGGGCACCGGTGGAGCGGATTGCTCCGGCACTGGAGCAACGCAGACGACCGGCCCCGGACTGGGCACCGGTGGAGCAGATTGCTCCGGCACTGGAGCAACGCAGACGACCGGCCCCGGACTGGGCACCGGTGGAGCGGACCGCTCTGGCGCTGTAGTCGAGCAGACTGCTGGACCCGGATGTGGCTCTGGTGGAGGTTCAGGGCTGCTCACCTTCACCTGAGGTCCCGGGCTGCTGACCTTCCCCGGAGGTCTCGGGCTGCTGACCTTCCCCGGAGGTCTCGGGCTGCTGACCTCCCCCGGAGGTCTCGGGCTGCTGACCTCCCCCGGAGGTCTCGGGCTGCTGACCTCCCCCGGAGGTCTCGGGCTGCTGACCTCCCCCGGAGGTCTCGGGCTGCTGACCATCGCCGGGGGTTTCGGGCTGCTGACCTTCACAGAAGGCCTCGGGCTGCTGACCTTCTCCGGAGGTCTCGGGCTGCTGACCTTCACCGGAGGCCTCGGGCTGCTGACCTTCACAGGAGGCCTCGGGCTGCTGACCTTCACAGGAGGCCTCGGGCTGCTGACCTTCTCCGGAGGTCTCGGGCTGCTGACCTTCACAGGAGGCCTCAGGCTGCTGACCTTCACAGGAGACCTCAGGCTGCTGACCGTCACAGGAGGCCTCGGGCTGCTGACCTTCTCCGGAGACCTCGGACAGTTAACCCTCACCGGAGGTCTCGGGCTGCTGACCTTCACCGGAGACCTCAGGCTGGATGCCGTGCCCACTCTGGGCACCGACGGAGAGGTGGTTTTCAGCCCTGCTGCAGGTCTGGCTGTCTGTCCCAGACTGGGCGCCGACACGCTATGGAGCTCCTGCTCCACAGCGGGACTGAACGTCGTGCCCACCCTGGGCACCGACGCAGAGATGGTTTCCAGCCCTCTGGTGGCCTTGGCTGTCGGCCCCAGACTGGGCACCGACACGCTATGGAGCTCCTGCTCCACAGCGGGGCTGAACGTCGTGCCCACCCTGGGCACCAACGCAGAGATGGTTTCCAGCCCTGTGGTTGGGCTGGCTGTCGGCCCCAGACTGGGCACCGACACGCTATGGAGCTCCTGCTCCACAGCGGGGCTGAACGTCGTGCCCACCCTGGGCACCGACGCAGAGATGGTTTCCAGCCCTCTGGTGGGGCTGGCTGTCGGCCCCAGACTGGGCACCGACACGCTATGGAGCTCCTGCTCCACAGCGGGGCTGAACGTCGTGCCCACCCTGGGCACCGACGCAGAGAGGGTTTCCAGCCCTGTGGTTGGCCTGGCTGTCGGCCCCAGACTGGGCACCGACGCGCTATGGAGCTCCTGCTCCACAGCGGGGCTGAACGTCGTGCCCACCCTGGGCACCGACGCAGAGATGGTATCCAGCCCTATGGTTGGGCTGGCTGTCGGCCCCAGACTGTGCACCGACGCGTTATAGAGCTCCTGCTCCACAGCGGGGCTGAACGTCGTGCCCACCCTGGGCACCGACGCAGAGATGGTCTCCAACCACAGAGCTGCGCTGTCGGAAATGGGCACGGGGCATACTGGACTGGGTGAGCGCACCACTGGTCTGCTGCGAGGCGCAGGCACGGGCCGTACCGGGCTGGGGAAACGCACCGTTGGGTTGGTGCGTTTAGCTGGCACGGGTCGCACCGGGCTGGAGACACGCACCGTTGGGCTGGTGCGCGGAGCAGGCGCGGGCCGTGTCGGGCTGGGGAAACGCACCGTTGGGCTGGTGCGTCTAGCTGGCACGGGTCGCACCGGGCTGGAGACACGCACCATAGGGCTGGTGCGTGGAGCAGGCGCGGGCCGTACCGGGCTGGGGAAACGCACCGATGGTCTCCTCCTCCTCCGACTCTGGACCGGCGCTGGAGGCACCGGACTGGGAACTGGCGCTGGAGCACGACTGTCCCTGTCGTGCCTACTCCACCGCCAATCCCCATCCTGTGAGGGTTCTTCCGGGAACCCCCACGAGTGAGGGAACAGAAGCACATCGTCGTCGTCTTCCTCCGACTCCTCTCTGTACTCCTGCTCCCATGGCTGTAGGGGCTCCTCCTGGAACCCCCACGAGTGCAATGGTCGGGGCTCTTCTCCCTCGATCCCCGACCACCCCCATAGCCCCCCCCCCCAAAATCAGTTTGAGGGGTTTTCTGGGCTCCAGGCTGGTCCTCAACTCTAGCCCGGTGACGTGTCCTCCGTCTCCGGCGCCTCGGCTGCTCCGGACCCCAGCCTTCCTCCACCGAGCGATAGTAAGAGTGTTCCTCCTCGGTAATTTTCCCCATACCGAGGAGGATATCTCCTAACGTAATCCCCCGTTGCGTCCCAGGGTGGTGGATCATTCTGTCACAGTGCGTCGTATATATGGGACGATAGACAGAGCGCTGGTGAAGTGTCATCCTTTTTTATTTAATGAGGTGTTCTCACGAGGCATTAAATACAGAAAAGGAAATGACTTAAACTTAATACACTACGAAAACAAAAACACAGTGACTTACTTTCTGTACAACACGAAGCAGACAAGCAGGAACAATGATCCACACACAGGTGGATTAGAGTGGAGCTTAAATACACTCCCCAATCAGAGACAACGCTAGACAGCTGTCTCTGATTGGGGATGATAATCTCCCTAATAAGTGTGTGAGGACTTGGTTGTGTGCCTCTCTCTTCCCCTAGGTGGGAGTAAGAGGCCTTACCACAACCAAGCCCTCACAACTATGCAGGCCAAAACTCCATCTAACCAAAACAGGCTGAAATTTTCCAACAGCTCTTACACTAAAAGGGCATTGTCATAACTTTCACAATTTCACAATATTATTCCAACCTCATAGTGTGGAAATATATATAAAACAAAGGAAAATCACATTTTTGACTGCACTGGGCCTTTAAAGTAAATTTCCTGAAATTCTACACATTTTGCCATGGGGCAGTGAGAATTCTTTCCATTTTATAACAAATTGCATGTAATTCTGTTCATTTTGCCATGGGACAGAGAAAAACATTGTAGTTTTACAGCTAATTTCCTGCAATTCTACCCATTTTGCCATGGGGTGGAGACATTTGAGCAGTTTTAAAGCAAATTTCTTGCAATTCTACTCATTTTGCCATGACTTGCCATGTTAATGATATCTGAGCGACTTACTAAATCAATGAGGGCCCTCTGGAGGTCAGGGCCCCTGGGCACATGCCCTGCGTGCCTGTATTCGGCCATGATTAATACAAGTTTAGATAGCTAGCTAGAATAATTTAACAATCTAAAAATTGTTAGCTGACATGGCTAATTGAGTTGCTGTCAGTGACATAACAAGAGAAAAACTGCTGATGCACAACCAAATTTGCTAAATTTCAAAATTGCATCTTGTGTATTCTACATCTTATGTATTCTAGTTGAGATCTCGACTTAGTTTAATAATTTTTGGTTTGGCACCGTTTATGTTTGTGTGTGCGTGCGTGCGTGTGTGCGTGCGTGTGCGTGTGTGTGCATGTGTGTGTTGTGTGTGTCAGGACCCTGTTGATGCTGGAAAGCTTGGATGATGCAGTCATAATGCAGGAAGGAAACCCCTCCCTATATTGCAGCCCAGACATGGGGATGTCTCTGGCAGTTTGTGGGTCTGTGCTCCAGCTACAGATGTCTGGTGTCTAGGAGTGATGCTCCACGCGTTGCTATTGGGCTGCTACCCTGTTGGGTCTGGACTAACCCAAGAGGGGGCCATACTAACCTCGCAGGCTCGCTGTCTGATACGGTCAGCCCTGCATTATAACCCCACCCTCCGCCTCTCTGCCTCCGAGCTTCTCACACACCCCTGGCTGTCCACACATGCACAGTTATACACAGAGGTACGCACACCAGATCAGACTGTACCTACCTGACGCACACACGCGCACGCACGCACACACACACACACCATATAAAGCAACACCAATAAAGGATGACATTTGTATAGAATTTTGTTCTTAATGTTCTCTTATGCTATTTAATAACACTATTATTATAGTTGTATATATTGTTGATTAACTTTCAACCTATAGTAGAATCAAAGAGTTTGGAATATACTGGTCAGTGGCTCTTGATATGAACATCAACTCACAGTAGCCTACAGCTCTTGAGTTTCCGTGCTGTACCATTTTGATCTTTCCTATCCATTTAATGCAATCAACTTAACTGACATTATAAAAAGGACTTCTATTCCATGAGCCACATGAGAATTATATCAATATAAAGCAGAGTATTTTTCGAGAGGTTTGACTACACTACTTATGGCGCATTTTCACTGAGGATTTACCCCGGTGTTTTACCCACAAGGCTCAGACTTTTCTGTTTCCATTTACGCAGGACGGCACCCATGTCTCACTGGGCCTTGGCTCCGGTGGACCTGCTTTCACTTGGGCCCAAAGCCAGGCCACTGGTCACTTTTCAGATTTCATTTACATAACAATGGCTAACTTTGAACTTGAACACTTTCTCAAAAAGCAACTGTTTTGATTATGCAGAAGTTTATTCTCACTGTCAGCCCTAGCTATGGAAACACAATGTTCGTAGTCAGCCTGTCCTCAAAGACTTGACGTATAATAGTCATTGTAAATCTGTGACACTCAAATTAGTATGATATGTTACGTTTGGTATGGTGATTTGGTATAAGACAGAATGTTACTTAAGCCAAAAACGAAAGGAGGGAGTTTGGTCGGGGAGGATGGGTGGGCGTATTCTCAAATCACGGACAACTTTAGCATTTTAGCTATTTAGCAACTTTGCAAGTACTACTTTTTAGCTAATTTGCAACTAGCCTACTTAGCATGTTAGTTAACCCTTCCCTACCCCTAACCCAGGGTTTCCCAAACTAGGGATTGTGACCCCATGTGGGGTCGCCTTATTGGAAAATGGTGTCACGAGAGAAAGTTTGCACTTGGTTCATAGAACCAGGGTTAGGCCAGTAACCTCTGGTAGCCGCTAGATGTGGTTGTAATAAACAGATCAGTTTCTGTTTTAATTGTACAAATGTGGCTCTATCTTTTCAATGGTTTAAGCTAAAAAAATATTATGACCCCATCACTGATAAGATAAGACTCTCAGGAACAGGTGCATACATACTGTTTCCTTCTACTATGCCAACAAGTCGTTAGAACCGAGTGGACAAGACCAGGCACTTAATCAGACTGGGGGAAAAAGTATGTAATGAATAACCAGGTTTCCATCAACAGTTTTTATGCCAGTAAAGCAGTGCTTGACTTGGCTTGAAATACGTTCCGGTACTCATTTTGGGTGCCGGTACTGTTTATATTTAGGTGCAGTATCTCCACAATACTTTTGAGCTAATATCTTATAAGTAGAACAGGAGTTCAAGCAGTAGAAAATGTAAGGTGCCAGCACTCTGCTCCAGTGAGCTCCTGCCCAAATCAAGCACTGGAGTAAAGTCATACCATATAAAAAAATTTTATCATGACAGCTGTGATAGAAACAGGAAGTTTCAGAACCATTTTATATATGCCGACAGACAATTTGTTCCTTCGACATAAAATGTATTTGCGAGAAATGGAGGTGGAAACACTTTTGTGCACAAATATTGATTTAATAACCATCATATCAAAGTAAACTTGGAGTCATGTGATGATATGGTGTGTGGTCCTCCAACTAGACTTGTAAAACATGCAGTTTATTAGTAAATAATAAATTATGATGAACTTCACAGGATGGTGAAAGTAAACAGTGATCTTGATGCTCCTTTCCAATAAATATTGAGGGTCTGATTCTGGTGACGTGATGGTCAATGCTTGACTGCCGTTTGACAAAGAAAAATATTCTTGCTCTTATCCATAATAATCTCGTCATAGACTAGCCTACCCACAATAATAAGAATCATTTTTATGAGCATGTCCTTATTTCTGTTACAACATATTGGATGACTGTCATTCATATTCAATTCACCCAGCTCAATGTAACATCGATAGGTTTGGGCTTCTACATGATACTCTAATTTTCCCTATACCCATCATGAGGTTGCTACAACCTAGCCTTTGAAAGTTTACAAAGTTGGTGCACAGGTCGAGAGAAAAATGTGAGTAATCAAGCTGACAGACAGTGACACATTCAATACCGCCTTGCAAACTCTTGCCTGTATCTAGCTGATCTAGGGTGTAATCATTAGTCCAACAGTTGCAAACAAGAGTTTCTATTGGACAAATTCAGGTATGTTTATCCATGTTTCGTTCCGTTTGCTTTCATTTAAGAAACGTTTTTCAACAGAATGAATACACCCCTGATCACACACAAACACAGTTCACTTTCATAGCAGCCACATACAAACAGCATGATCATTTTGCTTGTTGTATAATTCCTTCTAGCATCTATGAGCTCTCCTCCTCTCACCTTTTCCCTTCCCTTGTGGACTTCAGTGCACAACACATCAGCTGTCTGTGACCATGCAACAAAAACCTTTCCAAGCCAAACCTTCATATCAAAACCACTAACCTCCTACACAGGGTTGTGGAGTAATGTTACATGTAAGGGATTACAAAAAAACAGTAACTGTAATCCGTTAAATTACCAGCAAAAATATTGTAATCCGATTACAGATAATCTTTGACACTTCTCTGTTTTCTCAATGACATTCAAATCATCATTGGAAAAATACTCAAATTTAAGTTTTCGTAAGAGATTTGATTATCTGCGGCGCTATCCATGGTGATCAATCTCCGCTACTAGGCCTGTTTTCTTGTCTGTTTGTTTAGCGAAGATGTTCCCTGTGACATTCCCCACAATATGCAGATTATCATAAAGCAAAAACAGCCACAACCTTCCAAAATGTCCCTGATAGGCAGATGCAAGGGGAGAGAAAATACCCAACAAGCTGGCCGACATCTTTCAGTCAAAGGTAAACTAAAACAAATCATCACTAGGATGCAGTAGCAAGCCAAGTTTGTTCCACCTGAGCGAGTCTGACCAGAAGTCAGAGACTATGATGACACACCAAATATGTTTGATGGATCGCGGGAAAAGAGCAGGCATAGGCTTTTGATGGCTACAGTCCAAGCTATGTCTTCCAATGCGACTACTGTCGGCATCCAAAGATTATCCAACTTGAATAAACGCTTGTAGGTAAGGATGACAGCAGTGGTGTAGTCGACGGCGATACGGATATAACTTATTATTGATATCTCCATAGCGCATTGATGTGAATCATACTGCTGCTCTCTCATTTAGCTATTATTGCCTTACGGATTGTGGTTGTTGTGGATGTCTGTTCACAACTGTAAATGTGCATTTGAACCCAATAATGGTTGAATTCAAGAAGTTTAAGCTGCCTATGAATCATTGTTTTTGAAACCAGTGGACAGCCAGTGAAAAGTGCACTCAAGCGACAGCTGCAGCTGGGGCTTTTATTGCTCAATCTAATTCATGCTGATAGAAAATCCATAGGCCTAATGGACACATGCTCAAACTTGATAGACTTAAAGGGGCAATCTGTAGTTGCTACATCCATTTCTGGACTTATACATTATATACAGTTGAAGTCGGAAGTTTAAACTCAGTTTTTCACAATTCCTGACATTTAATTATAATAAAACTCCCCTGTCTTAGGTCAGTTAGGGTCACCACTTTATTTTAAGAATGTGAAATGTCAGAATAATAGTAGAGAGAATTATTTATTTCATCTTTGATATCTTTCACCACATTGCCAGTGGGTGAGAAGTTTACATACACTCAATTAGTATTTGGTAGCATTGCCTTTAAATTGTTTAACTTGGGTCAAACGTTTCGGGTAGCCTTCCACAAGCTTCCCACAATATGTTGGGTGAATTTTGGCCCATTCCTCCTGACAGAACTGGGGTAACTGAGTCAGGTTTGTAGGCCTCCTTGCTCACACACGCTTTTTCAGTTCTGCCAACACATTTTCTATAGGATTGAGGTCAGGGCTTTGTGATGGCCACTCCAATACCTTGACTTTGTTGTCCTTAAACCATTTTGCCACAACTTTGGAAATATGCTTGGGGTCATTGTCCATTTGGAAGACCCATTTGCGACCAAGCATTAACTTCCTGACTAATGTCTTGAGATGTTGCTTCAATATATTCACATAATTTTCATTCCTCATGATGCCATCTATTTTATGAAGTGCACCAGTCCCTCCTGCAGCAAAGCACCCCCACAGCATGATGCTGCCACCCCCGTGCTTCACAGTTGGAATGGTGTTCTTCGGCTTGCAAGCCTCCCCCTTTTTCCTCCAAACATAACGATGGTCATTATGGCCAAACAGTTAAATTTTTGTTTCATCAGACCAGAGGACATTTCTCCAATGTGCAGTTGCAAATTGTAGTCTGGCTTTTTTTATGGCGGTTTTGGAGCCGTGGCTTCTTCCTTGCTTAGCGGCCTTTCAGGTTATGTCGATATAGGACTCGTTTTATGGATACTTTTGTACCTGTTTCCTCCAGCATCTTCACAAGGTCCTTTGCTGTTGTTCAGGGATTGATTTGCACTTTTCGCAACAAAGTACGTTCATCTCTAGGAGACAGAACACATCTCCTTCCTGAGCGGTATGACGGCTGCGTGGTCCCATGGTGTTTATACTTACGTACTATTGTTTGTACAGATGAACGTGGTACTTTCAGGCGTTTGGAAATTGCTCCCAAGGATGAACCAGACTTGTGAAGGTCTACAAAACAAAATTCTGAGGTCTTGGCTGATTTCTTTTGATTTTCCCATGATGTCGAGCAAAGAGGCACTGAGTTTGAAGGTAGGCCTCGAAATACATCCACAGGTACACCTCCAATTGACTCAAATGATGTCAATTAGCCTATCAGAAGCTTCTAAAGCCATGACATCATTTTCAGGAATTTTCCAAGCTGTTTAAAGGCACAGTCAACTTAGTGTATGTAAACTTCTGACCCACTGGAATTGTGATATAGTGAATTATAAGTGAAATAATCTGCCTGTAAACAATTGTTGGAAGAATGACTTGTGTCATGCACAAATATGATGTCCTAACCGACTTGCCAAAACTATAGTTTGTTAACATGAAATCTGTGGAGTGGTTGAAAAATGAGTTTTAATGACTTCATCCCAAGTGTATGTAAACTTCCGACTTCAACTGTACACAGTACCAGTCAAAAGTTTGGACACACCTACTCATTCAAGGGGTTTTCTTTATTTGTACTATTTTCTACATTGTAAAATAATAGTGAAATCATCAAAACTATGAAATAACACATAAGGAATCATGTAGTTAGAAAGTAACCTACCCAACCATGCCGCTACATCGTTGTCACTGTATTAGCTAATGTCATAGTCAACATAGCTACCAGAACTAACGGGTTAGTAAACCCGCTACAATCATGCAGTACAGTGTACGGTTAGCAAGTAGTTTAGCATTTACACCGGTGCCCGGGTTTGCAATAAATCAATAAAAACCAAAAGCTTACCTTGACTTGGAAGAGCTCCAGAGTTGGATAGCCATAACCAGCTAGCTAAGATAGCATCCCTCTCTGTCTGAGCCGGGTGTTTGAGTAGGCTAAACTAGCTAGCTGCATTCGTTAGCTAAGTGAAAAGGGAAAGTGGAAAAAAATACAACAAAATATAGCTTGGTCTCTCCCTCTTTCTTCTTCTTAATTTTTAAAGAAATTAAAACTATTGTCTTTCTCTCTCTTTGAGTGAACTACTCACCATATGTTATGCACTGCAGTGCTATCTAGCTGTAGCTTATGCTTTCAGTACTCAATTAATTCTCTAATCCTTTGATTAGGTGGACATGTCAGTTCATTTTTTTTACACCTTTATTTTACTAGTCAAGTCGGTTAAGAACTAATTCATATTTTCAATGACAGCCTAGGAACAGTGGGTTAACTGCCTTGTTCAGGGGCAGAATGACAGATTTTTACCTTGTCAGCTCAGGGATTCAAAGGAGGATGTCCTTCGGAAGTTGTCATAATTACTTTGTAAGTCTATGGAAGGGGGTGAGAACCATGAACCATGAGTTTCCTAGGTTTTGAATTGAAGTCAATGTACCCAAGATTTCATTATTTTTTTTAAAATGAAATTCACTGAGGAGGATGGTCCTCCCCTTTCTCCTCTGCAGAGCCTCCACTGTGTCAGACGGATTTGTAATAGACTGTCATAGCCCAAATTAAAAAAGGAAACATTGGCCGTTGATTACATAACTTTATTTACATGGTGGGGTCAGGGAGACATTTTTATATCAAAATTGGGTTGCGGGCCAAAAACGTTTGAGAACTGTTGCAACCAACCTTAACCCAGAACCTAGCTAACGTTAGCCACAACAAATTGGAATTCGTTACATACCCTACATATATGAAATTCGTAATATATCGTACAAATTGCAATTTGCAACATCATACAAATAGTAATTGGTAACATAATATACTAAATGGATGATGGACAGCCACAAATGAATACATATCATACGAAACGTAACATATCATATTAAATGGAGGAGACCGATTTACATTTACTGTGTTTACTATTCCAGGTTGCCCTAGTTTATCATAAGGGAAAGGGGTGTACTGTCTTTGATAATGGTATATACACTAGTGACTAGTGTAACAGTCGAAAAGCAGCAATAGAGGCCCTATAAATCAAATTTAATTATATATGACTATGCAGAACCAATCTAGCTAGTAATTATATTTCTATGGAGCCACAATACTTTGCGCACTTCCGGTGGCCGCCATATTGCATTTCTGTCCATGTTCAAAACATAACGCGTTCGTACAACGTAGTTACATTTTATGTCCAACTCTTCGTATCGTTTTATTTAGCGGTATTTTGGTTGTTTCTTTATAGTTACTACCTGAAGGCTAGCAACACACAACAGCCAAGATGCCACGTATCATGATCAAGGGGGGTGTATGGCGAAACACCGAGGTAAGTTGGCATGCATGTCTAACGCTACAGTGTGCTGATAGCTAGTGTCCAACTAATACTCAAAATACTTTTAGCTAGGTAAGTCAACTCTTACGCCAGGTGAACTAGCTACCGTATAAATGTATTGATTTAGCTACACTGGATCACGCCACATTTCCCTGATTAACCATATATGTGCAAAATCATACCTTTAAAGCCTGTGGGGAATATAAAGCAGTGCACCATGAAATACAAGGGCGCAACCAAAAAAAAGATACACAAAATAACTGTTCCCAGACTGAAATAGAGGCGCTAGTGTCAGAGTGAGTACAACCTAAAGGTTTTATTTGGCTCGCTTAGTTGTGGCTTGACCAGTAAAAATAAAAACAACATAGCTACAAAGAGAGGACCATTAGGACAATACAAGTTGCTTTAGCAATGGCAAATATAACCTACTTCAAATGAGTAGGCAACACTCACCAATAAGCCATTGGTGAGTGTTGCCTACTCCCATTGGGGGAAAGATATCTGATGAACCAATCTGTACTTTCTGTAGAAAAAGTCCCACGTTCTCTAAAAACGAGCTCTGCGAAATGCAGTGTGTGCCAAATCTTTAAATAGAGCAAGATCAGGCTCTCGTTTGATTTCCCATTGTCTTTTATAGTATTTCAATGGTTTCACGTTCACACATGCCTCTAAATAAAACATGTACTGTACTTTATATGGATTATTGTCATAACAAATGCAGTGATGTGGTCAAATGTTATGCCAGTCAAGATGGAAATACAATGAAATTGAAAAATGACTTGATTATTACACTTAACAATTTTACAAATTTTCTAAATATATATTCCCCATTCTACGCTTGCTAAGTGGTTCCCTTATTCCACCACTTGTGCATATGCATAGTCATGGCTGTGCGTAAATTTACGCACACTCAAGTGAATGTTCATATTGATAAATCTCACACTGTGTGGAAATGATCCTACGCATGGTTTACGCACAGGGTCCGTTTGGAAAAACAGTCTTCTGAAATAACGCAAATGCTTGCATAATATTTAGTAACCAATGTCTCTAGTAATACTAGTCCTGTCCAATCAGGGCTAGGCTATATAACACGGCAAAAGTATGCTTTTCGGCGTAGTGTGCCGCATCATCCTATGGGATCTGTTAAGGCTACAGAGAGCATAATCACTGAAATATTCTAGTTCATGAACAAAACCTATATTGTGGTGGATATTATACAAATAAGTATTTGCTGGAGTCCAAGTCAGGAGAATAACAGAGTTACACAGCGCAGTGCAGACATTCGGAATTCCGAAGCATTGGGTGATAAGCACATATCTTTATAGTTTCTGTTCTTGGCCGGAACTCGGTTCCGTTTTTGTATCTATACAAGGACACAGGTTCAGCTGGTTTGCAACAGGATTATACTCCCAAGTACAGGAGCTGATAATAGGACAGTTTCACAAGGGTAGTCATATACTCAATTGTGTGAACACATAAAATTCAAATATCCTATTACAATATTCAAACAGAATAGGCCTTTTGTAAGTTGATAAACAAATGTGCAGCATCATGTTCATGCCAGTCCTCCCTTAAATGCAGTATTAGTCTTCCTAGTTCCTAGTAGGACTGCAATAATGAGGTGGTGTGTGCACAGCCATTTGTGTGTTTTGGGAGTCGAGCAAGAGTAAACTACTTCGACTCACACCACAGGAGTCTGAGTCGACTCCTAAAATCCTGGAGTCGTTCACCGCGAACAGCAGGTTGCCGTTTATTGTCATTAATCTTGCCCTGGATGCATAACTGAGCGATTTCTGCTAGATGGGCCAGTTGCAAAGTCAAAGTTGGCTACGTCGTAAAAATCTATGAAAATAAAAATTTGCTTAGGGTTAGGTATTAGGGTTAGTAGTGCGGGTTTAAAATCAGATTTTATGACTGTGGCTGTGATCACTCTGCTGAGCTGCCTCCAGGGCTAGCCGACTAACCTCAACTTTACGATGGAGTTGAGCGGCGACTAGTGTCGGATACTATTTTTATGTTTCTGCATGCAATAGTGTTAGCGCAATGACTGGAAGTCTATGGGTATCTACTTCCAGGCATTGCGCTAACACTAGCTAGCATTGGCTCACGAAACTACCTCTAACTTCCTTCATACTGGACACTGAGACATAAAAATGGTATCCACAAATTCTCTGGGGAAGTAGATAAAGGGCCTCATTGCCAAAAACACAGTCTGTGCTGTATCTTAAAATTGTTTGTCTGCATTTGAAGCTGAGTTTCCCTCTGGGATCAGTAAGCAATTTAATGAATCAACAAAACAATACCCCTCCCCCTCTCTTTCTCCCAGGATGAGATTCTGAAGGCAGCGGTGATGAAATATGGGAAGAACCAGTGGTCTCGTATTGCCTCCCTGCTGCACCGCAAGTCTGCCAAACAGTGCAAGGCCCGCTGGTAAGTCTGTGTGTGTGTGGCATGCATGAGAAGCTGAGCCCCAACACCAAAGAAGACTGAGTGGTTTCTGTGAGTGTGTGGAAAGGGGTCTGTGTGTATCTAATGCGTTGTTTGTGTGTAGGTATGAGTGGTTGGATCCCAGCATTAAGAAAACCGAGTGGTCCAGAGAGGAAGAGGAGAAGCTACTCCATCTGGCCAAGCTGATGCCGACCCAGTGGAGGACCATTGCTCCTATCATAGGACGTACCGCTGCCCAGTGTCTGGAGCACTACGAGTTCCTATTGTAAGACAAGCACACACTTTCTCTTTGTGTTCAGAGAAGACTTATTGGAGTGTTCTTTAGCTTTTCTTGATGTGTGTTTGTGTGTATAGAGACAAAGCGGCCCAGAGGGACAATGAAGAGGATACAGCTGACGATCCTAGGAAATTGAAACCTGGAGAGATCGACCCCAACCCTGAAACCAAGCCCGCTAGGCCTGACCCTGTGGACATGGACGAAGGTACACAGTGCAACTTTTCCCCTGTCATTGCTGTTCAGTCAACTTGTATGGTAAAAATAAAGAAATTAGACCAAACCAGCCATACCTGATTCTGTGTCTGTGTGTGTAGATGAGCTGGAGATGCTGTCTGAGGCCAGAGCTCGTCTGGCCAACACCCAGGGGAAGAAAGCCAAGAGGAAAGCCAGAGAGAAACAGCTGGAGGAGGCCAGGTACACACACAAACCTTTTACACGCTAGCACACATCTGTTTCAATCGAGCTGTGTCATGTTACAACAAATGCAGGACTTGTAATTGTGCCGAACTGTTATGCTGTGGCACTTGCTGCATCATGTTCAGCATAACCTTCAGACAGACATTTCAGACAGACATTTCAGAATCGGCATAACACTGACAAACACACACACGTGCCCTCTTTCCCCCCTCCCAGACGTCTGGCTGCTCTACAGAAGCGCAGGGAGTTGAGGGCAGCAGGCATCGATGCCCAGAAGAAAAGGAAGAAGAAGAGAGGAGTGGACTACAATGCTGAGATCCCTTTCGAGAAGAAGCCTTCTCAGGTAACACATCACACACACAAACATCTCACACATCAATGTAATATTTGGGTGCTAAATGTTCATTATGATTCCAGGGTTTCTATGACACCAGCATGGAGCTCTACGAAGGTCTGGAACCAAACTTCAAACGCTTGCGACAACAACATCTGGACGGAGAGCTACGCAAGTCAGTCATAAACACACTAACTCTACAGGGCTAACATGCTGACCACACCGCTCGCGTTACGTGCATCTGCGTAACTTTGTTCTATTTTTGAAGCTTCATGTGCTGCAAGTCCCACCTCTCCCATCTCCTCATTGGTTTTTAGGCGCATATACCCACGTGGGTGATTGAAAGCTGAACTGGGGTCCACAGTCTAGTTGGTGGTGGTAATGCACTTAAAGTTGGTTGCCAACCGCCATATAAAGTCCACAGAAGACTGAAGGAGTAGAGATTAATAGAAACTAGGTTTCCCCTTTTATCTGTGGATTAATTGTTGGAGTAGATAACACACGATTTTGTATGACTCAAAATGGGTCCAAATTCTACAAAGATCCAGGTCAAAAGGACTGTGCATTTCAGTTAAAATAACAACCCAATGTTTATTAGCTCGCAACAGCAAGCTAGCTAGCTAAATGTCCATGAATGTTTAATGTGTTTCAACCAGTCCTCAAATCAATATAGTTGGTTCAGAGTTAGTTTTGATATTTCAACCTGCGTGTCCTGATTGCGTCTGGTGTAGGTGGACAAAATCAACTTGCGCGTGATGGTGCACGCGGACGCAGGCACCCGGTGTAGTCAGCATGTAACACTACATGTGTGATATGGTTGGTCTGTGTATAGATATTTTTTTCATTTGAATGTGAAGAGGAGAGACCTTTGTGTCTGACATGATTTGTGTGTCCTCAGTGAAAAGGAAGAGAGGGAGAGGAAGAGGGATAGACAGAAGATCAAGAAGAAGAAGGAGAGTGATCTTCCGTCAGCCATCCTGCAGACCAGCGGAGTAGCAGAGTTCACCAAGAAACGCAGCAAACTGGTGCTGCCTGCACCGCAGGTAACACTGCTGTGTGTGTGTTCATCTCATGCAAGGAAGTGGTAAAGTTGGGTCAGGCCAGTGATGTTTGAATGTGTGTGTCTGTTGTCTGTCTGACACTGTCTGTTGCGTGTGGTTGTAGATCTCTGATGCGGAGCTGGAGGAGGTGGTGAAGCTGGGTCAGGCCAGTGAAGTGGCTCGTCAGACCGCTGAGGAGTCTGGGATCACTAACTCTGCTTCCTCAGCCCTCTTATCCGAATACAGCCTCACCAACGGCGCTATGGCAACTGGGCTACGCACCCCCAAGACCCCTGCTGCGCAGGACAAGATTCTACAGGTCCACACATTCGCTCACTCCCTTTTTCTGTGTCTAGGGATATAGCATGAAGCAAGCTGTCCTCTATACATATCACCATACAAATGAATGCCAACACAATACCTCTGACAACATACAGGTAACTGCCAAAATAAAGGAAACACCAACGTTGGGCCACCACGAGCCGCCAGAACAGCTTCAATGCGCCTAGGCATAGGTTCTACAAGTGCCTCTATTGGAGGGATGCGACACCATTCTTCCACGAGAAATTCCATAATTTGGTGTTTTGTTGATGGTGGAAAACGCTGTCTCGGGCGCCGTTTCAGAATCTCCCATAAGTGTTCAATTGGGTTGAGATCTGGTGACTGAGACACACACACTTTAAACCCCCTATGCTCCTTTGAGACCATCTCTGTCACTGAGATCTCTTCTAGCCATGATAGCCAAAATAATGGCCAGCTGGCAATTTTTTATATATGACTAAGCATGATGGGATGTTAATTTCTTAATGAACTCAGGAATCACACCTGTGTGGAAGAAGCTGCTTTCAATATACTTTGTATCCCTCATTTACTCAAGTGTTTCCTTTATTTTGGCAGTTACCTGTATCGCTCTCTCTTTGTCTCTCTCTAGGAGGCCCAGAACCTTATGGCTCTGACTAACGTAGACACTCCTCTAAAAGGAGGTCTGAACACTCCTCTCCACCAGAGTGACTTCTCAGGAGTCACACCCCAAAGACAGGCAGTACAGACACCTAATACTGTACTGACCACACCTTTCAGGTACACACGCAAGCCATACACGCACACCAACGACAGGCAGAACAGCCACCTAATTCTGTACTGACTATTGACACACACTATGTTGTTGTTGTAGAACCCCTGGTCCGGGGTCCGAGGGCAGTATGACGCCCCAGGGAGGTTTAACCCCTAAAGGACCCGGTACTGTGACCCCTGGAGTAACCCCTGGACGCACCCCTCTACGAGACAAACTCAACATCAATACTGAGGAACAACTAGCAGACCCTGCCTATGCTAAACATCTGGTAACAAAAACTACTATTGAGCTGGCTAATGTTTTGTATGAGTTTTTCTGTGTTTGTGTGTAACTAGTGTGTGTGTATAGCAACGAGAGTCGAGGGAGCAGCTGAAGCTGGGTCTGATGTCGCTGCCGATCCCCAAAAATGACTTTGAGATCGTTCTACCAGAAAACGCGGAGACTCAACTGGAGGAAATGGAGACAGAGACCGGATACATAGAGGATGCCTCGGAGATAGAGCTACGCAAACAGGTATAACTCATAGTTGCATACGCATGCATGCAACTCATAAAGCTCTACTGTAGACTATCCTATGCAAATATGTCTGTGTGTGTTGCAGGCTGCTCGGGATGCGGAGAGGGAGAAAGAGCTGAAGCTGAGACACACTGCTGTACAGAGGACTCTACCCAGACCATCAGAGGTAAGCGCACAGTGTGACACTCACACACAGTTTCAGTGCTGCATCACTTTCTCCCCTTCCTGGCCCTGACGTTAGCAGCAATGCTAATGGAAAATTGTGTGTAGGTGAATGAGTCCATCCTGCGTCCGATGGGAACAGATCCTCTGTCAGAGCTGCAGCAGGCTGAGGAGATAATCAAGAAGGAGATGATCACCATGCTGCACTTTGACTGTCTACACCACCCACCAGCCAACCAACAGGTAGGTGTACACATGCACACACGGCTGCATTTGGGGCAGTACTGACACTGTGTTTATCCAACCACAGTGCAGCAAACAACGAGGGCCTGCCTCCACCTCCAACAACGCAGAACACATCGCCCACCTGGACAGACACCCGTACCAGCCAATCAGCAATGAGGATCTGGCACAGGTAAAACAAACACACACACACCTATTAGCCAGTGTTTCCCAAACGGTTTCCACTTCATCGCGATGTTCTCCATTAGGGATGTGTCGAGTAGTCGGACAAAACAAGTATCATAACGGATATGGGCAACTTTCTGAAAACAATTATGATGCCCATTCTGACTGAGTGACAGCAACAATGGCTGCCCGCTGCAAGTTTAGGACACACACATACCCCTCCGCATGCTCCTCCTAAACGGCAGCTTTTTTGCAGTGAGAATGTGCAGGGAGGTATTTTGCCAACATTTCCAGTGCCTTTGGAAAGTATTCAGACCCCATACCTTTTTCCACATTTTGTTACGTTACAACCTTATTCTAAAATGTATTGAATAAATACAAATCTTCAGCAATCTACACACAATACCCCATAATGACAAAGTGAAAAAAGGTTTTTTGATATTTTTCCAAATGTATTGAAATAACTTATTTACTCAAGTATTCAGCCCCTTTGCTATAAGACTCAAAATTGAGCTCAGGTGCATCCTGTTTCCATTGATCACCCTTGAGGTTTATACAACTTGGAGTCCACCTGTTGTAAATTAAATTGATTGGACATTATTTGGAAAGGTAAACACCTGTCTATATAAGGTCCCACAGTTGACAATGCATGTCAGGGCAAAAACCAAGCCATGAGGTCGAAGGAATTTGAGCTTCGAGACATGGTTGTGTCGAGGCACAGATCTGGGGAAGGGTACAACATTTCTGCAGCATTGAAGGTCCCCAAGTACACAGTGGCCTTCATCATTCTTAAATGGAAGAAGTTTGGAACCACCAACACTCTTCCTAGAGCTGGCTGCCCGGGCAAACTGAGCAATGGGGGGGAGAAGGGCCTTGGTCAGGGAGGTGACAAAGAACCCGACGGTCACTCTGACAGCTTGGGATATGTACGTACGGTCACTGTGGGGTTGATGTCGTCGATGCATTTATTGATGAAGCCGGTGACTGAGGTGTTACACTCAATGCCATTGGATGAATCACGGAACATATATATTATGATCACTACATCTGATGGATTTGGATGCTGCTGTAGAGCAGATTTCTGCACCATTAGTAAAGATTTGACCAATACATGTGAATCATTTCATTCCGGTGAACTTACTCTGCCACTTTGGAACATTCACTGTCTTGGTAAGCAACTCCAGTGTAAATTTGGCATTGTTTTAGATTATTGTCGTACTGAAAGGTGAATTCATCTCTGTGTCTGGTGGTAAGCAGACTGAACCAGGTTTTATTTTACTAGGATTTTGCCTGTGCTTAGCTCCATTGCGTTTATTTTTTATCCTGGAAAAACTCCTCAGTCCTTAACGATTAAAAGCATAGCCATAACATGATGCAGCCACCACTGTGCTTGGAAATATGGAGAGTGGTACTCAATGTATTGGATTTGGCTCAGATGTAACACTTTTTTTTTTTACAGAAATACTTTAGTGCCTTGGAAGCAGGATGCATGTTTTGGAATATTTTGTTTATGTACAGGCTTCGTCCTTTTCACTCTGTCAATTAGTTTAGTATTGTGGAGTAACTACCCGAGTTTGGCCAGTGTAGGCCGTCATTGTAAATAATAATTTGTTCTTAACGGACTTGCCTAGTTAAATAAAGGTTACATAACTACAATGTTGTTAATCCATCCACAGTTTTGTCCTATCGCAGCCATTAAAATCTGTAATAGTTTTAAAGTCACCATTGTCCTCAACCTGAAATCCCGTAGCAGTTTTCTTCCCCTCCGGCAACTGAGTTAGGACGCCTGTGTCTGTAGTGACTGGGTGTATTGATATACCATCCAAAGTGGAATTTAATAATGTCATTATGCTCAAAGGGATGTTAATGACGGCTTATTTTCTTTACCCATCTACCAATAAGTGCCCAACTTTGCAAAGCATTTGAAAACCTCCCTGGTCTTTGTGGTTGAATCTATTTGAAATTCACTGCTCAACTGAGGGACCTTATAGATAATTGTATGTGTGGTGTACAGAGATGAGACAGTCATTCAACTATAATGTTAAACACTATTATTGCACACAGTAAGTCCATGCAACTTATTATGTGACTTGTTAAGCACATTTCTACTCCTGAACTTATTTAGGCTTGCCTAAAAGGGGTTTGAATACTTATTGTAATTTCTAAATGGTTCACTCGATATGGATGAAAATACCCTTAAAGCTGACAGTCTGCACGTTCACTTCAGTCATTGTATCATTTCAAAACCAAAGTGCTGTACAAAACGAAACAAAATGTGTCACTGTCCCAATACTTTTGGAGCTCACTGTATATTTATTCCTCAACTGCTCCTTTTATAAAACCGGGGTAGCTGGGCTATTCCAGTGCATATGGATGACATTTGTTCCCCTACCACTATTCCTAACCATTCTAAATCTAAACAAATTTGAGGATAGTCTGATGGGTGAAAATATGATCACTTGATGAGAGAACAGGGTGTGAAGCCTGAATGGTAAAAAAATATCCTTTGTATTTTATTAAATGAAAAGTTAAATTATATTATTTAAATAAAATAATGGTAATAATGGAGCTTATAACCATATCTTGTCTGCTAAATGAATTGGCCCTACAGTCTATGTCAATTAGGGATTTATTGTGATGGTGAATATTTAAATGAATTAAATAAAGTGTATTTTTTATGTAGATTTTCCAAAGGCGCGCATCAGTGGCTTGTATGCGGAAGGCCTAGAGATACTAAGCATGTTTGTTGATTAATGGTCAATTACCGTGATACTGTTGTCTATTTGCATGACAATAACCGGCTGACAGAATTTCATGACCGCCACAGCCCTATCCACGCAATGTGAAAATTGGCTTGAAATGCGTAAATGATCAGATGTGTGTGTCTTATCTCCTCCCCCCAGGCCAGTGAGTTGCTGAGCCAGGAGATGGAGGTGGTGAGGGCAGGTATGGGTCACGGGGACCTGTCAATGGAGGCCTACAGCCAGGTGTGGGAGGAGTGTTACGGCCAGGTGCTGTACCTCTCCGCCCAGAGCCGCTACACCAGGGCCAACCTGGCCTCCAAGAAGGACCGCATAGACTCCCTGGAGAAGAAACTGGAGGTGAGAACACACGCATGCACACACGATCATGTTCTTTTTACACTAGAAGCTGCTGATCCATAGGTATATTATGTCTCTCTAAGTGAATCTATGTGTTGTGCGAATCTGTGTATTCCTAGATAAACCGAGGCCATATGACGTGTGAGGCCCGTCGTGCTGCTCGTCTGGAGCGCCGCCTCAAGGTGAATATATATACACTTATCCTCTTTCTGTATGTGTATAAAGGTGTTTCTAAACAGTACCTTTTGTGTGCTGTAGGCCTAATGGTGATCTGTGGGAGCAGTTACTGTTGAAGTTGGAAGTTTACATATACTTATGTCATTAACTCATTTTTCAACCACTCCACAGATGTCATGTTAACAAACTATAGTTTTGTTAACTTTGTGCATGACAAGTAATTCTTCCAACAATTGTTTACAGGCAGATTATTTCACTTATAATTCATTATATCACAATTCCAGTGGGTCAGAAGTTTACATACACTAAGTTGGCTGTGCCTTTTTAAAGAGCTTGGAAAATTCCATAAAATAATGTCATGGCTTTAGAAACTTCTGATAGGCTAATTGACATAATTTGAGTCAATTGGAGGTGTACCTGTGGATGTATTTCAAGGCCTACCTTCAAACTTAGTGCCTCTTTGCTCGACATCATGGGAAAATCAAAAGAAATCAGCCAAGACCTCAGAAAACAAGACCTCCATACGTCTGGTTCATCCTTGGGAGCAATTTCCAAACGCCTGAAGGTACCACGTTCATCTGTACAAACAATAGTATGCAAGTATAAACACCATGGGACCACGCAGCCGTCATACCGCTCAGGAAGGAGACTCGTTCTGTCTCCTAGAGGTGAACGTACTTTGGAGCAACAAGTGCATATCAATCCCAGAACAACAAAGGACCTTGTGAAGATGCTGGAGGAAACGGGTACAAAAGTATCTATATCCACAGTAAAACGAGTCCTATATCGACATAACCTGAAAGGCCGCTCAGCAAGGAAGAAGCCACTGCTCCAAAAACACTATTTTAAAAAAGCCAGACTACGGTTGCATCTGCACATGGGGACAAAGATCGTACTTTTTGGCATCATGAGGAAGGAAAATTATGTGGATATATTAAAGCAACATCGCAAGACATCAGTCAGGAAGTTAAAGCTTGGTCGCAAATGGGTCTTCCAAATGGACAATCATACTTCCAAAGTTGTGGCAAAATGGCTTCAGGACAACAAAGTCAAGGTATTGGAGTGGCCATCACAAAGCCCTGATCTCAATCCTATAGAAAATTTGTGGGCAGATCTGAAAAAGCGTGTGCGAGCAAGGAGGCCTACAAACCTGACTCAGTTACACCAATTCTGTCAGGAGGAATGGGCCAAAATTCACCCAACTTATTGTGGGAAGCTTGTGGAAGGCTACCCGAAACGTTTGACCCAAGTTAAACAATTAAGTCAATGCTACCAAATACTAATTGAGTGTATGTAAACTTCTGACCCACTGGGAATGTGATGAAAGAAATAAAAGCTGAAAGAAATAACTCTACTATTATTCTGACATTTCACATTCTTAAAATAAAGTGGTGATCCTAACTGACCTATGGAAGGGAATTTTTACTAGGATTAAATGTCAGGAATTGTGAAACTGAGTTTAAATGCATTTGGCTAAGGTGTATGTAAAATTCAGACTTCAACTGTATATGGTGTGTGTGTGTGTGTAGGTGTTACTAGGAGGGTACCAGTCCCGTGCTGTAGGCCTACTGAAGCAGCATGGTGAACTGTGGGAGCAGGTTGAGCAGGCAGCTACAGAGCTCCACACCTTCACTGAGCTGAAGAAACAAGAAGACACAGCTATACCCCGCCGACAAGAGGTACACATACTCACACACTCTGCCATATCACAAACACCAGGTTACGTACACACACACACACAGCAGCTGACACAAACTGGAGGCAAGTGAAGTTGCTTATTGGACTTAATTTTCTCTTCCTGCCTAGGCTCTAAGGGAGGATGTGGAGAGACAGCAGGAGAGAGAGAAGGAGCTGCAACAGAGATATGGAGACCTGCTGCTGGAGAAAGAAGCTCTGCTTTCTGTCAAATTCTAACACATACATACACCAAACATATAAAAACACCAAACCCTTGAGTAAATGCACACACGCTACTGGAGAAGGTGTCTAAAGCACAGGATCATAGCCACCCTCGTCAGCAAATCGGTGAAAAAAAATATATTGTGCTGATTTGCTTTTTATTTTCCAAAGGTAAAAAGACATAGAAGGGAATTAGCTATTGTAGCTCCGCTTCTGTTTTGATGTCATGTGATGCATTGGCCCAGTGCTGTGAGCATGCTAAGTAGTTACGTAGTGTCGGGTCTACCCTCTTGACTAGTGATCAGTGGTTCATGTCTTGTCATTGGAATAAAATTGATCAATACAAATCTGATTTCTCGTTTGCTGTGTGGCCATGCTGACAGATTGATATTTACCCTAAAGTTCCTGACTGACAGTGTTCACTCTTATCCATGACTGTTACAGCGATGCAAACTAGTCACCTTTCGGCGAAATTCACAGTTTTTAATCCAAAATAGGTGACCTATGTGATTCGTGTAGATCCGATGAGAAAAGTTTTGGGGAGAACAGGGGGGGTGGGGCTTTGGATCACTACTGTCTGTAAGCGAACAAGTGATGCGCGTTTGGAGCAATACTGGCTGTATCCAAGGCTTAGCCAATCATTCACATAACAACAGAATGCAGCACGTGACTGAAGAGAGAAGTCACAACCAATTTGCTAGTTACAGCATACTGCTTTCGCTCTGGAAAGAGCGCGCGCTCTGAACAGCAGAGTAGAAAGGCAGTTACAGCACTGTGTCCGCTGAATGATAATGAAGAGGTAGGTGAGAAGCCTGACCACAGAGACCGGGTGAGAAGGTGATGAAGCATACTTAATGAGCTGTAATCGAAAAACTGGCATTTAGGAAGTTTGAGGTGAAGGGGAAAGTGTGGTGGAACAAGTATAATTAGCATTGTTAAGTATCTTGCTAGCTGGATCAAATTCTCTTGTTAGCTAGCGAGATAACGTTAAGCAACATTAACTCAAGTAATTGAGTTTATGGTGTGAAAATTAGCTGGCTAATAAAGTCAGACAGATAACGTTACGACATCAGATGAGCTAACGTTATTAACCTAACCAATTTGCTATAGTAATATTAACATTATATGGCTCCTTGCCGTTCCTCAAGTTATAAAGCGTTAGTTGCTTAATGGACCCTGCAAATCTGTGAAATGTTAATTAGCACACACACAAACCCAGGCAACCCACCTAAATCAGCAGGGTGTGTGTATCACACCCTGCTGATTTAGGTGGGTTGCCTGGGTTTGTGTGTGTGTGTGTTTGTTCACCGTGTGGCTCTCTAGGTCCATGTAGGCGGAGAACTTGGCGAAGATGTCTTCCGGTTCTTAGCTGCCAGTTTAGGATACCTGAGGAACACCAGCATTAACACACCCACAATCTTATTCACACTCTTGACTGTGTGCTTGTGTACCTGGGTGAAGCCAGCATCTCCTCTAGGTATTCTTATATCTTATTTATGTCTGTTTTCACCTCTCCTTGTTATGGATGTCCACCGGCTTCCTATTGGACAACACACAACACACAGTCTGGCAAGCTTGGGCGGCGCACAATTGGCCCAGTGTCGTCCGAGTTTGGCCGGTGTAGGCCTTCATTGAAAATACGATTTAGTTCTTAACTTGCCTAGTTAAATAAAAGTTAAATAAAAATAAGCTTCAAAATGTGGGTGTCGGGTGGTTGAAATTGGATATGACCACTTCAGACTGAGGAGCACATTTCACACATCCCCATGTTCTACACACACACGCCTGCACACACACACACTACGCAGAAAAAATAACCTATGATCCTCACATACACACAACGCAATATCGGGGTCCTTCTCTTCAGCTGCAGACAGGCCCGTCATCTTCACTGCTCTATCAGATGTATGTTATCCTCTGCAGGAGTGTGTTCCCTTTCAGTTAACTTTGGTACAACATACTATGGGGTGTCGCTCTCTAGCGACTTCGGTTGATGGATCTACAATCACGCTTGACAAGGCCAATGAAATCCGCGATTTCGGATGAAGGATCTACAATCGCGCCTGACAAGGCAAAATGAAATCCCAGACTCGCTGGAAGCCCCGCTTTCCACAGGTGATAAATGTGAGGCTCAGTTTCATTCCTTTGATTACTCCGCTCTTCACCTCAGTGTGAACAGGAACGACTCACGCTACTAACACAAACAATTGATAAACGAGACTGTCCTACGTGGTAGAGCGTGCTCACCCCTGGACGTTGTGTGTTGAAGTTTGTACATGTTTTCATAAGTTTCTAATCACAAACAATGAGTTATTCTTACATTTGCTGGTGCAATGAGTAAAATGGCTAAGAAAACGACCGAGACGACAATGGCTAAGCTGGGTTTGGTGTGGAGATCATGCCCTCAGTCATGCGCTTATAGCATTTCTCTGAAAGATACTAACGATCTATGTGTAGTTCGTCTAGACTTGGAGCACGCTCAGGCGGCCCTCGCTTGAACCAGTCTGTGTGCACATCAGTGGCGGTTCTAGACAAATTTTACTAGGGGGGCCAAGGAGGGGCCAGTGTTTAACCAGAGGGGCACATAAAAATGGCAACAAATGATATTTAAAGATTATAAACTTTATTTTACTTTAAAATCATACAAACATTTATTTTGTACAAGAGTGAGTGCAGGTGCAAATGAGGTAGGGCCATAAAAAATGAAAAATACAGTACAGGGTACAAATACAGGGTGTCAATTCAATGTAAACAAAACTCCAGGGTACATCAAAGGGTACAACAATGTGCCATTTCCTATTTATGGAAGTCCCACTACTGTGGACAGTTGAGTCCACCCTTAAGTATTTGAATTGGCACAACAATGCTGGATCAATTGAATTTTAATAAAATATAGATATACTACACTACAGCAACAGGATACGGCGGTTGTGCTGTCTGGAAAAACGGTCCACAGGAAGGTTTTTATCAGTTTCAGTGTGGAGAAACTGCGTTCACAAGAGGCTGAGCTTACAGGAAGGGTTACTGCAATCTTGCACAGTCTAAAGAGCTCAAAGAAAACTAACCAGCTCAACTGTACTGCATGGCTTTTTAACTTCACCACTCTGTATTTTTCTGTCCAAAACTCTCTTAAATTGATGGAGCTCATGCCCTAAATCATCAATGTCTGCATTATACAAACGGCCAAATGAAAAAGCATTGCTCTCCTTTAAAAAGGCATCACTCTGGGGGCTGAGACTGTATGCTTCTCATGAGCTCACAGTTGGTATTGGAGAAACGTCTGTTCAACTCATTGAGCATGCTGTCAATTACAGGATAGAATAATGACGTGCGAAACATATCTTTGTCACATTCTACCTCCCTCTGACCAACAGTGCTTAGTGTGCAGTAGCCACAGTCTAGAGCTCAGCATTTTCTGACGTTTCGCCACTGACGTTGCAGAATCACACTGCTCACAAATATTCAATGCTTCATCCCACAACTTATCAAAGAAAGACTCCTGCCTGTGGTCATTCAATGTCTGGACTAAAGCATTTACTAAGTCAACAGCTCTTGACAGATCAACAGTTTGTGACTGTAACATGTCAGAAAGTAGCTTTGTCTCCCCAAACAACTTACGCAGAGTAACAAGATGCACAACAAATTCTAGGTCAATTTGAGCCAGAGGACCTCGGGCCTCAACAGTTTTTTCACCATGTCGTTTAAGGGCAGCTAGAGTGTCCATAATATTACGTAGGGCTAGAAATCAGCATGCCCAACGTGTGTCGCTTAAACGTTGCAGCTCTCTTGTTCTGCCATACATTTCTATTAGGAGAGAGAGACATTTTGGGTGCACATATGAGGCAGAGGTAAAAATATAAAGACTCTGTAACAAAGAAAAAAACTCCTCTGTTTCTGGGACACTTTTGACTACATCAACAAACACTAAATTGAGACAATGTGCACTACAATGGACGTAGAAGGCAAATTTAGCCTGTTCTTTGATCCTTGCCTGAACCCCTGAATGCTTACCGCTCATAACGGCAGCGCCATCGTACGCTTGGCCTACGAGGTTATTTTTGTAGTTCAGGCCATAACGTTCCAGTAAGTGCACTATTTTTCCAGTAAGCCCTGCTGCATCTAACCTCTCTGCAGATTCAAAATGGAGAAAACTCCTTAATGGCCCCATTGTAATAGTACCCGAGTGTGAAAGAAATCTGTTCCCTTTTTGAAATATCCTGTTTCATCTGCCATGATGCTAAAAACCTCAATGTTCTTCACTTCTTCTATGATTTCAGACCGAACCATCTCTGCCAAACAACCCAAAACCTCATTCTGGATGATCTTGCTTGTGTACTTTGCATTGTGAATGGATGTTAATCTTCTCTTAACGAGTGGGTCGTGGTTAGCAACTGTTTTAAGAATTTCCCTAAAGTTTCCTTTGTTATTGGACTCTTCAGATTCATCATGTCCTCTTTGTGCTATGTTTTGTGTAGCTGTAAGTAACAGCACTTCCCCAACTGTTTTAATGTATGCCCGATTTTCTTGTACTTGTTTAGTGTGTTCTTTGTCAAGAAGATCTGCTAGTGTTGCATCAGTTTTAACAGCTCTTTGATAATCCCTCCATGCTATCATTGCACACTTGTGTCGTTCAGACTTTGCATGTACTGAAAACCCTGCATCTCTCATAGTTGCTTTTTTCCAGTTTCTAAAACCAGGTGTTCAATCAAAAACAGTGTCTGGGGCATTTGGTGTGCTAAAATGTCTACATGCATAGCAATATGTAGACTCCATCATGACAGAATACTCAAGCCATGGATGAAGATTATACCAGTTTGGCCTGAAGCTCCGTCTTCTGTCCCCCATCAAAGTGGTTGGGAATATATTCAAGTTGGGCTGTACTGGTACATCATTCTTGGACTTGCTGATATCTGTAGAAAGATGTACAGTAAACATAGGGCACAACTACAACATTTATTTACATGTATATCTGCATGTATTTCAAAATGTAGGCCAAGTATTTACTTAAAAAAAGAAAGAGCCATATTGACACAAAAAATAATTTACAGCAGAAAGCACCATTAAGGACACACAGTAGGCCTACAATGAAATTATAATTGCACTGCTTTGCAAATAGTAAGAACCTTCTTCATCACAAACCTGATGGTGCAGTACTTGATCCACATGGACCCACTTTCTGTCCCTCTGGCTGTTCCTCTCTCTGTCCCTGTATGTTTTCTTCCTCCTCACCCTCTTCTTCATGCTCCTCACCCTCTGGAATTTCCCTCTCTGTATCAGAGCCCTCACTTTCATCACATGCCCTCTCTCCAACCTCCTCAACTCTCTCAATACCTTGATTTGTTTCTCTCCCTTTTTTGTTTACTGGGGCAAAAAAGGACGCTATGTCCCTTCCTCGTTTCATGATAACTATTAGAAGAAAACCTGTAGGGGCATGCATTACCTTTCGTTTTCTAACCATCCCTCCCTACAAATGTATTTGTTATCGCAATGCAACAGCCAAGACGGATGAAGTTACGTGCTTAACATCACAACATTGTGTAGACCTAGCAAGGATACGGACATTTGGATATTCGCTTCTGCTTAGTTTGCTTAGATATGATTTTCTGATTTTCTATGAAGTTTTTAAACATCTCGAGACCAGCCATTTACAAACTTGATTTCATTATCAGTGTGGAACAAAAGTAACACGGTTATGTGCAAGAACAACAAGTCACTTACGAGATGAAATCGTTTTGCTTACCTTCGACTCTTGCAACAGGAGAAATTAATCGTAGCTCCTCTCTCCAAGAGTAGTTGTTGCTGAGCTCTCATTCACCGAGCAGCACCGCAGGCTAGTGTTTGGGTGCGCCGCTCTAATTTACCCGTGTAGAACGTTGCGTCGCATTAGTTCTGCTTTTGTCGCTCGCGTGTAAAATCATAATACATTCATAATTTGTTTATTTGGTCAGTGCTGGGGGGCCACAGGGGTGGCCAGGGACATGTCTACAGAGGCACGGACCTCACTAGGCCTCCGTGTAGAACCGCCACTGGTGCACATTGCCACGTACTGCGTACAAACTCCCTGGAAAGACGTGTAGCATTCTTGAGGAAGCTTGGAATAACCAATGGCGACTTTCGTTTCCCGGATACCGGTACCTCGGCTGGGTATGAGGTTCAGAAAGCGGAGATGGATTGGGTGGTCGGAGCAAATGTCTTGTCTGCCAGGGCGAGGCTACTCGAAGCGAGAGGGCAGCAGGTTGTGTGGGCCCCCCGCAGCCCGTGTCTGCCTCGGTCAAGCATTGCTTGCCTCTCTTCCCAGACTTGTTGATGAATTGATCCGGTCCAACGTGGACTTTCAGAGACGACCTAGCTATTACTAGTTATCCATGCCTCCCCGCGTTGGAGTTGCTGGAGTAGCTCTCTTGTTTAGTATACGTAGCGTTAAGTCGTTTGGTTATTCTAAACGGACTGTGCTGCGGTCAAAGAGTCTAGCTAGCCTAGTTTATGCTAAAAAGCCTCCTGGCTAACGTTGGCTAGAATGCTTAACTTTCAGCGAGTGAAACTTACTAGCTGTCCATCTGCGTTATGACAAGGCCATTCCTCTGTTCAGTTCCTGGAGTTGGAGGGAGTGAAGGAGACGCGGTTTGCATGCACATCCGATGAAGAAGCAGCCCCCCGAGCACCTGGCTGGGTTAACCCCCGGAGCGAGGGGCCTTTGCATGGGTCTGAGTGATCATTGCGCCCCTCCGCAAAAACGGGGTACTATGTCAGCCATTGCAAGAGCCCCCTGTGCCCATAAAGGGGCCGGGCTTCATGGAGGCTATACAGTCTCAACTCCTCCATCACCAGCCAATCGCTGTAATTGCTGGCTGTTCGTGAGCATTCTGAGTTTGTAGACTGAGGTGCTTGCTTTGGTTTTTTCGCTCGGATTCCACTGCTCCCAGTATAGAACACAGTGTTCTTATGGTTAAGCTGAGACAGGGGAAAGTCACTAGGCAGTGTGCTGTGTGTGCAATACCCAGACTGCCGCATCTGCCAGGGTCAGGCCGTTTTATTTAGTATCCGTCGGGGTTGGCTTGGGGTTTGATTATATTTCCCCATAATATGTTGTACATGGAACCCAAAAGGTTTCTACCTGCAACCAAAAAGGGTTCTTCAAAGGGTTATCCTGTAGGGACAGCCAAAGAACCCTTTAAGGTTCTAGATAGCACCTTTTCTTCTAAGGGTGGGGGGTGGAGTGGGTTCACTTTACATTTTGAATCTGTCAGAGAGGGGCAAGGCGCTCTCTAGTGGCTTTCAGCCATACTCTCAGCCTCAGTCCCTTGTGTGTGCGTAGGTTTATTCCAGATGTGTTTTTTGCACCTGCGTGAAGTTGGCCCCCCACCCAACGCAAAACGTCGGGAAAATAGTCTTAATCGTTTGTGCTGCAATTATTTTCGTTTGTGCTGTTTTCATTTTTTAGATATTAAAGAATACTTTATAGGTCATTCAGAGGTCACTCAGCCCCCCACAAGCTCAGAATGAACCCACTGTCGATCGTTAGTGCTCCGTTTGTGCTGGTTTGTGCCGTTACAAGTTTTGTTTGTGCTGCTGCGGTATTGTTTATATTAGACATTTAATTACGGGTGATGACGTCACCAGCCCACCACCTACTCCAAATGAACTGGGGATAGCCTTAATCGTTTGTGCTGCTTTCATTCTTTAGATATTAAATAATACTTTATAGGTCATTCAGAGGTTACTCAGCCCCCCACAAGCTAAGAATGAACCCACTATAGTGTCGATCGTTAGTGCTCCGTTTGTGCTGGTTTGTGCCGTTACAAGTTTTGTTTGTGCTGCTGCGGTATTGTTTATATTAGCCATTTAATTATGGGCGATGACGTCACCAGCCCCCCACCTACTCCAAATGAACTGGGGATAGTCTTAATCGTTAGTGCTCCGTTTGTGCTGGTTTGTGCCGTTACAAGTTTTGTTTGTGCTGCTGCTGTATTTTTTATATTAGACATTTACTTATGGCCGTAACCAGCCCTCACCGACTGCTCCAAATTAACTCCAAATACTGCTGGTAAAAGTTTTGTTTTTGCTATTGTCTTTTTTTTTACTAACAGTTGAAGACGTAACATGGTAAGGGCCACACGGCAAATCAAACCCAAATCGTTACCTAATCCACTGTGCCTTTTCAACTGGCAACGGACACATCGAGGTTCACAGAATGTGTGGAATGTTACGCGAACTCCAAGGTAAATGGTTTTTACTTGTGATGTTATGTGAATATTTCCCAGCACAAAACAGGCAGTTATCAACGTTATGTCGTAAACACACTTGTTATGTTTTCCCAACACATTTAAATAATCTCATTACCTAACGTTTCTCACCAACGTGTTTAACTAAGTGCACTTTAGGTCACAGTGTTAGCTAATTGTTGGTGCATAAATGTAACTATACAGGTAAGTATTTTATATCCTGTATATAGTTAAATGTATTAATTTGATACATGTTATTATGCTGCCTACTGAGTCCATGCACAGATGATGCCCCATTTAATGTTTTCTGTAGCTGAGTGTTAATACATACGTATATGTACTATATATATATATATGTGGAAACGAATGACTCCAGGAATTAACTAAACATGTGTTTAATTGTGCAATTGAATTACTGTGTGCAATCAAATCCATTTACACAAACAATGAACCTTTTTCAAAGAGACCAATTGTACATTGAACAACAACATCCACATCTTCATCAACCACACAATTATGATTTTGTGTATAACACAGCATGTGGGCATATTTTGCTTTTTTCTGATGCTCCCGTCACTCCACTTCTCAGGTCATCATACATCTCCCAGACACATGGAGACCTCCTGCAGTAGGCCACATAATGACCAAGAGCATCCTGGGGTAAGCCTCCTTGGAAAGCAATGACTGCCCTTAAGGTAAATGTCTCTCCTTGGAGCACCAGACTGGAGGGAAATTCACACAATGGAAATTCTCTTGGGCAGGAATTCCTTTGAGTTGGGGTTGCTGTGGAATCGTTTCCAAGGTCAGTATCGATCCACAGAAGTTCTCCTAGACTGTAACTGTGAGAAACTTTCCCTGCACAAAGCACTTTTCCTGAGGTATATTCTGTCTTGAATGCAGAGGGACACTGAGACAGACTTTGGATTGGCCTGAGGCAGGGGTCCTTGTTCCACTGCGGTCTGAAGATGAGCCATGCCAAAATCCTGCAGTACAGCAATAGAAGTAGAAACAAATGGAATTTCCCTTGTGACTTGTGTGTTGAGGCTGCAATACTGTGATGAGCACTGTTTTGTGAAGTAAACACTTGCAAGTTTTCTCATTGTCTTTTCAATGATAGCAGAGATGTGGCACTGTGCATCGATTTGGAGAGCACCAGACTTCAATTGGACAGCTTTGAATATTCCACTTAGCAGCTCTGCCCTCTGAATATAGGCTTGTGGGGTAAGACCCTTTGTGGTGATGCTTTTCACTAGCTGGAGGAGGTTGTTGGAGTCTTCACTGCAAACAATATTTCCAAAAGTGTTACTGTCGCAGAAAGCACAACATAAGCATTGACAAAAAGCATCAAATGCACATGTGTTAAGCACAGAGACTCTTGATTTGCTGAGTTTAACAGGCTGTTGATTGTTTCCATTTTTTAAGAGTTCCATTTTCATTTTTTCCCCCTCACAGATGGATCTGCATGGAGCCATTCAGGACAAGGAGAAAGGTATGAATTAATCTTCCTCTTTTTTGGTGGAACAGCTAGGCCTCTCCAGTTTTCAACAACGTCTTCGTTTGTGGAATGGATGTTTGTGACAGTGTCAGATGACTCCCCAGAACAGGAGGCATCAATTTTTTTTTCATCTACACTGCAGGTCGCAGTGGGTAGTGGATTGGGTCCTGTGACCATCACTGTTGTAACATTAGCATTTTCTGTACCTTTTTGTTTTGCAGAACAAATGCGCATGTTGCCTTCAATGTAGGAAAGATGTCGAGCAATGAATCGATCCACCCGAATAGGTAAGTTTTCATGCTTGAAAAGGCCGTGTTTGATGTTTTTAAACTCTGCTTCAACATTGGCTGAACTTGCGGTGATGTTGGTGCTACGGAAGTGAGGGATCATTACCCCTGTCCAGAGTGGTAAGTAACTTGCAAGTCTGATAATACTGGGAACAATCTCTGGGAGGAAGTGCATGTTATCTCGATCACCATTGGCCACGGCAAGTGACCTGCTCTCATCACATATGTCTGTCACCCACTGCCGTAGGTCAGTGTGTATTTCTTCACATGGATCCACTCCTTCCATGTCCTCACCCTCTTCATCTGGAACGATGACACACTCTTCTGCAATTTGGGCTTTCAGGTAGTTCTTGCAACATTCTGATATGAGGGGGGCTCCAGAGCTGTCATTGCCCTCTGCTTCGCTGAGAGCCACAATAGTAACACTGCGTAGCAGCTCTCTTGCATTGTTCACAGATTGTGACTTGAGCAGCTGTGCCAGTGACCTCACAAAGAAATCTTTAATGCGATGTGGTTTTCTTTTCAAGCAGTCCCATTGGCAGATCATCTTGATGCAGTGTGCAACATCAACCCGGACAAAACAAGGTGGCAGCTGTGCAGACTGATTACCAAGTAAGACACCAACACACTCATTGATGTAGGTCTTCAGATCAGGATGAGGAGTGAAAGCCTTGACCAGAGCTCCGAGCAAAGCCAGAGAAAAGTCACTCACAACCACTTTTGGAATTGTTGCACCTGCGCGAATCCATTCTGTCAACCATTGTTTAATTGCATTAACATCATGTCTCTCTGACAGCATTTGCACCACTGGGACACTTGCGCTCCCATCCCCTGCCAGAACGCCCTGGTATAAGAAGATGTGGCCAGACATACCAACTGGTCTCTGTAGTTTCCTGACTACTAAACCAGTTGCATCAAAACTCACAGTGGGGTGAGATTTCTTTGATATTGACTTGTACATGTACATTTGTGTTTGACTCCAGTAGTGACAGAAAAACTTGTCCAGTCCAATATCTTTAATGCTACCATTGTGAGGTGCACTGTATTTTAGCATCTGCAGTGATAAAATAGGATCCTTGTCACCTAATTCTAAGTCATTACTCTCTTGCTTAGCTTTGCGCAGGGTGGCCAAATTAGGCAGATGGCTTGGCTCAGGATCTCCAAAATCCATCAACTTTGTTGCCTCCGATGCCCTCCATACATGTGGTTCCATTCTACCCTCACACAGTTCCTTGGCTATCTGCACACGCAAGTTTCCAGATATGGCACGCTTGGAAAGGCCAATGTGCAGGGAGTCATCAATGTTTTTAATAAAACATTTCAGCACCATTGGGTTGTTCATTTCAGGCTCTCTGTCACATTTGATGTAAAGGTCGCCATGACACTCCTTACAGTTGCTTCTGATTTCAATGTATTTTGTTGTGGCTGATGGATAGACTTTGGCTCTTTTAAATACAAATGTGCAGGTGCTTTTCACTTCTTTCCAAATTTGGTGATTTATTACATGAGTCCAGATGCCAGGCTTCAAAACTGTGTATTTCCTTTTTTGTGTTTTAGAGAACTTGTCTTTGTATTGAACTGTTTCAGGTATAAATTCAATCCATTTCTCAAATGGAACTTCAAGCTCAAGTCTTGCAGTCTTCTGGTCTGGGAGGAAAGGACTGTGGCTCAAAATCTGTATCATCACTACTGACATTGGTTTCATGATCACATTCATGATTAAACCCTAAAGCAGACCAGATGTTGTGTCTGTTTAATTTAACAGAAATGTACAGGGCCTTTGCAGTGATCTTGTTTCCTAGCTGCTCACTCAGCTCTGTCCAGATGCAGTTATTGGGAGTAGCTATGGTACCATTTTTGACTATGGCCTCCTTTGATGAACACAGGACTGTGAAAATGGAATCCCTGTCTACTGCTGGCTTTTTGGGCATCTGGCATAAGAAAGTAAAACATAATTACTTCAATAATTATGACTTATTTTGCGTCAAGTGTTTCATCTACAGTATAAACATGTTTTCATGTATTGATATTGACCCCTAAATGTAATTAGCATTTCATAGTTACATTGGCAATATTAACATTAGCAATGTGCGTTCTGTTGCCAAAAACATTGCCAATCGTAGCTTGTGTTGTACCATTAATCAAAAAGTTAACTTTTTACTAACTGACAGTAACAACATTTGACTTACATTTAACAGGAATATGATTTATGTAAGGCTATTCTATGACGAGATATGGTTAAATTGTTCCTCTACTAAACACTCCACAAAAGCATGCTTACGAAGAATAAACGATTGACAATATTTTGGGTTCATTCTGCGCATGTGGGGGCGCTGAGTGACCTCAGAATGACCTATGAAAGATTATTTAATATAATATAAAAATGAAAACAGCACAAACGAAAATAATTGCAGCACAAACGGAGCACTAACGATTAAGACTATCCCCAGTTCATTTGGAGTAGGTGGGGGGCTGGTGACGTCATCACCCGTAATTAAATGTCTAATATAAACAATACCGCAGCAGCACAAACAAAACTTGTAACGGCACAAACCAGCACAAACGGAGCACTAACGATCGACACTATAGTGGGTTCATTCTGAGCTTGTGGGGGGCTGAGTGACCTCTGAATGACCTATAAAGTATTCTTTAATATCTAAAAAATGAAAACAGCACAAACGAAAATAATTGCAGCACAAACGATTAAGACTATTTTCCCGACGTTTTGGGTTGGGTGGGGGGCCAACTTCACGCAGGTGTTTTTTGCCCATTTTATCTCAGACATGACCCTGAGAGAGCAACCTCCACTCTGATATCAGTCTACAAAGCATGATGTAACACACACAAACACCAATGGTGTCTTAAACTCTTACACAGTTCTGTCCATCTTACCCTGACTTCATTCCACACTTTTCACAGTACATCTTAGCCTAAGGTAATTTTAACATGGTCCTTTCCCTGACATAAAGTGAGACCGCCTGCCCATCTGCTACTGGCACTGTGTCCTCAAGAGGTTTCCACTGCTCTAAAGATGATGATGAAGAGGAGCACTGGGAAGAGGCTTCATCTGGGTTCATCTCTGCCTGCAGAATCCTCTCCCACTGCCTCTTTTCTTCCTTCTCTTCATCTCTCTCCTGCCTCTCCTCCCTCTCTTCCTTTTCCCCCTCGTCTTTTGTTGAGCTGGAGGAGCTTCTCTTGCTTCCCCGTTGGGTCAGAGGAACCATCGGTGCCTTTCTCAGGCTCCCGGTGTTCTCATACTTCACCGTTAGACCGGTTCCGTTACTGGGTGCTTGGGGGGGCTTCCACATCACAGTTTGAGTAAACAGAATCATTCACCACATCACTGGGCATCTCATACTACTGGTCTGGTTCTGGTTCTCCATTGAGCTATCTGAGTCTCTGTCCAGGGGATCTCATAAATGTTCTTACTCTGCTCCTCCATGTTCATGTTCTCACCACGATGCAACAGGTGCTTCTGACAAGGTGGAGAGAGGGACAGGAGTTTGGAGAGGAAGGAAGGGAGGGAGAAAGAGGGAGAAAAAAAAGAGGGAGAGGGAAGTTGTTTAGATTGTAAATTACCTAGGGGCCCTGTGTGCGCATGAGAGCTGTCCCTAACAACAGTTATTGGTGTGATTATCTGGGTACTTTGAACCAGGAGAAAGAGTTCACCTAAGGAGAGGCGGCGAGAGGAGAGATGACCCTTACAAAAATGTACCATGGTAGTACAATGGAGAAAAATACTATGGTACTATCATGTTTTTTTGGTCACTACCATGGCATGAAAATACAATGGTACTGATGAAAATACCATGGTATTTTCCTACCATGGTAGTGACCAAAAAACATGATATTTTTTTCATTGTACTAGCTACCATGGTACAAAAACGAACGATAGTAGTACAATAAAAAGTACTAGCAGCATGTAGTGAAACATGAAAGCATGGTAGTTGTTTACAATGTATTAGGGAGTCTGAAACCTTGAAGATTGAAAAAAGTTAGTTTATCTGGTGCTTCTCTCTTCAATACAGTTTTTAGTTGGCTCTCACTCATTCAACTGACTTGGCTACTCTTATAGCCAACATACAAAAACATATATATTTTTTAAAAGGTATTAATCATCTTTCATCATGTCATTCTCAACATATCCCTAAAAACAGCAAGTTACGTTTCCCTTTGTTTACGCTCTGTGTGAACTTCCTTGGTCCTGTCGCCATGATGACAGGCTAGCTTGACTGGAGCTAACTTTAGCCAACGTTAGCTTCTATGCTAACTGACTTTTATAAATTAATTAAACTATCAAAACATCATAAAAAAATAACAATTATATCATTACACTCTGCTTAACTTTGTGTTTCATATCCTATACTTTATAACTCGCTCAACATTTAATATATTTTGTTTATCTGGTGCTTCTCTCTTTAGTTTTCAGTTGGCTTGGCTCTCTCATTCAACTGACTAGCACGAGAGCCACTGTAAATACAACCCATGTTTATGTTTATTTTTGTAGTTTAACTATTTGCACATTGTTACAGTACTGTATATAGCCATAATATCACATTTGAAATGTCTCTATTCCTTTGGAACTTTTGTGAGTGTAATGTTTAAGATACTAGGGGGTAACTGCCCCCTCCTTGTAATTCTGCTCCCTCCTTGTAATTCACACTTTCCCTGGCTGCCACTGCTCTTGCTCAACAAAAGATGTCCTCTGTGTCATCACAACTTTTGGAGATATTTCAACAAAACGATTGTGTTAAGTTGATCTAATCTTTTGAAATTTTGAAAAAGTTGTAAATATATTCCAATGAATATATATATACAGTGGGGAGAACAAGTATTTGATACACTGCCAATTTTGCAGGTTTTCCCACTTACAAAGCATGTGGAAGTCTGTAATTTTTATCATAGGTACTCTTCAACTGTGAGAGACGGAATCTAAAACAAAAATCCTGAAAATCACATTGTATGATTTTTAAGTAATTAATTTGCATTTTATTGCATGACATAAGTATTTGATACATCAGAAAAGCAGAACTTAATATTTGGTACAGAAACCTTTGTTTGCAATTACAGAGATCATACGTTTCCTGTAGTTCTTAACCAGGTTTGCACACACTGCAGCAGGGATTTTGGCCCACTCCTCCATACAGACCTTCTCCAGATCCTTCAGGTTTCGGGGCTGTCGCTGGGCAATACGGACTTTCAGCTCCCTCCAAAGATTTTCTATTGGGTTCAGGTCTGGAGACTGGCTAGGCCACTCCAGTTCCTTGAGATGCTTCTTACGGAGCCACTCCTTAGTTGCCCTGGCTGTGTGTTTCGGGTCGTTGTCATGCTGGAAGACCCAGCCACGACCCATCTTCAATGCTCTTACTGAGGGAAGGAGGTTGTTGGCCAAGATCTCGCGATACATGGCCCCATCAATCCTCCCCTCAATATGGTGCAGTCATCCTGTCCCCTTTGCAGAAAAGCATCCCCAAAGAATGATGTTTCCACCTCCATGCTTCACGGTTGGGATGGTGTTCTTGGGGTTGTACTCATCCTTCTTCCTCCAAACACGGCGAGTGGAGTTTAGACCAAAAAGCTATATTTTTGTCTCATCAGACCACATGACCTTCTCCCATTCCTCCTCTGCATCATCCAGATGGTCATTGGCAAACTTCAGACGGGCCTGGACATGCTCTGGCTTGAGCAGGGGGACCTTGCGTGCGCTGCAGGATTTTAATCCATGACGGCGTAGTGTGTTACTAATGGTTTTCTTTGAGACTGTGGTCCCAGCTCTCTTCAGGTCATTGACCAGCTCCTGCCGTGTAGTTCTGGGCTGATCCCTCACCTTCCTCATGATCATTGATGCCCCACGAGGTGAGATCTTGCATGGTGCCCCAGACCGAGGGAGATTGACCGTCATCTTGAACTTCTTCCATTTTCTAATAATTGCGCCAACAGTTGTTGCCTTCTCACCAAGCTGCTTGCCTATTGTCCTGTAGCCCATCCCAGCCTTGTGCAGGTCTACAATTGTATCCCTGATGTCCTTACACAGCTCTCTGGTCTTGGCCATTGTGGAGAGGTTGGAGTCTGTTTATACAGGTAACAAGTTCAAACAGGTGCAGTTAATACAGGTAATGAGTGGAGATCAGTAGGGCTTCTTAAAGAAAAACTAACAGGTCTGTGAGAGCCGGAATTCTTACTGGTTGGTAGGTGATCAAATACTTATGTCATGCAATAAAATGCAAATTAATTATTTAAAAATCATACAATGTGATTTTCTGGATTTTTATACCATTGTATAGATCTGAATCAATTTTTAGATTCCGTCTCTCACAGTTGAAGTGTACCTATGATAAACATTACAGACCTCTACATGCTTTGTAAGTAGGAAAACCTGCAAAATCGGCAGTGTATCAAATACTTGTTCTCCCCACTGTATATATACACATGCTATTGACATGAAAGTTTCACCAGATGTTGGTAACAACCCAAGTAATCCATACATACAAAGAAACCAAAACAAATAAATTCAGAAATTAAGTTATGTGTAATAATGTGAAATGACACAGGGAAAAAGTATTGAACACATGAAGAAAGGGAGGTTCAAAAAGGCATGGAAAGCCAAGACAATAGCTGAAAACTTTCAGTAATTAAAAAGCAATCCAGCCCCCTGTCAGTGCAAATTAATATCAGCTGGTTCAGTCCCAACTGATGGCCTACAAAAAGGTCTCATTGCCAAGGTGTCACACAAGACACATCTCATGATGGGTAAAAGCAAAGAGCTGTCTCAAGACATTCACAACCTAATTGTTGCAAAACATAATGATGGCATTGGTTGTAGGCGCATTTCTAAGCTTCTGCATGTTCCAGTGAGCACTGTTGGGGCCATAATACGGAAGTGGAAAGACAATAATTTCACCATAAATTTCACCATAGTTTGCCCCCGGTGATGTGTTGGGTGGTGCAGTTGCAGTACCAGGCAGTGACACAGAATGACAGGATGCTCTCAATTGTTCTCTGTACAAGTTTTTGAGGGTTTTAGGTGCCAAGCCAAATTTCTTTAGACTCCTGAAGTTGAAGAGGCGCTGTTGCACCTTCTTCACCACACTGTCTGTGTGGGTGGACCATTTCAGTTTGTCAGTGATGTGTACGCTGACGAACTTGAAGCTTTCCACCTTCTCCACTGTGGTCCTATCGATGTGGATAGGGGGGTGCTCCCTCTGCTGTTTCCTGAAGTCCACGATCCGCTCCTTTGTTTTGTTGACGTTGAGTGAAAGGTTATTTTCCTGGCACCTCACTCCCAGGGCCCTCACCTCACTGTAAGCTGTCTCGTCATTGTTGGTAATCAGGCCTACTACTGTTGTGTCGTCTGCAAACTTGATGATTGAGTTGGAGGTGTGCGTGGCCACGCAGTCATGGGTGAACGAGTACAGGAGGGGACTGATCACGCACCCTTTGTGGGGCCCCAGTGTTGAGGATCAGCGAAGTGGAGGTGTTGTTTCTTACCTTCAACACTTGGGGGCAGCCCGTCAGGAAGTCTAGGACCTAGTTGCACAGGGCGGGGTTCAGACCCAGGGCCTCGAGTTTAATGATGAGCTTGGAGGGTACTATGCTGTTAAATGCTGAGCTGTAGTCAATGAACAACATTCTTACATAGGTATTCCTCTTGTCCAGATGGGATAGGGCAGTGTGCAGTGCGATGGCGATTGCATCACCTGTGGATCTATTGGGGCGGTAAGCAAAGCACTCAAAGCACTTCATGATGACAGAAGTGAGTGCTATGGGGCGATAGTAATTTAGTTCAGTTACCTTTGCTTTCTTTGGTACAGGAACAATGGTGGACATCTTGAAGCATGTGGGTACAGCAGACTGGGAAGGGAGAGATTGAATATGTCTATAAACACTCCAGACAGCTGGTCTGCGCATGCTTTGAGGACACGGCTAAGGATGCCGGCAGCCTTGTGAGGGTTAACACGCTTGAATGTCTTACTCATGGAGAAGGCGAGTCCACACTCCTTGGTAGCGGGCCGCGTCGGTGGCACTGTGTTATCCTCAAAGCCAGCGAAGAAGGTGTTTAGCTTGTCTGGAAGCAAGACGTCGGTGTCTGCGACGTGGCTGGTTTTCCCTTAATAGTTTGTTATTGTCTGTAGATCCTTCCACATACGTATCGTGTCTGAGCCGTTGAATTGCGACTCCACTTTGTCTCTATACTGACGTTTTGCCTGTTTGATTGCCTTATGGAGGGAATAACTACACTGTTTGTATTCACCTATATTCCCAGTCACCTTGCCATGGTTAAATGCGGTGGTTTGCAAGTTCAGTTTTGCGCGAATGCTGCCATCTATCCACAGTTTCTGGTTAGGATAGGTTTTAATAGCCACAGTGGGTACAACATCTCCTATACACTTCCTTATAAACTCAGCCACCGTATCAGTGTATTCGTCAATGTTATTCTCGGAGGCTACCCGGAACATATCCCAGTCCGCTTTATCAAAACAATCTTGAAGGGTGGATTCTGATTAGTCAGACCAGCGTTGAATAGTACTTAGCACGGGTACTTCCTTTTTGAGTTTCTGCCTATAGGAAGGTAGGAGCAAAATGGAGTCGTGATCAGATTTGCCAAGGCGAGGGCGAGGTCCTTGTAGGCATCCCAGAAGTTGGAGTAGCAGTGGTCAAGTGTTTTAGCAGCGTGAATGCTACAGTCAATGTGTTGATAGAACTTCGGTAACATTTTCCTCAAATTTGCTTTGTTAAAATCCCCAGCTACAATAGATATGTGGTTTCCGGTTTGCATAAAGTCCGGTGAAGTTCTTAGAGGACCGTCATAGTATCGGCTTGAGTGGTAATATACATGGATGTGACTATAACCGAAGAGAATTCTCTTGGGAGGTAATATGGTCGGCATTTGATTGTGAGGTATTCTAGGTCGAGTGAACAAAAGGACTTGAGTTCCTGTATGGTATCACATAGTGGCGCAGTGGTCTAAGACACTGCATATCAGTGCTAGAGGCGTCACTAAAGACAACCTGGTTCAAATCCAGACTGTATCACAACCGGCCGTGATTGGGAGTCCCATAGGGCAGCGCACAATTGGCCCAGTGTTGTCCGGGTTTGGCCGGTGTAGGCCGCCATTGTAAATAATAATTTGTTCTTAACTGCCTTTTTTAAAAACGTTTAAAATCTATTGTGCTATTTTCAAGATGCAAAACCACGCCTACATTTAGGTGCATGGCAGTACCATCATACTTCAAAGCTAAAACCATGGTACATTTCCATGATTCAGATCTATACAATGGTATAAATTATGCAATATCATGGTAATATTTAGTTACATGGCAGTACCATGGTAGTACCATCATACTTCAAGGCTAAAACCATGGTACATTTCCATGATTCAGACTATACCATGGTATGAATGAAAGTACTATTGTAGTACCATGGTACATTTTTCCTTGCTCAGTCCCCTCCTGTACTCCCTCTTCACCCATGACTGCGTGGCCAAGCATGCCTCCAACTCAATCATCAAGTTTGCGGATGACACAACAGTGGTAGGCTTGATTAACAACAATGACGAGACAGCCTACAGGGAGGAGGTGAGGGCTCTGGGAGTGTGATGCCAGGAAAATAACCTCTAACTCAACGTCAACAAAACAAAGGAGATGATCGTGGACTTCAGGAAACAGCAGAAGGTGCACCCCCCGATCCACATCGATAGGACAACAGTGGAGTAGGTGGCTTCAAGTTCCTTGGTGTACACATCACTGACAAACTGAAATGGTCCACCCACACAGACAGTGTGGTGAAGAAGGCACAACAGCACTTCTCCAACCTCAGGAGGCTAAAGAAAATTGGTTTAACACCTAAAACCCTCACAAACTTTTACAGATGCACAATTGAGAGCATCCTATCGGGCTGTATCACCGCCTGGTACTGCAACTGCACTGCCCACAACCGCAAAGCACTCCAGAGGATGGTGTGGTCTGCCCAACACATTACCAGGGGCATACTTCCCGCCCCCTGGACACCTACAGCACCTAATGCCATAGGAAGGCCAAAAAGAACATCAAGGACATTAACCACCCGAACCACTGCCTGTTCACCCAGCTATCATCCAGAAGGTGAGGTCAGTACAGGTGCATCAAAGCTGGGACCGAGAGACTGAAAAACAGCTTCTATCTCAAGGCCATCAGACTGCTAAACAGCCACCACTAGCACATCAGAGGCAGCTGCCTTATAGACATAGATTAGAAATTACTGGACACTTTTAGAAATGGAACACTAGCCACTTTAATAATGGTTTTGTATCTTGCATTACTCATCTCATATGCATAAACTGAACTCTACACTATTCTACGGTATCTTAACCACTTTATTGTGTTTACATATTGCATCACCATCTCATATGTATATACTGTATGGTATTCTATACTATGCCACTGACTGTTAAACAGCCATCTCCAGCACATGAGAGGCTGCTGCCTATAGACATAGATTAGAAATCACTGGCCACTTTAATAATGTTTCCGTATCTTGCATTACTCATCTCATATGTATAAACTGTACTCTATACTATTATACGGTATCTTAGCCACTTTACTTGCATTTACATATTGCATCACCCATCTCATATGTATATACTGTATTCTATACTACGCCACTGTATCTTAGTCCAATGACATATGTATATATTCTTAATCCATTCCTTACTGTTGTGAAACTGTTAGATATTAATTGTTAGATATTATTGCACTGTTGGAAGTAGAAGCACAAGCATTTAGCTACACCCTCAATAACATCTGCTAAACACGTGTGATTTAAATCAAAAATGTGATTTGATTTAAGGGGAGGAAAGGAAGAGAGGAGAGGAGGCGAGAGACGAGAAGAGGAGAGGAAGAGAGAAGATGTGAGAGGAGAGAGTGTGAAAACCTCAATTTCATACTCCTCGCGACCTCTGTTTTCGCCTCTATCTCAAAAGGAGGCGAGGAGAGAGAATGGTAGGATTATGCGATTGATATTCTTCCGAGGAGAGGAGAGGAGGCGAGAGGAGATTTGTAGAGCATGCCTCTGCCCAATGGACCAATCAGGAAGCATCTGTTGTGGGTGTGAAACGGCTGACAACGTTTTCTACATTACGATTGGTTGACCGAGCTGCGTGTCAATTGAGCGCCTCTAATTTGAGGTTGGTTATTGTGGTGGTATGATTAATCCCGCCCGTGCAGGCGTGGTTCGCATCGACTGAAAATGTATGCATTGGATTTGTAGCCCACGGCGAAGTCGGCTCAAAACAAAAGTGAGGTAATTAAGCACGTAGTGGTAATTACTAGGAGTCTGTGTTTTCACATGCAAAAGGTATTGATTTTGATATAAACGCTTTATCTGCCTTCCCAATGAAAGGTCGTTATAATTCAAATATTTATTGTATGGAAAAGATATATAAATGTTTATGGACGCACCCGATTAGAATGGTGTGATTGGTATGATGATTTCCTCCCTTTGATGCGGAGATTGTAGTCTAGTCGGGTGCTGGACGATGCACCATGCTACCTTGTTGACAGAATGACCGAGCGGCGCAGATTACTGTTATATTTTGAGAAGGGCGCGCTTCCCTCCCCGCTTTCGCCCAATGACATGGCGGACATGCACCCCGTGCATAATCGAATCCGCCCATTGTGAAATTGTAATGACATCTGCTAGCTATTGTAGCTGGCTAAGGAAGTGAAAGCGGATATATTTAAAACTAAACCTTTGTTTTTGGAGGAAAATAGACTGAGCACGTCCACGGAACGACAATCTAATGAGAACGCTGTCAGATACGTGGAACTCTTGACAAACAAGGTGCGTATGACAATCTTGCGCAATCCTTGAGCAGTCTGGGTACGTTAAACTTTCAACGTTGACTACCTGGCATAGGTAGTAGCTAGCTAGTTTACGTTTAGCTTGGAGGACAAGTCGTCCATTCTTAGCTAACTACACAGCTAGAGAGCTAGTCAACTGTCTGTCAGGGATATATGATGTGGACGGGGTGGTGTCAAAATACCAAGTTAGTTTGTAATGTGTCGTGTCATACCGGGCCAGTACAGGACTTCCTGATTGTTTAGCTAGCAAGGTCCATTATCTTGGCCCCAAGCCCAAATGTGTGTGTGTCTTGTGAGCCCTGCCAGATCACACCAGTGTTAATTCAGTATATTATTCCGATTTCACAGAACTGTAAAAGATCAGAGTCCTCTCTGTTCTCCCCAGTAAGATGGTTAACTTAATGGTACGTTTGCGTAGACTTTTGGTTGAAGCAGATGCACCTGCCCTTACTGCAATCATTGACTTCTGTCTGCTTTCGTCTTCAGTACGTCACCTTAAACACAGCCAAGCGCAGGAGGCTGCTGAGGGGGTGGCTCATAATAATGGAGCAGAAATGGAATGGCATCAAACTTCTGGAAACCATGTGTTTGATTATTCCACTCCAGTTATTAACACAAGCCCAACCTCCCCAATTAAGGTGCCACCAACCTCCTGTGCTTTAAAGCGTCTACTCCACAACACTAATTTGGTCTATCTCTCTCTCAGGATGTTAGTCCTGCTGTACTTCCTCTTTACCTTCTCCACATTGGCTGCTTCAGTGGGGCAGACGGGAAGTGGAAAAGGATGTGAGGTGGGCGCTGCGGCCCGCATTCCGGTTCTGCTCGTGTCGTTTGATGGTTTCAGAGCCGACTACCTTCAACGGTTCCCTCTACCAAACCTAAAGCTGCTGTACTCGCAGGGAGTCCTGGTGGAACAGATTACTAATGTATTCATCACCAAGACCTTCCCTAACCACTACAGCCTGGTAATATGTAACCTTTTACCCCTGACCTCTAACCCCTTGTGAGTTATCGAGGGGATGGTGTACTACAAACATTAAAAAAAATGTAGTACCCAAAAAGCCTACTAAATAGGTAGTATGGAAATTCGATCATATCTGAATTCTAGCCAGCAGTTTGTACAACCCCTAAATACTAACCTTTTACCTCTATGCCCTCCAGGTGACAGGTCTGTATGCAGAGTCTCATGGCGTCGTAGCTAGCAATATGTATGACCACGTGACTCAGAAGCACTTCACTACCTTCAACGACACCGACCCTTTCTGGTGGAACGAAGCCGCACCCCTCTGGGTCACTGCACTGGATTGTGGGTACAAGACTGGTGTGGCCATGTGGCCGGGGTCAGACGTGCCGATCAGGAACAGAACAGCGACTCACTTCATGTCCTACAACCCGTCTGTGACCTTTAGTCAACGCTTGGCCAACGTCACTCAATGGCTGACTGGGGTATGTAACCTCTGACCCATAATTATTGTTTTCACTGAGTACTGCTTTCAGAGATGGAAGAGGAAGTGAGACATCCCACTCCCTGATCTTTTCTGGTTCATATACAGTCAATTAACTAAGCAGACCAGTCCCAGCTGCTATCATATTGGTGTCTATGGGAGAGCAACCCCTTAAGGCTTAAGCAGACTGGAACTGTGACAATTTTTTTCTATGGTAAACGACCTGAGTAAGACCTCTTCATTTATCCACCATCTTTGCTGCTTTTAAGTTTTGCCTCTATTCCTCTCTCTCTGGGGCCAGGGTAATGGGGAGGAGCCAGTATCGTTTGCATCTCTGTACTGGGAGGAGCCAGACAGGACAGGTCACATGTATGGACCAGACAACACCACCCACATAGGACAGGCTCTTAAAGAGGTGCTGTGTGTGTGTGTGTGTGTGTGTGTGTGTGTGTGTGTGTGTGTGTGTGTGTGTGTGTGTGTGTGTGTGTGTGTGTGTGTGTGTGTGTGTGTGTGTGTGTAACACAATATTACATTGCATTATATTGTGCTCAGTTCTGCAGAGTGCGTGGTATGTGTTAACAGGTAGATGACAATGTGGGTCTGCTGATGTCAGAGCTGAAGCGTGCAAGGTTGTGGGGGAATGTCAACGTCATCATCACCAGCGACCACGGAATGGCCCAGTGTTCCGCTGATCGCATCATCAGACTGGATGACTGTCTGCACCCTGACAACTACTCAGTAGTAGACTTAACCCCTATTGCTGCTATCATACCCAACGGAGGTACACACGCACACACACTTGCTATGAGTGAGAAGTTTGTGATTGGTTAAAGGAGAGGTTGGTTAATGTGTGTGTGTGTGTGTGTGTCAGACCCCGAGGCTGTTTTCCCCCTACTGAGTGGTTGCCATACCCATATGACTGCGTACCTGAAGAAGTACATTCCTGATAGGCTGCACTACAGGAACAATGACAGGATTCAACCAATCATATTAGTCGCTGACGAGGGATGGACTATCGTACAGAGGGGAGGGCTACCACGTCGTAAGGCTGTTACACATGACCACACACACACACACACACACACACACACACACACACACATACATACATACACCTAACCCTCTGTCTGTCTGTGTGTGTACCCTCTAGTGGGAGATCACGGTTATGACAACACTCTACCCAGCATGCACCCCTTCCTAGTGGCAGTGGGCCCAGGATTCCTTCCTGGTTACCGTCTCCCGCTGTTACAGAGTGTTGACGTCTACCCAATAATGTGTCACCTGCTAGGGGTGCCACCAGCGCCAAACAACGGATCTCTGTCCCAGGCACGCTGCTTCCTGGCTGGGGAGGACTGTGTTGACATACCCCTGGTGGTGGGACTGGTGGTGGGGGTACTGCTGGTTCTCACCACACTCGCTGGTCAGTCTGCGATATTGCTTGTAATATATACGTTACATTATCATCATGTTTTAAGTGAAATATGTAGTTTTTGTAATAGCCGAAAGAGATAAGAAATTTAAAGGAGCACCCGTCTCTCGTTCTCGCTCTCTTCTTCTATATACTACTTTTTATTACTTGTTATATTTTAGATTTTGCCATTGATAGTCATATTTTACTTTTTATTATTGATATTGATATTTAGACTGCACTATTGAGGAGAGCTTACAAGTAAGCATTTCACTGTACAATTTACACCTGCTGCAGGGGCGGCAGGTAGCCTAGTGTTTAGAGTGTTAGGCCCGTAACTGGAAGGTTGCAGGATCGAATCCCCGAGCTGACAAGGTAAAAATCTGTCGTTCTGCCCCTGAACAAGGCAGTTAACCCACTGTTCCTAGGCCGTCATTGTAAATAAGAATTTGTTCTTAACTGACTTGCCTAGTAAAATAAAGGTTAAATTAAAAAAAAAAAAAGAAAAATTACACATGACAAATACACTTTGATTTGATCTCTCTCTCTCAGGACTGTTCATGTTGTGGAGGCCACGGCGTCAGTCATCCTCTCGTCCCTTCCAACGCCTCTCGATACAGGACGATGATGATGACGACCCTCTGCTGGACTAGAGTAATCAGCTCCCAGCTTGACTAGACTGACCAACCACAGATCAGTACGTCCACATCCAACCAGTGGTCCTCACCACCACGCTCCCAACAACCAATTGGTACTCTGGTCAAACGTTTTGCACTAAATAGGGAAGAGTGTCATTTCAGACACAGCCATACTCTGTTATAAGACTAAACAGAGCGCTTGTCAGATTTCAGATTCACACACTCCTCTTTCTCTATAGTACCATACTCATGGCCTATTCAAATAAATGGATGAACTATAAATATACAAAATGGAAAGTAGATACAAATAAAGAAACAAGACACCAAAGAGAACAGTCAGTTGGTAGAAACCAATTGAGGTTACTTGAATATGTCTATATACAGAGAAGCCACCTACTATGTAAAGAAATGCTTGGTTCATTTGTGAAAGATTTGCTAGACAATCATAAAAAGAAGAATACGTCTATATGTTTGCTAAGGGAGATTCTAGTCAAGGGAGATACATCTGAATATTGAAGAGTATATTTCATAAGAGTACTGCTATATTGCAGTAGTATATTGCAGTAGTAGTAGTTATTGTTTGAACAGCAGCCATACTGTAAAGTTGTTATACTGTGTAGGTTTTATTAGATATTCTGTAGACTACTGAGCCAGGGAGTGGAGTCAGAAACCGGACTGAAGTTATGTTTCTGTAGATGGTGTTAGTCTGTTAATTTGGTTATATTTACTAGTGTGTGTTTGTTGAGGGTAGCTATACCACTGGCACTATATGGTTTCCTCTAGTATTAAGGAGACCTGCTATACTGTTAGACTCATGGTCAGGGGCCTTATTTATAAACCTTGCGTACATACAAAGTATACCCAAAAAGAAACACAAAATATTGAACTCCAATTTGTTTTGGCTATAGCATTTACTTATACATTGTTTCAAATATACAATAAATCTTGCAGATTGCACGGACAGTGTATGGCACTCGCTATAGGCAGCAAGCATGTTTATTTTGAAAGTATATCACGCGTTCTGCCCAAACCTCTACAGAAATGTGATAAAATTAGCCATTACTCTTTCTTTTAGAAACTGTCGTGGCCTAATTCCAATAGTTCCAAATTATACAGCCAATAAAGGGAGTTATTGTCACCATAAATGCACTCACAGTTTTAGGATGGTCGGATGTATAAAGGGACATATGCGTATAAAGGGACATATGCGTATGTATGGTGTGCGCCCAGTTTATAAATCTCACTATTTTTAGACTTAGGTATTCTTTTCAGAAATAGCGCACGCAGATATTTAGTTTTACATTTACGCAGCGGTTATAAATGAGGCCCCAGGTCCTTTATCTGAAAATAAGTTATTGAAGAAGAACTTTTACTTGGCTTCTGTTTGAGTTTGTCTAAATCTCTCTTCAAGCTAGTGTGTGTGTGTGTGTGTGTGTGTGTGTGTGTGTGTGTGTGTCAGCTAAGAAAGGGTGTCCAATGTCTTTTTATTATCCTTTAAAATCTTTTTATGCACTCCATGTTTCTTTTGCAACTTTTCGTTTGTGTGTGGTTTGTTTCCAGAGAGCTCTGATCTTCCATTATTAAATGATTGTAGTTGTGTAGAGAAGTCGAAGATCTTCTGTTACTAAGGGTACTGTTACTATGTTTGCAGTACTATGATTTGTGTACTGTAACTGCTGTTACTATGGTTACTGTGTTGTTACTATGCGAACCAGTTGATGTCCTGCCTCCAGGTGGCTACTGAATTGGTCCTCTGTGTTTCTGCTCATATTGTCATTGAATGACACATAAAAGTATAAAGTGTCGACATTGTATCATCATTTTTTTTAAATGCTAAGACTCCACCCCCACCCACTATCTTTTCCCCCTACCAATGTTTAATCATTACACTTGAATACTAGTTGACAGGTGTGTGTCTGTAGCTAACTTTCCATTCTGATGGTGACAGATTTTCATGCAAATATTGTAAAATCTGCGTAAAAAATCATGCACATTTTCCCACCAGAGATGTGTTTTCATCAAACAGACTTATTGCTTATAAAAGGATGTGCGTGATGACGTAGTGCACATACAAATAATTCCCAAGCACCTAATATAAAATAAAAAAAGTTAAATGGGTTTCCATCGGCTTTTACAGGCTACGGGTCTTTTTCCTTTCGAGCGTGGTTTTGTTTGCTATTGAATGAGCGATGGATAAATGGTAGCCAAATATTTGTTGTGGTTATAAACCAGTCATGTCAGAAAAAGAGAGAAATGCCATGCAATATGATTATAATTTAGGCCTATATAATAAAAGTATAATAAATATATCAGGCAACATGCTGCTATGCGATCTTCTTACCAACGGCAAAGGCATCTGGTTTTCATTATGCTTATGTTTTAATGATTTAATTAGCCTACCATTATTATAATTCCTGTACATCAAACACCTCAATTTTCCCCAAAATAACAATATTTGCTTGCAATACAGTTGATCAAGCACTAGATGTTGTGCATATGCAATTTCTAAGATATGCGTGGAGTTGCGCACACTTTCCCATCAAGTTCAAAATGGATCAATACCAACATTTGCGGGAAAACCGGCGCATGCAAGGTTTAGTCTTTTTTTTGTGTGCACACGCACCTTTAGACAAATGAAGCCCCCGGAAACCACCAAAATAAAATAACCACACACGTTGGAAAATTCATAGTTTTTTTAAAACTTAAATTCAGCCACAACACAATGTATTAAAATGTAAAGATACAAAACGTTAGTAGATACTGACTAGTAACATTTGTATATTGTTCAGATTAAAACCAAATGTTTTAATATATTGGTTTTCTTACTTCATGTCTTATTACCAATATCACTATAGATAGGTACTACTAGTATCTCATAGTATGTCACAATTGTCACAGGTTAATAGTCTTTTCAGGAGGTAATTTAACAGTAATAACCCATCCCACAACAACAAGTTTAGTGTGACAATCTCCCAACATTAGCATCAGAAGGGAAAGAGAGAGGGGGATACTAGTCAGTTGTACAACTGAATGCATTCAACTGAAATGTGTCTTCTGCATTTAACCCAACCCCTCTGAATCAGAGAGGTGCATGTCACCAAGCAATATAAATAAGTTAGCCTGCCATATGTTGAACCCTCCTGAACAAACCCACATACAGCAGAACCAGGACAACAACACAACATCACAGTCCTACTAAACGTTGTGTTCATCATTCTCATTAAGTTTGGACATTCTAAATGATGGAAGAACATAAATCAGCAGTATGTAGTTATGGGCAACAAGAGAGCACACTGAAGATATTTACAACCAAAACAAATACTTTTAGATTAAAATAGAAAAAGTTTGCAGATTGTACCTTTAACCTACTCTGTGCTTATAAGAGCTGGCGGCTCCAGGTCAGCCTGACAGACTGATGTCCTGACCACCAGTTAGAATGACTCAATAAAAATGTTATACACTGGGGGCCAAAAGTTTGGAATATTACTCATTCAAGGGTTTTTCTTTATTTGCACTATTTTTGACATTCTAGAATAAAAGTGAAGACATCAAAACTATGACATAACATCATGTAGTAACCAAAAAAGTGTTAAACAAATCAAAATATATTTTATATTTGAGATTCTTCAAAGTAGCCACCCTTTAACTTGATGACAGCTTTGCACACTCGTGGCATTCTCTCAACTAGCTTCATGAGGGCCGCCACAGGAATGGAAGACCCAGAAATACCTCTACTGCAGAGGATAAGTTCATTAGAGTTACCAGCCTCAGATTGCAGCTCAAATAAATGCTTCACAGAGTACAAAGTATCAGACACATCTCAACTGTTCAGAGGAGACTGTGAATCAGGCCTTCATGGTTGAATTGCTGCAAAGAAACCACTACTAAAGGACACCAATAAGAAGAAGAGATTTGCTTGGGCCAAGAAACATGAGCAATGGACATTAGACCGGTGGAAATTTGTACTTTGGCCTGGAGTCCAAATTTGAGATTTTTGGTTCCAACCTCAATCAAATTTAAATGGTTTGGGATGAGTCGGACCGCAGGGAAAAGCAGCCAACAAATGCTCAGCATATGTGGGAACTCCTTGGAAAAGTATTCCAGGTGAAGCTGGTTGAGAGACTGCCTAGAGTGTGCAAAGCTGTCATCAAGGCAAAGGTGACAATTGTTTTTCTGAAGTCTTGGCTGATTTCTTTTGATTTTCCCGTGATGTCGAGCAAAGAGGCACTGAGTTTGAAGGTAGGCCTTGAAATACATCTACAGGTACACCTCCAATTGACTCAAATGATGTCAATTAGCCTATCAGAAGCTTCTAAAGCCATGACATAATTTTCTGGAATTTTCAAAGCTGTTTAAAGGCACAGTCAACTTAGTGTATGTAAACGTCTGACCCACTGAAATTGTGATTTAGTGAATTATAAGTGAAAAAATATGTCTGTAAACAATTGTTGGGAGAATTACGTGTGTCATGCACAAAGTAGATGTCCTAACCGACTTGCCATAACTATAGTTTGTTAACATGAAATCTGTGGAGTGGTTGAAAAATGTGTTTTAATGACTTCAACCTAAGTGTATTTAAATGTTCTACTATTTAAATGTTCTACTTCATATATATATATATATTCAGAACCCCACGGTAACATCAAGGGATCTACAGGCCTCTCTTGCCACAATCAATGTCGAATTGCATGGGTACACTGTCAGAAAGAGACTGCACAAACTTGGCCTACATGGGAGAACTGACTTTTGTCTGGCAAAAGTCAGTTGTGTCTTGATATTTTTTTTGAGAGCAGAGGCTTCTTCCTTCCTGACCTCCCATGTAGGCCAAGTTTCGGTCAGCTCTTGAGCTGAATTTGGTGGGACGACCTGTCCTAGGTAGTTTGCCAGTGGTCTGGAATTTTCGTCGGACAGTGGAATGATGTACTTCGAATTGCTTGGAAATGGAATGATGTACTTTGAATTGCTTGGAAATGGATTTGTAACCCCTCCCAGACTCATGGGCATCAATAATATTTATTCTGAGGTCCTCGGGTAGGTCTTTTGATCTTTGAATGATATGTTACCACACACCCATATGGTTAAGACCAAACCAGACCAATTTTCTTATCTTTATGGAAGGCTGGACATTAGAGTTTCTCTCTAATGTTTTCTAATAATTTGCACCTGTTTTAGTTCACCTAATTCTAGCCATTTTATGTGATGGTAAAGGTAGGGGTGTACTAACTTTTTCCACATAAGGAAATGTTTTTTTTGTTTATTTTAATTGCATAACATTTTCAACGTTTTATTTTTTTTGTGTGATTTGTTAAATTGGGTAACCTTTATCTGTCAATATTGTTTAAGTGAAGATTACATATCCATCTGTCCAAATATGTAAAAAATAAAAAAGACTATTTGGGCTGCAATCTGAGTCTGGTAACTAATGATCTTATGCTCTGCAGCAGAGGTATTTCTGCATCTTCCATTCCTGTGGCGGTCCTCATGAAGCTGGTTGAGAGAATGCCATGAGTGTGTAAAGCTATCATCAAGGCAAAGCGTGGCTACTTTGAAGAATCTGAAATATAAAATATATTTAGATTTGATTAACACTTTTTTGGTTACTACGTGAGTCCATATGTGTCATCTCATAGTTTTGATGTCTTCACTTTTATTCTACCATGTAAAAATTTTAGAAAATAAATAAAAACCCTTGAATGAGTATTATTCCAAACCTTTCAACCACTCCACAGATTTCATGTTAACAAACTATAGTTTTGTTAAGTTGGTTAGGACATCTACTTTGTGCATGACACAAGTAATTCTTCCAACAATTGTTTACAGACAGATTATTTCACTTATAATTCACTATATCACAATTCCTGTGGGTCAGAAGTTTACATACACTAAGTTGACTGTGCCTTTAAACAGCTTGGAAAATTCCAGAAAAAGATGTCATGGCTTTAGAAGCTTCTGATAGGCTAATTGACATCATTTGAGTCAATTGGAGGTGAACCTGTGGATGTATTTCAAGGCCTACCTTCAAACTCAGTGCCTCTTTGCTTGACATCATGGGAAAATCAAAAGAAATCAGCCAAGACCTCAGAAAAAGAATTGTAGACCTCCACAAGTCTGGTTAATCCTTGTGAGCAATTTCAAAACGCCTGAACGTATCACGTTCATCTATACAAACAATAGTACGCAAGTATAAACACCATGAGACCACGCAGCCGTCATACCGCTCAGGAAGGAGACGCGTTCTGTTTCCTAGAGATGAACGTACTTTGGTGCGAAAAGTGCAAATCAATCCCAGAACAAACAGGTACAAAAGTATCTATATCCACAGTAAAACGAGTCCTATACCGACATAACCTGAACGGTGGCTCAGCAAGGAAGAAGCCACTGCTCCAAAACCGCCATAAAAAAGCCAGACTATGGGTTGCAACTGTACATGAGGACAAAGATCATACTTTTTGGAGAAATGTCCTCTGGTCTGATGAAACAAAAACAGAACTGTTTGGCCATAATGACCATCGTTATGTTTGGAGGAAAAAAGGCGTATGCTTGCAAGCCGAAGAACACCATTCCAACCGTGAATCACGGGGGTGGCAGTATCATGCTGTGGGGGTGCTTTGCTGCAGGAGGGACTGGTGCACTTCACAAAATAGATGGCATCATGAGGAAGGAAAATTACGTGGATATATTGAAGCAGCATCTCAAGACATCAGTCAGGAAGTTAAAGCTTGGTTGCAAATGGGTCTTTCAAATGGACAATGACCCCAATCATACTTCCAAAGATGTGGCAAAATGGCTTAAGGACAACAAAGTCAAGGTACAAAGCCCTGACCTCAATCCTATAGAAAGTTTCTGGGCAGATCTGAAAAAGCGTGTGCGAGAAAGGAGGCCTACACACCTGACTCAGTTACAGCAGGTCTTTCTGGAGGAATGGGCCAAAATTCACCCAACTTATTGTGGGAAGCTTGTGGAAGGCTTCCTGAAACGTTTGACCCAAGTTAAACAATTTAAAAGCAATGCTACCAAATACTAATTGAGTGTATCTAAACTTCTTACCCACTGGGAATGTGATGAAAGAAATAAAAGCTGAAATAAATAATTCTCTCTACTATTATTATGACATTTCACATTCTTAAAATGAAATGGTGATCCTAACTGACCTAAGACAGGGAATCTTTACTAGGATTAAATGTCAGGAATTGTGAAAAACTGAGTTTAAATGTATTTGGCTAAGGTGTATGTAAACTTCTGACTTCAACTGTATGTATATACAGTGGGGAGAACAAGTATTTGAACCAGCAAGAATTCCGTCTCTCACAGACCTGTTAGTTTTTCTTTAAGAAGCCCTCCTGTTCTCCACTCATCACCTGTATTAACTGCACCTGTTTGAACTCGTTAACTGTATAAAAGACACCTGTCCACACACTCAATCAAACAGACTCCAACCTCTCCACAATGGCCAAGACCAGAGAGCTGTGTAAGGACATCAGGGATAAAATTGTAGACCTGCACAAGGCTGGGATGAGCTACAGGACAATAGGCAAGCAGCTTGGTGAGAAGGCAACAACTGTTGGCGCAATTATTAGAAAATGGAAGAAGTTCAAGATGACGGTCAATCTTCCTCTGTCTGGGGCACCATGCAAGATCTCACCTCGTGGGGCATCAATGATCATGAGGAAGGTGAGGGATCAGCCCGGAACTACACGGCAGGACCTGGTCAATGACCTGAAGAGAGCTGGGACCACAGTCTCAAAGAAAACCATTAGTAACACACTACGCCGTCATGGATTAAAATCCTGCAGCGCACGCAAGGTCCCCCTGCTCAAGCCATCGCATGTCCAGGCCCATCTGAAGTTTGCCAATGACCATCTGGATGATCCAGAGGAGGAATGGGAGAAGGTCAAGTGGTCTGATGAGACAAAAATAGAGCTTTTTGGTCTAAACTCCACTCGCCGTGTTTGGAGGAAGAAGAAGGATGAGTACAACCCCAAGAACACCATCCCAACGTGAAGCATGGAGGTGGAAACATAATTCTTTGGGGATGCTTTTCTGCAAAGGGGACAGGACGACTGCACCGTATTGAGGGGAGGATGGATGGGGCCATGTATCGCGAGATCTTGGCCAACACCTCCACCACCCACCTCCTGGCCGGGAAGAAGGTGCCTTCCTCTCTGCAGACCAAATCCAGTGACCTGGAGACTACTGTCTTTTACATTCCGGGAGTTGATGTCAAGGTCAGTTAATTTACTTTCACGCCATTACTGTTATGTTATCCTATCTATAACATCGTATAAATAATGTGTTTAAACGATGACCCATCAATATGATGGATTAAATAGTAGGAACTATATTGCCATTAATGACTAAGAGTTAAACTATTCTGATGCGTAACCATTTAAGGCTGTAACGATTCACCAATACACATCGGCCCTGATTCAAATGTTTAAGATACAAAATCATCAGTCCGCGGGACCCCAAACCAATCCAAATGTAGCATGCATCGGTCAGAAAATCAATTAAACATTCTGAATCGCTGGTTCACTTTTTTTTAAATATATATACAGTGTATATATATACAGTGGGGAGAACAAGTAAGTGGGTTTTCCCACTTACAAAGCATGTAGAAGTCTGTAATTTTTATCATAGGTACTCTTCAACTGTGAGTGACGGAATCTAAAACAAAAATCCTGAAAATCACATTGTATGATTTTTAAGTAATTAATTTGCATTTTATTGCATGACATAAGTATTTGATACATCAGAAAAGCAGAACTTAATATTTGGTACAGAAACCTTTGTTTGCAATTACAGAGATCATACGTTTCCTGTAGTTCTTGACCAGGTTTGCACACACTGCAGCAGGGATTTTGGCCCACTCCTCCATCCAGATCCTTCAGGTTTCGTGGCTGTCGCTGGGCAATACGGACTTTCAGCTCCCTCCAAATATTTTCTATTGGGTTCAGGTCTGGAGACTGGCTAGGCCACTCCAGGACCTTGAGATGCTTCTTACGGAGCCACTCCTTAGTTGCCCTGGCTGTGTGTTTCGGGTCATTGTTATGCTGGAAGACCCAGCCACGACCCATCTTCAATGCTCTTACTGAGGGAAGGAGGTTGTTGGCCAAGATCTCGCGATACATGGCCCCATCAATCCTCCCCTCAATACGGTGCAGTCGTCCTGTCCCCTTTGCAGAAAAGCATCCCCAAAGAATGATGTTTCCACCTCCATGCTTCACGGTTGGGATGGTGTTCTTGGGGTTGTACTCATCCTTCTTCTTCCTCCAAACACGGAGAGTGGAGTTTAGACCAAAATGCTCACTTTTGTCTCATCAGACCACGACCTTCTCCCATTCCTCCTCTGGATCATCCAGATGGTCATTGGCAAACTTCAGACGGGCCTGGACATGCGCTGGCTTGAGCAGGGGGACCTTGCGTGCGCTGCAGAATTTTAATCCATGACGGCGTAGTGTGTTACTAATGGTTTTCTTTGAGACTGTGGTCCCAGCTCTCTTCAGGTCATTGACCAGGTCCTGCCGTGTAGTTCTGGGCTGATCCCTCACCTTCCTCATGACCATTGATGCCCCACAAGGTGAGATCTTGCATGGTGCCCCAGACCGAGGGAGATTGACCGTCATCTTGAACTTCTTCCATTTTCTAATAATTGCGCCAACAGTTGTTGCCTTCTCACCAAGCTGCTTGCCTATTGTCCTGTAGCCCATCCCAGCCTTGTGCAGGTCTGCAATTTTATCCCTGATGTCCTTACACAGCTCTCTGGTCTTGGCCATTGTGGAGAGGTTGGAGTCTGTTTGATTGAGTGTGTGGACAGGTGTCTTTTATACAGTTAACGAGTTCAAACAGGTGCAGTAATGAGGTGCAAACAAACAGGTAATGAGTGGAGAACAGGAGGGCTTCTTAAAGAAAAACTAACAGGTCTGTGAGAGACGGAATTCTTGCTGGTTGGTAGGTGATCAAATACTTATGTCATGCAATAAAATGCAAATTAATTATTTAAAAACCATACAATGTGATTTTCTGGATCTTTGTTTTAGATTCCATCTCTCACAGTTGAAGTGTACCTATGATAAATTATTAATTACAGACCTCTACATGCTTTGTAAGTAGGAAAACCTGCAAAATCAGCAGTGTATCAAATACTTGTTCTCCCCACTGTATATATATATATATTTATATATATATATATATATATATATATACAGTCGTGGCCAAAAGTTTTGAGAATGACACAAGTATTGGTCTCCAAAAAGTTTGCTGCTTCAGTGTTCTTAGATCTTTATGTCAGTAGTTACTATGGTACACTGAAGTATAATTACAAGTATTCCATAAGTGTCAAAGGCTTTCATTGACAATGACATTCAGTTTATGCAAAGAGTCAATATTTGCAGTGTTGGCCCTTCTTTTTCAAGACCTCTGCAATCCGCCCTGGCATGCTGTCAATTAACTTCTGGGCCACATCCTGACTGATGGCAGGCCATTCTTGCATAATCAATGCTTGGAGTTTGTCAGAAGTTGTGGGTTTTTGTTTGTCCACCCGCCTCTTGAGGATCGACCACAAGTTCTCAATGGGATTAAGGTCTGGGGAGTTTCCTGGCCATGGACCCAAAATGTCGATGTTTTGTTCCCCGGGACACTTAGTTATCACTTTTGCCTTATGGCAAGGTGCTCCATCATGCTGGAAAAGGCATTGGTCGTCACCAAACTGTTCTTGGATGGTTGGGGGAAGTTGCTCTCGGAGGATGTGTTGGTACCATTCTTTATTCATGGCTGTGTTCTTAGGCAAAACTGTGAGTGAGCCCACTCCCTTGGCTGAGAAGCAACCCCACACATGAATGGTCTGAGGATGCATTACTGTTGGCATGACACAGGACCTTCTCCGGACAAGGTGTTTTGCGGATGGCCCAAACAATCGGAAAGGGGATTCATCAGAGAAAATTACTCTACCCCAGTCCTCAGCAGTCCAATCCCTGTACCTTTTGCAGAATATCAGTCTGTCCCTAATGTTTTTCCTGGAGAGAAGTGGCTTCTTTGCTGCCCTTCTTGACACCAGGCCATCCTTCAAAAGTCTTCGCCTCACTGTGCGTGCAGATGCACTCACACCTGCCTGCTGCCATTCTTGAGCAAGCTCTGCACTGGTGGTGCCCCGATCCCGCAGCTGAATCAACTTTAGGAGACGGTCCTGGCGCTTGCGGGACTTTCTTGGGAGCCCTGACGCCTTCTTCACAACAATTGGACCTCTCTCCGATAAATGTTTTTTTTAGGTGCAATATTACTAGCAGCAATATCCTTGCCTGTGAAGCCCTTTTTGTGCAAAGCAATGATGACGGCACGTGTTTCCTTGCAGGTAACCATGGTTGACAGAGGAAGAACAATGATTTCAAGCACCACACTCCTTTTAAAGCTTCCAGTCTGTTATTCTGACTCAATCAGCATGACAGAGTGATCTCCAGCCTTGTCCTCATCAACACTCTCACTTGTGTTAACGAGACAATCACTGAAATGATGGCAGCTGGTCCTTTTGTGGCAGGGCTGAAATGCAGTGGAAATGTTTTTTGGGGGATTAAGTTCATTTTCATGACAAAGAGAGACTTTGCAATTAATTGCAATTCATCTGATCACTCTTCATGACATTCTGGAGTATATGCAAATTGCCATCATCAACACTGAGGCAGAAAACTTTGTGGAGACAAATACTTGTGTCATTCTCAAAACTTTTGGCCACGACTGTATATACAACCGTTCTAAAGTTTGGGGTCACTTTGAAATTCCCTTGAATTTGAAATAAATCAATTTTGTCCAATAAAATAACATAAAATTGATCAGAAATACAGTGTGGAAGGCCAGCATCCAGGAGTCACTGTCACGGTCAGTGGTGATGGAACGAGGCACAGAGCGAGAGTTGTTGTTTATTTTGCTCAAAACACAAAACAATAAACGCAAGAGACAGCACCGTGAACTGGTTTCTAACAATACACAGACAACGTAATGATCCACAACGCAGGTGGGTGCGCTGTGCTCATAAATAGAATCCCCAATTAGAGACAACTCAAGACAGCTGCCTCTAATTGGGGATCGACCAAACCCAACACCCAACTCCCTGAATATGTCAGGACCTGACTGTGGCCTTACTACTCCCTCTAGAGGGAGTCAGAGACCTGGCCTCAGTCAGGCCCATACAGTCACCTCTTCACTGTTTACGTTGAGACTGGCGTTTTGCAGATACTAATTAATGAAGCTGTCAGTTGAGGACTTGAATGGTGTCTGTTTCTCAAATTAGACACTCTAATGTACTTGTCCTCTTGCTCAGTTGTGCACCGGGGCCTCCCACTCCTCTTTCTATTCGGGTTAGAACCAGTTTGCGCTCTTTTGTGAAGGGAGTAGTACACTGCGTTGTACGAGATCTTCAGTTTCTTGGCAGTTTTTCGCATGGAATAGAACAAGTATAGACTGATGAGTTTCAGAAGAAAGTTATTTGTTTCTGGCCATTTTCAGCCGGTAATCGCACCCACAAATGCTGATGCTCCAGATACTCAACTAGTCTAAACAAGGACAGTTGTATTGCTTCTTTAATCAGCACAACAGTTTTCAGCTGTGCTAACATACTTGCAAAAGGGTTTTCTAATGATCAATTAGCCTTTTAAAATTATAAACTTTGATTAGCTAACACAACGTGCCATTGGAGTGATGGTTGCTGATAATGGGCCTCTGTACATCTATGTAGATATTCCATTAGAAATCAGCTGTTTCTGGCTACAATAGTCATTTACAACATTAACAATGTCTACACTGTATTTCTGATCAATTTGATGTTATTTTAATGGACAAAAAATAAATGTGCTTTTCTTAAAAAAACAAGGATTTCTACGTTTCTAAGTGACCCCAAACCTTTGAACGGTAGTGTGTGTATATATATATATATATATATATATATATATATATATATATATATATATATATATATATATATATACTAGATTTTGATGTGAACCTGCATCAATACAGCCTCATCTCTGAACCGATTGCGTCTCAGATTTTGGGCACAAAATGAGACCCTTCTGTCACCTTTGACCCAGAACAGAAACAGAGAGAGGTTAGATGTCAAATGTAGAATGCTGAGTCCACGTGTGACTCAAAATGCATACCCTTAAGTGTATTATTGCTTTTATAAATTAAGTTAATATATATTTGCACCATATGAAATTCATATATTTGTCAACAAATAAGTTAATATATATTCATATGCATTTGCACCAAAATTAAGTTAATAAATGAAGTTCACATACATATTAACATACTGTATATACTGTATTTGCACCATATGAAGTTGATCGGTGGAAGGCTTAGTGTTGAATGGTGCAGGGATGGTCAGGTGTATTCAGGTAAAGGTCTATGTTACCATGACAACCCAGAGATAAGGTTATCAGAAAGAGCATGACATATCCCTAAACTACATGACAGAGAATCATATACAGCGGGTGAAATAAGTATTTAACACGTCACCATTTTTCTCAGTAAATATATTTCCAAAGGTGCTATGGACATGAAATGTTCACCAGATGTTGGTAACAACCCAAGTAATCCATACTTACAAAGAAACCAAAACAAATAAGTTCAGAAATTAAGTTATGTGTAATAATGTGAAATGACACAGGGAAAAAGTATTGAACACACTTACTGATATTTATTTTATACTTTGTACAAAAGCCTTTGTTGGTAATGACAGCTTCAAGACGCCTCCTGTATGGAGAAACTAGTCGCATGCATTGCTCTGGTGTGATTTTGGCCCATTCTTCCACACAAACAGTCTTCAAATCTTGAAGGTTCCGTGGGCCTCTTCTATGAATCTTGATCTTCAGTTCTTTCCATAGATTTTCAATGGGATTTAAGTCAGGTGATTGGCTGGGCCATTCTAGCAGCTTTATTTTCTTTCTTTGAAACCAATTGAGAGTTTCCTTGGCTGTGTGTTTGGGGTCATTGTCTTGCTGAAATGTCCACCCTCGTTTCATCTTCATCATCCTGGTAGATGGCAGCAGATTTTTGTCAAGAACGTCTCGGTATATTTGCCCATTCATCCTTCCTTCAATTATGTGAAGTTTGCCAGTACCATTTGCTGAAAAGCAGCCCCACACCATGATGTTCCAAACACTGTTGGTATGGTGTTTTTAGGGTGATGTGCAGTGCCATTTCTCCTCCAAACATGGTGTGTATTATGACATCCAAACAGTTCAATTTTGCTCTCATCTGACCACACTATATTCTCCCAGTATTTCACTGGCTTTTCCAAATGTTGTGCAGCAAACTTTAAACGAGCTTCAACATGCTTTTCTTTCAGCAATGGAGTCTTGCGTGGTGAGCGTGCATACAGGCCATGGCGGTGGAGTGCATTACTTACTGTTTTCTTTGAGACAACAGTACCTGCTAATTGCAGGTCTTTTTGAAGCTCTCCACAAGTGGTCCTTGGCTCTTGGACAACTCTTCTGATGATTCTTTTCACTCCTCTGTCAGAAATCTTGCAAGGAGCACCTGGTCGAGGCAAAATTATTGTGAAATGATTGTCTTTCCACTTCCGTATTATGGCCCCAACAGTGCTCACTGGAACTTTCAGAAGCTTAGAAATGCGCCTATAACCAATGCCATCATTATGTTTTGCAACAATTAGGTTGCGAAGGTCTTGAGCCAGCTCTTTGCTTTTACCCATCATGAGATGTGTCTTGTGTGACACCTTGGCAATAAGACCTTTTTGTAGGCCATCAGTTGGGACTGAACCAGCTGATTTTAATTTGCACTGACAGGGGGCTGGATTGCTTTTTAATTACTGAGTTTTCAGCTGTTGTCTTGGCTTTCCATGCCTTTTTGCACTTCCCTTTCTTCATGTGTTCAATACTTTTTCGCTGTGTCATTTCACATTATTACACATAACTTAATTCTGAACTTATTTGTTTTGGTTTCTTTGTATGTATGGATTACTTGGGTTGATACCAACATCTGGTGAAACTCCATGTCAATAGCACCTTTGGAAATATATTTACTGAGAAAAATGGTGACGTGTTCAATACTTATTTCACCCGCTGTATGTTCTACACAATACATTTCTATCTTAATGTTCTGTAATGTTGTGCCCTCTTGAACAGACAAACATAACAGACTACCGGACTCACAGCTCAGTCACAAAACATAGTACACACAAATCTCTGTACATTGAAATATACACTGAGAGTACAGAACATCTTCCCATGACATAGACTGACCAGGTGAATCCAGGTGAAATCTATGATCCCTTATTGATGTCACTGGTTAAATACACTTCAATCAGTGTAGATGAAAAGGAGGAGAAAGGGTAAAGAAGGATTATTAGGATTATTATTATTTTCAACTTTGAGTCATTTGAGGCATTCGATTGTGTGTGTGCCATTTCGTGGGTGAATGGGCAAGACAAAACATTAATGTGCCTTTGAACAGGGTATGGTAGTAGGTGCCAGACGCACCAGTTTGAGTGTGTCAAGAACTGCAACGCTGCTGGGTTTTTCATGATCAACAGTTTCACGTGTATCAAGGATGGTCCACCACCCAAAGGACATCCAGCCAACTTGACACAACTGTGGGAGCATTGGAGTCAACATCCCTGTGGAACGCTGTCGACACCTTGTAGAGTCCATGTCCTGACGAATTGAGTCTGTTCTGAAGGCAAAAGAGGGTGCAACTAAGTATTAGGAGTGTCTTGTACACTCAGTGTATACACATCCAGTTAGCCAAACTAAAGAGAATATGAACTCACAGCTAGCAAACCGCTTTCAGGCAGCTGTTATATATATACAGTTGAAGTCAGAAGTTTATATACACTAAGGTTGAAGTCATTAAAACTCATTTTTCAACCACTCCCAAGATTTCATTTGAACAAACTATAGTTTTGGCAAGTCGGTTAGGACATCTACTTTGTGCATGACACAAGTAATTATTCCAACAATTGTTTACAGACAGATTATTTCACTTATAATTCACTAAATCACAATTCCAAAATTATGTCATGGCTTTAGAAGCTTCTGATAGGCTAATTGACATCATTTGAGTCAATTGGAAGTGTACCTGTGGATGTATTTCAAGGTCTACCTTCAAACACAGTGCCTCTATGCTCGACATCATGGGAAAATCAAAAAATATCAGCCAAAAAAATTGTAGACCTGGTTCATCCTTGGGAGCAATTTCAAAACGCCTGAAGGTACCATTTTCATCTGTACAAACAATATTACACCATGAGACCACGCAGCCGTCATACTGCTCAGGAAAGAGTAGCGTTCTGTCTCCTAGAGATGAACGTACTTTGGTGCGAAAAAAGTGCAATTAAATCCCAGAACAACAGCAAAGGACCTTGTGAAGATGCTGGAGGAAACAGGTACAAAAGTATCTATATCCACAGTAAAACGAGTCCAATATCGACATAACCTGAAAGGCCGCTCAGCAAGGAAGAAGTCACTGCTCCAGAACCGCCATAAAAAAGCCAGACTTCGGTTTGCAACTGCACATAGGGACAAAGATTGTACTTTTTGGAGAAATGTCCTCTGGTCTGATGAAACAAAAATAGAACTGTTTGGCCATAATGACCATCGTTATGTTTGGAGGAAAAAGGGGGAGGCTTGCAAGCCGAAGAACACCATCCCAACCGTGAATCACGGGGGTGGCAGCATCATGTTGTGGGGGTGCTTTGCTGCACGAGGGACTGGTGCACTTCACAAAATAGAAAATAGATGGCATCATGAGGAAGTAAAAGTATGTGGATATATTGAAACATCTCAAGACATCAGTCAAGAAGTTAAAGCTTGGTTGCAAATGTGTCTTCCAAATGGACAATAATAATAATAATAATAATAATAATAATAATAATACATTATATTTATATAGCGCTTTTCTGAGACCCAAAGACGCTTTACAGAAAAGAATGTATAACAAACAACTAACATGAAGAACATTAGACAATAGAAAAATGACAAAACAAAGACGGGGGGGGGGGGGGTTTGGGGGGGGGGGGTCAAACATAACACACACAGGACAGGTCAGGAGCTAGGGGTAGGCTTGTTTGAACAGAACTGACCTAAGACAGGGAATTTTGTACTAGGATTAAATGTCAGGAATTGTGAAAAACTGAGTTTAAATGTATTTGGCTAATGTGTATGTACATTTCCCAAGGATGAACCAGACTTGTGGAGGTCTAAAATTCTGAGGTCTTGGCTGATATCTTTTGATTTTCCCATGATGTCGAGCAAAGAGGCACTGAGTTTGAAGGCAGGCCTTGAAATACATCGACAGGTACACCTCCAATTGACTCAAATGATGTCAATTAGCCAGAAGCTTCTAATTCCATTACATATTTTTCTGGAATTTTCCAAGCTGTTTAAAGGCACAGTCAACTTAGTGTATGTAAACTTCTGACCCACTGGAATTGTGATATAGTGAAGTATAAGTGAAATAATCTGTCTGTTAACAATTGTTGGAAGAATTACTTGTGTCATGCACAAAGTGTTTGAAAAATGTGTTTTAATGACTTCAACCTAAGTGTATGTAAACCTCCGACTTCAACTGTATATATAAAAAAATGCCTTTCAGTTTCATATTATCGTTTAGTATTATTCATGTAGATGTGAGAATAACATGACATGCTGTCTTCTCTTACTCTCCAGTCTTCTCAGCAGAGCGAGGAAGTAAAAAGGAATACAAAACACAGATGAAGAGATAAAAACAGAGAGAGAAAAGTCACACTGCAGTAGCTTACAGTCAGGTCATACTGCACTAGTCTGTGTGTGTTGTTTCCTGGGCTCGAACCAGGGACCCTCCGTCACTCCAAAAAAGCTGCGGTCTTGCAGAGAAAAATTGAAGGGAAACATCTATTTATAGACTGAACAAAAAATATGAACTCAACATGTTAAGTGTTGGTCCCATGTTTCATGAGCTGAAATAAACGATCCCAGAAATCTCCATATGCACAAAAAGCGTATTTCTCTCAAATGTTGCCCATTTTGTTTATATCCCTGTTAGTAAACATTTATCATTTGCCAAGAAATTCCATCCACCTGACAGGTGTGGCATATCAAGAAGCTGATTAAATAGCATGATCATTACACAGGAGCACCTTGTGCTGGGGACAATAAAAGGCCACTCTAAAATGTGCAGTTTTGTCACAACACAGACCATGTGTAACCAAGCCAACCTAGGACATCTACATCCGGCTTCTTCACCTACAGGTTCTGTCTGAGACCAGCCACCCGGACAAGTGATGAAACTGTGGGTTTGCACAACCCAAGACTTTCTGCAAAACTGTCAGAAACTGTCTCAGGGATCTGCTTGCTCGTTCTCTACACCAGGGTCTTGACCTGACTGCAGTTTGTCATCGTAACCGACTTAAGTGGGGAAATGTCCACTGGCATGCTGGAGAAGTGTGCTGTTCACGCATGAATCCCGATTTCAACTGTACTGGGCAGATGGCAGAAAGAATGGTGTTGTGTGGGGGCCAGCGGTTTGCTGATGTCAACATTATGGACAGAGTGCTCCATGGTGGCGGTCTGGTTATGGTATGGGCAGGCATAAGCTACGGACAACGAACACAATTGCATTTTATCGATGGCAATTTGAATGCTCAGAGATATTGAGATGAGATCCTGAGGCCCATTGCCGTGCCATTAATCCGCCGCCATCACCTCATGTTTCAGCATGATAATGCACGGTCCCATGTCGCAAGGATCTGTACACAATTCCTGTAAGCTGAAAATGTCACCCATTGAGCATGTTTGGGATGCCCTGGATCGACGTATACGACAGCGTGTTCCAGTTCCCAATATCCAGCAACTTCACACAGCCATTGAAGAGGAGTGGGACAACATTCCACAGGCCACAATCAACAGGAGATGTGTCGCGCTGCATTAGGCAAATGGTGGTCACCAGATAATGACTGGTTTTCTGATCCATGCCCCTAGCCTTTTTTTTTTTTTTGGTATCTGTGACCAACAGATGCATATCTGTATTCCCAGTCATGTGAAATCCATAGATTAGGGCCTAATTTATTTATTTAAATTGACTGATTTCCTTATATGAACTGTAACTCAGTAAAATCTTAGAAACACTACTAGCACGCACCGCTGAGTAGCTAGCCATTTCACATCGGCTACATGTGCGCACATGTATATATGTGTGTATATGTGTGTCAGAGAGAAGACTCGTACTGCAGTAGTTCGTAGAGCAGAGGTCTATCCCTGTATCGTATGCCTGCAGCTGCAGGTGTCAAGTACTGCAGTAGGTTGATGGTTCTTCGCAGCCTTCTGTCCACGTAGTGAGCGTCCCATGCCGGGTAACGTTTCCTGGGCATGTCAATCTTTATCAGAGGACCCTCAAAATGCCGTGAGGTTGGGGGCTCCGAACGCACCTGGAACACCGGCAGACAGCTGTCTGCGATGACGTCATCACTGTGGGAAGGGGCGGCCAGGTGGGCTGGAGTGGGCGGGGCGGAGGGGGGCAGGGGGTGACCCCACAGCAGCTCTTCACAGCAGGTTGTGGCCGGGGTGGGGTGTGTGTGTGAGGGGTGGAGAAGGCCATAGTAAAGCAGCATCACTAGTACTCCACCCGCAAAGGACAGGTAGACACCACACAACGCTGGCACCGCGTAGCTGTCTGTCTCTGCATGGTCACGATACACATACCTGTAACACACACACACACAACTATTAGGATATGCACGCACACACATTTTTCTCTGCACAATCATGATAGATACACCTATTACAAGTTAAAACACATAGGTGTGTCTGTTTGTCTACGTACCACAGTCCGGTGAGAAGTGTATTCTCAGCCAGTACCACAGAGTAGTAAGCAACCATGCGTCCCCTAGTGTGTCCCTCCTTGACGTTGAACCAACAGAAGATGTAGACGATGCCCACCACCAAGTTAAAAAGCACCTCCTCCCAGCGAGACATACAGAAGTCTGTTCCTCCATGCACCACCCACAGCGCCATACCACACCAGTGGAGCACCACAAAGATTCCAAAGTACAGGTGGAAGAGGGAGGCGAAGAGGGCGAGAGAGAGAACGCGGGAGGAGATGGTGAAGAGGCGCCAGAGAAGGTGGAGAAGGGCACCGCGGTAACTCAGACTGCGCTGGTCGTCCCTGGAGTCACGCAGGAGCTTGTGGTACGAAGCCAACACCCAGGATAGAGACAGAAGAGAGCCTAGACTAGATATACCTAGGGAGAGAGGGATTGATTCTCATCTTGATAATACTAGTTGACGAGTGAGTGTGTGTGTGTAATGTTTACTGTGTGTGAACTGTATGTGTATACATACACTGCAGAGTTTCAGCACGGTTCTGCTGTATCATAATGCAGAGCTGTAGTACTAGTTGAGGAGCTGACTCCAGGAAGGTCTCCAGTAGCCTCAGCATGTTGACGTCTGCATACTCAAACATCATGGCCCAGTAGAACCTCCTCTGGGCCTCCTTATGCTCCTTCATTCGTTGGGACTGGATACCCAGGTATAACGTACGGATATATCTGGGGGTCAGAGGTTGGAGGTGAGAGGTCAATCATCATGGCCCAGAGAGAGAGAGAGAGAGAGAGAGAGAGAACATGTTTGAATGAATAATATAAATTACTGAGAGTGGGTGTGTTTGTGTTAATGCATGTGTGTAGACATGCTCATACAACCATCTGGGCTGCATAATATGAGCAAATTTCACATTACATTAATAATTCACTGGCCACTTAGAAACACACACACATTTCACCAGAGAAATCTTTAAAATGCCACATCACAACAGAGGAAGAAGAGAGAGAGAACCTATTGATTTGTGTTTCATTTGCGTAAAACTCATCCATCCTTTCGACTCTCTCGCTCCCCCCTTCACTACTGTTATGTGTGTTCAAGCTCTTTTTTTTCTCCCTCCCTCCATCTCACAGTGATCTATCTCAATCAGACTGAACCATTCCAGACACATACACCACTCTTTGGGACAGGCCGCTCCATTAGGGGAAATGTCACTCGGGCACACATGCAGACACAAACCACTGGGGAGGGGCAGGGTTGTTGTTTTCACTGTGAGACTTTATAAAAACATGGAAGAAACCCCACAACCTTGTGTGTGTGTTAGTCAAACAGCCATACAGGAGTCATACAGTCAGTCAGAGCCCCCAGCCCACCTTGTATTTGAATGCTCAGTGCATTACTAGTCAAATATGGACAGTCCAAACGCTCCTCAGATGAGTCTCATTTACAAATCACTGAGCTGCCTCCCAACCCCATCACACACACGCACACCAGCTCTTAAGCCCACTCAACATCTCCCTCAGGCACCTAAAGATTCATCTGACAGAGAGCAGGAGAGAGATAGTGTGGTAGGGGGGGCTTTGACCATTGCTGTTCAGTCAGGATGTTTTGATGTATAGTTTTTCTAGGGTGTAGTGCCAAAGATGAAAATCGATTGAGCCCAAATAGGTTTAAAATGTTTTTACCAAACGGTGGGAAAATCAGCTTTATTCTGGTCAGTGCAGCTACTGACCATGTTCTGCACATGTGCCCTATGTTGCTATTATGGCCATTTGGTCAAATGGATAGTTTGAGTAGCCTTGCTAATGCTTCTTACTGTAGTTTTTTTTAGATTCAGTGTTTTTTTTTTGTTAGAGCTGTGTGTGGTGTGTGTGAACATGTTTTCCTACCTTATCAGGACCAAAATGTCCTGACAAGTCACCAGATTTTGTTAGGCTTAAGGGTTAGGTTTAGGATTTGAGGTTAGTGTTAGGAGTTTGGGGTTAGGTTTAGGGAAATGTGTGTGTGTGTGTGTGTGTGTGTGTGTGTGTGTGTGTGTGTGTGTGTGTGGACGAGTTTAACTATACTAGAATAGTAAACAAACAAGTTGGTCCCCACAAGGTCAAATGCTATTTCTAGAGGGTTTAGAGTTAAGGTTAGAATTAATGTTACGGTTAGGAGCTAGGGTTAGGTTTTTAGGCTAGGGTTAAGGGCGGCAGGTAGCCTAGTGGTCAGAGAAGTTGAGGCAGTAACCAAAAGGTTGCTGGATCAAATCCCTGAGCTGACAAGGTGAAAACCTGTTGATGTGTCCTTGAGCAAGGTACTTAACCCTAATTTGCTCCAGGGGAGCTGTACTACTATGGCTGTCCATGTAGGTAGGCCATCATTGTAAATAAGAATTTGTTCTTAACTGACTTGCCTAGTTAAATAAAGATTAAATAAAATACGGGTATAGGGTTTGAATGAGACTGAATTGTCCCCACTAGGTTAGCTGCACAAGTGTGTGCGTGGAAGTGGCAGGTAGCATGTAGCCTATTGGGCCAGTTGCTTGTGAGAGTCGACTATCTATCTAAAAAAAAAAATGTATGAAATTTCCCCCCCGGGGGATCAATAAAGTATCTATCTATCTCTATCTATCTAGGTGAAAAATCTGTGTCCTTGAGCAAAGCACTTAACCCTAATTGCTAATGGCTGATCTCTCAGGTGGACTTATGCAAAAAACTAATTTCCATTTCATACTATTTGGATCTTGGACTTTCACTCACACAAAAGCAAAGATATTCACTTCTCATATACTGTAGGTGAACATGTGGTCTATTGCATGGACCTCATTAGACATGAGAGAGGAGAGAACAGGGTGACATTCTCTGTCCTTACCTCCAGACCTGTCCCAGCTGTAGAATGTGTATGGTGATCTGCCACAGCCACACTGAGGCTACTCTAACCTGGTCTGTCCCGGGATAAACCCATCTTTGGTCGGCTGGCCCTCGCCTGGTCAGCTTTTCTCTCTCTCCTCCCTTGCTGCAGTCCACCGTTCCCAGCCAGGTGGTCAGACACTCTCCGCTGTAGTCCTGGATGAACCAGCGGAAGCTCAGGATCTGAACCACTATCGACGGCACCAGCACAAGGAAAAGCGTCAGGCCAAACCACAGATAGTCCTGTCTGGTGTAATAGTCCGCAGCGAGAAGTAGGTCCGTTCCCACGTCCCAGAAGAAGACGAGGAGAGCCAGGATCAGCCAGAGACAGTCCAGCCACAGGCCCTCCTCTGGCGGGCAGCGAGTCTCCCTTAAACCGCTACCCCCGCCAACTCCGGGACCTCTGATCACTCTATAATAATAATGATCATAATAATAATGGTATAAGGGTAAAAATGAGAATAGCAGAGACAATTATCATACTACACACATACACACACACACATTTACCCAGTAGTGTCCTCCCCCAGCAGGTTTCCCAGGCAGTTGGAGCGACAGCCCCAATAGCAGACAGCAGAGTGGCAACAGAGACAGATGTGGATGGCTGTAGAGTCCAGAGGCTGACAGTCTTCCTCTGTGTCTCCATCAACCCACCCCTCCCCCGTTCCTCCCCATCCCCCTCCATCAGACTGAGCGGCCATGTTACTCCCGTTCCTCTCGCCCTGAACCAAAACACACCCTCCTCCTCTGATCCCACGTCACTTTCCAAATACCTCCTGTACCTTCCCAGCCGCTGTGTATCTGTCTCTGACTCTCCTGGGGAGCGGGGAGCCATCAGAGCCTGCCTCTGCAAGACGGCCTCCTCTCCTTCCCTCCTCCCCCTCCTCTCTAGGAAACACTCTATCCCCTCTCATACCAGGTGCTCCTCGCAACCAGCGGCAGCGGTGGAATCCGTTCCTTTTCCTCTCCTCCTCCAGCCTCTCTTCACCCCCCTCTCGCTTTCGCCCTCTTCATCTCCTGCCTGGCTGACTCACCACGGTCATCTAGGGAGACAGTGGCTTGTTATGAGGTAATGCAGCATCTTCCGGCTAACAGACCTGTGTGTGTGGATGTGTGTTGAGACGTGATTGTGTGAAAAGCCAATGAATTAATCCTCATCCATGTGGAGCTGTGGTAGCAATTCAGCCTTCCCCCGCCTGGCTCTCTGCCTGTCTGTCTGTGCGCTTCATTCCACTGATCCACACATACACACACACCACAGCAGCCAATGAGCCGTCCACTCCTCCCTGCTGCTTGAGCCCTCTGCGCTGCTAAGCTCAACGCACACTCACACACTCTCTGCCTCCTAGTGGTAAGATTAGATACAGCATCTGCACGTCTATACACACACACACACACACACACACACACACACTCTCCCAACCCCCCTCTCTCCTCTCCCTCAGAAAGCTTCTGGCCAACAGCTCAGCCAGCCTAATCACCCAGAACATATGTGTGTGTGTGTGTGAGCCCTGCCATAGGAAGGAGAGGGGAGAAGAGATTGAGAGGTGGAGAGAATGAAGGAGAGAGAGGAGGCAGATATGGGTGGGAGTTGGGAGAGAGAGTAAGGATTTAAGAAGGGGGATGAGGGAGAGAAGAACAAACCAGCCTCCTCACTTTTTCTCTTTCTCCATCTCTCTTTCTGTGTCCACTGGGAGATTAGCATCTCTGTTGCCATGACTACCATCACAGTGTGGCTGAAGGGGAGTGTGGTAATTTGGTGTCTGTGATGGAGAGAGGAAAAGAGAGAGATGGAGAGAGTAGTGGAGATAATTGGTTGTAATTTATTCTAAAATCAATTTCTCCATGTTTTTTCTAATGTGTAGCAGATACAAACCGCTCTAGTCTATTGGCTACAGGGACTCTTATGCAATATCGATATTTGCATATTTCATAATGCCAACAAAACGCTATATCAAATTGGACTAAGGGAGAGAGGAAGATGTACTCACTTAAGAATAACATAATGATTGGTCTTTAGAAGAGGGATTGTATGTGATTTTATTTGATGTGACTCTTGGTGCTCTGCTATCAACTTTAGTCCTGTGGTGGTGGACTGTTGGATAACTACTGTGTTTCTGAATGCAGACATCTAGGCTGGGTTTCCCAAACTCAACAGTTCTTTACAGTACATCTTTGGTTACTAAAGTGCAATATTAGTAACCAGTGTTTCAAATAACACCAACGTGTCATCAAGCTTATGAAAATATCTGGAAAAGGTGCCCCAGAATAGAACAAATGTATCAAGATTGACAGAGAGTTTAAATATTGTTTATATATACTTTAATATATATATATGTGTAATCCCAGCCTCTTTCCCAGACCCTCTCACCTCCTTTTGGGTTTGGCTGTGTGTGTGTGTGTGTGTGTGTGTGTTTGTGTGTGTGTGTGTGAGGTCAAGGTGCGTGAGTTCAGGGTGTGTGTGTAAGGTGTGTCCCTAACAGTATACTGCACTAGGTATGCCACCTCCTGGAGAAACAATATACAGTAGTGGTGATGGTGTGTGTATGTGTCTATGTGTGTTTGAAGTGTGTACCTGTCTGTCCAGTCTGTGGTCCTGGTGTGTGTCTAGTCTAACCTCTGACCACTGTGGCCCCTCCTCCTCTCTAAGTCTCCGGAGCTCCTCCCTCTTCTGTTGCCCGGCAATCTACTAAACTATGTGGAATTGTTTTAAGAAGGTCATACAAAGGATAATTTTACTATTTGATTTAGAATTGTAAGACCCCTTGAAGTATAAAAAAATATATATACAGTTGAAGTCGGACGTTTACATACACTTAGGTTGAAGTCATTAAAACTCATTTTCCACCACTCCACAGATTTCATGTTAACAAACTATAGTTTTGGCAAGTCGGTTAGGACATCTACTTTGAGCATGACACAAGTCATTCTTCCAACAATTGTTTACAGGCAGATTATTTCACATATAATTCACTATATCACAATTCCAGTGGGTCAGAAGTTTACATACACTAAGTTGACTGTGCCTTTAAACAGCTTGGAAAATTCAAGAAAATGATGTTATGGCTTTAGAAGCTTCTGATAGGCTAATTGACATCATTTGAATCAATTGGAGGTGTACCTGTGGATGTATTTCAAAATCAGTGCCTCTTTGCTCGACATCATGGGAAAATCAAAAGAAATCAGCCAAGACCTCAGAAAAAGAATTGTAGACCTCCACAAGTCTGGTTCATCCTTGTGAGAAATCTCCAAACGCCTGAAAGTACCACGTTCATTTGTACAAACAATAGTACGCAAATATAAACACCATGGGACCACACAACCGTCATACCGCTCAGGAAAGAGACGTGTTCTGTCTCCTAGAGATAAAAGTACTTTGGTGCGAAAAGTGCAAATCAATCCCAGAACAACAGCAAAGGACCATGTGAAGATGCTGGAGGAAACAGGTACAAAGTATCTAAATCCACAGTAAAACGAATCCTATATCGACATAACCTGAAAGGCAAGGAAGAAGCCACTGCTCCAAAACCGCCATTAAAAAGCCAGACTACCGTTTGCAACTGCACATGGGGACAAAGATCGTACTTTTTGGAGAAATGTCCTCTGGTCTGATGAAACAAAAACAGAACTGTTTGGCCATAATGACCATCGTTATGTTTGGAGGAAAACGGGGGAGGCTTGCAAGCCGAAGAACACCATCCCAACCATGAATCACAGGGGTGGCAGCATCATGTTGTGGGAGTGCTTTGCTGCAGGAGGGACTGGTGCACTTCACAATATAGATGGCATCATGAGGAAGGAAAATGACATGGATATATTGAAGCAACATCTCAAGACATCAGTCAGGAAGTTAAAGCTTGGTCGCAAATGGGTCTTCCAAATGGACAATGACCCCAAGCATACTTCCAAAGTTGTGGCAAAATGGCTTAAGGACAACAAAGTCAAGGTATTGGAGTGGCCATCACAAAGCCCTGACCTCAATCCTATAGAACATTTGTGGGCAGATCTGAAAAAGCATGTGCGAACAAGGAGGCCTACAAATCTGACGCAGTTACCAGTTATGCCAGGAGGAATGGACCAAAATTCACCCAACTTATTGCGGGAAGCTTGTGGAAGGCTACCCAAAACGTTTGACCCAAGTTAAACAATTTAAAGGTAATGCTACCAAATACGAATTGAATTTGTAAACTTCTGACCCACTGGCAATGTGATGAAAGAAATAAAAGCTGAAATAAATAACTACTATTATTCTGACATTTCACATTCTTATAATAAAGTGGTGATCCTAACTGACCTAAGACAGGGACTTTTTACTAGTATTAAATGTCAGGAATTAAAAAAATTAGTTTAAATGTATTTGTGTAAGGATTTATGGTCAGAGGTCTCTAGAAACCTTGATGGTTTCCAGGTTTAGTGTCCAGAGACCTCTCTGGAGATATCTATGTTCTGTTTGGGATTGGTCAGAGCCTATTTAAATTTAGTATTCCCACCTGTGTTTGTGTGTTCTTTTTTGGGATTATTCTTACCTGAATAAAAGGAATGTTTTTGCGCCACAGCTCTGCGCCTCGGGTCCTGTCTAATCGCAATAATTTGGCTAAGGTGTATGTAAACTTCCGACTTCAACTGTATATACAGTCGTGAAAAAGTAAGTACACCCCCTGGAAAGTGGTCTTTTTTTTGGTACATATTTGGACACGATATTTGAGCTAAATTCCCATCACATTCATTGATAAAGGTAACCCAATTTAACAAATCACACAATAAAATTACTTTTAAAATGTTATGCAATTAAAATAAACTAAAATGCCTTTTCCTTATGCAGGGAAAGGTTAGCACACCCTGTCACGAATGGGTGTGTAGATAGACCAAGGCGCAGCGCAGTGATAGGTCGACATATCCATTTATTAACTAAATATACTTGACGAACTATACAAACGTATAACAAACTTAAATACACTTACTCCTCTCAGACTGACATGCAAGACAATGAACCACACTAAGGTGTGGTACATTACAACTAATATAGGATCCCCAATCAGAGACAACGCATAGCAGCTGTCTCTAATTGGAGACCCAACACCACACAGAACTAGAATACTAGATCTGTCAGGCTCTGACCATGGCCAAATAGAGTAGCAAAAGGCTTCTCTATGGCCAGAGCCTGACACACCCCTACCTTTACCATCACATAAAATGGCTAAAGTTTTAATCAGGTGCACCAAAACAGGTGCAAATTATTAGAATATCATTAGAGAGAAACCTAGGAGGGTCCAGCCTTCCATAAAGATTAGAAACTTGGTCTGGTTTGGTCTTAACCATATGGGTGTGTGGTAAAACATCATACCAAGATCAAAAGACTTACCCGAAGCCCTCAGAATAAATATTATATATTATTATTATTATTATGATGCCCATGAGTCTGATAGGGGTTACAAATACATTTACAAGCAATTCGAAGTGCATCATTCCACTGTCTGATGGCTCATCTACAAATGGAGAAAATTCCAGACCACTGACAATCTACCTGTGACAGGTCATCCCAACAAATTCAGCCCAAGAGCTGACCGAAAGATGCTCATAGAAGTCTCTAAGAACCCCAGAGTAACATCAAGGGATCTACAGGCCTCTCTTGCCACAATCAATGTCAAAGTGCATGAGTCTGTGAAAAAGAGACTGCACAAACTTGGCCTACATGGGAGGTCAGGAAAGAAGAAGCCTCTGCTCTCAAAAAATAATATAAAGACACGACTGACGTTTGCCAGACAACACCTAGGTAAAGACCAAAACTACTAGAACAATGTGCTCTGGACAGATGAGTCAAAGGTGGAGTTGTTTGGCCGCAATGCCAGACGCCATGTTTGGCAAAAACGAAACACTGCCTTTGAATAGAATAACCTCATACCAACTGTAAAGCATGGAGGCGGTGGCATTATGGTTTGGGGCTGCTTTGCTGCCTCAGGGCCTGGCCAACTTGGCATCATTGAGTCAACCATGAATTCTATATTGTACCAGAGAATTCTTGAGGAGAATGAGGCCATCTGTCAAAAAGATGAAGCTGAACCAAACATGGATCTTTCAACAGGACAATGATCCAAAACACAAAAGCAAAGCTACAACAGAATGGCTCAAATAGAAGAAATGGAGGGTTATGGAATGGCCCAGATCTCAATCCTATCGAATTGCTGTGGGGGGTCTTGAAGCGGGCCGTGCATGCAAGAAAGCCCTCGAACAGTTGAAGCAGTACTGTAAAGAAGAGTCTGCAAAAATTCCAGTGTCATTTGTTAAATTAGGTTAACTTTAATTGTCAATAGTCTTGAAGTGAAGATTACATATCCATCTGTCCAAATATTTTTTTAAATGACAACTTTGTTGTACTTACTTTTTCACATGACTGTATATACACTACCGTTCAGAAATTTGGGGTCACTTAGAAATGTCCTTGTTTTTGAAAGAAAAGCACATTTTTGGTCCATTTAAAATAACATCAAATTTATCAGAAATACAGTGTAGACATTGTTAATGTTGTAAATGACTACTGTAGCTGGAAACGGCTGATTCTTTATTTTTTATGGATGATTTACATAGGCATACAGAGGCCCATTATCAGCAACCATCACTCCTGTGTTCCAATGACACGTTGTCTTAGCTAATCCAAGTTTATCATTTTAAAAAGGCTAATTGATCATTAGAAAAGCCTTTTACAATTATGTTAACACAGCTGAAAACTGATTAAAGAAGCAATAAAACTGGCCTTCTTTAGACTAGTTGAGTATCTGGAGCATCAGCATTTGTGGGTCCGATTTACAGGCTCCAAATGGCCAGAAACAAATAACTTTCTTCTGTAACTCATCAGTCTATTATTGTTCTGAGAAATGAAGGCTATTCAATGCGAGAAATTGCCAAGAAACTGAAGATCTCGTACAACGCTGTGCACTACTCCCTTCACAGAACAGCGCAAACTGGCTCTAACCAGAATAGAAAGAGGAGTGGGAGGCCACGGTGCACAACTGAGCAAGAGGACAAGTACATTAGTGTCAAGTTTGAGAAACAGATGCCTCACAAGTCCTCAACTGGCAGCTTCATTAAATAGTACCCGCAAAACACCAGTCTCAACGTCAACAGTGAAGAGGTGACTGGGATGCTGGCCTTCTAGGCAGAGTTGCAAAGAAAAAGCCATATCTTCCTCTGTCCAGTGTCTGTGCTCTTTTGCCCTTAATCTCTTCTATTTATTGGCCAGCCAGAGATATGGCGCTTCTTTATTTTTACTGTATGTAACCCCTTATTTTTGGCACTAAACTATCTCCATACATACAAATGTTTTACTGGTACCTGGGGAACTTCACAAGAGTATTGTGAGGCTTGTGGGCATCCTAGAGCAAAATAACTGACATGTACAGTATGTGTTTGTGAGACTCACCATTCCACATAGGGGTTATATTAGTGTGTAGCCCAAACACTACAGACAGAAGTTGGCAGATTGGCTGTACCGACTTCAGACGAGTCCCAAGACGTTTTCCTGAGAAGACCAATTTTTGGAATGTCTCATGGTCTGACAAAAACTGCTCTAGCTCTTCCACCTTTCACCGTAGATACAGAAGTGCAAAATCAGCGGATGCGGTGGTCTGATCAGAAGATCCAGAATCTTTGTGGTCTTTATATCTACTTATTTAGACAAAAATCCCTACAAAAGACATACCCTTTATGCAAAGAGAGGGTAGTAAGTACACTGACATATGATATATAGGAGTAGACCGCGTGGCATTTGACTTTGACTTAGAAGATTGAGGGATAGAGTCCTTTCGTGGTCATTTAATATCACTAGCTTTAATGATTTAGACAGGTCCCAATTTCCGTACATAAGACATGACTCTTGTGGCCGGGAAAAGGTAGGAACTTGTCATGTGGGTTTAAAAATAACAGACTACGTGGCCTAATGGATAAGTCGTCTGATTCTGCATCACAAGTTTGAGGGAGAGTGACCCTTAGTAGTTATTAAATATCACTAGCTTTCCTCATTTAGACAGGTTCCCAATTTCACTACATAAGACATGTCTCTTGTTGCTGGGAAAAGGTAGGGTGTTGTTATGTAGGTTTAATAATCACAAGACACAGATTTTATGTCGGACTGAAGATGACAGTGCAGAATGCCACGTGAATGCCTCGTGAAAAAGCGTAGAAATTAATGTCCCTAGTGACCAAATAATAGTACTTTTTTTGTTTGCATTTTACCCCCTTTTTCTTCCCAATTATTTCAATCTTGGCGAAGGCGTCATGCGTCCTCTGAAACATGCCCCGCTTAACTGCGCTCCTTAACACCCGCTAGCTTTAACCCGGAAGCCAGCCGCACCAATGTGTCAGAGGAAACACCGTTCAACTGGCATCCGCGGTCAGCCCACAGGCACACGGACCACCACAAGGAGTCGCTAGAGCGTGATAAGCCAAGTAAAGCCCCGCCGGTTAAAGGTACTGGGTAAAGGAGGCAATCACATGAGTGCAGTCACTTATTAGGGTGGAGAGCTGTGGATTAGTGAATCATGGATGGCTGAGGTCAGGTCAGGTCACGTTAAGGGAGAAGGACAGTTTATTGCCCACATCACTTAACTTCCTGCCTAGCAATAAAGATGTAATGTTTAGAGGGAAGGAGGAGTTCACCTAAATTGGAGTATATATACAGTATATATGTGTTGATGGGAAAAATGTTTTGTCTTGTGCAGCTATCTGACCCATTGGGCGAATAAACTTGGTTTGAGCTTTAATAGTTGTCCTTCAGTTTTTCACCCTGTTATTTAGAACCTACAAGTAGGTACAGTGCGATGCAGTGCAAATAATAGTACTGATCTGCTTACTTGTGGGACACAACATCCAAAATGGATAATAACTCAAAACAACTTCTAAGGCTAGAGAATTTTATAGACAACACTACCAATACAGTAAAGAAAACTAAGTGACTCTTCTACTGACAAGGATTCCCTGTTTTCACCACCCTGTACGTTAAGAGTGGAAACCGAACTGCCAAAATCTATAAATGATAAATTAGGAGTGCTTGAGTTAGTCCTTAAAGAAGAGATGAAGGCGAGCCTTGAAATGAGAAATGAGAAAGCCACGACACTGGAAAAATAAACTAAAAAGCTGAAGGGTACAGTCAATGTTATCGAAGCTTATGTTAATGAATTTAAAAGAAAGAACAAGTTGTTAAAATTATCCTTGCTTGATATACAGATTAGATCAATGTGCGAAAATCTTATGCTTACCGGAATTAAAGAGGATGAAGGTGAAGATCCAGAGAGTGTATTGAAAGAATTCATGATTAAAGTGCTGCAGATTCCAGGCGAAACTATCTACCAAATTAAACTTGAATGCGTACATTGTTTCGGACAGAGAGGACAGCAATATGAGCTCCCAATCGTTGCCAAATTAGCAACCTTCAAAGATAAAATAATGGTTAAAAACCTGGGCAAAAGACTCGCCGGCTTTAAAATAGGCATGAACGATCAGTGTGGGTCAAGGATGGCAAGAAACATGAGCCTTTCATGGTCATTGAACCTGTTTCTTAGTTGAGTGACAATGTTGTCTGATCGCACTGTGTAGCTGTTGGTACTGCCCACAAACGTCTCCTTGCATACGTGTCCTGTGCCGCCTTGGAACTCCGGTCTCACTCACAGTGTCCTCGTAGATGGAATCAAATTGTCCTTTTTTCCCTCTCTGTGGTGTTGCAGAAGTTGTCCACCCTGGACAAGCAGAACTGCATTTCAAACTCCCTGTTCTGCAATATTCCAAACAGCACGTCAGAGTATGCAAATATAGAGTAGAACGTGGATAGCAGGAAGAAGAACTCAAAGCTTGTCAGGTGCATCATGTATCCATCTGCGCTGTGAACGGTGTCTTTATCAAAGTCATCGTGATGGTGATAGCAATGAATGAACAGAGCTTGAGGGATAGTTTCTTTCACCTTGGCTTGTACTCCATTTATACCAGAAGCCACTGTGCCACAACTTGGGCCGTGCATTCACACTCCTCTAAAAATCTGATAATTCGGGCAGCAACCGCTGTGAAAAACCTTTCCTCACACCACCGCCTTGGAACTCCGGTCTCACTCACAGTGTCCTCGTAGATGGAATCAAATTGTCCTTTTTTCCCTCTCTGTGGTGTTGCAGAAGTTGTCCACCCTGGACAAGCAGAACTGCATTTCAAACTCCCTGTTCTGCAATATTCCAAACAGCACGTCAGAGTATGCAAATATAGAGTAGAACGTGGATAGCAGGAAGAAGAACTCAAAGCTTGTCAGGTGCATCATGTATCCATCTGCGCTGTGAACGGTGTCTTTATCAAAGTCATCGTGATGGTGATAGCAATGAATGAACAGAGCTTGAGGGATAGTTTCTTTCACCTTGGCTTGTACTCCGTTTATACCAGAAGCCACTGTGCCACAACTTGGGCCGTGCATTCACACTCCTCTAAAAATCTGATAATTCGGGCAGCAACCGCTGTGAAAAACCTTTCCTCACACCACCATCGATAGTGTAACGCAACACTCACTGTAGCTCGCAGGTGTGAAGTTGAGTTTTGGTGTCGAAGTGCTGACAACACAAACTGAAGGAATTCAATAGGAACATCATTACAATTAAGACAAAAAAAGATTAAATCAATTAAAACAAAATTACAAATTATAATACATAAAAATATATACAGATTTGTATCTATCCTTAGGCCCTCTCTGAGGGCGTAGAGGTTCCTGACGGTTCCCCACTGCTAGACACCCACCTGAGCGACCCACCCACTATGGAGAAGCCCTTATACGCTTTATAGGCCTACTGCAAGTAGCCTACACAACTATGACCGAAAGGTGAACGCAGTCAGAGAGGGGTAGGTCGATCTATGGGTGGAAGGGGAGAGAGGGGCAACATCAGTGCCCAACCTCACTAATGCTCTTGTGAAAGAATGGAAGCAAGTCCATGCAGAAATGTTCCAACATCTAGTAGAACGTCTTTCCAGAAGAGTGGAGGCTGTTATAGCAGCAAAGGGGGAACCAACTCCATATTAATGCAGATGATTTTGGAATCAGATGTTCGTCGTGCAGGTGTCCACATACTTTTGGTCATGTAGTGTATATGTGTGTGTATATATATATAAAAGGAAGCAACGTACTTTAAGCATTTTTTCATTTCTCCTCCCTCTCCACTAACTGAAGTTAACTGTAAGGATATTTTTTCAAAAATGAATAGGTATACAGAAAGACTCACGTGAAGGCCTAATTACAGAGGAGGAATTTTTAGATGTAATTAAAGCCTTCAACCTCAGGACTAGATAGCATACCAGTTGAGATAAATCAAATATTTTTCCATAAACTCAAATGTCCGTTATTAACACATTTGAACCAAATTGTAGCCTATCAGATACTCAGCAAGAAGGTCTGATTTCACTATTACTGAAACAGGACCCAGGTGGTAAATGTAAAGATCCAGTCCACTTAAAAAACTGGAGGCCCCTTACACTTCAGTGTTGTAATGCCAAACCACTAGCAAAATGCATTGTGCATAGAATTAAAAAGGTATTGTCGGATATTATTCATCCTAATCAGACAGGTTTTTTACATACCGTGTAGTTTACCAATAAAATTGTCAGACGGTGAAATGGACATACTCGGTATTCATATCCCGAAATAAAGAAATTATCTCACTGCAATACATTTTAAGTTAGCCAAATTAGATACAATTTTGCTGCCATGGAAAGGACAACACCTGTCTATTTGTGGAAAAATCACCCTGATTATTTATTTAGTCATATCCCAGTTTACTTATTTACTTATGGCCCTGCCTACACCTAACAACTTGTTTATAAATTATATGAGAAGAAATACTCCAATTTATTTGGAACAGCAAGCCAGACAAAATTAAACAGGCCTATTTATATAATTAATCTGAATTTGGAATTGTAAACCATTGGATCTCTCACTAAAGGCTTCAGTCACAAAAACTTTACTTTCTATCTGTAATTTCAGTTTAATCCACCAGAAAAGACAGAACAAATATTAGAAGATAAATTATGGTTAAACTAAAATATACTCATTGATAAAAAAAAAAAAATGGTGGAGTTGTCACACATACAGTTAACAAAAATATATGGAAATGTCTGCCCTATCCAAAATTACAACAAACTGATTGCATCATAAATGCAAAAATGGAGGAGACAAGTAGAAAGAGGAGAAGGTAAGGAACTTGTCTGTCCCTGCATTAAAGACCAAAATTGGCTAAAGAAAATGATGATCAATAAAAAATTATACTAGTTTAATTTAAGGACCAAAAAATGTACAGCTGTGCCATACAGGTTGCATAATAGTTATTTTCGATGTATCAATTCCATGGCAAATGGTCTAAGAACTGATACACAAAACAACGCCAGATTCAAAACTTAGAGTTTTTCAATATAAATTATTAAACAAAATTATTGCAACCAATAGAACATCATCAGCTCTGCAAATTTTGCTGAAAAGAGACAGAATAATTAGATCACTTGTTTTGGTACTGCCCATATGTTGCTTGTTTTTCGTTGCAGGTTTAAGAAAGGCTGAAAAATTGCAACATTTTACTTGGAGCTAACTCTGCAAATAGCACTGCTGGGTGATTTGAAAAGCAATTGTCAATCGATATAATAATATAATAATACTCTTAGCAAAGGTGTTTATCTTTACTTTACAATCTGTAGAAACTATGAGAATAGAAAGGGTCAGAATCTTTGTGAAACATCAGAACACAGTGGAAAAATATATGGCAGCTAGAAATCAAAACTGGTTGGGCTTCAGAGATAGATGGGAGGCGTTGAGGGTAGCTGAAGGCTAGGACTAAAAACCAACAAAAAATAACTAATGTAAAATATACTGCAACCTTTCAGGTACTGGCCCAACGCTCTAACCACTAGGCTACCTGCTGCCCTGTTTTCAGCCATTGGCGATAGATTTCCATGCAAATATTCTATAATCCGCATAAAAACAATATGCATATTTTCCCACCAGAAGTGTGTTTCCATGTCAGGCTCTGGCCATAGAGAAGCCTTTTGCTTCTCTATGTAGCCTTGGTCAGAGTCCGACAGCTCTAGGCTTTTGTTTTCTATGTGGTGTTTTGTGTTGGATCCCTAATTAGAGGCAGCTGCATTGCATTGTCTCTAATTAGGGATCCTACTTATGTTTGTAGGTTCCACACCCTAGGTGTGGTCCATTGTCTACATGTCCGTGAGTAAGTGTGCTTTGTTTGTTTCATTGTATCGTTGGTTTGTTTGTATAGTTCTTAACATTGAGTCTAGAGTTAAATTAAAAAAAAAGTCAAACTATTCCTGCGCTGCGCATTGGTCTGTGTCTGCACCCTCTCGTGACAGAACGGACAACCATTTGACCAAGCAGCGCAAATTGGGGGAGAAGGAGAAAAAGGGAGGACAGTGTCGAATTTTTTTTATTGGGGTTACCTTGGGGCTTCACGTCAGGAGGACGTGAAGCCCCAAGGTAACCCCCCCCAAAAAATTGGGGGGGAATATATTGGGAATATTGCCTTTCCTCAGCCACAGTATGTTATATGTGCAAAAGTACTATCTCACAACTCAATGAAACCTTAAATCTTGCGCAGACATTTAGAAACGAAACATGCCAATTTGAAAAATAAGCCACGGTAGTTTTTGGAGCGAGAATTAAGACTACTTTTGAGTAATAAGACATAAAAGCAACAGATATCATTAATAAGGAGCTAGAAGCATCTTATATGGTGAGCTACCGAGTGGCTAGGACAGGCAAGCCCCATACTATTGTGGAGGACTTAATATTCCTGCTGCCGCGGATATGGCTGGGGGAATGCTGTGGGAAAAGGCCAAAAAAACTGTACAGACAATGCCTTCATCAAACAACACGGTTTCACAACGCATCAGTGACATGGCAGGAGATGTTTTGAAACAATTACTGCTTCGCATACAAGCCTGTGAATTCTATGCGTTACAGCTGGATGAGTCAACAGACGTGGCAGGCCTGGCACAGCTCCAGGTATATACAGCGGGTGAAATAAGTATTGAATACCATTTTTCTCAGTAAATATATTTCCAAAGGTGCTATTGACATGACATTTTCACCAGATGTTGGTAACAACCCAAGTAATCCATACATACAAAGAAACCAAAACAAATAAGTTCAGAAATTAAGTTATGTGTAATAATGTGAAATGACACAGGGAAAAAGTATTGAACACACTTACTGATATTTATTTAATACTTTGTACAAAAGCCTTTGTTGGTAATGACAGCTTCAAGACGCCTCCTGTATGGAGAAACTAGTCACATGCATTGCTCTGGTGTCACGTGAGGGTGCACACACAGACCAAGACGCAGCGCAGGGATTATAGTTCGACATCTTTATTTATACTATGTAATATTGGAGTAAATACTATGTATAAACAAAAACACAAATGACGAACTATCGAACAAAAAACACTAACGACACGTTCACCAAAACAAACACAAATGAACGGACGTAACAACTAGCACACTTACTTTCACCGTGACTGCATCGACAACGACCCACACCAGGGTGAAGGACAGACAAACATATATAGGATCCCTAATTAGAGACAATGCGGTGCAGCTGCCTCTAATTAGGGATCCAACCCAAAACCCACACAGAAACAGAAAATAAAGACACTGTCAGACTCTGACCATAGCTACATAGAGACGGAAATAGGCTTCTCTATGGCCAGAGCCTGACATCTGGTGTGATTTTGGCCCATTCTTCCACACAAACAGTCTTCCAATCTTGAAGGTTCCGTGGGCCTCTTCTATGAATCTTGACCTTCAGTTCTTTCCATAGATTTTCTATGGGATTTAAGTCAGGTGATTGGCTGGGCCATTCTAGCAGCTTTATTTTCTTTCTATAAAACCAATTGAGAGTTTCCTTGGCTGTGTGTTTGGGATCATTGTCTTGAAATGTCCACCCTCGTTTCATCTTCATCATCCTGGTAGATGGCAGCAGATGTTTGTCAAGAATGTCTCGGTAAATTTGCCCATTCATCCTTCCTTCAATTATGTGAAGTTTGCCAGTACCATTTGCTGAAAAGCAGACCCACACCATGATGTTCCCACCTCCAAACTTCACTGTTGGTATGGTGTTTTTAGGGTGATGTGCAGTGCCATTTCTCCTCCAAACATGGTGTGTATTATGACATCCAAACAGTTACATTTTGCTCTCATCTGACCACACTATATTCTCCCAGTATTTCACTGGCTTTTCCAAATGTTGTGCAGCAAACTTTAAACGAGCTTCAACATGCTTTTCTTTCAGCAATGGAGTCTTGCGTGGTGAGCGTGCATACAGGCCATGGCGGTGGAGTGCATTACTTACTGTTTTCTTTGAGACAACAGTACCTGCTAATTGCAGGTCTTTTTGAAGCTCTCCACAAGTGGTCCTTGGCTCTTGGACAACTCTTCTGATTATTCTTTTCACTCCTCTGTCAGAAATGTTGCGAGGAGCACCTGGTCGAGGCAAATTTATGGTGAAATGATTGTCTTTCCACTTCCGTATTATGGCCCCAACAGTGCTCACTGGAACATTCAGAAGCTTAGAAATGCGCCTATAACCAATGCCATCATTATGTTTTGCAACAATTAGGTTGCGAAGGTCTTGAGACAGCTCTTTGCTTTTACCCATCATGAGATGTGTCTTGTGTGACATCTTGGCAATGAGACCTTTGTGTAGGCCATCAGTTGGGACTGAACCAGCTGATATTATTTTGCATTGACAGGGGGCTGGATTGCTTTTTAATTACTGATAGTTTTCAGCTGTTGTCTTGGCTTTCCATGCCTTTTTGCACCTCCCTTTCTTCATGTGTTCAATACTTTTTCCCTGTGTCACATTATTACACAACTTAATTTCTGAACTTATTTGTTTTGGTTTCTTTGTATATATGGATTACTTGGGTTGTTACCAACATCTGGTGAAAATGTCATGTCAATAGCACCTTTGGAAATATATTTACTGAGAAAAATGGTGACGTGTTCAATACTTATTTCACCCGCTGTATGTCCGTCATAGGGAGACATAGTGGAGTGGTAACACGCATAGAAGCAGTTGTTCCCGACGCCACTTGGGTACACTGCAGCATCCACCGAGAGGCTCTTGCTGCCAAGGGAATGCTTGACAGCTTGAAAGACGTTTTGGACACTACAGTGAAAATGGTTAACTTTGTTGAAGCAAGGCCCCTGAACTCATGTATTTTCTGCATTATGCAATGATATGGGCAGCAAACATGTAACGCTTTTACAACATACAAGTGCGCTGGTTATCAAGGGCTAAGTATTGACATGTTTTTTTTTAATTGAGAGACAAGCTTAATGTTTTCTTTACTGATCATAATTTTCACTTGTCTGCATGCTGACAAGTTTCTCACACGACTGGCCTATCTGGGTGATGTTTCTTCTAGGCTGAATGATCTGAATCTAGGATTACAGGGACTCTCTGTCATTATATTCAATGTGCGGGACAAAATTGAGGCTATGATTAAGAAGTTGGAGGTCTTCTCTGTCTGCATTAACAAGGATACAGCGAAGCACCTGAGTGAGCTGGATGTGCAATTACGCAGGTACTTTCCCGAAACGAAAGACACAAACAACTGGATTCGTTATCCCTTTCATGTCCTGCCTCCTGTCCACTTACCGATATCTGAACAAGAGAGCCTCATCGAAATTGCAGCAAGCGGTTCTGTGAAATACACGCACAGACTGTGTGTGGAAAATGATTTAAGACAGACTCTCTCCAATACAACCCAACATTGCAGAGTTATGTGCATCCTTTCAAGCACACCCTTCTCATTAACCTGTGGTGAGTTATTCAACATTTTTGATGAACAAATAAGGTTTTATATGAAAGATGGCTAAAAAAGAGCAAAATTATTGATAATTATTATATTATTATTTGTGCCCTGGTCCTATAAGAGCTCTTTGTCACTTTCCACAAGCCGGGTTGTGACAAACTCACACTCATTCTTATGTTTAATTAATGTATAGTATAGTGTGTGTGTGTGGCAGGCTTACAATGGTGGCAAAAAACAACATTTGAGAGTGCGCTGACCCTGGTGCTAGAGGTGGTACGCAGCTGGAGGTTGAATGTTTGAAGGGATACAGGACTATAAAAAGTTTGGGAACCACTGGCCTACATGATGAGATTATTATTATGGACAAAAGAGCCAGATAACTTTATTTGTCAAATGGCAGCCAAGCATCGATTATCATGTCACCATAATAAGACCCTTGATATTTATTGGAAAGGCGCATCAATCTCATCACATTGCACTTTCACCACCCTGTGAAGTTCATCCTAACTTATTTAATCTTTAGCCTAATAAAATGTATGGTTTCCTGAGTCATAGTGGGAGGACCACACCACATGTCATCGCGTGACTCCAAGTTTACTTGATATGATTTACTTGTATTATATCAATATTAGTGCATAAAAACATTTCCACCGACATTTCTCGCCTATTTCATTTTACAGACACATTTGTACAGACACATTTGTCTAGCAAATGTTGTTTTGTTGACATTTGGAAAGTTTACCATAACATTTGTTTCCATCAGTTCGGTCATTACATTTCTATGCGTGTAAAAAGGTTTAATGGAAACCTGCTAACAGACTGCATGGCCTGATGAATAAGGCGTTTAATTCTGCATCGGAAGATTGAGGGATACTGTCCCTTCTTACACAATCCCTGGTGGCAGGTAGCCTCACAGTTCAGATAGACAGATACTTTATTGATCCCAGAGGGGGACATTTCTTTGTCAAGCAGCTACAACAAAACATAGGGCAGGTGCAAAATGCCAGAACGAAAATACACAAAAGACAGATACGCGATACATGATACATAGAGCGGCAGTATGAAAAAGTATAGAAATACAAGAGTGCAAAAAAGCTCTAAAAAGACATTGCATAGTATGGGTGGTTGGCTGAATATGTACACTATACATTGTTGGATGGTTAACTATACTATACAGGTCGATGGCAGAGAAATACTAATACTAAAAACTCATGATATGAGTGAGGGTAATAATAGTTAAATGAACAGGTAAGTGAATATTTTGCATGGTTAAATTAGCTGTACAGGTAAATATACAGTTATTTTTACAGGTAAGTGAATACTTGCATGGTTACATAAACTGTACAGGTAAATGACAGGAAGAGATACTTAAATAGCTAAATGTGTGTATGTCAGGCTCTGGCCATAGAGAGGCCTATTTGTTTCTCTATGTAGCTATGGTCAGAGTCTGACAGTGTCTTTCTTTTCTGTTTCTGTGTGGGTGTTGGGTTGGATCCCTAATTAGAGGCAGCTGCACCGCATTGTCTCTAATTAGGGATCCTATATAATTTTGTCTGTCCTTCACTCTGGTGTGGGTCGTTGTACATTTCATGTCACAGGCAAGTAAGTGTGTTCCATTTCATTGTTTTGTTTGTAGTTCGTCATTGTGTTAATTTATACATAGTATAATAAAATGTCAAACTATACCTGTGCTGCACCTTGGTCTCTTCTTCCACCCACTTGTGACAGTGTATGATATAATTTGGGGTAATAATAGTAATTCCCTTAAAATACAGTACTTAGTGCACAGGGTTTAATTACAGATAACTGCACGTATTGCACATTCGATATACTAAAAGCAATGAAAAAAGATACAACTGACAGGATACTAATATGTATTCCTGAGTGAACGACTACGTAAGTTAAGTCCAAGAATTACTAAGAATTAATTGCACGTGATATGATATAACAACTGTACATGAGTATGTATATACAGACCTGAATGAATAAATAAGTCCTGAGTGAATGAGTGATTACGGACCAGAGTTACTCACGGATGGATGCATAATTGTTAAACTAGGTCCTAACACCCCAACAGTTCCAGGTCTGTTGCCGACGGCACGGCACCCCGGTGAGGCATTATATAGTCTAATAGCCGCCGGCAGGAAGGACCTCCTGTAGCGCTCTCTGGCACACCGTGGTGGGATCAGTCTGTGACTGAAGGTGCTCCTCTGCGTCATAACCATGGCATGCAGAGGGTGGGTGACGTTGTCCATGATGGCCAGCAGTTTGGCCAGGATCCGTCTCTCCGCCACCTCCTCTAGAGTGCCAAGGCTGATCCCCAGGACAGAGCTAGCCTTCCTAATCAGCTTATTTACCCGAGAAGCATCACCGGCTTTTATGTTGGCTCCCCAGCACGCCACTGCAAAAAAGATGGCACTGGCCACCACAGACTGGTAGAAGGTATGCAGTAGTTTACTGCACACGTTGAAGGACCTGAGCCTCCTCAGAAAGTAGAGTCGGCTCTGGCCCTTTTTGTACAGGGCCCCGGTGTTACCAGCCCATTCCAGCCTGTTGTCCATATGGACTCCCAGGAACTTGTATGACCCAACCATTTCCACATCCATCCCCTGTATAGGGACTGCAGTCAGTTGTACCTTGGTTCTCCTGAAGTCCACCACCATCTCCTTTGTTTTGCTGATGTTGAGCTGAAGGTGGTTCTGCTCACACCACAACACAACGTCACTGATTGTGTTCCTGTACTCCTCTTCCTGCCCACCCCTGATGCACCCTACAATTGCGGGGTCATCCGAGAACTTCTGTAGGTGGCATGTTTCAGAGTTTTATCTGAAGTCTGAGGTGTAGAGGGTGAACAGGAAGGGGGACAGGACCGTTCCCTGGGGGGCCCCTGTGTTGCTCACTGCCCGTTCTGACACACAGCTCTGTAGTCGCACAAATTGTGGCCTACCGGTCAGGTAGTCCGTGACCCAGGAGACTAAGGGTGCTTCCACTTTCATCCTCTTCATCTTCTCACCCAGTAGCAGGGGCTGAATGATATTGAAGGCACTGGAGAAGTAAAAAAACACAACCCTCACAGTGCAACCTGCGTTGTCCAGGTGAGAGTAGGCCCTCTGCAGAAGGTAGATGATTGTATCATCCACCCCGATGTTGCGCTGGTATGCGAACTGCAGGGGGCCCAGTGATGTACACACCAGGGGTCTGAGGTGAGCGAGGACTAACCTTTCCAGGGTCTTCATGATGTGGGATGTTAGCGCTACAGGTCTGAAGTCATTCAGGACAGTGGGGTGTACCTTCTTGGGCAATGGGACGAGGTAGGATGTTTTCCACAGCACAGGGACCATTTCTAGGCTCAGGCTAAGGTTGAAGGGATGCTGGAGTATTCCACACAGTTGGTCAGCACAGACCCTAAGCACCCTTGGGCTGATGCCATCAGGGCCGCCGCTTTCCACTGATGTAGTCTCTCCAGCTCTCTCTTCACTTGGTTGGTGGTGAAAGCCAGCTCAGGTGGGGAGGTGGGGGGAAGGGGGTGTTGAGGATCACTCCAGAGGGAGCAGGGGTGGAGGTGGGGTCGCTGATTGTCTCAGCAGAGGTGTTGTGAGCAAAGTGGGGGTGGGACAGCCGTGAGGGTGTGTGGCCTGGGGAGCTGGAAGGGAGGTGGACAGGGCCAGTATCAAACTTAAAAAATTGGTTCAGCTCATTGGCTCTGTCCTGAGTCCCCTCTGTCTGCCCACTGTTTGACTTTTTGAAGCCAGTGATATTTCTCATACACTTCCACACTTCTCTCACCTGGCTCTGCCTCAGCTTGTCCTCCATCTTCTCCTTATACCCTCTCTTCCCCTCATCAATCCCTCCCTCTGGACGCATTTCAATTTGTCCTTGTCCCTCTCCTTGAAGGCCCTCTTCTTCTCATTCAGCAGGGCCTTCAGGTTGCTGGTGACCCAGGGTTTATTATTTGGAAAACAGTCTACCTTCCTGGTGGGTACAGTGTTGTCAACACAAATGTATATAGTCCATTATGCAGTCAGTAAGTCCATCGATGTCCTCCCCATGAGCCTCACAGACACATCCCAGTCTGTTGTTTCAAAGCAGTCCTGTAGGGCCTCATTCACCTCTGGGGACCATCTCCTAATGTGATAATGAAATTTGTATGTTTAATGTTAATGACTAAGATGTTTCACCCTGGAACTGTGTAATGGGTAAGATGTATTAGAATTACAAGATTGGGAACATAGACAATGTTTAGAATGTTACCATTTGGTAAATGAGTCAGGATGTGGTTAAGACAAACAAAGGGGGAGACAGACCATTCGTGAAGGCTGTTGGTCTTGCAGGAGATTAGCCATAAACCAGTTCACAGCCCCCCATCAATCAGATTGTGGGGGTCTGGTCTCTTCGAGGTGTGAGTAAACATTAGCAACTGAGGGATGTCTTTGAGGGGGTGACCTGAGATAACAGGACAGTGTCTTTGAAGGCAGACCCTGAGAACTTGCAGGCCATAAAACAGGGTGGAGGCTTTGCTGACTGGGGATTATAAAAGGCTATGTATTATTTATTTCTGGGAGAACGTTCTCTGTGAATAAAGACTGACCATTTGTAAAGCTGGAACTCTCTCTGTATTATTTAAACAAACTGAAGGAATTACAACCTTCGAGATACAGATAGAGTTAAAAAGTTCATTTAGAACATTGGAATAGAAATTATCGTGACAATTTGGTCCTTCAAGCCGGATTCAATATCCGTTTTCTGTTGTCCCAGGGAACACCGAAACCTGGCACGGGCGGATCTAAGATCCGTAATAACAAAGACCTGACCTCTGAAATTGAGGGTTTATTTCAAGCCGGTGATAACTGGTAATGCGACATTTAACGGTGACGAGATCCAACCAACATTTAGTCCCAGCTGCAAGGATACGTACGGTCAGTAATTTTTATTCATAAGGATTTGGGGGAATAATACCTGTATGATTGCATTAAATTATAGAATAATAAGGGTTTTGATGTGATCTAGGTGTTAAACTATTCCATATCCGCTAGGGGTTATCCATCCTGGTGACCTATCTTTAGAATTTTGTGTGGAGAAAAGTTTTAAAGGCAAGTATTCCATGCAATTGGAAGATAGGAATTGGGTTTGGAGCCAAAACGGAAGGGGGGTCCGCAAAGACTCCAGGTAGTTGAGGCCATTACCAAAGTAAACTACCCTGTTTCGAGGCGATCTGGGATCGTCAGGAGGAATACAGGAAGAAAGTGAGCTTTCGTTTTTAGACGTTTATCCAGAGAAAACCATGCGCCAGTATTCTGGGAAAACATGAAACGAGGGTGAACTTTAGGAAGGGGATTTCTTATTTTACCACCATAAGAAGAATAACGTCTGAAAAGATATCTAAGGAGATTAATTAGTGGAGGAGAATAGATATATTGATCAGTTAAGAGAACTGCGTGATAGGTAATTGTTACATCCTTTAAATAGGCCAGATATATTAATCAGTCGAGAGTCATAACAAAACGGCGTTCTCAACCCGTATACGTGTGAGACCTAATAATCCGTTAATAAAAATCGTGTCCGCGGTGTGAGACCCAGTAATCTATTAACTACTCCAGTAAAAAATCTAGTCAGATAGAAACTTCTAGGCAGTAAATCCTCAAAAACGGTCCCGGAAACTAACCAGGGAATGAGAGACATGGAGTCTAAGGATAGGAGGAACATTATTAGGATCCTCAGTGGAGGAATGAAAATGGATTTGATGGGAGGTCAAATATGGAGAAATTGAAAACTAAGGTGTGCCGATACATACAGTGAGGAGAACAAGTATTTGATGCACTGCCGATTTTGCAGGTTTTCCTACTTACAAAGCATGTAAAGGTCTGTAATTTTTATCATAGGTACACTTCAACTGTGAGAGACGGAATCTAAAACAAAAATCACGTTGTATGATTTTTAAATAATTAATTAGCATTTTATTGCATGACATAAGTATTTGATCACCTACCAACCAGTAAGAATTCCGGCTCTCACAGACCTGTTCGTTTTTCTTTAAGAAGCCCTCCTGTTCTCCACTCATTACCTGTATTAACTGCACCTGTTTGAACTCATTACCTGTATAAAAGACACCTGTCCACACACTCAATCAAACAGACTCCAACCTCAAGACAATGGCCAAGACCAGAGAGCTGTGTAAGGACATCAGGGATAAAATTGTAGACCTGCACAAGGCTGGGATGGGCTACAGGACAATAGGCAAGCAGCTTGGTGTGAAGGCAACAACTGTTGGCGCAATTATTAGAAAATGGAAGAAGTTCAAGATGACGGTCAATCTCCCTCGGTCTGGGGCACCATGCAAGATCTCACCTCGTGGGGCATCAATGATCATGAGGAAGGTGAGGGATCAGCCCAGAACTATACGGCAGGACCTGGTCAATGACCTGAAGAGAGCTGGGACCACAGTCTCAAAGAAAACCATTAGTAACACACTACGCCGTCATGGATTAAAATCCTGCAGCGCACGCAAGGTCCCCCTGCTCAAGCCAGCGCATGTCCAGGTCCGTCTGAAGTTTGCCAATGACCATCTGGAAGATCCAGAGGAGGAATGGGAGAAGGTCATGTGGTCTGATGAGACAAAAATATAGCTTTTTGGTCTAAACTCCACTCGCTGTGTTTGGAGGAAGAAGAAGGATGAGTACAACCCCAAGAACACCATCCCAACCGTGAAGCATGGAGGTGGAAACATCATTCTTTGGGGATGCTTTTCTGCAAAGGGGACAGGACGGCTGCACCGTATTGAGGGGAGGATGGATGGGGCCATGTATCGCGAGATCTTGGCCAACAACCTCCTTCCCTCAGTAAGAGCGTTGAAGATGGGTCGTGGCTGGGTCTTCCAGCATGACAACGACTCGAAACACACAGCCAGGGCAATTAAGGAGTGGCTCCGTAAGAAGCATCTCAAGGTCCTGGAGTGGCCTAGCCAGTCTCCAGACCTGAACCCAATAGAAAATCTTTGGAGGGAGCTGAAAGTCCGTATAATAATGGTCCTAGTGGTCACAGGCTGCTGTAGGACCAAAGGCCTGTAGAGTGGAGTGAGGTGGACAAGGTTGTGATCCGATCTACCGAGGGGAGGGAGTGCAGTGGAGTTGTATGCGTCCTTCACATTAGCATATAACAAGTCCAGAGTTGTATTATTCCTGGTTGGGCACTTCACGAACTGTTTGAACGTGGGCAGCGTTGGAGAGAGATGCATGGTTAAAATCCTCCGAAATGACAAAGAAAGCACTGGGATGCGCTGTCTGGGATGCGCTGGGCCAGGAACTGAAAACTCTGTTTCAAATCCCGAGCCAACTAGGTGAAAAATCTGCTAAAGTGCATTCGGAAAGTATTCAGGTCTTTTTCCCTGACAATTTCCATGATTTCCATTTATAAATAATTGGGTGTTTGGATCAGCAATTTCATTTTGATCTATCAAATAACTGATGGACACAGTAATATTTCAGTAGTGAAATTAGGTTTATTGGATTAACAGAAAATGTGCAATATGCAACAAAACAAAATTAGACAGGTGCATAAATTTGGGCACCCCAACAGAAAAATCACATCAATATTTAGTAGAGCCTCCTTTTGCTAAAATAACAGCCTCTAGATGCTTCCTATAGCCTCTAATGAGTGTCTGGATTCTGATTGAAGGTATTTTGGACCATTCCTCCTTACAAAACATCTCCAGTTCAGTTAGGTTTGATGGTTGCCGAGCATGGACAGCCAGCTTCAAATCATCCCACAGATTCTCAATGATATTCAGGTCTGGGGACTGGGATTGCTATTCCAGAACATGGTACTAGTTCCTCTGCATAAATGCCCGGGTAGATTTTGAGCAGTGTTTTGGGTCGTTGTCTTGTTGAAATATCCAGCCCCGGCGTAACTTCAACTTTGTGACTGATTCTTCAACATTATTCCCAAGAACCTGCTGATATTGAGTGGAATCCATGCGACCCTCAACTTTAACAAGATTTCCCAGTACTGGCACTGGCCACACAGCCCCACAGCATGATGGAACCCCCACCAAATTTTACTGTGGGTAGCAAGTGTTTTTCTTGGAACGCTGTGTTCTTTTGCCGCGATGCATAACGCCCCTTGTTATGACCAAATAACTTAATCTTTGTTTCATCAGTCCACAGCACCTTATTCCAAAATGAAGCTGGCTTGTCCAAATGTGCGTTTGCATACCTCAAGGGACTCTGTTTGTGGTGTGTGTGCAGAAAAGGCTTCTTCCGCATCACTCTTCCCTACAGCTTCTCCTTGTGCAAAGTGCGCTGAATTGTTGAACGATGCACAGTGACACCATCTGCAGCAAGATGATGTTGTAGGTCTTTGGAGGTGGTCTGTGGGCTGTTTTTGACCATTCTCACCATCCTTCGCCTTTGCCTCTCCGATATTTTACTTGGCCTGCCACTTCTGGCCTTAACAAGAACTGTGCCTGTGGTCTTCCATTTCCTCACTATGTTCCTCACAGTGGACAAAAAGCGATAGCTTTTTGTAGCCTTCCCCTAAACCATAATGTTGAACAATCTTTGTTTTCAGGTCATTTGAGAGTTGTTTTGAGGCCCCCATGTTGCCACTCTTCAGAGGAGAGTCAAAGAGAACAACAACTTGCAATTGGCCACCTTAAATACCCTTTCTCATGATTGGATGCACCTGTCTATGAAGTTCAAGGCTTAATGAGCTCACCAAACCAATTGTGTGTTCCAATTAATCAGAGCTAAGTAGTTACAGGTATTCAAATCAACAGAATGACAAGGGTGCCCAAATTTTTGCATAGCCTATTTTTCACATCTGATTTAATTTCATGCAACTTAATATTGCTACACTAAAAATCTTTGTCTGTACAATACCCCAGTACTCATCTTTTATGAATGGCATGCCACTGTGATAATTTTCTGTGATGACAGAGTAAATTATTATGCAGCCTCAGAGGCGTGCCCAAACTTTTTCATACGACTGTATATAGACAGGTGTGTGCCTTTCCAATCAATTAATTTACCACAGATGGACTGCAAACAAGTTGTAGAAACATCTCAAGGATGATCAATGGCAACTGGATGCAACCAAGCTCAATTTTGAGTCTTTAGCAAAGGTTATTTTTTTTATTTATTATTTATTTACACACATTTATAAAAAACTGATTTCACTTTGTAGTTCTGGGTTATTGATGATCATTTTTATTTACTTAATCAATTTTAGAATAAGGCTGTAACGTAACAAAATGTGGAAAAAGGGAAGGGGTCTGAATACTTTCCGAATTCACTGTAAAAGTAGCATATCTTCAATAATCTCAGACTGCGAGACCTGAGAAATATTGCATCTGATACTGCATCACAAGATTGACTGATAGAGTCTCTTCGTACTTGCTAAATATCACTCGGTGTTCGCCTTAGTAATCTCACTGGAATAAAGACCTCCTCCATTCCTGTCATTATTGAAAGAGGTTGTGATATCTCACTTCTTAAAATAGGGTTACTTAATGTTAGATCCCTCACTTCCAAGGCAGTTATAGTCAATGAACTAATCACTGATCATAATCTTGATATGATTAGCCTGACTTAAACATGGCTTAAGCCTGATGAATTTACTGTGTTAAATGAGGCCTCTCCTCCTGGTTACACTAGTGACCATGTCCCCCGCGCATCCCGCAAAGGCGGAGGTGTTGCTAACATTTACGATAGCAAATTTCAATTTACCCCCCAAAACAGGACTGCGTTTTCATCTTTTGAGCTTCTAGTCATGAAATCTATGCAGCCTACTCAATCACTTTTTATAGCTACTATTTACAGGCCTCCTGGGCCTTATACAGAGTTCCTTACTGAGTTCTCTGAATTCCTATCAGACCTTGTAGTCATGGCAGATAATATTCACATTTTTGGTGACTTTAACATTCACATGGAAAAGTCCACAGATCCACTACAAAAGGCTTTTGGCGCCATCATCGACTCAGTGGGTTTTGACCAACATGTCTCCGGACCTACTCATTGCCACAGTCATACACTGGATCTAGTTCTGTCCCGTGGAATAAATATTGTGGATCTAAATGTTTTTCCTCATAATCCTGGACTATCGGACCACCATTTTATTTTGTTTGCAATCGCAACAAATAATTTGCTTAGACCCCAACCAAGGATCATCAAAAGCCGTGCTATAAATTCTCGGACAACCCAAAGATTCCTAGATGCTCTTCCAGACTCCATCCACCTATCCATGGACGTCGGAGTACAAAAATCAGTTAACAATCAAACTGAGGATCTAAATTTTACCTTGCGTAAAACCCTAGATGTAGTCGCACCCCTAAAAACAAAAAACATTTTCCAAAAGAAACTAGCTCCCTGGTTCACAGAAAATACCCGAGCTCTGAAGCAAGCTTGCATAAAACTGTAACGGAAATGGCCCTCCACCAAACTGGAAGCTTGGAAAGAAAGTACAGTGCAATATCGAAGAGTCCTCACTGCTGCTCGATCATCCTATTTTTCCAACCTAATTGAGGAGAATAATAATAATCCAAAATTTCTATTTGATACTGTTGCAAAGCTAACTAAAAAGCAGCATTCCCCAAGAGAGGATGCCTTTCACTTCAGCAGCGATGAATTCATGAACTTCTTCAACGAAAAGATCATTATCATTAGAAAGCAAATTACAGACTCCTTTTTGAATCTGCGTATTTCCCCAAAGCTCAGCTGTCCAGAGTCTGCACAGAACTGCCAGGACCTAGGATCAATGGAGACACTCAAGTTTTTTAATCCTATATCTCTTGACACATTAATGAAAATTGTCATGGCCTCTAAACCTTCAACCTGCATACGGGACGCTATTCCAACTAAACTACTGAAAAAGCTACTTCCTGTGCTCGGCGCTCCTATGCTGAACATAATAAATGGCTCCCTCTCCACCGGATGTGTACCAAACTCTCTAAAAGTGGCAGTAATAAAGCCTCTCATGAAAAAGCCAAGCCTTGACCCAGAAAATGTAAAAAACTATCGGCCTATATCGAATCTCACATTTCTCTCAGAAATCTTAGAAAAAGCTGTTGCGCAGAAACTCACTGCCTTCCTGAAGACAAATAATGTATACGAAACACTTCAGTCTGGTTTTAGACCCTATCATAGCACTGAGACTGCACTTGTGAAAGTGGTAAACAACCTTTTAATGGCGTCAGACCAAGGCTCTGCATCTGTCCTCGTGCTCTTAGACCTTAGTGCTGCTTTTGACACCATCGACCATCATATTCTTTTGGAGAAATTGGAAACCTTAATTGGTCTACACGGACAAGTTCTTGCCTGGTTTAGATCTTATCTGTCGAAGATATATCAGTTTGTCTCCGTGGATGGTTTGCCCTCTGACAAATCAATTGTAAGTTTCGGTGTTCCTCAAGGTTCCGTATTAGGGCCACTATTGTTTTCACTATATATTTTACCTCTTGGTGATGTCATTCGGAAACATAATGTTAACTTCCATTGCTATGCGGACGACACACAGCTGTACATTTCGATGAAACATGGTGATGCACCAAAATTGCCTGCCCTGGAAGCCTGTGTTTCAGACATAAGGAAGTGGATGGCGGCAAATGTTTTACTTTTAAATTCTGACAAAACAGAGATGCTAGTTCTAGGTCCCAAGAAACAAAGAGATCTGCTTTTGGATCTGACAATTAATCTTGATGGTTGTACAGTCGTCTCCCAAAAAAACTGTGAAGGACCTTGGCATTACTCTGGACCCTGATCTCTCTTTTAATGAACATATCAAGAATATTTCAAGGACAGACATTTTTGTCCAAAAATGATGCGGAAAAGCTAATCCATGCACTTCTAGATTAGATTACTGCAATGCTCTACCTTCCGGCTAGGACACACCTCTTCAGTATGTCCTATGATTGAGTGTAGTGGCCCAGGGGTGCAAGGGTGAACGGCAAGGCTCTGGAGCGACGAACCACCCTTGCTGTCTCTGCCTGGCCGGTTCCCGCCTCTCCATTGGGATTCTCTGCCTCTGACCCTATTACGGGGGCTGTGTCACTGGCTTACTGGTGCATTCCATGCCATCCCTGTCCGGTTTGTCGCCCCCTCTGGCTTGTGCAGTGGAGGGGATCATTCGTGGACTATACTCAGCCTTGTCTCAGGGTAGTAAGTTGGTGGTTGTTGATATCCCTCTATTGGTGTAGGGGCTGTGCTTGGCAGAGTGGGTGAGGTTATATCCTGCCTGGTTTGGCCCTGTCCGGGGGTATTGTCTTGGTATTGTTGGAGGGGGCCACAGTGTCTCCTGACCCCCCCTGTCTCAGCCTCCAGTATCTATGCTGCAATAGTCTATGTGCCAGGGGGCTAGGGTCAGTTTGTTAAATCTGATGTCTTGTGTGAATTTAAGTATGCTCCCTCTAATTCTCTATCTCTCCCACTCTACCTCCTCTCCCGGAGGACATTTGAACATCTTGGAGAAAGAACTGGCCTCAATGGCCATGAATTGTTATAATCTCCACCCGGCACAGCCAGAAGAGGACTGGCCACCCCTCAGAGCCTGTTTCCTCTCTAGGTTTCTTCCTAGGTTTTGCCTTCCTAGGGAGTTTTTCCTAGCCACCGTGCTTCTGTATCTGCATTGCTTGCTGTTTGGGGTTTTAGGCTGGGTTTCTGTATAGCACTTTGTGACATCGGCTGATGTAAAAAGCGCTTTATAAATACATTTCATTTGATTTGATGACTAGCTTTTAGTCATAAAATATAGCCAATTTCTCAGTGGTGGAAAAAGTACCCAATTGTCATACTCAAGTAAAAGTAAATATACCTTAATAGACAGTTACCCATTCAAATACTACTTGAGTAAAAGTCAAAAAGTATTTAGTTTTTAATATGCTTGAGGATCAAATTAAAAGTAAGAGTATAAATCACTTCAAATTCCTTATATTAAGCAAAGCAGATGTAACCATTTTCTTGTTTAAAAAAAATGTAAGGATAGCCAGTGTCACAGTCCAACACTCATAATTTACAAAAGATGAATTTGTTTATTGAGTCCACCAGATCAGAGAAAGTAGTGATGACCATGATCATTTTCCTGTCCTGCTAAGCTTTCAAAATGTACCATACTTTTGGGTGTCAGGTCAAATGTATGGAGTAAAAGGTACAGCATTTCCTATAGAAATGTAGTAAAGTAAAAGTAAAAGTTGTCAAAAATATAAATAGTAAAGTTAAGTACAGATATCCACAACACTAATTAAGTAGTACTTTAAAGTATTTATACTTAAGTACATTAAACCACTGCAATGTCTCTTCTTCTTTGGACTTTATATTGCAGTTGGCAACCAACTTTAAAAGGTGCATTACCACCACCAACTGGACTGGAGTGTGGTTCTCAGTTCATCTTTTAATCGCCCACGTGGGTATATGCTGCGAAAAACCAACGAGGAGATGGCACATGGGTATATGATTCTGCATCGCGAGATTGACTAATAAGAGTCTCTTCGCATTCCTTCGTGGTCATTTAATTTCATTATCTAAGCTTATTTGGACATGTTTCCAATTTCCCTAAATAAGACATGGCTCTTGTTGCTTTGAAAAGCTACGACATTGTTATATAGCTTCAATAATCTCAGACTGCGAGACCTGAGAAATATTGTATCTGATTCTGCATCGCAAGACTGACTGACAGAGTCTCTTCGTACTTGTTAAATATCACTAGCTTTACACATTCAGACAGGTTCCCAATTTCGCTATATATGTCTATTGTTGCAATGCAAAGGTTTTACAATGTCATATAGGAGCTGTTGGAGTAGACTGTGTGGATTTATGGATTAGGAGTCTGACTTTGAATCAGTAGATTGAGACTCCCTTTGTGGTTGTTTAATTTAATTAGCTCAATTTATTTGGACATATTCCCCTAAATAAGACATGGATCTTATTTCTTTGAAAAGTTAGGATATTGTTACATAGCTTTAATAAACTCCCAGACTGCAGGGCCTAATCAGTAGCTTTCCTCATTCAGACAGGTTCCCAATTTTGCTATATTTGTCTGTTGTTGCAGAGCACAGGAGCTTGTGAATTCAAAAAAGACTTCATTACAAAGTAACAAGGCCGAGTTGGTCTGCTCATCCTGCTCATAGTACCTTAGTACCATCCTGCCCATCCTGACTCTGAGCTCTTATTTTTATACAGCTTCATTCTTACACAACATACATAGTAACTCCCCTTTATGGTACTTGTTCAAAATCTATTGGCCATTCGCCACCACACCACTTATCTTTCTATGCTTGCATATCATTCATAGTCACTCCCCTTTAGGTTACCCGTTCATCATCCATTGGCTATTTGCCCTCACTCCATTATCTTTCTGTCCCAGTTGCACTCGATCACTCCCAGTTCTATTTGTTTTTTCCTGTCCCAACCTGGGAGCGAACCACACTGGTGACGTGGTTTCAACAGTTCAAACAAACCGAGTAATCATTTCAAGGACACTCACAGGTCCATACAGCCATCTCCCACAGAGTGAACCAATTGGTGGCGTGATTTCAAGTTTCCCAGAAAAAGCATACACATACATGCCCTAGGATTATATAACAGTTTCTTAGAAAAAGAATACACACACATACTGTGGGGATCATATTGCCAGCTCTCTCAAACCCCTACATGCATTCCTGCATGTATCTCTCAGGATAATTAAAGAACTGTGTGAGACTGTGGCCAACTCAAACTAACATTATTGCATATCTTTATGATTTTACAATACAAGTTATGGAAATTATTTATATATTCCCCCTTTGGGACTTGATAAGTTCCAATCCAAAAATAATAAACAGAAACAAAAATAAAACAGACATAATCAAACAAAAATAGTATATCATTAAAAATTTATATTATAGCGCTAAGGTACTATCTTGCTATGAGTTGCAATCAGCAGATTGATTCCCCAAAAAATTTATAAACAAAAAATACAATAATAAACACAGTGTGTAAAGCATGTGCGTGAAGGTGTGTAGCCTTGCATTGTGTGGTTGCCAATATACCAATTTCAAAACATCAAATTAAATTCAAATTAGTCCCAACCAGTTTTTACTATACAGCCCTCATAACATAATTCTGAATATGACATCCAAGATATGTGTCCCTCCCTCGCGGTCACCTCTCTAACAACTATTTTAGTTCAGGTCTAAAACCTGTTAGAAGATTAAGGGCATGGTCCGTAGACACTGGTAACTGGAAAACCCTATGTTACATACAGTGGGGAGAACAAGTATTTGATACACTGCCGATTTTGCAGGTTTTCCCACTTACAAAGCATGTAGAAGTCTGTAATTTTTATCATAGGTACTCTTCAACTGTGAGTGACGGAATCCAGAACAAAAATCCAGAAAATCACATTGTATGATTTTTAAGTAATTCATTTGCATTTTATTGCATGACATAAGTATTTGATACATCAGAAAAGCAGAACTTAATATTTGGTACAGAAACCTTTGTTTGCAATTACAGAGATCATATGTTTCCTGTAGTTCTTGACCAGGTTTGCACACACTGCAGCAGGGATTTTGTCCCGTTCCTCCATACAGATCCTTCAGGTTTCGGGGCTGTCGCTGGGCAATACAGACTTTCAGCTCCCTCCAAAGATTTTCTATTGGGTTCAGGTCTGGAGACTGGCTAGGCCACTCCAGGACCTTGAGATGCTTCTTACGGAGCCACTCCTTAGTTGCCCTGGCTGTGTGTTTCGGGTCGTTGTCATGCTGGAAGACCCAGCCACGACCCATCTTCAATGCTCTTACTGAGGGAAGGAGGTTGTTGGCCAAGATCTCGCGATACATGGCCCCATCCATCCTCCCCTCAATACGGTGCAGTCATCCTGTCCCCTTTGCAGAAAAGCATCCCCAAAGAATGATGTTTCCACCTCCATGCTTCACGATTGGGATGGTGTTCTTTGGGTTGTACTCATCCTTCTTCTTCCTCCAAACACGGCGAGTGGAGTTTAGACCAAAAAGCTCTATTTTTGTCTCATCAGACCACATGACCTTCTCCCATTCCTCCTCTGGATCATCCAGATGGTCATTGGCAAACTTCAGACATGCGCTGGCTTGAGCAGGGGGACCTTGCGTGCGCTGCAGGATTTTAATCCATGACGGCGTAGTGTGTTACTAATGGTTTTCTTTGAGACTGTGGTCCCAGCTCTCTTCAGGTCATTGACCAGGTCCTGCCGTGTAGTTCTGGGCTGATCCCTCACCTTCCTCATTATCATTGATGCCCCACGAGATGAGATCTTGCATGGTGCCCAAGACCGAGGGAGATTGACCGTCATCTTGAACTTCTTCCATTTTCTAATAATTGCGCCAACAGTTGTTGCCTTCTCACCAAGCTGCTTGCCTATTGTCCTGTAGCCCATCCCAGCCTTGTGCAGGTCTACAATTTTATCCCTGATGTCCTTACACAGCTCTCTGGTAATTGTGGAGAGGTTGGAGTCTGTTTGATTGAGTGTGTGGACAGGTGTCTTTTATACAGGTAACGAGTTCAAACAGGTGCAGTTAATACAGGTAATGAGTGGAGAACAGGAGGGCTTCTTAAAGAAAAACTAACAGGTCTGTGAGAGCCGGAATTCTTACTGGTTGGTAGGTGATCAAATACTTATGTCATGCAATAAAATGCTAATTAATTATTTAAAAATCATACAACGTGATTTTTGTTTTAGATTCCGTCTCTCACAGTTGAAGTGTACCTATGATAAAAATTACAGACCTTTACATGCTTTGTAAGTAGGAAAACCTGCAAAATCGGCAGTGCATCAAATACTTGTTCTCCCCACTGTACATATTTAGGTCTAACGTAATTTATAGTATCTCATTGGATAACACAAATGCATTTAGTTACTAATACATGTTAAATCAATGTATTTTCTTCCTCCGACCTTTCATTATCCAATCCTTCATGGTGCTGTTTAGGAGCCCAATCAAGTATTGGGTATACAGTTGAAGTCGGAAGTTTACATACACCTTAGCCAAAAACGTTTAAACTCAGTTTTTCACAATTCCTGACATTTAATCGTAGTAGAAATTCCCTGTCTTAGGTCAGTTAGGATCACCACTTTATTTTAATGTGAAATGTCAGAATAATAGTAGAGAGAATTATTTATTTCAGCTTTTATTTCATTCATCACATTCCCAGTGGGTCAGAAGTTTACATACACTCAATTAGTATTTAGTAGCATTGCCTTTAAATTGTTTAACTTGGGTCAAACGTTTTGGGTAGCCTTCCACAAGCTTCCCATATTAAGTTGGGTGAATTTTGGCCCATTCCTCCTGACATAACTGGTGTAACTGAGTCAGGTTTGTAGGCCTCCTTGCTCACACACACTTTTGTCAGTTCTGCCCACAAATTTTCTATAGGATTGAGGTCAGGGTTTTGTGATGGCCACTCCAATACCTTGACTTTGTTGTCCTTAAGCCATTTTGCCAAAACTTTCGAAGTATGCTTGGGGTCATTGTCCATTTGGAAGACCCATTTGCGACCATGCTTTAACTTCCTGACTAATGTCTTGAGATGTTGCTTCAATATATTCACATAATTTTCATTCCTAATGATGCCATCTATTTTGTGAAGTGCACCAGTCCCTCCTGCAGCAAAGCACCCCCACAACATGATGCTGCCACCCATGTGATTCACGGTTGGGATGGTGTTCTTCGGCTTGCAAGCATCCGCCTTTTTCCTCCAAACATAACGATGGTCATTATGGCCAAACAGTTATATTTTTGTTTCATCAGACCAGAGAACATTTCTCCAAAAAGTACTATCTTTGTCCTCATGTGCAGTTGCAAACCGTAGTCTGGCATTTTTTATGGCGGTTTTGGAGCAGTGGCTTGTTTCTTGCTGAGCAGCCTTTCAGGTTATGTCGATATAGGACTCGTTTTACTGTGGATATAGATACTTTTGTACCTGTTTCCTCCAGCATCTTCACAAGGTCCTTTGCTGTTGTTCTGGGATAGATTTGCACTTTTCGCACAAAGGTTTGTTCATCTCTAGGAGACATTACGCGTCTCCTTCCTGAGTGGTATGAAGGCTGCTTGGTCCAATGGTGTTTATACTTGCGTACTATTGTTTGTACAGATGAACGAGGTACCTTCAGGCATTTGGAAATTGCTCCCAAGAATGAACCAGAGGTAAAAAAAATTCTGAGGTCTTGGCTGATTTCTTTTGATTTTCCCATGATGTCGAGCAAAGAGGCACTGAGTTTGAAGGTAGGCCTTGAAATACATCCACAGGTACACCTCCAATTGACTCAAATCATGTCAATTAGCCTATTAGAAGCTTCTAAAGCCATTACATAATTTTCTGGAATTTTCCAAGCTGTTTAAAGGCACAGTCAACTTAGTGTATGTTAACTTCTGACCCACTGGAATTGTGATATAGGGAATTATAAGTGAAATAATCTGTCTGTAAACAATTGTTGGAAGAATTACTTGTGTCATAGTTTGTTAACATGAAATCTGTGGAGTGGTTGAAAAATGAGTTTTAATGACCATTTAAGTGTCTGTAAACTTCCGACTTCAACTGTAGGCCTGGGAAATTACCATCAGGGCTAACTCCCAGATGTGTTCTTCTATAGCTATGGCAAGCCCATCCACCCCTAGGAGTAACACCCCATAGACATTCGGATTCCCAAATGGACAGTCAAGTGGTCCTCCTTTGGTGTTGCACGGTTTTCCTCTTCTATCAACATATTGTTGTGGTTGTTCTGGAACTGGGTACACTTCCTTGGGTGTCCTGTAAATGTCAACCCTTGTCCTTATGGACATTTGCTTAACCGTGGTCTGGATCAGAAGTGACTTCAGTAATGTTAGCAAACCACAAAAAACTACTCCCTTTACTATCAAGGCAAATCCTGTCATAATATACATTTTTGCAAAGTTTTTGTTGGGAGTTATAATATTGATTCAAGTCCTGATTTAACTTTGTTTCTTGCCTTATATTCCTTTGGAATTCCTCTAGGCTGACCTATTGAGTCTAAATATGCATTGGGGTCCGTCTGATACGCTCTTTTCATTCTTTTATAGTTATTCTATTTATCCTTGTCTGTTGTTTTTACTGCAAGCACATATTCCCTTCCATGTTTTAGGTAGGGTGGCTCTAAGTCTTATGTCCAATAGAAGTCTGCCAATGCCACTGACTGCTCCTCATAAGGAGAGATTAGTGTAGTGCCAGTGTCTGATTTTCGCTTAACTATCACTCCAGTACTTGACCCTGCTGCCTCATAGATTGCTCTTTGGGGGGTATCCGAATTCCAGGAGATATCGTTATTCAGGTGCCATGTAGTTTCATACTTTCCCTGAAATTTTCCCAAATCATACTCCCCACTTGTTTTATTGTAGCACTCATACTTCTGCCCATAATCTATTTGATATTTCTGTGGTGTTTCCATTTTTCCAATTTCTATTCTAACATCCAGTTTCTTACACCAATCCCCCCATCCTCGTGGTGATGTGGACTATCCTAAATAGGATAAGCATTCTGCAGGGCAATAGTCTCTCTGATCCTTTGAGGTAACAGAAATTCCAATTAAAGTCAGTGTAGTAGCTGTGTGGAATTGGTACTACTATCAGTTCTGTCAATGGGGAGGGGGTGCATACTAGATAACTTTCTTTCTTCAGGTTTGCTGCAGTATATGTCCTGTCTCTCACATCATTTGGGGCCCTAGTAGGTAAGGGGGCTGTTGTACTGCTGGTGCTGTTTAGCCGATTAACTACATACGTCAGACCTCCGTTGAACCATCCCTGGGAATATCCAGTTTTGTCTGCAGGTCCGATTGTGCTAGTGGGTGAGCTAACTACACTAGTGGGTTTGTTTTTTGTACCATTTGGTGGGCTAGTTGTTACGACAGTTGACGGTCTTTGGGTGGTTACCATGGCTGTGTTAGTTGTCCCCGTTTCTCTTTTTTATCTGGGTTGACGTGTAGGAGTAATGTCAATCGTTGTTATACTGTTCCCTTCCGACCATTTAGAGCTAACTAATTCCAAAACGTATTTTGCATCTTCCTTCTGCGTCAATTATTTTAGGGTAATTACCCAATGTTTGATGATGGGTCCACCCACAGAGTGATAATTCTGGCAGAGGTTTGTTCCTCCCTATTGAAAAGGACCTTTGAATTTCTGTACCTGTTATTTATTGGGCCGGACTAAAAATATTAATTTGGGCCGTTTCCAACGGCACCTGCTTCTTTATTCTGCTTTTCATTCTAGCCTCAGGTGTTAGTTCCTTAGGTATTGGTGGGATCATAAGATGTTTAGCTTGTTTAATATCCATGAGTTTTGTATGTTCAGTCCCTACAGGTTTTCTATTTTTCTTTTGTACTTGATTTCCACACAATGGTCTTTAAGGCATTTAATTCTAAACAGTGCGTATCCTTCAATCTGAAATCTACCTAGTCTGGGCCATCCTGTGTCTAATATTTGGTTCCTGTTCATAATAGATATAATTCCTGGTTTGGTAAGGATACCTCTAGAGTATTGTATAGTTGTGGGCAGGCTTGCTACAACCTTCCCCAATTTAACAGCTATCATTGTCAGGGACAGTCCACAGCTTTTCAATTGTTTCCGATTTCCAGGCGTTGCTAGGGGGACCATGGGAGGGCAGAGAAGTTGATGTTGGGGAAATCAATTTCCCCTCCTTCTGTTGCCTCCCCTCCTCATTGATCATTGCCTGTGTCTGGGGTACCATTGACAGTAGGTATCCCAACAGGAAAATTCCACACATCACCAGGTCCCATCCTTTGGCTCTCTGGATTTTAAGAAGAGAATCCTGGTTGGCCTTCGGCTCTTGACATAGCTCTTGTTAATAGAAAAATCTAGGATATTGTTATATAGCTTTAATAATCTCATACTGCGTTTGCTAATGGATAAGGTTTCTGATTTATATAGTCTGTTCGTAGTTGTTAAAAAACAGTGCTTCTTGCGTGTGGTAATGTAAAAGCTTTCTGATTGATAGATAGAGTCTGTTTGTAGTTGTTATAAAACATTAGCTTTCCTCATTTAGATAAGTTGACATGTTCCCTACATAAGACCTGTCTCTTGTTACTGGGAAAAGATAGGACATTGTTATATAGCTTTAATAATCTCAGACTGTGTGTCCTAATGGTTAACCTGTATGATTCTTAATCACAAGATTGAGGGGTCGAGTCCCTTTCGTAATTGTTAAATATCACTAGCTTTCCTCATTTAGCAATGTTCCCAATTTCACTAAATAAGACATGGCTCTTATTGCTTTGAAAAGCTAGGATATTGTTACATAGTCTTAATAATCACAGACTGAAGGGCCTAATAAATAAGGTTTCTCATTGATAGATAGTCTGTTCGAAGTTGTTAAAAAACATTAGCTTCCTGCTTGTGGTAAAGGATAAGGTTTCTGATTGATAGATAGAGTCTGTTCGTAGTTTTCCTCATTCTGACAGGTTCCCAACTTCGCTACGTTTATTTATTGTTGCAGAGCAAAGGCTGTACAATGTCATTTATCAACTGTTGGTAGACACCGCGTGGCCTAATGGATAAGGCGTTTGTCTTCGAATCAGAAGATTGAGGGTTTGAGGCCCTTCGTAGTCGTTTAATATGATTGGACCAATACATTTGGACATGTTTCTCATTTCACTAAGTAAGACATAGCTCTTGTTGATTTGGAAAGCTAGGATATTATTATATAGCTATAATAATCTCATACTGCGTTTGCTAATGGATAAGGTTTCTGATATATATAGTCTCTTCGTAGTTGTTAAAAAACACTAGCTTCCTGCTTGTGTTAATGGAAAAGGTTTCTGATTGATAGATAGAGTCTGTTTGTAGTTAAGTAGTTTGTACATAAGACCTGTCTCTTGTTACTGGGAAAAGATAGGACATTGTAATATAGCTTTAATAATCTCAGACTGTGTGTCCTAATGGTTAACCTGTATGATTCTTCATCAAAAGATTGAGGGATAGAGTCCCTTTTGTAGTTGTTGAATATCACTAGCTTTCCTCATTTAGAAATGTTCCCAATTTCACTAAATAAGACATGGCTCTTTTTGTTTTGAAAAGCTAGGATATTGTTACATCGTTTTAATAATCAACGACTGCAGGGCCTAATGAATAAGGTTTCTCATTGATAGATAGTCTGTTCGAAGTTGTTAAAAAACATTAATGAATAAGGTTTCTCATTGAAAGATAGTCTGTTCGAAGTTGTTAAAAAACATTAGCTTCCTGCTTGTGGTAATGGATAAGGTTGTTAAAAAACATAAATGAATAAGGTTTCTCATTGATAGATAGAATGTTCGAAGTTGTTAAAAAAACATTAGCTTCCTGCTGGTGGTAATGGATAAGGTTTCTGATTGATAGAAAGAGTCTGTTCGTAGTTTTCCTCATTCTGACAGGTTCCCAATTTCGTTACGTTTATATATTGTTGCAGAGCAAAGGCTGTACAATGTTTTTATCAACTGTTGGAGGAGACAGCATGGCCTAATGGATAAGGCGTCTGACTTCGAATCATAAGAATGAAGGTTCGAGTCCCTTTGTGGTTGTTTAATATGATTAGACCAATACATTTGGACATGTTTCTCATTTCAATAAGTAAGACAAAGCTAGGATATTGTTATATAGCTTTTATAATATCATACTGCATTTGCTAATGGATAAGGTTTCTGATTTATATAGTCTCTTCGTAGTTGTTAAAAAACACTAGCTTCCTGCTTGTGGTAATGGAAAAAGGTTTCTGATTGATAGATAGAGTCTGTTTGTAGTTAAGTAGTTTGTACATAAGACCTGTCTCTTGTTACTGGGAAAAGATAGGACATTGTAATATAGCTTTAATAATCTCAGACTGTGTGTCCTAATGGTTAACCTGTATGATTCTTCATAACAAGATTGAGGGATAGAGTCCCTTTTGTAGTTGTTGAATATCACTAGCTTTCCACATTTAGAATTGTTCCCAATTTCACTAAATAAAACATGGCTCTTTTTGCTTTGAAAAGCTAGGATATTGTTACATCGTTTTAATAATCAACGAATGCAGGGCCTAATGAATAAGGTTTCTCATTGATAGATAGTCTGTTCGAAGTTGTTAAAAAACATTAATGAATAAGGTTTCTCATTGAAAGATAGTCTGTTCGAAGTTGTTAAAAAACATTAGCTTCCTGCTTGTGGTAATTGATAAGGTTGTTAAAAAACATTAATGAATAAGGTTTCTCATTGATAGATAGTCTGTTCAAAGTTGTTAAAAAACATTAGCTTCCTGCTTGTGGTAATGGATAAGGTTTCTGATTGATAGATAGAGTCTGTTCGTAGTTTTCCTCATTCTGACAGGTTCCCAATTTCGCTACGTTTATATATTGTTGCAGAGCAAAGGCTGTACAATGTCATTTATCAACTGTTGGAGGCAACCTGATCTCTCAGAAATACGTGAAATGAACACGACCCTGTAACCCCGATTTACGTGGTGGTGGCACGGAATGTGTTGAAATTACGTGTCGGCACCACGGAAACAACACCCATACAAAGTCAATGAGGCTCATTTTTCGTGGTGGACACACGTATTCCCTGGTTCAGCAACGTCACACAGTGGGCGGTAAATGTTGTTTTATAGTTTACGAAACGTCCTCCTTTTATAATGTATTATAGTGAATTTGTTCCGATTTTTGTTGTCTAAATAACAGTAAATTGTTTGTGATATAACTATCAATTTATAGATGGAGTAGTTTTAAAGAATGGCCCGAGGCTGTGTTGTTCCCTTTACGTTATTAAACCCTTTAGGATATTTTATTATTTTCACATTTATTTTCTGTCATAGCAGCGAATATTATTAATAATTATTCTTATTAATCAGAAGACTTTCAGTGGTTACCACGGCAACGATACGTCACGTTACGCACGCTTCTTACCCATAATCACCTTTACCGCTCATTTCACCCGCCAATTAACTACAGTAAGTATCTCAACCCAATTGGTGTTTGTTTGTTAAAAAGCACGCAAAACCTTTGCTTTTATTTCTTTAGTTGTAGCCCGATCTGTGTAGCGTTTCATCCCTGGAGATTAGGTTGAATTTGTTAGTGTTGCATTATCATTTACACGGCTACCCGCCGAAGTAGTTAGTTATCCAGCCAAATGACAGGTGTCCCCGGCACAGTTGGATTGTGGCACTGCCAGCTACCAAAATCAGTTTAAACTCATGTATTTGTCCATGTGTTGTGAAGACAACAATTAACAACGTGTTGTTGCAGTGGTTAAAGTTTTATTCAAAGTGCAAAGTAAATGTCAGAAGTGTAACTAAGGGGAATTACCGCAATCAGGGATGGACTGGAATAAAAAAGTGGACCTGGATTCTTTCCAGAGGATTGGACTGCTCAGTGCGACTCAATGTCAATGACCGTTCATACCTGATATAATGAATGCATAATTAAATAGAGAGACGACCCACCACTAACTTATAGATAGAATATACTGTAACACTATGGTGCCATACTTTTGTAAGACTTTGCCATTTTAGAAGACACTGAAATCATCATGAGATAATTGAGGGTAATTGTTACTTTAGTTATTTGTGACATTGAGAAGCGAGAGCAGTGGATATTATGAGAAGCATTTTACGCAACAGGACAGAAGAAGACCACTGTTTCCATTATTTGTAGGCCTAAATAAAAATAGATTTGTGTATGTACTTGCTTGTGTCAAGTGAATGTGCTACAAATCTGATATTTGTACAGTAAGGATTGATTTGTATTGTACGTAGTGGTTGTGATTGATTAATATTTAATTAATAATTACAATTACTCTGTCCTAACAATTAAGAAATGCTCATTTACGACAAAGGCTATTCTAATAATCTTTTGCTTTTTCCTGTTTTACAGCTTTATTGCAACACTTTTTGACTTCACCAACACACACACACACACACAAATCAAAACAACGGCACTTTTAAGAGCCTCTCTCTCTCTCTCTCTCTCTCTCTCTCTCTCTCTCTCTTTCTGTTATTGTCTCTCTCTTTTAATCACTCTTTAAATCTATCTATCTCACTCCCAGTTATTTCTGTTCAGTAATGGCTGGAGGATCACAAAAAAAGACCTGCCCAAACTGCAGGGAAAAATTATACTGTGGACTTAAAATTTGTTCATTTTGCAAACATCCACAACCCCAACACGTCAGACTTCAAAAAAAGCTGAAAAAATTTAAAATTCAGCAGAAGCAGTGGTTGGCATCCATGAAAAAAAATAAAATAAAGTCCCACGTCCTTGATGATGCTGCCATTCTGGTATGTAGTTTTCCGATCATCTCATTCACCAAAAGTGTTTTATTTTTTTGACATAAGCAAATAAATTACTTGGTATAATAACTGGTATAATATATTGCCTCACACATCCACACTATTAATAAGAATATAATTCATGTTTACTGGTTTTTCCAAAATATTATGTATAGGGAGTTGAAACTCATAAAAATCCTCACATTTATCTATCCAAATTATGTAAAAACCATAATTTGATTATTTGTAGATGTTTTCTAGCTTTGATGTAACTTTAGATCAAGCTTGAGGACAAATTCAGCTGTAAACTACAGTTTTGTGTATGTATCCAATTGATCTCTCTACCTCTCTGTTCCAGCTTGAGAAGTTGTATGCCCTTGGCATGAAGCCCCTGCTGCTGATTGCACATCCTCCTAAGGTGGTGACAGGGACGCACAAGTACCAGACTAAAATAATGCTGCCAATGCATGCCCAACTTAGCACATCCGCTAAGACATGCTTAGAGAATTTGGATGCCATCTACAAATTGATGGTTCAAGGTGAGATTGCATTTATTTAACCTTGAAATGCATACACATGCATATATTCTCTATCAATTGTACAATTGTTGGTGTTGTCCTGTACATTTCCAAACAGCAAAGACTAGAAATTCTGATCTGGCTGTAGCCTTTGCTGCAACCTAGAGTCATTTTAAAGATCTGGTATTGTGGAAAACAAGAACAAAAATTGCTTTGGCAGGGGTCACCTGTGCTTTAAAATACCTCACTTCTACCTCCTTGGTAGTTTTAAGTTATTGGAACTTTTGAAATCCGCAGCTAAAGTGGGAGCGCTTTTTTGAGGCTGAACTTTTTAATGAGTCACACTCACTGTCAAATCAAATATGCTGGAAGCTCCATCAGACCACCAGCAGACTTATGTAGTCACAGTTTGCATTTCAGCCAGATGACAAGCAAAGCAGGACACTGGATGTGTGCTAAAGCTAAATTAGTGACCTCCAGCTAAATCCAATCATTAAAAATGTCAGTACTTGGATTATGTAAATTGATGCAGCTGTATGTCGATAAGCTCCTGCATAGAGGCTGCATTGTTTTGACTGGGCCTAAACACTCAGCTGGGAAGCTAGCGCAATTGGGAATCAGGACTTCCTGTGGTTTCTCATAAAATAAAAGCAGCGACTCTTGACTCTATAGTAACTTAGCAACCAGGTTACATTGCTGTCTCCATTTCTCTCCTCTGTGATCTGTCTCTGTCATGCAGGTATGTGTGTCTGAGCTACACACACACTTATAGCAGGCCTATATTAAAAGCTGACGGTGGCTTCGGCTATATTCACAAAAAATCTGCCAATGTGGCTCCTTCCAACAGGGTTCTGTGGAGGTGGGGTCATGTTTATTTGTGCTTTAGAATGTAACCGAAGTGAAACAATCAGAAGACCTTTTATTTCTCTGATTCACTGCTTTGTTCTCGCTAACACCTGCTCACTCTCTTCAATCTCTTTTTCTAGCTCACTCAATCGCCGCTCTCTCTGCATGGGGCCAACTTTGAATCATGTGTTTACAAACAGCAAGAGACAATCCTACTCATTTTGCCCTTTAAGACTAACTTGTGTTAATGTTAATGTATTTTTTAAAAACAATGGTAGTCAAAGTAAATCTACTACTTGTGAATAGAGATTGTTAGGTACTTTTTTGCACATCCAGAGACCACAACCAGTGTTGGGCAAGTTACTCAGGAATTGTTACTCCTCCTATAAAAATTATAATATTACTTTACTTATTACAGGGAATTAAAAGTTACTATTTACGTTACTCGTCACGTTACTATATTACTTTTACTATCCCGCTCTAAAAAGTGACAGATAACCTGTTTAGTCTGCTTATTTTAGAAATGAATCCACTTTACTGGAACAATAATTAACATTAGGAGTCAACAATCAGCCAATCTTTACACATTGCTGCCTCTACGACCAGGTGATGCTATACAGAGAAGCATATTTAAAATTAATAGACAGTCTCTCACCACTAATAGCTATCTAATGCTCTTTAACTAATATCATATTGATAAGAGCAGCATGGAGTATGTTTTTTTACAAAACATATAACGTTCCCTAACATCACTGGCTAAAATAAAAAATAAAGCAAGTCAACCCTGATTTTTGAACTAATGTTTTTTCTGCACATGTATTTATAAGAGCAGTATTCAGTGTTTTTACAGAAGATTCAACTTTGCTTAATGCCACTCTCCCGACGAGTGCATGCATCACTGGCAGTAGCATCCTACCGGTCAGCGCCGGCGTTTTATTTTATACGTTTTACATGGCGGTGCTTCAATAAATTACATTTAGAATTGTTAGCGGTTGTAGACCTTTTGCTGGTCGCACAAAGTTTACAATGGATTACAATGTTCTTTGCATCTTAGACTGTGACACAATAATGCCGATACTTAACAGCTGTTGAAAGAACACATATCCAACCCATTCTCCATTCTTCCTTGACTCCTCTGCCCCATGCCTTTCAGAATCCTGTGGGTATAATCACATTCACTACGTCCATCTTTTTTTTACCGTCTAGGTTGATTTGGGGTTGCATTTATTTTCCCTAATTGCATATTATATATTATATTTGTGTGTGTTCCATGTCCATTTATAGGTTGGACAAGACTCAACCCAGACCAACTGCCTCAAGAAGACAAGGAGAACTTCATTCTAAATTTGGTGTCGTGTGGTTCACCCATCCAGGAACCAGCACACCAGGCTCCACCCATCCAGGAACCAGCACACCAGGCTCCAGCCATCCAGGAACCAGCACACCAGGCTCCAGCCATCCAGGAACCAGCACACCAGGCTCCACCCATCCAGGAACCAGCACACCAGGCTCCACCCATCCAGGAACCAGCACACCTGGCTCTTTCCAGCCACACACCACCACACACAGCTCCACCCATCCAGGAACCAGCACACCAGGCTCCACCTATCCAGGAACCAGCACACCAGGCTCCACCTATCCAGGAACCAGCACACCAGGCTCCACCTATCCAGGAACCAGCACACCAGGCTCCACCTATCCAGGAACCAGCACACCAGGCTCCACCTATCCAGGAACCAGAACACCAGGCTCCACCTATCCAGGAACCAGCACACCAGGCTCCACCTATCCAGGAACCAGCACACCAGGTCCCAGCTGTGCAGCCACCACTGCGGGGTCCACAGCAACGTAAAAGACTACACAAAATGAAAGGTGTGTTTTAGTCTATGCACGGCATGTATTGTACAGACATTTTACCCCTGTATAATCGTCATGAAGTTTGTTGATTTATTATGGATCTGATTCAGGATTGCAATTATACTGTATGCCTAGATGCTATCTTATTTTATTATTATTTTCTATAAGTAATAATTTAATTGATGGTTCTCTACACATCCCTGCTTCATGTAATTAGAGAGCTGCAAAGTTAAAGTCCCAGTGTAAAGAATACCAGTGTAAAATATATCTGCCTTTGTGGCAAGCGATGTAAAATGTAAACAGTCCATTAGGAGACACAACAGAAAGAAGGGATGGCAAAGAAACAAAGATTTTGAATAGAACCATGTGCAGCCTTTGATACTCCTGTGGTTTTCAAATCTCACCAGGACGAGCTAAATGAGCTGATGACAAACAGTGGAAAAAATGCTTACATTTGTGAATTGATTCCTGCACAAAAAGTACCTCACATATTGTGGACATTGGTGCAAATAATATATTCCTTACAATTACAGATTGCCCTCACAATCGGCTTGAAATATTCCCAGTCCGTGAAATAATAAAGACAAGGAAAAGAAAGGTAGGACAATGACTAACTGGAAAACAGTGTTTCCTCTCAATTAGTTAAATAATGCTATTGGAATTGTCCTTTCAAAACCTTAACGAAGTAAAATTTCACTTAAAATGTAGCAACAAATATGTGATTAAAAACAATGCTTTTATCGCTTTTATTATTTACCAAAAAACAAACATTACCCCTAAAGACACCCACCCCCCTCCACCCTAAAAACAATACAAAGGAAACACTGGATGACTTTCTAAAACTGTTGAATAACTTGTTTTGCAATTACTTAATGTTACCTTGACAAAATGCTGTTGTCTAAGTCATACTTTTTCATACTGCCGCTCTATGTATCATGTACCATGTATCTGTCTTTTGTGTACTTTCGTTGTGGCATTTTGCACCTGCCCTGTATTTTTGTTGTAGCTGCTTGACAATGAAATTTACCCCCCGGGGGATCAATAAAGTACCTATCTATCTATCTATCTATCTATCTATCTATCTATCTATCTATCTATCTATCTATCTATCTATCTATCTATCTATCTATCTATCTATCTATCTATCTATCTATCTATCTATCTATCTATCTATCTATCTATCTATCTATCTATCTATCTATCTATCTATCTATCTATCTATCTATCTACAACATTGAGCTGTATAGCTAGGCATCCTGTAAATACCTTTAGCTTGAAGTGTCACTTATGGATCTTATTAGATTACTATGATTCAAAATATGCAGTATATAAACTGTCAACAATGAATATATTTTCACTCCTTGTTAAAGTACAACATTTAAATAACATACAGTAATACAATGTCTCTGTCTTCCTGCCACAGGGGAGGACAGAACATCTTTGTGACTGGCAGCCCTGCACAATGTGGTATGTTAAATAGCTTCTGGTTATGTACGATTACATGCATTTTATTATTGGGCTCCTGGATCTCTCTGTGCCTGGATCTCTCTGTACTGGCAGAAAGCATTCACACCAATGTGTCCCTGAGCAAGACACTTAACCCCTAGTTGCTCCAGAGGCATGCGACCTTTGACATAAACAGCAATTGTAAGTCGCTTTGGATAAAAGTGTCAGCTAAATGAATAAATGTAATGTAATGTACTGTTTTCATTTGTTGGGATTGTTGACAAGCCATTGTCTTGTGTAGAGATTATTAAAGAAAAACGGTAATGCAAACAGTTTTTGTATGCTGTTTACAATAGTGAGGATACTGATATGTTGTACTGTGCATCCACAGCCATATGAAACCAAAAGTGAAATTCACTATTTCAATGCAGTGATTGGAGATGTTTATGGTATAGTCAGAGGAAACATCAGGGTTTCAGGGTTTGACGATTAGTATGGATACATTTATTTGTAAGTTAGAGGATTTATATTATTTTTCCACAACATTTATGACATTTTAAGACCATTTCTGGTCCACCTGCCAGCTGTATTGTGCCTATCTACATTTTTTTACACGATTATCTAGTTTTGTTTATTTTTCCATGAGCAACAGTTACTGTGAGTAACGTGATGTTTTATATCTTGTTTAAAAGTAATCTTACGCACATGGAAACCAGATACACCAGAATGATAATGGGTTCAGCAAGACCTTCCTCCAACTCTGGCACAGCTCTAGTGTGGAGATAGGTCTGGCTATGCAAGACTAGGTTAACAGTTACATAATTGTATCGCCTCGTCCCCACTCTGGAACAACAGATTCTTGATGCACTGCACTACTCTGCAAAGTATTGTAAAACAGTAAATGTTACAATCATGACAATCAATTCATTGTGTATTATACTTACTAATTGTCCTTCAACTTCCCTCTCTTTATTTCTTTGTTTTTCTCAGTGGAAAGACCTGGCCTCCATCCTGGCAGCCAGCCTGATTCCCATCCCATGCAGCTGCCTGCAAATATGCAACATACATTGCAAACATGCATTTTTTCCTTGTTCTTGTTAAGTGTATTTTCTTGACATATTTTTGTGTTGTCCACTTGTATTGTTCCATAACATTGTCATGTTACATCAGCTAAGCAGTTTGTAATGTAATTTGAACTTTAATATTCTTCATGTTTTTTCTTCAAGCTTGTTACACCCTCTTTTATCTGTATGGATTCAATAAAGTGCAACGGTCAACAGACTTAACATTTCTTAAACTTGAAGGACTCCTATATGGATTGTTTTGTGGTTAACAGACCATGGAAAAGTTAAACTTGATCATATTTTGACTCAGACAAGCTAAACTATGTGCAACAACTGATCCTTTCACAACTACCAACATGTTCAGTCCACTGATGACACACACAGTTGGAGTGCTTTATTGGAGGACAATATTCAATATATTCATATATATATATATGCTCAATATTGAAGAGGACACTGTTTCATTTAAGATTTCATATTAAATAACCTCCGCCACAAATATACAATTAAACTAAATGAGCAACTTCCCATTTTATTCACAGGCTTCAAATTTTTTTATTAGCAATCTTTCAACCTCTTGTGCTAAATTACCGTAATTAACTATGAAATCATGCCATATCCTAATTTGCATAACATACTGTTTGGACTAACCCTATGTAGCAGTTACTCACCTTGAAGCTGGTTGTGCGTTGACAATGTAAAATAACTATTTAAAGTTTTGATGGGAATGAAAATGTGCATTTCACAAACTTCAAATATGGGAATTGACATAATCTTAGAGTTTTTGGTACTACATTTTCTTGTTCATTTGCCATTTCTGTTATTCATATCAAAATAGAGTTTAAGCAAAGTTAATAGCCTATTGAGACTTTGAAAAAGGTAATGTATACCTGTATAACAACAAGGAAAAGAGAAAGGAAATGATATATACATATTTACACATTTAGGAGTAATTTGTAGCCTTATATTAGTAAGTTTAGCCTCTATTACAAACAACGTGAGTACGCACTGTAAATGTTTTAATTTAATATGGGTGTTTTTCAGGTCTGTCCATATATCATTGACCATACACTGTTCATATCATTGACTAAGTAATTTACTAGCACCTTAATCCTTACTAACACAATGCAGTATTGTGTAGGTAGGCTACTGATAACATTACTAAGCACACAGGAGCAATTTTATTATTTTATGTAAATAATGATGTAAGAGTACAATGATGGGTTAAAGGGGATGGGAATCACATTTGTGTAATAAAATGTTAAATACTTTACTGTTAAATAGGTGAAAATCAAGTTTGACCATTTTTGACAGCACCCCCTCTTGATGACTCTATCCATATGGGTATAGTCATATAGCTGAAGTCAAGAGCTATTTATAACATTTGGTTTCATGTATGTGGCCCTTTCTGTTCCTGAAAGACAAGCTTTCCAACATACACCAAGGTCGAGGTTTAGAGGTAAATATTTCAAAGCAGGAGCCATTTACAACCTTCAGACTGACATATGTTACTCTCCAGGTCGAGCCCTTTCCAACAATATATATTTGGTTTAGTCCTACGACAAAGTTTAAATTTTAACTTCATGGAATTAGCCTTGGCTCAGGCATAGTTTCAGTGAGGACTTTGAGGCCCCGACCTAAACTTTTATATAAACTTTAAATGTATTATTATAACAATACTGTACATATGTATGTACCGCAGCCAAGCAACAAACAGACTATTTGAGTGTTTTGGCCAGAGTCATAAACTTATGAGCATCAGCATTAGTCTAAAAGCATCAGCATTAGTCTAAAAGATGCAATTAGGTGTCCAAATAGTACTTTCAAATGATGTCGGTGGTGGATGACGTTTTCAGATCATTTACTTAAGTAAAAGTACTAATAATTTGCTGGACAAATACTCTGCAAAATAACGCATTGATAATGTTACTTACAGTGGGGAGAACACGTATTTGATAACCTGCAAAATCGTCAGTGTTTCCTACTTACAAAGCATGTAGAAGTCTGTAATTTTTATCATAGGTACTCTTCAACTGTGAGTGACGGAATCTAAAACAAAAATCCAGAAAATCACATTGTATGATTTTTAAGTAATTAATTTGCATTTTATTGCATGACGATGGTGCCCCAGACCGAGGGAGATTGACCGTCATCTTGAACGTCTTCCATTTTCTAATAATTGCGCCTACAGTTGTTGCCTTCTCACCAAGCCGCTTGCCTATTGTCCTGTAGCCCATCCCAGCCTTGTGCAGGTCTACAATTTTATCCCTGATGTCCTTACACAGCTCTCTGGTCTTGGCCATTGTGGAGAGGTTGGAGTCTGTTTGATTGAGTGTGTGGACAGGTGTCTTTTATACAGGTAACGAGTTCAAACAGGTGCAGTTAATACAGGTAATGAGTGGAGAACAGGAGGGCTTCTTAAAGAAAAACTAACAAGTCTGTGAGAGCCAGAATTCTTACTGGTTGGTACGTGATCAAATACTTATGTCATGCAATAAAATGCATGAATGTACCTATGATAAAAATTACAGACCTGTACATGCTTTGTAAGTAGGAAAACCTGCAAAATCGGCAGTGTATCAAATACTTGTTCTCCCCACTGTAAGTAAAGGGTTAGGGTAGAGTTAACCCTAACCCTTAATCAAGAACCCATAGCCCAAAAGTAACACCTTCACACTGCTTGTTTCGTCAGTCTAAACCTAAAAATCTTTAAAAATATATATATATTAAAATAACCAAATGAAAAGAAAATCTTCACATTTGTGAAGCTGGAACCATGAAATGTTTTTACATGACATGACTTAAACAATTATCTAAATAGCTGGCAATTACAGTTCTGCCGATCAACTAATGTACTAGCTGTACTTGTATAAACTGTTGAGTACCTTCATTTATACTCTTCATATCGTTTGTGTGCAAAACTCCACCTTTGTGAAGTAAATAGTAACTAGAGCAGTTTTCTGAAAATAAAATACACAAGTACAAATACCAGTATTTTGTACTTAATTACAGTACTTGAGTAAATGAACTTAGTTACGGCCGGGTCCACCACTGAATTACAGTACTTGAGTAAATGTACTTAGTTACGGCCGGGTCCACCACTGAAGGATTTAACTGGAATATTAATTTCACACAACAGACAATTCCATCAAATGGGTTTATTACAGTGGTGCATATGTACGACATTTCTTTATACAGTTTTACAGGATGTAAGTGAAAAATGTTTGGGTTTGTCTGTCTGTATTTATGTATGTACATGTAGATGATGTCATATAGAAAACATAAAAGAAAAACATTTATGGTTTCAAGCTATTTGACGGTATTCAGTATGCTATAACTACAAATAACAACAAAATAATATGGGTACTATATGCATATTGCAAACAAATATAAATCCACATATATTATGGAAATACCAAAGTACATTAGTATTATACTTGTTACACAAACTGCCATTGAATCTTCATTAGATTTTTCCACTCAAAGATGAGAATGAATTATTTAAAGTAGCAATAAGCCGTTTTGGTCTGAAACCAGCAAAATGTTAGAAGAGAGAAATAAAACAATGTTTTTCTATTTTTTCAAAATAAAAATACATACAGAATCTACAAAAACTTTCCTGTAGATACTTTGGTACAGCTATTTAAAACAAAGGCAAGATTTTTTGTACAAATCTCCAGTTCCTCTGTGTTGTTTGGCAGCAGTCTTTAGTTGTCTTCTTCCTCAGACTCGGGGCTGGTGAAGCCATTGTCATCCCACTCCTCAATGTCCTCCTGTATGGAAAGAAAATCACATTCCATAGTGGCTATACTGCTGTATGCATTAACAGCCTGTTTGTGTTGACTTCTAAGTGAGTGACCCCTCCGATTGAGGAAACTGTTGAGCCCATGTGTAGCGTCCTCTGTCAGGTCACCGAAACCTGTAGAGGAATTGTGGAAAAAAATTTAAAGAGAAAGATGACACATCAAACAAAACATGACATTTGTAACTATTTTTGCTTTTTACAACTTCAACATTACCTATTACCTTTTAGTCATTATATTTACAACTTTTACATTGTGCACACTGGTGGCAAACAGCTGGTCAGCTCAGTGCCTGATCACAACTCAATGTATAAAGTAGAGTTCCCTGGAGATATATATATATATATCTATAAATCTATATATCTATAAATCTATATTATCTATATATATATATATATTATAAATAAATACATGATACTAAAATCTAAAGATCTTGTACATACTGCTGGTTTTGATGCGCTCCAAAGTCTGTCCTCTGAGTGACTCCACTTCTTGCACTTGCTTCAGAAGGTACTTGATGTGCTGAGACATCTCCTTTACCAGGATGCTCTGCTCCTCCTCCAAGCGTTTCAGCAGCATTGCCTGGTCGAAGATAGATCTCTTCAACCTGAAGGTGTTGCCTTTGGTTGGGGAAAGGAATGGAATAGTGGACAAGGAATGTTTATTATTATATTATATAAGTATAACAGAATTATGTTATTTCTGAGAAATCTTTTTAGTGACAGCATTGGTTCTGTAGAATATAAACAATTAAAAAATATGAATACAAGTCACAATACTATAATTTGGATGGAGAGCTTGTGAAATTGTGATGGTCAAGCATTTTATTTGCGATTACTACAGCAGAATAACATGGTGTTGATGTCACCATTCAATGTTTATGCTCCGTGATAAATATTTCCATATTTTGGTATTCATGATATTTTTTATTTCAATGTATCAACCCATTCCTGTGTTGTTGCATGGAAAGTAACAAAAAGGACTATGGTAAATATGGAAATGTGGTTGGAACCATTACTACATGTGAAGATCGAAAAGGGTCATTTGTAAAATGTAGAGTGATGCCATAGGCTTATACTATGGAAATCAACTACAAGAACAACAAGCTAAACTAGCAATTCATACATATCATACCATCTTCATGTCTATCCCATGGTAGGATGTATCCCTCTGTCAGACTGCAAGCCAACTCCTCGTCAATCGGATCTCCTTCCACTACGGTGTTGTATTGCAAGACCTTTTCGCAAAGCTTCTTTTTCAACTCTGTCATTTTCTTTCTCTTTCTTTGTCTTGCCTGGTTGCTATCTGCAAATCGAAACAAAAAGAAAACTGTGTCATAATCCCAGAATATTATTGTTTTTTTAAGTGTTATTAATTTAAATAACTTGATTTGACAACAAACCATGCCGACGATACAGATCTTTCTTCTTGCGCAAAAGGGTTACAGTGATGTTCTCAATGTCAGCCCTTAGCTCTTCAATACAACCTGGAGTGTAGACTCTCTCTAAATAGGTGAAACAAAACAATTGGACAAGAGACAATTAGTGACATTTTCAAAATATAGCCACCTTGTTTGGAACCTGTTTTACCTGTAACCGCCCATTGTCTGACATCACACACCCACTGCTGTATTGTCTCCTGATCAAGGTTGTGCTCCTTCTTGATGTTGCTTAGGCTGGCAGCTTCCACCTTTGCCCTCTCTGTGATCTTTTAAAGAGAACAAATAACAAAATGTCAGAAGAAAAGCTCTACGCACCACAATACAAAAAACACACATTTTACTTGAGCTTTTGGCACAAGACATTCATCAGAACAGGTGTAACATTAAATAACACATTAAATATCTGTGCATACTACCAAGCAGACTTGTAAATAGGAGACAAATGTCAGGTTACAAATACAATCTTAGATGATAACTGACCAATCCTAAGCACAACCCTCCCCTCAGTTACTTAAAATGAATAAAACATGATTATTATCAAAATAGTTGCATATTTATTTTCTGTAACAATGATTAAACAATTAATCAACCAATAGTTTCAGATCCAGCTGTAGTTGGTGCATTGAGGGAAAGGGGCGGGGCTTAGGATCTCAATTATAATTCACCCTTACTTTGACATATCTGTGGGCTAACACTTGATGAAGGTTGTCCCTCTTTCTTCTGTTCCAACCCATGGCCTGTCGCGTTAGCATGTTTACTCTTCCTAATGAAAACAATAATGCACCCACAAGCCAAAAGGTAAGATTTCACATCCAAAAGGCAATAAGAGAAACCCAACAGACATGCCTAAACCCTATCACTAAAAGTTAGTTGAACAGGTAATTATCTTGAAGTAAAACAATGATAACTTTCGTAAGAACAGAACAGAGAAACTTAAAAACACAATTAAGTATTTATTATTATATATTTAGGCTATGACAGCGTGAAGTGTAAGTGTAACACCAACCAGCCTTTGTCATGTATTTTGTGACAAGTGCTGCCCTGGAGAGAAAGCTGTTCACCTATAAAGAAAATACAATTAAATGTTGGTCTCCATTACATAAAAATATTACCTACACACCATAGATCTTGTGGTTGTGGTTTAACAGAAAACATGTGTACTGTATTATCCTAGGAATTTGGGACCCCTTACGCATGCATGCATTTTGAATTGCTGAAAACAACTGAACTGCCTATTTTTTATTTTAATTCAAACATAAAGGATGTACTTTAACCCTCACACCAGGCTTGTTACTTAGATGACAAATAAGTACCTTTTGGTGTTATGGTTTCTATTAAGACTCTTTAAAGCCATAGATAAAATACTGACAATAATACCATACCTGCTCCACTTCCTCTCCCACTGTGTTTCCTGCTCCGTCCTGGCTTCTGCCACCCCATCTCACCTGCAACACAGAATGAGAAGTGTTATGTAGCAGTACTTCAGAAGTTTTGATATAACATCATCCAATCAGGCATAACATGCACAAATGTAAAAATAATCCTTTGCATTGAAGATTGCTTGAATGTTATATCTACATTAATGCATACAATTATCTCTAAAACATGTCATGACACAAAATCCCTGTCCTACAAATTTGAACAAGCAGCTGAAAAGCAGTAGGAGAAAGATAACACACAGCACGTTCTATTATCCGACCCATTATTATTTCCCTATAGCTACAGCCATACCAGACTTAAAGTTATTGCATGTACCTCGCATTTTGCTGTATGGGCTTTGGCATGCATGACGCTCAGGAATGGCCTCATTTCTGTCAATGGCAGAAGCTCTGGTAAACCCTCTGCTACTTTGTTAAGGTAGGGCCAGTACCTAAAAAGCAGGAGCAGCATCATGTGAGACAAAGATCCATTTCTAATTGAAATCTAAAATGACTAAAATCACTGTAAAGCTGAGAAACAATACATTTTTAATCATGGAGTTGGATTTGCAATATGACAATGAGGATTACCTGCATGTAACATCCATACAGAAGAAGGTAACATTTGCCTTCTTTGACATCTCTCTTTGAAGAAACATCGGGTAAGCAAATATTTCTCCACGGTAATGGTTCAGTCCTCGTAAGAGAAACCCATGTCTGAAACATCAGAAGAAAATCTAGTGGTTAGACTCCCTCCGAAACTTTCGTCCGTCATAAAAAAATATCAAATCAGGTTCGATTTTCTGCGTTTTTTGCATCCGTAGCAAGCAGTTTGAATGGTGTTTTGACAATTCAGAGCCACCGAATCACGAATACGAAAAAACGCTCAGTGTGCAAGGGCCTTAAGACTTGGATTACCATTAAAACTCAAATATCAGACTCAGACTCAAAAATCATACACATAAACACATACATACCTGCAAACTGCAACTTGAATGCCCTCCTCATCTATCTGAGCACCAGACTTTTTTGACATCTCTCTGCCAGCGGTGAACTTGGCAGTACCGCAGACAGCACTGTCATTTGCCTATAAAGTCAGTTTATAACACATTTTAAGATACATAAAAACACTAAACTAAAACATCTGTATAAACAACTATTATAAAAAATAAAATAAAAATGTTCGTACACTTCTCATGTTGCCTCTGACAAGGTCAACAAAGGTAGCAACTTCCTCGTCCTTGGCCAGGAACAAGCCCTCATATATGGGTGGCTCCTCAGTCCTGTCCATGATAAGATAACATGCGTCAGTAATAAAAATCACAAGTACTACATTTCCTATTTGTTAAAATGTAAGTTTTGATCACTCAAAGACAACCCGAAGAGCTACTATTTGTGTTAGACAAGTCTAAAATAAACTTCTGAAAACCTACCCTTTTGACTTGCTGAAGCGGTAATGTTTTCGGTTTCCATCAGAGCAGACAGCCAACATGTCTGGAGAACATGCTGGACACTCAAAATGATGGACCTGGCTCATATCCTCTTCTTTGTATTGACAGAAGGTAAACTCAAAGAAGCTTCGCTGAAATGTATCAGCACAGATACTACCTGTCTGTATATTAAGAAATGATTGGTTAGGATTTTTTGAAGCAATGCCCACAATTAAATATTAGGTATACAGTATTATATTTTTGTTTGTTATATGTTTCAGTGATATTCAGGCAGATTTACCCTTCCAGCTTGAACAGATCTGTGCTCCAACATTTTCAGGAAGGCCTGCCTGGACAAGGCTGGTGCCGTCACCTTCATATGTTCAAACGAGGTGAAGACATCAAACTTGTATAGGGTCTGGCAGCTGGTGCTAGCTGGCCAGTACCGATAAACGAGCAGGTCCTTCACCTCGGGAGTCCATTCTGCAAAGCATGATGAACAGGATTTCCGAGGCAAGCAGACATCGTATCGTCCTGTGAACAAGTGAATATACTGTAGTAAAGACTAAAATAATTTCAGTAATCAAATTGCCTTCTATACAGAGATACAAATATATGATATATTAGCTATTTGACATGGCATTTGGGCAACGCTTTGCTTTGCACACAGTGTTGAAGTTCTAGTACAATAATACTTGAACAAAAAGGAGGGCTTTCAGAACAACATACCATTGATGGTGACCACAGAAATATGCTTCCCTGGAGTGATTGTGAAGTCATGAGTGCATTCACAAATTGACCTTGGTGCAGGAACAGGCAGTTGACATACTGCAAAACAGAAAGAAGTTATGAAGGGAGTATTTACAGCTTCTCCTCAGTCCCTTAGATGCATTGCCCAAAACGCTAACCTCATTTTCAAAATAGTGCTTTAAAACACAACAATTAATCCAAACTGGCCACACCACTATTCCAACTGTAATTGTCACTATGTAGAAACAAGTAAATGCTTAAACACATTTATTAAGACGCAATGACTTAGCTGGTCAAAGATATGCTGGTCAGAACTGTCAAAAAAACCAATCATACTTTTGTTATTCAGCTATTCAATTTCACACTTGCACTTTAGAGTTTTGAGAATAATCTTAGAATGAGATTAGCATTTTACAAAAAAATGTCTAAGCCATTTAGAAACACTGTTAAATATAAACATGTGCCAATCTACAACAACATTTGGGGAATTACACTATAAGTATGAGACAATTTGATATAATGCTAATTTTAACATACTTTGTTCACAAAACTGAGGCTGGCCATTTTCATTCACCACCACAGCAGTGGTAGGGGGAATGGGCTCAAGAAATCCATGGAACACAGCCTCTCTGTCATGGAAGACATTTCTCTTGTGGGCCTCCATGTCACAGGTAGCACAGAGGAACTCCATGTCCAGTGGTACACAGTCCAGGCACCTAATCACAGCTTCTACAGCACAGCATCTGTGACAATTTTGGATGAATACTCTCTCAGCTGAGAGCTTTGCATCAAAAAGCATAGGCCTAGCAGTTTTCATTCTCACATCTGTGAGAAGCTGCCTTTGTTCCCAAGCAGAAACCATTCTGTCTGTTCCCTCCGGAACCTGGACTGCAGTTATGGTGTCCCTTAACTCTTGGAGTCTTGTTTCTAAAAAAAACAAATATACATTCACTTGTCCTTAAAAGGTCTATACTCATGATTATGATCACACACAAGTGTATATCAGTTATACTGTGAGTCTGTAATGGAACTGACAAAACATAATCCTTGATTATGATAAAATAAATGGTGGGAATTGGAAACTGTAGTGTAGTGTTACTACTGTAACACTCAGTATCTTCACCAAGACTTGCCAACTCTTGATCTTCTATCTGAAGGCCTTCTTCATGCACAGGATCCCTTCTTCTGGATTGAGAAGCAGCTGCAGAGACAGTCATTTTGCTTAACCCTTTGATCAATATAACATGAAACCAATTCATTTAAAAATTAAAATATTCCATAAGGACTGGAGGGAAACTAAGCAAAAAGTATTAAAACACAACACAAGTAAGGATTATCAGTCGCATGCTCTTAAACAATCTTATATATTAGTGAGAAAACATTCAAACATTGCAACACCATTTTGTCAAAGTGGTATCTGACTCTCATTTTTTAATACGTGTAAACCACCAAAACACTATTTAATGAATTATCTTTATTCTTAGACACAGTAATCATGTTTTATTAAAGAACAAACCTGATCCAGGGCAGTGTGTTTCCCGACGTTTCTCACGCCTGCCTGTGACCAGTGGATTAGTGAGGGATCTCTTCCTGCTTTTTCTTGTTTTTCTTTGAGGAAAGGCAGGGTTTTTCATGGCCATGGCAGCCTATATATTTACAGAGCACATATCAGCAGCACTTATAATTGAGCATTATTCAGTAGTTGCATAAAAGGGTCTTACTAACCCTTTTCATCACATCTATAAACAGCAATAGCAATTTGTATTTTCAGACTTAGGTATTTGCTTCTCATGACAAGCCTTACCCTGGCATCACGGAGATAAGCATCACTAATTAATGCTGCCATGTGGACAATGGCATCATTGGGATCATCAAAGACCCTCACGTCAGAATTGAGGGACATCACACACAAATAGAAACAATACAGACACAATATTTTAAAAAACACAAAATGAAGAAAGAGAGAAAGAGACAAGTGAGAAAGAGAGAGAGAGAGAGAGTGGCTCTTAAAAGTGCCTTTGTTTTGATTTGTGTGTGTGTGTGTGTTGGTGAAGTCAAAAAGTGTTGCAATAAAGCTGTAAAACAGGAAAAAGCAAAAGATTATTAGAATAGCCTTTGTCGTAAATGAGCATTTCTTAATTGTTAGGACAGAGTAATTGTAATTATTAATTAAATATTAATCAATCACAACCACTACGTACAATACAAATCAATCCTTACTGTACAAATATCAGATTTGTAGCACATTCACTTGACACAAGCAAGTACATACACAAATCTATTTTTATTTAGGCCTACAAATAATGGAAACAGTGGTCTTCTTCTGTCCTGTTGCGTAAAATGCTTCTCATAATATCCACTGCTCTCGCTTCTCAATGTCACAAATAACTAAAGTAACAATTACCCTCAATTATCTCATGATGATTTCAGTGTCTTCTAAAATGGCAAAGTCTTACAAAAGTATGGCACCATAGTGTTACAGTATATTCTATCTATAAGTTAGTGGTGGGTCGTCTCTCTATTTAATTATGCATTCATTATATCAGGTATGAACGGTCATTGACATTGAGTCGCACTGAGCAGTCCAATCCTCTGGAAAGAATCCAGGTCCACTTTTTTATTCCAGTCCATCCCTGATTGCGGTAATTCCCCTTAGTTACACTTCTGACATTTACTTTGCACTTTGAATAAAACTTTAACCACTGCAACAACACGTTGTTAATTGTTGTCTTCACAACACATGGACAAATACATGAGTTTAAACTGATTTTGGTAGCTGGCAGTGCCACAATCCAACTGTGCCGGGGACACCTGTCATTTGGCTGGATAACTAACTACTTAGGCGGGTAGCCGTGTAAATGATAATGCAACACTAACAAATTCAACCTAATCTCCAGGGATGAAACGCTACACAGATCGGGCTACAACTAAAGAAATAAAAGCAAAGGTTTTGCGTGCTTTTTAACAAACAAACACCAATTGGGTTGAGATACTTACTGTAGTTAATTGGCGGGTGAAATTAGCGGTAAAGGTGATTATGGGTAAGAAGCGTGCGTAACGTGACGTATCGTTGCCGTGGTAACCACTGAAAGTCTTCTGATTAATAAGAATAATTATTAATAATATTCGCTGCTATGACAGAAAATAAATGTGAAAATAATAAAATATCCTAAAGGGTTTAATAACGTAAAGGGAACAACACAGCCTCGGGCCATTCTTTAAAACTACTCCATCTATAAATTGATAGTTATATCACAAACAATTTACTGTTATTTAGACAACAAAAATCGGAACAAATTCACTATAATACATTATAAAAGGAGGACGTTTCGTAAACTATAAAACAACATTTACCGCCCACTGTGTGACGTTGCTGAACCAGGGAATACGTGTGTCCACCACGAAAAATGAGCCTCATTGACTTTGTATGGGTGTTGTTTCCGTGGTGCCGACACGTAATTTCAACACATTCCATGCCACCACCACGTAAATCGGGGTTACGGGTCGTGTTCATTTCACGTATTTCTGAGAGATCAGGTTGGTTGGAGGAGACCGCGTGGCCTAATGGAAAAGGTTTCTGATTGATAGATAGAGTCTGTTTGTAGTTAAGTAGTTTGTACATAAGACCTGTCTCTTGTTACTGGGAAAAGATAGGACATTGTAATATAGCTTTAATAATCTCAGACTGTGTGTCCTAATGGTTAACCTGTATGATTCTTCATCACAAGATTGAGGGATAGAGTCCCTTTTGTAGTTGTTGAATATTACTAGCTTTCCACATTTAGAAATGTTCCCAATTTCACTAAATAAGACATGGCTCTTTTTGCTTTGAAAAGCTAGGATATTGTTACATAGTTTTAATAATCACAGACTGCAGGGCCTAATGAATAAGGTTTCTCATTGATAGATAGTCTGTTCGAAGATGTAAAAAAATATTAGCTTCCTGCTTGTGGTAATGGATAAGGTTGTTAAAAAACATTAATGAATAAGGTTTCTCATTGATAGATAGTCTGTTCGAAGATGTTAAAAAACATTAATGAATAAGGTTTCTCATTGATAGATAGTCTGTTCGAAGATGTAAAAAAATATTAGCTTCCTGCTTGTGGTAATGGATAAGGTTGTTAAAAAACATTAATGAATAAGGTTTCTCATTGATAGATAGTCTGTTCGAAGATGTTAAAAAACATTAATGAATAAGGTTTCTCATTGATAGATAGTCTGTTCGAAGTTGTTAAAAAACATTAATGAATAAGGTTTCTCATTGAAAGATAGTCTTTTCGAAGTTGTTAAAAAACATTAGCTTCCTGCTTGTGGTAATGGATAAGGTTGTTAAAAAACATTAATGAATAAGGTTTCTCATTGATAGATAGTCTGTTCGAAGTTGTTAAAAAACATTAGCTTCCTGCTTGTGGTAATGGATAAGGTTTCTCATTGATAGATAGAGTCTGTTCGTAGTTTTCCTCATTCTGACAGGTTCCCAATTTCGCTACGTTTATATATTGCTGCAGAGCAAAGGCTGTACAATGTCATTTATCAACTGCTGGAGGAGACCGCGTGGCCTAATGGATAAGGCGTCTGACTTCGAATCAGAAGAATGAGGTTTCGAGTCCCTTTGTGGTCGTTTAATATGATTAGACCAATTCATTTGGACATGTTTCTCATTTCAATAAGTAAGACAAAGCTAGGATATTGTTATATAGCTTTTATAATTTCATACTGCATTTGCTAATGGATAAGGTTTCTGATTTATATAGTCTCTTCGTAGTTGTTAAAAAACACTAGCTTCCTGCTTGTGGTAATGGAAAAAGGTTTCTGATTGATAGATAGAGTCTGTTTGTAGTTAAGTAGTTTGTACATAAGACCTGTCTCTTGTTACTGGGAAAAGATAGGACATTGTAATATAGCTTTAATAATCTCAGACTGTGTGTCCTAATGGTTAACCTGTATGATTCTTCATCACAAGATTGAGGGATAGAGTCCCTTTTGTAGTTGTTGAATATCACTAGCTCTCCACATTTAGAAATGTTCCCAATTTCACTAAATAAGACATGGCTCTTTTTGCTTTGAAAAGCTAGGATATTGTTACATCGTTTTAATAATCAACGAATGCAGGGCCTAATGAATAAGGTTTCTCATTGATAGATAGTCTGTTCGAAGTTGTTAAAAAACATTAATGAATAGGGTTTCTCATTGAAAGATAGTCTGTTCGAAGTTGTTAAAAAACATTAGCTTCCTGCTTGTGGTAATGGATAAGGTTGTTAAAAAACATTAATGAATAAGGTTTCTCATTGATAGATAGTCTGTTCGAATTTGTTAAAAAACATTAATGAATAAGGTTTCTCATTGATAGATAGTCTGTTCGAAGTTGTTAAAAAACATTAATGAATAAGGTTTCTCATTGAAAGATAGTCTGTTCGAAGTTGTTAAAAAACATTAGCTTCCTGCTTGTGGTATTGGATAAGGTTGTTAAAAAACATTAATGAATAAGGTTTCTCATTGATAGATAGTCTGTTCGAAGTTGTTAAAAAACATTAGCTTCCTGCTTGTGGTAATGGATAAGGTTTCTGATTGATAGATAGAGTCTGTTCGTAGTTTTCCTCATTCTGACAGGTTCCCAATTTCGCTACGTTTATATATTGCTGCAGAGCAAAGGCTGTACAATGTCATTTATCAACTGCTGGAGGAGACCGCGTGGCCTAATGGATAAGGCGTCAGAAGAATGAGGTTTCGAGTCCCTTTGTGGTCGTTTAATATGATTAGACCAATACATTTGGACATGTTTCTCATTTCAATAAGTAAGACAAAGCTAGGATATTGTTATATACCTTTTATAATCTCATACTGCATTTGCTAATGGATAAGGTTTCTGATTTATATAGTCTCTTCGTAGTTGTTAAAAAACACTAGCTTCCTGATTGTGGTAATGGAAAAAGGTTTCTGATTGATAGATAGAGCCTCTTTGTAGTTAAGTAGTTTGTACATAAGACCTGTCTCTTGTTACTGGGAAAAGATAGGACATTGTAATATAGCTTTAATAATCTCAGACTGTGTGTCCTAATGGTTAACCTGTATGATTCTTCATCACAAGATTGAGGGATAGAGTCCCTTTTGTAGTTGTTGAATATCACTAGCTTTCCACATTTAGAAATGTTCCCAATTTCACTAAATAAGACATGGCTCTTTTTGCTTTGAAAAGCTAGGATATTGTTACATAGTTTTAATAATCACAGACTGCAGGGCCTAATGAATAAGGTTTCTCATTGATAGATAGTATGTTCGAAGTTGTTAAAAAACATTAATGAATAAGGTTTCTCATTGAAAGATAGTCTGTTCGAAGATGTAAAAAAATATTAGCTTCCTGCTTGTGGTAATGGATAAGGTTGTTAAAAAACATTAATGAATAAGGTTTCTCATTGATAGATAGTCTGTTCGAAGTTGTTAAAAAACATTAATGAATAAGGTTTCTCATTGAAAGATAGTCTGTTCGAAGTTGTTAAAAAACATTAGCTTCCTGCTTGTGGTAATGGATAAGGTTGTTAAAAAACATTAATGAATAAGGTTTCTCATTGATAGATAGTCTTTTCGAAGTTGTTAAAAAACATTAGCTTCCTGCTTGTGGTAATGGATAAGGTTTCTCATTGATAGATAGAGTCTGTTCGTAGTTTTCCTCATTCTGACAGGTTCCCAATTTCGCTACGTTTATATATTGCTGCAGAGCAAAGGCTGTACAATGTCATTTATCAACTGCTGGAGGAGACCGCGTGGCCTAATGGATAAGGCGTCTGACTTCGAATCAGAAGAATGAGGTTTCGAGTCCCTTTGTGGTCGTTTAATATGATTAGACCAATTCATTTGGACATGTTTCTCATTTCAATAAGTAAGACAAAGCTAGGATATTGTTATATAGGTTTTATAATTTCATACTGCATTTGCTAATGGATAAGGTTTCTGATTTATATAGTCTCTTCGTAGTTGTTAAAAAACACTAGCTTCCTGCTTGTGGTAATGGAAAAAGGTTTCTGATTGATAGATAGAGTCTGTTTGTAGTTAAGTAGTTTGTACATAAGACCTGTCTCTTGTTACTGGGAAAAGATAGGACATTGTAATATAGCTTTAATAATCTCAGACTGTGTGTCCTAATGGTTAACCTGTATGATTCTTCATCACAAGATTGAGGGATAGAGTCCCTTTTGTAGTTGTTGAATATCACTAGCTCTCCACATTTAGAAATGTTCCCAATTTCACTAAATAAGACATGGCTCTTTTTGCTTTGAAAAGCTAGGATATTGTTACATCGTTTTAATAATCAACGAATGCAGGGCCTAATGAATAAGGTTTCTCATTGATAGATAGTCTGTTCGAAGTTGTTAAAAAACATTAGCTTCCTGCTTGTGGTAATGGATAAGGTTGTTAAAAACATTAATGAATAAGGTTTCTCATTGATAGATAGTCTGTTCGAATTTGTTAAAAAACATTAATGAATAAGGTTTCTCATTGATAGATAGTCTGTTCGAAGTTGTTAAAAAACATTAATGAATAAGGTTTCTCATTGAAAGATAGTCTTTTCGAAGTTGTTAAAAAACATTAGCTTCCTGCTTGTGGTAATGGATAAGGTTGTTAAAAAACATGAATGAATAAGGTTTCTCATTGATAGATAGTCTGTTCGAAGTTATTAAAAAACATTAGCTTCCTGCTGGTGGTAATGGATAAGGTTTCTGATTGATAGATAGAGTCTGTTCGTAGTTTTCCTCATTCTGACAGGTTCCCAGTTTCGCTACGTTTATATATTGTTACAGAGCAAAGGCTGTACAATGTCATTTATCGTAGTTTTCCTCATTCTGACAGGTTCCCAGTTTCGCTACGTTTATATATTGTTACAGAGCAAAGGCTGTACAATGTCATTTATCAACTGTTGGAGGAGACCGCGTGGCCTAATGGATAAGGAATCAGAAGATTGAGGGTTCGAGTCCCTTCGTGGTCGCTAAATATGATTAGACCAATACATTTGGACATATTTCACTAAGTAAGACATAGCTCTTGTTTATTTGAAAAAATAGGAAATTGTTATATAGCTTTAATAATCTCATACTGCGTTTGCTAATGGATAAGGTTTCTGATTTATATAGTCTCTTCGTAGTTTTAAAAAACACTAGCTTCCTGCTTGTGGTAATGGAAAAGGTTTCTGATTGATAGATAGAGTCTGTTTGTAGTTAAGTAGTTTGTACATAAGACCTGTCTCTTGTTACTGGGAAAAGATAGGACATTGTAATATAGCTTTAATAATCTCAGACTGTGTGTCCTAATGGTTAACATGTATGATTCTTCAAAACAAGATTGAGTTCCGTTTGTAGTTGTTGAATATCACTAGCTTTCCTCATTTAGAAATGTTCCCAATTTCATTAAATAAGACATGGCTCTTTTTGCTTTGAAAAGCTAGGATATTGTTACATTGTTTTAATAATCACACACTGCAGGGCCTAATGAATAAGATTTCTCATTGATAGATAGTCTGTTCGAAGTTGTTAAAAAACATTAATGAATAAGGTTTCTCATTGAAAGATAGTCTTTTCGAAGTTGTTAAAAAACATTAGCTTCCTGCTTGAGGTAATGGATAAGGTTGTTAAAAAACATGAATGAATAAGGTTTCTCATTGATAGATAGTCTGTTCGAAGTTGTTAAAAAACATTAGCTTCCTGCTGGTGGTAATGGATAAGGTTTCTGATTGATAGATAGAGTCTGTTCGTAGTTTTCCTCACTCTGACAGGTTCACAATTTCGCTACGTTTAGATATTGTTACAGAGCAAAGGCTGTACAATGTCATTTATCAGCTGTTGGAGGAGACCGCGTGGCCTAATGGATAAGGCGTCTGACTTCGAATCAGAAGATCGAGGTTTCGAGTCCCTTCGTGGTCGTTTAATATGATTAGACCAATACATTTGGACATATTTCACTAAGTAAGACATAGCTCTTGTTTATTTGAAAAGCTAGGAAATTGTTATATAGCTTTAATAATCTCATACTGCGTTTGCTAATGGATAAGGTTTCTGATTTATATAGTCTCTTCGTAGTTTTAAAAAACACTAGCTTCCTGCTTGTGGTAATGGAAAAGGTTTCTGATTGATAGATAGAGTCTGTTTGTAGTTAAGTAGTTTGTACATAAGACCTGTCTCTTGTTACTGGGAAAAGATAGGACATTGTAATATAGCTTTAATAATCTCAGACTGTGTGTCCTAATGGTTAACATGTATGATTCTTCAAAACAAGATTGAGTTCCGTTTGTAGTTGTTGAATATCACTAGCTTTCCTCATTTAGAAATGTTCCCAATTTCATTAAATAAGACATGGCTCTTTTTGCTTTGAAAAGCTAGGATATTGTTACATTGTTTTAATACTCACACACTGCAGGGCCTAATGAATAAGGTTTCTCATTGATAGATAGTCTGTTCGAAGTTGTTAAAAAACATTAATGAATAAGGTTTCTCATTGAAAGATAGTCTTTTCGAAGTTGTTAAAAAACATTAGCTTCCTGCTTGTGGTAATGGATAAGGTTGTTAAAAAACATGAATGAATAAGGTTTCTCATTGATAGATAGTCTGTTCGAAGTTGTTAAAAAACATTAGCTTCCTGCTGGTGGTAATGGATAAGGTTTCTGATTGATAGATAGAGTCTGTTCGTAGTTTTCCTCACTCTGACAGGTTCACAATTTCACTACGTTTAGATATTGTTACAGAGCAAAGGCTGTACAATGTCATTTATCGTAGTTTTCCTCATTCTGACAGGTTCCCAGTTTCGCTACGTTTATATATTGTTACAGAGCAAAGGCTGTACAATGTCATTTATCAACTGTTGGAGGAGACCGCGTGGCCTAATGGATAAGGAATCAGAAGATTGAGGGTTCGAGTCCCTTCGTGGTCGCTAAATATGATTAGACCAATACATTTGGACATATTTCACTAAGTAAGACATAGCTCTTGTTTATTTGAAAAAATAGGAAATTGTTATATAGCTTTAATAATCTCATACTGCGTTTGCTAATGGATAAGGTTTCTGATTTATATAGTCTCTTCGTAGTTTTAAAAAACACTAGCTTCCTGCTTGTGGTAATGGAAAAGGTTTCTGATTGATAGATAGAGTCTGTTTGTAGTTAAGTAGTTTGTACATAAGACCTGTCTCTTGTTACTGGGAAAAGATAGGACATTGTAATATAGCTTTAATAATCTCAGACTGTGTGTCCTAATGGTTAACATGTATGATTCTTCAAAACAAGATTGAGTTCCGTTTGTAGTTGTTGAATATCACTAGCTTTCCTCATTTAGAAATGTTCCCAATTTCATTAAATAAGACATGGCTCTTTTTGCTTTGAAAAGCTAGGATATTGTTACATTGTTTTAATAATCACACACTGCAGGGCCTAATGAATAAGGTTTCTCATTGATAGATAGTCTGTTCGAAGTTGTTAAAAAACATTAATGAATAAGGTTTCTCATTGAAAGATAGTCTTTTCGAAGTTGTTAAAAAACATTAGCTTCCTGCTTGAGGTAATGGATAAGGTTGTTAAAAAACATGAATGAATAAGGTTTCTCATTGATAGATAGTCTGTTCGAAGTTGTTAAAAAACATTAGCTTCCTGCTGGTGGTAATGGATAAGGTTTCTGATTGATAGATAGAGTCTGTTCGTAGTTTTCCTCACTCTGACAGGTTCACAATTTCGCTACGTTTAGATATTGTTACAGAGCAAAGGCTGTACAATGTCATTTATCAGCTGTTGGAGGAGACCGCGTGGCCTAATGGATAAGGCGTCTGACTTCGAATCAGAAGATCGAGGTTTCGAGTCCCTTCGTGGTCGTTTAATATGATTAGACCATTACATTTGGACATATTTCACTAAGTAAGACATAGCTCTTGTTTATTTGAAAAGCTAGGAAATTGTTATATAGCTTTAATAATCTCATACTGCGTTTGCTAATGGATAAGGTTTCTGATTTATATAGTCTCTTCGTAGTTTTAAAAAACACTAGCTTCCTGCTTGTGGTAATGGAAAAGGTTTCTGATTGATAGATAGAGTCTGTTTGTAGTTAAGTAGTTTGTACATAAGACCTGTCTCTTGTTACTGGGAAAAGATAGGACATTGTAATATAGCTTTAATAATCTCAGACTGTGTGTCCTAATGGTTAACATGTATGATTCTTCAAAACAAGATTGAGTTCCGTTTGTAGTTGTTGAATATCACTAGCTTTCCTCATTTAGAAATGTTCCCAATTTCATTAAATAAGACATGGCTCTTTTTGCTTTGAAAAGCTAGGATATTGTTACATTGTTTTAATAATCACACACTGCAGGGCCTAATGAATAAGGTTTCTCATTGATAGATAGTCTGTTCGAAGTTGTTAAAAAACATTAATGAATAAGGTTTCTCATTGAAAGATAGTCTTTTCGAAGTTGTTAAAAAACATTAGCTTCCTGCTTGTGGTAATGGATAAGGTTGTTAAAAAACATGAATGAATAAGGTTTCTCATTGATAGATAGTCTGTTCGAAGTTATTAAAAAACATTAGCTTCCTGCTGGTGGTAATGGATAAGGTTTCTGATTGATAGATAGAGTCTGTTCGTAGTTTTCCTCATTCTGACAGGTTCCCAGTTTCGCTACGTTTATATATTGTTACAGAGCAAAGGCTGTACAATGTCATTTATCAACTGTTGGAGGACACCGCGTGGCCTAATGGATAAGGCGTCTGTGTGATTATTATTGTTTTAATAATCACACACTGCAGGGCCTAATGAATAAGGTTTCTCATTGATAGATAGTCTGTTCGAAGTTGTTAAAAAACATTAATGAATAAGGTTTCTCATTGAAAGATAGTCTTTTCGAAGTTGTTAAAAAACATTAGCTTCCTGCTTGTGGTAATGGATAAGGTTGTTAAAAAACATGAATGAATAAGGTTTCTCATTGATAGATAGTCTGTTCGAAGTTGTTAAAAAACATTAGCTTCCTGCTGGTGGTAATGGATAAGGTTTCTGATTGATAGATAGAGTCTGTTCGTAGTTTTCCACATTCTGACAGGTTCTCAATTTCGCTACGTTTATATATTGTTGCAGAGCAAAGGCTGTACAATGTCATTTATCAACTTTTGGAGGAGACCGCGTGGCCAAATGGATAAGGCGTCTGACTTCGAATCAGAAAATTGAGGGTTTTAGTCCCTTCGTGGTCGTTTAATATGATTAGACCAATACATTTGGACATGTTTCTCATTTCACTAAAATGAGACATAGCTCTTGTTGATTTGAAAAGCTAGGATATTGTTATATAGCTTTAATAATCTCATACTGCGTTTGCTAATGGATAAGGTTTCTGGTTTATATAGTCTCTTCGTAGTTGTTAAAAAACACTAGCTTCCTGCTTGTGGTAATGGAAAAGGTTTCTGATTGATAGATAGTCTCTTCGTAGTTACGTAGTTTGTACATAAGACCTGTCTCTTGTTACTGGGAAAAGATAGGACATTGTAATATAGATTTATTAATCTCAGACTGTGTGTCCTAATGGTTACCTGTATGATTCTTCATCACAAGATTGAGGGATAGAGTCCCTTTTGTAGTTGTTGAATATCACTAGCTATCCTCATTTAGAAATGTTCCCAATTTCACAAAATAAGACATGGCTCTTTTTGCTTTGAAAAGCTAGGATATTGTTACATCGTTTTAATAATCACAGACTGCAGGGCCTAATGAATAAGGTTTGTCATTGATAGATAGTCTGTTCGAAGTTGTTAAAAAACATTACTTTCCTGCTTGTGGTAATGGATAAGGTTGTTAAAAACATTAATGAATAAGGTTTCTCATTGATAGATAGTATGTTCGAAGTTGTTAAAAAACATTAGCTTTCTGCTGGTGGTAATGGATAAGGTTTCTGATTGATAGATAGAGTCTGTTCGTATTTTTCCTCATTCTGACATGTTCCCAGTTTCGCTATGTTCATATATTGTTACAGAGCAAAGGCTGTACAATGTCATTTATCAACTGTTGGAGGAGACCGCGTGGCCTAATGGATAAGGCGTCTGATTTCGAATCAGAAGATTGAGGGTTCGAGTCCCTTCGTGGTTGTTTAATATGATTAGACCAATACATTTGGACATATTTCACTAAGTAAGACATAGCTCTTGTTTATTTGAAAAGCTAGGAAATTGTTATATAGCTTTAATAATCTCATACTGCGTTTGCTAATGGATAAGGTTTCTGATTTATATAGTCTCTTCGTAGTTGTTATAAAACACTAGCTTCCTGCTTGTGGTAATGGAAAAGGTTTCTGATTGATAGATAGAGTCTGTTTATAGTTAAGTAGTTTGTACATAAGACCTGTCTCTTGTTACTGGGAAAAGATAGGACATTGTAATATAGCTTTAATAATCTCAGACTGTGTGTCCTAATGGTTAACCTGTATGATTCTTCATCACAAGATTGAGTTCCTTTTGTAGTTGTTGAATATCACTAGCTTTCCTCATTTAGAAATGTTCCCAATTTCACTAAATAAGACATGGCTCTTTTTGCTTTGAAAAGCTAGGATATTGTTACATTGTTTTAATAATCACAGACTGCAGGGCCTAATGAATAAGGTTTCTCATTGATAGATAGTCTGTTCGAAGTTGTTAAAAAACATTAATGAATAAGGTTTCTCATTGAAAGATAGTCTTTTCGAAGTTGTTAAAAAACATTAGCTTCCTGCTTGTGGTAATGGATAAGGTTGTTAAAAAACATGAATGAATAAGGTTTCTCATTGATAGATAGTCTGTTCGAAGTTATTAAAAAACATTAGCTTCCTGCTGGTGGTAATGGATAAGGTTTCTGATTGATAGATAGAGTCTGTTCGTAGTTTTCCTCATTCTGACAGGTTCCCAGTTTCGCTACGTTTATATATTGTTACAGAGCAAAGGCTGTACAATGTCATTTATCAACTGTTGGAGGAGACCGCGTGGCCTAATGGATAAGGCGTCTGTGTGATTATTATTGTTTTAATAATCACACACTGCAGGGCCTAATGAATAAGGTTTCTCATTGATAGATAGTCTGTTCGAAGTTGTTAAAAAACATTAATGAATAAGGTTTCTCATTGAAAGATAGTCTTTTCGAAGTTGTTAAAAAACATTAGCTTCCTGCTTGTGGTAATGGATAAGGTTGTTAAAAAACATGAATGAATAAGGTTTCTCATTGATAGATAGTCTGTTCGAAGTTGTTAAAAAACATTAGCTTCCTGCTGGTGGTAATGGATAAGGTTTCTGATTGATAGATAGAGTCTGTTCGTAGTTTTCCACATTCTGACAGGTTCTCAATTTCGCTACGTTTATATATTGTTGCAGAGCAAAGGCTGTACAATGTCATTTATCAACTTTTGGAGGAGACCGCGTGGCCAAATGGATAAGGCGTCTGACTTCGAATCAGAAAATTGAGGGTTTTAGTCCCTTCGTGGTCGTTTAATATGATTAGACCAATACATTTGGACATGTTTCTCATTTCACTAAAATGAGACATAGCTCTTGTTGATTTGAAAAGCTAGGATATTGTTATATAGCTTTAATAATCTCATACTGCGTTTGCTAATGGATAAGGTTTCTGGTTTATATAGTCTCTTCGTAGTTGTTAAAAAACACTAGCTTCCTGCTTGTGGTAATGGAAAAGGTTTCTGATTGATAGATAGTCTCTTCGTAGTTACGTAGTTTGTACATAAGACCTGTCTCTTGTTACTGGGAAAAGATAGGACATTGTAATATAGATTTATTAATCTCAGACTGTGTGTCCTAATGGTTACCTGTATGATTCTTCATCACAAGATTGAGGGATAGAGTCCCTTTTGTAGTTGTTGAATATCACTAGCTATCCTCATTTAGAAATGTTCCCAATTTCACAAAATAAGACATGGCTCTTTTTGCTTTGAAAAGCTAGGATATTGTTACATCGTTTTAATAATCACAGACTGCAGGGCCTAATGAATAAGGTTTGTCATTGATAGATAGTCTGTTCGAAGTTGTTAAAAAACATTACTTTCCTGCTTGTGGTAATGGATAAGGTTGTTAAAAACATTAATGAATAAGGTTTCTCATTGATAGATAGTATGTTCGAAGTTGTTAAAAAACATTAGCTTTCTGCTGGTGGTAATGGATAAGGTTTCTGATTGATAGATAGAGTCTGTTCGTATTTTTCCTCATTCTGACATGTTCCCAGTTTCGCTATGTTCATATATTGTTACAGAGCAAAGGCTGTACAATGTCATTTATCAACTGTTGGAGGAGACCGCGTGGCCTAATGGATAAGGCGTCTGATTTCGAATCAGAAGATTGAGGGTTCGAGTCCCTTCGTGGTTGTTTAATATGATTAGACCAATACATTTGGACATATTTCACTAAGTAAGACATAGCTCTTGTTTATTTGAAAAGCTAGGAAATTGTTATATAGCTTTAATAATCTCATACTGCGTTTGCTAATGGATAAGGTTTCTGATTTATATAGTCTCTTCGTAGTTGTTATAAAACACTAGCTTCCTGCTTGTGGTAATGGAAAAGGTTTCTGATTGATAGATAGAGTCTGTTTATAGTTAAGTAGTTTGTACATAAGACCTGTCTCTTGTTACTGGGAAAAGATAGGACATTGTAATATAGCTTTAATAATCTCAGACTGTGTGTCCTAATGGTTAACCTGTATGATTCTTCATCACAAGATTGAGTTCCTTTTGTAGTTGTTGAATATCACTAGCTTTCCTCATTTAGAAATGTTCCCAATTTCACTAAATAAGACATGGCTCTTTTTGCTTTGAAAAGCTAGGATATTGTTACATTGTTTTAATAATCACAGACTGCAGGGCCTAATGAATAAGGTTTCTCATTGATAGATAGTCTGTTCGAAGTTGTTAAAAAACATTAATGAATAAGGTTTCTCATTGAAAGATAGTCTTTTCGAAGTTGTTAAAAAACATTAGCTTCCTGCTTGTGGTAATGGATAAGGTTGTTAAAAACATTAATGAATAAGGTTTCTCATTGATAGATAGTATGTTCGAAGTTGTTAAAAAACATTAGCTTCCTGCTGGTGGTAATGGATAAGGTTTCTGATTGATAGATAGAGTCTGTTCGTATTTTTCCTCATTCTGACAGGTTCCCAGTTTCGCTATGTTCATATATTGTTACAGAGCAAAGGCTGTACAATGTCATTTATTAACTGTTGGAGGAGACCGCGTGGCCTAATGGATAAGGCGTCTGATTTCGAATCAGAAGATTGAGGGTTCGAGTCCCTTCGTGGTTGTTTAATATGATTAGACCAATACATTTGGACATATTTCACTAAGTAAGACATAGCTCTTGTTTATTTGAAAAGCTAGGAAATTGTTATATAGCTTTAATAATCTCATACTGCGTTTGCTAATGGATAAGGTTTCTGATTTATATAGTCTCTTCGTAGTTGTTAAAAAACACTAGCTTCCTGCTTGTGGTAATGGAAAAGGTTTCTGATTGATAGATAGATTCTGTTTATAGTTAAGTAGTTTGTACATAAGACCTGTCTCTTGTTACTGGGAAAAGATAGGACATTGTAATATAGCTTTAATAATCTCAGACTGTGTGTCCTAATGGTTAACCTGTATGATTCTTCATCACAAGATTGAGGGATAGATTCCCTTTTGTAGTTGTTGAATATCACTAGCTTTCCTCATTTAGAAATGTTCCCAATTTCACTAAATAAGACATGGCTCTTTTTGCTTTGAAAAGCTAGGATATTGTTACATTGTTTTAATAATCACAGACTGCAGGGCCTAATGAATAAGGTTTCTCATTGATAGATAGTCTGTTCGAAGTTGTTAAAAAACATTACTTTCCTGCTTGTGGTAATGGATAAGGTTGTTAAAAACATTAATGAATAAGGTTTCTCATTGATAGATAGTATGTTCGAAGTTGTTAAAAAACATTACTTTCCTGCTTGTGGTAATGGATAAGGTTGTTAAAAACATTAATGAATAAGGTTTCTCATTGATAGATAGTATGTTCGAAGTTGTTAAAAAACATTAGCTTCCTGCTGGTGGTAATGGATAAGGTTTCTGATTGATAGATAGAGTCTGTTCGTAGTTTTCCTCATTCTGACAGGTTCCCAGTTTCGCTACGTTTATATATTGTTACAGAGCAAAGGCTGTACAATGTCATTTATCAACTGTTGGAGGAGACTGCGTGGCCTAATGGATAAGGTGTCTGACTTCGAATCAGAAGATTGAGTGTTCGAGTCCCTTCGTGGTCGTTTAATATGATTAGACCAATATATTTGGACATATTTCACTAAGTAAGACATAGCTCTTGTTTATTTGAAAAGCTAGGCAATTGTTATATAGCTTTAATAATCTCATACTGCGTTTGCTAATGGATAAGGTTTCTGATTTATATAGTCTCTTCGTAGTTGTTAAAAAACACTAGCTTCCTGCTTGTGGTAATGGAAAAGGTTTCTGATTGATAGATAGAGTCTGTTTGTAGTTAAGTAGTTTGTACATAAGACCTGTCTCTTGTTACTGGGAAAAGATAGGACATTGTAATATAGCTTTAATAATCTCAGACTGTGTGTCCTAATGGTTAACCTGTATGATTCTTCATCACAAGATTGAGTTCCTTTTGTAGTTGTTGAATATCACTAGCTTTCCTCATTTAGAAATGTTCCCAATTTCACTAAATAAGACATGGCTCTTTTTGCTTTGAAAAGCTAGGATATTGTTACATTGTTTTAATAATCACAGACTGCAGGGCCTAATGAATAAGGTTTCTCATTGATAGATAGTCTGTTCGAAGTTGTTAAAAAACATTACTTTCCTGCTTGTGGTAATGGATAAGGTTGTTAAAAAACATGAATGAATAAGGTTTCTCATTGATAGATAGTCTGTTCGAAGTTATTAAAAAACATTAGCTTCCTGCTGGTGGTAATGGACAAGGTTTCTGATTGATAGATAGAGTCTGTTCGTAGTTTTCCTCACTCTGACAGGTTCCCAATTTCGCTACGTTTATATATTGTTACAGAGCAAAGGCTGTACAATGTCATTTATCAGCTGTTGTAGGAGACAGCGTGGCCTAATGGATAAGGCGTCTGACTTCGAATCAGAAGATTGAGGGTTCGAGTCCCTTCGTGGTCATTTAATATGATTAGACCAACACATTTGGACATATTTCACTAAGTAAGACATAGCTCTTGTTGATTTGAAAAGCTAGGATATTGTTATATAGCTTTAATAATCTCATACTGCGTTTGCTAATGGATAAGGTTTCTGATTTATATAATCTCTTCGTAGTTGTTAAAAAACACTAGCTTCCTGCTTGTGGTAATGGAAAAGGTTTCTGATTGATAGATAGAGTCTGTTTATAGTTAAGTAGTTTGTACATAAGACCTGTCTCTTGTTACTGGGAAAAGATAGGACATTGTAATATAGCTTTAATAATCTCAGACTGTGTGTCCTAATGGTTAACCTGTATGATTCTTCATCACAAGATTGAGGGATAGAGTCCCTTTTGTAGTTGTTGAATATCACTAGCTTTCCTCATTTAGAAATGTTCCCAATTTCACTAAATAAGACATGGCTCTTTTTGCTTTGAAAAGCTAGGATATTGTTACATTGTTTTAATAATCACAGACTGCAGGGCCTAATGAATAAGGTTTCTCATTGATAGATAGTCTGTTCGAAGTTGTTAAAAAATATTAATGAATAAGGTTTCTCATTGAAAGATAGTCTTTTCGAAGTTGTTAAAAAACATTAGCTTCCTGCTTGTGGTAATGGATAAGGTTGTTAAAAAACATGAATGAATAAGGTTTCTCATTGATAGATAGTCTGTTCGAAGTTATTAAAAAACATTAGCTTCCTGCTGGTGGTAATGGACAAGGTTTCTGATTGATAGATAGAGTCTGTTCGTAGTTTTCCTCACTCTGACAGGTTCCCAATTTCGCTACGTTTATATATTGTTACAGAGCAAAGGCTGTACAATGTCATTTATCAGCTGTTGGAGGAGACAGCGTGGCCTAATGGATAAGGTGTCTGACTTCGAATCAGAAGATTGAGGGTTCGAGTCCCTTCGTGGTCATTTAATATGATTAGACCAACACATTTGGACATATTTCACTAAGTAAGACATAGCTCTTGTTGATTTGAAAAGCTAGGATATTGTTATATAGCTTTAATAATCTCATACTGCGTTTGCTAATGGATAAGGTTTCTGATTTATATAGTCTCTTCGTAGTTGTTAAAAAACACTAGCTTCCTGCTTGTGGTAATGGAAAAGGTTTCTGATTGATAGATAGAGTCTGTTTATAGTTAAGTAGTTTGTACATAAGACCTGTCTCTTGTTACTGGGAAAAGATAGGACATTGTAATATAGCTTTAATAATCTCAGACTGTGTGTCCTAATGGTTAACCTGTATGATTCTTCATCACAAGATTGAGGGATAGAGTCCCTTTTGTAGTTGTTGAATATCACTAGCTTTCCTCATTTAGAAATGTTCCCAATTTCACTAAATAAGACATGGCTCTTTTTGCTTTGAAAAGCTAGGATATTGTTACATTGTTTTAATAATCACAGACTGCAGGGCCTAATGAATAAGGTTTCTCATTGATAGATAGTCTGTTCGAAGTTGTTAAAAAACATGAATGAATAAGGTTTCTCATTGATAGATAGTCTGTTCGAAGTTATTAAAAAACATTAGCTTCCTGCTGGTGGTAATGGATAAGGTTTCTGATTGATAGATAGAGTCTGTTCGTAGTTTTCCTCATTCTGACAGGTTCCCAGTTTCGCTACGTTTATATATTGTTACAGAGCAAAGGCTGTACAATGTCATTTATCGTAGTTTTCCTCATTCTGACAGGTTCCCAGTTTCGCTACGTTTATATATTGTTACAGAGCAAAGGCTGTACAATGTCATTTATCGGCTGTTGGAAGAGACCGCGTGGTCGTTTAATATGATTAGACCAATACATTTGGACATATTTCACTAAGTAAGACATAGCTCTTGTTTATTTGAAAAGCTAGGAAATTGTTATATAGCTTTAATAATCTCATACTGCGTTTGCTAATGGATAAGGTTTCTGATTTATATAGTCTCTTCGTAGTTGTTAAAAAACACTAGCTTCCTGCTTGTGGTAATGGAAAAGGTTTCTGATTGATAGATAGAGTCTGTTTATAGTTAAGTAGTTTGTACATAAGACCTGTCTCTTGTTACTGGGAAAAGATAGGACATTGTAATATAGCTTTAATAATCTCAGACTGTGTGTCCTAATGGTTAACCTGTATGATTCTTCATCACAAGATTGAGGGATAGAGTCCCTTTTGTAGTTGTTGAATATCACTAGCTTTCCTCATTTAGAAATGTTCCCAATTTCACTAAATAAGACATGGCTCTTTTTGCTTTGAAAAGCTAGGATATTGTTACATTGGTTTAATAATCACAGACTGCAGGGCCTAATGAATAAGGTTTCTCAATGATAGATAGTCTGTTCGAAGTTGTTAAAAAACATTAATGAATAAGGTTTCTCATTGAAAGATAGTCTTTTCGAAGTTGTTAAAAAACATTAGCTTCCTGCTGGTGGTAATGGATAAGGTTTCTGATTGATAGATAGAGTCTGTTCGTAGTTTTCCTCACTCTGACAGGTTCCCAATTTCGCTACGTTTATATATTGTTACAGAGCAAAGGCTGTACAATGTCATTTATCAGCTGTTGGAGGAGACCGCGTGGCCTAATGGATAAGGCGTCTGACTTCGAATCAGAAGATTGAGGGTTCGAGTCCCTTCGTGGTCATTTAATATGGTTAGACTGACATATTTCACTAAGTAAGACATAGCTCTTGTTGATTTGAAAAGCTAGGATATTGTTATATAGCTTTAATAATCTCATACTGCGTTTGCAAATGGATAAGGTTTCTGATTTATATAGTCTCTTCGTAGTTGTTAAAAAACACTAGCTTCCTGCTTGTGGTAATGGAAAAGGTTTCTGATTGATAGATAGAGTCTGTTTGTAGTTAAGTAGTTTGTACATAAGACCTATCTCTTGTTACTGGGAAAAGATAGGACATTGTAATATAGCTTTAATAATCTCAGACTGTGTGTCCTAATGCTTAACCTGTATGATTCTTCATCACAAGATTGAGGGATAGAGTCCCTTTTGTAGTTGTTGAATATCACTAGCTTTCCTCATTTAGAAATGTTCCCAATTTCACTAAATAAGACATGGCTCTTTTTGCTTTGAAAAGCTAGGATATTGTTACATTGTTTTAATAATCACAGACTGCAGGGCCTAATGAATAAGGTTTCTCATTGATAGATAGTCTGTTCGAAGTTGTTAAAAAACATTAATGAATAAGGTTTCTCATTGAAAGATAGTCTTTTCGAAGTTGTTAAAAAACATTAGCTTCCTGCTTGTGGTAATGGATAAGGTTGTTAAAAAACATGAATGAATAAGGTTTCTCATTGATAGATAGTCTGTTCGAAGTTATTAAAAAACATTAGCTTCCTGCTGGTGGTAATGGATAAGGTTTCTGATTGATAGATAGAGTCTGTTCGTAGTTTTCCTCACTCTGACAGGTTCCCAATTTCGCTACGTTTAGATATTGTTACAGAGCAAAGGCTGTACAATGTCATTTATCAGCTGTTGGAGGAGACCGCGTGGCCTAATGGATAAGGCTTCTGACTTCGAATCAGAAGATTGAGGGTTTGAGTCCCTTCGTGGTCGTTTAATATGATTAAACCAATACATTTGGACATATTTCACTAAGTAAGACATAGCTCTTGTTGATTTGAAAAGCTAGGATATTGTTATATAGCTTTAATAATCTCATACTGCGTTTGCTAATGGATAAGGTTTCTGATTTATATAGTCTCTTCTTGGTTGTTAAAAAACACTAGCTTCCTGCTTGTGGTAATGGAAAAGGTTTCTGATTGATAGATAGAGTCTGTTTGTAGTTAAGTAGTTTGTACATAAGACCTGTCTCTTGTTACTGGGAAAAGATAGGACATTGTAATATAGCTTTAATAATCTCAGACTGTGTGTCCTAATGGTTAACCTGTATGATTCTTCATCACAAGATTGAGGGATAGAGTCCCTTTTGTAGTTGTTGAATATCACTAGCTTTCCTCATTTAGAAATGTTCCCAATTTCACTAAATAAGACATGGCTCTTTTTGCTTTGAAAAGCTAGGATATTGTTACATTGTTTTAATAATCACAGACTGCAGGGCCTAATGAATAAGGTTTCTCATTGATAGATAGTCTGTTCGAAGTTGTTAAAAAACATTAGCTTCCTGCTTGTGGTAATGGATAAGGTTGTTAAAAAACATGAATGAATAAGGTTTCTCATTGATAGATAGTCTGTTCGAAGTTATTAAAAAACATTAGCTTCCTGCTGGTGGTAATGGATAAGGTTTCTGATTGATAGATAGAGTCTGTTCGTAGTTTTCCTCATTCTGACAGGTTCCCAGTTTCGCTACATTTATATATTGTTACAGAGCAAAGGCAGAACAATGTCATTTATCGTAGTTTTCCTCATTCTGACAGGTTCCCAGTTTCGCTACGTTTATATATTGTTACAGAGCAAAGGCTGTACAATGTCACTTATCACCTGTTGGAGGAGACTGCGTGGCCTAATGGATAAGGCGTCTGACTTCGAATCAGAAGATTGAGGGTTCGAGTCCCTTCGTGGTCATTTAATATGATTAGCCCAACACATTTGGACAAATTTCACTAAGTAAGACATAGCTCTTGTTGATTTGAAAAGCTAGGATATTGTTATATAGCTTTAATAATCTCATACTGCGTTTGCTAATGGATAAGGTTTCTGATTTATATAGTCTCTTCGTAGTTGTTAAAAAACACTAGCTTCCTGCTTGTGGTAATGGAAAAGGTTTCTGATTGATAGATAGAGTCTGTTTGTAGTTAAGTAGTTTGTACATAAGACCTGTCTCTTGTTACTGGGAAAAGATAGGACATTGTAATATAGCTTTAATAATCTCAGACTGTGTGTCCTAATGGTTAACCTGTATGATTCTTCATCACAAGATTGAGGGATAGAGTCCCTTTTGTAGTTGTTGAATATCACTAGCTTTCCTCATTTAGAAATGTTCCCAATTTCACTAAATAAGACATGGCTCTTTTTGCTTTGAAAAGCTAGGATATTGTTACATTGTTTTAATAATCACAGACTGCAGGGCCTAATGAATAAGGTTTCTCATTGATAGATAGTCTGTTCGAAGTTGTTAAAAAACATTAATGAATAAGGTTTCTCATTGAAAGATAGTCTTTTCGAAGTTGTTAAAAAACATTAGCTTCCTGCTTGTGGTAATGGATAAGGTTGTTAAAAAACATGAATGAATAAGGTTTCTCATTGATAGATAGTCTGTTCGAAGTTATTAAAAAACATTAGCTTCCTGCTGGTGGTAATGGATAAGGTTTCTGATTGATAGATAGAGTCTGTTCGTAGTTTTCCTCACTCTGACAGGTTCCCAATTTCGCTACGTTTAGATACTGTTACAGAGCAAAGGCTGTACAATGTCATTTATCAGCTGTTGGATGAGACCGCGTGGTCGTTTAATATGATTAGACCAATACATTTGGACATATTTCACTAAGTAAGACATAGCTCTTGTTTATTTGAAAAGCTAGGAAATTGTTATATAGCTTTAATAATCTCATACTGCGTTTGCTAATGGATAAGGTTTCTGATATATATAGTCTCTTCGTAGTTGTTAAAAAACACTAGCTTCCTGCTTGTGGTAATGGAAAAGGTTTCTGATTGATAGATAGAGTCTGTTTATAGTTAAGTAGTTTGTACATAAGACCTGTCTCTTGTTACTAGGAAAAGATAGGACATTGTAATATAGCTTTAATAATCTCAGACTGTGTGTCCTAATGGTTAACCTGTATGATTCTTCATCACAAGATTGAGGGATAGAGTCCCTTTTGTAGTTGTTGAATATCACTAGCTTTCCTCATTTAGAAATGTTCCCAATTTCACTAAATAAAACATGGCTCTTTTTGCTTTGAAAAGCTAGGATATTGTTACATTGTTTTAATAATCACAGACTACAGGGCCTAATGAATAAGGTTTCTCATTGATAGATAGTCTGTTCGAAGTTGTTAAAAAACATTAATGAATAAGGTTTCTCATTGAAAGATAGTCTTTTCGAAGTTGTTAAAAAACATTAGCTTCCTGCTTGTGGTAATGGATAAGGTTGTTAAAAAACATGAATGAATAAGGTTTCTCATTGATAGATAGTCTGTTCGAAGTTATTAAAAAACATTAGCTTCCTGCTGGTGGTAATGGATAAGGTTTCTGATTGATAGATAGAGTCTGTTCGTAGTTTTCCTCACTCTGACAGGTTCCCAATTTCGCTACGTTTAGATACTGTTACAGAGCAAAGGCTGTACAATGTCATTTATCAGCTGTTGGATGAGACCGCGTGGTCGTTTAATATGATTAGACCAATACATTTGGACATATTTCACTAAGTAAGACATAGCTCTTGTTTATTTGAAAAGCTAGGAAATTGTTATATAGCTTTAATAATCTCATACTGCGTTTGCTAATGGATAAGGTTTCTGATATATATAGTCTCTTCGTAGTTGTTAAAAAACACTAGCTTCCTGCTTGTGGTAATGGAAAAGGTTTCTGATTGATAGATAGAGTCTGTTTATAGTTAAGTAGTTTGTACATAAGACCTGTCTCTTGTTACTAGGAAAAGATAGGACATTGTAATATAGCTTTAATAATCTCAGACTGTGTGTCCTAATGGTTAACCTGTATGATTCTTCATCACAAGATTGAGGGATAGAGTCCCTTTTGTAGTTGTTGAATATCACTAGCTTTCCTCATTTAGAAATGTTCCCAATTTCACTAAATAAAACATGGCTCTTTTTGCTTTGAAAAGCTAGGATATTGTTACATCGTTTTAATAATCACAGACTGCAGGGCCTAATGAATAAGGTTTCTCATTGATAGATAGTCTGTTCGAAGTTGTTAAAAAACATTAATGAATAAGGTTTCTCATTGAAAGATAGTCTTTTCGAAGTTGTTAAAAAACATTAGCTTCCTGCTTGTGGTAATGGATAAGGTTGTTAAAAAACATGAATGAATAAGGTTTCTCATTGATAGATAGTCTGTTCGAAGTTATTAAAAAACATTAGCTTCCTGCTGGTGGTAATGGATAAGGTTTCTGATTGATAGATAGAGTCTGTTCGTAGTTTTCCTCACTCTGACAGGTTCCCAATTTCGCTACGTTTAGATATTGTTACAGAGCAAAGGCTGTACAATGTCATTTATCAGCTGTTGGAGGAGACCGCGTGGCCTAATGGATAAGGCTTCTGACTTCGAATCAGAAGATTGAGGGTTCGAGTCCCTTCGTGGTCGTTTAATATGATTAAACCAATACATTTGGACATATTTCACTAAGTAAGACATAGCTCTTGTTGATTTGAAAAGCTAGGATATTGTTATATAGCTTTAATAATCTCATACTGCGTTTGCTAATGGATAAGGTTTCTTATTTATATAGTCTCTTCGTAGTTGTTAAAAAACACTAGCTTCCTGCTTGTGGTAATGGAAAAGGTTTCTGATTGATAGATAGAGTCTGTTTGTAGTTAAGTAGTTTGTACATAAGACCTGTCTCTTGTTACTGGGAAAAGATAGGACATTGTAATATAGCTTTAATAATCTCAGACTGTGTGTCCTAATGGTTAACCTGTAAGATTCTTCATCACAAGATTGAGGGATAGAGTCCCTTTTGTAGTTGTTGAATATCACTAGCTTTCCTCATTTAGAAATGTTCCCAATTTCACTAAATAAGACATGGCTCTTTTTGCTTTGAAAAGCTAGGATATTGTTACATTGTTTTAATAATCACAGACTGCAGGGACTAATGAATAAGGTTTCTCATTGATAGATAGTCTGTTCGAAGTTGTTAAAAAACATGAATGAATAAGGTTTCTCATTGATAGATAGTCTGTTCGAAGTTATTAAAAAACATTAGCTTCCTGCTGGTGGTAATGGATAAGGTTTCTGATTGATAGATAGAGTCTGTTCGTAGTTTTCCTCATTCTGACAGGTTCCCAGTTTCGCTACGTTTATATATTGTTACAGAGCAAAGGCTGTACAATGTCATTTATCGTAGTTTTCCTCATTCTGACAGGTTCCCAGTTTCGCTACGTTTATATATTGTTACAGAGCAAAGGCTGTACAATGTCATTTATCGGCTGTTGGAAGAGACCGCGTGGTCGTTTAATATGATTAGACCAATACATTTGGACATATTTCACTAAGTAAGACATAGCTCTTGTTTATTTGAAAAGCTAGGAAATTGTTATATAGCTTTAATAATCTCATACTGCGTTTGCTAATGGATAAGGTTTCTGATTTATATAGTCTCTTCGTAGTTGTTAAAAAACACTAGCTTCCTGCTTGTGGTAATGGAAAAGGTTTCTGATTGATAGATAGAGTCTGTTTATAGTTAAGTAGTTTGTACATAAGACCTGTCTCTTGTTACTGGGAAAAGATAGGACATTGTAATATAGCTTTAATAATCTCAGACTGTGTGTCCTAATGGTTAACCTGTATGATTCTTCATCACAAGATTGAGGGATAGAGTCCCTTTTGTAGTTGTTGAATATCACTAGCTTTCCTCATTTAGAAATGTTCCCAATTTCACTAAATAAGACATGGCTCTTTTTGCTTTGAAAAGCTAGGATATTGTTACATTGGTTTAATAATCACAGACTGCAGGGCCTAATGAATAAGGTTTCTCAATGATAGATAGTCTGTTCGAAGTTGTTAAAAAACATTAATGAATAAGGTTTCTCATTGAAAGATAGTCTTTTCGAAGTTGTTAAAAAACATTAGCTTCCTGCTTGTGGTAATGGATAAGGTTGTTAAAAAACATGAATGAATAAGGTTTCTCATTGATAGATAGTCTGTTCGAAGTTATTAAAAAACATTAGCTTCCTGCTGGTGGTAATGGATAAGGTTTCTGATTGATAGATAGAGTCTGTTCGTAGTTTTCCTCACTCTGACAGGTTCCCAATTTCGCTACGTTTATATATTGTTACAGAGCAAAGGCTGTACAATGTCATTTATCAGCTGTTGGAGGAGACCGCGTGGCCTAATGGATAAGGCGTCTGACTTCGAATCAGAAGATTGAGGGTTCGAGTCCCTTCGTGGTCATTTAATATGGTTAGACTGACATATTTCACTAAGTAAGACATAGCTCTTGTTGATTTGAAAAGCTAGGATATTGTTATATAGCTTTAATAATCTCATACTGCGTTTGCAAATGGATAAGGTTTCTGATTTATATAGTCTCTTCGTAGTTGTTAAAAAACACTAGCTTCCTGCTTGTGGTAATGGAAAAGGTTTCTGATTGATAGATAGAGTCTGTTTGTAGTTAAGTAGTTTGTACATAAGACCTATCTCTTGTTACTGGGAAAAGATAGGACATTGTAATATAGCTTTAATAATCTCAGACTGTGTGTCCTAATGCTTAACCTGTATGATTCTTCATCACAAGATTGAGGGATAGAGTCCCTTTTGTAGTTGTTGAATATCACTAGCTTTCCTCATTTAGAAATGTTCCCAATTTCACTAAATAAGACATGGCTCTTTTTGCTTTGAAAAGCTAGGATATTGTTACATTGTTTTAATAATCACAGACTGCAGGGCCTAATGAATAAGGTTTCTCATTGATAGATAGTCTGTTCGAAGTTGTTAAAAAACATTAATGAATAAGGTTTCTCATTGAAAGATAGTCTTTTCGAAGTTGTTAAAAAACATTAGCTTCCTGCTTGTGGTAATGGATAAGGTTGTTAAAAAACATGAATGAATAAGGTTTCTCATTGATAGATAGTCTGTTCGAAGTTATTAAAAAACATTAGCTTCCTGCTGGTGGTAATGGATAAGGTTTCTGATTGATAGATAGAGTCTGTTCGTAGTTTTCCTCACTCTGACAGGTTCCCAATTTCGCTACGTTTAGATACTGTTACAGAGCAAAGGCTGTACAATGTCATTTATCAGCTGTTGGATGAGACCGCGTGGTCGTTTAATATGATTAGACCAATACATTTGGACATATTTCACTAAGTAAGACATAGCTCTTGTTTATTTGAAAAGCTAGGAAATTGTTATATAGCTTTAATAATCTCATACTGCGTTTGCTAATGGATAAGGTTTCTGATATATATAGTCTCTTCGTAGTTGTTAAAAAACACTAGCTTCCTGCTTGTGGTAATGGAAAAGGTTTCTGATTGATAGATAGAGTCTGTTTATAGTTAAGTAGTTTGTACATAAGACCTGTCTCTTGTTACTAGGAAAAGATAGGACATTGTAATATAGCTTTAATAATCTCAGACTGTGTGTCCTAATGGTTAACCTGTATGATTCTTCATCACAAGATTGAGGGATAGAGTCCCTTTTGTAGTTGTTGAAAATCACTAGCTTTCCTCATTTAGAAATGTTCCCAATTTCACTAAATAAGACATGGCTCTTTTTGCTTTGAAAAGCTAGGATATTGTTACATTGGTTTAATAATCACAGACTGCAGGGCCTAATGAATAAGGTTTCTCATTGATAGATAGTCTGTTCGAAGTTGTTAAAAAACATTAATGAATAAGGTTTCTCATTGAAAGATAGTCTTTTCGAAGTTGTTAAAAAACATTAGCTTCCTGCTTGTGGTAATGGATAAGGTTGTTAAAAAACATGAATGAATAAGGTTTCTCATTGATAGATAGTCTGTTGGAAGTTATTAAAAAACATTAGCTTCCTGCTGGTGGTAATGGATAAGGTTTCTGATTGATAGATAGAGTCTGTTCGTAGTTTTCCTCACTCTGACAGGTTCCCAATTTCGCTACGTTAATATATTGTTACAGAGCAAAGGCTGTACAATGTCATTTATCAGCTGTTGGAGGAGACCGCGTGGCCTAATGGATAAGGCGTCTGACTTCGAATCAGAAGATTGAGGGTTCGAGTCCCTTCGTGGTCATTTAATATGATTAGACTGACATATTTCACTAAGTAAGACATAGCTCTTGTTGATTTGAAAAGCTAGGATATTGTTATATAGCTTTAATAATCTCATACTGCGTTTGCTAATGGATAAAGTTTCTGATTTATATAGTCTCTTCGTAGTTGTTAAAAAACACTAGCTTCCTGCTTGTGGTAATGGAAAAGGTTTCTGATTGATAGATAGAGTCTGTTTGTAGTTAAGTAGTTTGTACATAAGACCTGTCTCTTGTTACTGGGAAAAGATAGGACATTGTAATATAGCTTTAATAATCTCAGACTGTGTGTCCTAATGGTTAACCTGTATGATTCTTCATCACAAGATTGAGGGATAGAGTCCCTTTTGTAGTTGTTGAATATCACTAGCTTTCCTCATTTAGAAATGTTCCCAATTTCACTAAATAAGACATGGCTCTTTTTGCTTTGAAAAGCTAGGATATTGTTACATTGTTTTAATAATCACAGACTGCAGGGCCTAATGAATAAGGTTTCTCATTGATAGATAGTCTGTTCGAAGTTGTTAAAAAACATTAATGAATAAGGTTTCTCATTGAAAGATAGTCTTTTCGAAGTTGTTAAAAAACATTAGCTTCCTGCTTGTGGTAATGGATAAGGTTGTTAAAAAACATGAATGAATAAGGTTTCTCATTGATAGATAGTCTGTTCGAAGTTATTAAAAAACATTAGCTTCCTGCTGGTGGTAATTGATAAGGTTTCTGATTGATAGATAGAGTCTGTTCGTAGTTTTCCTCACTCTGACAGGTTCCCAATTTCGCTACGTTTATATATTGTTACAGAGCAAAGGCTGTACAATGTCATTTATCAGCTGTTGGAGGACACCGCGTGGCCTAATGGATAAGGCGTCTGACTTCGAATCAGAAGATTGAGGGTTCGAGTCCCTTCGTGGTCATTTAATATGATTAGCCCAACACATTTGGACAAATTTCACTAAGTAAGACATAGCTCTTGTTGATTTGAAAAGCTAGGATATTGTTATATAGCTTTAATAATCTCATACTGCGTTTGCAAATGGATAAGGTTTCTGATTTATATAGTCTCTTCGTAGTTGTTAAAAAACACTAGCTTCCTGCTTGTGGTAATGGAAAAGGTTTCTGATTGATAGATAGAGTCTGTTCGTAGTTTTCCTCACTCTGACAGGTTCCCAATTTCGCTACGTTTAGATACTGTTACAGAGCAAAGGCTGTACAATGTCATTTATCAGCTGTTGGATGAGACCGCGTGGTCGTTTAATATGATTAGACCAATACATTTGGACATATTTCACTAAGTAAGACATAGCTCTTGTTTATTTGAAAAGCTAGGAAATTGTTATATAGCTTTAATAATCTCATACTGCGTTTGCTAATGGATAAGGTTTCTGATATATATAGTCTCTTCGTAGTTGTTAAAAAACACTAGCTTCCTGCTTGTGGTAATGGAAAAGGTTTCTGATTGATAGATAGAGTCTGTTTATAGTTAAGTAGTTTGTACATAAGACCTGTCTCTTGTTACTAGGAAAAGATAGGACATTGTAATATAGCTTTAATAATCTCAGACTGTGTGTCCTAATGGTTAACCTGTATGATTCTTCAACACAAGATTGAGGGATAGAGTCCCTTTTGTAGTTGTTGAATATCACTAGCTTTCCTCATTTAGAAATGTTCCCAATTTCACTAAATAAAACATGGCTCTTTTTGCTTTGAAAAGCTAGGATATTGTTACATCGTTTTAATAATCACAGACTGCAGGGCCTAATGAATAAGGTTTCTCATTGATAGATAGTCTGTTCGAAGTTGTTAAAAAACATTAATGAATAAGGTTTCTCATTGAAAGATAGTCTTTTCGAAGTTGTTAAAAAACATTAGCTTCCTGCTTGTGGTAATGGATAAGGTTGTTAAAAAACATGAATGAATAAGGTTTCTCATTGATAGATAGTCTGTTCGAAGTTATTAAAAAACATTAGCTTCCTGCTGGTGGTAATGGATAAGGTTTCTCATTGATAGATAGAGTCTGTTCGTAGTTTTCCTCACTCTGACAGGTTCCCAATTTCGCTACGTTTAGATATTGTTACAGAGCAAAGGCTGTACAATGTCATTTATCAGCTGTTGGAGGAGACCGTGTGGCCTAATGGATAAGGCTTCTGACTTCGAATCAGAAGATTGAGGGTTCGAGTCCCTTCGTGGTCGTTTAATATGATTAAACCAATACATTTGGACATATTTCACTAAGTAAGACATAGCTCTTGTTGATTTGAAAAGCTAGGATATTGTTATATAGCTTTAATAATCTCATACTGCGTTTGCTAATGGATAAGGTTTCTGATTTATATAGTCTCTTCTTGGTTGTTAAAAAACACTAGCTTCCTGCTTGTGGTAATGGAAAAGGTTTCTGATTGATAGATAGAGTCTGTTTGTAGTTAAGTAGTTTGTACATAAGACCTGTCTCTTGTTACTGGGAAAAGATAGGACATTGTAATATAGCTTTAATAATCTCAGACTGTGTGTCCTAATGGTTAACCTGTATGATTCTTCATCACAAGATTGAGGGATAGAGTCCCTTTTGTAGTTGTTGAATATCACTAGCTTTCCTCATTTAGAAATGTTCCCAATTTCACTAAATAAGACATGGCTCTTTTTGCTTTGAAAAGCTAGGATATTGTTACATTGTTTTAATAATCACAGACTGCAGGGCCTAATGAATAAGGTTTCTCATTGATAGATAGTCTGTTCGAAGTTGTTAAAAAACATTAGCTTCCTGCTTGTGGTAATGGATAAGGTTGTTAAAAAACATGAATGAATAAGGTTTCTCATTGATAGATAGTCTGTTCGAAGTTATTAAAAAACATTAGCTTCCTGCTGGTGGTAATGGATAAGGTTTCTGATTGATAGATAGAGTCTGTTCGTAGTTTTCCTCATTCTGACAGGTTCCCAGTTTCGCTACATTTATATATTGTTACAGAGCAAAGGCAGAACAATGTCATTTATCGTAGTTTTCCTCATTCTGACAGGTTCCCAGTTTCGCTACGTTTATATATTGTTACAGAGCAAAGGCTGTACAATGTCACTTATCACCTGTTGGAGGAGACCGCGTGGCCTAATGGATAAGGCGTCTGACTTCGAATCAGAAGATTGAGGGTTCGAGTCCCTTCGTGGTCATTTAATATGATTAGCCCAACACATTTGGACAAATTTCACTAAGTAAGACATAGCTCTTGTTGATTTGAAAAGCTAGGATATTGTTATATAGCTTTAATAATCTCATACTGCGTTTGCTAATGGATAAGGTTTCTGATTTATATAGTCTCTTCGTAGTTGTTAAAAAACACTAGCTTCCTGCTTGTGGTAATGGAAAAGGTTTCTGATTGATAGATAGAGTCTGTTTGTAGTTAAGTAGTTTGTACATAAGACCTGTCTCTTGTTACTGGGAAAAGATAGGACATTGTAATATAGCTTTAATAATCTCAGACTGTGTGTCCTAATGGTTAACCTGTATGATTCTTCATCACAAGATTGAGGGATAGAGTCCCTTTTGTAGTTGTTGAATATCACTAGCTTTCCTCATTTAGAAATGTTCCCAATTTCACTAAATAAGACATGGCTCTTTTTGCTTTGAAAAGCTAGGATATTGTTACATTGTTTTAATAATCACAGACTACAGGGCCTAATGAATAAGGTTTCTCATTGATAGATAGTCTGTTCGAAGTTGTTAAAAAACATTAATGAATAAGGTTTCTCATTGAAAGATAGTCTTTTCGAAGTTGTTAAAAAACATTAGCTTCCTGCTTGTGGTAATGGATAAGGTTGTTAAAAAACATGAATGAATAAGGTTTCTCATTGATAGATAGTCTGTTCGAAGTTATTAAAAAACATTAGCTTCCTGCTGGTGGTAATGGATAAGGTTTCTGATTGATAGATAGAGTCTGTTCGTAGTTTTCCTCACTCTGACAGGTTCCCAATTTCGCTACGTTTAGATACTGTTACAGAGCAAAGGCTGTACAATGTCATTTATCAGCTGTTGGATGAGACCGCGTGGTCGTTTAATATGATTAGACCAATACATTTGGACATATTTCACTAAGTAAGACATAGCTCTTGTTTATTTGAAAAGCTAGGAAATTGTTATATAGCTTTAATAATCTCATACTGCGTTTGCTAATGGATAAGGTTTCTGATATATATAGTCTCTTCGTAGTTGTTAAAAAACACTAGCTTCCTGCTTGTGGTAATGGAAAAGGTTTCTGATTGATAGATAGAGTCTGTTTATAGTTAAGTAGTTTGTACATAAGACCTGTCTCTTGTTACTAGGAAAAGATAGGACATTGTAATATAGCTTTAATAATCTCAGACTGTGTGTCCTAATGGTTAACCTGTATGATTCTTCATCACAAGATTGAGGGATAGAGTCCCTTTTGTAGTTGTTGAATATCACTAGCTTTCCTCATTTAGAAATGTTCCCAATTTCACTAAATAAAACATGGCTCTTTTTGCTTTGAAAAGCTAGGATATTGTTACATCGTTTTAATAATCACAGACTGCAGGGCCTAATGAATAAGGTTTCTCATTGATAGATAGTCTGTTCGAAGTTGTTAAAAAACATTAATGAATAAGGTTTCTCATTGAAAGATAGTCTTTTCGAAGTTGTTAAAAAACATTAGCTTCCTGCTTGTGGTAATGGATAAGGTTGTTAAAAAACATGAATGAATAAGGTTTCTCATTGATAGATAGTCTGTTCGAAGTTATTAAAAAACATTAGCTTCCTGCTGGTGGTAATGGATAAGGTTTCTGATTGATAGATAGAGTCTGTTCGTAGTTTTCCTCACTCTGACAGGTTCCCAATTTCGCTACGTTTAGATATTGTTACAGAGCAAAGGCTGTACAATGTCATTTATCGTAGTTTTCCTCATTCTGACAGGTTCCCAGTTTCGCTACGTTTATATATTGTTACAGAGCAAAGGCTGTACAATGTCATTTATCGGCTGTTGGAAGAGACCGCGTGGTCGTTTAATATGATTAGACCAATACATTTGGACATATTTCACTAAGTAAGACATAGCTCTTGTTTATTTGAAAAGCTAGGAAATTGTTATATAGCTTTAATAATCTCATACTGCGTTTGCTAATGGATAAGGTTTCTGATTTATATAGTCTCTTCGTAGTTGTTAAAAAACACTAGCTTCCTGCTTGTGGTAATGGAAAAGGTTTCTGATTGATAGATAGAGTCTGTTTGTAGTTAAGTAGTTTGTACATAAGACCTATCTCTTGTTACTGGGAAAAGATAGGACATTGTAATATAGCTTTAATAATCTCAGACTGTGTGTCCTAATGGTTAACCTGTATGATTCTTCATCACAAGATTGAGGGATAGAGTCCCTTTTGTAGTTGTTGAATATCACTAGCTTTCCTCATTTAGAAATGTTCCCAATTTCACTAAATAAGACATGGCTCTTTTTGCTTTGAAAAGCTAGGATATTGTTACATTGTTTTAATAATCACAGACTGCAGGGCCTAATGAATAAGGTTTCTCATTGATAGATAGTCTGTTCGAAGTTGTTAAAAAACATTAATGAATAAGGTTTCTCATTGAAAGATAGTCTTTTCGAAGTTGTTAAAAAACATTAGCTTCCTGCTTGTGTTAATGGATAAGGTTGTTAAAAAACATGAATGAATAAGGTTTCTCATTGATAGATAGTCTGTTCGAAGTTATTAAAAAACATTAGCTTCCTGCTGGTGGTAATGGATAAGGTTTCTGATTGATAGATAGAGTCTGTTCGTAGTTTTCCTCACTCTGACAGGTTCCCAATTTCGCTACGTTTATATATTGTTACAGAGCAAAGGCTGTACAATGTCATTTTTCAGCTGTTGGAGGAGACCGCGTGGCCTAATGGATAAGGCGTCTGACTTCGAATCAGAAGATTGAGGGTTCGAGTCCCTTCGTGGTCATTTAATATGATTAGCCCAACACATTTGGACAAATTTCACTAAGTAAGACATAGCTCTTGTTGATTTGAAAAGCTAGGATATTGTTATATAGCTTTAATAATCTCATACTGCGTTTGCTAATGGATAAGGTTTCTGATTTATATAGTCTCTTCGTAGTTGTTAAAAAACACTAGCTTCCTGCTTGTGGTAATGGAAAAGGTTTCTGATTGATAGATAGAGTCTGTTTATAGTTAAGTAGTTTGTACATAAGACCTGTCTCTTGTTACTGGGAAAAGATAGGACATTGTAATATAGCTTTAATAATCTCAGACTGTGTGTCCTAATGGTTAACCTGTATGATTCTTCATCACAAGATTGAGGGATAGAGTCCCTTTTGTAGTTGTTGAAAATCACTAGCTTTCCTCATTTAGAAATGTTCCCAATTTCACTAAATAAGACATGGCTCTTTTTGCTTTGAAAAGCTAGGATATTGTTACATTGTTTTAATAATCACAGACTGCAGGGCCTAATGAATAAGGTTTCTCATTGATAGATAGTCTGTTCGAAGTTGTTAAAAAACATTAATGAATAAGGTTTCTTATTGAAAGATAGTCTGTTCGAAGTTATTAAAAAACATTAGCTTCCTGCTTGTGGTAATGGATAAGGTTGTTAAAAAACATGAATGAATAAGGTTTCTCATTGATAGATAGTCTGTTCGAAGTTATTAAAAAACATTAGCTTCCTGCTGGTGGTAATGGATAAGGTTTCTGATTGATAGATAGAGTCTGTTCGTAGTTTTCCTCATTCTGACAGGTTCCCAGTTTCGCTACGTTTATATATTGTTACAGAGCAAAGGCTGTACAATGTCATTTATCGTAGTTTTCCTCATTCTGACAGGTTCCCAGTTTCGCTACGTTTATATATTGTTACAGAGCAAAGGCTGTACAATGTCATTTATCAACTGTTGGAGGAGACCGCGTGGCCTAATGGATAAGGCGTCTGACTTCGAATCAGAAGATTGAGGGTTCGAGTCCCTTCGTGGTCGTTTAATATGATTAGACCAATACATTTGGACATATTTCACTAAGTAAGACATAGCTCTTGTTTATTTGAAAAAATAGGAAATTGTTATATAGCTTTAATAATCTCATACTGCGTTTGCTAATGGATAAGGTTTCTGATTTATATAGTCTCTTCGTAGTTTTAAAAAACACTAGCTTCCTGCTTGTGGTAATGGAAAAGGTTTCTGATTGATAGATAGAGTCTGTTTGTAGTTAAGTAGTTTGTACATAAGACCTGTCTCTTGTTACTGGGAAAAGATAGGACATTGTAATATAGCTTTAATAATCTCAGACTGTGTGTCCTAATGGTTAACATGTATGATTCTTCAAAACAAGATTGAGTTCCGTTTGTAGTTGTTGAATATCACTAGCTTTCCTCATTTAGAAATGTTCCCAATTTCATTAAATAAGACATGGCTCTTTTTGCTTTGAAAAGCTAGGATATTGTTACATTGTTTTAATAATCACACACTGCAGGGCCTAATGAATAAGGTTTCTCATTGATAGATAGTCTGTTCGAAGTTGTTAAAAAACATTAATGAATAAGGTTTCTCATTGAAAGATAGTCTTTTCGAAGTTGTTAAAAAACATTAGCTTCCTGCTTGTGGTAATGGATAAGGTTGTTAAAAAACATGAATGAATAAGGTTTCTCATTGATAGATAGTCTGTTCGAAGTTGTTAAAAAACATTAGCTTCCTGCTGGTGGTAATGGATAAGGTTTCTGATTGATAGATAGAGTCTGTTCGTAGTTTTCCTCACTCTGACAGGTTCACAATTTCGCTACGTTTAGATATTGTTACAGAGCAAAGGCTGTACAATGTCATTTATCAGCTGTTGGAGGAGACCGCGTGGCCTAATGGATAAGGCGTCTGACTTCGAATCAGAAGATTGAGGTTTGGAGTCCCTTCGTGGTCGTTTAATATGATTAGACCAATACATTTGGACATATTTCACTAAGTAAGACATAGCTCTTGTTTATTTGAAAAGCTAGGAAATTGTTATATAGCTTTAATAATCTCATACTGCGTTTGCTAACGGATAAGGTTTCTGATTTATATAGTCTCTTCGTAGTTGTTAAAAAACACTAGCTTCCTGCTTGTGGTAATGGAAAAGGTTTCTGATTGATAGATAGAGTCTGTTTGTAGTTAAGTAGTTTGTACATAAGACCTGTCTCTTGTTACTGGGAAAAGATAGGACATTGTAATATAGCTTTAATAATCTCAGACTGTGTGTCCTAATGGTTAACCTGTATGATTCTTCATCACAAGATTGAGGGATAGAGTCCCTTTTGTAGTTGTTGAAAATCACTAGCTTTCCTCATTTAGAAATGTTCCCAATTTCACTAAATAAGACATGGCTCTTTTTGCTTTGAAAAGCTAGGATATTGTTACATTGTTTTAATAATCACAGACTGCAGGGCCTAATGAATAAGGTTTCTCATTGATAGATAGTCTGTTCGAAGTTGTTAAAAAACATTAATGAATAAGGTTTGTTATTGAAAGATAGTCTGTTCGAAGTTATTAAAAAACATTAGCTTCCTGCTTGTGGTAATGGATAAGGTTGTTAAAAAACATGAATGAATAAGGTTTCTCATTGATAGATAGTCTGTTCGAAGTTATTAAAAAACATTAGCTTCCTGCTGGTGGTAATGGATAAGGTTTCTGATTGATAGATAGAGTCTGTTCGTAGTTTTCCTCATTCTGACAGGTTCCCAGTTTCGCTACGTTTATATATTGTTACAGAGCAAAGGCTGTACAATGTCATTTATCGTAGTTTTCCTCATTCTGACAGGTTCCCAGTTTCGCTACGTTTATATATTGTTACAGAGCAAAGGCTGTACAATGTCATTTATCAACTGTTGGAGGAGACCGCGTGGCCTAATGGATAAGGCGTCTGACTTCGAATCAGAAGATTGAGGGTTCGAGTCCCTTCGTGGTCGTTTAATATGATTAGACCAATACATTTGGACATATTTCACTAAGTAAGACATAGCTCTTGTTTATTTGAAAAAATAGGAAATTGTTATATAGCTTTAATAAGCTCATACTGCGTTTGCTAATGGATAAGGTTTCTGATTTATATAGTCTCTTCGTAGTTTTAAAAAACACTAGCTTCCTGCTTGTGGTAATGGAAAAGGTTTCTGATTGATAGATAGAGTCTGTTTGTAGTTAAGTAGTTTGTACATAAGACCTGTCTCTTATTACTGGGAAAAGATAGGACATTGTAATATAGCTTTAATAATCTCAGACTGTGTGTCCTAATGGTTAACATGTATGATTCTTCAAAACAAGATTGAGTTCCGTTTGTAGTTGTTGAATATCACTAGCTTTCCTCATTTAGAAATGTTCCCAATTTCATTAAATAAGACATGGCTCTTTTTGCTTTGAAAAGCTAGGATATTGTTACATTGTTTTAATAATCACACACTGCAGGGCCTAATGAATAAGGTTTCTCATTGATAGATAGTCTGTTCGAAGTTGTTAAAAAACATTAATGAATAAGGTTTCTCATTGAAAGATAGTCTTTTCGAAGTTGTTAAAAAACATTAGCTTCCTGCTTGTGGTAATGGATAAGGTTGTTAAAAAACATGAATGAATAAGGTTTCTCATTGATAGATAGTCTGTTCGAAGTTATTAAAAAACATTAGCTTCCTGCTGGTGGTAATGGATAAGGTTTCTGATTGATAGATAGAGTCTGTTCGTAGTTTTCCTCATTCTGACAGGTTCCCAGTTTCGCTACGTTTATATATTGTTACAGAGCAAAGGCTGTACAATGTCATTTATCGTAGTTTTCCTCATTCTGACAGGTTCCCAGTTTCGCTACGTTTATATATTGTTACAGAGCAAAGGCTGTACAATGTCATTTATCAACTGTTGGAGGAGACCGCGTGGCCTAATGTATAAGGCGTCTGACTTCGAATCAGAAGATTGAGGGTTCGAGTCCCTTCGTGGTCGTTTAATATGATTAGACCAATACATTTGGACATATTTCACTAAGTAAGACATAGCTCTTGTTTATTTGAAAAAATAGGAAATTGTTATATAGCTTTAATAATCTCATACTGCGTTTGCTAATGGATAAGGTTTCTGATTTATATAGTCTCTTCGTAGTTTTAAAAAACACTAGCTTCCTGCTTGTGGTAATGGAAAAGGTTTCTGATTGATAGATAGAGTCTGTTTGTAGTTAAGTAGTTTGTACATAAGACCTGTCTCTTGTTACTGGGAAAAGATAGGACATTGTAATATAGCTTTAATAATCTCAGACTGTGTGTCCTAATGGTTAACATGTATGATTCTTCAAAACAAGATTGAGTTCCGTTTGTAGTTGTTGAATATCACTAGCTTTCCTCATTTAGAAATGTTCCCAATTTCATTAAATAAGACATGGCTCTTTTTGCTTTGAAAAGCTAGGATATTGTTACATTGTTTTAATAATCACACACTGCAGGGCCTAATGAATAAGGTTTCTCATTGATAGATAGTCTGTTCGAAGTTGTTAAAAAACATTAATGAATAAGGTTTCTCATTGAAAGATAGTCTTTTCGAAGTTGTTAAAAAACATTAGCTTCCTGCTTGTGGTAATGGATAAGGTTGTTAAAAAACATGAATGAATAAGGTTTCTCATTGATAGATAGTCTGTTCGAAGTTGTTAAAAAACATTAGCTTCCTGCTGGTGGTAATGGATAAGGTTTCTGATTGATAGATAGAGTCTGTTCGTAGTTTTCCTCACTCTGACAGGTTCACAATTTCGCTACGTTTAGATATTGTTACAGAGCAAAGGCTGTACAATGTCATTTATCAGCTGTTGGAGGAGACTGCGTGGCCTAATGGATAAGGCGTCTGACTTCGAATCAGAAGATTGAGGTTTGGAGTCCCTTCGTGGTCGTTTAATATGATTAGACCAATACATTTGGACATATTTCACTAAGTAAGACATAGCTCTTGTTTATTTGAAAAGCTAGGAAATTGTTATATAGCTTTAATAATCTCATACTGCGTTTGCTAATGGATAAGGTTTCTGATTTATATAGTCTCTTCGTAGTTGTTAAAAAACACTAGCTTCCTGCTTGTGGTAATGGAAAAGGTTTCTGATTGATAGATAGAGTCTGTTTGTAGTTAAGTAGTTTGTACATAAGACCTGTCTCTTGTTACTGGGAAAAGATAGGACATTGTAATATAGCTTTAATAATCTCAGACTGTGTGTCCTAATGGTTAACCTGTATGATTCTTCATCACAAGATTGAGGGATAGAGTCCCTTTTGTAGTTGTTGAATATCACTAGCTTTCCTCATTTAGAAATGTTCCCAATTTCACTAAATAAGACATGGCTCTTTTTGCTTTGAAAAGCTAGGATATTGTTACATTGTTTTAATAATCACAGACTGCAGGGCCTAATGAATAAGGTTTCTCATTGATAGATAGTCTGTTCGAAGTTGTTAAAAAACATTAATGAATAAGGTTTCTCATTGAAAGATAGTCTTTTCGAAGTTGTTAAAAAACATTAGCTTCCTGCTTGTGGTAATGGATAAGGTTGTTAAAAAACATGAATGAATAAGGTTTCTCATTGATAGATAGTCTGTTCGAAGTTATTAAAAAACATTAGCTTCCTGCTGGTGGTAATGGATAAGGTTTCTGATTGATAGATAGAGTCTGTTCGTAGTTTTCCTCACTCTGACAGGTTCCCAATTTCGCTACGTTTATATATTGTTACAGAGCAAAGGCTGTACAATGTCATTTATCAGCTGTTGGAGGAGACCGCGTGGCCTAATGGATAAGGCGTCTGACTTCGAATCAGAAGATTGAGGGTTCGAGTCCCTTCGTGGTCATTTAATATGATTAGCCCAACACATTTGGACAAATTTCACTAAGTAAGAAATAGCTCTTGTTGATTTGAAAAGCTAGGATATTGTTATATAGCTTTAATAATCTCATACTGCGTTTGCTAATGGATAAGGTTTCTGATTTATATAGTCTCTTCGTAGTTGTTAAAAAACACTAGCTTCCTGCTTGTGGTAATGGAAAAGGTTTCTGATTGATAGATAGAGTCTGTTTATAGTTAAGTAGTTTGTACATAAGACCTGTCTCTTGTTACTGGGAAAAGATAGGACATTGTAATATAGCTTTAATAATCTCAGACTGTGTGTCCTAATGGTTAACCTGTATGATTCTTCATCACAAGATTGAGGGATAGAGTCCCTTTTGTAGTTGTTGAATATCACTAGCTTTCCTCATTTAGAAATGTTCCCAATTTCACTAAATAAGACATGGCTCTTTTTGCTTTGAAAAGCTAGAATATTGTTACATTGTTTTAATAATCACAGACTGAAGGGCCTAATGAATAAGGTTTCTCATTGATAGATAGTCTGTTCGAAGTTGTTAAAAAACATTAATGAATAAGGTTTCTTATTGAAAGATAGTCTTTTCGAAGTTGTTAAAAAACATTAGCTTCCTGCTTGTGGTAATGGATAAGGTTGTTAAAAAACATGAATGAATAAGGTTTCTCATTGATAGATAGTCTGTTCGAAGTTATTAAAAAACATTAGCTTCCTGCTGGTGGTAATGGATAAGGTTTCTGATTGATAGATAGAGTCTGTTCGTAGTTTTCCTCATTCTGACAGGTTCCCAGTTTTGCTACGTTTATATATTGTTACAGAGCAAAGGCTGTACAATGTCATTTATCAACTGTTGGAGGAGACCGTGTGGCCTAATGGATAAGGCGTCTGACTTCGAATCAGAAGATTGAGGGTTCGAGTCCCTTCGTGGTCGTTTAATATGATTAGACCAATACATTTGGACATATTTCACTAAGTAAGACATAGCTCTTGTTTATTTGAAAAAATAGGAAATTGTTATATAGCTTTAATAATCTCATACTGCGTTTGCTAATAGATAAGGTTTCTGATTTATATAGTCTCTTCGTAGTTTTAAAAAACACTAGCTTCCTGCTTGTGGTAATGGAAAAGGTTTCTGATTGATAGATAGAGTCTGTTTGTAGTTAAGTAGTTTGTACATAAGACCTGTCTCTTGTTACTGGGAAAAGATAGGACATTGTAATATAGCTTTAATAATCTCAGACTGTGTGTCCTAATGGTTAACCTGTATGATTCTTCATCACAAGATTGAGGGATAGAGTCCCTTTTGTAGTTGTTGAATATCACTAGCTTTCCTCATTTAGAAATGTTCCCAATTTCACTAAATAAGACATGGCTCTTTTTGCTTTGAAAAGCTAGGATATTGTTACATTGTTTTAATAATCACAGACTGCAGGGCCTAATGAATAAGGTTTCTCATTGATAGATAGTCTGTTCGAAGTTGTTAAAAAACATTAATGAATAAGGTTTCTCATTGAAAGATAGTCTTTTCGAAGTTGTTAAAAAACATTAGCTTCCTGCTTGTGGTAATGGATAAGGTTGTTAAAAAACATGAATGAATAAGGTTTCTCATTGATAGATAGTCTGTTCGAAGTTATTAAAAAACATTAGCTTCCTGCTGGTGGTAATGGATAAGGTTTCTGATTGATAGATAGAGTCTGTTCGTAGTTTTCCTCACTCTGACAGGTTCACAATTTCGCTACGTTTAGATATTGTTACAGAGCAAAGGCTGTACAATGTCATTTATCAGTTGTTGGAGGAGACCGCGTGGCCTAATGGATAAGGCGTCTGACTTCAAATCAGAAGATTGAGGGTTCGAGTCCCTTTGTGGTCATTTAATATGATTAGACTGACATATTTCACTAAGTAAGACATAGCTCTTGTTGATTTGAAAAGCTAGGATATTGTTATATAGCTTTAATAATCTCATACTGCGTTTGCTAATGGATAAGGTTTCTGATTTATATAGTCTCTTCGTAGTTGTTAAAAAACACTAGCTTCCTGCTTGTGGTAATGGAAAAGGTTTCTGATTGATAGATAGAGTCTGTTTGTAGTTAAGTAGTTTGTACATAAGACCTGTCTCTTGTTACTGGGAAAAGATAGGACATTGTAATATAGCTTTAATAATCTCAGACTGTGTGTCCTAATGGTTAACCTGTATGATTCTTCATCACAAGATTGAGGGATAGAGTCCCTTTTGTAGTTGTTGAATATCACTAGCTTTCCTCATTTAGAAATGTTCCCAATTTCACTAAATAAGACATGGCTCTTTTTGCTTTGAAAAGCTAGGATATTGTTACATTGTTTTAATAATCACAGACTGCAGGGCCTAATGAATAAGGTTTCTCATTGATAGATAGTCTGTTCGAAGTTGTTAAAAAACATTAATGAATAAGGTTTCTCATTGAAAGATAGTCTTTTCGAAGTTGTTAAAAAACATTAGCTTCCTGCTTGTGGTAATGGATAAGGTTGTTAAAAAACATGAATGAATAAGGTTTCTCATTGATAGATAGTCTGTTCGAAGTTATTAAAAAACATTAGCTTCCTGCTGGTGGTAATGGATAAGGTTTCTGATTGATAGATAGAGTCTGTTCGTAGTTTTCCTCACTCTGACAGGTTCCCAATTTCGCTACGTTTATATATTGTTACAGAGCAAAGGCTGTACAATGTCATTTATCAGCTGTTGGAGGAGACCGCGTGGCCTATGTAGTAGAAAAAACTCTTCCTCTTAAAAACGAAGGCACTTCTGGAGTTTGTAGAAGCAAGATAGACTTTATTGCAAAAAGACAACGAAGCCGAGTGTCCTGCAGGAACCACTCCCCGCAGGAACCACTCCCGTACCTCTCAAAGTTCTGTTTTTTATACAGTTTTAGAACACATTTGGCCACACCCACTGAGTTATACTAGTTCTATTCTTTCCCCATCACGGGTCTCCAAACCCCTTTTAGAAGACAATAGTGGCACAGTCAATCTCTTTTCTCAAGATCTAATAGGGCCACGTCCTGACTCTGCATCCTGCTCTTCATCATGCTCTGGTCATTTCCCACCATAATTGCATTTACAAACAGTTAGCCTATTTATTCCTGCAACTAGGGTTGTATCTGGAGGTGAAGTCAATTTACAACGGTAGGAGCAGAACTGACCCCCCCTCACCCCATCATATAGCTGAGGGCTTTATCATAACCACATGTTCTTTAGTACATGTCTAGATGTAAGTCAGATGAATGGGAGGTTCATAAGAAGCCTTTGTCCCTGGGAAGAGTCTCCTGACTCCGGTTCATTTTCTCTGGTCAAGGGTCAGGCTGCTGACTGGTAGGGAGCTGCCTACACCCTACCCTCATCTGCTGGAGCTATAAAGAATTGGAAATTACACAACAATCCCCCCTTTGGGACTAAACAAGTCCCACAAAAACTTATGTGAAATTATACTAACATCATGGGTGTATTAATACATATGGGAGTACATTCTTCCTCTCAACTACAAACCTAAAAGGATGATGTTAAACACAGAAATATAGTGAGGAACATATATGGCATGTGAGTACAGTGTCATCCTCAGGTGTTCACAGTAGAATACATTGTTTAAGCATTTCATTCCATGTTTATCTGTATAAAGCATCTTGCAGTGTCTATTTGCTTCAATTTTGCCTTTGGTAAATAATCACTCCTTCCTGAACTAGGACTCCATCCTAGAATCTATGTCACATTGCATTTAACTTTGATATTCCCTCCTGAATTTAAGCCTGTTTAACTATAAAAGCATTCACACTCATATTTACTAACATCATCTCATCCAACTGGTGGTTTTGTTAATTTTAGTGGATATTTAGAAAATGTTACACTCATTTCCGCTTCTACTCATGTTCAATCTTATCCTGTCAATAGAATTACCCATACTTTCCCTACATTTTGCTTCTCACATTGGATATTCAAATGTCTTTATGTCACATCTTGTATTCTGCCATATAGCACATCTATAGGTTGGTTCTGGTACAATTACCACTTTTTCTGTGAAAGATTTACTCTACTGTACACAATTGTCCACCTAATGTTTCATAGCTGTTTACTTTTTCCACATCCATTCCCTCACTTCTATTGACACCCCTGCAGATGCAGAGACTGATGTATTATTGTCAATCAAATCAGCAGAACACATTATCCCTTCCTTCTTATAACTAGTAGGAATTCTGCCAGTCATTCGTTGTTCACAAGTCCATAGTACCCACTTGATCCTCTCATGCCTGTTAATGATCAGCGCTGAAAAACCTTTAGTAGTACCAGTCATTGTCTTTCTTCTAGCTTCAAATTGTCCCATTTGAAGGTGGTTGCTTTGGGGCTCATCAATGTCTGGCCCTGTACTTTAGGCATCAACCAGAGCACGTAGCTCAGCAGCAACATTCACATTGCCAGTGTCCCCCATAGCTGGAGTACCAACAGAGAGTGATGATTCTGCCTGAGCATCCTCCCTCTCCCCTTCGTCTTCTGTCATCTCCTTCCCTGGATGGGGTTTCCCCATCTTCTGCTCCCTCATCGTTGGATCGCTGTACCCGTCGTGGTACTCTGGTGCAGTGGTTGAGATGGCACCAGGTCGAACTTCCCTCTACTCGAACAGCTGTTGGTGTGGCCTGGGTGACCGTGTAAGGACCCTCTCATCTCGATTCATTCCACCTCCTCTGGAAGTCCCTGATGTAGACTCTTTCCCCTGGCTCGACTGCTTGAATTGGGTCCACCTCCTGCTCTGGAACCCTGTATTTCTCCTGTTGATAAACAACTTTATGCAGAGCAGTTAATAGTCTAATGTACACATTCAATTCTCCCTCCATATTCTCTAAAAGGTGGACCATCACAAGACCCTCCAAGAATTGACACTGGAATAAGTTGAACTGTAAGCATTTCATGCAGTGTTAGATGTGTTATTTGATTAGTTTTTATGCTATAAGTCATTAGTGCCAGAGAAAAAACACCCACCTGATTCATCAGTGTACTCTCACAGATTTGATCATATCTACATAGTCCATTACCAGGTGTTTAAATGGTCCTTCTGGTACTGGAATCTGTCCAATTGGTGCTGTTAACCCCTTCCTGATATTATTTAATGCACATATTTGACACGTTTCACACTCTGCTCGTCTTAAATCCACTGTTACTTGCACATATGGAGACCAAAAACCTTGTTTTTTAATTTCTCATCACCTCCCCCCTTGCGCAATGGTCAAAACCATGCGCATTTGTAACAAGTAATTTCAACAGTACAAGTAGAGCTACTACCAGTCCTCCATGTGTTCTCCACAATCCATTTGTGTCTCGTCACCCCCCTTTCACCTGATATACTTGGCTCATATCTCTCTGCTCTCTCTTGCATTCTCAGTATGTCATCTATTGCAAGCTACTTCTTCTTCATCTTTAAATTTTATATAATGCAAATATAATAAACGTATCCTATTAATCTAACACTTCCTGCACTAGTTCTCCTATACCTCCTATCCAATACACATTGTCTGCCTTTGCCTATATATATTTGCTGCCTGTAATCTTCACCTTTTATTGTCCTGTTCCTTCCCTGTCTATTACTATCCCTTCTAATGTATGCTTAATTTGAATACCCATTCGACATAGTGCATCCTTTCCTAATAAATTTACTGGAGTATGTTCTGATTACAATTCCGGTATGCAGGCGGTTGTCCTTCCTGCTTCTAAATTTAGTGGTGCTGTTACAGAAATTAGCAGCATTTGTCCCAAGAATCCTATTGTCTTAGTAAATTTACATGACATGGAGAGGTTAGGCAAAATTTGGATTTATACTCAAATACATTGCTCCAGTATCTATCATCATGGGTGTGCCTCTATTAGTTACCCAAACCTGTAACATAGGTTCATCATCAGCTTGCATGGTTATTGCTGTAAACTGACCCTCCCCTTTAGGACTCTCTGGGCATCCCTAGTCCCTTTAATTTGGTCTTCCTCAGCGGGTCACTGGTCCCTGTGGAGCCTGTGTTTGAGATTGCTGCCGTGCATCTGGGTAGGACCATTTCCTTGCCACGTGTCCTGTTGTGGATGCCGAGGCATCCAAGGATTGGTAGGACAATTCCTTCTGGTGTGCCCTGTCTGACTGCAGCCCCAGCAGGCACCTGGTGGTCCTTTTCGACCTTGATTCTGTTGTGCCTGATACTGCGGTTGATACCCCTGTGTTCGAGGTGCATTTCCGTTGATTTTATTTTGCCAGCCTCATGGGTGACTGGCACAGGTAGAGGTGACAGGGTTAGAGGAGCCTGTGTTTTCTTTTTGTCCTTTTTTGTTAGTTCATCCAGCTGCATTTGTGTCAGCTTTCTCTGGATGTCTCTGACCTGGTCTGCCAGTCTTTGTTCATCTTTTCGATAGTCTTCCACTGTATGGACAACATGGTCACAGAATTCCTCGTGGGTTTTTGATGTCAGTCCCACCACATTGTCCAGTCTGCTCTTGACCGCTGTCAGCATGGACTCCACCAGAGTTGTCCTGAACATTGTTGTTATCAGTGGGTCTGTCTCTGGAGCCCTTTCAGTCTCCTGCTGATTAATTCTTGTTGGATATTCGTTCCTTAGGGCCCTCCACACCCTTGTTCTGTATTGATCGAACAGTTCTCCATCCATCACCCGTTCCTCTGTCAGGTCCCCCATGCCACCTGCTGCCAATACCTCATCCATTTTGGCCTTTCCCACCACCCTGGCCAACAGTGCCTTCAGGTCCCCCACCGCCAGCAGTTTCCCCATCGTCTGCTCTTCAAAAGCTCCAATCCAATTTCTGGCCCCATCATGGATGCCCGGCAGCCTGCTCACCAGGCCCTCCAGGTCCCGACAACCACAGGGTTTAAATTGCATCTGAGTTCCTTTCAACATCTCCAAAAGAAAGCTATATACTGTCTAGGTTGTTTTAAAATCTGATCTAGGCCTTAGCTACCTTCCTACACATTAATCTGCTTTCCTCCTTTCCTCCACAAGAAATTATACTATCTTCTCTGAACACATCCACTCTCTCCTCTACCTCCTCATTACCTTCTTTATCTCGTCGAGATATAACACATCTATTCTGACCTACTTCCTCCTGAAGCCCCTCAGTTTTACTCAGTCTCCGATTAGGACAGGGATTTCGTCTCTGTCCTCTCTGGCTGAGACCTCCTGGGTTTTCCTAGAAATGAGAATACAAAAACCTAACAGTAAAAGTTAGTTTCCTCATATAATGTTAACAGATCATCTTCCAGTCTAGTCAGATCAGTCTATTCGTCAATCATCGGCCTATAATATGGAACATTCATGGGATGGCCTGTTAACATCTCATGAGGGCTAAACCCAGTACCCCTATAGGGGCTGTTTCACATTCTCCTCAGCACCAGATGTATACATTCTATTCAGGTTCAACCTGCTAATCTAGGCCTTAGCCATAACTTTTTGGATCATAGAGACAAATTTCTGATCTATTCCCATCATCAGGACAATTTGGGTCACGGCATCTCCTGTGACATGGGTGCCGTGTGTCTACAAACAAGGTTTCTGGGATTTCGAATCCAGGGAATATTTCCCTTACCAGACTGTTAGCTACTATGTTGGCATCACAGCAGGTATAACCCTCATATGACTCTGTCACTTATCACTAGACAAGAGCACTTTCTCTCCTTTCTCTCAATCATATCAATAAAGTCTAATGCAATGTGTGTAAATACACCACTAAGTAAAATTAACTAGTTTAAGAGGCGTCTACTTGGCAATGTTATATTAAATACACATAACGCATATTAAAAATAGTCTCATTCTATCCTATGTTCTTTTAACTTCTGCTAAGTTTAGGCCAAACCAATCTCGTAAAAAACCTAAAACCTTATGTACCATATTCCCTCTTGATGAATGACTCACCAACCATGAGCCTATTCGGCAAACCTACGGAATGAGTTACTTTAGCAACACAAATTTACCTGAAAGGTGTTGTCACAGAGGCCATCAGGGCCCTGGGAGCAACCTCTGGTCTCCCTTAGGGAGTGAGACATACGGTCAGTCCCCTGTTGTTGTTGCAACTCAACAACAGGCGAGGCCATAGCAAAAACCAGACACACAACATGGGTGTGAAACCTTTCAGCAGCAACTTTATTACCTAAGCTAATATTGTCTTGATTGCCTTGCAGGCACAAACCCTCAAAATGCCAACCTAGCTGGGAGCAACATAGCTTCCAGCAGGGCCTCAATCTGTAAACATATTATTTTCCTAATATTTCCATATGCATTCATAAAATCACTACTTTAATATTAGGCTTTAATATTACCGTCACAGCTCATTCCCCACACAGGCACCTTTATCAAGCGACAAACGTTAAAACCACTCAGCCCAGGCAAACGCCCTTCATTGGAATGTATTTAAGATACACCAAAATTATAACTCCATCATCTACTAGGGTCGTCTACATGGCATTGTAACTTAAAATGCCAATTCATTTATCATGTCAGTCAATATATAATACCATCTATTACACACAACCTCGGTTAATGAGGAGTAAAATGTATATTATGGGGAAAGAAACCCCAAACAACAGTAGTAATTTTCTTTAAACTTAATGCGGCCCGATTGAACAAATATTTCAACAGTTGTACGTGCACTAGCCAGCCAGGCTACTGTAAAAGGCTCAATAACACAGGACCAAGGGAAGTGATTGGTAACGTCAAAGTTATTATTCTAACTTCCCTAAGTAACGTTCCATTGGGAAATGACCCTAAATTAGTTTTAAAAGGTTTCACTCAATACAGCCAACGACAACCTGAACTCATTAATTACTATAACCATTTTATCATATATAAAAATGTTTATCGCGACACAGCCATTAATCAACGTTTATACACAATCGGTTATTCCCACACAAAGACAAACTTTTTACTTACAGTCCATCACACGACATACAACAATCAACAATCAGAGACAAACGATGCCACATGTTGGTTATTACCGTTCCACACACAATCACGACACAACTCGTCAGTTTATCGTCCTCTCATTCCAACATACAACCATAAGCCTTAATCTTTCATACCTTCTCCGAGTACTCTTTTAAACTTCCCCCATATAACACCTTAAAATACCTCATTACGTGCGTCCTCTAAATTTGCACAATACCAGCTCAAATACCACTCCTTTGATACAAGCCTCTAAACGCAGCCCATCGCTTAGATTCACACTTCCTGTTCCATACCATACAATATACATGATTACAATTCTACAGCTTAGATTTACAATATAAGTAACTTGGGTAAACGCGCACACATCGGGGTTTCAAGATTAACTTTTCAAATGCACCTCGTTCACAGTCTCACTTCCACATACCTTATCTTTTCCCTGGGCCGCAGTGATCGAGTGCAACCTTTCTACCGGGCAACTTCCCAGAAAGACGCACATCTCCTCTTCCATTCCTTCACTTTCTTTAACTTTCTTTAATTTTCTATTTCACCTTCTTTAGATTTAGTATTCTTTCTGTTTTCCAATCTTCTGCGGGCTTCTGAGAGCCCCACCCTTTCTGTCTCTAAGCCTCCTGTTGCTGCTATTCACATTGTCTCCACAAGTCTTATGTATCTGCACACCAGTTTCCCCACATTTTACCTTCCATCAGATCCATAGTATATGTTCCTCTAAATATTATTCATACAATGTAGGTTCCTACTATTTATGTTACAATATATCTAATTCTCATTTCATAATACCGGTTTTCTCATAAAAAACATCCTCATATAAATTTCTTATACTGAATATCACTTTATATGCTGTCAAAATACCATCCTCATAAAAACACTGTTATACTGATACTATCCTCATAAAAACACTGTTCAAAATACTATCCTCATAAAAACACTGTTATACTGATACTATCCTCATAAAAACACTGTTCAAAATACTATCCTCATAAAAACACTGTTCAAAATACTATCCTCATAAAAACACTGTTCAAAATACTATCCTCATAAAAACAACATTCTTATTACTGAATGTCACTTTATATATATACTATCCTCATCAAAATACTATCCTCATAAAAACAACATTCTTATTACTGAATGTCACTTTATATATATACTATCCTCATAAAAACACTGTTCAAAATACTATCCTCATAAAAACAACATTTTTATACTAAATGTCACTTTATATATCTGTCAAAATTCCCTCCTCATAGAAATAACATTCTTATTACTGAATGTCACTTTATATATCTGTCAAAATTCCCTCCTCATAGAAATAACATTCTTATTACTGAATGTCACTTTATATATCTGTCAAAATTCCCTCCTCATAGAAATAACCGGTTTCTCATAAAAGATAAATACCCTTATATCATGATATTGTCTATTTGCCCGTTATCATATCAGGTCCTCATAAAGAAAATACCCTATATCCACTCATACTTTCACTAAATGACCTGTAAATCCGGCCCTTTCTCCTATTGTACAAACCAAAAAGCGTTTTTATACAGGGTTTCCCTATTTCCTCTCCCTATAACTTTAGGCAAGTAGCCAACCACCTGTTACAAAACGCACTGAACAGTATGACCAGCAGGAGGCGTCAATAAGCCAGGCAGACCTCACCCGCATCAGATAATCAGCCGAGGCGATCCTAATGTAACAACACAGACTGCTTACCGACTCAAATGAACGACCCAACCGACTCACACATACAACCCCACTCACTTGTACCGTCCAGCACACCTCATCCCATGTTTAAGACCACACCTCACCTGGACTACCTAACCACCCCGTTTATTGTATTACCATCAGTATATATATATATATATATATGCACTTCGGCAGACGCGCCCACAGTGGGATTACCATGTAAACTTTTCAAACACCCACCATTCACGGCTTCACACACACAGACTTTCACTCCTCCCATGGGATGCAAAGATCAGACGCGTCCTTCCTACCGGGTAACCCCAGAGAAGGTGCGCGTCCCTCTTTCACCTCCAGTAAGACTCTCTCACACTTTTTTCTTTTTTATTCTTTCACTCTTTTTCATTCCTTTCACACCACTACACGCAATAATACAGACAGGGATTAATTTACCAAAGTTCCTGTGCCCCATACACCGCACGACTCCAGGAACGTCACATGTTATTCACACTCCATGCATATTATATTTCCTTTTTCTACAAACTCTGTGCCTTTTATTTTAAACAATTAAATTTAGCCCATATTCTGGAGAGACCTGAATTTAGTACCTGACCCCCGGTGGCAACCGATCGAACCACGCAAACTTATAGTAAGAACTTTGCTTACCTTTTACACCATGGCCATTGGTATTTTATCGTTTGCGTATTTCGTTCAGATGCCCCGATGGCCAAGCACCCACAATCCCTTCCAGCCCCACGTTGGGCGCCAAATGTAGTAGAAAAAACTCTTCCTCTTAAAAACGAAGGCACTTCTGGAGTTTGTAGAAGCAAGATAGACTTTATTGCAAAAAGACAACGAAGCCGAGTGTCCTGCAGGAACCACTCCCCGCAGGAACCACTCCCGTACCTCTCAAAGTTCTGTTTTTTATACAGTTTTAGAACACATTTGGCCACACCCACTGAGTTATACTAGTTCTATTCTTTCCCCATCACGGGTCTCCAAACCCCTTTTAGAAGACAATAGTGGCACAGTCAATCTCTTTTCTCAAGATCTAATAGGGCCACGTCCTGACTCTGCATCCTGCTCTTCATCATGCTCTGGTCATTTCCCACCATAATTGCATTTACAAACAGTTAGCCTATTTATTCCTGCAACTAGGGTTGTATCTGGAGGTGAAGTCAATTTACAACGGTAGGAGCAGAACTGACCCCCCCTCACCCCATCATATAGCTGAGGGCTTTATCATAACCACATGTTCTTTAGTACATGTCTAGATGTAAGTCAGATGAATGGGAGGTTCATAAGAAGCCTTTGTCCCTGGGAAGAGTCTCCTGACTCCGGTTCATTTTCTCTGGTCAAGGGTCAGGCTGCTGACTGGTAGGGAGCTGCCTACACCCTACCCTCATCTGCTGGAGCTATAAAGAATTGGAAATTACACAACACCTAATGGATAAGGCGTCTGACTTCGAATCAGAAGATTGAGGGTTCGAGTCCCTTTGTGGTCATTTAATATGATTAGCCCAACACATTTGGACAAATTTCACTAAGTAAGAAATAGCTCTTGTTGATTTGAAAAGCTAGGATATTGTTATATAGCTTTAATAATCTCATACTGCGTTTGCTAATGGATAAGGTTTCTGATTTATATAGTCTCTTCGTAGTTGTTAAAAAACACTAGCTTCCTGCTTGTGGTAATGGAAAAGGTTTCTGATTGATAGATAGAGTCTGTTTATAGTTAAGTAGTTTGTACATAAGACCTGTCTCTTGTTACTGGGAAAAGATAGGACATTGTAATATAGCTTTAATAATCTCAGACTGTGTGTCCTAATGGTTAACCTGTATGATTCTTCATCACAAGATTGAGGGATAGAGTCCCTTTTGTAGTTGTTGAATATCACTAGCTTTCCTCATTTAGAAATGTTCCCAATTTCACTAAATAAGACATGGCTCTTTTTGCTTTGAAAAGCTAGGATATTGTTACATTGTTTTAATAATCACAGACTGCAGGGCCTAATGAATAAGGTTTCTCATTGATAGATAGTCTGTTCGAAGTTGTTAAAAAACATTAATGAATAAGGTTTCTCATTGAAAGATAGTCTTTTCGAAGTTGTTAAAAAACATTAGCTTCCTGCTTGTGGTAATGGATAAGGTTGTTAAAAAACATGAATGAATAAGGTTTCTCATTGATAGATAGTCTGTTCGAAGTTATTAAAAAACATTAGCTTCCTGCTGGTGGTAATGGATAAGGTTTCTGATTGATTGATAGAGTCTGTTCGTAGTTTTCCTCACTCTGACAGGTTCACAATTTCGCTACGTTTAGATATTGTTACAGAGCAAAGGCTGTACAATGTCATTTATCAACTGTTGGAGGAGACCGTGTGGCCTAATGGATAAGGCGTCTGACTTCGAATCAGAAGATTGAGGGTTCGAGTCCCTTCGTGGTCGTTTAATATGATTAGACCAATACATTTGGACATATTTCACTAAGTAAGACATAGCTCTTGTTTATTTGAAAAAATAGGAAATTGTTATATAGCTTTAATAATCTCATACTGCGTTTGCTAATAGATAAGGTTTCTGATTTATATAGTCTCTTCGTAGTTTTAAAAAACACTAGCTTCCTGCTTGTGGTAATGGAAAAGGTTTCTGATTGATAGATAGAGTCTGTTTGTAGTTAAGTAGTTTGTACATAAGACCTGTCTCTTGTTACTGGGAAAAGATAGGACATTGTAATATAGCTTTAATAATCTCAGACTGTGTGTCCTAATGGTTAACCTGTATGATTCTTCATCACAAGATTGAGGGATAGAGTCCCTTTTGTAGTTGTTGAATATCACTAGCTTTCCTCATTTAGAAATGTTCCCAATTTCACTAAATAAGACATGGCTCTTTTTGCTTTGAAAAGCTAGGATATTGTTACATTGTTTTAATAATCACAGACTGCAGGGCCTAATGAATAAGGTTTCTCATTGATAGATAGTCTGTTCGAAGTTGTTAAAAAACATTAATGAATAAGGTTTCTCATTGAAAGATAGTCTTTTCGAAGTTGTTAAAAAACATTAGCTTCCTGCTTGTGGTAATGGATAAGGTTGTTAAAAAACATGAATGAATAAGGTTTCTCATTGATAGATAGTCTGTTCGAAGTTATTAAAAAACATTAGCTTCCTGCTGGTGGTAATGGATAAGGTTTCTGATTGATAGATAGAGTCTGTTCGTAGTTTTCCTCACTCTGACAGGTTCACAATTTCGCTACGTTTAGATATTGTTACAGAGAAAAGGCTGTACAATGTCATTTATCAGTTGTTGGAGGAGACCGCGTGGCCTAATGGATAAGGCGTCTGACTTCAAATCAGAAGATTGAGGGTTCGAGTCCCTTTGTGGTCATTTAATATGATTAGACTGACATATTTCACCAAGTAAGACATAGCTCTTGTTGATTTGAAAAGCTAGGATATTGTTATATAGCTTTAATAATCTCATACTGCGTTTGCTAATGGATAAGGTTTCTGATTTATATAGTCTCTTCGTAGTTGTTAAAAAACACTAGCTTCCTGCTTGTGGTAATGGAAAAGGTTTCTGATTGATAGATAGAGTCTGTTTGTAGTTAAGTAGTTTGTACATAAGACCTGTCTCTTGTTACTGGGAAAAGATAGGACATTGTAATATAGCTTTAATAATCTCAGACTGTGTGTCCTAATGGTTAACCTGTATGATTCTTCATCACAAGATTGAGGGATAGAGTCCCTTTTGTAGTTGTTGAATATCACTAGCTTTCCTCATTTAGAAATGTTCCCAATTTCACTAAATAAGACATGGCTCTTTTTGCTTTGAAAAGCTAGGATATTGTTACATTGTTTTAATAATCACAGACTGCAGGGCCTAATGAATAAGGTTTCTCATTGATAGATAGTCTGTTCGAAGTTGTTAAAAAACATTAATGAATAAGGTTTCTCATTGAAAGATAGTCTTTTCGAAGTTGTTAAAAAACATTAGCTTCCTGCTTGTGGTAATGGATAAGGTTGTTAAAAAACATGAATGAATAAGGTTTCTCAGTGATAGATAGTCTGTTCGAAGTTATTAAAAAACATTAGCTTCCTGCTGGTGGTAATGGATAAGGTTTCTGATTGATAGATAGAGTCTGTTCGTAGTTTTCCTCACTCTGACAGGTTCCCAATTTCGCTACGTTTATATATTGTTACAGAGCAAAGGCTGTACAATGTCATTTATCAGCTGTTGGAGGAGACCGCGTGGCCTAATGGATAAGGCGTCTGACTTCGAATCAGAAGATTGAGGGTTCGAGTCCCTTCGTGGTCATTTAATATGATTAGCCCAACACATTTGGACAAATTTCACTAAGTAAGAAATAGCTCTTGTTGATTTGAAAAGCTAGGATATTGTTATATAGCTTTAATAATCTCATACTGCGTTTGCTAATGGATAAGGTTTCTGATTTATATAGTCTCTTCGTAGTTGTTAAAAAACACTAGCTTCCTGCTTGTGGTAATGGAAAAGGTTTCTGATTGATAGATAGAGTCTGTTTATAGTTAAGTAGTTTGTACATAAGACCTGTCTCTTGTTACTGGGAAAAGATAGGACATTGTAATATAGCTTTAATAATCTCAGACTGTGTGTCCTAATGGTTAACCTGTATGATTCTTCATCACAAGATTGAGGGATAGAGTCCCTTTTGTAGTTGTTGAATATCACTAGCTTTCCTCATTTAGAAATGTTCCCAATTTCACTAAATAAGACATGGCTCTTTTTGCTTTGAAAAGCTAGGATATTGTTACATTGTTTTAATAATCACAGACTGCAGGGCCTAATGAATAAGGTTTCTCATTGATAGATAGTCTGTTCGAAGTTGTTAAAAAACATTAATGAATAAGGTTTCTCATTGAAAGATAGTCTTTTCGAAGTTGTTAAAAAACATTAGCTTCCTGCTTGTGGTAATGGATAAGGTTGTTAAAAAACATGAATGAATAAGGTTTCTCATTGATAGATAGTCTGTTCGAAGTTATTAAAAAACATTAGCTTCCTGCTGGTGGTAATGGATAAGGTTTCTGATTGATAGATAGAGTCTGTTCGTAGTTTTCCTCACTCTGACAGGTTCACAATTTCGCTACGTTTAGATATTGTTACAGAGCAAAGGCTGTACAATGTCATTTATCAGTTGTTGGAGGAGACCGCGTGGCCTAATGGATAAGGCGTCTGACTTCAAATCAGAAGATTGAGGGTTCGAGTCCCTTTGTGGTCATTTAATATGATTAGACTGACATATTTCACTAAGTAAGACATAGCTCTTGTTGATTTGAAAAGCTAGGATATTGTTATATAGCTTTAATAATCTCATACTGCGTTTGCTAATGGATAAGGTTTCTGATTTATATAGTCTCTTCGTAGTTGTTAAAAAACACTAGCTTCCTGCTTGTGGTAATGGAAAAGGTTTCTGATTGATAGATAGAGTCTGTTTGTAGTTAAGTAGTTTGTACATAAGACCTGTCTCTTGTTACTGGGAAAAGATAGGACATTGTAATATAGCTTTAATAATCTCAGACTGTGTGTCCTAATGGTTAACCTGTATGATTCTTCATCACAAGATTGAGGGATAGAGTCCCTTTTGTAGTTGTTGAATATCACTAGCTTTCCTCATTTAGAAATGTTCCCAATTTCACTAAATAAGACATGGCTCTTTTTGCTTTGAAAAGCTAGGATATTGTTACATTGTTTTAATAATCACAGACTGCAGGGCCTAATGAATAAGGTTTCTCATTGATAGATAGTCTGTTCGAAGTTGTTAAAAAACATTAATGAATAAGGTTTCTCATTGAAAGATAGTCTTTTCGAAGTTGTTAAAAAACATTAGCTTCCTGCTTGTGGTAATGGATAAGGTTGTTAAAAAACATGAATGAATAAGGTTTCTCATTGATAGATAGTCTGTTCGAAGTTATTAAAAAACATTAGATTCCTGCTGGTGGTAATGGATAAGGTTTCTGATTGATAGATAGAGTCTGTTCGTAGTTTTCCTCACTCTGACAGGTTCCCAATTTCGCTACGTTTATATATTGTTACAGAGCAAAGGCTGTACAATGTCATTTATCAGCTGTTGGAGGAGACCGCGTGGCCTAATGGATAAGGCGTCTGACTTCGAATCAGAAGATTGAGGGTTCGAGTCCCTTCGTGGTCATTTAATATGATTAGCCCAACACATTTGGACAAATTTCACTAAGTAAGAAATAGCTCTTGTTGATTTGAAAAGCTAGGATATTGTTATATAGCTTTAATAATCTCATACTGCGTTTGCTAATGGATAAGGTTTCTGATTTATATAGTCTCTTCGTAGTTGTTAAAAAACACTAGCTTCCTGCTTGTGGTAATGGAAAAGGTTTCTGATTGATAGATAGAGTCTGTTTATAGTTAAGTAGTTTGTACATAAGACCTGTCTCTTGTTACTGGGAAAAGATAGGACATTGTAATATAGCTTTAATAATCTCAGACTGTGTGTCCTAATGGTTAACCTGTATGATTCTTCATCACAAGATTGAGGGATAGAGTCCCTTTTGTAGTTGTTGAATATCACTAGCTTTCCTCATTTAGAAATGTTCCCAATTTCACTAAATAAGACATGGCTCTTTTTGCTTTGAAAAGCTAGGATATTGTTACATTGTTTTAATAATCACAGACTGCAGGGCCTAATGAATAAGGTTTCTCATTGATAGATAGTCTGTTCGAAGTTGTTAAAAAACATTAATGAATAAGGTTTCTCATTGAAAGATAGTCTTTTCGAAGTTGTTAAAAAACATTAGCTTCCTGCTTGTGGTAATGGATAAGGTTGTTAAAAAACATGAATGAATAAGGTTTCTCATTGATAGATAGTCTGTTCGAAGTTATTAAAAAACATTAGCTTCCTGCTGGTGGTAATGGATAAGGTTTCTGATTGATAGATAGAGTCTGTTCGTAGTTTTCCTCACTCTGACAGGTTCACAATTTCGCTACGTTTAGATATTGTTACAGAGCAAAGGCTGTACAATGTCATTTATCAGTTGTTGGAGGAGACCGCGTGGCCTAATGGATAAGGCGTCTGACTTCAAATCAGAAGATTGAGGGTTCGAGTCCCTTTGTGGTCATTTAATATGATTAGACTGACATATTTCACTAAGTAAGACATAGCTCTTGTTGATTTGAAAAGCTAGGATATTGTTATATAGCTTTAATAATCTCATACTGCGTTTGCTAATGGATAAGGTTTCTGATTTATATAGTCTCTTCGTAGTTGTTAAAAAACACTAGCTTCCTGCTTGTGGTAATGGAAAAGGTTTCTGATTGATAGATAGAGTCTGTTTGTAGTTAAGTAGTTTGTACATAAGACCTGTCTCTTGTTACTGGGAAAAGATAGGACATTGTAATATAGCTTTAATAATCTCAGACTGTGTGTCCTAATGGTTAACCTGTATGATTCTTCATCACAAGATTGAGGGATAGAGTCCCTTTTGTAGTTGTTGAATATCACTAGCTTTCCTCATTTAGAAATGTTCCCAATTTCACTAAATAAGACATGGCTCTTTTTGCTTTGAAAAGCTAGGATATTGTTACATTGTTTTAATAATCACAGACTGCAGGGCCTAATGAATAAGGTTTCTCATTGATAGATAGTCTGTTCGAAGTTGTTAAAAAACATTAATGAATAAGGTTTCTCATTGAAAGATAGTCTTTTCGAAGTTGTTAAAAAACATTAGCTTCCTGCTTGTGGTAATGGATAAGGTTGTTAAAAAACATGAATGAATAAGGTTTCTCATTGATAGATAGTCTGTTCGAAGTTATTAAAAAACATTAGATTCCTGCTGGTGGTAATGGATAAGGTTTCTGATTGATAGATAGAGTCTGTTCGTAGTTTTCCTCACTCTGACAGGTTCCCAATTTCGCTACGTTTATATATTGTTACAGAGCAAAGGCTGTACAATGTCATTTATCAGCTGTTGGAGGAGACCGCGTGGCCTAATGGATAAGGCGTCTGACTTCGAATCAGAAGATTGAGGGTTCGAGTCCCTTCGTGGTCATTTAATATGATTAGCCCAACACATTTGGACAAATTTCACTAAGTAAGAAATAGCTCTTGTTGATTTGAAAAGCTAGGATATTGTTATATAGCTTTAATAATCTCATACTGCGTTTGCTAATGGATAAGGTTTCTGATTTATATAGTCTCTTCGTAGTTGTTAAAAAACACTAGCTTCCTGCTTGTGGTAATGGAAAAGGTTTCTGATTGATAGATAGAGTCTGTTTATAGTTAAGTAGTTTGTACATAAGACCTGTCTCTTGTTACTGGGAAAAGATAGGACATTGTAATATAGCTTTAATAATCTCAGACTGTGTGTCCTAATGGTTAACCTGTATGATTCTTCATCACAAGATTGAGGGATAGAGTCCCTTTTGTAGTTGTTGAATATCACTAGCTTTCCTCATTTAGAAATGTTCCCAATTTCACTAAATAAGACATGGCTCTTTTTGCTTTGAAAAGCTAGGATATTGTTACATTGTTTTAATAATCACAGACTGCAGGGCCTAATGAATAAGGTTTCTCATTGATAGATAGTCTGTTCGAAGTTGTTAAAAAACATTAATGAATAAGGTTTCTCATTGAAAGATAGTCTTTTCGAAGTTGTTAAAAAACATTAGCTTCCTGCTTGTGGTAATGGATAAGGTTGTTAAAAAACATGAATGAATAAGGTTTCTCATTGATAGATAGTCTGTTCGAAGTTATTAAAAAACATTAGCTTCCTGCTGGTGGTAATGGATAAGGTTTCTGATTGATAGATAGAGTCTGTTCGTAGTTTTCCTCACTCTGACAGGTTCACAATTTCGCTACGTTTAGATATTGTTACAGAGCAAAGGCTGTACAATGTCATTTATCAGTTGTTGGAGGAGACCGCGTGGCCTAATGGATAAGGCGTCTGACTTCAAATCAGAAGATTGAGGGTTCGAGTCCCTTTGTGGTCATTTAATATGATTAGACTGACATATTTCACTAAGTAAGACATAGCTCTTGTTGATTTGAAAAGCTAGGATATTGTTATATAGCTTTAATAATCTCATACTGCGTTTGCTAATGGATAAGGTTTCTGATTTATATAGTCTCTTCGTAGTTGTTAAAAAACACTAGCTTCCTGCTTGTGGTAATGGAAAAGGTTTCTGATTGATAGATAGAGTCTGTTTGTAGTTAAGTAGTTTGTACATAAGACCTGTCTCTTGTTACTGGGAAAAGATAGGACATTGTAATATAGCTTTAATAATCTCAGACTGTGTGTCCTAATGGTTAACCTGTATGATTCTTCATCACAAGATTGAGGGATAGAGTCCCTTTTGTAGTTGTTGAATATCACTAGCTTTCCTCATTTAGAAATGTTCCCAATTTCACTAAATAAGACATGGCTCTTTTTGCTTTGAAAAGCTAGGATATTGTTACATTGTTTTAATAATCACAGACTGCAGGGCCTAATGAATAAGGTTTCTCATTGATAGATAGTCTGTTCGAAGTTGTTAAAAAACATTAATGAATAAGGTTTCTCATTGAAAGATAGTCTTTTCGAAGTTGTTAAAAAACATTAGCTTCCTGCTTGTGGTAATGGATAAGGTTGTTAAAAAACATGAATGAATATGGTTTCTCATTGATAGATAGTCTGTTCGAAGTTATTAAAAAACATTAGATTCCTGCTGGTGGTAATGGATAAGGTTTCTGATTGATAGATAGAGTCTGTTCGTAGTTTTCCTCACTCTGACAGGTTCCCAATTTCGCTACGTTTATATATTGTTACAGAGCAAAGGCTGTACAATGTCATTTATCAGCTGTTGGAGGAGACCGCGTGGCCTAATGGATAAGGCGTCTGACTTCGAATCAGAAGATTGAGGGTTCGAGTCCCTTCGTGGTCATTTAATATGATTAGCCCAACACATTTGGACAAATTTCACTAAGTAAGAAATAGCTCTTGTTGATTTGAAAAGCTAGGATATTGTTATATAGCTTTAATAATCTCATACTGCGTTTGCTAATGGATAAGGTTTCTGATTTATATAGTCTCTTCGTAGTTGTTAAAAAACACTAGCTTCCTGCTTGTGGTAATGGAAAAGGTTTCTGATTGATAGATAGAGTCTGTTTATAGTTAAGTAGTTTGTACATAAGACCTGTCTCTTGTTACTGGGAAAAGATAGGACATTGTAATATAGCTTTAATAATCTCAGACTGTGTGTCCTAATGGTTAACCTGTATGATTCTTCATCACAAGATTGAGGGATAGAGTCCCTTTTGTAGTTGTTGAATATCACTAGCTTTCCTCATTTAGAAATGTTCCCAATTTCACTAAATAAGACATGGCTCTTTTTGCTTTGAAAAGCTAGGATATTGTTACATTGTTTTAATAATCACAGACTGCAGGGCCTAATGAATAAGGTTTCTCATTGATAGATAGTCTGTTCGAAGTTGTTAAAAAACATTAATGAATAAGGTTTCTCATTGAAAGATAGTCTTTTCGAAGTTGTTAAAAAACATTAGCTTCCTGCTTGTGGTAATGGATAAGGTTGTTAAAAAACATGAATGAATAAGGTTTCTCATTGATAGATAGTCTGTTCGAAGTTATTAAAAAACATTAGCTTCCTGCTGGTGGTAATGGATAAGGTTTCTGATTGATAGATAGAGTCTGTTCGTAGTTTTCCTCACTCTGACAGGTTCCCAATTTCGCTACGTTTATATATTGTTACAGAGCAAAGGCTGTACAATGTCATTTATCAACTGTTGGAGGAGACCGCGTTGCCTAATGGATAAGGCGTCTGACTTCGAATCTGAAGATTGAGGGTTCGAGTCCCTTCGTGGTTGTTTAATATGATTAGACCAATACATTTGGACATATTTCACTAAGTAAGACATAGCTCTTGTTTATTTGAAAAGCTAGGAAATTGTTATATAGCTTTAATAATCTCATACTGCGTTTGCTAATGGATAAGGTTTCTGATTTATATAGTCTCTTCGTAGTTGTTAAAAAACACTAGCTTCCTGCTTGTGGTAATGGAAAAGGTTTCTGATTGATAGATAGAGTCTGTTTGTAGTTAAGTAGTTTGTACATAAGACCTGTCTCTTGTTACTGGGAAAAGATAGGACATTGTAATATAGCTTTAATAATCTCAGACTGTGTGTCCTAATGGTTAACATGTATGATTCTTCAAAACAAGATTGAGTTCCGTTTGTAGTTGTTGAATATCACTAGCTTTCCTCATTTAGAAATGTTCCCAATTTCATTAAATAAGACATGGCTCTTTTTGCTTTGAAAAGCTAGGATATTGTTACATTGTTTTAATAATCACACACTGCAGGGCCTAATGAAAAAGGTTTCTCATTGATAGATAGTCTGTTCGAAGTTGTTAAAAAACATTAATGAATAAGGTTTCTCATTGAAAGATAGTCTTTTCGAAGTTGTTAAAAAACATTAGCTTCCTGCTTGTGGTAATGGATAAGGTTGTTAAAAAACATGAATGAATAAGGTTTCTCATTGATAGATAGTCTGTTAGAAGTTGTTAAAAAACATTAGCTTCCTGCTGGTGGTAATGGATAAGGTTTCTGATTGATAGATAGAGTCTGTTCGTAGTTTTCCTCACTCTGACAGGTTCACAATTTCGCTACGTTTAGATATTGTTACAGAGCAAAGGCTGTACAATGTCATTTATCAGCTGTTGGAGGAGACCGCGTGGCCTAATGGATAAGGCGTCTGACTTCGAATCAGAAGATTGAGGTTTCGAGTCCCTTCGTGGTCGTTTAATATGATTAGACCAATACATTTGGACATATTTCACTAAGTAAGACATAACTCTTGTTTATTTGAAAAGCTAGGAAATTGTTATATAGCTTTAATAATCTCATACTGCGTTTGCTAATGGATAAGGTTTCTGATTTATATAGTCTCTTCGTAGTTGTTAAAAAACACTAGCTTCCTGCTTGTGGTAATGGAAAAGGTTTCTGATTGATAGATAGAGTCTGTTTGTAGTTAAGTAGTTTGTACATAAGACCTGTCTCTTGTTACTGGGAAAAGATAGGACATTGTAATATAGCTTTAATAATCTCAGACTGTGTGTCCTAATGGTTAACCTGTATGATTCTTCATCACAAGATTGAGGGATAGAGTCCCTTTTGTAGTTGTTGAATATCACTAGATTTCCTCATTTAGAAATGTTCCCAATTTCACTAAATAAGACATGGCTCTTTTTGCTTTGAAAAGCTAGGATATTGTTACATTGTTTTAATAATCACAGACTGCAGGGCCTAATGAATAAGGTTTCTCATTGATAGATAGTCTGTTCGAAGTTGTTAAAAAACATTAATGAATAAGGTTTCTCATTGAAAGATAGTCTTTTCGAAGTTGTTAAAAAACATTAGCTTCCTGCTTGTGGTAATGGATAAGGTTGTTAAAAAACATGAATGAATAAGGTTTCTCATTGATAGATAGTCTGTTCGAAGTTATTAAAAAACATTAGCTTCCTGCTGGTGGTAATGGATAAGGTTTCTGATTGATAGATAGAGTCTGTTCGTAGTTTTCCTCATTCTGACAGGTTCCCAGTTTCGCTACATTTATATATTGTTACAGAGCAAAGGCAGAACAATGTCATTTATCGTAGTTTTCCTCATTCTGACAGGTTCCCAGTTTCGCTACATTTAGATATTGTTACAGAGCAAAGGCTGTACAATGTCATTTATCAACTGTTGGAGGAGACCGCGTGGCCTAATGGATAAGGCGTCTGACTTCGAATCAGAAGATTGAGGGTTCGAGTCCCTTCGTGGTCATTTAATATGATTAGACCAACACATTTGGACAAATTTCACTAAGTAAGAAATAGCTCTTGTTGATTTGAAAAGCTAGGATATTGTTATATAGCTTTAATAATCTCATACTGCGTTTGCTAATGGATAAGGTTTCTGATTTATATAGTCTCTTCGTAGTTGTTAAAAAACACTAGCTTCCTGCTTGTGGTAATGGAAAAGGTTTCTGATTGATAGATAGAGTCTGTTTATAGTTAAGTAGTTTGTACATAAGACCTGTCTCTTGTTACTGGGAAAAGATAGGACATTGTAATATAGCTTTAATAATCTCAGACTGTGTGTCCTAATGGTTAACCTGTATGATTCTTCATCACAAGATTGAGGGATAGAGTCCCTTTTGTAGTTGTTGAATATCACTAGCTTTCCTCATTTAGAAATGTTCCCAATTTCACTAAATAAGACATGGCTCTTTTTGCTTTGAAAAGCTAGGATATTGTTACATTGTTTTAATAATCACAGACTGCAGGGCCTAATGAATAAGGTTTCTCATTGATAGATAGTCTGTTCGAAGTTGTTAAAAAACATTAATGAATAAGGTTTCTCATTGAAAGATAGTCTTTTCGAAGTTGTTAAAAAACATTAGCTTCCTGCTTGTGGTAATGGATAAGGTTGTTAAAAAACATGAATGAATAAGGTTTCTCATTGATAGATAGTCTGTTCGAAGTTATTAAAAAACATTAGATTCCTGCTGGTGGTAATGGATAAGGTTTCTGATTGATAGATAGAGTCTGTTCGTAGTTTTCCTCACTCTGACAGGTTCCCAATTTCGCTACGTTTATATATTGTTACAGAGCAAAGGCTGTACAATGTCATTTATCAGCTGTTGGAGGAGACCGCGTGGCCTAATGGATAAGGCGTCTGACTTCGAATCAGAAGATTGAGGGTTCGAGTCCCTTCGTGGTCATTTAATATGATTAGCCCAACACATTTGGACAAATTTCACTAAGTAAGAAATAGCTCTTGTTGATTTGAAAAGCTAGGATATTGTTATATAGCTTTAATAATCTCATACTGCGTTTGCTAATGGATAAGGTTTCTGATTTATATAGTCTCTTCGTAGTTGTTAAAAAACACTAGCTTCCTGCTTGTGGTAATGGAAAAGGTTTCTGATTGATAGATAGAGTCTGTTTATAGTTAAGTAGTTTGTACATAAGACCTGTCTCTTGTTACTGGGAAAAGATAGGACATTGTAATATAGCTTTAATAATCTCAGACTGTGTGTCCTAATGGTTAACCTGTATGATTCTTCATCACAAGATTGAGGGATAGAGTCCCTTTTGTAGTTGTTGAATATCACTAGCTTTCCTCATTTAGAAATGTTCCCAATTTCACTAAATAAGACATGGCTCTTTTTGCTTTGAAAAGCTAGGATATTGTTACATTGTTTTAATAATCACAGACTGCAGGGCCTAATGAATAAGGTTTCTCATTGATAGATAGTCTGTTCGAAGTTGTTAAAAAACATTAATGAATAAGGTTTCTCATTGAAAGATAGTCTTTTCGAAGTTGTTAAAAAACATTAGCTTCCTGCTTGTGGTAATGGATAAGGTTGTTAAAAAACATGAATGAATAAGGTTTCTCATTGATAGATAGTCTGTTCGAAGTTATTAAAAAACATTAGCTTCCTGCTGGTGGTAATGGATAAGGTTTCTGATTGATAGATAGAGTCTGTTCGTAGTTTTCCTCACTCTGACAGGTTCCCAATTTCGCTACGTTTATATATTGTTACAGAGCAAAGGCTGTACAATGTCATTTATCAGCTGTTGGAGGAGACCGCGTGGCCTAATGGATAAGGCGTCTGACTTCGAATCAGAAGATTGAGGGTTCGAGTCCCTTCGTGGTCATTTAATATGATTAGCCCAACACATTTGGACAAATTTCACTAAGTAAGACATAGCTCTTGTTGATTTGAAAAGCTAGGATATTGTTATATAGCTTTAATAATCTCATACTGCGTTTGCTAATGGATAAGGTTTCTGATTTATATAGTCTCTTCGTAGTTGTTAAAAAACACTAGCTTCCTGCTTGTGGTAATGGAAAAGGTTTCTGATTGATAGATAGAGTCTGTTTATAGTTAAGTAGTTTGTACATAAGACCTGTCTCTTGTTACTGGGAAAAGATAGGACATTGTAATATAGCTTTAATAATCTCAGACTGTGTGTCCTAATGGTTAACCTGTATGATTCTTCATCACAAGATTGAGGGATAGAGTCCCTTTTGTAGTTGTTGAATATCACTAGCTTTCCTCATTTAGAAATGTTCCCAATTTCACTAAATAAGACATGGCTCTTTTTGCTTTGAAAAGCTAGAATATTGTTACATTGTTTTAATAATCACAGACTGAAGGGCCTAATGAATAAGGTTTCTCATTGATAGATAGTCTGTTCGAAGTTGTTAAAAAACATTAATGAATAAGGTTTCTTATTGAAAGATAGTCTTTTCGAAGTTGTTAAAAAACATTAGCTTCCTGCTTGTGGTAATGGATAAGGTTGTTAAAAAACATGAATGAATAAGGTTTCTCATTGATAGATAGTCTGTTCGAAGTTATTAAAAAACATTAGCTTCCTGCTGGTGGTAATGGATAAGGTTTCTGATTGATAGATAGAGTCTGTTCGTAGTTTTCCTCATTCTGACAGGTTCCCAGTTTCGCTACGTTTATATATTGTTACAGAGCAAAGGCTGTACAATGTCATTTATCAACTGTTGGAGGAGACCGCGTTGCCTAATGGATAAGGCGTCTGACTTCGAATCTGAAGATTGAGGGTTCGAGTCCCTTCGTGGTTGTTTAATATGATTAGACCAATACATTTGGACATATTTCACTAAGTAAGACATAGCTCTTGTTTATTTGAAAAGCTAGGAAATTGTTATATAGCTTTAATAATCTCATACTGCGTTTGCTAATGGATAAGGTTTCTGATTTATATAGTCTCTTCGTAGTTGTTAAAAAACACTAGCTTCCTGCTTGTGGTAATGGAAAAGGTTTCTGATTGATAGATAGAGTCTGTTTGTAGTTAAGTAGTTTGTACATAAGACCTGTCTCTTGTTACTGGGAAAAGATAGGACATTGTAATATAGCTTTAATAATCTCAGACTGTGTGTCCTAATGGTTAACCTGTATGATTCTTCATCACAAGATTGAGGGATAGAGTCCCTTTTGTAGTTGTTGAATATCACTAGCTTTCCTCATTTAGAAATGTTCCCAATTTCACTAAATAAGACATGGCTCTTTTTGCTTTGAAAAGCTAGGATATTGTTACATTGTTTTAATAATCACAGACTGCAGGGCCTAATGAATAAGGTTTCTCATTGATAGATAGTCTGTTCGAAGTTGTTAAAAAACATTAATGAATAAGGTTTCTCATTGAAAGATAGTCTTTTCGAAGTTGTTAAAAAACATTAGCTTCCTGCTTGTGGTAATGGATAAGGTTGTTAAAAAACATGAATGAATAAGGTTTCTCATTGATAGATAGTCTGTTCGAAGTTATTAAAAAACATTAGCTTCCTGCTGGTGGTAATGGATAAGGTTTCTGATTGATAGATAGAGTCTGTTCGTAGTTTTCCTCATTCTGACAGGTTCCCAGTTTCGCTACATTTATATATTGTTACAGAGCAAAGGCAGAACAATGTCATTTATCGTAGTTTTCCTCATTCTGACAGGTTCCCAGTTTCGCTACGTTTATATATTGTTACAGAGCAAAGGCTGTACAATGTCATTTATCAACTGTTGGAGGAGACCGCGTGGCCTAATGGATAAGGCGTCTGTGTGATTATTATTGTTTTAATAATCACACACTGCAGGGCCTAATGAATAAGGTTTCTCATTGATAGATAGTCTGTTCGAAGTTGTTAAAAAACATTAATGAATAAGGTTTCTCATTGAAAGATAGTCTTTTCGAAGTTGTTAAAAAACATTAGCTTCCTGCTTGTGGTAATGGATAAGGTTGTTAAAAAACATGAATGAATAAGGTTTCTCATTGATAGATAGTCTGTTCGAAGTTGTTAAAAAACATTAGCTTCCTGCTGGTGGTAATGGATAAGGTTTCTGATTGATAGATTGAGTCTGTTCGTAGTTTTCCTCACTCTGACAGGTTCACAATTTCACTACGTTTAGATATTGTTACAGAGCAAAGGCTGTACAATGTCATTTATCAGCTGTTGGAGGAGACCGCGTGGCCTAATGGATAAGGCGTCTGAATTCGAATCAGAAGATTGAGGTTTCGAGTCCCTTCGTGGTCGTTTAATATGATTAGACCAATACATTTGGACATATTTCACTAAGTAAGACATAGCTCTTGTTTATTTGAAAAGCTAGGAAATTGTTATATAGCTTTAATAATCTCATACTGCGTTTGCTAATGGATAAGGTTTCTGATTTATATAGTCTCTTCGTAGTTGTTAAAAAACACTAGCTTCCTGCTTGTGGTAATGGAAAAGGTTTCTGATTGATAGATAGAGTCTGTTTGTAGTTAAGTAGTTTGTACATAAGACCTGTCTCTTGTTACTGGGAAAAGATAGGACATTGTAATATAGCTTTAATAATCTCAGACTGTGTGTCCTAATGGTTAACCTGTATGATTCTTCATCACAAGATTGAGGGATAGAGTCCCTTTTGTAGTTGTTGAATATCACTAGCTTTCCTCATTTAGAAATGTTCCCAATTTCACTAAATAAGACATGGCTCTTTTTGCTTTGAAAAGCTAGGATATTGTTACATTGTTTTAATAATCACAGACTGCAGGGCCTAATGAATAAGGTTTCTCATTGATAGATAGTCTGTTCGAAGTTGTTAAAAAACATTAATGAATAAGGTTTCTCATTGAAAGATAGTCTTTTCGAAGTTGTTAAAAAACATTAGCTTCCTGCTTGTGGTAATGGATAAGGTTGTTAAAAAACATGAATGAATAAGGTTTCTCATTGATAGATAGTCTGTTCGAAGTTATTAAAAAACATTAGCTTCCTGCTGGTGGTAATGGATAAGGTTTCTGATTGATAGATAGAGTCTGTTCGTAGTTTTCCACATTCTGACAGGTTCTCAATTTCGCTACGTTTATATATTGTTGCAGAGCAAAGGCTGTACAATGTCATTTATCAACTTTTGGAGGAGACCGCGTGGCCAAATGGATAAGGCGTCTGACTTCGAATCAGAAAATTGAGGGTTTTAGTCCCTTCGTGGTCGTTTAATATGATTAGACCAATACATATGGACATGTTTCTCATTTCACTAAAATGAGACATAGCTCTTGTTGATTTGAAAAGCTAGGATATTGTTATATAGCTTTAATAATCTCATACTGCGTTTGCTAATGGATAAGGTTTCTGGTTTATATAGTCTCTTCGTAGTTGTTAAAAAACACTAGCTTCCTGCTTGTGGTAATGGAAAAGGTTTCTGATTGATAGATAGTCTCTTCGTAGTTACGTAGTTTGTACATAAGACCTGTCTCTTGTTACTGGGAAAAGATAGGACATTGTAATATAGATTTATTAATCTCAGACTGTGTGTCCTAATGGTTACCTGTATGATTCTTCATCACAAGATTGAGGGATAGAGTCCCTTTTGTAGTTGTTGAATATCACTAGCTATCCTCATTTAGAAATGTTCCCAATTTCACAAAATAAGACATGGCTCTTTTTGCTTTGAAAAGCTAGGATATTGTTACATCGTTTTAATAATCACAGACTGCAGGGCCTAATGAATAAGGTTTGTCATTGATAGATAGTCTGTTCGAAGTTGTTAAAAAACATTACTTTCCTGCTTGTGGTAATGGATAAGGTTGTTAAAAACATTAATGAATAAGGTTTCTCATTGATAGATAGTATGTTCGAAGTTGTTAAAAAACATTAGCTTCCTGCTGGTGGTAATGGATAAGGTTTCTGATTGATAGATAGAGTCTGTTCGTATTTTTCCTCATTCTGACAGGTTCCCAGTTTCGCAATGTTTATATATTGTTACAGAGCAAAGGCTGTACAATGTCATTTATCAACTGTTGGAGGAGACCGCGTGGCCTAATGGATAAGGCGTCTGACTTCAAATCAGAAGATTGAGGGTTCGAGTCCCTTTGTGGTCGTTTAATATGATTAGACCAATACATTTGGACATATTTCACTAAGTAAGACATAGCTCTTGTTGATTTGAAAAGCTAGGAAATTGTTATATAGCTTTAATAATCTCATACTGCGTTTGCTAATGGATAAGGTTTCTGATTTATATAGTCTCTTCGTAGTTGTTAAAAAACACTAGCTTCCTGCTTGTGGTAATGGAAAAGGTTTCTGATTGATATATAGAGTCTGTTTATAGTTAAGTAGTTTGTACATAAGACCTGTCTCTTGTTACTGGGAAAAGATAGGACATTGTAATATAGCTTTAATAATCTCAGACTGTGTGTCCTAATGGTTAACCTGTATGATTCTTCATCACAAGATTGAGTTCCTTTTGTAGTTGTTGAATATCACTAGCTTTCCTCATTTAGAAATGTTCCCAATTTCACTAAATAAGACATGGCTCTTTTTGCTTTGAAAAGCTAGGATATTGTTACATTGTTTTAATAATCACAGACTGCAGGGCCTAATGAATAAGGTTTCTCATTGATAGATAGTCTGTTCGAAGTTGTTAAAAAACATTAATGAATAAGGTTTCTCATTGAAAGATAGACTTTTCGAAGTTGTTAAAAAACATTAGCTTCCTGCTTGTGGTAATGTATAAGGTTGTTAAAAAACATGAATGAATAAGGTTTCTCATTGATAGATAGTCTGTTCGAAGTTATTAAAAAACATTAGCTTCCTGCTGGTGGTAATGGATAAGGTTTCTGATTGATAGATAGAGTCTGTTCGTAGTTTTCCTCATTCTGACAGGTTCCCAGTTTCGCTACCTTTATATATTGTTACAGAGCAAAGGCTGTACAATGTCATTTATCAACTGTTAGAGGAGACCGCGTGGCCTAATGGATAAGGTGTCTGACTTCGAATCAGAAGATTGAGGGTTCGAGTCCCTTCGTGGTCGTTTAATATGATTAGACCAATACATTTGGACATATTTCACTAAGTAAGACATAGCTTGTGATGAGGCACACATGTGGCAAACTAAAGATCCACACTAAACAGTTTTGTGAGGTCTTTAGTTGGTGTTTATTTTACTCTGGTGGCAGTCACATGAAAGGTGCACATTCCATGGTGACTGTAATCAAAGTGAAACATACAAGGTGAAGTTGAACCAACAATGTTTTAATATTAATATGTATGTCTCTTTGTCTTACCGGTTCCTGGAAATGCCTAGTAGGAGGGGCCGCGAACAGGAAACCGACTATATGACATCCTGAAGGGGAGGAGTTGGGCTATTAAGAGTTTTAGACTTAAAACTCATGAATGTTTGTTTGAAGGTGTACTAATGGTAATGTAACTGGTTGAAGATTATCAATGTATGGTTGGGGAGCTTGCCAATGCTCTGTGAACTATGAACTGTATAGTAATTAACTAATGAAGAGTTATGATTGGTCAGTTTGAAAATGAAGGAGGAGATTAAAACTATAAAAGAACAGATTCAACGTTTGGAAAGGGAAAAAAGAAAAGGGGCTGTTTGGTTGGATCAGTAGCCAACTGTGGAACTTATTTTTTTGTTGTTTTGTTTTGTGATGAGTTGTACTCTGAACAAATTATTTTTGTTAGTATCTTTTCCTGCTGAATTTGAGTTAAACTTGGACTTACAAAGGACATTTTGTTTGGACCGTGTTGCATTTTTTGGAATTAGTGGCACCCTGAATTAAATGAGATTTGTTTCCATGGACATTTCTGAAGTTTTTTCATTTTTTTTCTGCTGGTTTAGCCAACGCACTGACCACCTTACCACATAGCTCTTGTTTATTTGAAAATCTAGGAAATTGTTATATAGCTTTAATAATCTCATACTGCGTTTGCTAATGGATAAGGTTTCTGATTTATATAGTCTCTTCGTAGTTGTTAAAAAACACTAGCTTCCTGCTTGTGGTAATGGAAAAGGTTTCTGATTGATAGATAGAGTCTGTTTATAGTTAAGTAGTTTGTACATAAGACCTGTCTCTTGTTACTGGGAAAAGATAGGACATTGTAATATAGCTTTAATAATCTCAGACTGTGTGTCCTAATGGTTAACCTGTATGATTCTTCATCACAAGATTGAGGGATAGAGTCCCTTTTGTAGTTGTTGAATATCACTAGCTTTCCTCATTTAGAAATGTTCCCAATTTCACTAAATAAGACATGGCTCTTTTTGCTTTGAAAAGCTAGGATATTGTTACATTGTTTTAATAATCACAGACTGCAGGGCCTAATGAATAAGGTTTGTCATTGATAGATAGTCTGTTCGAAGTTGTTAAAAAACATTACTTTCCTGCTTGTGGTAATGGATAAGGTTGTTAAAAACATTAATGAATAAGGTTTCTCATTGATAGATAGTATGTTCGAAGTTGTTAAAAAACATTAGCTTCCTGCTGGTGGTAATGGATAAGGTTTCTGATTGATAGATAGAGTCTGTTCGTATTTTTCCTCATTCTGACAGGTTCCCAGTTTCGCTACGTTTATATATTGTTACAGAGCAAAAGCTGTACAATGTCATTTATCAACTGTTGGAGGAGACCGCGTGGCCTAATGGATAAGGCGTCTGACTTCGAATCAGAAGATTGAGGGTTCGAGTCCCTTCGTGGTTGTTTAATATGATTAGACCAATACATTTGGACATATTTCACTAAGTAAGACATAGCTCTTGTTTATTTGAAAAGCTAGGAAATTGTTATATAGCTTTAATAATCTCATACTGCGTTTGCTAATGGATAAGGTTTCTGATTTATATAGTCTCTTCGTAGTTGTTAAAAAACACTAGCTTCCTGCTTGTGGTAATGGAAAAGGTTTCTGATTGATAGATAGAGTCTGTTTATAGTTAAGTAGTTTGTACATAAGACCTGTCTCTTGTTACTGGGAAAAGATAGGACATTGTAATATAGCTTTAATAATCTCAGACTGTGTGTCCTAATGGTTAACCTGTATGATTCTTCATCACAAGATTGAGGGATAGAGTCCCTTTTGTAGTTGTTGAATATCACTAGCTTTCCTCATTTAGAAATGTTCCCAATTTCACTAAATAAGACATGGCTCTTTTTGCTTTGAAAAGCTAGGATATTGTTACATTGTTTTAATAATCACAGACTGCAGGGCCTAATGAATAAGGTTTGTCATTGATAGATAGTCTGTTCGAAGTTGTTAAAAAACATTACTTTCCTGCTTGTGGTAATGGATAAGGTTGTTAAAAACATTAATGAATAAGGTTTCTCATTGATAGATAGTATGTTCGAAGTTGTTAAAAAACATTAGCTTCCTGCTGGTGGTAATGGATAAGGTTTCTGATTGATAGATAGAGTCTGTTCGTATTTTTCCTCATTCTGACAGGTTCCCAGTTTCGCTATGTTTATATATTGTTACAGAGCAAAAGCTGTACAATGTCATTTATCAACTTTTGGAGGAGACCGCGTGGCCTAATGGATAAGGCGTCTGACTTCGAATCAGAAGATTGAGGGTTCGAGTCCCTTCGTGGTTGTTTAATATGATTAGACCAATACATTTGGACATATTTCACTAAGTAAGACATAGCTCTTGTTTATTTGAAAAGCTAGGAAATTGTTATATAGCTTTAATAATCTCATACTGCGTTTGCTAATGGATAAGGTTTCTGATTTATATAGTCTCTTCGTAGTTGTTAAAAAACACTAGCTTCCTGCTTGTGGTAATGGAAAAGGTTTCTGATTGATAGATAGAGTCTGTTTATAGTTAAGTAGTTTGTACATAAGACCTGTCTCTTGTTACTGGGAAAAGATAGGACATTGTAATATAGCTTTAATAATCTCAGACTGTGTGTCCTAATGGTTAACCTGTATGATTCTTCATCACAAGATTGAGTTCCTTTTGTAGTTGTTGAATATCACTAGCTTTCCTCATTTAGAAATGTTCCCAATTTCACTAAATAAGACATGGCTCTTTTTGCTTTGAAAAGCTAGGATATTGTTACATTGTTTTAATAATCACAGACTGCAGGGCCTAATGAATAAGGTTTCTCATTGATAGATAGTCTCTTCGAAGTTGTTAAAAAACATTAGCTTCCTGCTTGTGGTAATGGATAAGGTTGTTAAAAAACATGAATGAATAAGGTTTCTCATTGATAGATAGTCTGTTCGAAGTTATTAAAAAACATTAGCTTCCTGCTGGTGGTAATGGATAAGGTTTCTGATTGATAGATAGAGTCTGTTCGTAGTTTTCCTCACTCTGACAGGTTCCCAATTTCGCTACGTTTATATATTGTTACAGAGCAAAGGCTGTACAATGTAATTTATCAGCTGTTGGAGAAGACCGCGTGGCCAAACGGATAAGGCGTCTGACTTCGAATCAGAAAATTGAGGGTTTTAGTCCCTTCGTGGTCGTTTAATATGATTAGACCAATACATTTGGACATGTTTCTCATTTCACTAAAATGAGACATAGCTCTTGTTGATTTGAAAAGCTAGGATATTGTTATATAGCTTTAATAATCTCATACTGCGTTTGCTAATGGATAAGGTTTCTGGTTTATATAGTCTCTTCGTAGTTGTTAAAAAACACTAGCTTCCTGCTTGTGGTAATGGAAAAGGTTTCTGATTGATAGATAGTCTCTTTGTAGTTACGTAGTTTGTACATAAGACCTGTCTCTTGTTACTGGGAAAAGATAGGACATTGTAATATAGATTTATTAATCTCAGACTGTGTGTCCTAATGGTTACCTGTATGATTCTTCATCACAAGATTGAGGGATAGAGTCCCTTTTGTAGTTGTTGAATATCACTAGCTATCCTCATTTAGAAATGTTCCCAATTTCACAAAATAAGACATGGCTCTTTTTGCTTTGAAAAGCTAGGATATTGTTACATCGTTTTAATAATCACAGACTGCAGGGCCTAATGAATAAGGTTTGTCATTGATAGATAGTCTGTTCGAAGTTGTTAAAAAACATTAATGAATAAGGTTTCTCATTGAAAGACAGTCTTTTCGAAGTTGTTAAAAAACATTAGCTTCCTGCTTGTGGTAATGGATAAGGTTGTTAAAAAACATGAATGAATAAGGTTTCTCATTGATAGATAGTCTGTTCGAAGTTATTAAAAAACATTAGCTTCCTGCTGGTAGTAATGGATAAGGTTTCTGATTGATAGATAGAGTCTGTTCGTAGTTTTCCTCACTCTGACAGGTTCCCAATTTCGCTACGTTTATATATTGTTACAGAGCAAAGGCTGTACAATGTAATTTATCAGCTGTTGGAGGAGACCGCGTGGCCTAATGGATAAGGCGTCTGACTTCGAATCAAAAGATTGAGGGTTCGAGTCCCTTCGTGGTCGTTTAATATGATTAGACCAATACATTTGGACATATTTCACTAAGTAAGACATAGCTCTTGTTTATTTGAAAAGCTAGGAAATGTTATATAGCTTTAATAATCTCATACTGCGTTTGCTAATGGATAAGGTTTCTGATTTATATAGTCTCTTCGTAGTTGTTAAAAAACACTAGCTTCCTGCTTGTGGTAATGGAAAAGGTTTCTGATTGATAGATAGAGTCTGTTTATAGTTAAGTAGTTTGTACATAAGACCTGTCTCTTGTTACTGGGAAAAGATAGGACATTGTAATATAGCTTTAATAATCTCAGACTGTGTGTCCTAATGGTTAACCTGTATGATTCTTCATCACAAGATTGAGGGATAGAGTCCCTTTTGTAGTTGTTGAAAATCACTAGCTTTCCTCATTTAGAAATGTTCCCAATTTCACTAAATAAGACATGGCTCTTTTTGCTTTGAAAAGCTAGGATATTGTTACATTGTTTTAATAATCACAGACTGCAGGGCCTAATGAATAAGGTTTGTCATTGATAGATAGTCTGTTCGAAGTTGTTAAAAAACATTAATGAATAAGGTTTCTCATTGAAAGATAGTCTTTTCGAAGTTGTTAAAAAACATTAGCTTCCTGCTTGTGGTAATGGATAAGGTTGTTAAAAAACATGAATGAATAAGGTTTCTCATTGATAGATAGTCTGTTCGAAGTTATTAAAAAACATTAGCTTCCTGCTGGTGGTAATGGATAAGGTTTCTGATTGATAGATAGAGTCTGTTCGTAGTTTTCCTCATTCTGACAGGTTCCCAGTTTCGCTACCTTTATATATTGTTACAGAGCAAAGGCTGTACAATGTCATTTATCAACTGTTAGAGGAGACCGCGTGGCCTAATGGATAAGGTGTCTGACTTCGAATCAGAAGATTGAGGGTTTGAGTCCCTTCGTGGTCGTTTAATATGATTAGACCAATACATTTGGACATATTTCACTAAGTAAGACATAGCTCTTGTTTATTTGAAAATCTAGGAAATTGTTATATAGCTTTAATAATCTCATACTGCGTTTGCTAATGGATAAGGTTTCTGATTTATATAGTCTCTTCGTAGTTGTTAAAAAACACTAGCTTCCTGCTTGTGGTAATGGAAAAGGTTTCTGATTGATAGATAGAGTCTGTTTATAGTTAAGTAGTTTGTACATAAGACCTGTCTCTTGTTACTGGGAAAAGATAGGACATTGTAATATAGCTTTTATAATCTCAGACTGTGTGTCCTAATGGTTAACCTGTATGATTCTTCATCACAAGATTGAGTTCCTTTTGTAGTTGTTGAATATCACTAGCTTTCCTCATTTAGAAATGTTCCCAATTTCACTAAATAAGACATGGCTCTTTTTGCTTTGAAAAGCTAGGATATTGTTACATTGTTTTAATAATCACAGACTGCAGGGCCTAATGAATAAGGTTTCTCATTGATAGATAGTCTGTTCGAAGTTGTTAAAAAACATTAATGAATAAGGTTTCTCATTGAAAGACAGTCTTTTCGAAGTTGTTAAAAAACATTAGCTTCCTGCTTGTGGTAATGGATAAGGTTGTTAAAAAACATGAATGAATAAGGTTTCTCATTGATAGATAGTCTGTTCGAAGTTATTAAAAAACATTAGCTTCCTGCTGGTAGTAATGGATAAGGTTTCTGATTGATAGATAGAGTCTGTTCGTAGTTTTCCTCACTCTGACAGGTTCCCAATTTCGCTACGTTTATATATTGTTACAGAGCAAAGGCTGTACAATGTAATTTATCAGCTGTTGGAGGAGACCGCGTGGCCTAATGGATAAGGCGTCTGACTTCGAATCAAAAGATTGAGGGTTCGAGTCCCTTCGTGGTCGTTTAATATGATTAGACCAATACATTTGGACATATTTCACTAAGTAAGACATAGCTCTTGTTTATTTGAAAAGCTAGGAAATGTTATATAGCTTTAATAATCTCATACTGCGTTTGCTAATGGATAAGGTTTCTGATTTATATAGTCTCTTCGTAGTTGTTAAAAAACACTAGCTTCCTGCTTGTGGTAATGGAAAAGGTTTCTGATTGATAGATAGAGTCTGTTTATAGTTAAGTAGTTTGTACATAAGACCTGTCTCTTGTTACTGGGAAAAGATAGGACATTGTAATATAGCTTTAATAATCTCAGACTGTGTGTCCTAATGGTTAACCTGTATGATTCTTCATCACAAGATTGAGGGATAGAGTCCCTTTTGTAGTTGTTGAAAATCACTAGCTTTCCTCATTTAGAAATGTTCCCAATTTCACTAAATAAGACATGGCTCTTTTTGCTTTGAAAAGCTAGGATATTGTTACATTGTTTTAATAATCACAGACTGCAGGGCCTAATGAATAAGGTTTGTCATTGATAGATAGTCTGTTCGAAGTTGTTAAAAAACATTAATGAATAAGGTTTCTCATTGAAAGATAGTCTTTTCGAAGTTGTTAAAAAACATTAGCTTCCTGCTTGTGGTAATGGATAAGGTTGTTAAAAAACATGAATGAATAAGGTTTCTCATTGATAGATAGTCTGTTCGAAGTTATTAAAAAACATTAGCTTCCTGCTGGTGGTAATGGATAAGGTTTCTGATTGATAGATAGAGTCTGTTCGTAGTTTTCCTCATTCTGACAGGTTCCCAGTTTCGCTACCTTTATATATTGTTACAGAGCAAAGGCTGTACAATGTCATTTATCAACTGTTAGAGGAGACCGCGTGGCCTAATGGATAAGGTGTCTGACTTCGAATCAGAAGATTGAGGGTTTGAGTCCCTTCGTGGTCGTTTAATATGATTAGACCAATACATTTGGACATATTTCACTAAGTAAGACATAGCTCTTGTTTATTTGAAAATCTAGGAAATTGTTATATAGCTTTAATAATCTCATACTGCGTTTGCTAATGGATAAGGTTTCTGATTTATATAGTCTCTTCGTAGTTGTTAAAAAACACTAGCTTCCTGCTTGTGGTAATGGAAAAGGTTTCTGATTGATAGATAGAGTCTGTTTATAGTTAAGTAGTTTGTACATAAGACCTGTCTCTTGTTACTGGGAAAAGATAGGACATTGTAATATAGCTTTAATAATCTCAGACTGTGTGTCCTAATGGTTAACCTGTATGATTCTTCATCACAAGATTGAGGGATAGAGTCCCTTTTGTAGTTGTTGAATATCACTAGCTTTCCTCATTTAGAAATGTTCCCAATTTCACTAAATAAGACATGGCTCTTTTTGCTTTGAAAAGCTAGGATATTGTTACATTGTTTTAATAATCACAGACTGCAGGGCCTAATGAATAAGGTTTGTCATTGATAGATAGTCTGTTCGAAGTTGTTAAAAAACATTACTTTCCTGCTTGTGGTAATGGATAAGGTTGTTAAAAACATTAATGAATAAGGTTTCTCATTGATAGATAGTATGTTCGAAGTTGTTAAAAAACATTAGCTTCCTGCTGGTGGTAATGGATAAGGTTTCTGATTGATAGATAGAGTCTGTTCGTATTTTTCCTCATTCTGACAGGTTCCCAGTTTCGCTATGTTTATATATTGTTACAGAGCAAAAGCTGTACAATGTCATTTATCAACTGTTGGAGGAGACCGCGTGGCCTAATGGATAAGGCGTCTGACTTCGAATCAGAAGATTGAGGGTTCGAGTCCCTTCGTGGTTGTTTAATATGATTAGACCAATACATTTGGACATATTTCACTAAGTAAGACATAGCTCTTGTTTATTTGAAAAGCTAGGAAATTGTTATATAGCTTTAATAATCTCATACTGTGTTTGCTAATGGATAAGGTTTCTGATTTATATAGTCTCTTCGTAGTTGTTAAAAAACACTAGCTTCCTGCTTGTGGTAATGGAAAAGGTTTCTGATTGATAGATAGAGTCTGTTTATAGTTAAGTAGTTTGTACATAAGACCTGTCTCTTGTTACTGGGAAAAGATAGGACATTGTAATATAGCTTTTATAATCTCAGACTGTGTGTCCTAATGGTTAACCTGTATGATTCTTCATCACAAGATTGAGTTCCTTTTGTAGTTGTTGAATATCACTAGCTTTCCTCATTTAGAAATGTTCCCAATTTCACTAAATAAGACATGGCTCTTTTTGCTTTGAAAAGCTAGGATATTGTTACATTGTTTTAATAATCACAGACTGCAGGGCCTAATGAATAAGGTTTCTCATTGATAGATAGTTTTTTCGAAGTTGTTAAAAAACATTAGCTTCCTGCTTGTGGTAATGGATAAGGTTGTTAAAAAACATGAATGAATAAGGTTTCTCATTGATAGATAGTCTGTTCGAAGTTATTAAAAAACATTAGCTTCCTGCTGGTGGTAATGGATAAGGTTTCTGATTGATAGATAGAGTCTGTTCGTAGTTTTCCTCACTCTGACAGGTTCCCAATTTCGCTACGTTTATATATTGTTACAGAGCAAAGGCTGTACAATGTAATTTATCAGCTGTTGGAGAAGACCGCGTGGCCAAACGGATAAGGCGTCTGACTTCGAATCAGAAATTTGAGGGTTTTAGTCCCTTCGTGGTCGTTTAATATGATTAGACCAATACATTTGGACATGTTTCTCATTTCACTAAAATGAGACATAGCTCTTGTTGATTTGAAAAGCTAGGATATTGTTATATAGCTTTAATAATCTCATACTGCGTTTGCTAATGGATAAGGTTTCTGGTTTATATAGTCTCTTCGTAGTTGTTAAAAAACACTAGCTTCCTGCTTGTGGTAATGGAAAAGGTTTCTGATTGATAGATAGTCTCTTTGTAGTTACGTAGTTTGTACATAAGACCTGTCTCTTGTTACTGGGAAAAGATAGGACATTGTAATATAGATTTATTAATCTCAGACTGTGTGTCCTAATGGTTACCTGTATGATTCTTCATCACAAGATTGAGGGATAGAGTCCCTTTTGTAGTTGTTGAATATCACTAGCTATCCTCATTTAGAAATGTTCCCAATTTCACAAAATAAGACATGGCTCTTTTTGCTTTGAAAAGCTAGGATATTGTTACATCGTTTTAATAATCACAGACTGCAGGGCCTAATGAATAAGGTTTGTCATTGATAGATAGTCTGTTCGAAGTTGTTAAAAAACATTACTTTCCTGCTTGTGGTAATGGATAAGGTTGTTAAAAACATTAATGAATAAGGTTTCTCATTGATAGATAGTCTGTTCGAAGTTGTTAAAAAACATTAATGAATAAGGTTTCTCATTGAAAGATAGTCTTTTCGAAGTTGTTAAAAAACATTAGCTTCCTGCTGGTGGTAATGGATAAGGTTTCTGATTGATAGATAGAGTCTGTTTGTAGTTTTCCTCACTCTGACAGGTTCCCAATTTCGCTACGTTTATATATTGTTACAGAGCAAAGGCTGTACAATGTCATTTATCAGCTGTTGGAGGAGACCGCGTGGCTTAATGGATAAGGCGTCTGACTTCGAATCAGAAGATTGAGGGTTCGAGTCCCTTCGTGGTCATTTAATATGATTAGACCAACACATTTGGACATATTTCACTAAGTAAGACATAGCTCTTGTTGATTTGAAAAGCTAGGATATTGTTATATAGCTTTAATAATCTCATACTGCGTTTGCTAATGGATAAGGTTTCTGATTTATATAGTCTCTTCGTAGTTGTTAAAAAACACTAGCTTCCTGCTTGTGGTAATGGAAAAGGTTTCTGATTGATAGATAGAGTGTTTATAGTTAAGTAGTTTGTACATAAGACCTGTCTCTTGTTACTGGGAAAAGATAGGACATTGTAATATAGCTTTAATAATCTCAGACTGTGTGTCCTAATGGTTAACCTGTATGATTCTTCATCACAAGATTGAGGGATAGAGTCCCTTTTGTAGTTGTTGAATATCACTAGCTTTCCTCATTTAGAAATGTTCCCAATTTCACTAAATAAGACATGGCTCTTTTTGCTTTGAAAAGCTAGGATATTGTTACATTGTTTTAATAATCACAGACTGCAGGGCCTAATGAATAAGGTTTCTCATTGATAGATAGTCTGTTCGAAGTTGTTAAAAAACATTAATGAATAAGGTTTCTCATTGAAAGACAGTCTTTTCGAAGTTGTTAAAAAACATTAGCTTCCTGCTTGTGGTAATGGATAAGGTTGTTAAAAAACATGAATGAATAAGGTTTCTCATTGATAGATAGTCTGTTCGAAGTTATTAAAAAACATTAGCTTCCTGCTGGTAGTAATGGATAAGGTTTCTGATTGATAGATAGAGTCTGTTCGTAGTTTTCCTCACTCTGACAGGTTCCCAATTTCGCTACGTTTATATATTGTTACAGAGCAAAGGCTGTACAATGTAATTTATCAGCTGTTGGAGGAGACCGCGTGGCCTAATGGATAAGGCGTCTGACTTCGAATCAAAAGATTGAGGGTTCGAGTCCCTTCGTGGTCGTTTAATATGATTAGACCAATACATTTGGACATATTTCACTAAGTAAGACATAGCTCTTGTTTATTTGAAAAGCTAGGAAATGTTATATAGCTTTAATAATCTCATACTGCGTTTGCTAATGGATAAGGTTTCTGATTTATATAGTCTCTTCGTAGTTGTTAAAAAACACTAGCTTCCTGCTTGTGGTAATGGAAAAGGTTTCTGATTGATAGATAGAGTCTGTTTATAGTTAAGTAGTTTGTACATAAGACCTGTCTCTTGTTACTGGGAAAAGATAGGACATTGTAATATAGCTTTAATAATCTCAGACTGTGTGTCCTAATGGTTAACCTGTATGATTCTTCATCACAAGATTGAGGGATAGAGTCCCTTTTGTAGTTGTTGAAAATCACTAGCTTTCCTCATTTAGAAATGTTCCCAATTTCACTAAATAAGACATGGCTCTTTTTGCTTTGAAAAGCTAGGATATTGTTACATTGTTTTAATAATCACAGACTGCAGGGCCTAATGAATAAGGTTTCTCATTGATAGATAGTCTGTTCGAAGTTGTTAAAAAACATTAATGAATAAGGTTTCTCATTGAAAGATAGTCTTTTCGAAGTTGTTAAAAAACATTAGCTTCCTGCTTGTGGTAATGGATAAGGTTGTTAAAAAACATGAATGAATAAGGTTTCTCATTGATAGATAGTCTGTTCGAAGTTATTAAAAAACATTAGCTTCCTGCTGGTGGTAATGGATAAGGTTTCTGATTGATAGATAGAGTCTGTTCGTAGTTTTCCTCACTCTGACAGGTTCCCAATTTCGCTACGTTTATATATTGTTACAGAGCAAAGACTGTACAATGTAATTTATCAGCTGTTGGAGGAGACCGCGTGGCCAAATGGATAAGGCGTCTGACTTCGAATCAGAAAATTGAGGGTTTTAGTCCCTTCGTGGTCGTTTAATATGATTAGACCAATACATTTGGACATATTTCACTAAGTAAGACATAGCTCTTGTTGATTTGAAAAGCTAGGAAATTGTTATATAGCTTTAATAATCTCATACTGCGTTTGCTAATGGATAAGGTTTCTGATTTATATAGTCTCTTCGTAGTTGTTAAAAAACACTAGCTTCCTGCTTGTGGTAATGGAAAAGGTTTCTGATTGATAGATAGAGTCTGTTTATAGTTAAGTAGTTTGTACATAAGACCTGTCTCTTGTTACTGGGAAAAGATAGGACATTGTAATATAGCTTTAATAATCTCAGACTGTGTGTCCTAATGGTTAACCTGTATGATTCTTCATCACAAGATTGAGGGATAGAGTCCCTTTTGTAGTTGTTGAATATCACTAGCTTTCCTCATTTAGAAATGTTCCCAATTTCACTAAATAAGACATGGCTCTTTTTGCTTTGAAAAGCTAGGATATTGTTACATTGTTTTAATAATCACAGACTGCAGGGCCTAATGAATAAGGATTCTCATTGATAGATAGTCTGTTCGAAGTTGTTAAAAAACATTAATGAATAAGGTTTCTCATTGAAAGACAGTCTTTTCGAAGTTATTAAAAAACATTAGCTTCCTGCTGGTGGTAATGGATAAGGTTTCTGATTGATAGATAGAGTCTGTTCGTAGTTTTCCTCACTCTGACAGGTTCCCAATCTCGCTACGTTTATATATTGTTACAGAGCAAAGGCTGTACGATGTCATTTATCAGCTATCGGAGGAGACCGCGTGGCCTAATGGATAAGGCGTCTGACTTCGAATCAGAAGATTGAGGGTTCGAGTCCCTTCGTGGTCATTTAATATGATTAGACCAATACATTTGGACATATTTCACTAAGTAAGACATAGCTCTTGTTTATTTGAAAACCTAGGAAATTGTTATATAGCTTTAATAATCTCATACTGCGTTTGCTAATGGATAAGGTTTCTGATTTATATAGTCTCTTCGTAGTTGTTAAAAAACACTAGCTTCCTGCTTGTGGTAATGGAAAAGGTTTCTGATTGATAGATAGAGTCTGTTTATAGTTAAGTAGTTTGTACATAAGACCTGTCTCTTGTTACTGGGAAAAGATAGGACATTGTAATATAGCTTTAATAATCTCAGACTGTGTGTCCTAATGGTTAACCTGTATGATTCTTCATCACAAGATTGAGGGATAGAGTCCCTTTTGTAGTTGTTGAATATCACTAGCTTTCCTCATTTAGAAATGTTCCCAATTTCACTAAATAAGACATGGCTCTTTTTGCTTTGAAAAGCTAGGATATTGTTACATTGTTTTAATAATCACAGACTGCAGGGCCTAATGAATAAGGTTTCTCATTGATAGATAGTCTGTTCGAAGTTGTTAAAAAACATTAATGAATAAGGTTTCTCATTGAAAGATAGTCTTTTCGAAGTTGTTAAAAAACATTAGCTTCCTGCTTGTGGTAATGGATAAGGTTGTTAAAAAACATGAATGAATAAGGTTTCTCATTGATAGATAGTCTGTTCGAAGTTATTAAAAAACATTAGCTTCCTGCTGGTAGTAATGGATAAGGTTTCTGATTGATAGATAGAGTCTGTTCGTAGTTTTCCTCACTCTGACAGGTTCCCAATTTCGCTACGTTTATATATTGTTACAGAGCAAAGGCTGTACAATGTAATTTATCAGCTGTTGGAGGAGACCGCGTGGCCAAATGGATAAGGCGTCTGACTTCGAATCAGAAAATTGAGGGTTTTAGTCCCTTCGTGGTCGTTTAATATGATTAGACCAATACATTTGGACATGTTTCTCATTTCACTAAAATGAGACATAGCTCTTGTTGATTTGAAAAGCTAGGATATTGTTATATAGCTTTAATAATCTCATACTGCGTTTGCTAATGGATAAGGTTTCTGGTTTATATAGTCTCTTCGTAGTTGTTAAAAAACACTAGCTTCCTGCTTGTGGTAATGGAAAAGGTTTCTGATTGATAGATAGTCTCTTCGTAGTTACGTAGTTTGTACATAAGACCTGTCTCTTGTTACTGGGAAAAGATAGGACATTGTAATATAGATTTATTAATCTCAGACTCTGTGTCCTAATGGTTACCTGTATGATTCTTCATCACAAGATTGAGGGATAGAGTCCCTTTTGTAGTTGTTGAATATCACTAGCTATCCTCATTTAGAAATGTTCCCAATTTCACAAAATAAGACAATGGTCTTTTTGCTTTGAAAAGCTAGGATATTGTTACATCGTTTTAATAATCACAGACTGCAGGGCCTAATGAATAAGGTTTGTCATTGATAGATAGTCTGTTCGAAGTTGTTAAAAAACATTACTTTCCTGCTTGTGGTAATGGATAAGGTTGTTAAAAACATTAATGAATAAGGTTTCTCATTGATAGATAGTCTGTTCGAAGTTGTTAAAAAACATTAATGAATAAGGTTTCTCATTGAAAGATAGTCTTTTCGAAGTTGTTAAAAAACATTAGCTTCCTGCTTGTGGTAATGGATGAGGTTGTTAAAAAACATGAATGAATAAGGTTTCTCATTGATAGATAGTCTGTTCGAAGTTATTAAAAAACATTAGCTTCCTGCTGGTGGTAATGGATAAGGTTTCTGATTGATAGATAGAGTCTGTTTGTAGTTTTCCTCACTCTGACAGGTTCCCAATTTCGCTACATTTATATATTGTTACAGAGCAAAGGCTGTACAATGTCATTTATCAGCTGTTGGAGGAGACCGCGTGGCCTAATGGATAAGGCGTCTGACTTCGAATCAGAAGATTGAGGGTTCGAGTCCCTTCGTGGTCATTTAATATGATTAGACCAATACATTTGGACATATTTCACTAAGTAAGACATAGCTCTTGTTTATTTGAAAACCTAGGAAATTGTTATATAGCTTTAATAATCTCATACTGCGTTTGCTAATGGATAAGGTTTCTGATTTATATAGTCTCTTCGTAGTTGTTAAAAAACACTAGCTTCCTGCTTGTGGTAATGGAAAAGGTTTCTGATTGATAGATAGAGTCTGTTTATAGTTAAGTAGTTTGTACATAAGACCTGTCTCTTGTTACTGGGAAAAGATAGGACATTGTAATATAGCTTTAATAATCTCAGACTGTGTGTCCTAATGGTTAACCTGTATGATTCTTCATCACAAGATTGAGGGATAGAGTCCCTTTTGTAGTTGTTGAATATCACTAGCTTTCCTCATTTAGAAATGTTCCCAATTTCACTAAATAAGACATGGCTCTTTTTGCTTTGAAAAGCTAGGATATTGTTACATTGTTTTAATAATCACAGACTGCAGGGCCTAATGAATAAGGTTTCTCATTGATAGATAGTCTGTTCGAAGTTGTTAAAAAACATTAATGAATAAGGTTTCTCATTGAAAGATAGTCTTTTCGAAGTTGTTAAAAAACATTAGCTTCCTGCTTGTGGTAATGGATAAGGTTGTTAAAAAACATGAATGAATAAGGTTTCTCATTGATAGATAGTCTGTTCGAAGTTATTAAAAAACATTAGCTTCCTGCTGGTGGTAATGGATAAGGTTTTTGATTGATAGATAGAGTCTGTTCGTAGTTTTCCTCACTCTGACAGGTTCCCAATTTCGCTACGTTTATATATTGTTACAGAGCAAAGGCTGTACAATGTCATTTATCAGCTATCGGAGGAGACCGCGTGGCCTAATGGATAAGGCGTCTGACTTCGAATCAGAAGATTGAGGGTTCGAGTCCCTTCGTGGTCATTTAATATGATTAGACCAATACATTTGGACATATTTCACTAAGTAAGACATAGCTCTTGTTTATTTGAAAACCTAGGAAATTGTTATATAGCTTTAATAATCTCATACTGCGTTTGCTAATGGATAAGGTTTCTGATTTATATAGTCTCTTCGTAGTTGTTAAAAAACACTAGCTTCCTGCTTGTGGTAATGGAAAAGGTTTCTGATTGATAGATAGAGTCTGTTTATAGTTAAGTAGTTTGTACATAAGACCTGTCTCTTGTTACTGGGAAAAGATAGGACATTGTAATATAGCTTTAATAATCTCAGACTGTGTGTCCTAATGGTTAACCTGTATGATTCTTCATCACAAGATTGAGGGATAGAGTCCCTTTTGTAGTTGTTGAATATCACTAGCTTTCCTCATTTAGAAATGTTCCCAATTTCACTAAATAAGACATGGCTCTTTTTGCTTTGAAAAGCTAGGATATTGTTACATTGTTTTAATAATCACAGACTGCAGGGCCTAATGAATAAGGTTTCTCATTGATAGATAGTCTGTTCGAAGTTGTTAAAAAACATTAATGAATAAGGTTTCTCATTGAAAGATAGTCTTTTCGAAGTTGTTAAAAAACATTAGCTTCCTGCTTGTGGTAATGGATAAGGTTGTTAAAAAACATGAATGAATAAGGTTTCTCATTGATAGATAGTCTGTTCGAAGTTATTAAAAAACATTAGCTTCCTGCTGGTAGTAATGGATAAGGTTTCTGATTGATAGATAGAGTCTGTTCGTAGTTTTCCTCACTCTGACAGGTTCCCAATTTCGCTACGTTTATATATTGTTACAGAGCAAAGGCTGTACAATGTAATTTATCAGCTGTTGGAGGAGACCGCGTGGCCAAATGGATAAGGCGTCTGACTTCGAATCAGAAAATTGAGGGTTTTAGTCCCTTCGTGGTCGTTTAATATGATTAGACCAATACATTTGGACATGTTTCTCATTTCACTAAAATGAGACATAGCTCTTGTTGATTTGAAAAGCTAGGATATTGTTATATAGCTTTAATAATCTCATACTGCGTTTGCTAATGGATAAGGTTTCTGGTTTATATAGTCTCTTCGTAGTTGTTAAAAAACACTAGCTTCCTGCTTGTGGTAATGGAAAAGGTTTCTGATTGATAGATAGTCTCTTCGTAGTTACGTAGTTTGTACATAAGACCTGTCTCTTGTTACTGGGAAAAGATAGGACATTGTAATATAGATTTATTAATCTCAGACTCTGTGTCCTAATGGTTACCTGTATGATTCTTCATCACAAGATTGAGGGATAGAGTCCCTTTTGTAGTTGTTGAATATCACTAGCTATCCTCATTTAGAAATGTTCCCAATTTCACAAAATAAGACAATGGTCTTTTTGCTTTGAAAAGCTAGGATATTGTTACATCGTTTTAATAATCACAGACTGCAGGGCCTAATGAATAAGGTTTGTCATTGATAGATAGTCTGTTCGAAGTTGTTAAAAAACATTACTTTCCTGCTTGTGGTAATGGATAAGGTTGTTAAAAACATTAATGAATAAGGTTTCTCATTGATAGATAGTCTGTTCGAAGTTGTTAAAAAACATTAATGAATAAGGTTTCTCATTGAAAGATAGTCTTTTCGAAGTTGTTAAAAAACATTAGCTTCCTGCTTGTGGTAATGGATGAGGTTGTTAAAAAACATGAATGAATAAGGTTTCTCATTGATAGATAGTCTGTTCGAAGTTATTAAAAAACATTAGCTTCCTGCTGGTGGTAATGGATAAGGTTTCTGATTGATAGATAGAGTCTGTTCGTAGTTTTCCTCACTCTGACAGGTTCCCAATTTCGCTACGTTTATATATTGTTACAGAGCAAAGACTGTACAATGTAATTTATCAGCTGTTGGAGGAGACCGCGTGGCCAAATGGATAAGGCGTCTGACTTCGAATCAGAAAATTGAGGGTTTTAGTCCCTTCGTGGTCGTTTAATATGATTAGACCAATACATTTGGACATATTTCACTAAGTAAGACATAGCTCTTGTTGATTTGAAAAGCTAGGAAATTGTTATATAGCTTTAATAATCTCATACTGCGTTTGCTAATGGATAAGGTTTCTGATTTATATAGTCTCTTCGTAGTTGTTAAAAACACTAGCTTCCTGCTTGTGGTAATGGAAAAGGTTTGTGATTGATAGATAGAGTCTGTTTGTAGTTAAGTAGTTTGTACATAAGACCTGTCTCTTGTTACTGGGAAAAGATAGGACATTGTAATATAGCTTTAATAATCTCAGACTGTGTGTCCAAGTGGTTAACCTGTATGATTCTTCATCACAAGATTGAGGGATAGAGTCCCTTTTGTAGTTGTTGAATATCACTAGCTTTCCTCATTTAGAAATGTTCCCAATTTCACTAAATAAGACATGGCTCTTTTTGCTTTGAAAAGCTAGGATATTGTTACATTGTTTTAATAATCACAGACTGCAGGGCCTAATGAATAAGGTTTCTCATTGATAGATAGTCTGTTCGAAGTTGTTAAAAAACATTAATGAATAAGGTTTCTCATTGAAAGATAGTCTGTTCGAAGTTGTTAAAAAACATTACTTTCCTGCTTGTGGTAATGGATAAGGTTGTTAAAAACATTAATGAATAAGGTTTCTCATTGATAGATAGTATGTTCGAAGTTGTTAAAAAACATTAGCTTCCTGCTGGTGGTAATGGATAAGGTTTCTGATTGATAGATAGAGTCTGTTCGTAGTTTTCCTCATTCTGACAGGTTCCCAGTTTCGCTACGTTTATATATTGTTACAGAGCAAATGCTGTACAATGTCATTTATCAACTGTTGGAGGAGACCGAGTGGCCTAATGGATAAGGTGTCTGACTTCGAATCAGAAGATTGAGTGTTCGAGTCCCTTCGTGGTCGTTTAATATGATTAGACCAATACATTTGGACATATTTCACTAAGTAAGACATAGCTCTTGTTTATTTGAAAAGCTAGGAAATTGTTATATAGCTTTAATAATCTCATACTGCGTTTGCTAATGGATAAGGTTTCTGATTTATATAGTCTCTTCGTAGTTGTTAAAAAACACTAGCTTCCTGCTTGTGGTAATGGAAAAGGTTTCTGATTGATAGATAGAGTCTGTTTGTAGTTAAGTAGTTTGTACATAAGACCTGTCTCTTGTTACTGGGAAAAGATAGGACATTGTAATATAGCTTTAATAATCTCAGACTGTGTGTCCTAATGGTTAACCTGTATGATTCTTCATCACAAGATTGAGGGATAGAGTCCCTTTTGTAGTTGTTGAATATCACTAGCTATCCTCATTTAGAAATGTTCCCAATTTCACTAAATAAGACATGGCTCTTTTTGCTTTGAAAAGCTAGGATATTGTTACATCGTTTTAATAATCACAGACTGCAGGGCCTAATGAATAAGGTTTGTCATTGATAGATAGTCTGTTCGAAGTTGTTAAAAAACATTACTTTCCTGCTTGTGGTAATGGATAAGGTTGTTAAAAACATTAATGAATAAGGTTTCTCATTGATAGATAGTATGTTCGAAGTTGTTAAAAAACATTAGCTTCCTGCTGGTGGTAATGGATAAGGTTTCTGATTGATAGATAGAGTCTGTTCGTATTTTTCCTCATTCTGACAGGTTCCCAGTTTCGCTATGTTTATATATTGTTACAGAGCAAAGGCTGTACAATGTCATTTATCTACTGTTGGAGGAGACAGCGTGGCCTAATGGATAAGGCGTCTGACTTCGAATCAAAAGATTGAGGGTTCGAGTCCCTTCGTGGTCGTTTAATATGATTAGACCAATACATTTGGACATATTTCACTAAGTAAGACATAGCTCTTGTTTATTTGAAAAGCTAGGAAATGTTATATAGCTTTAATAATCTCATACTGCGTTTGCTAATGGATAAGGTTTCTGATTTATATAGTCTCTTCGTAGTTGTTAAAAAACACTAGCTTCCTGCTTGTGGTAATGGAAAAGGTTTCTGATTGATAGATAGAGTCTGTTTATAGTTAAGTAGTTTGTACATAAGACCTGTCTCTTGTTACTGGGAAAAGATAGGACATTGTAATATAGCTTTAATAATCTCAGACTGTGTGTCCTAATGGTTAACCTGTATGATTCTTCATCACAAGATTGAGGGATAGAGTCCCTTTTGTAGTTGTTGAAAATCACTAGCTTTCCTCATTTAGAAATGTTCCCAATTTCACTAAATAAGACATGGCTCTTTTTGCTTTGAAAAGCTAGGATGTTGTTACATTGTTTTAATAATCACAGACTGCAGGGCCTAATGAATAAGGTTTCTCATTGATAGATAGTCTGTTCGAAGTTGTTAAAAAACATTAATGAATAAGGTTTCTCATTGAAAGATAGTCTTTTCGAAGTTGTTAAAAAACATTAGCTTCCTGCTTGTGGTAATGGATAAGGTTGTTAAAAAACATGAATGAATAAGGTTTCTCATTGATAGATAGTCTGTTCGAAGTTATTAAAAAACATTAGCTTCCTGCTGGTGGTAATGGATAAGGTTTCTGATTGATAGATAGAGTCTGTTCGTAGTTTTCCTCACTCTGACAGGTTCCCAATTTCGCTACGTTTATATATTGTTACAGAGCAAAGACTGTACAATGTAATTTATCAGCTGTTGGAGGAGACCGCGTGGCCAAATGGATAAGGCGTCTGACTTCGAATCAGAAAATTGAGGGTTTTAGTCCCTTCGTGGTCGTTTAATATGATTAGACCAATACATTTGGACATATTTCACTAAGTAAGACATAGCTCTTGTTGATTTGAAAAGCTAGGAAATTGTTATATAGCTTTAATAATCTCATACTGCGTTTGCTAATGGATAAGGTTTCTGATTTATATAGTCTCTTCGTAGTTGTTAAAAAACACTAGCTTCCTGCTTGTGGTAATGGAAAAGGTTTCTGATTGATAGATAGAGTCTGTTTATAGTTAAGTAGTTTGTACATAAGACCTGTCTCTTGTTACTGGGAAAAGATAGGACATTGTAATATAGCTTTAATAATCTCAGACTGTGTGTCCTAATGGTTAACCTGTATGATTCTTCATCACAAGATTGAGGGATAGAGTCCCTTTTGTAGTTGTTGAAAATCACTAGCTTTCCTCATTTAGAAATGTTCCCAATTTCACTAAATAAGACATGGCTCTTTTTGCTTTGAAAAGCTAGGATATTGTTACATTGTTTTAATAATCACAGACTGCAGGGCCTAATGAATAAGGTTTCTCATTGATAGATAGTCTGTTCGAAGTTGTTAAAAAACATTAATGAATAAGGTTTCTCATTGAAAGATAGTCTGTTCGAAGTTGTTAAAAAACATTACTGTCCTGCTTGTGGTAATGGATAAGGTTGTTAAAAACATTAATGAATAAGGTTTCTCATTGATAGATAGTATGTTCGAAGTTGTTAAAAAACATTAGCTTCCTGCTGGTGGTAATGGATAAGGTTTCTGATTGATAGATAGAGTCTGTTCGTATTTTTCCTCATTCTGACAGGTTCCCAGTTTCGCTATGTTTATATATTGTTACAGAGCAAAGGCTGTACAATGTCATTTATCTACTGTTGGAGGAGACAGCGTGGCCTAATGGATAAGGCGTCTGACTTCGAATCAGAAGATTGAGGGTTTGAGTCCCTTCGTGGTTGTTTAATATGATTAGACCAATACATTTGGACATATTTCACTAAGTAAGACGTAGCTCTTGTTGATTTGAAAAGCTAGGAAATTGTTATATAGCTTTAATAATCTCATACTGCGTTTGCTAATGAATAAGGTTTCTGATTTATATAGTCTCTTCGTAGTTGTTAAAAAACACTAGCTTCCTGCTTGTGGTAATGGAAAAGGTTTCTGATTGATAGATAGAGTCTGTTTATAGTTAAGTAGTTTGTACATAAGACCTGTCTCTTGTTACTGGGAAAAGATAGGACATTGTAATATAGCTTTAATAATCTCAGACTGTGTGTCCTAATGGTTAACCTGTATGATTCTTCATCACAAGATTGAGGGATAGAGTCCCTTTTGTAGTTGTTGAATATCACTAGCTTTCCTCATTTAGAAATGTTCCCAATTTCACTAAATAAGACATGGCTCTTTTTGCTTTGAAAAGCTAGGATATTGTTACATTGTTTTAATAATCACAGACTGCAGGGCCTAATGAATAAGGTTTCTCATTGATAGATAGTCTGTTCGAAGTTGTTAAAAAACATTAATGAATAAGGTTTCTCATTGAAAGATAGTCTGTTCGAAGTTGTTAAAAAACATTACTGTCCTGCTTGTGGTAATGGATAAGGTTGTTAAAAACATTAATGAATAAGGTTTCTCATTGATAGATAGTATGTTCGAAGTTGTTAAAAAACATTAGCTTCCTGCTGGTGGTAATGGATAAGGTTTCTGATTGATAGATAGAGTCTGTTCGTATTTTTCCTCATTCTGACAGGTTCCCAGTTTCGCTATGTTTATATATTGTTACAGAGCAAAGGCTGTACAATGTCATTTATCTACTGTTGGAGGAGACAGCGTGGCCTAATGGATAAGGCGTCTGACTTCGAATCAAAAGATTGAGGGTTCGAGTCCCTTCGTGGTCGTTTAATATGATTAGACCAATACATTTGGACATATTTCACTAAGTAAGACATAGCTCTTGTTTATTTGAAAAGCTAGGAAATGTTATATAGCTTTAATAATCTCATACTGCGTTTGCTAATGGATAAGGTTTCTGATTTATATAGTCTCTTCGTAGTTGTTAAAAAACACTAGCTTCCTGCTTGTGGTAATGGAAAAGGTTTCTGATTGATAGATAGAGTCTGTTTATAGTTAAGTAGTTTGTACATAAGACCTGTCTCTTGTTACTGGGAAAAGATAGGACATTGTAATATAGCTTTAATAATCTCAGACTGTGTGTCCTAATGGTTAACCTGTATGATTCTTCATCACAAGATTGAGGGATAGAGTCCCTTTTGTAGTTGTTGAAAATCACTAGCTTTCCTCATTTAGAAATGTTCCCAATTTCACTAAATAAGACATGGCTCTTTTTGCTTTGAAAAGCTAGGATGTTGTTACATTGTTTTAATAATCACAGACTGCAGGGCCTAATGAATAAGGTTTCTCATTGATAGATAGTCTGTTCGAAGTTGTTAAAAAACATTAATGAATAAGGTTTCTCATTGAAAGATAGTCTTTTCGAAGTTGTTAAAAAACATTAGCTTCCTGCTTGTGGTAATGGATAAGGTTGTTAAAAAACATGAATGAATAAGGTTTCTCATTGATAGATAGTCTGTTCGAAGTTATTAAAAAACATTAGCTTCCTGCTGGTGGTAATGGATAAGGTTTCTGATTGATAGATAGAGTCTGTTCGTAGTTTTCCTCACTCTGACAGGTTCCCAATTTCGCTACGTTTATATATTGTTACAGAGCAAAGACTGTACAATGTAATTTATCAGCTGTTGGAGGAGACCGCGTGGCCAAATGGATAAGGCGTCTGACTTCGAATCAGAAAATTGAGGGTTTTAGTCCCTTCGTGGTCGTTTAATATGATTAGACCAATACATTTGGACATATTTCACTAAGTAAGACATAGCTCTTGTTGATTTGAAAAGCTAGGAAATTGTTATATAGCTTTAATAATCTCATACTGCGTTTGCTAATGGATAAGGTTTCTGATTTATATAGTCTCTTCGTAGTTGTTAAAAAACACTAGCTTCCTGCTTGTGGTAATGGAAAAGGTTTCTGATTGATAGATAGAGTCTGTTTATAGTTAAGTAGTTTGTACATAAGACCTGTCTCTTGTTACTGGGAAAAGATAGGACATTGTAATATAGCTTTAATAATCTCAGACTGTGTGTCCAAGTGGTTAACCTGTATGATTCTTCATCACAAGATTGAGGGATAGAGTCCCTTTTGTAGTTGTTGAATATCACTAGCTTTCCTCATTTAGAAATGTTCCCAATTTCACTAAATAAGACATGGCTCTTTTTGCTTTGAAAAGCTAGGATATTGTTACATTGTTTTAATAATCACAGACTGCAGGGCCTAATGAATAAGGTTTCTCATTGATAGATAGTCTGTTCGAAGTTGTTAAAAAACATTAATGAATAAGGTTTCTCATTGAAAGATAGTCTGTTCGAAGTTGTTAAAAAACATTACTGTCCTGCTTGTGGTAATGGATAAGGTTGTTAAAAACATTAATGAATAAGGTTTCTCATTGATAGATAGTATGTTCGAAGTTGTTAAAAAACATTAGCTTCCTGCTGGTGGTAATGGATAAGGTTTCTGATTGATAGATAGAGTCTGTTCGTATTTTTCCTCATTCTGACAGGTTCCCAGTTTCACTATGTTTATATATTGTTACAGAGCAAAGGCTGTACAATGTCATTTATAAACTGTGGGAGGAGACCGCGTGGCCTAATGGATAAGGCGTCTGACTTCGAATCAGAAGATTGAGGGTTCGAGTCCCTTCGTGGTCCTTTAATATGATTAGACCAATACATTTGGACATATTTCACTAAGTAAGACATAGCTCTTGTTGATTTGAAAAGCTAGGAAATTGTTATATAGCTTTAATAATCTCATACTGCGTTTGCTAATAGATAAGGTTTCTGATTTATATAGTCTCTTCGTAGTTGTTAAAAAACACTAGCTTCCTGCTTGTGGTAATGGAAAAGGTTTCTGATTGATAGATAGAGTCTGTTTATAGTTAAGTAGTTTGTACATAAGACCTGTCTCTTGTTACTGGGAAAAGATAGGACATTGTAATATAGCTTTAATAATCTCAGACTGTGTGTCCTAATGGTTAACCTGTATGATTCTTCATCACAAGATTGAGGGATAGAGTCCCTTTTGTAGTTGTTGAAAATCACTAGCTTTCCTCATTTAGAAATGTTCCCAATTTCACTAAATAAGACATGGCTCTTTTTGCTTTGAAAAGCTAGGATATTGTTACATCGTTTTAATAATCACAGACTGCAGGGCCTAATGAATAAGGTTTCTCATTGATAGATAGTCTGTTCGAAGTTGTTAAAAAACATTAATGAATAAGGTTTCTCATTGAAAGACAGTCTTTTCGAAGTTGTTAAAAAACATTAGCTTCCTGCTTGTGGTAATGGATAAGGTTGTTAAAAAACATGAATGAATAAGGTTTCTCATTGATAGATAGTCTGTTCGAAGTTATTAAAAAACATTAGCTTCCTGCTGGTAGTAATGGATAAGGTTTCTGATTGATAGATAGAGTCTGTTCGTAGTTTTCCTCACTCTGACAGGTTCCCAATTTCGCTACGTTTATATATTGTTACAGAGCAAAGGCTGTAGAATGTAATTTATCAGCTGTTGGAGGAGACCGCGTGGCCTAATGGATAAGGCGTCTGACTTCGAATCAAAAGATTGAGGGTTCGAGTCCCTTCGTGGTCGTTTAATATGATTAGACCAATACATTTGGACATATTTCACTAAGTAAGACATAGCTCTTGTTTATTTGAAAAGCTAGGAAATGTTATATAGCTTTAATAATCTCATACTGCGTTTGCTAATGGATAAGGTTTCTGATTTATATAGTCTCTTCGTAGTTGTTAAAAAACACTAGCTTCCTGCTTGTGGTAATGGAAAAGGTTTCTGATTGATAGATAGAGTCTGTTTATAGTTAAGTAGTTTGTACATAAGACCTGTCTCTTGTTACTGGGAAAAGATAGGACATTGTAATATAGCTTTAATAATCTCAGACTGTGTGTCCTAATGGTTAACCTGTATGATTCTTCATCACAAGATTGAGGGATAGAGTCCCTTTTGTAGTTGTTGAAAATCACTAGCTTTCCTCATTTAGAAATGTTCCCAATTTCACTAAATAAGACATGGCTCTTTTTGCTTTGAAAAGCTAGGATATTGTTACATTGTTTTAATAATCACAGACTGCAGGGCCTAATGAATAAGGTTTCTCATTGATAGATAGTCTGTTCGAAGTTGTTAAAAAACATTAATGAATAAGGTTTCTCATTGAAAGATAGTCTTTTCGAAGTTGTTAAAAAACATTAGCTTCCTGCTTGTGGTAATGGATAAGGTTGTTAAAAAACATGAATGAATAAGGTTTCTCATTGATAGATAGTCTGTTCGAAGTTATTAAAAAACATTAGCTTCCTGCTGGTGGTAATGGATAAGGTTTCTGATTGATAGATAGAGTCTGTTCGTAGTTTTCCTCACTCTGACAGGTTCCCAATTTCGCTACGTTTATATATTGTTACAGAGCAAAGACTGTACAATGTAATTTATCAGCTGTTGGAGGAGACCGCGTGGCCAAATGGATAAGGCGTCTGACTTCGAATCAGAAAATTGAGGGTTTTAGTCCCTTCGTGGTCATTTAATATGATTAGACCAATACATTTGGACATATTTCACTAAGTAAGACATAGCTCTTGTTTATTTGAAAACCTAGGAAATTGTTATATAGCTTTAATAATCTCATACTGCGTTTGCTAATGGATAAGGTTTCTGATTTATATAGTCTCTTCGTAGTTGTTAAAAAACACTAGCTTCCTGCTTGTGGTAATGGAAAAGGTTTCTGATTGATAGATAGAGTCTGTTTATAGTTAAGTAGTTTGTACATAAGACCTGTCTCTTGTTACTGGGAAAAGATAGGACATTGTAATATAGCTTTAATAATCTCAGACTGTGTGTCCTAATGGTTAACCTGTATGATTCTTCATCACAAGATTGAGGGATAGAGTCCCTTTTGTAGTTGTTGAATATCACTAGCTTTCCTCATTTAGAAATGTTCCCAATTTCACTAAATAAGACATGGCTCTTTTTGCTTTGAAAAGCTAGGATATTGTTACATTGTTTTAATAATCACAGACTGCAGGGCCTAATGAATAAGGTTTCTCATTGATAGATAGTCTGTTCGAAGTTGTTAAAAAACATTAATGAATAAGGTTTCTCATTGAAAGATAGTCTTTTCGAAGTTGTTAAAAAACATTAGCTTCCTGCTTGTGGTAATGGATAAGGTTGTTAAAAAACATGAATGAATAAGGTTTCTCATTGATAGATAGTCTGTTCGAAGTTATTAAAAAACATTAGCTTCCTGCTGGTGGTAATGGATAAGGTTTCTGATTGATAGATAGAGTCTGTTCGTAGTTTTCCTCACTCTGACAGGTTCCCAATTTCGCTACGTTTATATATTGTTACAGAGCAAAGACTGTACAATGTAATTTATCAGCTGTTGGAGGAGACCGCGTGGCCAAATGGATAAGGCGTCTGACTTCGAATCAGAAAATTGAGGGTTTTAGTCCCTTCGTGGTCATTTAATATGATTAGACCAATACATTTGGACATATTTCACTAAGTAAGACATAGCTCTTGTTTATTTGAAAACCTAGGAAATTGTTATATAGCTTTAATAATCTCATACTGCGTTTGCTAATGGATAAGGTTTCTGATTTATATAGTCTCTTCGTAGTTGTTAAAAAACACTAGCTTCCTGCTTGTGGTAATGGAAAAGGTTTCTGATTGATAGATAGAGTCTGTTTATAGTTAAGTAGTTTGTACATAAGACCTGTCTCTTGTTACTGGGAAAAGATAGGACATTGTAATATAGCTTTAATAATCTCAGACTGTGTGTTTTAATGGTTAACCTGTATGATTCTTCATCACAAGATTGAGGGATAGAGTCCCTTTTGTAGTTGTTGAATATCACTAGCTTTCCTCATTTAGAAATGTTCCCAATTTCACTAAATAAGACATGGCTCTTTTTGCTTTGAAAAGCTAGGATATTGTTACATTGTTTTAATAATCACAGACTGCAGGGCCTAATGAATAAGGTTTCTCATTGATAGATAGTCTGTTCGAAGTTGTTAAAAAACATTAATGAATAAGGTTTCTCATTGAAAGATAGTCTTTTCGAAGTTGTTAAAAAACATTAGCTTCCTGCTTGTGGTAATGGATAAGGTTGTTAAAAAACATGAATGAATAAGGTTTCTCATTGATAGATAGTCTGTTCGAAGTTATTAAAAAACATTAGCTTCCTGCTGGTGGTAATGGATAAGGTTTCTGATTGATAGATAGAGTCTGTTCGTAGTTTTCCTCACTCTGACAGGTTCCCAATTTCGCTACGTTTATATATTGTTACAGAGCAAAGACTGTACAATGTAATTTATCAGCTGTTGGAGGAGACCGCGTGGCCAAATGGATAAGGCGTCTGACTTCGAATCAGAAAATTGAGGGTTTTAGTCCCTTCGTGGTCGTTTAATATGATTAGACCAATACATTTGGACATATTTCACTAAGTAAGACATAGCTCTTGTTGATTTGAAAAGCTAGGAAATTGTTATATAGCTTTAATAATCTCATACTGCGTTTGCTAATGGATAAGGTTTCTGATTTATATAGTCTCTTCGTAGTTGTTAAAAAACACTAGCTTCCTGCTTGTGGTAATGGAAAATGTTTCTGATTGATAGATAGAGTCTGTTTATAGTTAAGTAGTTTGTACATAAGACCTGTCTCTTGTTACTGGGAAAAGATAGGACATTGTAATATAGCTTTAATAATCTCAGACTGTGTGTCCTAATGGTTAACCTGTATGATTCTTCATCACAAGATTGAGGGATAGAGTCCCTTTTGTAGTTGTTGAATATCACTAGCTTTCCTCATTTAGAAATGTTCCCAATTTCACTAAATAAGACATGGCTCTTTTTGCTTTGAAAAGCTAGGATATTGTTACATTGTTTTAATAATCACAGACTGCAGGGCCTAATGAATAAGGATTCTCATTGATAGATAGTCTGTTCGAAGTTGTTAAAAAACATTAATGAATAAGGTTTCTCATTGAAAGATAGTCTTTTCGAAGTTGTTAAAAAACATTAGCTTCCTGCTTGTGGTAATGGATAAGGTTGTTAAAAAACATGAATGAATAAGGTTTCTCATTGATAGATAGTCTGTTCGAAGTTATTAAAAAACATTAGCTTCCTGCTGGTGGTAATGGATAAGGTTTCTGATTGATAGATAGAGTCTGTTCGTAGTTTTCCTCACTCTGACAGGTTCCCAATTTCGCTACGTTTATATATTGTTACAGAGCAAAGACTGTACAATGTAATTTATCAGCTGTTGGAGGAGACCGCGTGGCCAAATGGATAAGGCGTCTGACTTCGAATCAGAAAATTGAGGGTTTTAGTCCCTTCGTGGTCGTTTAATATGATTAGACCAATACATTTGGACATATTTCACTAAGTAAGACATAGCTCTTGTTGATTTGAAAAGCTAGGAAATTGTTATATAGCTTTAATAATCTCATACTGCGTTTGCTAATGGATAAGGTTTCTGATTTATATAGTCTCTTCGTAGTTGTTAAAAAACACTAGCTTCCTGCTTGTGGTAATGGAAAAGGTTTCTGATTGATAGATAGAGTCTGTTTATAGTTAAGTAGTTTGTACATAAGACCTGTCTCTTGTTACTGGGAAAAGATAGGACATTGTAATATAGCTTTAATAATCTCAGACTGTGTGTCCTAATGGTTAACCTGTATGATTCTTCATCACAAGATTGAGGGATAGAGTCCCTTTTGTAGTTGTTGAATATCACTAGCTTTCCTCATTTAGAAATGTTCCCAATTTCACTAAATAAGACATGGCTCTTTTTGCTTTGAAAAGCTAGGATATTGTTACATTGTTTTAATAATCACAGACTGCAGGGCCTAATGAATAAGGATTCTCATTGATAGATAGTCTGTTCGAAGTTGTTAAAAAACATTAATGAATAAGGTTTCTCATTGAAAGATAGTCTTTTCGAAGTTGTTAAAAAACATTAGCTTCCTGCTTGTGGTAATGGATAAGGTTGTTAAAAAACATGAATGAATAAGGTTTCTCATTGATAGATAGTCTGTTCGAAGTTATTAAAAAACATTAGCTTCCTGCTGGTGGTAATGGATAAGGTTTCTGATTGATAGATAGAGTCTGTTCGTAGTTTTCCTCACTCTGACAGGTTCCCAATTTCGCTACGTTTATATATTGTTACAGAGCAAAGGCTGTACAATGTCATTTATCAGCTGTCGGAGGAGACCGCGTGGCCTAATGGATAAGACGTCTGACTTCGAATCAGAAGATTGAGGGTTTGAGTCCCTTCGTGGTCATTTAATATGATTAGACCAATACATTTGGACATATTTCACTAAGTAAGACATAGCTCTTGTTTATTTGAAAACCTAGGAAATTGTTATATAGCTTTAATAATCTCATACTGCGTTTGCTAATGGATAAGGTTTCTGATTTATATAGTCTCTTCGTAGTTGTTAAAAAACACTAGCTTCCTGCTTGTGGTAATGGAAAAGGTTTCTGATTGATAGATAGAGTCTGTTTATAGTTAAGTAGTTTGTACATAAGACCTGTCTCTTGTTACTGGGAAAAGATAGGACATTGTAATATAGCTTTAATAATCTCAGACTGTGTGTCCTAATGGTTAACCTGTATGATTCTTCATCACAAGATTGAGGGATAGAGTCCCTTTTGTAGTTGTTGAATATCACTAGCTTTCCTCATTTAGAAATGTTCCCAATTTCACTAAATAAGACATGGCTCTTTTTGCTTTGAAAAGCTAGGATATTGTTACATTGTTTTAATAATCACAGACTGCAGGGCCTAATGAATAAGGTTTCTCATTGATAGATAGTCTGTTCGAAGTTGTTAAAAAACATTAATGAATAAGGTTTCTCATTGAAAGATAGTCTTTTCGAAGTTGTTAAAAAACATTAGCTTCCTGCTTGTGGTAATGGATAAGGTTGTTAAAAAACATGAATGAATAAGGTTTCTCATTGATAGATAGTCTGTTTGAAGTTATTAAAAAACATTAGCTTCCTGCTGGTAGTAATGGATAAGGTTTCTGATTGATAGATAGAGTCTGTTCGTAGTTTTCCTCACTCTGACAGGTTCCCAATTTCGCTACGTTTATATATTGTTACAGAGCAAAGGCTGTACAATGTAATTTATCAGCTGTTGGAGGAGACCGCGTGGCCAAATGGATAAGGCGTCTGACTTCGAATCAGAAAATTGAGGGTTTTAGTCCCTTCGTGGTCGTTTAATATGATTAGACCAATACATTTGGACATGTTTCTCATTTCACTAAAATGAGACATAGCTCTTGTTGATTTGAAAAGCTAGGATATTGTTATATAGCTTTAATAATCTCATACTGCGTTTGCTAATGGATAAGGTTTCTGGTTTATATTGTCTCTTCGTAGTTGTTAAAAAACACTAGCTTCCTGCTTGTGGTAATGGAAAAGGTTTCTGATTGATAGATAGTCTCTTCGTAGTTACGTAGTTTGTACATAAGACCTGTCTCTTGTTACTGGGAAAAGATAGGACATTGTAATATAGATTTATTAATCTCAGACTCTGTGTCCTAATGGTTACCTGTATGATTCTTCATCACAAGATTGAGGGATAGAGTCCCTTTTGTAGTTGTTGAATATCACTAGCTATCCTCATTTAGAAATGTTCCCAATTTCACAAAATAAGACATGGCTCTTTTTGCTTTGAAAAGCTAGGATATTGTTACATCGTTTTAATAATCACAGACTGCAGGGCCTAATGAATAAGGTTTGTCATTGATAGATAGTCTGTTCGAAGTTGTTAAAAAACATTACTTTCCTGCTTGTGGTAATGGATAAGGTTGTTAAAAACATTAATGAATAAGGTTTCTCATTGATAGATAGTCTGTTCGAAGTTGTTAAAAAACATTAATGAATAAGGTTTCTCATTGAAAGATAGTCTTTTCGAAGTTGTTAAAAAACATTAGCTTCCTGCTTGTGGTAATGGATGAGGTTGTTAAAAAACATGAATGAATAAGGTTTCTCATTGATAGATAGTCTGTTCGAAGTTATTAAAAAACATTAGCTTCCTGCTGGTGGTAATGGATAAGGTTTCTGATTGATAGATAGAGTCTGTTTGTAGTTTTCCTCACTCTGACAGGTTCCCAATTTCGCTACGTTTATATATTGTTACAGAGCAAAGGCTGTACAATGTCATTTATCAGCTGTTGGAGGAGACCGCGTGGCTTAATGGATAAGGCGTCTGACTTCGAATCAGAAGATTGAGGGTTCGAGGCCCTTCGTGGTCATATAATATGATTAGACCAATACATTTGGACATATTTCACTAAGTAAGACATAGCTCTTGTTTATTTGAAAACCTAGGAAATTGTTATATAGCTTTAATAATCTCATACTGCGTTTGCTAATGGATAAGGTTTCTGATTTATATAGTCTCTTCGTAGTTGTTAAAAAACACTAGCTTCCTGCTTGTGGTAATGGAAAAGGTTTCTGATTGATAGATAGAGTCTGTTTATAGTTAAGTAGTTTGTACATAAGACCTGTCTCTTGTTACTGGGAAAAGATAGGACATTGTAATATAGCTTTAATAATCTCAGACTGTGTGTCCTAATGGTTAACCTGTATGATTCTTCATCACAAGATTGAGGGATAGAGTCCCTTTTGTAGTTGTTGAATATCACTAGCTTTCCTCATTTAGAAATGTTCCCAATTTCACTAAATAAGACATGGCTCTTTTTGCTTTGAAAAGCTAGGATATTGTTACATTGTTTTAATAATCACAGACTGCAGGGCCTAATGAATAAGGTTTCTCATTGATAGATAGTCTTTTCGAAGTTGTTAAAAAACATTAGCTTCCTGCTTGTGGTAATGGATAAGGTTGTTAAAAAACATGAATGAATAAGGTTTCTCATTGATAGATAGTCTGTTCGAAGTTATTAAAAAACATTAGCTTCCTGCTGGTAGTAATGGATAATGTTTCTGATTGATAGATAGAGTCTGTTCGTAGTTTTCCTCACTCTGACAGGTTCCCAATTTCGCTACGTTTATATATTGTTACAGAGCAAAGGCTGTACAATGTAATTTATCAGCTGTTGGAGGAGACCGCGTGGCCAAATGGATAAGGCGTCTGACTTCGAATCAGAAAATTGAGGGTTTTAGTCCCTTCGTGGTCGTTTAATATGATTAGACCAATACATTTGGACATGTTTCTCATTTCACTAAAATGAGACATAGCTCTTGTTGATTTGAAAAGCTAGGATATTGTTATATAGCTTTAATAATCTCATACTGCGTTTGCTAATGGATAAGGTTTCTGGTTTATATAGTCTCTTCGTAGTTGTTAAAAAACACTAGCTTCCTGCTTGTGGTAATGGAAAAGGTTTCTGATTGATAGATAGTCTCTTCGTAGTTACGTAGTTTGTACATAAGACCTGTCTCTTGTTACTGGGAAAAGATAGGACATTGTAATATAGATTTATTAATCTCAGACTCTGTGTCCTAATGGTTACCTGTATGATTCTTCATCACAAGATTGAGGGATAGAGTCCCTTTTGTAGTTGTTGAATATCACTAGCTATCCTCATTTAGAAATGTTCCCAATTTCACAAAATAAGACATGGCTCTTTTTGCTTTGAAAAGCTAGGATATTGTTACATCGTTTTAATAATCACAGACTGCAGGGCCTAATGAATAAGGTTTGTCATTGATAGATAGTCTGTTCGAAGTTGTTAAAAAACATTACTTTCCTGCTTGTGGTAATGGATAAGGTTGTTAAAAACATTAATGAATAAGGTTTCTCATTGATAGATAGTCTGTTCGAAGTTGTTAAAAAACATTAATGAATAAGGTTTCTCATTGAAAGATAGTCTTTTCGAAGTTGTTAAAAAACATTAGCTTCCTGCTTGTGGTAATGGATGAGGTTGTTAAAAAACATGAATGAATAAGGTTTCTCATTGATAGATAGTCTGTTCGAAGTTATTAAAAAACATTAGCTTCCTGCTGGTGGTAATGGATAAGGTTTCTGATTGATAGATAGAGTCTGTTTGTAGTTTTCCTCACTCTGACAGGTTCCCAATTTCGCTACGTTTATATATTGTTACAGAGCAAAGGCTGTACAATGTCATTTATCAGCTGTTGGAGGAGACCGCGTGGCTTAATGGATAAGGCGTCTGACTTCGAATCAGAAGATTGAGGGTTCGAGTCCCTTCGTGGTCATTTAATATGATTAGACCAACACATTTGGACATATTTCACTAAGTAAGACATAGCTCTTGTTGATTTGAAAAGCTAGGATATTGTTATATAGCTTTAATAATCTCATACTGCGTTTGCTAATGGATAAGGTTTCTGATTTATATAGTCTCTTCGTAGTTGTTAAAAAACACTAGCTTCCTGCTTGTGGTAATGGAAAAGGTTTCTGATTGATAGATAGAGTCTGTTTATAGTTAAGTAGTTTGTACATAAGACCTGTCTCTTGTTACTGGGAAAAGATAGGACATTGTAATATAGCTTTAATAATCTCAGACTGTGTGTCCTAATGGTTAACCTGTATGATTCTTCATCACAAGATTGAGGGATAGAGTCCCTTTTGTAGTTGTTGAAAATCACTAGCTTTCCTCATTTAGAAATGTTCCCAATTTCACTAAATAAGACATGGCTCTTTTTGCTTTGAAAAGCTAGGATATTGTTACATCGTTTTAATAATCACAGACTGCAGGGCCTAATGAATAAGGTTTCTCATTGATAGATAGTCTGTTCGAAGTTGTTAAAAAACATTAATGAATAAGGTTTCTCATTGAAAGACAGTCTTTTCGAAGTTGTTAAAAAACATTAGCTTCCTGCTTGTGGTAATGGATAAGGTTGTTAAAAAACATGAATGAATAAGGTTTCTCATTGATAGATAGTCTGTTCGAAGTTATTAAAAAACATTAGCTTCCTGCTGGTAGTAATGGATAAGGTTTCTGATTGATAGATAGAGTCTGTTCGTAGTTTTCCTCACTCTGACAGGTTCCCAATTTCGCTATGTTTATATATTGTTACAGAGCAAAGGCTGTACAATGTCATTTATAAACTGTTGGAGGAGACCGCGTGGCCTAATGGATAAGGCGTCTGACTTCGAATCAGAAGATTGAGGGTTCGAGTCCCTTCGTGGTCGTTTAATATGATTAGACCAATACATTTGGACATATTTCACTAAGTAAGACATAGCTCTTGTTGATTTGAAAAGCTAGGAAATTGTTATATAGCTTTAATAATCTCATACTGCGTTTGCTAATGGATAAGGTTTCTGATTTATATAGTCTCTTCGTAGTTGTTAAAAAACACTAGCTTCCTGCTTGTGGTAATGGAAAAGGTTTCTGATTGATAGATAGAGTCTGTTTATAGTTAAGTAGTTTGTACATAAGACCTGTCTCTTGTTACTGGGAAAAGATAGGACATTGTAATATAGCTTTAATAATCTCAGACTGTGTGTCCTAATGGTTAACCTGTATGATTCTTCATCACAAGATTGAGGGATAGAGTCCCTTTTGTAGTTGTTGAAAATCACTAGCTTTCCTCATTTAGAAATGTTCCCAATTTCACTAAATAAGACATGGCTCTTTTTGCTTTGAAAAGCTAGGATATTGTTACATCGTTTTAATAATCACAGACTGCAGGGCCTAATGAATAAGGTTTCTCATTGATAGATAGTCTGTTCGAAGTTGTTAAAAAACATTAATGAATAAGGTTTCTCATTGAAAGACAGTCTTTTCGAAGTTGTTAAAAAACATTAGCTTCCTGCTTGTGGTAATGGATAAGGTTGTTAAAAAACATGAATGAATAAGGTTTCTCATTGATAGATAGTCTGTTCGAAGTTATTAAAAAACATTAGCTTCCTGCTGGTAGTAATGGATAAGGTTTCTGATTGATAGATAGAGTCTGTTCGTAGTTTTCCTCACTCTGACAGGTTCCCAATTTCGCTACGTTTATATATTGTTACAGAGCAAAGGCTGTACAATGTAACTTATCAGCTGTTGGAGGAGACCGCGTGGCCTAATGGATAAGGCGTCTGACTTCGAATCAAAAGATTGAGGGTTCGAGTCCCTTCGTGGTCGTTTAATATGATTAGACCAATACATTTGGACATATTTCACTAAGTAAGACATAGCTCTTGTTTATTTGAAAAGCTAGGATATTGTTATATAGCTTTAATAATCTCATACTGCGTTTGCTAATGGATAAGGTTTCTGATTTATATAGTCTCTTCGTAGTTGTTAAAAAACACTAGCTTCCTGCTTGTGGTAATGGAAAAGGTTTCTGATTGATAGATAGAGTCTGTTTATAGTTAAGTAGTTTGTACATAAGACCTGTCTCTTGTTACTGGGAAAAGATAGGACATTGTAATATAGCTTTAATAATCTCAGACTGTGTGTCCTAATGGTTAACCTGTATGATTCTTCATCACAAGATTGAGGGATAGAGTCCCTTTTGTAGTTGTTGAAAATCACTAGCTTTCCTCATTTAGAAATGTTCCCAATTTCACTAAATAAGACATGGCTCTTTTTGCTTTGAAAAGCTAGGATATTGTTACATCGTTTTAATAATCACAGACTGCAGGGCCTAATGAATAAGGTTTCTCATTGATAGATAGTCTGTTCGAAGTTGTTAAAAAACATTAATGAATAAGGTTTCTCATTGAAAGACAGTCTTTTCGAAGTTGTTAAAAAACATTAGCTTCCTGCTTGTGGTAATGGATAAGGTTGTTAAAAAACATGAATGAATAAGGTTTCTCATTGATAGATAGTCTGTTCGAAGTTATTAAAAAACATTAGCTTCCTGCTGGTAGTAATGGATAAGGTTTCTGATTGATAGATAGAGTCTGTTCGTAGTTTTCCTCACTCTGACAGGTTCCCAATTTCGCTATGTTTATATATTGTTACAGAGCAAAGGCTGTACAATGTCATTTATAAACTGTTGGAGGAGACCGCGTGGCCTAATGGATAAGGCGTCTGACTTTGAATCAGAAGATTGAGGGTTCGAGTCCCTTCGTGGTCGTTTAATATGATTAGACCAATACATTTGGACATATTTCACTAAGTAAGACATAGCTCTTGTTGATTTGAAAAGCTAGGAAATTGTTATATAGCTTTAATAATCTCATACTGCGTTTGCTAATGGATAAGGTTTCTGATTTATATAGTCTCTTCGTAGTTGTTAAAAAACACTAGCTTCCTGCTTGTGGTAATGGAAAAGGTTTCTGATTGATAGATAGAGTCTGTTTATAGTTAAGTAGTTTGTACATAAGACCTGTCTCTTGTTACTGGGAAAAGATAGGACATTGTAATATAGCTTTAATAATCTCAGACTGTGTGTCCTAATGGTTAACCTGTATGATTCTTCATCACAAGATTGAGGGATAGAGTCCCTTTTGTAGTTGTTGAAAATCACTAGCTTTCCTCATTTAGAAATGTTCCCAATTTCACTAAATAAGACATGGCTCTTTTTGCTTTGAAAAGCTAGGATATTGTTACATCGTTTTAATAATCACAGACTGCAGGGCCTAATGAATAAGGTTTCTCATTGATAGATAGTCTGTTCGAAGTTGTTAAAAAACATTAATGAATAAGGTTTCTCATTGAAAGACAGTCTTTTCGAAGTTGTTAAAAAACATTAGCTTCCTGCTTGTGGTAATGGATAAGGTTGTTAAAAAACATGAATGAATAAGGTTTCTCATTGATAGATAGTCTGTTCGAAGTTATTAAAAAACATTAGCTTCCTGCTGGTAGTAATGGATAAGGTTTCTGATTGATAGATAGAGTCTGTTCGTAGTTTTCCTCACTCTGACAGGTTCCCAATTTCGCTACGTTTATATATTGTTACAGAGCAAAGGCTGTACAATGTAATTTATCAGCTGTTGGAGGAGACCGCGTGGCCTAATGGATAAGGCGTCTGACTTCGAATCAAAAGATTGAGGGTTCGAGTCCCTTCGTGGTCATTTAATATGATTAGACCAATACATTTGGACATATTTCACTAAGTAAGACATAGCTCTTGTTTATTTGAAAAGCTAGGAAATGTTATATAGCTTTAATAATCTCATACTGCGTTTGCTAATGGATAAGGTTTCTGATTTATATAGTCTCTTCGTAGTTGTTAAAAAACACTAGCTTCCTGCTTGTGGTAATGGAAAAGGTTTCTGATTGATAGATAGAGTCTGTTTATAGTTAAGTAGTTTGTACATAAGACCTGTCTCTTGTTACTGGGAAAAGATAGGACATTGTAATATAGCTTTAATAATCTCAGACTGTGTGTCCTAATGGTTAACCTGTATGATTCTTCATCACAAGATTGAGGGATAGAGTCCCTTTTGTAGTTGTTGAAAATCACTAGCTTTCCTCATTTAGAAATGTTCCCAATTTCACTAAATAAGACATGGCTCTTTTTGCTTTGAAAAGCTAGGATATTGTTACATTGTTTTAATAATCACAGACTGCAGGGCCTAATGAATAAGGTTTCTCATTGATAGATAGTCTGTTCGAAGTTGTTAAAAAACATTAATGAATAAGGTTTCTCATTGAAAGATAGTCTTTTCGAAGTTGTTAAAAAACATTAGCTTCCTGCTTGTGGTAATGGATAAGGTTGTTAAAAAACATGAATGAATAAGGTTTCTCATTGATAGATAGTCTGTTCGAAGTTATTAAAAAACATTAGCTTCCTGCTGGTGGTAATGGATAAGGTTTCTGATTGATAGATAGAGTCTGTTCGTAGTTTTCCTCACTCTGACAGGTTCCCAATTTCGCTACGTTTATATATTGTTACAGAGCAAAGACTGTACAATGTAATTTATCAGCTGTTGGAGGAGACCGCGTGGCCAAATGGATAAGGCGTCTGACTTCGAATCAGAAAATTGAGGGTTTTAGTCCCTTCGTGGTCGTTTAATATGATTAGACCAATACATTTGGACATATTTCACTAAGTAAGACATAGCTCTTGTTGATTTGAAAAGCTAGGAAATTGTTATATAGCTTTAATAATCTCATACTGCGTTTGCTAATGGATAAGGTTTCTGATTTATATAGTCTCTTCGTAGTTGTTAAAAAACACTAGCTTCCTGCTTGTGGTAATGGAAAAGGTTTCTGATTGATAGATAGAGTCTGTTTATAGTTAAGTAGTTTGTACATAAGACCTGTCTCTTGTTACTGGGAAAAGATAGGACATTGTAATATAGCTTTAATAATCTCAGACTGTGTGTCCTAATGGTTAACCTGTATGATTCTTCATCACAAGATTGAGGGATAGAGTCCCTTTTGTAGTTGTTGAATATCACTAGCTATCCTCATTTAGAAATGTTCCCAATTTCACTAAATAAGACATGGCTCTTTTTGCTTTGAAAAGCTAGGATATTGTTACATCGTTTTAATAATCACAGACTGCAGGGCCTAATGAATAAGGTTTGTCATTGATAGATAGTCTGTTCGAAGTTGTTAAAAAACATTACTTTCCTGCTTGTGGTAATGGATAAGGTTGCTAAAAACATTAATGAATAAGGTTTCTCATTGATAGATAGTATGTTCGAAGTTGTTAAAAAACATTAGCTTCCTGCTGGTGGTAATGGATAAGGTTTCTGATTGATAGATAGAGTCTGTTCGTATTTTTCCTCATTCTGACAGGTTCCCAGTTTCGCTATGTTTATATATTGTTACAGAGCAAAGGCTGTACAATGTCATTTATCAACTGTTGGAGGAGACAGAGTGGCCTAATGGATAAGGCGTCTGACTTCGAATCAGAAGATTGAGGGTTCGAGTCCCTTCGTGGTCGTTTAATATGATTAGACCAATACATTTGGACATATTTCACTAAGTAAGACATAGCTCTTGTTGATTTGAAAAGCTAGGAAATTGTTATATAGCTTTAATAATCTCATACTGCGTTTGCTAATGGATAAGGTTTCTGATTTATATAGTCTCTTCGTAGTTGTTAAAAAACACTAGCTTCCTGCTTGTGGTAATGGAAAAGGTTTCTGATTGATAGATAGAGTCTGTTTATAGTTAAGTAGTTTGTACATAAGACCTGTCTCTTGTTACTGGGAAAAGATAGGACATTGTAATATAGCTTTAATAATCTCAGACTGTGTGTCCTAATGGTTAACCTGTATGATTCTTCATCACAAGATTGAGGGATAGAGTCCCTTTTGTAGTTGTTGAATATCACTAGCTATCCTCATTTAGAAATGTTCCCAATTTCACTAAATAAGACATGGCTCTTTTTGCTTTGAAAAGCTAGGATATTGTTACATTGTTTTAATAATCACAGACTGCAGGGCCTAATGAATAAGGTTTGTCATTGATAGATAGTCTGTTCGAAGTTGTTAAAAAACATTACTTTCCTGCTTGTGGTAATGGATAAGGTTGCTAAAAACATTAATGAATAAGGTTTCTCATTGATAGATAGTATGTTCGAAGTTGTTAAAAAACATTAGCTTCCCGCTGGTGGTAATGGATAAGGTTTCTGATTGATAGATAGAGTCTGTTCGTATTTTTCCTCATTCTGACAGGTTCCCAGTTTCGCTATGTTTATATATTGTTACAGAGCAAAGGCTGTACAATGTCATTTATCAACTGTTGAAGGAGACCGCGTGGCCTAATGGATAAGGCGTCTGACTTCGAATCAGAAGATTGAGGGTTCGAGTCCCTTCGTGGTCGTTTAATATGATTAGACCAAAACATTTGGACATATTTCACTAAGTAAGACATAGCTCTTGTTTATTTGAAAAGCTAGGAAATTGTTATATAGCTTTAATAATCTCATACTGCGTTTGCTAATGGATAAGGTTTCTGATTTATATAGTCTCTTCGTAGTTGTTAAAAAACACTAGCTTCCTGCTTGTGGTAATGGAAAAGGTTTCTGATTGATAGATAGAGTCTGTTTGTAGTTAAGTAGTTTGTACATAAGACCTGTCTCTTGTTACTGGGAAAAGATAGGACATTGTAATATAGCTTTAATAATCTCAGACTGTGTGTCCTAATGGTTAACCTGTATGATTCTTCATCACAAGATTGAGGGATAGAGTCCCTTTTGTAGTTGTTGAATATCACTAGCTATCCTCATTTAGAAATGTTCCCAATTTCACTAAATAAGACATGGCTCTTTTTGCTTTGAAAAGCTAGGATATTGTTACATCGTTTTAATAATCACAGACTGCAGGGCCTAATGAATAAGGTTTGTCATTGATAGATAGTCTGTTCGAAGTTGTTAAAAAACATTACTTTCCTGCTTGTGGTAATGGATAAGGTTGTTAAAAACATTAATGAATAAGGTTTCTCATTGATAGATAGTATGTTCGAAGTTGTTAAAAAACATTAGCTTCCTGCTGGTGGTAATGGATAAGGTTTCTGATTGATAGATAGAGTCTGTTCGTATTTTTCCTCATTCTGACAGGTTCCCAGTTTCGCTATGTTTATATATTGTTACAGAGCAAAGGCTGTACGATGTCATTTATCAACTGTTGGAGGAGACCGCGTGGCCTAATGGATAAGGCGTCTGACTTCGAATCAGAAGATTGAGGGTTCGAGTCCCTTCGTGGTCGTTTAATATGATTAGACCAATACATTTGGACATATTTCACTAAGTAAGACATAGCTCTTGTTTATTTGAAAAGCTAGGAAATTGTTATATAGCTTTAATAATCTCATACTGCGTTTGCTAATGGATAAGGTTTCTGATTTATATAGTCTCTTCGTAGTTGTTAAAAAACACTAGCTTCCTGCTTGTGGTAATGGAAAAGGTTTCTGATTGATAGATAGAGTCTGTTTGTAGTTAAGTAGTTTGTACATAAGACCTGTCTCTTGTTACTGGGAAAAGATAGGACATTGTAATATAGCTTTAATAATCTCAGACTGTGTGTCCTAATGGTTAACCTGTATGATTCTTCATCACAAGATTGAGGGATAGAGTCCCTTTTGTAGTTGTTGAATATCACTAGCTATCCTCATTTAGAAATGTTCCCAATTTCACTAAATAAGACATGGCTCTTTTTGCTTTGAAAAGCTAGGATATTGTTACATCGTTTTAATAATCACAGACTGCAGGGCCTAATGAATAAGGTTTGTCATTGATAGATAGTCTGTTCGAAGTTGTTAAAAAACATTACTTTCCTGCTTGTGGTAATGGATAAGGTTGTTAAAAACATTAATGAATAAGGTTTCTCATTGATAGATAGTATGTTCGAAGTTGTTAAAAAACATTAGCTTCCTGCTGGTGGTAATGGATAAGGTTTCTGATTGATAGATAGAGTCTGTTCGTATTTTTCCTCATTCTGACAGGTTCCCAGTTTCGCTATGTTTATATATTGTTACAGAGCAAAGGCTGTACGATGTCATTTATCAACTGTTGGAGGAGACCGCGTGGCCTAATGGATAAGGCGTCTGACTTCGAATCAGAAGATTGAGGGTTCGAGTCCCTTCGTGGTCGTTTAATATGATTAGACCAATACATTTGGACATATTTCACTAAGTAAGACATAGCTCTTGTTGATTTGAAAAGCTAGGAAATTGTTATATAGCTTTAATAATCTCATACTGCGTTTGCTAATGGATAAGGTTTCTGATTTATATAGTCTCTTCGTAGTTGTTAAAAAACACTAGCTTCCTGCTTGTGGTAATGGAAAAGGTTTCTGATTGATAGATAGAGTCTGTTTATAGTTAAGTAGTTTGTACATAAGACCTGTCTCTTGTTACTGGGAAAAGATAGGACATTGTAATATAGCTTTAATAATCTCAGACTGTGTGTCCTAATGGTTAACCTGTATGATTCTTCATCACAAGATTGAGGGATAGAGTCCCTTTTGTAGTTGTTGAATATCACTAGCTATCCTCATTTAGAAATGTTCCCAATTTCACTAAATAAGACATGGCTCTTTTTGCTTTGAAAAGCTAGGATATTGTTACATCGTTTTAATAATCACAGACTGCAGGGCCTAATGAATAAGGTTTGTCATTGATAGATAGTCTGTTCGAAGTTGTTAAAAAACATTACTTTCCTGCTTGTGGTAATGGATAAGGTTGCTAAAAACATTAATGAATAAGGTTTCTCATTGATAGATAGTCTGTTCGAAGTTGTTAAAAAACATTAATGAATAAGGTTTCTCATTGAAAGATAGTCTTTTCGAAGTTGTTAAAAAACATTAGCTTCCTGCTTGTGGTAATGGATAAGGTTGTTAAAAAACATGAATGAATAAGGTTTCTCATTGATAGATAGTCTGTTCGAAGTTATTAAAAAACATTAGCTTCCTGCTGGTGGTAATGGATAAGGTTTCTGATTGATAGATAGAGTCTGTTCGTAGTTTTCCTCACTCTGACAGGTTCCCAATTTCGCTACGTTTATATATTGTTACAGAGCAAAGACTGTACAATGTAATTTATCAGCTGTTGGAGGAGACCGCGTGGCCAAATGGATAAGGCGTCTGACTTCGAATCAGAAAATTGAGGGTTTTAGTCCCTTCGTGGTCGTTTAATATGATTAGACCAATACATTTGGACATATTTCACTAAGTAAGACATAGCTCTTGTTGATTTGAAAAGCTAGGAAATTGTTATATAGCTTTAATAATCTCATACTGCGTTTGCTAATGGATAAGGTTTCTGATTTATATAGTCTCTTCGTAGTTGTTAAAAAACACTAGCTTCCTGCTTGTGGTAATGGAAAAGGTTTCTGATTGATAGATAGAGTCTGTTTATAGTTAAGTAGTTTGTACATAAGACCTGTCTCTTGTTACTGGGAAAAGATAGGACATTGTAATATAGCTTTAATAATCTCAGACTGTGTGTCCTAATGGTTAACCTGTATGATTCTTCATCACAAGATTGAGGGATAGAGTCCCTTTTGTAGTTGTTGAATATCACTAGCTTTCCTCATTTAGAAATGTTCCCAATTTCACTAAATAAGACATGGCTCTTTTTGCTTTGAAAAGCTAGGATATTGTTACATTGTTTTAATAATCACAGACTGCAGGGCCTAATGAATAAGGATTCTCATTGATAGATAGTCTGTTCGAAGTTGTTAAAAAACATTAATGAATAAGGTTTCTCATTGAAAGATAGTCTTTTCGAAGTTGTTAAAAAACATTAGCTTCCTGCTTGTGGTAATGGATAAGGTTGTTAAAAAACATGAATGAATAAGGTTTCTCATTGATAGATAGTCTGTTCGAAGTTATTAAAAAACATTAGCTTCCTGCTGGTGGTAATGGATAAGGTTTCTGATTGATAGATAGAGTCTGTTCGTAGTTTTCCTCACTCTGACAGGTTCCCAATTTCGCTACGTTTATATATTGTTACAGAGCAAAGGCTGTACAATGTCATTTATCAGCTGTCGGAGGAGACCGCGTGGCCTAATGGATAAGGCGTCTGACTTCGAATCAGAAGATTGAGGGTTCGAGTCCCTTCGTGGTCATTTAATATGATTAGACCAATACATTTGGACATATTTCACTAAGTAAGACATAGCTCTTGTTTATTTGAAAACCTAGGAAATTGTTATATAGCTTTAATAATCTCATACTGCGTTTGCTAATGGATAAGGTTTCTGATTTATATAGTCTCTTCGTAGTTGTTAAAAAACACTAGCTTCCTGCTTGTGGTAATGGAAAAGGTTTCTGATTGATAGATAGAGTCTGTTTATAGTTAAGTAGTTTGTACATAAGACCTGTCTCTTGTTACTGGGAAAAGATAGGACATTGTAATATAGCTTTAATAATCTCAGACTGTGTGTCCTAATGGTTAACCTGTATGATTCTTCATCACAAGATTGAGGGATAGAGTCCCTTTTGTAGTTGTTGAATATCACTAGCTTTCCTCATTTAGAAATGTTCCCAATTTCACTAAATAAGACATGGCTCTTTTTGCTTTGAAAAGCTAGGATATTGTTACATTGTTTTAATAATCACAGACTGCAGGGCCTAATGAATAAGGTTTCTCATTGATAGATAGTCTGTTCGAAGTTGTTAAAAAACATTAATGAATAAGGTTTCTCATTGAAAGATAGTCTTTTCGAAGTTGTTAAAAAACATTAGCTTCCTGCTTGTGGTAATGGATAAGGTTGTTAAAAAACATGAATGAATAAGGTTTCTCATTGATAGATAGTCTGTTCGAAGTTATTAAAAAACATTAGCTTCCTGCTGGTGGTAATGGATAAGGTTTCTGATTGATAGATAGAGTCTGTTCGTAGTTTTCCTCACTCTGACAGGTTCCCAATTTCGCTACGTTTATATATTGTTACAGAGCAAAGACTGTACAATGTAATTTATCAGCTGTTGGAGGAGACTGCGTGGCCTAATGGATAAGGCGTCTGACTTCGAATCAGAAGATTGAGGGTTCGAGTCCCTTCGTGGTTGTTTAATATGATTAGACCAATACATTTGGACATATTTCACTAAGTAAGACATAGCTCTTGTTGATTTGAAAAGCTAGGAAATTGTTATATAGCTTTAATAATCTCATACTGCGTTTGCTAATGGATAAGGTTTCTGATTTATATAGTCTCTTCGTAGTTGTTAAAAAACACTAGCTTCCTGCTTGTGGTAATGGAAAAGGTTTCTGATTGATAGATAGAGTCTGTTTATAGTTAAGTAGTTTGTACATAAGACCTGTCTCTTGTTACTGGGAAAAGATAGGACATTGTAATATAGCTTTAATAATCTCAGACTGTGTGTCCTAATGGTTAACCTGTATGATTCTTCATCACAAGATTGAGGGATAGAGTCCCTTTTGTAGTTGTTGAAAATCACTAGCTTTCCTCATTTAGAAATGTTCCCAATTTCACTAAATAAGACATGGCTCTTTTTGCTTTGAAAAGCTAGGATATTGTTACATCGTTTTAATAATCACAGACTGCAGGGCCTAATGAATAAGGTTTCTCATTGATAGATAGTCTGTTCGAAGTTGTTAAAAAACATTAATGAATAAGGTTTCTCATTGAAAGACAGTCTTTTCGAAGTTGTTAAAAAACATTAGCTTCCTGCTTGTGGTAATGGATAAGGTTGTTAAAAAACATGAATGAATAAGGTTTCTCATTGATAGATAGTCTGTTCGAAGTTATTAAAAAACATTAGCTTCCTGCTGGTAGTAATGGATAAGGTTTCTGATTGATAGATAGAGTCTGTTCGTAGTTTTCCTCACTCTGACAGGTTCCCAATTTCGCTACGTTTATATATTGTTACAGAGCAAAGGCTGTACAATGTAATTTATCAGCTGTTGGAGGAGACCGCGTGGCCTAATGGATAAGGCGTCTGACTTCGAATCAAAAGATTGAGGGTTCGAGTCCCTTCGTGGTCGTTTAATATGATTAGACCAATACATTTGGACATATTTCACTAAGTAAGACATAGCTCTTGTTTATTTGAAAAGCTAGGAAATGTTATATAGCTTTAATAATCTCATACTGCGTTTGCTAATGGATAAGGTTTCTGATTTATATAGTCTCTTCGTAGTTGTTAAAAAACACTAGCTTCCTGCTTGTGGTAATGGAAAAGGTTTCTGATTGATAGATAGAGTCTGTTTATAGTTAAGTAGTTTGTACATAAGACCTGTCTCTTGTTACTGGGAAAAGATAGGACATTGTAATATAGCTTTAATAATCTCAGACTGTGTGTCCTAATGGTTAACCTGTATGATTCTTCATCACAAGATTGAGGGATAGAGTCCCTTTTGTAGTTGTTGAAAATCACTAGCTTTCCTCATTTAGAAATGTTCCCAATTTCACTAAATAAGACATGGCTCTTTTTGCTTTGAAAAGCTAGGATATTGTTACATTGTTTTAATAATCACAGACTGCAGGGCCTAATGAATAAGGTTTCTCATTGATAGATAGTCTGTTCGAAGTTGTTAAAAAACATTAATGAATAAGGTTTCTCATTGAAAGATAGTCTTTTCGAAGTTGTTAAAAAACATTAGCTTCCTGCTTGTGGTAATGGATAAGGTTGTTAAAAAACATGAATGAATAAGGTTTCTCATTGATAGATAGTCTGTTCGAAGTTATTAAAAAACATTAGCTTCCTGCTGGTGGTAATGGATAAGGTTTCTGATTGATAGATAGAGTCTGTTCGTAGTTTTCCTCACTCTGACAGGTTCCCAATTTCGCTACGTTTATATATTGTTACAGAGCAAAGACTGTACAATGTAATTTATCAGCTGTTGGAGGAGACCGCGTGGCCAAATGGATAAGGCGTCTGACTTCGAATCAGAAAATTGAGGGTTTTAGTCCCTTCGTGGTCGTTTAATATGATTAGACCAATACATTTGGACATATTTCACTAAGTAAGACATAGCTCTTGTTGATTTGAAAAGCTAGGAAATTGTTATATAGCTTTAATAATCTCATACTGCGTTTGCTAATGGATAAGGTTTCTGATTTATATAGTCTCTTCGTAGTTGTTAAAAAACACTAGCTTCCTGCTTGTGGTAATGGAAAAGGTTTCTGATTGATAGATAGAGTCTGTTTATAGTTAAGTAGTTTGTACATAAGACCTGTCTCTTGTTACTGGGAAAAGATAGGACATTGTAATATAGCTTTAATAATCTCAGACTGTGTGTCCTAATGGTTAACCTGTATGATTCTTCATCACAAGATTGAGGGATAGAGTCCCTTTTGTAGTTGTTGAATATCACTAGCTTTCCTCATTTAGAAATGTTCCCAATTTCACTAAATAAGACATGGCTCTTTTTGCTTTGAAAAGCTAGGATATTGTTACATTGTTTTAATAATCACAGACTGCAGGGCCTAATGAATAAGGATTCTCATTGATAGATAGTCTGTTCGAAGTTGTTAAAAAACATTAATGAATAAGGTTTCTCATTGAAAGATAGTCTTTTCGAAGTTGTTAAAAAACATTAGCTTCCTGCTTGTGGTAATGGATAAGCTTGTTAAAAAACATGAATGAATAAGGTTTCTCATTGATAGATAGTCTGTTCGAAGTTATTAAAAAACATTAGCTTCCTGCTGGTGGTAATGGATAAGGTTTCTGATTGATAGATAGAGTCTGTTCGTAGTTTTCCTCACTCTGACAGGTTCCCAATTTCGCTACGTTTATATATTGTTACAGAGCAAAGACTGTACAATGTAATTTATCAGCTGTTGGAGGAGACCGCGTGGCCAAATGGATAAGGCGTCTGACTTCGAATCAGAAAATTGAGGGTTTTAGTCCCTTCGTGGTCGTTTAATATGATTAGACCAATACATTTGGACATATTTCACTAAGTAAGACATAGCTCTTGTTGATTTGAAAAGCTAGGAAATTGTTATATAGCTTTAATAATCTCATACTGCGTTTGCTAATGGATAAGGTTTCTGATTTATATAGTCTCTTCGTAGTTGTTAAAAAACACTAGCTTCCTGCTTGTGGTAATGGAAAAGGTTTCTGATTGATAGATAGAGTCTGTTTATAGTTAAGTAGTTTGTACACAAGACCTGTCTCTTGTTACTGGGAAAAGATAGGACATTGTAATATAGCTTTAATAATCTCAGACTGTGTGTCCTAATGGTTAACCTGTATGATTCTTCATCACAAGATTGAGGGATAGAGTCCCTTTTGTAGTTGTTGAATATCACTAGCTTTCCTCATTTAGAAATGTTCCCAATTTCACTAAATAAGACATGGCTCTTTTTGCTTTGAAAAGCTAGGATATTGTTACATTGTTTTAATAATCACAGACTGCAGGGCCTAATGAATAAGGATTCTCATTGATAGATAGTCTGTTCGAAGTTGTTAAAAAACATTAATGAATAAGGTTTCTCATTGAAAGATAGTCTTTTCGAAGTTGTTAAAAAACATTAGCTTCCTGCTTGTGGTAATGGATAAGGTTGTTAAAAAACATGAATGAATAAGGTTTCTCATTGATAGATAGTCTGTTCGAAGTTATTAAAAAACATTAGCTTCCTGCTGGTGGTAATGGATAAGGTTTCTGATTGATAGATAGAGTCTGTTCGTAGTTTTCCTCACTCTGACAGGTTCCCAATTTCGCTACGTTTATATATTGTTACAGAGCAAAGGCTGTACAATGTCATTTATCAGCTGTCGGAGGAGACCGTGTGGCCTAATGGATAAGACGTCTGACTTCGAATCAGAAGATTGAGGGTTCGAGTCCCTTCGTGGTCATTTAATATGATTAGACCAATACATTTGGACATATTTCACTAAGTAAGACATAGCTCTTGTTTATTTGAAAACCTAGGAAATTGTTATATAGCTTTAATAATCTCATACTGCGTTTGCTAATGGATAAGGTTTCTGATTTATATAGTCTCTTCGTAGTTGTTAAAAAACACTAGCTTCCTGCTTGTGGTAATGGAAAAGGTTTCTGATTGATAGATAGAGTCTGTTTATAGTTAAGTAGTTTGTACATAAGACCTGTCTCTTGTTACTGGGAAAAGATAGGACATTGTAATATAGCTTTAATAATCTCAGACTGTGTGTCCTAATGGTTAACCTGTATGATTCTTCATCACAAGATTGAGGGATAGAGTCCCTTTTGTAGTTGTTGAATATCACTAGCTTTCCTCATTTAGAAATGTTCCCAATTTCACTAAATAAGACATGGCTCTTTTTGCTTTGAAAAGCTAGGATATTGTTACATTGTTTTAATAATCACAGACTGCAGGGCCTAATGAATAAGGTTTCTCATTGATAGATAGTCTGTTCGAAGTTGTTAAAAAACATTAATGAATAAGGTTTCTCATTGAAAGATAGTCTTTTCGAAGTTGTTAAAAAACATTAGCTTCCTGCTTGTGGTAATGGATAAGGTTGTTAAAAAACATGAATGAATAAGGTTTCTCATTGATAGATAGTCTGTTCGAAGTTATTAAAAAACATTAGCTTCCTGCTGGTAGTAATGGATAAGGTTTCTGATTGATAGATAGAGTCTGTTCGTAGTTTTCCTCACTCTGACAGGTTCCCAATTTCGCTACGTTTATATATTGTTACAGAGCAAAGGCTGTACAATGTAATTTATCAGCTGTTGGAGGAGACCGCGTGGCCAAATGGATAAGGCGTCTGACTTCGAATCAGAAAATTGAGGGTTTTAGTCCCTTCGTGGTCGTTTAATATGATTAGACCAATACATTTGGACATGTTTCTCATTTCACTAAAATGAGACATAGCTCTTGTTGATTTGAAAAGCTAGGATATTGTTATATAGCTTTAATAATCTCATACTGCGTTTGCTAATGGATAAGGTTTCTGGTTTATATAGTCTCTTCGTAGTTGTTAAAAAACACTAGCTTCCTGCTTGTGGTAATGGAAAAGGTTTCTGATTGATAGATAGTCTCTTCGTAGTTACGTAGTTTGTACATAAGACCTGTCTCTTGTTACTGGGAAAAGATAGGACATTGTAATATAGATTTATTAATCTCAGACTCTGTGTCCTAATGGTTACCTGTATGATTCTTCATCACAAGATTGAGGGATAGAGTCCCTTTTGTAGTTGTTGAATATCACTAGCTATCCTCATTTAGAAATGTTCCCAATTTCACAAAATAAGACATGGCTCTTTTTGCTTTGAAAAGCTAGGATAAGTTACATCGTTTTAATAATCACAGACTGCAGGGCCTAATGAATAAGGTTTGTCATTGATAGATAGTCTGTTCGAAGTTGTTAAAAAACATTACTTTCCTGCTTGTGGTAATGGATAAGGTTGTTAAAAACATTAATGAATAAGGTTTCTCATTGATAGATAGTCTGTTCGAAGTTGTTAAAAAACATTAATGAATAAGGTTTCTCATTGAAAGATAGTCTTTTCGAAGTTGTTAAAAAACATTAGCTTCCTGCTTGTGGTAATGGATGAGGTTGTTAAAAAACATGAATGAATAAGGTTTCTCATTGATAGATAGTCTGTTCGAAGTTATTAAAAAACATTAGCTTCCTGCTGGTGGTAATGGATAAGGTTTCTGATTGATAGATAGAGTCTGTTTGTAGTTTTCCTCACTCTGACAGGTTCCCAATTTCGCTACGTTTATATATTGTTACAGAGCAAAGGCTGTACAATGTCATTTATCAGCTGTTGGAGGAGACCGCGTGGCTTAATGGATAAGGCGTCTGACTTCAAATCAGAAGATTGAGGGTTCGAGGCCCTTCGTGGTCATATAATATGATTAGACCAATACATTTGGACATATTTCACTAAGTAAGACATAGCTCTTGTTTATTTGAAAACCTAGGAAATTGTTATATAGCTTTAATAATCTCATACTGCGTTTGCTAATGGATAAGGTTTCTGATTTATATAGTCTCTTCGTAGTTGTTAAAAAACACTAGCTTCCTGCTTGTGGTAATGGAAAAGGTTTCTGATTGATAGATAGAGTCTGTTTATAGTTAAGTAGTTTGTACATAAGACCTGTCTCTTGTTACTGGGAAAAGATAGGACATTGTAATATATCTTTAATAATCTCAGACTGTGTGTCCTAATGGTTAACCTGTATGATTCTTCATCACAAGATTGAGGGATAGAGTCCCTTTTGTAGTTGTTGAATATCACTAGCTTTCCTCATTTAGAAATGTTCCCAATTTCACTAAATAAGACATGGCTCTTTTTGCTTTGAAAAGCTAGGATATTGTTACATTGTTTTAATAATCACAGACTGCAGGGCCTAATGAATAAGGTTTCTCATTGATAGATAGTCTTTTCGAAGTTGTTAAAAAACATTAGCTTCCTGCTTGTGGTAATGGATAAGGTTGTTAAAAAACATGAATGAATAAGGTTTCTCATTGATAGATAGTCTGTTCGAAGTTATTAAAAAACATTAGCTTCCTGCTGGTAGTAATGGATAATGTTTCTGATTGATAGATAGAGTCTGTTCGTAGTTTTCCTCACTCTGACAGGTTCCCAATTTCGCTACGTTTATATATTGTTACAGAGCAAAGGCTGTACAATGTAATTTATCAGCTGTTGGAGGAGACCGCGTGGCCAAATGGATAAGGCGTCTGACTTCGAATCAGAAAATTGAGGGTTTTAGTCCCTTCGTGGTCGTTTAATATGATTAGACCAATACATTTGGACATGTTTCTCATTTCACTAAAATGAGACATAGCTCTTGTTGATTTGAAAAGCTAGGATATTGTTATATAGCTTTAATAATCTCATACTGCGTTTGCTAATGGATAAGGTTTCTGGTTTATATAGTCTCTTCGTAGTTGTTAAAAAACACTAGCTTCCTGCTTGTGGTAATGGAAAAGGTTTCTGATTGATAGATAGTCTCTTCGTAGTTACGTAGTTTGTACATAAGACCTGTCTCTTGTTACTGGGAAAAGATAGGACATTGTAATATAGATTTATTAATCTCAGACTCTGTGTCCTAATGGTTACCTGTATGATTCTTCATCACAAGATTGAGGGATAGAGTCCCTTTTGTAGTTGTTGAATATCACTAGCTATCCTCATTTAGAAATGTTCCCAATTTCACAAAATAAGACATGGCTCTTTTTGCTTTGAAAAGCTAGGATATTGTTACATCGTTTTAATAATCACAGACTGCAGGGCCTAATGAATAAGGTTTGTCATTGATAGATAGTCTGTTCGAAGTTGTTAAAAAACATTACTTTCCTGCTTCTGGTAATGGATAAGGTTGTTAAAAACATTAATGAATAAGGTTTCTCATTGATAGATAGTCTGTTCGAAGTTGTTAAAAAACATTAATGAATAAGGTTTCTCATTGAAAGATAGTCTTTTCGAAGTTGTTAAAAAACATTAGCTTCCTGCTTGTGGTAATGGATGAGGTTGTTAAAAAACATGAATGAATAAGGTTTCTCATTGATAGATAGTCTGTTCGAAGTTATTAAAAAACATTAGCTTCCTGCTGGTGGTAATGGATAAGGTTTCTGATTGATAGATAGAGTCTGTTTGTAGTTTTCCTCACTCTGACAGGTTCCCAATTTCGCTACGTTTATATATTGTTACAGAGCAAAGGCTGTACAATGTCATTTATCAGCTGTTGGAGGAGACCGCGTGGCTTAATGGATAAGGCGTCTGACTTCGAATCAGAAGATTGAGGGTTCGAGTCCCTTCGTGGTCATTTAATATGATTAGACCAACACATTTGGACATATTTCACTAAGTAAGACATAGCTCTTGTTGATTTGAAAAGCTAGGATATTGTTATATAGCTTTAATAATCTCATACTGCGTTTGCTAATGGATAAGGTTTCTGATTTATATAGTCTCTTCGTAGTTGTTAAAAAACACTAGCTTCCTGCTTGTGGTAATGGAAAAGGTTTCTGATTGATAGATAGAGTCTGTTTATAGTTAAGTAGTTTGTACATAAGACCTGTCTCTTGTTACTGGGAAAAGATAGGACATTGTAATATAGCTTTAATAATCTCAGACTGTGTGTCCTAATGGTTAACCTGTATGATTCTTCATCACAAGATTGAGGGATAGAGTCCCTTTTGTAGTTGTTGAAAATCACTAGCTTTCCTCATTTAGAAATGTTCCCAATTTCACTAAATAAGACATGGCTCTTTTTGCTTTGAAAAGCTAGGATATTGTTACATCGTTTTAATAATCACAGACTGCAGGGCCTAATGAATAAGGTTTCTCATTGATAGATAGTCTGTTCGAAGTTGTTAAAAAACATTAATGAATAAGGTTTCTCATTGAAAGACAGTCTTTTCGAAGTTGTTAAAAAACATTAGCTTCCTGCTTGTGGTAATGGATAAGGTTGTTAAAAAACATGAATGAATAAGGTTTCTCATTGATAGATAGTCTGTTCGAAGTTATTAAAAAACATTAGCTTCCTGCTGGTAGTAATGGATAAGGTTTCTGATTGATAGATAGAGTCTGTTCGTAGTTTTCCTCACTCTGACAGGTTCCCAATTTCGCTATGTTTATATATTGTTACAGAGCAAAGGCTGTACAATGTCATTTATAAACTGTTGGAGGAGACCGCGTGGCCTAATGGATAAGGCGTCTGACTTCGAATCAGAAGATTGAGGGTTCGAGTCCCTTCGTGGTCGTTTAATATGATTAGACCAATACATTTGGACATATTTCACTAAGTAAGACATAGCTCTTGTTGATTTGAAAAGCTAGGAAATTGTTATATAGCTTTAATAATCTCATACTGCGTTTGCTAATGGATAAGGTTTCTGATTTATATAGTCTCTTCGTAGTTGTTAAAAAACACTAGCTTCCTGCTTGTGGTAATGGAAAAGGTTTCTGATTGATAGATAGAGTCTGTTTATAGTTAAGTAGTTTGTACATAAGACCTGTCTCTTGTTACTGGGAAAAGATAGGCCATTGTAATATAGCTTTAATAATCTCAGACTGTGTGTCCTAATGGTTAACCTGTATGATTCTTCATCACAAGATTGAGGGATAGAGTCCCTTTTGTAGTTGTTGAAAATCACTAGCTTTCCTCATTTAGAAATGTTCCCAATTTCACTAAATAAGACATGGCTCTTTTTGCTTTGAAAAGCTAGGATATTGTTACATCGTTTTAATAATCACAGACTGCAGGGCCTAATGAATAAGGTTTCTCATTGATAGATAGTCTGTTCGAAGTTGTTAAAAAACATTAATGAATAAGGTTTCTCATTGAAAGACAGTCTTTTCGAAGTTGTTAAAAAACATTAGCTTCCTGCTTGTGGTAATGGATAAGGTTGTTAAAAAACATGAATGAATAAGGTTTCTCATTGATAGATAGTCTGTTCGAAGTTATTAAAAAACATTAGCTTCCTGCTGGTAGTAATGGATAAGGTTTCTGATTGATAGATAGAGTCTGTTCGTAGTTTTCCTCACTCTGACAGGTTCCCAATTTCGCTACGTTTATATATTGTTACAGAGCAAAGGCTGTACAATGTAATTTATCAGCTGTTGGAGGAGACCGCGTGGCCTAATGGATAAGGCGTCTGACTTCGAATCAAAAGATTGAGGGTTCGAGTCCCTTCGTGGTCGTTTAATATGATTAGACCAATACATTTGGACATATTTCACTAAGTAAGACATAGCTCTTGTTTATTTGAAAAGCTAGGATATTGTTATATAGCTTTAATAATCTCATACTGCGTTTGCTAATGGATAAGGTTTCTGATTTATATAGTCTCTTCGTAGTTGTTAAAAAACACTAGCTTCCTGCTTGTGGTAATGGAAAAGGTTTCTGATTGATAGATAGAGTCTGTTTATAGTTAAGTAGTGTGTACATAAGACCTGTCTCTTGTTACTGGGAAAAGATAGGACATTGTAATATAGCTTTAATAATCTCAGACTGTGTGTCCTAATGGTTAACCTGTATGATTCTTCATCACAAGATTGAGGGATAGAGTCCCTTTTGTAGTTGTTGAAAATCACTAGCTTTCCTCATTTAGAAATGTTCCCAATTTCACTAAATAAGACATGGCTCTTTTTGCTTTGAAAAGCTAGGATATTGTTACATCGTTTTAATAATCACAGACTGCAGGGCCTAATGAATAAGGTTTCTCATTGATAGATAGTCTGTTCGAAGTTGTTAAAAAACATTAATGAATAAGGTTTCTCATTGAAAGACAGTCTTTTCGAAGTTGTTAAAAAACATTAGCTTCCTGCTTGTGGTAATGGATAAGGTTGTTAAAAAACATGAATGAATAAGGTTTCTCATTGATAGATAGTCTGTTCGAAGTTATTAAAAAACATTAGCTTCCTGCTGGTAGTAATGGATAAGGTTTCTGATTGATAGATAGAGTCTGTTCGTAGTTTTCCTCACTCTGACAGGTTCCCAATTTCGCTATGTTTATATATTGTTACAGAGCAAAGGCTGTACAATGTCATTTATAAACTGTTGGAGGAGACCGCGTGGCCTAATGGATAAGGCGTCTGACTTCGAATCAGAAGATTGAGGGTTCGAGTCCCTTCGTGGTCGTTTAATATGATTAGACCAATACATTTGGACATATTTCACTAAGTAAGACATAGCTCTTGTTGATTTGAAAAGCTAGGAAATTGTTATATAGCTTTAATAGTCTCATACTGCGTTTGCTAATGGATAAGGTTTCTGATTTATATAGTCTCTTCGTAGTTGTTAAAAAACACTAGCTTCCTGCTTGTGGTAATGGAAAAGGTTTCTGATTGATAGATAGAGTCTGTTTATAGTTAAGTAGTTTGTACATAAGACCTGTCTCTTGTTACTGGGAAAAGATAGGACATTGTAATATAGCTTTAATAATCTCAGACTGTGTGTCCTAATGGTTAACCTGTATGATTCTTCATCACAAGATTGAGGGATAGAGTCCCTTTTGTAGTTGTTGAAAATCACTAGCTTTCCTCATTTAGAAATGTTCCCAATTTCACTAAATAAGACATGGCTCTTTTTGCTTTGAAAAGCTAGGATATTGTTACATCGTTTTAATAATCACAGACTGCAGGGCCTAATGAATAAGGTTTCTCATTGATAGATAGTCTGTTCGAAGTTGTTAAAAAACATTAATGAATAAGGTTTCTCATTGAAAGACAGTCTTTTCGAAGTTGTTAAAAAACATTAGCTTCCTGCTTGTGGTAATGGATAAGGTTGTTAAAAAACATGAATGAATAAGGTTTCTCATTGATAGATAGTCTGTTCGAAGTTATTAAAAAACATTAGCTTCCTGCTGGTAGTAATGGATAAGGTTTCTGATTGATAGATAGAGTCTGTTCGTAGTTTTCCTCACTCTGACAGGTTCCCAATTTCGCTACGTTTATATATTGTTACAGAGCAAAGGCTGTACAATGTAATTTATCAGCTGTTGGAGGAGACCGCGTGGCCTAATGGATAAGGCGTCTGACTTCGAATCAAAAGATTGAGGGTTCGAGTCCCTTCGTGGTCGTTTAATATGATTAGACCAATACATTTGGACATATTTCACTAAGTAAGACATAGCTCTTGTTTATTTGAAAAGCTAGGAAATGTTATATAGCTTTAATAATCTCATACTGCGTTTGCTAATGGATAAGGTTTCTGATTTATATAGTCTCTTCGTAGTTGTTAAAAAACACTAGCTTCCTGCTTGTGGTAATGGAAAAGGTTTCTGATTGATAGATAGAGTCTGTTTATAGTTAAGTAGTTTGTACATAAGACCTGTCTCTTGTTACTGGGAAAAGATAGGACATTGTAATATAGCTTTAATAATCTCAGACTGTGTGTCCTAATGGTTAACCTGTATGATTCTTCATCACAAGATTGAGGGATAGAGTCCCTTTTGTAGTTGTTGAAAATCACTAGCTTTCCTCATTTAGAAATGTTCCCAATTTCACTAAATAAGACATGGCTCTTTTTGCTTTGAAAAGCTAGGATATTGTTACATTGTTTTAATAATCACAGACTGCAGGGCCTAATGAATAAGGTTTCTCATTGATAGATAGTCTGTTCGAAGTTGTTAAAAAACATTAATGAATAAGGTTTCTCATTGAAAGATAGTCTTTTCGAAGTTGTTAAAAAACATTAGCTTCCTGCTTGTGGTAATGGATAAGGTTGTTAAAAAACATGAATGAATAAGGTTTCTCATTGATAGATAGTCTGTTCGAAGTTATTAAAAAACATTAGCTTCCTGCTGGTGGTAATGGATAAGGTTTCTGATTGATAGATAGAGTCTGTTCGTAGTTTTCCTCACTCTGACAGGTTCCCAATTTCGCTACGTTTATATATTGTTACAGAGCAAAGACTGTACAATGTAATTTATCAGCTGTTGGAGGAGACCGCGTGGCCAAATGGATAAGGCGTCTGACTTCGAATCAGAAAATTGAGGGTTTTAGTCCCTTCGTGGTCGTTTAATATGATTAGACCAATACATTTGGACATATTTCACTAAGTAAGACATAGCTCTTGTTGATTTGAAAAGCTAGGAAATTGTTATATAGCTTTAATAATCTCATACTGTGTTTGCTAATGGATAAGGTTTCTGATTTATATAGTCTCTTCGTAGTTGTTAAAAAACACTAGCTTCCTGCTTGTGGTAATGGAAAAGGTTTCTGATTGATAGATAGAGTCTGTTTATAGTTAAGTAGTTTGTACATAAGACCTGTCTCTTGTTACTGGGAAAAGATAGGACATTGTAATATAGCTTTAATAATCTCAGACTGTGTGTCCTAATGGTTAACCTGTATGATTCTTCATCACAAGATTGAGGGATAGAGTCCCTTTTGTAGTTGTTGAATATCACTAGCTTTCCTCATTTAGAAATGTTCCCAATTTCACTAAATAAGACATGGCTCTTTTTGCTTTGAAAAGCTAGGATATTGTTACATTGTTTTAATAATCACAGACTGCAGGGCCTAATGAATAAGGTTTCTCATTGATAGATAGTCTGTTCGAAGTTGTTAAAAAACATTAATGAATAAGGTTTCTCATTGAAAGATAGTCTTTTCGAAGTTGTTAAAAAACATTAGCTTCCTGCTTGTGGTAATGGATAAGGTTGTTAAAAAACATGAATGAATAAGGTTTCTCATTGATAGATAGTCTGTTCGAAGTTATTAAAAAACATTAGCTTCCTGCTGGTGGTAATGGATAAGGTTTCTGATTGATAGATAGAGTCTGTTCGTAGTTTTCCTCACTCTGACAGGTTCCCAATTTCGCTACGTTTATATATTGTTACAGAGCAAAGTGTTGGGTCGCGTCAATTCAAATCTGGTATTGGAACAAAAGGATTACTACGCCGTTTAAATCATCTATGTATTTTATTCTAACAAACCGTTCAATGGTAAATATGAAGTTCGTATATACAGGCTCACTGTGACACCACGCAGGGCAAACAGCAAGTCAGGGCATGGAAGAGAGAGAGAGAGAGAGAGAAAAAGAGAGCGCAAGAGAGCGCGAGAGAGAGTCAGCGAGCAGCGCTATAGAAGCGCATAGCCTAGAGAAGAGAAACGCATCTATCCTTTGTTCTTCCTTAAATACTCCGACAGAATCGTTTCCGCTCCTTGCTGACCTGTCGGAGTAGAGGCTGAGTATGGTTTAAACTTACTCAGCCTATCGTTGGCGTGCAGGCTGGTCCCAGCCTCGTGACGCAATCCAGTTGACGGAAGTAGTGGTCTTCTCAGTAGATGTCCAAGCTTCATATTACAAGACACAGTTCTATCGTAAAACCCCCAGCTAGCACATTCCTTCCACATAGCTCCCCCTTACCCAAACCTACAGCAGTTCTAAAGATCTATGATCACACAATACATTCAGTTAATAACTCTTGTTGTAGATTAACATATTCATTAGCTAAACATGTATCAGCCCTTACAGTCCCCCTTTTGACACCCCCTAGGGTGTCACTCACCCCAATACAAAAATACAGAGCTTATGCATTAAGAAAAGTAAAAAACCCTCAACCTGTTACAGCTACACCTACTGGATATAAAGAGAACTACCAGTCACTCCAAAACTTACAACCCTCACATCTGTAACAGCAAATCAACCAACCCGCTCATCCTTCGTTTCTCCACCCTTAATGCTGAGTGGCTACCAGCCACCCAAGAACTTAAAACCCTTTTTTTTAAACCCGTGAAAGAACGACTTATGAAAACACCTTATACAACCACCTCCCGTATAGCAAACCAATGGTCATCCTCAGTCAGACCCATCTTCCTACGAAGACTTGATTCGGTATCAGCATCAGCTACTTGAGCTCCAAGTAGGGGCATCATACCAACAGCCTGCACAACATCTGTAACAGACTTTTTCAAACATGGGATGATACAAGCAGCACAGCACATTAAAAGCAAAAACACAATGATAACTATACTTCCTGCAGAGTGAGTTACCCCCCCCCCATCATGTATATCACCCATATCCCCCACATGTTCTTGCCTGAATCTGTCAACTTGCTCAAGTCTCGTCCTGTCTCTTCTAATGAGCGATTTGGGCCTTCGTCTTTTGCACAGTGATTTCTATGGTACCACAAATCTCTTTTGTTTGAATTCACTCTCAATGAGTGACTTGATACCTCTTTCACCTGGTACGGTCCTTCCCACCTGGGCTCCGTCCACTTTATGGAATGCACCTTTACGCTCACCTGGTCTCCCACCAGGATATCTCTGTTTTCGTCTGTGGTTTCTACTGCAGGAGTTCGGACCTCCACCACCTGTTTGGACAGTCTTTCGACAAGAGAAGTTAACGCCTGCATATAGTCTGTGTATCTGATTTTAGCTATGTCTAGTCTAGGCATGCTAAGATTATCTGCTGGTGGCCCTGGCATCCTACGCCCTGTCAATAGTTCATGAGGGGTTAGATGTGTGTCAGAGCCTGGGGAGTTTCTCACTCTGTTGTTGTAACTTTTGCATATTTCACAGCTTTCAGATGTTTCCCTGGCCATGTCCATCATGTTGGGGTGGTACCATGCCTTCTCAACTGCCTTTCCCACACTCTTCCGGCCTCCATGTGCTTTTTCATGCTCTTCTCTGATGATAGATCTGAGGAGTTTGGCAGGAGCCACTGTTTTTCCGGTGGTAGCCCTCCAGATTCCTTGGTGATCCCTTCTTGCCCCCTGCCTGCTCCACTCATTCTGTTCATAAACATCAGCAGCCTCTTGTAACTGTCTTACTGTATCTTCTGTCAGCTCTTCCTGGCTATGGGTTGTCCTCTGCACCATCTGTTGTGCAGTGTAACCTCCCGCTTCCTTAGCTGCCAGGTCTGCTTGATCATTCCCTTCACGTTCCCTAGTGCTTTCTTTACTGTGTCCTTTACATTTCATGATTGACACCCGTTTTGGCAGCTTGATTGCCTCAATCAATTTCTGGATCTCTTGTTTGTGTTTTATAGGTTCGTTTGAGCTGGTTAGGAACCCTCTCCTCATCCATTGAGGGCCATCAATGTGAGCAATTCCATGGGCGTATGCAGAATCGGTATAGATGTCTACCTCTCTTCCTTGGCAGAGCTCTAGTGCTCTCCGCAATGCTCTCAGTTCTGCTAGTTGTGCCGAGGCTCCTGCTGGTTCCAATCTTCCTGCTTCCATCACTTCATGATCTCCATTCTTTCCCTGGCGCACCACAGCATAGGCAGCAATGTTTCCTTCACTCGGATTCTTCGACCTATAACAGCACCCGTCCGTAAATAGGGTTTCCTTCATTCCATCCAGTGGTGTGTTTCCGAGATCCATTCGAACCTTTATTTGCTTGGCTGCCCTGTCTTCACAAATGTGTGGTTCCCCCTTGCCCATGCCATCGGTCATGTTGGCGACTGTTGTCACATATGTGATGTGTTTTGCCGTAATTGTCTTGGTTATGTCGGATTTTCTCTTGCTTGACAGGGCAAAAAGCTTGGAACCGATAAAAGCTGCTACCCCATGGTCTGTGTTGATTTCCAATGGATGTCGCATCACTATGTGTGCCGTTTTTCCCACTTCTTTTGCCAGTGCAGCCATATGTCTGGCACAGTCTGTTTGGCCTGTTTCAATGTTGTCCAATTTTGCACTGTAATAATGCAATACTCTTCTCTCCCCCTTTTGTTTCTGATACAGGACGGAATGAACAAACCCGTCTTGTTCTGAAACATCAAGATGGAATGGTGTCGTGTAGTCAGGTAGAGACAGTGCTTCTGCTTGTGCTAAGGTTTGTTTGAGCTGAATGAATGCCGTTTCTGCTTCAGTAGTCCACTTTAGGACTGCAGTGAGATTACGTGGAGGGTCGGATAGTTTGTCCATTATAATCGGCATAAGTTGGTGTATAGAGGTGATTGAGATGTGCATCCCAGCCTGATTACAGTATATACTACACCCCATTTTTGATAGCAAGTCCCTGCCCATCAGTCCAACGGAGCATTCTGGGTTGTGTAGGAACTGATGTGTTACTTTAAGGTCATCCCATACCACTTCCAGTGGTACCGTGTATGGCTTTCTCATAATTGTCCCTGAAACCCCAGAAAAAGCTTGTTTTTTCTTTGTGAGTTGATATGCTGTCTGCACAGAAGACCAGGTGCATCCTGTGTCAATCAGCATACCATGCTCCCTTCCTCCTATTACGCACTTCACCACTGGTTCCACATCTGGTGGAAAAGTGTAGATATTGGTGGTGGTGCTATTTGGGGTTTCCGGGCAGCTTCATTGGTTGCCACCTTCTCCAGCCCAGGCCATATTGGGGATCAGGCCTGGGTTTGGCACGGGCTGATATTCGCCCTGTTGCTGGGATGGCTGTTGTAGGGGCCCTTGCTTCTGTCCATCTCGTCCTCCCTGCCAGTTACCACTGTCCCGTGGTGCCCACTGTCCTCTTCCTCTGGTTTGGCCCATGTACCCTCTTCCTCTAGCCTGGAATGGTTGTCTTGGCAGAGCGCAGTTTCTAGCCATGTGTCCGGATCTTCCACAGTTGAAACATCCTTGATTCCCATATCCGAGATCATGTGGCTGGGTTGATAGCGGCATGTAGGCTGACTGTTGATATAAAGGTTCAGCATACACCAGGGGTGTGGGTGGTGATGGGGGCTGATATGGTGCTCTTTCCAGGGCCATCAATCCTGCCATAGCCTGAACTGCTGTAGTTAACGCTGCCACATCGGGAGTGAGTGTCGTAGCCCCACTCGTAGGTGTACTGGTCACCACCATTTGCTTGCTGGGCTTATCCTCCATCAGTTGCTTTTCTAAGACCTTCTTCTGTAGCTGTTTAATTTCATCCTCTTCTTTTCGCTTACCTTCCCTCCATCTTTCCACATGGTGTTGGACTATATCAGTGAACTCCAACACACTCTTTGCAGTGATGCCCACCATTTTCTCGCATTCCAGCCTCACCTGTTCTGGGAGTCCCTCCAAACAGATAGCCAGGAATAGGTATTTGGTGGTTTCCTTTCCTGGTTCTTCATTCCAGGCCTGTCTCCACAGGTTTTTTGCCTTTTTCATATACACTGGCACACTCTCCTCTCCGTCCAGTGTCAGCGTTTTCATCAACTGAGGTCTTGGTTGGGTCGGATATTTGCATCTTACGGCATCCCATATTTGTCCGCGATGCTGATCAAATCGAGTTGCTGATGCCACCATTCCTCTTACTCCCCCCTGTGTCATGATCTCCCGACATTCTTGATCGCCCATGCATCTGTTCATAACCGCTGCCATGTCTCCTAATGTAAGTTCATCTGCAGCAGTTAGGCTTTCAAAAGCTTTGACCCACCTATCTCCAGACTCTTCTGGGGTAGGGAGAACGTCCACCAGGGTTTGTATGTCTCTGTGGGCCCAAGGCTTGTAAATGGCACCACCCCCTGGTGTGTCTCTCATTGGGTATTGGCCCCTGGTTTCTTGCTCCCGGGTTCTGGCTCTAGTGTGATGGGCAGGGGCATCACATGGGTCCCACACATTTCCTTCAAATTTTCCACAAAGTACTTTGAGATCACTTCTCTCTTGCTCCACTGGTTCCTCCTGTTCCCCCAGGTCAATAAAGTGTCCCCTCGGAGGTGTGGGTGTTCTGTACCTCCTTGGTGGTGTACTAACTCTACTTCCCTTCTTTCTCTCCTCACTCAGGTCCCTTCTTGTTTTCTCCATTTCCTGTAGCTGCTCTGCCCCTCTTCTCACTTCCTCTTCCATTTCTTTCAGCTTTCTTCTATTCTTTTCTATCACCATTCTCTCCCTTTCTCCTTCCTCTTGGTCCATCTGAGTCCATTCCTGCTGCACCAGTTCTCCACTTTCACTGCCACCCGTTAAACTCATACTGGTCGCATCCGTCGATATTCTGGTCAAGTTGGACACCACCTTTTGTATGGCTTTTGCTGCCTCTAATAATACTGACACCTCCTGTCTCCATTTTCCCATATCATTCACTCTTACCCATTGTTCCTCCTCTTCATCATCTGGTCTCTTGTGATATTTGACCTCTCCCACAATGTCCAACACTGGAGCCATCACTTTTGGTGTCCCATACGGGGGAGGTGCCGATGGCAGGACCGGGTATAGTTGAAGTTTTATGACCTCTTCTTTTTTCTTGTCTTTGTTCTGTCCTTCTTCCCATATGTTCTTTAGTTTCACCAACATGGCCAGTACTATTTTCTCCTCCAGTCTGGCGTTTTCCATTACTCCCTTGAGTTTGCCTTTATTTGGTTCACCTTCTTTCCTCCATTTCTCCTCTACTTTTTTGATTCTGCGTTTCAATGTTTCCAATATTCTACCTGGTTCGCCTTCAATAGGAATGCCATCAGAAGGTTGGATCCAGCCATCTTCTAGCCACTCCCTATACACTTTTTCTCCTCTTCGTTTCCATTCTTTTCCATCCTTTCCCCCGTGGATTTCCAATGTAGATTTCAACGTCTCCAATATCCTGTCTGATTCTTTTAATGCCATTTTATTACTAGATTTCAACCTGTTAATTATCCCCTTCATTCTATAGATTTATAGGACAGTTTTAAATACTTCTATTCTGTACTTTGTAATGATAACCTTTATGTTACTAAACACTCCCTCCAACTTTACTTTAAACTCCGCCCTAATATCTAAAAATATTCCGCCGAACCTAGCCGTACCCCCCTAGTTACGAACCTTGCCGGTCGCTAATATTTATCTAAAATTTCCCGAACCTAGCCGTACCCTTGTAGTTACGGACCTTGCCGAATCTAATTACTAAACCAATTATTCCCTATACTCCTCGAACCTAGCCGTACACTCGTAGTTACGGACCTTGCCGATAAAACAATACTCTAATATATCAGGGCTTCACAATCACATTTACCAAATCACAGGTTTTCATGGTATTACTTATCTATTCATAGCTTGACATTCACCAAATCAGAGGGTTGCATGGTGTTACTTATCTATTCATAGCATGAAATTCACATTCACCAAATCACAGGTTTGCATGGTATCATATTACTTATCTATTCATAATAATTCATAATTCAGTTCACTTACATCAAACAGGTGTTTCACAACATTAATTTGGATAAAGCCAATGTGCAGAACTTTAGTTATTCACAATAGGTGTCTGCTTACCTTTTTAGTTGACTCTTTATGAAACACCGTTCAACGATAGTGATGTCCAATCGGCTGGTCAATCTCCCGCAAAGTCCCGCTACCAGATCACGTCGGGGTCACCAATTGTTGGGTCGCGTCAATTCAAATCTGGTATTGGAACAAAAGGATTACTACGCCGTTTAAATCATCTATGTATTTTATTCTAACAAACCGTTCAATGGTAAATATGAAGTTCGTATATACAGGCTCACTGTGACACCACGCAGGGCAAACAGCAAGTCAGGGCATGGAAGAGAGAGAGAGAGAGAGAAAAAGAGAGCGCAAGAGAGCGCGAGAGAGAGTCAGCGAGCAGCGCTATAGAAGCGCATAGCCTAGAGAAGAGAAACGCATCTATCCTTTGTTCTTCCTTAAATACTCCGACAGAATCGTTTCCGCTCCTTGCTGACCTGTCGGAGTAGAGGCTGAGTATGGTTTAAACTTACTCAGCCTATCGTTGGCGTGCAGGCTGGTCCCAGCCTCGTGACGCAATCCAGTTGACGGAAGTAGTGGTCTTCTCAGTAGATGTCCAAGCTTCATATTACAAGACACAGTTCTATCGTAAAACCCCCAGCTAGCACATTCCTTCCACATAGCTCCCCCTTACCCAAACCTACAGCAGTTCTAAAGATCTATGATCACACAATACATTCAGTTAATAACTCTTGTTGTAGATTAACATATTCATTAGCTAAACATGTATCAGCCCTTACAAAAGGCTGTACAATGTCATTTATCAGCTGTCGGAGGAGACCGCGTGGCCTAATGGATAAGGCGTCTGACTTCGAATCAGAAGATTGAGGGTTCGAGTCCCTTCGTGGTCATTTAATATGATTAGACCAATACATTTGGACATATTTCACTAAGTAAGACATAGCTCTTGTTTATTTGAAAACCTAGGAAATTGTTATATAGCTTTAATAATCTCATACTGCGTTTGCTAATGGATAAGGTTTCTGATTTATATAGTCTCTTCGTAGTTGTTAAAAAACACTAGCTTCCTGCTTGTGGTAATGGAAAAGGTTTCTGATTGATAGATAGAGTCTGTTTATAGTTAAGTAGTTTGTACATAAGACCTGTCTCTTGTTACTGGGAAAAGATAGGACATTGTAATATAGCTTTAATAATCTCAGACTGTGTGTCCTAATGGTTAACCTGTATGATTCTTCATCACAAGATTGAGGGATAGAGTCCCTTTTGTAGTTGTTGAATATCACTAGCTTTCCTCATTTAGAAATGTTCCCAATTTCACTAAATAAGACATGGCTCTTTTTGCTTTGAAAAGCTAGGATATTGTTACATTGTTTTAATAATCACAGACTGCAGGGCCTAATGAATAAGGTTTCTCATTGATAGATAGTCTGTTCGAAGTTGTTAAAAAACATTAATGAATAAGGTTTCTCATTGAAAGATAGTCTTTTCGAAGTTGTTAAAAAACATTAGCTTCCTGCTTGTGGTAATGGATAAGGTTGTTAAAAAACATGAATGAATAAGGTTTCTCATTGATAGATAGTCTGTTCGAAGTTATTAAAAAACATTAGCTTCCTGCTGGTGGTAATGGATAAGGTTTCTGATTGATAGATAGAGTCTGTTCGTAGTTTTCCTCACTCTGACAGGTTCCCAATTTCGCTACGTTTATATATTGTTACAGAGCAAAGACTGTACAATGTAATTTATCAGCTGTTGGAGGAGACCGCGTGGCCAAATGGATAAGGCGTCTGACTTCGAATCAGAAAATTGAGGGTTTTAGTCCCTTCGTGGTCGTTTAATATGATTAGACCAATACATTTGGACATATTTCACTAAGTAAGACATAGCTCTTGTTGATTTGAAAAGCTAGGAAATTGTTATATAGCTTTAATAATCTCATACTGCGTTTGCTAATGGATAAGGTTTCTGATTTATATAGTCTCTTCGTAGTTGTTAAAAAACACTAGCTTCCTGCTTGTGGTAATGGAAAAGGTTTCTGATTGATAGATAGAGTCTGTTTATAGTTAAGTAGTTTGTACATAAGACCTGTCTCTTGTTACTGGGAAAAGATAGGACATTGTAATATAGCTTTAATAATCTCAGACTGTGTGTCCTAATGGTTAACCTGTATGATTCTTCATCACAAGATTGAGGGATAGAGTCCCTTTTGTAGTTGTTGAATATCACTAGCTTTCCTCATTTAGAAATGTTCCCAATTTCACTAAATAAGACATGGCTCTTTTTGCTTTGAAAAGCTAGGATATTGTTACATTGTTTTAATAATCACAGACTGCAGGGCCTAATGAATAAGGATTCTCATTGATAGATAGTCTGTTCGAAGTTGTTAAAAAACATTAATGAATAAGGTTTCTCATTGAAAGATAGTCTTTTCGAAGTTGTTAAAAAACATTAGCTTCCTGCTTGTGGTAATGGATAAGGTTGTTAAAAAACATGAATGAATAAGGTTTCTCATTGATAGATAGTCTGTTCGAAGTTATTAAAAAACATTAGCTTCCTGCTGGTGGTAATGGATAAGGTTTCTGATTGATAGATAGAGTCTGTTCGTAGTTTTCCTCACTCTGACAGGTTCCCAATTTCGCTACGTTTATATATTGTTACAGAGCAAAGGCTGTACAATGTCATTTATCAGCTGTCGGAGGAGACCGCGTGGCCTAATGGATAAGACGTCTGACTTCGAATGAGAAGATTGAGGGTTCGAGTCCCTTCGTGGTCATTTAATATGATTAGACCAATACATTTGGACATATTTCACTAAGTAAGACATAGCTCTTGTTTATTTGAAAACCTAGGAAATTGTTATATAGCTTTAATAATCTCATACTGCGTTTGCTAATGGATAAGGTTTCTGATTTATATAGTCTCTTCGTAGTTGTTAAAAAACACTAGCTTCCTGCTTGTGGTAATGGAAAAGGTTTCTGATTGATAGATAGAGTCTGTTTATAGTTAAGTAGTTTGTACATAAGACCTGTCTCTTGTTACTGGGAAAAGATAGGACATTGTAATATAGCTTTAATAATCTCAGACTGTGTGTCCTAATGGTTAACCTGTATGATTCTTCATCACAAGATTGAGGGATAGAGTCCCTTTTGTAGTTGTTGAATATCACTAGCTTTCCTCATTTAGAAATGTTCCCAATTTCACTAAATAAGACATGGCTCTTTTTGCTTTGAAAAGCTAGGATATTGTTACATTGTTTTAATAATCACAGACTGCAGGGCCTAATGAATAAGGTTTCTCATTGATAGATAGTCTGTTCGAAGTTGTTAAAAAACATTAATGAATAAGGTTTCTCATTGAAAGATAGTCTTTTCGAAGTTGTTAAAAAACATTAGCTTCCTGCTTGTGGTAATGGATAAGGTTGTTAAAAAACATGAATGAATAAGGTTTCTCATTGATAGATAGTCTGTTCGAAGTTATTAAAAAACATTAGCTTCCTGCTGGTAGTAATGGATAAGGTTTCTGATTGATAGATAGAGTCTGTTCGTAGTTTTCCTCACTCTGACAGGTTCCCAATTTCGCTACGTTTATATATTGTTACAGAGCAAAGGCTGTACAATGTAATTTATCAGCTGTTGGAGGAGACCGCGTGGCCAAATGGATAAGGCGTCTGACTTCGAATCAGAAAATTGAGGGTTTTAGTCCCTTCGTGGTCGTTTAATATGATTAGACCAATACATTTGGACATGTTTCTCATTTCACTAAAATGAGACATAGCTCTTGTTGATTTGAAAAGCTAGGATATTGTTATATAGCTTTAATAATCTCATACTGCGTTTGCTAATGGATAAGGTTTCTGGTTTATATAGTCTCTTCGTAGTTGTTAAAAAACACTAGCTTCCTGCTTGTGGTAATGGAAAAGGTTTCTGATTGATAGATAGTCTCTTCGTAGTTACGTAGTTTGTACATAAGACCTGTCTCTTGTTACTGGGAAAAGATAGGACATTGTAATATAGATTTATTAATCTCAGACTCTGTGTCCTAATGGTTACCTGTATGATTCTTCATCACAAGATTGAGGGATAGAGTCCCTTTTGTAGTTGTTGAATATCACTAGCTATCCTCATTTAGAAATGTTCCCAATTTCACAAAATAAGACATGGCTCTTTTTGCTTTGAAAAGCTAGGATATTGTTACATCGTTTTAATAATCACAGACTGCAGGGCCTAATGAATAAGGTTTGTCATTGATAGATAGTCTGTTCGAAGTTGTTAAAAAACATTACTTTCCTGCTTGTGGTAATGGATAAGGTTGTTAAAAACATTAATGAATAAGGTTTCTCATTGATAGATAGTCTGTTCGAAGTTGTTAAAAAACATTAATGAATAAGGTTTCTCATTGAAAGATAGTCTTTTCGAAGTTGTTAAAAAACATTAGCTTCCTGCTTGTGGTAATGGATGAGGTTGTTAAAAAACATGAATGAATAAGGTTTCTCATTGATAGATAGTCTGTTCGAAGTTATTAAAAAACATTAGCTTCCTGCTGGTGGTAATGGATAAGGTTTCTGATTGATAGATAGAGTCTGTTTGTAGTTTTCCTCACTCTGACAGGTTCCCAATTTCGCTACGTTTATATATTGTTACAGAGCAAAGGCTGTACAATGTCATTTATCAGCTGTTGGAGGAGACCGCGTGGCTTAATGGATAAGGCGTCTGACTTCAAATCAGAAGATTGAGGGTTCGAGGCCCTTCGTGGTCATATAATATGATTAGACCAATACATTTGGACATATTTCACTAAGTAAGACATAGCTCTTGTTTATTTGAAAACCTAGGAAATTGTTATATAGCTTTAATAATCTCATACTGCGTTTGCTAATGGATAAGGTTTCTGATTTATATAGTCTCTTCGTAGTTGTTAAAAAACACTAGCTTCCTGCTTGTGGTAATGGAAAAGGTTTCTGATTGATAGATAGAGTCTGTTTATAGTTAAGTAGTTTGTACATAAGACCTGTCTCTTGTTACTGGGAAAAGATAGGACATTGTAATATAGCTTTAATAATCTCAGACTGTGTGTCCTAATGGTTAACCTGTATGATTCTTCATCACAAGATTGAGGGATAGAGTCCCTTTTGTAGTTGTTGAATATCACTAGCTTTCCTCATTTAGAAATGTTCCCAATTTCACTAAATAAGACATGGCTCTTTTTGCTTTGAAAAGCTAGGATATTGTTACATTGTTTTAATAATCACAGACTGCAGGGCCTAATGAATAAGGTTTCTCATTGATAGATAGTCTTTTCGAAGTTGTTAAAAAACATTAGCTTCCTGCTTGTGGTAATGGATAAGGTTGTTAAAAAACATGAATGAATAAGGTTTCTCATTGATAGATAGTCTGTTCGAAGTTATTAAAAAACATTAGCTTCCTGCTGGTAGTAATGGATAATGTTTCTGATTGATAGATAGAGTCTGTTCGTAGTTTTCCTCACTCTGACAGGTTCCCAATTTCGCTACGTTTATATATTGTTACAGAGCAAAGGCTGTACAATGTAATTTATCAGCTGTTGGAGGAGACCGCGTGGCCAAATGGATAAGGCGTCTGACTTCGAATCAGAAAATTGAGGGTTTTAGTCCCTTCGTGGTCGTTTAATATGATTAGACCAATACATTTGGACATGTTTCTCATTTCACTAAAATGAGACATAGCTCTTGTTGATTTGAAAAGCTAGGATATTGTTATATAGCTTTAATAATCTCATACTGCGTTTGCTAATGGATAAGGTTTCTGGTTTATATAGTCTCTTCGTAGTTGTTAAAAAACACTAGCTTCCTGCTTGTGGTAATGGAAAAGGTTTCTGATTGATAGATAGTCTCTTCGTAGTTACGTAGTTTGTACATAAGACCTGTCTCTTGTTACTGGGAAAAGATAGGACATTGTAATATAGATTTATTAATCTCAGACTCTGTGTCCTAATGGTTACCTGTATGATTCTTCATCACAAGATTGAGGGATAGAGTCCCTTTTGTAGTTGTTGAATATCACTAGCTATCCTCATTTAGAAATGTTCCCAATTTCACAAAATAAGACATGGCTCTTTTTGCTTTGAAAAGCTAGGATATTGTTACATCGTTTTAATAATCACAGACTGCAGGGCCTAATGAATAAGGTTTGTCATTGATAGATAGTCTGTTCGAAGTTGTTAAAAAACATTACTTTCCTGCTTGTGGTAATGGATAAGGTTGTTAAAAACATTAATGAATAAGGTTTCTCATTGATAGATAGTCTGTTCGAAGTTGTTAAAAAACATTAATGAATAAGGTTTCTCATTGAAAGATAGTCTTTTCGAAGTTGTTAAAAAACATTAGCTTCCTGCTTGTGGTAATGGATGAGGTTGTTAAAAAACATGAATGAATAAGGTTTCTCATTGATAGATAGTCTGTTCGAAGTTATTAAAAAACATTAGCTTCCTGCTGGTGGTAATGGATAAGGTTTCTGATTGATAGATAGAGTCTGTTTGTAGTTTTCCTCACTCTGACAGGTTCCCAATTTCGCTACGTTTATATATTGTTACAGAGCAAAGGCTGTACAATGTCATTTATCAGCTGTTGGAGGAGACCGCGTGGCTTAATGGATAAGGCGTCTGACTTCGAATCAGAAGATTGAGGGTTCGAGTCCCTTCGTGGTCGTTTAATATGATTAGACCAATACATTTGGACATATTTCACTAAGTAAGACATAGCTCTTGTTGATTTGAAAAGCTAGGAAATTGTTATATAGCTTTAATAATCTCATACTGCGTTTGCTAATGGATAAGGTTTCTGATTTATATAGTCTCTTCGTAGTTGTTAAAAAACACTAGCTTCCTGCTTGTGGTAATGGAAAAGGTTTCTGATTGATAGATAGAGTCTGTTTATAGTTAAGTAGTTTGTACATAAGACCTGTCTCTTGTTACTGGGAAAAGATAGGACATTGTAATATAGCTTTAATAATCTCAGACTGTGTGTCCTAATGGTTAACCTGTATGATTCTTCATCACAAGATTGAGGGATAGAGTCCCTTTTGTAGTTGTTGAAAATCACTAGCTTTCCTCATTTAGAAATGTTCCCAATTTCACTAAATAAGACATGGCTCTTTTTGCTTTGAAAAGCTAGGATATTGTTACATCGTTTTAATAATCACAGACTGCAGGGCCTAATGAATAAGGTTTCTCATTGATAGATAGTCTGTTCGAAGTTGTTAAAAAACATTAATGAATAAGGTTTCTCATTGAAAGACAGTCTTTTCGAAGTTGTTAAAAAACATTAGCTTCCTGCTTGTGGTAATGGATAAGGTTGTTAAAAAACATGAATGAATAAGGTTTCTCATTGATAGATAGTCTGTTCGAAGTTATTAAAAAACATTAGCTTCCTGCTGGTAGTAATGGATAAGGTTTCTGATTGATAGATAGAGTCTGTTCGTAGTTTTCCTCACTCTGACAGGTTCCCAATTTCGCTACGTTTATATATTGTTACAGAGCAAAGGCTGTACAATGTAATTTATCAGCTGTTGGAGGAGACCGCGTGGCCTAATGGATAAGGCGTCTGACTTCGAATCAAAAGATTGAGGGTTCGAGTCCCTTCGTGGTCGTTTAATATGATTAGACCAATACATTTGGACATATTTCACTAAGTAAGACATAGCTCTTGTTTATTTGAAAAGCTAGGATATTGTTATATAGCTTTAATAATCTCATACTGCGTTTGCTAATGGATAAGGTTTCTGATTTATATAGTCTCTTCGTAGTTGTTAAAAAACACTAGCTTCCTGCTTGTGGTAATGGAAAAGGTTTCTGATTGATAGATAGAGTCTGTTTATAGTTAAGTAGTTTGTACATAAGACCTGTCTCTTGTTACTGGGAAAAGATAGGACATTGTAATATAGCTTTAATAATCTCAGACTGTGTGTCCTAATGGTTAACCTGTATGATTCTTCATCACAAGATTGAGGGATAGAGTCCCTTTTGTAGTTGTTGAAAATCACTAGCTTTCCTCATTTAGAAATGTTCCCAATTTCACTAAATAAGACATGGCTCTTTTTGCTTTGAAAAGCTAGGATATTGTTACATCGTTTTAATAATCACAGACTGCAGGGCCTAATGAATAAGGTTTCTCATTGATAGATAGTCTGTTCGAAGTTGTTAAAAAACATTAATGAATAAGGTTTCTCATTGAAAGACAGTCTTTTCGAAGTTGTTAAAAAACATTAGCTTCCTGCTTGTGGTAATGGATAAGGTTGTTAAAAAACATGAATGAATAAGGTTTCTCATTGATAGATAGTCTGTTCGAAGTTATTAAAAAACATTAGCTTCCTGCTGGTAGTAATGGATAAGGTTTCTGATTGATAGAGAGAGTCTGTTCGTAGTTTTCCTCACTCTGACAGGTTCCCAATTTCGCTACGTTTATATATTGTTACAGAGCAAAGGCTGTACAATGTAATTTATCAGCTGTTGGAGGAGACCGCGTGGCCTAATGGATAAGGCGTCTGACTTCGAATCAAAAGATTGAGGGTTTGAGTCCCTTCGTGGTCGTTTAATATGATTAGACCAATACATTTGGACATATTTCACTAAGTAAGACATAGCTCTTGTTTATTTGAAAAGCTAGGAAATGTTATATAGCTTTAATAATCTCATACTGCGTTTGCTAATGGATAAGGTTTCTGATTTATATAGTCTCTTCGTAGTTGTTAAAAAACACTAGCTTCCTGCTTGTGGTAATGGAAAAGGTTTCTGATTGATAGATAGAGTCTGTTTATAGTTAAGTAGTTTGTACATAAGACCTGTCTCTTGTTACTGGGAAAAGATAGGACATTGTAATATAGCTTTAATAATCTCAGACTGTGTGTCCTAATGGTTAACCTGTATGATTCTTCATCACAAGATTGAGGGATAGAGTCCCTTTTGTAGTTGTTGAAAATCACTAGCTTTCCTCATTTAGAAATGTTCCCAATTTCACTAAATAAGACATGGCTCTTTTTGCTTTGAAAAGCTAGGATATTGTTACATTGTTTTAATAATCACAGACTGCAGGGCCTAATGAATAAGGTTTCTCATTGATAGATAGTCTGTTCGAAGTTGTTAAAAAACATTAATGAATAAGGTTTCTCATTGAAAGATAGTCTTTTCGAAGTTGTTAAAAAACATTAGCTTCCTGCTTGTGGTAATGGATAAGGTTGTTAAAAAACATGAATGAATAAGGTTTCTCATTGATAGATAGTCTGTTCGAAGTTATTAAAAAACATTAGCTTCCTGCTGGTGGTAATGGATAAGGTTTCTGATTGATAGATAGAGTCTGTTCGTAGTTTTCCTCACTCTGACAGGTTCCCAATTTCGCTACGTTTATATATTGTTACAGAGCAAAGACTGTACAATGTAATTTATCAGCTGTTGGAGGAGACCGCGTGGCCAAATGGATAAGGCGTCTGACTTCGAATCAGAAAATTGAGGGTTTTAGTCCCTTCGTGGTCGTTTAATATGATTAGACCAATACATTTGGACATATTTCACTAAGTAAGACATAGCTCTTGTTGATTTGAAAAGCTAGGAAATTGTTATATAGCTTTAATAATCTCATACTGTGTTTGCTAATGGATAAGGTTTCTGATTTATATAGTCTCTTCGTAGTTGTTAAAAAACACTAGCTTCCTGCTTGTGGTAATGGAAAAGGTTTCTGATTGATAGATAGAGTCTGTTTATAGTTAAGTAGTTTGTACATAAGACCTGTCTCTTGTTACTGGGAAAAGATAGGACATTGTAATATAGCTTTAATAATCTCAGACTGTGTGTCCTAATGGTTAACCTGTATGATTCTTCATCACAAGATTGAGGGATAGAGTCCCTTTTGTAGTTGTTGAATATCACTAGCTTTCCTCATTTAGAAATGTTCCCAATTTCACTAAATAAGACATGGCTCTTTTTGCTTTGAAAAGCTAGGATATTGTTACATTGTTTTAATAATCACAGACTGCAGGGCCTAATGAATAAGGATTCTCATTGATAGATAGTCTGTTCGAAGTTGTTAAAAAACATTAATGAATAAGGTTTCTCATTGAAAGATAGTCTTTTCGAAGTTGTTAAAAAACATTAGCTTCCTGCTTGTGGTAATGGATAAGGTTGTTAAAAAACATGAATGAATAAGGTTTCTCATTGATAGATAGTCTGTTCGAAGTTATTAAAAAACATTAGCTTCCTGCTGGTGGTAATGGATAAGGTTTCTGATTGATAGATAGAGTCTGTTCGTAGTTTTCCTCACTCTGACAGGTTCCCAATTTCGCTACGTTTATATATTGTTACAGAGCAAAGTGTTGGGTCGCGTCAATTCAAATCTGGTATTGGAACAAAAGGATTACTACGCCGTTTAAATCATCTATGTATTTTATTCTAACAAACCGTTCAATGGTAAATATGAAGTTCGTATATACAGGCTCACTGTGACACCACGCAGGGCAAACAGCAAGTCAGGGCATGGAAGAGAGAGAGAGAGAGAGAGAAAAAGAGAGCGCAAGAGAGCGCGAGAGAGAGTCAGCGAGCAGCGCTATAGAAGCGCATAGCCTAGAGAAGAGAAACGCATCTATCCTTTGTTCTTCCTTAAATACTCCGACAGAATCGTTTCCGCTCCTTGCTGACCTGTCGGAGTAGAGGCTGAGTATGGTTTAAACTTACTCAGCCTATCGTTGGCGTGCAGGCTGGTCCCAGCCTCGTGACGCAATCCAGTTGACGGAAGTAGTGGTCTTCTCAGTAGATGTCCAAGCTTCATATTACAAGACACAGTTCTATCGTAAAACCCCCAGCTAGCACATTCCTTCCACATAGCTCCCCCTTACCCAAACCTACAGCAGTTCTAAAGATCTATGATCACACAATACATTCAGTTAATAACTCTTGTTGTAGATTAACATATTCATTAGCTAAACATGTATCAGCCCTTACAGTCCCCCTTTTGACACCCCCTAGGGTGTCACTCACCCCAATACAAAAATACAGAGCTTATGCATTAAGAAAAGTAAAAAACCCTCAACCTGTTACAGCTACACCTACTGGATATAAAGAGAACTACCAGTCACTCCAAAACTTACAACCCTCACATCTGTAACAGCAAATCAACCAACCCGCTCATCCTTCGTTTCTCCACCCTTAATGCTGAGTGGCTACCAGCCACCCAAGAACTTAAAACCCTTTTTTTTAAACCCGTGAAAGAACGACTTATGAAAACACCTTATACAACCACCTCCCGTATAGCAAACCAATGGTCATCCTCAGTCAGACCCATCTTCCTACGAAGACTTGATTCGGTATCAGCATCAGCTACTTGAGCTCCAAGTAGGGGCATCATACCAACAGCCTGCACAACATCTGTAACAGACTTTTTCAAACATGGGATGATACAAGCAGCACAGCACATTAAAAGCAAAAACACAATGATAACTATACTTCCTGCAGAGTGAGTTACCCCCCCCCCATCATGTATATCACCCATATCCCCCACATGTTCTTGCCTGAATCTGTCAACTTGCTCAAGTCTCGTCCTGTCTCTTCTAATGAGGATTTGGGCCTTCGTCTTTTGCACAGTGATTTCTATGGTACCACAAATCTCTTTTGTTTGAATTCACTCTCAATGAGTGACTTGATACCTCTTTCACCTGGTACGGTCCTTCCCACCTGGGCTCCGTCCACTTTATGGAATGCACCTTTACGCTCACCTGGTCTCCCACCAGGATATCTCTGTTTTCGTCTGTGGTTTCTACTGCAGGAGTTCGGACCTCCACCACCTGTTTGGACAGTCTTTCGACAAGAGAAGTTAACGCCTGCATATAGTCTGTGTATCTGATTTTAGCTATGTCTAGTCTAGGCATGCTAAGATTATCTGCTGGTGGCCCTGGCATCCTACGCCCTGTCAATAGTTCATGAGGGGTTAGATGTGTGTCAGAGCCTGGGGAGTTTCTCACTCTGTTGTTGTAACTTTTGCATATTTCACAGCTTTCAGATGTTTCCCTGGCCATGTCCATCATGTTGGGGTGGTACCATGCCTTCTCAACTGCCTTTCCCACACTCTTCCGGCCTCCATGTGCTTTTTCATGCTCTTCTCTGATGATAGATCTGAGGAGTTTGGCAGGAGCCACTGTTTTTCCGGTGGTAGCCCTCCAGATTCCTTGGTGATCCCTTCTTGCCCCCTGCCTGCTCCACTCATTCTGTTCATAAACATCAGCAGCCTCTTGTAACTGTCTTACTGTATCTTCTGTCAGCTCTTCCTGGCTATGGGTTGTCCTCTGCACCATCTGTTGTGCAGTGTAACCTCCCGCTTCCTTAGCTGCCAGGTCTGCTTGATCATTCCCTTCACGTTCCCTAGTGCTTTCTTTACTGTGTCCTTTACATTTCATGATTGACACCCGTTTTGGCAGCTTGATTGCCTCAATCAATTTCTGGATCTCTTGTTTGTGTTTTATAGGTTCGTTTGAGCTGGTTAGGAACCCTCTCCTCATCCATTGAGGGCCATCAATGTGAGCAATTCCATGGGCGTATGCAGAATCGGTATAGATGTCTACCTCTCTTCCTTGGCAGAGCTCTAGTGCTCTCCGCAATGCTCTCAGTTCTGCTAGTTGTGCCGAGGCTCCTGCTGGTTCCAATCTTCCTGCTTCCATCACTTCATGATCTCCATTCTTTCCCTGGCGCACCACAGCATAGGCAGCAATGTTTCCTTCACTCGGATTCTTCGACCTATAACAGCACCCGTCCGTAAATAGGGTTTCCTTCATTCCATCCAGTGGTGTGTTTCCGAGATCCATTCGAACCTTTATTTGCTTGGCTGCCCTGTCTTCACAAATGTGTGGTTCCCCCTTGCCCATGCCATCGGTCATGTTGGCGACTGTTGTCACATATGTGATGTGTTTTGCCGTAATTGTCTTGGTTATGTCGGATTTTCTCTTGCTTGACAGGGCAAAAAGCTTGGAACCGATAAAAGCTGCTACCCCATGGTCTGTGTTGATTTCCAATGGATGTCGCATCACTATGTGTGCCGTTTTTCCCACTTCTTTTGCCAGTGCAGCCATATGTCTGGCACAGTCTGTTTGGCCTGTTTCAATGTTGTCCAATTTTGCACTGTAATAATGCAATACTCTTCTCTCCCCCTTTTGTTTCTGATACAGGACGGAATGAACAAACCCGTCTTGTTCTGAAACATCAAGATGGAATGGTGTCGTGTAGTCAGGTAGAGACAGTGCTTCTGCTTGTGCTAAGGTTTGTTTGAGCTGAATGAATGCCGTTTCTGCTTCAGTAGTCCACTTTAGGACTGCAGTGAGATTACGTGGAGGGTCGGATAGTTTGTCCATTATAATCGGCATAAGTTGGTGTATAGAGGTGATTGAGATGTGCATCCCAGCCTGATTACAGTATATACTACACCCCATTTTTGATAGCAAGTCCCTGCCCATCAGTCCAACGGAGCATTCTGGGTTGTGTAGGAACTGATGTGTTACTTTAAGGTCATCCCATACCACTTCCAGTGGTACCGTGTATGGCTTTCTCATAATTGTCCCTGAAACCCCAGAAAAAGCTTGTTTTTTCTTTGTGAGTTGATATGCTGTCTGCACAGAAGACCAGGTGCATCCTGTGTCAATCAGCATACCATGCTCCCTTCCTCCTATTACGCACTTCACCACTGGTTCCACATCTGGTGGAAAAGTGTAGATATTGGTGGTGGTGCTATTTGGGGTTTCCGGGCAGCTTCATTGGTTGCCACCTTCTCCAGCCCAGGCCATATTGGGGATCAGGCCTGGGTTTGGCACGGGCTGATATTCGCCCTGTTGCTGGGATGGCTGTTGTAGGGGCCCTTGCTTCTGTCCATCTCGTCCTCCCTGCCAGTTACCACTGTCCCGTGGTGCCCACTGTCCTCTTCCTCTGGTTTGGCCCATGTACCCTCTTCCTCTAGCCTGGAATGGTTGTCTTGGCAGAGCGCAGTTTCTAGCCATGTGTCCGGATCTTCCACAGTTGAAACATCCTTGATTCCCATATCCGAGATCATGTGGCTGGGTTGATAGCGGCATGTAGGCTGACTGTTGATATAAAGGTTCAGCATACACCAGGGGTGTGGGTGGTGATGGGGGCTGATATGGTGCTCTTTCCAGGGCCATCAATCCTGCCATAGCCTGAACTGCTGTAGTTAACGCTGCCACATCGGGAGTGAGTGTCGTAGCCCCACTCGTAGGTGTACTGGTCACCACCATTTGCTTGCTGGGCTTATCCTCCATCAGTTGCTTTTCTAAGACCTTCTTCTGTAGCTGTTTAATTTCATCCTCTTCTTTTCGCTTACCTTCCCTCCATCTTTCCACATGGTGTTGGACTATATCAGTGAACTCCAACACACTCTTTGCAGTGATGCCCACCATTTTCTCGCATTCCAGCCTCACCTGTTCTGGGAGTCCCTCCAAACAGATAGCCAGGAATAGGTATTTGGTGGTTTCCTTTCCTGGTTCTTCATTCCAGGCCTGTCTCCACAGGTTTTTTGCCTTTTTCATATACACTGGCACACTCTCCTCTCCGTCCAGTGTCAGCGTTTTCATCAACTGAGGTCTTGGTTGGGTCGGATATTTGCATCTTACGGCATCCCATATTTGTCCGCGATGCTGATCAAATCGAGTTGCTGATGCCACCATTCCTCTTACTCCCCCCTGTGTCATGATCTCCCGACATTCTTGATCGCCCATGCATCTGTTCATAACCGCTGCCATGTCTCCTAATGTAAGTTCATCTGCAGCAGTTAGGCTTTCAAAAGCTTTGACCCACCTATCTCCAGACTCTTCTGGGGTAGGGAGAACGTCCACCAGGGTTTGTATGTCTCTGTGGGCCCAAGGCTTGTAAATGGCACCACCCCCTGGTGTGTCTCTCATTGGGTATTGGCCCCTGGTTTCTTGCTCCCGGGTTCTGGCTCTAGTGTGATGGGCAGGGGCATCACATGGGTCCCACACATTTCCTTCAAATTTTCCACAAAGTACTTTGAGATCACTTCTCTCTTGCTCCACTGGTTCCTCCTGTTCCCCCAGGTCAATAAAGTGTCCCCTCGGAGGTGTGGGTGTTCTGTACCTCCTTGGTGGTGTACTAACTCTACTTCCCTTCTTTCTCTCCTCACTCAGGTCCCTTCTTGTTTTCTCCATTTCCTGTAGCTGCTCTGCCCCTCTTCTCACTTCCTCTTCCATTTCTTTCAGCTTTCTTCTATTCTTTTCTATCACCATTCTCTCCCTTTCTCCTTCCTCTTGGTCCATCTGAGTCCATTCCTGCTGCACCAGTTCTCCACTTTCACTGCCACCCGTTAAACTCATACTGGTCGCATCCGTCGATATTCTGGTCAAGTTGGACACCACCTTTTGTATGGCTTTTGCTGCCTCTAATAATACTGACACCTCCTGTCTCCATTTTCCCATATCATTCACTCTTACCCATTGTTCCTCCTCTTCATCATCTGGTCTCTTGTGATATTTGACCTCTCCCACAATGTCCAACACTGGAGCCATCACTTTTGGTGTCCCATACGGGGGAGGTGCCGATGGCAGGACCGGGTATAGTTGAAGTTTTATGACCTCTTCTTTTTTCTTGTCTTTGTTCTGTCCTTCTTCCCATATGTTCTTTAGTTTCACCAACATGGCCAGTACTATTTTCTCCTCCAGTCTGGCGTTTTCCATTACTCCCTTGAGTTTGCCTTTATTTGGTTCACCTTCTTTCCTCCATTTCTCCTCTACTTTTTTGATTCTGCGTTTCAATGTTTCCAATATTCTACCTGGTTCGCCTTCAATAGGAATGCCATCAGAAGGTTGGATCCAGCCATCTTCTAGCCACTCCCTATACACTTTTTCTCCTCTTCGTTTCCATTCTTTTCCATCCTTTCCCCCGTGGATTTCCAATGTAGATTTCAACGTCTCCAATATCCTGTCTGATTCTTTTAATGCCATTTTATTACTAGATTTCAACCTGTTAATTATCCCCTTCATTCTATAGATTTATAGGACAGTTTTAAATACTTCTATTCTGTACTTTGTAATGATAACCTTTATGTTACTAAACACTCCCTCCAACTTTACTTTAAACTCCGCCCTAATATCTAAAAATATTCCGCCGAACCTAGCCGTACCCCCCTAGTTACGAACCTTGCCGGTCGCTAATATTTATCTAAAATTTCCCGAACCTAGCCGTACCCTTGTAGTTACGGACCTTGCCGAATCTAATTACTAAACCAATTATTCCCTATACTCCTCGAACCTAGCCGTACACTCGTAGTTACGGACCTTGCCGATAAAACAATACTCTAATATATCAGGGCTTCACAATCACATTTACCAAATCACAGGTTTTCATGGTATTACTTATCTATTCATAGCTTGACATTCACCAAATCAGAGGGTTGCATGGTGTTACTTATCTATTCATAGCATGAAATTCACATTCACCAAATCACAGGTTTGCATGGTATCATATTACTTATCTATTCATAATAATTCATAATTCAGTTCACTTACATCAAACAGGTGTTTCACAACATTAATTTGGATAAAGCCAATGTGCAGAACTTTAGTTATTCACAATAGGTGTCTGCTTACCTTTTTAGTTGACTCTTTATGAAACACCGTTCAACGATAGTGATGTCCAATCGGCTGGTCAATCTCCCGCAAAGTCCCGCTACCAGATCACGTCGGGGTCACCAATTGTTGGGTCGCGTCAATTCAAATCTGGTATTGGAACAAAAGGATTACTACGCCGTTTAAATCATCTATGTATTTTATTCTAACAAACCGTTCAATGGTAAATATGAAGTTCGTATATACAGGCTCACTGTGACACCACGCAGGGCAAACAGCAAGTCAGGGCATGGAAGAGAGAGAGAGAGAGAGAGAAAAAGAGAGCGCAAGAGAGCGCGAGAGAGAGTCAGCGAGCAGCGCTATAGAAGCGCATAGCCTAGAGAAGAGAAACGCATCTATCCTTTGTTCTTCCTTAAATACTCCGACAGAATCGTTTCCGCTCCTTGCTGACCTGTCGGAGTAGAGGCTGAGTATGGTTTAAACTTACTCAGCCTATCGTTGGCGTGCAGGCTGGTCCCAGCCTCGTGACGCAATCCAGTTGACGGAAGTAGTGGTCTTCTCAGTAGATGTCCAAGCTTCATATTACAAGACACAGTTCTATCGTAAAACCCCCAGCTAGCACATTCCTTCCACATAGCTCCCCCTTACCCAAACCTACAGCAGTTCTAAAGATCTATGATCACACAATACATTCAGTTAATAACTCTTGTTGTAGATTAACATATTCATTAGCTAAACATGTATCAGCCCTTACAAAAGGCTGTACAATGTCATTTATCAGCTGTCGGAGGAGACCGCGTGGCCTAATGGATAAGGCGTCTGACTTCGAATCAGAAGATTGAGGGTTCGAGTCCCTTCGTGGTCATTTAATATGATTAGACCAATACATTTGGACATATTTCACTAAGTAAGACATAGCTCTTGTTTATTTGAAAACCTAGGAAATTGTTATATAGCTTTAATAATCTCATACTGCGTTTGCTAATGGATAAGGTTTCTGATTTATATAGTCTCTTCGTAGTTGTTAAAAAACACTAGCTTCCTGCTTGTGGTAATGGAAAAGGTTTCTGATTGATAGATAGAGTCTGTTTATAGTTAAGTAGTTTGTACATAAGACCTGTCTCTTGTTACTGGGAAAAGATAGGACATTGTAATATAGCTTTAATAATCTCAGACTGTGTGTCCTAATGGTTAACCTGTATGATTCTTCATCACAAGATTGAGGGATAGAGTCCCTTTTGTAGTTGTTGAATATCACTAGCTTTCCTCATTTAGAAATGTTCCCAATTTCACTAAATAAGACATGGCTCTTTTTGCTTTGAAAAGCTAGGATATTGTTACATTGTTTTAATAATCACAGACTGCAGGGCCTAATGAATAAGGTTTCTCATTGATAGATAGTCTGTTCGAAGTTGTTAAAAAACATTAATGAATAAGGTTTCTCATTGAAAGATAGTCTTTTCGAAGTTGTTAAAAAACATTAGCTTCCTGCTTGTGGTAATGGATAAGGTTGTTAAAAAACATGAATGAATAAGGTTTCTCATTGATAGATAGTCTGTTCGAAGTTATTAAAAAACATTAGCTTCCTGCTGGTGGTAATGGATAAGGTTTCTGATTGATAGATAGAGTCTGTTCGTAGTTTTCCTCACTCTGACAGGTTCCCAATTTCGCTACGTTTATATATTGTTACAGAGCAAAGACTGTACAATGTAATTTATCAGCTGTTGGAGGAGACCGCGTGGCCAAATGGATAAGGCGTCTGACTTCGAATCAGAAAATTGAGGGTTTTAGTCCCTTCGTGGTCGTTTAATATGATTAGACCAATACATTTGGACATATTTCACTAAGTAAGACATAGCTCTTGTTGATTTGAAAAGCTAGGAAATTGTTATATAGCTTTAATAATCTCATACTGCGTTTGCTAATGGATAAGGTTTCTGATTTATATAGTCTCTTCGTAGTTGTTAAAAAACACTAGCTTCCTGCTTGTGGTAATGGAAAAGGTTTCTGATTGATAGATAGAGTCTGTTTATAGTTAAGTAGTTTGTACATAAGACCTGTCTCTTGTTACTGGGAAAAGATAGGACATTGTAATATAGCTTTAATAATCTCAGACTGTGTGTCCTAATGGTTAACCTGTATGATTCTTCATCACAAGAATGAGGGATAGAGTCCCTTTTGTAGTTGTTGAATATCACTAGCTTTCCTCATTTAGAAATGTTCCCAATTTCACTAAATAAGACATGGCTCTTTTTGCTTTGAAAAGCTAGGATATTGTTACATTGTTTTAATAATCACAGACTGCAGGGCCTAATGAATAAGGATTCTCATTGATAGATAGTCTGTTCGAAGTTGTTAAAAAACATTAATGAATAAGGTTTCTCATTGAAAGATAGTCTTTTCGAAGTTGTTAAAAAACATTAGCTTCCTGCTTGTGGTAATGGATAAGGTTGTTAAAAAACATGAATGAATAAGGTTTCTCATTGATAGATAGTCTGTTCGAAGTTATTAAAAAACATTAGCTTCCTGCTGGTGGTAATGGATAAGGTTTCTGATTGATAGATAGAGTCTGTTCGTAGTTTTCCTCACTCTGACAGGTTCCCAATTTCGCTACGTTTATATATTGTTACAGAGCAAAGGCTGTACAATGTCATTTATCAGCTGTCGGAGGAGACCGCGTGGCCTAATGGATAAGGCGTCTGACTTCGAATCAGAAGATTGAGGGTTCGAGTCCCTTCGTGGTCATTTAATATGATTAGACCAATACATTTGGACATATTTCACTAAGTAAGACATAGCTCTTGTTTATTTGAAAACCTAGGAAATTGTTATATAGCTTTAATAATCTCATACTGCGTTTGCTAATGGATAAGGTTTCTGATTTATATAGTCTCTTCGTAGTTGTTAAAAAACACTAGCTTCCTGCTTGTGGTAATGGAAAAGGTTTCTGATTGATAGATAGAGTCTGTTTATAGTTAAGTAGTTTGTACATAAGACCTGTCTCTTGTTACTGGGAAAAGATAGGACATTGTAATATAGCTTTAATAATCTCAGACTGTGTGTCCTAATGGTTAACCTGTATGATTCTTCATCACAAGATTGAGGGATAGAGTCCCTTTTGTAGTTGTTGAATATCACTAGCTTTCCTCATTTAGAAATGTTCCCAATTTCACTAAATAAGACATGGCTCTTTTTGCTTTGAAAAGCTAGGATATTGTTACATTGTTTTAATAATCACAGACTGCAGGGCCTAATGAATAAGGTTTCTCATTGATAGATAGTCTGTTCGAAGTTGTTAAAAAACATTAATGAATAAGGTTTCTCATTGAAAGATAGTCTTTTCGAAGTTGTTAAAAAACATTAGCTTCCTGCTTGTGGTAATGGATAAGGTTGTTAAAAAACATGAATGAATAAGGTTTCTCATTGATAGATAGTCTGTTCGAAGTTATTAAAAAACATTAGCTTCCTGCTGGTGGTAATGGATAAGGTTTCTGATTGATAGATAGAGTCTGTTCGTAGTTTTCCTCACTCTGACAGGTTCCCAATTTCGCTACGTTTATATATTGTTACAGAGCAAAGACTGTACAATGTAATTTATCAGCTGTTGGAGGAGACCGCGTGGCCAAATGGATAAGGCGTCTGACTTCGAATCAGAAAATTGAGGGTTTTAGTCCCTTCGTGGTCGTTTAATATGATTAGACCAATACATTTGGACATATTTCACTAAGTAAGACATAGCTCTTGTTGATTTGAAAAGCTAGGAAATTGTTATATAGCTTTAATAATCTCATACTGCGTTTGCTAATGGATAAGGTTTCTGATTTATATAGTCTCTTCGTAGTTGTTAAAAAACACTAGCTTCCTGCTTGTGGTAATGGAAAAGGTTTCTGATTGATAGATAGAGTCTGTTTATAGTTAAGTAGTTTGTACATAAGACCTGTCTCTTGTTACTGGGAAAAGATAGGACATTGTAATATAGCTTTAATAATCTCAGACTGTGTGTCCTAATGGTTAACCTGTATGATTCTTCATCACAAGATTGAGGGATAGAGTCCCTTTTGTAGTTGTTGAATATCACTAGCTTTCCTCATTTAGAAATGTTCCCAATTTCACTAAATAAGACATGGCTCTTTTTGCTTTGAAAAGCTAGGATATTGTTACATTGTTTTAATAATCACAGACTGCAGGGCCTAATGAATAAGGATTCTCATTGATAGATAGTCTGTTCGAAGTTGTTAAAAAACATTAATGAATAAGGTTTCTCATTGAAAGATAGTCTTTTCGAAGTTGTTAAAAAACATTAGCTTCCTGCTTGTGGTAATGGATAAGGTTGTTAAAAAACATGAATGAATAAGGTTTCTCATTGATAGATAGTCTGTTCGAAGTTATTAAAAAACATTAGCTTCCTGCTGGTGGTAATGGATAAGGTTTCTGATTGATAGATAGAGTCTGTTCGTAGTTTTCCTCACTCTGACAGGTTCCCAATTTCGCTACGTTTATATATTGTTACAGAGCAAAGGCTGTACAATGTCATTTATCAGCTGTCGGAGGAGACCGCGTGGCCTAATGGATAAGACGTCTGACTTCGAATCAGAAGATTGAGGGTTCGAGTCCCTTCGTGGTCATTTAATATGATTAGACCAATACATTTGGACATATTTCACTAAGTAAGACATAGCTCTTGTTTATTTGAAAACCTAGGAAATTGTTATATAGCTTTAATAATCTCATACTGCGTTTGCTAATGGATAAGGTTTCTGATTTATATAGTCTCTTCGTAGTTGTTAAAAAACACTAGCTTCCTGCTTGTGGTAATGGAAAAGGTTTCTGATTGATAGATAGAGTCTGTTTATAGTTAAGTAGTTTGTACATAAGACCTGTCTCTTGTTACTGGGAAAAGATAGGACATTGTAATATAGCTTTAATAATCTCAGACTGTGTGTCCTAATGGTTAACCTGTATGATTCTTCATCACAAGATTGAGGGATAGAGTCCCTTTTGTAGTTGTTGAATATCACTAGCTTTCCTCATTTAGAAATGTTCCCAATTTCACTAAATAAGACATGGCTCTTTTTGCTTTGAAAAGCTAGGATATTGTTACATTGTTTTAATAATCACAGACTGCAGGGCCTAATGAATAAGGTTTCTCATTGATAGATAGTCTGTTCGAAGTTGTTAAAAAACATTAATGAATAAGGTTTCTCATTGAAAGATAGTCTTTTCGAAGTTGTTAAAAAACATTAGCTTCCTGCTTGTGGTAATGGATAAGGTTGTTAAAAAACATGAATGAATAAGGTTTCTCATTGATAGATAGTCTGTTCGAAGTTATTAAAAAACATTAGCTTCCTGCTGGTAGTAATGGATAAGGTTTCTGATTGATAGATAGAGTCTGTTCGTAGTTTTCCTCACTCTGACAGGTTCCCAATTTCGCTACGTTTATATATTGTTACAGAGCAAAGGCTGTACAATGTAATTTATCAGCTGTTGGAGGAGACCGCGTGGCCAAATGGATAAGGCGTCTGACTTCGAATCAGAAAATTGAGGGTTTTAGTCCCTTCGTGGTCGTTTAATATGATTAGACCAATACATTTGGACATGTTTCTCATTTCACTAAAATGAGACATAGCTCTTGTTGATTTGAAAAGCTAGGATATTGTTATATAGCTTTAATAATCTCATACTGCGTTTGCTAATGGATAAGGTTTCTGGTTTATATAGTCTCTTCGTAGTTGTTAAAAAACACTAGCTTCCTGCTTGTGGTAATGGAAAAGGTTTCTGATTGATAGATAGTCTCTTCGTAGTTACGTAGTTTGTACATAAGACCTGTCTCTTGTTACTGGGAAAAGATAGGACATTGTAATATAGATTTATTAATCTCAGACTCTGTGTCCTAATGGTTACCTGTATGATTCTTCATCACAAGATTGAGGGATAGAGTCCCTTTTGTAGTTGTTGAATATCACTAGCTATCCTCATTTAGAAATGTTCCCAATTTCACAAAATAAGACATGGCTCTTTTTGCTTTGAAAAGCTAGGATATTGTTACATCGTTTTAATAATCACAGACTGCAGGGCCTAATGAATAAGGTTTGTCATTGATAGATAGTCTGTTCGAAGTTGTTAAAAAACATTACTTTCCTGCTTGTGGTAATGGATAAGGTTGTTAAAAACATTAATGAATAAGGTTTCTCATTGATAGATAGTCTGTTCGAAGTTGTTAAAAAACATTAATGAATAAGGTTTCTCATTGAAAGATAGTCTTTTCGAAGTTGTTAAAAAACATTAGCTTCCTGCTTGTGGTAATGGATAAGGTTGTTAAAAAACATGAATGAATAAGGTTTCTCATTGATAGATAGTCTGTTCGAAGTTATTAAAAAACATTAGCTTCCTGCTGGTGGTAATGGATAAGGTTTCTGATTGATAGATAGAGTCTGTTCGTAGTTTTCCTCACTCTGACAGGTTCCCAATTTCGCTACGTTTATATATTGTTACAGAGCAAAGACTGTACAATGTAATTTATCAGCTGTTGGAGGAGACCGCGTGGCCAAATGGATAAGGCGTCTGACTTCGAATCAGAAAATTGAGGGTTTTAGTCCCTTCGTGGTCGTTTAATATGATTAGACCAATACATTTGGACATATTTCACTAAGTAAGACATAGCTCTTGTTGATTTGAAAAGCTAGGAAATTGTTATATAGCTTTAATAATCTCATACTGCGTTTGCTAATGGATAAGGTTTCTGATTTATATAGTCTCTTCGTAGTTGTTAAAAACACTAGCTTCCTGCTTGTGGTAATGGAAAAGGTTTCTGATTGATAGATAGAGTCTGTTTGTAGTTAAGTAGTTTGTACATAAGACCTGTCTCTTGTTACTGGGAAAAGATAGGACATTGTAATATAGCTTTAATAATCTCAGACTGTGTGTCCAAGTGGTTAACCTGTATGATTCTTCATCACAAGATTGAGGGATAGAGTCCCTTTTGTAGTTGTTGAATATCACTAGCTTTCCTCATTTAGAAATGTTCCCAATTTCACTAAATAAGACATGGCTCTTTTTGCTTTGAAAAGCTAGGATATTGTTACATTGTTTTAATAATCACAGACTGCAGGGCCTAATGAATAAGGTTTCTCATTGATAGATAGTCTGTTCGAAGTTGTTAAAAAACATTAATGAATAAGGTTTCTCATTGAAAGATAGTCTGTTCGAAGTTGTTAAAAAACATTACTTTCCTGCTTGTGGTAATGGATAAGGTTGTTAAAAACATTAATGAATAAGGTTTCTCATTGATAGATAGTATGTTCGAAGTTGTTAAAAAACATTAGCTTCCTGCTGGTGGTAATGGATAAGGTTTCTGATTGATAGATAGAGTCTGTTCGTAGTTTTCCTCATTCTGACAGGTTCCCAGTTTCGCTACGTTTATATATTGTTACAGAGCAAATGCTGTACAATGTCATTTATCAACTGTTGGAGGAGACCGCGTGGCCTAATGGATAAGGTGTCTGACTTCGAATCAGAAGATTGAGTGTTCGAGTCCCTTCGTGGTCGTTTAATATGATTAGACCAATACATTTGGACATATTTCACTAAGTAAGACATAGCTCTTGTTTATTTGAAAAGCTAGGAAATTGTTATATAGCTTTAATAATCTCATACTGCGTTTGCTAATGGATAAGGTTTCTGATTTATATAGTCTCTTCGTAGTTGTTAAAAAACACTAGCTTCCTGCTTGTGGTAATGGAAAAGGTTTCTGATTGATAGATAGAGTCTGTTTGTAGTTAAGTAGTTTGTACATAAGACCTGTCTCTTGTTACTGGGAAAAGATAGGACATTGTAATATAGCTTTAATAATCTCAGACTGTGTGTCCTAATGGTTAACCTGTATGATTCTTCATCACAAGATTGAGGGATAGAGTCCCTTTTGTAGTTGTTGAATATCACTAGCTATCCTCATTTAGAAATGTTCCCAATTTCACTAAATAAGACATGGCTCTTTTTGCTTTGAAAAGCTAGGATATTGTTACATCGTTTTAATAATCACAGACTGCAGGGCCTAATGAATAAGGTTTGTCATTGATAGATAGTCTGTTCGAAGTTGTTAAAAAACATTACTTTCCTGCTTGTGGTAATGGATAAGGTTGTTAAAAACATTAATGAATAAGGTTTCTCATTGATAGATAGTATGTTCGAAGTTGTTAAAAAACATTAGCTTCCTGCTGGTGGTAATGGATAAGGTTTCTGATTGATAGATAGAGTCTGTTCGTATTTTTCCTCATTCTGACAGGTTCCCAGTTTCGCTATGTTTATATATTGTTACAGAGCAAAGGCTGTACAATGTCATTTATCTACTGTTGGAGGAGACAGCGTGGCCTAATGGATAAGGCGTCTGACTTCGAATCAAAAGATTGAGGGTTCGAGTCCCTTCGTGGTCGTTTAATATGATTAGACCAATACATTTGGACATATTTCACTAAGTAAGACATAGCTCTTGTTTATTTGAAAAGCTAGGAAATGTTATATAGCTTTAATAATCTCATACTGCGTTTGCTAATGGATAAGGTTTCTGATTTATATAGTCTCTTCGTAGTTGTTAAAAAACACTAGCTTCCTGCTTGTGGTAATGGAAAAGGTTTCTGATTGATAGATAGAGTCTGTTTATAGTTAAGTAGTTTGTACATAAGACCTGTCTCTTGTTACTGGGAAAAGATAGGACATTGTAATATAGCTTTAATAATCTCAGACTGTGTGTCCTAATGGTTAACCTGTATGATTCTTCATCACAAGATTGAGGGATAGAGTCCCTTTTGTAGTTGTTGAAAATCACTAGCTTTCCTCATTTAGAAATGTTCCCAATTTCACTAAATAAGACATGGCTCTTTTTGCTTTGAAAAGCTAGGATATTGTTACATTGTTTTAATAATCACAGACTGCAGGGCCTAATGAATAAGGTTTCTCATTGATAGATAGTCTGTTCGAAGTTGTTAAAAAACATTAATGAATAAGGTTTCTCATTGAAAGATAGTCTTTTCGAAGTTGTTAAAAAACATTAGCTTCCTGCTTGTGGTAATGGATAAGGTTGTTAAAAAACATGAATGAATAAGGTTTCTCATTGATAGATAGTCTGTTCGAAGTTATTAAAAAACATTAGCTTCCTGCTGGTGGTAATGGATAAGGTTTCTGATTGATAGATAGAGTCTGTTCGTAGTTTTCCTCACTCTGACAGGTTCCCAATTTCGCTACGTTTATATATTGTTACAGAGCAAAGACTGTACAATGTAATTTATCAGCTGTTGGAGGAGACCGCGTGGCCAAATGGATAAGGCGTCTGACTTCGAATCAGAAAATTGAGGGTTTTAGTCCCTTCGTGGTTGTTTAATATGATTAGACCAATACATTTGGACATATTTCACTAAGTAAGACATAGCTCTTGTTGATTTGAAAAGCTAGGAAATTGTTATATAGCTTTAATAATCTCATACTGCGGTTGCTAATGGATAAGGTTTCTGATTTATATAGTCTCTTCGTAGTTGTTAAAAACACTAGCTTCCTGCTTGTGGTAATGGAAAAGGTTTCTGATTGATAGATAGAGTCTGTTTGTAGTTAAGTAGTTTGTACATAAGACCTGTCTCTTGTTACTGGGAAAAGATAGGACATTGTAATATAGCTTTAATAATCTCAGACTGTGTGTCCTAATGGTTAACCTGTATGATTCTTCATCACAAGATTGAGTTCCTTTTGTAGTTGTTGAATATCACTAGCTTTCCTCATTTAGAAATGTTCCCAATTTCACTAAATAAGACATGGCTCTTTTTGCTTTGAAAAGCTAGGATATTGTTACATTGTTTTAATAATCACAGACTGCAGGGCCTAATGAATAAGGTTTCTCATTGATAGATAGTCTGTTCGAAGTTGTTAAAAAACATTAGCTTCCTGCTTGTGGTAATGGATAAGGTTGTTAAAAAACATGAATGAATAAGGTTTCTCATTGATAGATAGTCTGTTCGAAGTTATTAAAAAACATTAGCTTCCTGCTGGTGGTAATGGATAAGGTTTCTGATTGATAGATAGTCTGTTCGTAGTTTTCCTCACTCTGACAGGTTCCCAATTTCGCTACGTTTATATATTGTTACAGAGCAAAGGCTGTACAATGTAATTTATCAGCTGTTGGAGAAGACCGCGTGGCCAAACGGATAAGGCGTCTGACTTCGAATCAGAAAATTGAGGGTTTTAGTCCCTTCGTGGTCGTTTAATATGATTAGACCAATACATTTGGACATGTTTCTCATTTCACTAAAATGAGACATAGCTCTTGTTGATTTGAAAAGCTAGGATATTGTTATATAGCTTTAATAATCTCATACTGCGTTTGCTAATGGATAAGGTTTCTGGTTTATATAGTCTCTTCGTAGTTGTTAAAAAACACTAGCTTCCTGCTTGTGGTAATGGAAAAGGTTTCTGATTGATAGATAGAGTCTGTTTGTAGTTAAGTAGTTTGTACATAAGACCTGTCTCTTGTTACTGGGAAAAGATAGGACATTGTAATATAGCTTTAATAATCTCAGACTGTGTGTCCTAATGGTTAACCTGTATGATTCTTCATCACAAGATTGAGGGATAGAGTCCCTTTTGTAGTTGTTGAATATCACTAGCTATCCTCATTTAGAAATGTTCCCAATTTCACTAAATAAGACATGGCTCTTTTTGCTTTGAAAAGCTAGGATATTGTTACATCGTTTTAATAATCACAGACTGCAGGGCCTAATGAATAAGGTTTCTCATTGATAGATAGTCTGTTCGAAGTTGTTAAAAAACATGAATGAATAAGGTTTCTCATTGATAGATAGTCTGTTCGAAGTTATTAAAAAACATTAGCTTCCTGCTGGTGGTAATGGATAAGGTTTCTGATTGATAGATAGAGTCTGTTCGTAGTTTTCCTCACTCTGACAGGTTCCCAATTTCGCTACGTTTATATATTGTTACAGAGCAAAGGCTGTACAATGTCATTTATCAGCTGTCGGAGGAGACCGCGTGGCCTAATGGATAAGGCGTCTGACTTCGAATCAGAAGATTGAGGGCTCGAGTCCCTTTGTTGTCATTTAATATGATTAGACCAACACATTTGGACATATTTCACTAAGTAAGACATAGCTGTTGTTGATTTGAAAAGCTAGGATATTGTTATATAGCTTTAATAATCTCATACTGCGTTTGCTAATGGATAAGGTTTCTGATTTATATAGTCTCTTCGTAGTTGTTAAAAAACACTAGCTTCCTGCTTGTGGTAATGGAAAAGGTTTCTGATTGATAGATAGAGTCTGTTTATAGTTAAGTAGTTTGTACATAAGACCTGTCTCTTGTTACTGGGAAAAGATAGGACATTGTAATATAGCTTTAATAATCTCAGACTGTGTGTCCTAATGGTTAACCTGTATGATTCTTCATCACAAGATTGAGGGATAGAGTCCCTTTTGTAGTTGTTGAATATCACTAGCTTTCCTCATTTAGAAATGTTCCCAATTTCACTAAATAAGACATGGCTCTTTTTGCTTTGAAAAGCTAGGATATTGTTACATTGTTTTAATAATCACAGACTGCAGGGCCTAATGAATAAGGTTTCTCATTGATAGATAGTCTGTTCGAAGTTGTTAAAAAACATTAATGAATAAGGTTTCCTATTTGAAAGATAGTCTTTTCGAAGTTGTTAAAAAACATTAGCTTCCTGCTTGTGGTAATGGATAAAGTTGTTAAAAAACATGAATGAATAAGGTTTCTCATTGATAGATAGTCTGTTCGAAGTTATTAAAAAACATTAGCTTCCTGCTGGTGGTAATGGATAAGGTTTCTGATTGATAGATAGAGTCTGTTCGTAGTTTTCCTCACTCTGACAGGTTCCCAATTTCGCTACGTTTATATATTGTTACAGAGCAAAGGCTGTACAATGTCATTTATCAGCTGTTGGAGGAGACCGCGTGGCCAAATGGATAAGGCGTCTGACTTCGAATCAGAAAATTGAGGGTTTTAGTCCCTTCGTGGTCGTTTAATATGATTAGACCAATACATTTGGACATGTTTCTCATTTCACTAAAATGAGACATAGCTCTTGTTGATTTGAAAAGCTAGGAAATTGTTATATAGCTTTAATAATCTCATACTGCGTTTGCTAATGGATAAGGTTTCTGATTTATATAGTCTCTTCGTAGTTGTTAAAAAACACTAGCTTCCTGCTTGTGGTAATGGAAAAGGTTTCTGATTGATAGATAGAGTCTGTTTATAGTTAAGTAGTTTGTACATAAGACCTGTCTCTTGTTACTGGGAAAAGATAGGACATTGTAATATAGCTTTAATAATCTCAGACTGTGTGTCCTAATGGTTAACCTGTATGATTCTTCATCACAAGATTGAGTTCCTTTTGTAGTTGTTGAATATCACTAGCTTTCCTCATTTAGAAATGTTCCCAATTTCACTAAATAAGACATGGCTCTTTTTGCTTTGAAAAGCTAGGATATTGTTACATTGTTTTAATAATCACAGACTGCAGGGCCTAATGAATAAGGTTTCTCATTGATAGATAGTCTGTTCGAAGTTGTTAAAAAACATTAGCTTCCTGCTTGTGGTAATGGATAAGGTTGTTAAAAAACATGAATGAATAAGGTTTCTCATTGATAGATAGTCTGTTCGAAGTTGTTAAAAAACATGAATGAATAAGGTTTCTCATTGATAGATAGTCTGTTCGAAGTTATTAAAAAACATTAGCTTCCTGCTGGTGGTAATGGATAAGGTTTCTGATTGATAGATAGAGTCTGTTCGTAGTTTTCCTCACTCTGACAGGTTCCCAATTTCGCTACGTTTATATATTGTTACAGAGCAAAGGCTGTACAATGTCATTTATCAGCTGTCGGAGGAGACCGCGTGGCCTAATGGATAAGGCGTCTGACTTCGAATCAGAAGATTGAGGGCTTGAGTCCCTTTGTTGTCATTTAATATGATTAGACCAACACATTTGGACATATTTCACTAAGTAAGACATAGCTGTTGTTGATTTGAAAAGCTAGGATATTGTTATATAGCTTTAATAATCTCATACTGCGTTTGCTAATGGATAAGGTTTCTGATTTATATAGTCTCTTCGTAGTTGTTAAAAAACACTAGCTTCCTGCTTGTGGTAATGGAAAAGGTTTCTGATTGATAGATAGAGTCTGTTTATAGTTAAGTAGTTTGTACATAAGACCTGTCTCTTGTTACTGGGAAAAGATAGGACATTGTAATATAGCTTTAATAATCTCAGACTGTGTGTCCTAATGGTTAACCTGTATGATTCTTCATCACAAGATTGAGGGATAGAGTCCCTTTTGTAGTTGTTGAATATCACTAGCTTTCCTCATTTAGAAATGTTCCCAATTTCACTAAATAAGACATGGCTCTTTTTGCTTTGAAAAGCTAGGATATTGTTACATTGTTTTAATAATCACAGACTGCAGGGCCTAATGAATAAGGTTTCTCATTGATAGATAGTCTGTTCGAAGTTGTTAAAAAACATTAATGAATAAGGTTTCCTATTTGAAAGATAGTCTTTTCGAAGTTGTTAAAAAACATTAGCTTCCTGCTTGTGGTAATGGATAAAGTTGTTAAAAAACATGAATGAATAAGGTTTCTCATTGATAGATAGTCTGTTCGAAGTTATTAAAAAACATTAGCTTCCTGCTGGTGGTAATGGATAAGGTTTCTGATTGATAGATAGAGTCTGTTCGTAGTTTTCCTCACTCTGACAGGTTCCCAATTTCGCTACGTTTATATATTGTTACAGAGCAAAGGCTGTACAATGTCATTTATCAGCTGTTGGAGGAGACCGCGTGGCCAAATGGATAAGGCGTCTGACTTCGAATCAGAAAATTGAGGGTTTTAGTCCCTTCGTGGTCGTTTAATATGATTAGACCAATACATTTGGACATGTTTCTCATTTCACTAAAATGAGACATAGCTCTTGTTGATTTGAAAAGCTAGGAAATTGTTATATAGCTTTAATAATCTCATACTGCGTTTGCTAATGGATAAGGTTTCTGATTTATATAGTCTCTTCGTAGTTGTTAAAAAACACTAGCTTCCTGCTTGTGGTAATGGAAAAGGTTTCTGATTGATAGATAGAGTCTGTTTATAGTTAAGTAGTTTGTACATAAGACCTGTCTCTTGTTACTGGGAAAAGATAGGACATTGTAATATAGCTTTAATAATCTCAGACTGTGTGTCCTAATGGTTAACCTGTATGATTCTTCATCACAAGATTGAGTTCCTTTTGTAGTTGTTGAATATCACTAGCTTTCCTCATTTAGAAATGTTCCCAATTTCACTAAATAAGACATGGCTCTTTTTGCTTTGAAAAGCTAGGATATTGTTACATTGTTTTAATAATCACAGACTGCAGGGCCTAATGAATAAGGTTTCTCATTGATAGATAGTCTGTTCGAAGTTGTTAAAAAACATTAGCTTCCTGCTTGTGGTAATGGATAAGGTTGTTAAAAAACATGAATGAATAAGGTTTCTCATTGATAGATAGTCTGTTCGAAGTTATTAAAAAACATTAGCTTCCTGCTGGTGGTAATGGATAAGGTTTCTGATTGATAGATAGTCTGTTCGTAGTTTTCCTCACTCTGACAGGTTCCCAATTTCGCTACGTTTATATATTGTTACAGAGCAAAGGCTGTACAATGTAATTTATCAGCTGTTGGAGAAGACCGCGTGGCCAAACGGATAAGGCGTCTGACTTCGAATCAGAAAATTGAGGGTTTTAGTCCCTTCGTGGTCGTTTAATATGATTAGACCAATACATTTGGACATGTTTCTCATTTCACTAAAATGAGACATAGCTCTTGTTGATTTGAAAAGCTAGGATATTGTTATATAGCTTTAATAATCTCATACTGCGTTTGCTAATGGATAAGGTTTCTGGTTTATATAGTCTCTTCGTAGTTGTTAAAAAACACTAGCTTCCTGCTTGTGGTAATGGAAAAGGTTTCTGATTGATAGATAGAGTCTGTTTGTAGTTAAGTAGTTTGTACATAAGACCTGTCTCTTGTTACTGGGAAAAGATAGGACATTGTAATATAGCTTTAATAATCTCAGACTGTGTGTCCTAATGGTTAACCTGTATGATTCTTCATCACAAGATTGAGGGATAGAGTCCCTTTTGTAGTTGTTCAATATCACTAGCTATCCTCATTTAGAAATGTTCCCAATTTCACTAAATAAGACATGGCTCTTTTTGCTTTGAAAAGCTAGGATATTGTTACATCGTTTTAATAATCACAGACTGCAGGGCCTAATGAATAAGGTTTGTCATTGATAGATAGTCTGTTCGAAGTTGTTAAAAAACATTACTTTCCTGCTTGTGGTAATGGATAAGGTTGTTAAAAACATTAATGAATAAGGTTTCTCATTGATAGATAGTATGTTCGAAGTTGTTAAAAAACATTAGCTTCCTGCTGGTGGTAATGGATAAGGTTTCTGATTGATAGATAGAGTCTGTTCGTATTTTTCCTCATTCTGACAGGTTCCCAGTTTCGCTATGTTTATATATTGTTACAAAGCAAAGGCTGTACAATGTCATTTATCAACTGTTGGAGGAGACAGCGTGGCCTAATGGATAAGGCGTCTGACTTCGAATCAGAAGATTGAGGGTTCGAGTCCCTTCGTGGTCGTTTAATATGATTAGACCAATACATTTGGACATATTTCACTAAGTAAGACATAGCTCTTGTTGATTTGAAAAGCTAGGAAATTGTTATATAGCTTTAATAATCTCATACTGCGTTTGCTAATGGATAAGGTTTCTGATTTATATAGTCTCTTCGTAGTTGTTAAAAAACACTAGCTTCCTGCTTGTGGTAATGGAAAAGGTTTCTGATTGATAGATAGAGTCTGTTTATAGTTAAGTAGTTTGTACATAAGACCTGTCTCTTGTTACTGGGAAAAGATAGGACATTGTAATATAGCTTTAATAATCTCAGACTGTGTGTCCTAATGGTTAACCTGTATGATTCTTCATCACAAGATTGAGTTCCTTTTGTAGTTGTTGAATATCACTAGCTTTCCTCATTTAGAAATGTTCCCAATTTCACTAAATAAGACATGGCTCTTTTTGCTTTGAAAAGCTAGGATATTGTTACATTGTTTTAATAATCACAGACTGCAGGGCCTAATGAATAAGGTTTCTCATTGATAGATAGTCTGTTCGAAGTTGTTAAAAAACATTAGCTTCCTGCTTGTGGTAATGGATAAGGTTGTTAAAAAACATGAATGAATAAGGTTTCTCATTGATAGATAGTATGTTCGAAGTTGTTAAAAAACATTAGCTTCCTGCTGGTGGTAATGGATAAGGTTTCTGATTGATAGATAGAGTCTGTTCGTATTTTTCCTCATTCTGACAGGTTCCCAGTTTCGCTATGTTTATATATTGTTACAGAGCAAAGGCTGTACAATGTCATTTATCTACTGTTGGAGGAGACAGCGTGGCCTAATGGATAAGGCGTCTGACTTCGAATCAGAAGATTGAGGTTTCGAGTCCCTTCGTGGTCGTTTAATATAATTAGACCAATACATTTGGACATATTTCACTAAGTAAGACATAGCTCTTGTTGATTTGAAAAGCTAGGAAATTGTTATATAGCTTTAATAATCTCATACTGCGTTTGCTAATGGATAAGGTTTCTGATTTATATAGTCTCTTCGTAGTTGTTAAAAAACACTAGCTTCCTGCTTGTGGTAATGGAAAAGGTTTCTGATTGATAGATAGAGTCTGTTTATAGTTAAGTAGTTTGTACATAAGACCTGTCTCTTGTTACTGGGAAAAGATAGGACATTGTAATATAGCTTTAATAATCTCAGACTGTGTGTCCTAATGGTTAACCTGTATGATTCTTCATCACAAGATTGAGGGATAGAGTCCCTTTTGTAGTTGTTGAATATCACTAGCTATCCTCATTTAGAAATGTTCCCAATTTCACTAAATAAGACATGGCTCTTTTTGCTTTGAAAAGCTAGGATATTGTTACATTGTTTTAATAATCACAGACTGCAGGGCCTAATGAATAAGGTTTGTCATTGATAGATAGTCTGTTCGAAGTTGTTAAAAAACATTACTTTCCTGCTTGTGGTAATGGATAAGGTTGCTAAAAACATTAATGAATAAGGTTTCTCATTGATAGATAGTATGTTCGAAGTTGTTAAAAAACATTAGCTTCCCGCTGGTGGTAATGGATAAGGTTTCTGATTGATAGATAGAGTCTGTTCGTATTTTTCCTCATTCTGACAGGTTCCCAGTTTCGCTATGTTTATATATTGTTACAGAGCAAAGGCTGTACAATGTCATTTATCAACTGTTGAAGGAGACTGCGTGGCCTAATGGATAAGGCGTCTGACTTCGAATCAGAAGATTGAGGGTTCGAGTCCCTTCGTGGTCGTTTAATATGATTAGACCAAAACATTTGGACATATTTCACTAAGTAAGACATAGCTCTTGTTTATTTGAAAAGCTAGGAAATTGTTATATAGCTTTAATAATCTCATACTGCGTTTGCTAATGGATAAGGTTTCTGATTTATATAGTCTCTTCGTAGTTGTTAAAAAACACTAGCTTCCTGCTTGTGGTAATGGAAAAGGTTTCTGATTGATAGATAGAGTCTGTTTGTAGTTAAGTAGTTTGTACATAAGACCTGTCTCTTGTTACTGGGAAAAGATAGGACATTGTAATATAGCTTTAATAATCTCAGACTGTGTGTCCTAATGGTTAACCTGTATGATTCTTCATCACAAGATTGAGGGATAGAGTCCCTTTTGTAGTTGTTGAATATCACTAGCTATCCTCATTTAGAAATGTTCCCAATTTCACTAAATAAGACATGGCTCTTTTTGCTTTGAAAAGCTAGGATATTGTTACATCGTTTTAATAATCACAGACTGCAGGGCCTAATGAATAAGGTTTGTCATTGATAGATAGTCTGTTCGAAGTTGTTAAAAAACATTACTTTCCTGCTTGTGGTAATGGATAAGGTTGTTAAAAACATTAATGAATAAGGTTTCTCATTGAAAGATAGTCTGTTCGAAGTTGTTAAAAAACATTAATGAATAAGGTTTCTCATTGAAAGATAGTCTGTTCGAAGTTGTTAAAAAACATTACTTTCCTGCTTGTGGTAATGGATAAGGTTGTTAAAAACATTAATGAATAAGGTTTCTCATTGATAGATAGTATGTTCGAAGTTGTTAAAAAACATTAGCTTCCTGCTGGTGGTAATGGATAAGGTTTCTGATTGATAGATAGAGTCTGTTCGTAGTTTTCCTCATTCTGACAGGTTCCCAGTTTCGCTACGTTTATATATTGTTACAGAGCAAATGCTGTACAATGTCATTTATCAACTGTTGGAGGAGACCGCGTGGCCTAATGGATAAGGTGTCTGACTTCGAATCAGAAGATTGAGTGTTCGAGTCCCTTCGTGGTCGTTTAATATGATTAGACCAATACATTTGGACATATTTCACTAAGTAAGACATAGCTCTTGTTTATTTGAAAAGCTAGGAAATTGTTATATAGCTTTAATAATCTCATACTGCGTTTGCTAATGGATAAGGTTTCTGATTTATATAGTCTCTTCGTAGTTGTTAAAAAACACTAGCTTCCTGCTTGTGGTAATGGAAAAGGTTTCTGATTGATAGATAGAGTCTGTTTGTAGTTAAGTAGTTTGTACATAAGACCTGTCTCTTGTTACTGGGAAAAGATAGGACATTGTAATATAGCTTTAATAATCTCAGACTGTGTGTCCTAATGGTTAACCTGTATGATTCTTCATCACAAGATTGAGGGATAGAGTCCCTTTTGTAGTTGTTGAATATCACTAGCTATCCTCATTTAGAAATGTTCCCAATTTCACTAAATAAGACATGGCTCTTTTTGCTTTGAAAAGCTAGGATATTGTTACATCGTTTTAATAATCACAGACTGCAGGGCCTAATGAATAAGGTTTGTCATTGATAGATAGTCTGTTCGAAGTTGTTAAAAAACATTACTTCCCTGCTTGTGGTAATGGATAAGGTTGTTAAAAACATTAATGAATAAGGTTTCTCATTGATAGATAGTATGTTCGAAGTTGTTAAAAAACATTAGCTTCCTGCTGGTGGTAATGGATAAGGTTTCTGATTGATAGATAGAGTCTGTTCGTATTTTTCCTCATTCTGACAGGTTCCCAGTTTCGCTATGTTTATATATTGTTACAGAGCAAAGGCTGTACAATGTCATTTATCTACTGTTGGAGAAGACAGCGTGGCCTAATGGATAAGGCGTCTGACTTCGAATCAGAAGATTGAGGGTTCGAGTCCCTTCGTGGTCGTTTAATATGATTAGACCAATACATTTGGACATATTTCACTAAGTAAGACATAGCTCTTGTTGATTTGAAAAGCTAGGAAATTGTTATATAGCTTTAATAATCTCATACTGCGTTTGCTAATGGATAAGGTTTCTGATTTATATAGTCTCTTCGTAGTTGTTAAAAAACACTAGCTTCCTGCTTGTGGTAATGGAAAAGGTTTCTGATTGATAGATAGAGTCTGTTTATAGTTAAGTAGTTTGTACATAAGACCTGTCTCTTGTTACTGGGAAAAGATAGGACATTGTAATATAGCTTTAATAATCTCAGACTGTGTGTCCTAATGGTTAACCTGTATGATTCTTCATCACAAGATTGAGGGATAGAGTCCCTTTTGTAGTTGTTGAATATCACTAGCTATCCTCATTTAGAAATGTTCCCAATTTCACTAAATAAGACATGGCTCTTTTTGCTTTGAAAAGCTAGGATATTGTTACATCGTTTTAATAATCACAGACTGCAGGGCCTAATGAATAAGGTTTGTCATTGATAGATAGTCTGTTCGAAGTTGTTAAAAAACATTACTTTCCTGCTTGTGGTAATGGATAAGGTTGTTAAAAACATTAATGAATAAGGTTTCTCATTGAAAGATAGTCTGTTCGAAGTTGTTAAAAAACATTAATGAATAAGGTTTCTCATTGAAAGATAGTCTGTTCGAAGTTGTTAAAAAACATTACTTTCCTGCTTGTGGTAATGGATAAGGTTGTTAAAAACATTAATGAATAAGGTTTCTCATTGATAGATAGTATGTTCGAAGTTGTTAAAAAACATTAGCTTCCTGCTGGTGGTAATGGATAAGGTTTCTGATTGATAGATAGAGTCTGTTCGTAGTTTTCCTCATTCTGACAGGTTCCCAGTTTCGCTACGTTTATATATTGTTACAGAGCAAATGCTGTACAATGTCATTTATCAACTGTTGGAGGAGACCGCGTGGCCTAATGGATAAGGTGTCTGACTTCGAATCAGAAGATTGAGTGTTCGAGTCCCTTCGTGGTCGTTTAATATGATTAGACCAATACATTTGGACATATTTCACTAAGTAAGACATAGCTCTTGTTTATTTGAAAAGCTAGGAAATTGTTATATAGCTTTAATAATCTCATACTGCGTTTGCTAATGGATAAGGTTTCTGATTTATATAGTCTCTTCGTAGTTGTTAAAAAACACTAGCTTCCTGCTTGTGGTAATGGAAAAGGTTTCTGATTGATAGATAGAGTCTGTTTGTAGTTAAGTAGTTTGTACATAAGACCTGTCTCTTGTTACTGGGAAAAGATAGGACATTGTAATATAGCTTTAATAATCTCAGACTGTGTGTCCTAATGGTTAACCTGTATGATTCTTCATCACAAGATTGAGGGATAGAGTCCCTTTTGTAGTTGTTGAATATCACTAGCTATCCTCATTTAGAAATGTTCCCAATTTCACTAAATAAGACATGGCTCTTTTTGCTTTGAAAAGCTAGGATATTGTTACATCGTTTTAATAATCACAGACTGCAGGGCCTAATGAATAAGGTTTGTCATTGATAGATAGTCTGTTCGAAGTTGTTAAAAAACATTACTTCCCTGCTTGTGGTAATGGATAAGGTTGTTAAAAACATTAATGAATAAGGTTTCTCATTGATAGATAGTATGTTCGAAGTTGTTAAAAAACATTAGCTTCCTGCTGGTGGTAATGGATAAGGTTTCTGATTGATAGATAGAGTCTGTTCGTATTTTTCCTCATTCTGACAGGTTCCCAGTTTCGCTATGTTTATATATTGTTACAGAGCAAAGGCTGTACAATGTCATTTATCTACTGTTGGAGAAGACAGCGTGGCCTAATGGATAAGGCGTCTGACTTCGAATCAGAAGATTGAGGGTTCGAGTCCCTTCGTGGTCGTTTAATATGATTAGACCAATACATTTGGACATATTTCACTAAGTAAGACATAGCTCTTGTTGATTTGAAAAGCTAGGAAATTGTTATATAGCTTTAATAATCTCATACTGCGTTTGCTAATGGATAAGGTTTCTGATTTATATAGTCTCTTCGTAGTTGTTAAAAAACACTAGCTTCCTGCTTGTGGTAATGGAAAAGGTTTCTGATTGATAGATAGAGTCTGTTTGTAGTTAAGTAGTTTGTACATAAGACCTGTCTCTTGTTACTGGGAAAAGATAGGACATTGTAATATAGCTTTAATAATCTCAGACTGTGTGTCCTAATGGTTAACCTGTATGATTCTTCATCACAAGATTGAGGGATAGAGTCCCTTTTGTAGTTGTTGAATATCACTAGCTATCCTCATTTAGAAATGTTCCCAATTTCACTAAATAAGACATGGCTCTTTTTGCTTTGAAATAAGGTTTGTCATTGATAGATAGTCTGTTCGAAGTTTGTTTTTTAACAAAACATTACTTTCCTGCTTGTGGTAATGGATAAGGTTGTTAAAAACATTAATGAATAAGGTTTCTCATTGATAGATAGTATGTTCGAAGTTGTTAAAAAACATTAGCTTCCCGCTGGTGGTAATGGATAAGGTTTCTGATTGATAGATAGAGTCTGTTTATAGTTAAGTAGTTTGTACATAAGACCTGTCTCTTGTTACTGGGAAAAGATAGGACATTGTAATATAGCTTTAATAATCTCAGACTGTGTGTCCTAATGGTTAACCTGTATGATTCTTCATCACAAGATTGAGGGATAGAGTCCCTTTTGTAGTTGTTGAAAATCACTAGCTATCCTCATTTAGAAATGTTCCCAATTTCACTAAATAAGACATGGCTCTTTTTGCTTTGAAAAGCTAGGATATTGTTACATCGTTTTAATAATCACAGACTGCAGGGCCTAATGAATAAGGTTTGTCATTGATAGATAGTCTGTTCGAAGTTGTTAAAAAACATTACTTTCCTGCTTGTGGTAATGGATAAGGTTGTTAAAAACATTAATGAATAAGGTTTCTCATTGATAGATAGTATGTTCGAAGTTGTTAAAAAACATTAGCTTCCCGCTGGTGGTAATGGATAAGGTTTCTGATTGATAGATAGAGTCTGTTCGTATTTTTCCTCATTCTGACAGGTTCCCAGTTTCGCTATGTTTATATATTGTTACAGAGCAAAGGCTGTACAATGTCATTTATCAACTGTTGAAGGAGACCGCGTGGCCTAATGGATAAGGCGTCTGACTTCGAATCAGAAGATTGAGGGTTCGAGTCCCTTCGTGGTCGTTTAATATGATTAGACCAAAACATTTGGACATATTTCACTAAGTAAGACATAGCTCTTGTTTATTTGAAAAGCTAGGAAATTGTTATATAGCTTTAATAATCTCATACTGCGTTTGCTAATGGATAAGGTTTCTGATTTATATAGTCTCTTCGTAGTTGTTAAAAAACACTAGCTTCCTGCTTGTGGTAATGGAAAAGGTTTCTGATTGATAGATAGAGTCTGTTTATAGTTAAGTAGTTTGTACATAAGACCTGTCTCTTGTTACTGGGAAAAGATAGGACATTGTAATATAGCTTTAATAATCTCAGACTGTGTGTCCTAATGGTTAACCTGTATGATTCTTCATCACAAGATTGAGGGATAGAGTCCCTTTTGTAGTTGTTGAATATCACTAGCTATCCTCATTTAGAAATGTTCCCAATTTCACTAAATAAGACATGGCTCTTTTTGCTTTGAAAAGCTAGGATATTGTTACATTGTTTTAATAATCACAGACTGCAGGGCCTAATGAATAAGGTTTGTCATTGATAGATAGTCTGTTCGAAGTTGTTAAAAAACATTACTTTCCTGCTTGTGGTAATGGATAAGGTTGCTAAAAACATTAATGAATAAGGTTTCTCATTGATAGATAGTATGTTCGAAGTTGTTAAAAAACATTAGCTTCCCGCTGGTGGTAATGGATAAGGTTTCTGATTGATAGATAGAGTCTGTTCGTATTTTTCCTCATTCTGACAGGTTCCCAGTTTCGCTATGTTTATATATTGTTACAGAGCAAAGGCTGTACAATGTCATTTATCAACTGTTGAAGGAGACCGCGTGGCCTAATGGATAAGGCGTCTGACTTCGAATCAGAAGATTGAGGGTTCGAGTCCCTTCGTGGTCGTTTAATATGATTAGACCAAAACATTTGGACATATTTCACTAAGTAAGACATAGCTCTTGTTTATTTGAAAAGCTAGGAAATTGTTATATAGCTTTAATAATCTCATACTGCGTTTGCTAATGGATAAGGTTTCTGATTTATATAGTCTCTTCGTAGTTGTTAAAAAACACTAGCTTCCTGCTTGTGGTAATGGAAAAGGTTTCTGATTGATAGATAGAGTCTGTTTGTAGTTAAGTAGTTTGTACATAAGACCTGTCTCTTGTTACTGGGAAAAGATAGGACATTGTAATATAGCTTTAATAATCTCAGACTGTGTGTCCTAATGGTTAACCTGTATGATTCTTCATCACAAGATTGAGGGATAGAGTCCCTTTTGTAGTTGTTGAATATCACTAGCTATCCTCATTTAGAAATGTTCCCAATTTCACTAAATAAGACATGGCTCTTTTTGCTTTGAAATAAGGTTTGTCATTGATAGATAGTCTGTTCGAAGTTTGTTTTTTAACAAAACATTACTTTCCTGCTTGTGGTAATGGATAAGGTTGTTAAAAACATTAATGAATAAGGTTTCTCATTGATAGATAGTATGTTCGAAGTTGTTAAAAAACATTAGCTTCCCGCTGGTGGTAATGGATAAGGTTTCTGATTGATAGATAGAGTCTGTTTATAGTTAAGTAGTTTGTACATAAGACCTGTCTCTTGTTACTGGGAAAAGATAGGACATTGTAATATAGCTTTAATAATCTCAGACTGTGTGTCCTAATGGTTAACCTGTATGATTCTTCATCACAAGATTGAGGGATAGAGTCCCTTTTGTAGTTGTTGAAAATCACTAGCTATCCTCATTTAGAAATGTTCCCAATTTCACTAAATAAGACATGGCTCTTTTTGCTTTGAAAAGCTAGGATATTGTTACATCGTTTTAATAATCACAGACTGCAGGGCCTAATGAATAAGGTTTGTCATTGATAGATAGTCTGTTCGAAGTTGTTAAAAAACATTACTTTCCTGCTTGTGGTAATGGATAAGGTTGTTAAAAACATTAATGAATAAGGTTTCTCATTGATAGATAGTATGTTCGAAGTTGTTAAAAAACATTAGCTTCCCGCTGGTGGTAATGGATAAGGTTTCTGATTGATAGATAGAGTCTGTTCGTATTTTTCCTCATTCTGACAGGTTCCCAGTTTCGCTATGTTTATATATTGTTACAGAGCAAAGGCTGTACAATGTCATTTATCAACTGTTGAAGGAGACCGCGTGGCCTAATGGATAAGGCGTCTGACTTCGAATCAGAAGATTGAGGGTTCGAGTCCCTTCGTGGTCGTTTAATATGATTAGACCAAAACATTTGGACATATTTCACTAAGTAAGACATAGCTCTTGTTTATTTGAAAAGCTAGGAAATTGTTATATAGCTTTAATAATCTCATACTGCGTTTGCTAATGGATAAGGTTTCTGATTTATATAGTCTCTTCGTAGTTGTTAAAAAACACTAGCTTCCTGCTTGTGGTAATGGAAAAGGTTTCTGATTGATAGATAGAGTCTGTTTATAGTTAAGTAGTTTGTACATAAGACCTGTCTCTTGTTACTGGGAAAAGATAGGACATTGTAATATAGCTTTAATAATCTCAGACTGTGTGTCCTAATGGTTAACCTGTATGATTCTTCATCACAAGATTGAGGGATAGAGTCCCTTTTGTAGTTGTTGAATATCACTAGCTATCCTCATTTAGAAATGTTCCCAATTTCACTAAATAAGACATGGCTCTTTTTGCTTTGAAAAGCTAGGATATTGTTACATTGTTTTAATAATCACAGACTGCAGGGCCTAATGAATAAGGTTTGTCATTGATAGATAGTCTGTTCGAAGTTGTTAAAAAACATTACTTTCCTGCTTGTGGTAATGGATAAGGTTGCTAAAAACATTAATGAATAAGGTTTCTCATTGATAGATAGTATGTTCGAAGTTGTTAAAAAACATTAGCTTCCCGCTGGTGGTAATGGATAAGGTTTCTGATTGATAGATAGAGTCTGTTCGTATTTTTCCTCATTCTGACAGGTTCCCAGTTTCGCTATGTTTATATATTGTTACAGAGCAAAGGCTGTACAATGTCATTTATCAACTGTTGAAGGAGACCGCGTGGCCTAATGGATAAGGCGTCTGACTTCGAATCAGAAGATTGAGGGTTCGAGTCCCTTCGTGGTCGTTTAATATGATTAGACCAAAACATTTGGACATATTTCACTAAGTAAGACATAGCTCTTGTTTATTTGAAAAGCTAGGAAATTGTTATATAGCTTTAATAATCTCATACTGCGTTTGCTAATGGATAAGGTTTCTGATTTATATAGTCTCTTCGTAGTTGTTAAAAAACACTAGCTTCCTGCTTGTGGTAATGGAAAAGGTTTCTGATTGATAGATAGAGTCTGTTTGTAGTTAAGTAGTTTGTACATAAGACCTGTCTCTTGTTACTGGGAAAAGATAGGACATTGTAATATAGCTTTAATAATCTCAGACTGTGTGTCCTAATGGTTAACCTGTATGATTCTTCATCACAAGATTGAGGGATAGAGTCCCTTTTGTAGTTGTTGAATATCACTAGCTATCCTCATTTAGAAATGTTCCCAATTTCACTAAATAAGACATGGCTCTTTTTGCTTTGAAATAAGGTTTGTCATTGATAGATAGTCTGTTCGAAGTTTGTTTTTTAACAAAACATTACTTTCCTGCTTGTGGTAATGGATAAGGTTGTTAAAAACATTAATGAATAAGGTTTCTCATTGATAGATAGTATGTTCGAAGTTGTTAAAAAACATTAGCTTCCCGCTGGTGGTAATGGATAAGGTTTCTGATTGATAGATAGAGTCTGTTTATAGTTAAGTAGTTTGTACATAAGACCTGTCTCTTGTTACTGGGAAAAGATAGGACATTGTAATATAGCTTTAATAATCTCAGACTGTGTGTCCTAATGGTTAACCTGTATGATTCTTCATCACAAGATTGAGGGATAGAGTCCCTTTTGTAGTTGTTGAAAATCACTAGCTATCCTCATTTAGAAATGTTCCCAATTTCACTAAATAAGACATGGCTCTTTTTGCTTTGAAAAGCTAGGATATTGTTACATCGTTTTAATAATCACAGACTGCAGGGCCTAATGAATAAGGTTTGTCATTGATAGATAGTCTGTTCGAAGTTGTTAAAAAACATTACTTTCCTGCTTGTGGTAATGGATAAGGTTGTTAAAAACATTAATGAATAAGGTTTCTCATTGATAGATAGTATGTTCGAAGTTGTTAAAAAACATTAGCTTCCCGCTGGTGGTAATGGATAAGGTTTCTGATTGATAGATAGAGTCTGTTCGTATTTTTCCTCATTCTGACAGGTTCCCAGTTTCGCTATGTTTATATATTGTTACAGAGCAAAGGCTGTACAATGTCATTTATCAACTGTTGAAGGAGACCGCGTGGCCTAATGGATAAGGCGTCTGACTTCGAATCAGAAGATTGAGGGTTCGAGTCCCTTCGTGGTCGTTTAATATGATTAGACCAAAACATTTGGACATATTTCACTAAGTAAGACATAGCTCTTGTTTATTTGAAAAGCTAGGAAATTGTTATATAGCTTTAATAATCTCATACTGCGTTTGCTAATGGATAAGGTTTCTGATTTATATAGTCTCTTCGTAGTTGTTAAAAAACACTAGCTTCCTGCTTGTGGTAATGGAAAAGGTTTCTGATTGATAGATAGAGTCTGTTTGTAGTTAAGTAGTTTGTACATAAGACCTGTCTCTTGTTACTGGGAAAAGATAGGACATTGTAATATAGCTTTAATAATCTCAGACTGTGTGTCCTAATGGTTAACCTGTATGATTCTTCATCACAAGATTGAGGGATAGAGTCCCTTTTGTAGTTGTTGAATATCACTAGCTATCCTCATTTAGAAATGTTCCCAATTTCACTAAATAAGACATGGCTCTTTTTGCTTTGAAATAAGGTTTGTCATTGATAGATAGTCTGTTCGAAGTTTGTTTTTTAACAAAACATTACTTTCCTGCTTGTGGTAATGGATAAGGTTGTTAAAAACATTAATGAATAAGGTTTCTCATTGATAGATAGTATGTTCGAAGTTGTTAAAAAACATTAGCTTCCCTCTGGTGGTAATGGATAAGGTTTCTGATTGATAGATAGAGTCTGTTTATAGTTAAGTAGTTTGTACATAAGACCTGTCTCTTGTTACTGGGAAAAGATAGGACATTGTAATATAGCTTTAATAATCTCAGACTGTGTGTCCTAATGGTTAACCTGTATGATTCTTCATCACAAGATTGAGGGATAGAGTCCCTTTTGTAGTTGTTGAAAATCACTAGCTATCCTCATTTAGAAATGTTCCCAATTTCACTAAATAAGACATGGCTCTTTTTGCTTTGAAAAGCTAGGATATTGTTACATCGTTTTAATAATCACAGACTGCAGGGCCTAATGAATAAGGTTTGTCATTGATAGATAGTCTGTTCGAAGTTGTTAAAAAACATTACTTTCCTGCTTGTGGTAATGGATAAGGTTGTTAAAAACATTAATGAATAAGGTTTCTCATTGATAGATAGTATGTTCGAAGTTGTTAAAAAACATTAGCTTCCCGCTGGTGGTAATGGATAAGGTTTCTGATTGATAGATAGAGTCTGTTCGTATTTTTCCTCATTCTGACAGGTTCCCAGTTTCGCTATGTTTATATATTGTTACAGAGCAAAGGCTGTACAATGTCATTTATCAACTGTTGAAGGAGACCGCGTGGCCTAATGGATAAGGCGTCTGACTTCGAATCAGAAGATTGAGGGTTCGAGTCCCTTCGTGGTCGTTTAATATGATTAGACCAAAACATTTGGACATATTTCACTAAGTAAGACATAGCTCTTGTTTATTTGAAAAGCTAGGAAATTGTTATATAGCTTTAATAATCTCATACTGCGTTTGCTAATGGATAAGGTTTCTGATTTATATAGTCTCTTCGTAGTTGTTAAAAAACACTAGCTTCCTGCTTGTGGTAATGGAAAAGGTTTCTGATTGATAGATAGAGTCTGTTTATAGTTAAGTAGTTTGTACATAAGACCTGTCTCTTGTTACTGGGAAAAGATAGGACATTGTAATATAGCTTTAATAATCTCAGACTGTGTGTCCTAATGGTTAACCTGTATGATTCTTCATCACAAGATTGAGGGATAGAGTCCCTTTTGTAGTTGTTGAATATCACTAGCTATCCTCATTTAGAAATGTTCCCAATTTCACTAAATAAGACATGGCTCTTTTTGCTTTGAAAAGCTAGGATATTGTTACATTGTTTTAATAATCACAGACTGCAGGGCCTAATGAATAAGGTTTGTCATTGATAGATAGTCTGTTCGAAGTTGTTAAAAAACATTACTTTCCTGCTTGTGGTAATGGATAAGGTTGCTAAAAACATTAATGAATAAGGTTTCTCATTGATAGATAGTATGTTCGAAGTTGTTAAAAAACATTAGCTTCCCGCTGGTGGTAATGGATAAGGTTTCTGATTGATAGATAGAGTCTGTTCGTATTTTTCCTCATTCTGACAGGTTCCCAGTTTCACTATGTTTATATATTGTTACAGAGCAAAGGCTGTACAATGTCATTTATCAACTGTTGAAGGAGACCGCGTGGCCTAATGGATAAGGCGTCTGACTTCGAATCAGAAGATTGAGGGTTCGAGTCCCTTCGTGGTCGTTTAATATGATTAGACCAAAACATTTGGACATATTTCACTAAGTAAGACATAGCTCTTGTTTATTTGAAAAGCTAGGAAATTGTTATATAGCTTTAATAATCTCATACTGCGTTTGCTAATGGATAAGGTTTCTGATTTATATAGTCTCTTCGTAGTTGTTAAAAAACACTAGCTTCCTGCTTGTGGTAATGGAAAAGGTTTCTGATTGATAGATAGAGTCTGTTTGTAGTTAAGTAGTTTGTACATAAGACCTGTCTCTTGTTACTGGGAAAAGATAGGACATTGTAATATAGCTTTAATAATCTCAGACTGTGTGTCCTAATGGTTAACCTGTATGATTCTTCATCACAAGATTGAGGGATAGAGTCCCTTTTGTAGTTGTTGAATATCACTAGCTATCCTCATTTAGAAATGTTCCCAATTTCACTAAATAAGACATGGCTCTTTTTGCTTTGAAAAGCTAGGATATTGTTACATCGTTTTAATAATCACAGACTGCAGGGCCTAATGAATAAGGTTTGTCATTGATAGATAGTCTGTTCGAAGTTGTTAAAAAACATTACTTTCCTGCTTGTGGTAATGGATAAGGTTGTTAAAAACATTAATGAATAAGGTTTCTCATTGATAGATAGTATGTTCGAAGTTGTTAAAAAACATTAGCTTCCTGCTGGTGGTAATGGATAAGGTTTCTGATTGATAGATAGAGTCTGTTCGTATTTTTCCTCATTCTGACAGGTTCCCAGTTTCGCTATGTTTATATATTGTTACAGAGCAAAGGCTGTACAATGTCATTTATCAACTGTTGGAGGAGACCGCGTGGCCTAATGGATAAGGCGTCTGACTTCGAATCAGAAGATTGAGGGTTTGAGTCCCTTCGTGGTCGTTTAATATGATTAGACCAATACATTTGGACATATTTCACTAAGTAAGACATAGCTCTTGTTGATTTGAAAAGCTAGGAAATTGTTATATAGCTTTAATAATCTCATACTGCGTTTGCTAATGGATAAGGTTTCTGATTTATATAGTCTCTTCGTAGTTGTTAAAAAACACTAGCTTCCTGCTTGTGGTAATGGAAAAGGTTTCTGATTGATAGATAGAGTCTGTTTATAGTTAAGTAGTTTGTACATAAGACCTGTCTCTTGTTACTGGGAAAAGATAGGACATTGTAATATAGCTTTAATAATCTCAGACTGTGTGTCCTAATGGTTAACCTGTATGATTCTTCATCACAAGATTGAGGGATAGAGTCCCTTTTGTAGTTGTTGAATATCACTAGCTATCCTCATTTAGAAATGTTCCCAATTTCACTAAATAAGACATGGCTCTTTTTGCTTTGAAAAGCTAGGATATTGTTACATCGTTTTAATAATCACAGACTGCAGGGCCTAATGAATAAGGTTTGTCATTGATAGATAGTCTGTTCGAAGTTGTTAAAAAACATTACTTTCCTGCTTGTGGTAATGGATAAGGTTGCTAAAAACATTAATGAATAAGGTTTCTCATTGATAGATAGTATGTTCGAAGTTGTTAAAAAACATTAGCTTCCCGCTGGTAGTAATGGATAAGGTTTCTGATTGATAGATAGAGTCTGTTCGTATTTTTCCTCATTCTGACAGGTTCCCAGTTTCGCCAAGTTTATATATTGTTACAGAGCAAAGGCTGTACAATGTCATTTATAAACTGTTGGAGGAGACCGCGTGGCCTAATGGATAAGGCGTCTGACTTCGAATCAGAAGATTGAGGGTTCGAGTCCCTTCGTGGTCGTTTAATATGATTAGACCAATACATTTGGACATATTTCACTAAGTAAGACATAGCTCTTGTTGATTTGAAAAGCTAGGAAATTGTTATATAGCTTTAATAATCTCATACTGCGTTTGCTAATGGATAAGGTTTCTGATTTATATAGTCTCTTCGTAGTTGTTAAAAAACACTAGCTTCCTGCTTGTGGTAATGGAAAAGGTTTCTGATTGATAGATAGAGTCTGTTTATAGTTAAGTAGTTTGTACATAAGACCTGTCTCTTGTTACTGGGAAAAGATAGGACATTGTAATATAGCTTTAATAATCTCAGACTGTGTGTCCTAATGGTTAACCTGTATGATTCTTCATCACAAGATTGAGGGATAGAGTCCCTTTTGTAGTTGTTGAATATCACTAGCTTTCCTCATTTAGAAATGTTCCCAATTTCACTAAATAAGACATGGCTCTTTTTGCTTTGAAAAGCTAGGATATTGTTACATCGTTTTAATAATCACAGACTGCAGGGCCTAATGAATAAGGTTTCTCATTGATAGATAGTCTGTTCGAAGTTGTTAAAAAACATGAATGAATAAGGTTTCTCATTGATAGATAGTCTGTTCGAAGTTATTAAAAAACATTAGCTTCCTGCTGGTGGTAATGGATAAGGTTTCTGATTGATAGATAGAGTCTGTTCGTAGTTTTCCTCACTCTGACAGGTTCCCAATTTCGCTACGTTTATATATTGTTACAGAGCAAAGGCTGTACAATGTCATTTATCAGCTGTCGGAGGAGACCGCGTGGCCTAATGGATAAGGCGTCTGACTTCGAATCAGAAGATTGAGGGCTCGAGTCCCTTTGTTGTCATTTAATATGATTAGACCAACACATTTGGACATATTTCACTAAGTAAGACATAGCTGTTGTTGATTTGAAAAGCTAGGATATTGTTATATAGCTTTAATAATCTCATACTGCGTTTGCTAATGGATAAGGTTTCTGATTTATATAGTCTCTTCGTAGTTGTTAAAAAACACTAGCTTCCTGCTTGTGGTAATGGAAAAGGTTTCTGATTGATAGATAGAGTCTGTTTATAGTTAAGTAGTTTGTACATAAGACCTGTCTCTTGTTACTGGGAAAAGATAGGACATTGTAATATAGCTTTAATAATCTCAGACTGTGTGTCCTAATGGTTAACCTGTATGATTCTTCATCACAAGATTGAGGGATAGAGTCCCTTTTGTAGTTGTTGAATATCACTAGCTTTCCTCATTTAGAAATGTTCCCAATTTCACTAAATAAGACATGGCTCTTTTTGCTTTGAAAAGCTAGGATATTGTTACATTGTTTTAATAATCACAGACTGCAGGGCCTAATGAATAAGGTTTCTCATTGATAGATAGTCTGTTCGAAGTTGTTAAAAAACATTAATGAATAAGGTTTCCTATTTGAAAGATAGTCTTTTCGAAGTTGTTAAAAAACATTAGCTTCCTGCTTGTGGTAATGGATAAAGTTGTTAAAAAACATGAATGAATAAGGTTTCTCATTGATAGATAGTCTGTTCGAAGTTATTAAAAAACATTAGCTTCCTGCTGGTGGTAATGGATAAGGTTTCTGATTGATAGATAGAGTCTGTTCGTAGTTTTCCTCACTCTGACAGGTTCCCAATTTCGCTACGTTTATATATTGTTACAGAGCAAAGGCTGTACAATGTCATTTATCAGCTGTTGGAGGAGACCGCGTGGCCAAATGGATAAGGCGTCTGACTTCGAATCAGAAAATTGAGGGTTTTAGTCCCTTCGTGGTCGTTTAATATGATTAGACCAATACATTTGGACATGTTTCTCATTTCACTAAAATGAGACATAGCTCTTGTTGATTTGAAAAGCTAGGAAATTGTTATATAGCTTTAATAATCTCATACTGCGTTTGCTAATGGATAAGGTTTCTGATTTATATAGTCTCTTCGTAGTTGTTAAAAAACACTAGCTTCCTGCTTGTGGTAATGGAAAAGGTTTCTGATTGATAGATAGAGTCTGTTTATAGTTAAGTAGTTTGTACATAAGACCTGTCTCTTGTTACTGGGAAAAGATAGGACATTGTAATATAGCTTTAATAATCTCAGACTGTGTGTCCTAATGGTTAACCTGTATGATTCTTCATCACAAGATTGAGGGATAGAGTCCCTTTTGTAGTTGTTGAATATCACTAGCTATCCTCATTTAGAAATGTTCCCAATTTCACTAAATAAGACATGGCTCTTTTTGCTTTGAAAAGCTAGGATATTGTTACATCGTTTTAATAATCACAGACTGCAGGGCCTAATGAATAAGGTTTGTCATTGATAGATAGTCTGTTCGAAGTTGTTAAAAAACATTACTTTCCTGCTTGTGGTAATGGATAAGGTTGTTAAAAACATTAATGAATAAGGTTTCTCATTGATAGATAGTATGTTCGAAGTTGTTAAAAAACATTAGCTTCCTGCTGGTGGTAATGGATAAGGTTTCTGATTGATAGATAGAGTCTATTCGTATTTTCCCTCATTCTGACAGGTTCCCAGTTTCGCTATGTTTATATATTGTTACAGAGCAAAAGCTGTACAATGTCATTTATCAACTGTTGGAGGAGACCGCGTGGCCTAATGGATAAGGCGTCTGACTTCGAATCAGAAGATTGAGGGTTCGAGTCCCTTCGTGGTTGTTTAATATGATTAGACCAATACATTTGGACATATTTCACTAAGTAAGACATAGCTCTTGTTTATTTGAAAAGCTAGGAAATTGTTATATAGCTTTAATAATCTCATACTGCGTTTGCTAATGGATAAGGTTTCTGATTTATATAGTCTCTTCGTAGTTGTTAAAAAACACTAGCTTCCTGCTTGTGGTAATGGAAAAGGTTTCTGATTGATAGATAGAGTCTGTTTATAGTTAAGTAGTTTGTACATAAGACCTGTCTCTTGTTACTGGGAAAAGATAGGACATTGTAATATAGCTTTAATAATCTCAGACTGTGTGTCCTAATGGTTAACCTGTATGATTCTTCATCACAAGATTGAGTTCCTTTTGTAGTTGTTGAATATCACTAGCTTTCCTCATTTAGAAATGTTCCCAATTTCACTAAATAAGACATGGCTCTTTTTGCTTTGAAAAGCTAGGATATTGTTACATTGTTTTAATAATCACAGACTGCAGGGCCTAATGAATAAGGTTTCTCATTGATAGATAGTCTGTTCGAAGTTGTTAAAAAACATTAATGAATAAGGTTTCTCATTGAAAGATAGTCTTTTCGAAGTTGTTAAAAAACATTAGCTTCCTGCTTGTGGTAATGGATAAGGTTGTTAAAAAACATGAATGAATAAGGTTTCTCATTGATAGATAGTCTGTTCGAAGTTATTAAAAAACATTAGCTTCCTGCTGGTGGTAATGGATAAGGTTTCTGATTGATAGATAGAGTCTGTTCGTAGTTTTCCTCATTCTGACAGGTTCCCAGTTTCGCTACGTTTATATATTGTTACAGAGCAAAGGCTGTACAATGTCATTTATCAACTGTTGGAGGAGACCGCGTGGCCTAATGGATAAGGCGTCTGTGTGATTATTATTGTTTTAATAATCACACACTGCAGGGCCTAATGAATAAGGTTTCTCATTGATAGATAGTCTGTTCGAAGTTGTTAAAAAACATTAATGAATAAGGTTTCTCATTGAAAGATAGTCTTTTCGAAGTTGTTAAAAAACATTAGCTTCCTGCTTGTGGTAATGGATAAGGTTGTTAAAAAACATGAATGAATAAGGTTTCTCATTGATAGATAGTCTGTTCGAAGTTGTTAAAAAACATTAGCTTCCTGCTGGTGGTAATGGATAAGGTTTCTGATTGATAGATAAGAGTCTGTTCGTAGTTTTCCACATTCTGACAGGTTCTCAATTTCGCTACGTTTATATATTGTTGCAGAGCAAAGGCTGTACAATGTAATTTATCAACTTTTGGAGGAGACCGCGTGGCCAAATGGATAAGGCGTCTGACTTCGAATCAGAAAATTGAGGGTTTTAGTCCCTTCGTGGTCGTTTAATATGATTAGACCAATACATATGGACATGTTTCTCATTTCACTAAAATGAGACATAGCTCTTGTTGATTTGAAAAGCTAGGATATTGTTATATAGCTTTAATAATCTCATACTGCGTTTGCTAATGGATAAGGTTTCTGGTTTATATAGTCTCTTCGTAGTTGTTAAAAAACACTAGCTTCCTGCTTGTGGTAATGGAAAAGGTTTCTGATTGATAGATAGTCTCTTCGTAGTTACGTAGTTTGTACATAAGACCTGTCTCTTGTTACTGGGAAAAGATAGGACATTGTAATATAGATTTATTAATCTCAGACTGTGTGTCCTAATGGTTACCTGTATGATTCTTCATCACAAGATTGAGGGATAGAGTCCCTTTTGTAGTTGTTGAATATCACTAGCTATCCTCATTTAGAAATGTTCCCAATTTCACAAAATAAGACATGGCTCTTTTTGCTTTGAAAAGCTAGGATATTGTTACATCGTTTTAATAATCACAGACTGCAGGGCCTAATAAATAAGGTTTGTCATTGATAGATAGTCTGTTCGAAGTTGTTAAAAAACATTAGCTTCCTGCTTGTGGTAATGGATAAGGTTTCTGATTGATAGATAGAGTCTGTTCGTAGTTTTCCTCACTCTGACAGGTTCCCAATTTCGCTACGTTTATATATTGTTACAGAGCAAAGGCTGTACAATGTCATTTATCAGCTGTCGGAGGAGACCGCGTGGCCTAATGGATAAGGCGTCTGACTTCGAATCGGAAGATTGAGGGTTCGAGTCCCTTTGTGGTCGTTTAATATGATTAGACCAATACATTTGGACATATTTCACTAAGTAAGACATAGCTCTTGTTGATTTGAAAAGCTAGGAAATTGTTATATAGCTTTAATAATCTCATACTGCGTTTGCTAATGGATAAGGTTTCTGATTTATATAGTCTCTTCGTAGTTGTTAAAAAACACTAGCTTCCTGCTTGTGGTAATGGAAAAGGTTTCTGATTGATAGATAGAGTCTGTTTATAGTTAAGTAGTTTGTACATAAGACCTGTCTCTTGTTACTGGGAAAAGATAGGACATTGTAATATAGCTTTAATAATCTCAGACTGTGTGTCCTAATGGTTAACCTGTATGATTCTTCATCACAAGATTGAGTTCCTTTTGTAGTTGTTGAATATCACTAGCTAATCCTCATTTAGAAATGTTCCCAATTTCACTAAATAAGACATGGCTCTTTTTGCTTTGAAAAGCTAGGATATTGTTACATTGTTTTAATAATCACAGACTGCAGGGCCTAATGAATAAGGATTCTCATTGATAGATAGTCTGTTCGAAGTTGTTAAAAAACATTAATGAATAAGGTTTCTCATTGAAAGATAGTCTTTTCGAAGTTGTTAAAAAACATTAGCTTCCTGCTTGTGGTAATGGATAAGGTTGTTAAAAAACATGAATGAATAAGGTTTCTCATTGATAGATAGTCTGTTCGAAGTTATTAAAAAACATTAGCTTCCTGCTGGTGGTAATGGATAAGGTTTCTGATTGATAGATAGAGTCTGTTCGTAGTTTTCCTCACTCTGACAGGTTCCCAATTTCGCTACGTTTATATATTGTTACAGAGCAAAGGCTGTACAATGTCATTTATCAGCTGTCGGAGGAGACCGCGTGGCCTAATGGATAAGGCGTCTGACTTCAAATCAGAAGATTGAGGGTTCGAGTCCCTTCGTGGTCATTTAATATGATTAGACCAATACATTTGGACATATTTCACTAAGTAAGACATAGCTCTTGTTTATTTGAAAAGCTAGGAAATTGTTATATAGCTTTAATAATCTCATACTGCGTTTGCTAATGGATAAGGTTTCTGATTTATATAGTCTCTTCGTAGTTGTTAAAAAACACTAGCTTCCTGCTTGTGGTAATGGAAAAGGTTTCTGATTGATAGATAGAGTCTGTTTATAGTTAAGTAGTTTGTACATAAGACCTGTCTCTTGTTACTGGGAAAAGATAGGACATTGTAATATAGCTTTAATAATCTCAGACTGTGTGTCCTAATGGTTAACCTGTATGATTCTTCATCACAAGATTGAGGGATAGAGTCCCTTTTGTAGTTGTTGAATATCACTAGCTTTCCTCATTTAGAAATGTTCCCAATTTCACTAAATAAGACATGGCTCTTTTTGCTTTGAAAAGCTAGGATATTGTTACATTGTTTTAATAATCACAGACTGCAGGGCCTAATGAATAAGGTTTCTCATTGATAGATAGTCTGTTCGAAGTTGTTAAAAAACATTAATGAATAAGGTTTCTCTTTGAAAGATAGTCTTTTCGAAGTTGTTAAAAAACATTAGCTTCCTGCTTGTGGTAATGGATAAGGTTGTTAAAAAACATGAATGAATAAGGTTTCTCATTGATAGATAGTCTGTTCGAAGTTATTAAAAAACATTAGCTTCCTGCTGGTGGTAATGGATAAGGTTTCTGATTGATAGATAGAGTCTGTTCGTATTTTTCCTCATTCTGACAAGTTCCCAGTTTCGCTATGTTTATATATTGTTACAGAGCAAAGGCTGTACAATGTCATTTATCAACTGTTGAAGGAGACCGCGTGGCCTAATGGATAAGGCGTCTGACTTCGAATCAGAAGATTGAGGGTTCGAGTCCCTTCGTGGTCGTTTAATATGATTAGACCAATACATTTGGACATATTTCACTAAGTAAGACATAGCTCTTGTTTATTTGAAAAGCTAGGAAATTGTTATATAGCTTTAATAATCTCATACTGCGTTTGCTAATGGATAAGGTTTCTGATTTATATAGTCTCTTCGTAGTTGTTAAAAAACACTAGCTTCCTGCTTGTGGTAATGGAAAAGGTTTCTGATTGATAGATAGAGTCTGTTTGTAGTTAAGTAGTTTGTACATAAGACCTGTCTCTTGTTACTGGGAAAAGATAGGACATTGTAATATAGCTTTAATAATCTCAGACTGTGTGTCCTAATGGTTAACCTGTATGATTCTTCATCACAAGATTGAGGGATAGAGTCCCTTTTGTAGTTGTTGAATATCACTAGCTATCCTCATTTAGAAATGTTCCCAATTTCACTAAATAAGACATGGCTCTTTTTGCTTTGAAAAGCTAGGATATTGTTACATCGTTTTAATAATCACAGACTGCAGGGCCTAATGAATAAGGTTTCTCATTGATAGATAGTCTGTTCGAAGTTGTTAAAAAACATTAATGAATAAGGTTTCTCATTGAAAGACAGTCTTTTCGAAGTTGTTAAAAAACATTAGCTTCCTGCTTGTGGTAATGGATAAGGTTGTTAAAAAACATGAATGAATAAGGTTTCTCATTGATAGATAGTCTGTTCGAAGTTATTAAAAAACATTAGCTTCCTGCTGGTAGTAATGGATAAGGTTTCTGATTGATAGATAAGAGTCTGTTCGTAGTTTTCCACATTCTGACAGGTTCTCAATTTCGCTACGTTTATATATTGTTGCAGAGCAAAGGCTGTACAATGTCATTTATCAACTTTTGCAGGAGACCGCGTGGCCAAATGGATAAGGCGTCTGACTTCGAATCAGAAAATTGAGGGTTTTAGTCCCTTCGTGGTCGTTTAATATGATTAGACCAATACATATGGACATGTTTCTCATTTCACTAAAATGAGACATAGCTCTTGTTGATTTGAAAAGCTAGGATATTGTTATATAGCTTTAATAATCTCATACTGCGTTTGCTAATGGATAAGGTTTCTGGTTTATATAGTCTCTTCGTAGTTGTTAAAAAACACTAGCTTCCTGCTTGTGGTAATGGAAAAGGTTTCTGATTGATAGATAGTCTCTTCGTAGTTACGTAGTTTGTACATAAGACCTGTCTCTTGTTACTGGGAAAAGATAGGACATTGTAATATAGATGTATTAATCTCAGACTGTGTGTCCTAATGGTTACCTGTATGATTCTTCATCACAAGATTGAGGGATAGAGTCCCTTTTGTAGTTGTTGAATATCACTAGCTATCCTCATTTAGAAATGTTCCCAATTTCACAAAATAAGACATGGCTCTTTTTGCTTTGAAAAGCTAGGATATTGTTACATCGTTTTAATAATCACAGACTGCAGGGCCTAATAAATAAGGTTTGTCATTGATAGATAGTCTGTTCGAAGTTGTTAAAAAACATTAGCTTCCTGCTTGTGGTAATGGATAAGGTTTCTGATTGATAGATAGAGTCTGTTCGTAGTTTTCCTCACTCTGACAGGTTCCCAATTTCGCTACGTTTATATATTGTTACAGAGCAAAGGCTGTACAATGTCATTTATCAGCTGTCGGAGGAGACCGCGTGGCCTAATGGATAAGGCGTCTGACTTCGAATCGGAAGATTGAGGGTTCGAGTCCCTTTGTGGTCGTTTAATATGATTAGACCAATACATTTGGACATATTTCACTAAGTAAGACATAGCTCTTGTTGATTTGAAAAGCTAGGAAATTGTTATATAGCTTTAATAATCTCATACTGCGTTTGCTAATGGATAAGGTTTCTGATTTATATAGTCTCTTCGTAGTTGTTAAAAAACACTAGCTTCCTGCTTGTGGTAATGGAAAAGGTTTCTGATTGATAGATAGAGTCTGTTTATAGTTAAGTAGTTTGTACATAAGACCTGTCTCTTGTTACTGGGAAAAGATAGGACATTGTAATATAGCTTTAATAATCTCAGACTGTGTGTCCTAATGGTTAACCTGTATGATTCTTCATCACAAGATTGAGGGATAGAGTCCCTTTTGTAGTTGTTGAATATCACTAGCTTTCCTCATTTAGAAATGTTCCCAATTTCACTAAATAAGACATGGCTCTTTTTGCTTTGAAAAGCTAGGATATTGTTACATTGTTTTAATAATCACAGACTGCAGGGCCTAATGAATAAGGTTTCTCATTGATAGATAGTCTGTTCGAAGTTGTTAAAAAACATTAATGAATAAGGTTTCTCATTGAAAGATAGTCTTTTCGAAGTTGTTAAAAAACATTAGCTTCCTGCTTGTGGTAATGGATAAGGTTGTTAAAAAACATGAATGAATAAGGTTTCTCATTGATAGATAGTCTGTTCGAAGTTATTAAAAAACATTAGCTTCCTGCTGGTGGTAATGGATAAGGTTTCTGATTGATAGATAGAGTCTGTTCGTATTTTTCCTCATTCTGACAAGTTCCCAGTTTCGCTATGTTTATATATTGTTACAGAGCAAAGGCTGTACAATGTCATTTATCAACTGTTGAAGGAGACCGCGTGGCCTAATGGATAAGGCGTCTGACTTCGAATCAGAAGATTGAGGGTTCGAGTCCCTTCGTGGTCGTTTAATATGATTAGACCAATACATTTGGACATATTTCACTAAGTAAGACATAGCTCTTGTTTATTTGAAAAGCTAGGAAATTGTTATATAGCTTTAATAATCTCATACTGCGTTTGCTAATGGATAAGGTTTCTGATTTATATAGTCTCTTCGTAGTTGTTAAAAAACACTAGCTTCCTGCTTGTGGTAATGGAAAAGGTTTCTGATTGATAGATAGAGTCTGTTTGTAGTTAAGTAGTTTGTACATAAGACCTGTCTCTTGTTACTGGGAAAAGATAGGACATTTTAATATAGCTTTAATAATCTCAGACTGTGTGTCCTAATGGTTAACCTGTATGATTCTTCATCACAAGATTGAGGGATAGAGTCCCTTTTGTAGTTGTTGAATATCACTAGCTTTCCTCATTTAGAAATGTTCCCAATTTCACTAAATAAGACATGGCTCTTTTTGCTTTGAAAAGCTAGGATATTGTTACATTGTTTTAATAATCACAGACTGCAGGGCCTAATGAATAAGGTTTCTCATTGATAGATAGTCTGTTCGAAGTTGTTAAAAAACATTAATGAATAAGGTTTCTCATTGAAAGATAGTCTTTTCGAAGTTGTTAAAAAACATTAGCTTCCTGCTTGTGGTAATGGATAAGGTTGTTAAAAAACATGAATGAATAAGGTTTCTCATTGATAGATAGTCTGTTCGAAGTTATTAAAAAACATTAGCTTCCTGCTGGTAGTAATGGATAAGGTTTCTGATTGATAGATAGAGTCTGTTCGTAGTTTTCCTCACTCTGACAGGTTCCCAATTTCGCTACGTTTATATATTGTTACAGAGCAAAGGCTGTACAATGTAATTTATCAGCTGTTGGAGGAGACCGCGTGGCCAAATGGATAAGGCGTCTGACTTCGAATCAGAAAATTGAGGGTTTTAGTCCCTTCGTGGTCGTTTAATATGATTAGACCAATACATTTGGACATGTTTCTCATTTCACTAAAATGAGACATAGCTCTTGTTGATTTGAAAAGCTAGGATATTGTTATATAGCTTTAATAATCTCAGACTGTGTGTCCTAATGGTTAACCTGTATGATTCTTCATCACAAGATTGAGGGATAGAGTCCCTTTTGTAGTTGTTGAATATCACTAGCTTTCCTCATTTAGAAATGTTCCCAATTTCACTAAATAAGACATGGCTCTTTTTGCTTTGAAAAGCTAGGATATTGTTACATTGTTTTAATAATCACAGACTGCAGGGCCTAATGAATAAGGTTTCTCATTGATAGATAGTCTGTTCGAAGTTGTTAAAAAACATTAATGAATAAGGTTTCTCATTGAAAGATAGTCTTTTCGAAGTTGTTAAAAAACATTAGCTTCCTGCTTGTGGTAATGGATAAGGTTGTTAAAAAACATGAATGAATAAGGTTTCTCATTGATAGATAGTCTGTTCGAAGTTATTAAAAAACATTAGCTTCCTGCTGGTAGTAATGGATAAGGTTTCTGATTGATAGATAGAGTCTGTTCGTAGTTTTCCTCACTCTGACAGGTTCCCAATTTCGCTACGTTTATATATTGTTACAGAGCAAAGGCTGTACAATGTCATATATCAGCTGTCGGAGGAGACCGCGTGGCCTAATGGATAAGGCGTCTGACTTCGAATCAGAAGATTGAGGGTTCGAGTCCCTTCGTGGTCATTTAATATGATTAGACCAATACATTTGGACATATTTCACTAAGTAAGACATAGCTCTTGTTTATTTGAAAACCTAGGAAATTGTTATATAGCTTTAATAATCTCATACTGCGTTTGCTAATGGATAAGGTTTCTGATTTATATAGTCTCTTCGTAGTTGTTAAAAAACACTAGCTTCCTGCTTGTGGTAATGGAAAAGGTTTCTGATTGATAGATAGAGTCTGTTTATAGTTAAGTAGTTTGTACATAAGACCTGTCTCTTGTTACTGGGAAAAGATAGGACATTTTAATATAGCTTTAATAATCTCAGACTGTGTGTCCTAATGGTTAACCTGTATGATTCTTCATCACAAGATTGAGGGATAGAGTCCCTTTTGTAGTTGTTGAATATCACTAGCTTTCCTCATTTAGAAATGTTCCCAATTTCACTAAATAAGACATGGCTCTTTTTGCTTTGAAAAGCTAGGATATTGTTACATTGTTTTAATAATCACAGACTGCAGGGCCTAATGAATAAGGTTTCTCATTGATAGATAGTCTGTTCGAAGTTGTTAAAAAACATTAATGAATAAGGTTTCTCATTGAAAGATAGTCTTTTCGAAGTTGTTAAAAAACATTAGCTTCCTGCTTGTGGTAATGGATAAGGTTGTTAAAAAACATGAATGAATAAGGTTTCTCATTGATAGATAGTCTGTTCGAAGTTATTAAAAAACATTAGCTTCCTGCTGGTAGTAATGGATAAGGTTTCTGATTGATAGATAGAGTCTGTTCGTAGTTTTCCTCACTCTGACAGGTTCCCAATTTCGCTACGTTTATATATTGTTACAGAGCAAAGGCTGTACAATGTAATTTATCAGCTGTTGGAGGAGACCGCGTGGCCAAATGGATAAGGCGTCTGACTTCGAATCAGAAAATTGAGGGTTTTAGTCCCTTCGTGGTCGTTTAATATGATTAGACCAATACATTTGGACATGTTTCTCATTTCACTAAAATGAGACATAGCTCTTGTTGATTTGAAAAGCTAGGATATTGTTATATAGCTTTAATAATCTCAGACTGTGTGTCCTAATGGTTAACCTGTATGATTCTTCATCACAAGATTGAGGGATAGAGTCCCTTTTGTAGTTGTTGAATATCACTAGCTTTCCTCATTTAGAAATGTTCCCAATTTCACTAAATAAGACATGGCTCTTTTTGCTTTGAAAAGCTAGGATATTGTTACATTGTTTTAATAATCACAGACTGCAGGGCCTAATGAATAAGGTTTCTCATTGATAGATAGTCTGTTCGAAGTTGTTAAAAAACATTAATGAATAAGGTTTCTCATTGAAAGATAGTCTTTTCGAAGTTGTTAAAAAACATTAGCTTCCTGCTTGTGGTAATGGATAAGGTTGTTAAAAAACATGAATGAATAAGGTTTCTCATTGATAGATAGTCTGTTCGAAGTTATTAAAAAACATTAGCTTCCTGCTGGTAGTAATGGATAAGGTTTCTGATTGATAGATAGAGTCTGTTCGTAGTTTTCCTCACTCTGACAGGTTCCCAATTTCGCTACGTTTATATATTGTTACAGAGCAAAGGCTGTACAATGTAATTTATCAGCTGTTGGAGGAGACCGCGTGGCCAAATGGATAAGGCGTCTGACTTCGAATCAGAAAATTGAGGGTTTTAGTCCCTTCGTGGTCGTTTAATATGATTAGACCAATACATTTGGACATGTTTCTCATTTCACTAAAATGAGACATAGCTCTTGTTGATTTGAAAAGCTAGGATATTGTTATATAGCTTTAATAATCTCATACTGCGTTTGCTAATGGATAAGGTTTCTGGTTTATATAGTCTCTTCGTAGTTGTTAAAAAACACTAGCTTCCTGCTTGTGGTAATGGAAAAGGTTTCTGATTGATAGATAGTCTCTTCGTAGTTACGTAGTTTGTACATAAGACCTGTCTCTTGTTACTGGGAAAAGATAGGACATTGTAATATAGATTTATTAATCTCAGACTCTGTGTCCTAATGGTTACCTGTATGATTCTTCATCACAAGATTGAGGGATAGAGTCCCTTTTGTAGTTGTTGAATATCACTAGCTATCCTCATTTAGAAATGTTCCCAATTTCACAAAATAAGACAATGGTCTTTTTGCTTTGAAAAGCTAGGATATTGTTACATCGTTTTAATAATCACAGACTGCAGGGCCTAATGAATAAGGTTTGTCATTGATAGATAGTCTGTTCGAAGTTGTTAAAAAACATTACTTTCCTGCTTGTGGTAATGGATAAGGTTGTTAAAAACATTAATGAATAAGGTTTCTCATTGATAGATAGTCTGTTCGAAGTTGTTAAAAAACATTAATGAATAAGGTTTCTCATTGAAAGATAGTCTTTTCGAAGTTGTTAAAAAACATTAGCTTCCTGCTTGTGGTAATGGATGAGGTTGTTAAAAAACATGAATGAATAAGGTTTCTCATTGATAGATAGTCTGTTCGAAGTTATTAAAAAACATTAGCTTCCTGCTGGTGGTAATGGATAAGGTTTCTGATTGATAGATAGAGTCTGTTTGTAGTTTTCCTCACTCTGACAGGTTCCCAATTTCGCTACGTTTATATATTGTTACAGAGCAAAGGCTGTACAATGTCATTTATCAGCTGTTGGAGGAGACCGCGTGGCTTAATGGATAAGGCGTCTGACTTCGAATCAGAAGATTGAGGGTTTGAGTCCCTTCGTGGTCATTTAATATGATTAGACCAACACATTTGGACATATTTCACTAAGTAAGACATAGCTCTTGTTGATTTGAAAAGCTAGGATATTGTTATATAGCTTTAATAATCTCATACTGCGTTTGCTAATGGATAAGGTTTCTGATTTATATAGTCTCTTCGTAGTTGTTAAAAAACACTAGCTTCCTGCTTGTGGTAATGGAAAAGGTTTCTGATTGATAGATAGAGTCTGTTTATAGTTAAGTAGTTTGTACATAAGACCTGTCTCTTGTTACTGGGAAAAGATAGGACATTGTAATATAGCTTTAATAATCTCAGACTGTGTGTCCTAATGGTTAACCTGTATGATTCTTCATCACAAGATTGAGGGATAGAGTCTCTTTTGTAGTTGTTGAAAATCACTAGCTTTCCTCATTTAGAAATGTTCCCAATTTCACTAAATAAGACATGGCTCTTTTTGCTTTGAAAAGCTAGGATATTGTTACATTGTTTTAATAATCACAGACTGCAGGGCCTAATGAATAAGGTTTCTCATTGATAGATAGTCTGTTCGAAGTTGTTAAAAAACATTAATGAATAAGGTTTCTCATTGAAAGATAGTCTTTTCGAAGTTGTTAAAAAACATTAGCTTCCTGCTTGTGGTAATGGATAAGGTTGTTAAAAAACATGAATGAATAAGGTTTCTCATTGATAGATAGTCTGTTCGAAGTTATTAAAAAACATTAGCTTCCTGCTGGTGGTAATGGATAAGGTTTCTGATTGATAGATAGAGTCTGTTCGTAGTTTTCCTCACTCTGACAGGTTCCCAATTTCGCTACGTTTATATATTGTTACAGAGCAAAGACTGTACAATGTAATTTATCAGCTGTTGGAGGAGACCGCGTGGCCAAATGGATAAGGCGTCTGACTTCGAATCAGAAAATTGAGGGTTTTAGTCCCTTCGTGGTCGTTTAATATGATTAGACCAAAACATTTGGACATATTTCACTAAGTAAGACATAGCTCTTGTTGATTTGAAAAGCTAGGAAATTGTTATATAGCTTTAATAATCTCATACTGCGTTTGCTAATGGATAAGGTTTCTGATTTATATAGTCTCTTCGTAGTTGTTAAAAACACTAGCTTCCTGCTTGTGGTAATGGAAAAGGTTTCTGATTGATAGATAGAGTCTGTTTGTAGTTAAGTAGTTTGTACATAAGACCTGTCTCTTGTTACTGGGAAAAGATAGGACATTGTAATATAGCTTTAATAATCTCAGACTGTGTGTCCAAGTGGTTAACCTGTATGATTCTTCATCACAAGATTGAGGGATAGAGTCCCTTTTGTAGTTGTTGAATATCACTAGCTTTCCTCATTTAGAAATGTTCCCAATTTCACTAAATAAGACATGGCTCTTTTTGCTTTGAAAAGCTAGGATATTGTTACATTGTTTTAATAATCACAGACTGCAGGGCCTAATGAATAAGGTTTCTCATTGATAGATAGTCTGTTCGAAGTTGTTAAAAAACATTAATGAATAAGGTTTCTCATTGAAAGATAGTCTGTTCGAAGTTATTAAAAAACATTAGCTTCCTGCTGGTGGTAATGGATAAGGTTTCTGATTGATAGATAGAGTCTGTTCGTAGTTTTCCTCACTCTGACAGGTTCCCAATTTCGCTACGTTTATATATTGTTACAGAGCAAAGGCTGTACAATGTAATTTATCAGCTGTTGGAGGAGACCGCGTGGCCAAATGGATAAGGCGTCTGACTTCGAATCAGAAAATTGAGGGTTTTAGTCCCTTCGTGGTCGTTTAATATGATTAGACCAATACATTTGGACATGTTTCTCATTTCACTAAAATGAGACATAGCTCTTGTTGATTTGAAAAGCTAGGATATTGTTATATAGCTTTAATAATCTCAGACTGTGTGTCCTAATGGTTAACCTGTATGATTCTTCATCACAAGATTGAGGGATAGAGTCCCTTTTGTAGTTGTTGAATATCACTAGCTTTCCTCATTTAGAAATGTTCCCAATTTCACTAAATAAGACATGGCTCTTTTTGCTTTGAAAAGCTAGGATATTGTTACATTGTTTTAATAATCACAGACTGCAGGGCCTAATGAATAAGGTTTCTCATTGATAGATAGTCTGTTCGAAGTTGTTAAAAAACATTAATGAATAAGGTTTCTCATTGAAAGATAGTCTTTTCGAAGTTGTTAAAAAACATTAGCTTCCTGCTTGTGGTAATGGATAAGGTTGTTAAAAAACATGAATGAATAAGGTTTCTCATTGATAGATAGTCTGTTCGAAGTTATTAAAAAACATTAGCTTCCTGCTGGTAGTAATGGATAAGGTTTCTGATTGATAGATAGAGTCTGTTCGTAGTTTTCCTCACTCTGACAGGTTCCCAATTTCGCTACGTTTATATATTGTTACAGAGCAAAGGCTGTACAATGTAATTTATCAGCTGTTGGAGGAGACCGCGTGGCCAAATGGATAAGGCGTCTGACTTCGAATCAGAAAATTGAGGGTTTTAGTCCCTTCGTGGTCGTTTAATATGATTAGACCAATACATTTGGACATGTTTCTCATTTCACTAAAATGAGACATAGCTCTTGTTGATTTGAAAAGCTAGGATATTGTTATATAGCTTTAATAATCTCATACTGCGTTTGCTAATGGATAAGGTTTCTGGTTTATATAGTCTCTTCGTAGTTGTTAAAAAACACTAGCTTCCTGCTTGTGGTAATGGAAAAGGTTTCTGATTGATAGATAGTCTCTTCGTAGTTACGTAGTTTGTACATAAGACCTGTCTCTTGTTACTGGGAAAAGATAGGACATTGTAATATAGATTTATTAATCTCAGACTCTGTGTCCTAATGGTTACCTGTATGATTCTTCATCACAAGATTGAGGGATAGAGTCCCTTTTGTAGTTGTTGAATATCACTAGCTATCCTCATTTAGAAATGTTCCCAATTTCACAAAATAAGACAATGGTCTTTTTGCTTTGAAAAGCTAGGATATTGTTACATCGTTTTAATAATCACAGACTGCAGGGCCTAATGAATAAGGTTTGTCATTGATAGATAGTCTGTTCGAAGTTGTTAAAAAACATTACTTTCCTGCTTGTGGTAATGGATAAGGTTGTTAAAAACATTAATGAATAAGGTTTCTCATTGATAGATAGTCTGTTCGAAGTTGTTAAAAAACATTAATGAATAAGGTTTCTCATTGAAAGATAGTCTTTTCGAAGTTGTTAAAAAACATTAGCTTCCTGCTTGTGGTAATGGATGAGGTTGTTAAAAAACATGAATGAATAAGGTTTCTCATTGATAGATAGTCTGTTCGAAGTTATTAAAAAACATTAGCTTCCTGCTGGTGGTAATGGATAAGGTTTCTGATTGATAGATAGAGTCTGTTTGTAGTTTTCCTCACTCTGACAGGTTCCCAATTTCGCTACGTTTATATATTGTTACAGAGCAAAGGCTGTACAATGTCATTTATCAGCTGTTGGAGGAGACCGCGTGGCTTAATGGATAAGGCGTCTGACTTCGAATCAGAAGATTGAGGGTTCGAGTCCCTTCGTGGTCATTTAATATGATTAGACCAACACATTTGGACATATTTCACTAAGTAAGACATAGCTCTTGTTGATTTGAAAAGCTAGGATATTGTTATATAGCTTTAATAATCTCATACTGCGTTTGCTAATGGATAAGGTTTCTGATTTATATAGTCTCTTCGTAGTTGTTAAAAAACACTAGCTTCCTGCTTGTGGTAATGGAAAAGGTTTGTGATTGATAGATAGAGTCTGTTTATAGTTAAGTAGTTTGTACATAAGACCTGTCTCTTGTTACTGGGAAAAGATAGGACATTGTAATATAGCTTTAATAATCTCAGACTGTGTGTCCTAATGGTTAACCTGTATGATTCTTCATCACAAGATTGAGGGATAGAGTCTCTTTTGTAGTTGTTGAAAATCACTAGCTTTCCTCATTTAGAAATGTTCCCAATTTCACTAAATAAGACATGGCTCTTTTTGCTTTGAAAAGCTAGGATATTGTTACATTGTTTTAATAATCACAGACTGCAGGGCCTAATGAATAAGGTTTCTCATTGATAGATAGTCTGTTCGAAGTTGTTAAAAAACATTAATGAATAAGGTTTCTCATTGAAAGATAGTCTTTTCGAAGTTGTTAAAAAACATTAGCTTCCTGCTTGTGGTAATGGATAAGGTTGTTAAAAAACATGAATGAATAAGGTTTCTCATTGATAGATAGTCTGTTCGAAGTTATTAAAAAACATTAGCTTCCTGCTGGTGGTAATGGATAAGGTTTCTGATTGATAGATAGAGTCTGTTCGTAGTTTTCCTCACTCTGACAGGTTCCCAATTTCGCTACGTTTATATATTGTTACAGAGCAAAGACTGTACAATGTAATTTATCAGCTGTTGGAGGAGACCGCGTGGCCAAATGGATAAGGCGTCTGACTTCGAATCAGAAAATTGAGGGTTTTAGTCCCTTCGTGGTCGTTTAATATGATTAGACCAATACATTTGGACATATTTCACTAAGTAAGACATAGCTCTTGTTGATTTGAAAAGCTAGGAAATTGTTATATAGCTTTAATAATCTCATACTGCGTTTGCTAATGGATAAGGTTTCTGATTTATATAGTCTCTTCGTAGTTGTTAAAAACACTAGCTTCCTGCTTGTGGTAATGGAAAAGGTTTGTGATTGATAGATAGAGTCTGTTTGTAGTTAAGTAGTTTGTACATAAGACCTGTCTCTTGTTACTGGGAAAAGATAGGACATTGTAATATAGCTTTAATAATCTCAGACTGTGTGTCCAAGTGGTTAACCTGTATGATTCTTCATCACAAGATTGAGGGATAGAGTCCCTTTTGTAGTTGTTGAATATCACTAGCTTTCCTCATTTAGAAATGTTCCCAATTTCACTAAATAAGACATGGCTCTTTTTGCTTTGAAAAGCTAGGATATTGTTACATTGTTTTAATAATCACAGACTGCAGGGCCTAATGAATAAGGTTTGTCATTGATAGATAGTCTGTTCGAAGTTGTTAAAAAACATTACTTTCCTGCTTGTGGTAATGGATAAGGTTGCTAAAAACATTAATGAATAAGGTTTCTCATTGATAGATAGTATGTTCGAAGTTGTTAAAAAACATTAGCTTCCCGCTGGTGGTAATGGATAAGGTTTCTGATTGATAGATAGAGTCTGTTCGTATTTTTCCTCATTCTGACAGGTTCCCAGTTTCGCTATGTTTATATATTGTTACAGAGCAAAGGCTGTACAATGTCATTTATCAACTGTTGAAGGAGACCGCGTGGCCTAATGGATAAGGCGTCTGACTTCGAATCAGAAGATTGAGGGTTCGAGTCCCTTCGTGGTCGTTTAATATGATTAGACCAAAACATTTGGACATATTTCACTAAGTAAGACATAGCTCTTGTTTATTTGAAAAGCTAGGAAATTGTTATATAGCTTTAATAATCTCATACTGCGTTTGCTAATGGATAAGGTTTCTGATTTATATAGTCTCTTCGTAGTTGTTAAAAAACACTAGCTTCCTGCTTGTGGTAATGGAAAAGGTTTCTGATTGATAGATAGAGTCTGTTTGTAGTTAAGTAGTTTGTACATAAGACCTGTCTCTTGTTACTGGGAAAAGATAGGACATTGTAATATAGCTTTAATAATCTCAGACTGTGTGTCCTAATGGTTAACCTGTATGATTCTTCATCACAAGATTGAGGGATAGAGTCCCTTTTGTAGTTGTTGAATATCACTAGCTATCCTCATTTAGAAATGTTCCCAATTTCACTAAATAAGACATGGCTCTTTTTGCTTTGAAAAGCTAGGATATTGTTACATCGTTTTAATAATCACAGACTGCAGGGCCTAATGAATAAGGTTTGTCATTGATAGATAGTCTGTTCGAAGTTGTTAAAAAACATTACTTTCCTGCTTGTGGTAATGGATAAGGTTGTTAAAAACATTAATGAATAAGGTTTCTCATTGATAGATAGTATGTTCGAAGTTGTTAAAAAACATTAGCTTCCTGCTGGTGGTAATGGATAAGGTTTCTGATTGATAGATAGAGTCTGTTCGTATTTTTCCTCATTCTGACAGGTTCCCAGTTTCGCTATGTTTATATATTGTTACAGAGCAAAGGCTGTACAATGTCATTTATCTACTGTTGGAGGAGACAGCGTGGCCTAATGGATAAGGCGTCTGACTTCGAATCAAAAGATTGAGGGTTCGAGTCCCTTCGTGGTCGTTTAATATGATTAGACCAATACATTTGGACATATTTCACTAAGTAAGACATAGCTCTTGTTTATTTGAAAAGCTAGGAAATGTTATATAGCTTTAATAATCTCATACTGCGTTTGCTAATGGATAAGGTTTCTGATTTATATAGTCTCTTCGTAGTTGTTAAAAAACACTAGCTTCCTGCTTGTGGTAATGGAAAAGGTTTCTGATTGATAGATAGAGTCTGTTTATAGTTAAGTAGTTTGTACATAAGACCTGTCTCTTGTTACTGGGAAAAGATAGGACATTGTAATATAGCTTTAATAATCTCAGACTGTGTGTCCTAATGGTTAACCTGTATGATTCTTCATCACAAGATTGAGGGATAGAGTCCCTTTTGTAGTTGTTGAAAATCACTAGCTTTCCTCATTTAGAAATGTTCCCAATTTCACTAAATAAGACATGGCTCTTTTTGCTTTGAAAAGCTAGGATGTTGTTACATTGTTTTAATAATCACAGACTGCAGGGCCTAATGAATAAGGTTTCTCATTGATAGATAGTCTGTTCGAAGTTGTTAAAAAACATTAATGAATAAGGTTTCTCATTGAAAGATAGTCTTTTCGAAGTTGTTAAAAAACATTAGCTTCCTGCTTGTGGTAATGGATAAGGTTGTTAAAAAACATGAATGAATAAGGTTTCTCATTGATAGATAGTCTGTTCGAAGTTATTAAAAAACATTAGCTTCCTGCTGGTGGTAATGGATAAGGTTTCTGATTGATAGATAGAGTCTGTTCGTAGTTTTCCTCACTCTGACAGGTTCCCAATTTCGCTACGTTTATATATTGTTACAGAGCAAAGACTGTACAATGTAATTTATCAGCTGTTGGAGGAGACCGCGTGGCCAAATGGATAAGGCGTCTGACTTCGAATCAGAAAATTGAGGGTTTTAGTCCCTTCGTGGTCGTTTAATATGATTAGACCAATACATTTGGACATATTTCACTAAGTAAGACATAGCTCTTGTTGATTTGAAAAGCTAGGAAATTGTTATATAGCTTTAATAATCTCATACTGCGTTTGCTAATGGATAAGGTTTCTGATTTATATAGTCTCTTCGTAGTTGTTAAAAACACTAGCTTCCTGCTTGTGGTAATGGAAAAGGTTTCTGATTGATAGATAGAGTCTGTTTGTAGTTAAGTAGTTTGTACATAAGACCTGTCTCTTGTTACTGGGAAAAGATAGGACATTGTAATATAGCTTTAATAATCTCAGACTGTGTGTCCAAGTGGTTAACCTGTATGATTCTTCATCACAAGATTGAGGGATAGAGTCCCTTTTGTAGTTGTTGAATATCACTAGCTTTCCTCATTTAGAAATGTTCCCAATTTCACTAAATAAGACATGGCTCTTTTTGCTTTGAAAAGCTAGGATATTGTTACATTGTTTTAATAATCACAGACTGCAGGGCCTAATGAATAAGGTTTGTCATTGATAGATAGTCTGTTCGAAGTTGTTAAAAAACATTACTTTCCTGCTTGTGGTAATGGATAAGGTTGTTAAAAACATTAATGAATAAGGTTTCTCATTGATAGATAGTATGTTCGAAGTTGTTAAAAAACATTAGCTTCCTGCTGGTGGTAATGGATAAGGTTTCTGATTGATAGATAGAGTCTGTTCGTATTTTTCCTCATTCTGACAGGTTCCCAGTTTCGCTATGTTTATATATTGTTACAGAGCAAAGGCTGTACAATGTCATTTATCTACTGTTGGAGGAGACAGCGTGGCCTAATGGATAAGGCGTCTGACTTCGAATCAAAAGATTGAGGGTTCGAGTCCCTTCGTGGTCGTTTAATATGATTAGACCAATACATTTGGACATATTTCACTAAGTAAGACATAGCTCTTGTTTATTTGAAAAGCTAGGAAATGTTATATAGCTTTAATAATCTCATACTGCGTTTGCTAATGGATAAGGTTTCTGATTTATATAGTCTCTTCGTAGTTGTTAAAAAACACTAGCTTCCTGCTTGTGGTAATGGAAAAGGTTTCTGATTGATAGATAGAGTCTGTTTATAGTTAAGTAGTTTGTACATAAGACCTGTCTCTTGTTACTGGGAAAAGATAGGACATTGTAATATAGCTTTAATAATCTCAGACTGTGTGTCCTAATGGTTAACCTGTATGATTCTTCATCACAAGATTGAGGGATAGAGTCCCTTTTGTAGTTGTTGAAAATCACTAGCTTTCCTCATTTAGAAATGTTCCCAATTTCACTAAATAAGACATGGCTCTTTTTGCTTTGAAAAGCTAGGATGTTGTTACATTGTTTTAATAATCACAGACTGCAGGGCCTAATGAATAAGGTTTCTCATTGATAGATAGTCTGTTCGAAGTTGTTAAAAAACATTAATGAATAAGGTTTCTCATTGAAAGATAGTCTTTTCGAAGTTGTTAAAAAACATTAGCTTCCTGCTTGTGGTAATGGATAAGGTTGTTAAAAAACATGAATGAATAAGGTTTCTCATTGATAGATAGTCTGTTCGAAGTTATTAAAAAACATTAGCTTCCTGCTGGTGGTAATGGATAAGGTTTCTGATTGATAGATAGAGTCTGTTCGTAGTTTTCCTCACTCTGACAGGTTCCCAATTTCGCTACGTTTATATATTGTTACAGAGCAAAGACTGTACAATGTAATTTATCAGCTGTTGGAGGAGACCGCGTGGCCAAATGGATAAGGCGTCTGACTTCGAATCAGAAAATTGAGGGTTTTAGTCCCTTCGTGGTCGTTTAATATGATTAGACCAATACATTTGGACATATTTCACTAAGTAAGACATAGCTCTTGTTGATTTGAAAAGCTAGGAAATTGTTATATAGCTTTAATAATCTCATACTGCGTTTGCTAATGGATAAGGTTTCTGATTTATATAGTCTCTTCGTAGTTGTTAAAAACACTAGCTTCCTGCTTGTGGTAATGGAAAAGGTTTCTGATTGATAGATAGAGTCTGTTTGTAGTTAAGTAGTTTGTACATAAGACCTGTCTCTTGTTACTGGGAAAAGATAGGACATTGTAATATAGCTTTAATAATCTCAGACTGTGTGTCCTAATGGTTAACCTGTATGATTCTTCATCACAAGATTGAGGGATAGAGTCCCTTTTGTAGTTGTTGAATATCACTAGCTATCCTCATTTAGAAATGTTCCCAATTTCACTAAATAAGACATGGCTCTTTTTGCTTTGAAAAGCTAGGATATTGTTACATCGTTTTAATAATCACAGACTGCAGGGCCTAATGAATAAGGTTTGTCATTGATAGATAGTCTGTTCGAAGTTGTTAAAAAACATTACTTTCCTGCTTGTGGTAATGGATAAGGTTGTTAAAAACATTAATGAATAAGGTTTCTCATTGATAGATAGTCTGTTCGAAGTTGTTAAAAAACATTAATGAATAAGGTTTCTCATTGAAAGATAGTCTTTTCGAAGTTGTTAAAAAACATTAGCTTCCTGCTTGTGGTAATGGATGAGGTTGTTAAAAAACATGAATGAATAAGGTTTCTCATTGATAGATAGTCTGTTCGAAGTTATTAAAAAACATTACTTTCCTGCTTGTGGTAATGGATAAGGTTGTTAAAAACATTAATGAATAAGGTTTCTCATTGATAGATAGTATGTTCGAAGTTGTTAAAAAACATTAGCTTCCTGCTGGTGGTAATGGATAAGGTTTCTGATTGATAGATAGAGTCTGTTCGTATTTTTCCTCATTCTGACAGGTTCCCAGTTTCGCTATGTTTATATATTGTTACAGAGCAAAGGCTGTACAATGTCATTTATCTACTGTTGGAGGAGACAGCGTGGCCTAATGGATAAGGCGTCTGACTTCGAATCAAAAGATTGAGGGTTCGAGTCCCTTCGTGGTCGTTTAATATGATTAGACCAATACATTTGGACATATTTCACTAAGTAAGACATAGCTCTTGTTTATTTGAAAAGCTAGGAAATGTTATATAGCTTTAATAATCTCATACTGCGTTTGCTAATGGATAAGGTTTCTGATTTATATAGTCTCTTCGTAGTTGTTAAAAAACACTAGCTTCCTGCTTGTGGTAATGGAAAAGGTTTCTGATTGATAGATAGAGTCTGTTTATAGTTAAGTAGTTTGTACATAAGACCTGTCTCTTGTTACTGGGAAAAGATAGGACATTGTAATATAGCTTTAATAATCTCAGACTGTGTGTCCTAATGGTTAACCTGTATGATTCTTCATCACAAGATTGAGGGATAGAGTCCCTTTTGTAGTTGTTGAAAATCACTAGCTTTCCTCATTTAGAAATGTTCCCAATTTCACTAAATAAGACATGGCTCTTTTTGCTTTGAAAAGCTAGGATGTTGTTACATTGTTTTAATAATCACAGACTGCAGGGCCTAATGAATAAGGTTTCTCATTGATAGATAGTCTGTTCGAAGTTGTTAAAAAACATTAATGAATAAGGTTTCTCATTGAAAGATAGTCTTTTCGAAGTTGTTAAAAAACATTAGCTTCCTGCTTGTGGTAATGGATAAGGTTGTTAAAAAACATGAATGAATAAGGTTTCTCATTGATAGATAGTCTGTTCGAAGTTATTAAAAAACATTAGCTTCCTGCTGGTGGTAATGGATAAGGTTTCTGATTGATAGATAGAGTCTGTTCGTAGTTTTCCTCACTCTGACAGGTTCCCAATTTCGCTACGTTTATATATTGTTACAGAGCAAAGACTGTACAATGTAATTTATCAGCTGTTGGAGGAGACCGCGTGGCCAAATGGATAAGGCGTCTGACTTCGAATCAGAAAATTGAGGGTTTTAGTCCCTTCGTGGTCGTTTAATATGATTAGACCAATACATTTGGACATATTTCACTAAGTAAGACATAGCTCTTGTTGATTTGAAAAGCTAGGAAATTGTTATATAGCTTTAATAATCTCATACTGCGTTTGCTAATGGATAAGGTTTCTGATTTATATAGTCTCTTCGTAGTTGTTAAAAACACTAGCTTCCTGCTTGTGGTAATGGAAAAGGTTTCTGATTGATAGATAGAGTCTGTTTGTAGTTAAGTAGTTTGTACATAAGACCTGTCTCTTGTTACTGGGAAAAGATAGGACATTGTAATATAGCTTTAATAATCTCAGACTGTGTGTCCTAATGGTTAACCTGTATGATTCTTCATCACAAGATTGAGGGATAGAGTCCCTTTTGTAGTTGTTGAATATCACTAGCTATCCTCATTTAGAAATGTTCCCAATTTCACTAAATAAGACATGGCTCTTTTTGCTTTGAAAAGCTAGGATATTGTTACATCGTTTTAATAATCACAGACTGCAGGGCCTAATGAATAAGGTTTGTCATTGATAGATAGTCTGTTCGAAGTTGTTAAAAAACATTACTTTCCTGCTTGTGGTAATGGATAAGGTTGTTAAAAACATTAATGAATAAGGTTTCTCATTGATAGATAGTCTGTTCGAAGTTGTTAAAAAACATTAATGAATAAGGTTTCTCATTGAAAGATAGTCTTTTCGAAGTTGTTAAAAAACATTAGCTTCCTGCTTGTGGTAATGGATGAGGTTGTTAAAAAACATGAATGAATAAGGTTTCTCATTGATAGATAGTCTGTTCGAAGTTATTAAAAAACATTAGCTTCCTGCTGGTGGTAATGGATAAGGTTTCTGATTGATAGATAGAGTCTGTTTGTAGTTTTCCTCACTCTGACAGGTTCCCAATTTCGCTACGTTTATATATTGTTACAGAGCAAAGGCTGTACAATGTCATTTATCAGCTGTTGGAGGAGACCGCGTGGCTTAATGGATAAGGCGTCTGACTTCGAATCAGAAGATTGAGGGTTCGAGTCCCTTCGTGGTCATTTAATATGATTAGACCAACACATTTGGACATATTTCACTAAGTAAGACATAGCTCTTGTTGATTTGAAAAGCTAGGATATTGTTATATAGCTTTAATAATCTCATACTGCGTTTGCTAATGGATAAGGTTTCTGATTTATATAGTCTCTTCGTAGTTGTTAAAAAACACTAGCTTCCTGCTTGTGGTAATGGAAAAGGTTTGTGATTGATAGATAGAGTCTGTTTATAGTTAAGTAGTTTGTACATAAGACCTGTCTCTTGTTACTGGGAAAAGATAGGACATTGTAATATAGCTTTAATAATCTCAGACTGTGTGTCCTAATGGTTAACCTGTATGATTCTTCATCACAAGATTGAGGGATAGAGTCTCTTTTGTAGTTGTTGAAAATCACTAGCTTTCCTCATTTAGAAATGTTCCCAATTTCACTAAATAAGACATGGCTCTTTTTGCTTTGAAAAGCTAGGATATTGTTACATTGTTTTAATAATCACAGACTGCAGGGCCTAATGAATAAGGTTTCTCATTGATAGATAGTCTGTTCGAAGTTGTTAAAAAACATTAATGAATAAGGTTTCTCATTGAAAGATAGTCTTTTCGAAGTTGTTAAAAAACATTAGCTTCCTGCTTGTGGTAATGGATAAGGTTGTTAAAAAACATGAATGAATAAGGTTTCTCATTGATAGATAGTCTGTTCGAAGTTATTAAAAAACATTAGCTTCCTGCTGGTGGTAATGGATAAGGTTTCTGATTGATAGATAGAGTCTGTTCGTAGTTTTCCTCACTCTGACAGGTTCCCAATTTCGCTACGTTTATATATTGTTACAGAGCAAAGACTGTACAATGTAATTTATCAGCTGTTGGAGGAGACCGCGTGGCCAAATGGATAAGGCGTCTGACTTCGAATCAGAAAATTGAGGGTTTTAGTCCCTTCGTGGTCGTTTAATATGATTAGACCAATACATTTGGACATATTTCACTAAGTAAGACATAGCTCTTGTTGATTTGAAAAGCTAGGAAATTGTTATATAGCTTTAATAATCTCATACTGCGTTTGCTAATGGATAAGGTTTCTGATTTATATAGTCTCTTCGTAGTTGTTAAAAACACTAGCTTCCTGCTTGTGGTAATGGAAAAGGTTTCTGATTGATAGATAGAGTCTGTTTGTAGTTAAGTAGTTTGTACATAAGACCTGTCTCTTGTTACTGGGAAAAGATAGGACATTGTAATATAGCTTTAATAATCTCAGACTGTGTGTCCTAATGGTTAACCTGTATGATTCTTCATCACAAGATTGAGGGATAGAGTCCCTTTTGTAGTTGTTGAATATCACTAGCTATCCTCATTTAGAAATGTTCCCAATTTCACTAAATAAGACATGGCTCTTTTTGCTTTGAAAAGCTAGGATATTGTTACATCGTTTTAATAATCACAGACTGCAGGGCCTAATGAATAAGGTTTGTCATTGATAGATAGTCTGTTCGAAGTTGTTAAAAAACATTACTTTCCTGCTTGTGGTAATGGATAAGGTTGTTAAAAACATTAATGAATAAGGTTTCTCATTGATAGATAGTATGTTCGAAGTTGTTAAAAAACATTAGCTTCCTGCTGGTGGTAATGGATAAGGTTTCTGATTGATAGATAGAGTCTGTTCGTATTTTTCCTCATTCTGACAGGTTCCCAGTTTCGCTATGTTTATATATTGTTACAGAGCAAAGGCTGTACAATGTCATTTATCTACAGTTGGAGGAGACAGCGTGGCCTAATGGATAAGGCGTCTGACTTCGAATCAAAAGATTGAGGGTTCGAGTCCCTTCGTGGTCGTTTAATATGATTAGACCAATACATTTGGACATATTTCACTAAGTAAGACATAGCTCTTGTTTATTTGAAAAGCTAGGAAATGTTATATAGCTTTAATAATCTCATACTGCGTTTGCTAATGGATAAGGTTTCTGATTTATATAGTCTCTTCGTAGTTGTTAAAAAACACTAGCTTCCTGCTTGTGGTAATGGAAAAGGTTTCTGATTGATAGATAGAGTCTGTTTATAGTTAAGTAGTTTGTACATAAGACCTGTCTCTTGTTACTGGGAAAAGATAGGACATTGTAATATAGCTTTAATAATCTCAGACTGTGTGTCCTAATGGTTAACCTGTATGATTCTTCATCACAAGATTGAGGGATAGAGTCCCTTTTGTAGTTGTTGAAAATCACTAGCTTTCCTCATTTAGAAATGTTCCCAATTTCACTAAATAAGACATGGCTCTTTTTGCTTTGAAAAGCTAGGATGTTGTTACATTGTTTTAATAATCACAGACTGCAGGGCCTAATGAATAAGGTTTCTCATTGATAGATAGTCTGTTCGAAGTTGTTAAAAAACATTAATGAATAAGGTTTCTCATTGAAAGATAGTCTTTTCGAAGTTGTTAAAAAACATTAGCTTCCTGCTTGTGGTAATGGATAAGGTTGTTAAAAAACATGAATGAATAAGGTTTCTCATTGATAGATAGTCTGTTCGAAGTTATTAAAAAACATTAGCTTCCTGCTGGTGGTAATGGATAAGGTTTCTGATTGATAGATAGAGTCTGTTCGTAGTTTTCCTCACTCTGACAGGTTCCCAATTTCGCTACGTTTATATATTGTTACAGAGCAAAGACTGTACAATGTAATTTATCAGCTGTTGGAGGAGACCGCGTGGCCAAATGGATAAGGCGTCTGACTTCGAATCAGAAAATTGAGGGTTTTAGTCCCTTCGTGGTCGTTTAATATGATTAGACCAATACATTTGGACATATTTCACTAAGTAAGACATAGCTCTTGTTGATTTGAAAAGCTAGGAAATTGTTATATAGCTTTAATAATCTCATACTGCGTTTGCTAATGGATAAGGTTTCTGATTTATATAGTCTCTTCGTAGTTGTTAAAAACACTAGCTTCCTGCTTGTGGTAATGGAAAAGGTTTCTGATTGATAGATAGAGTCTGTTTGTAGTTAAGTAGTTTGTACATAAGACCTGTCTCTTGTTACTGGGAAAAGATAGGACATTGTAATATAGCTTTAATAATCTCAGACTGTGTGTCCAAGTGGTTAACCTGTATGATTCTTCATCACAAGATTGAGGGATAGAGTCCCTTTTGTAGTTGTTGAATATCACTAGCTTTCCTCATTTAGAAATGTTCCCAATTTCACTAAATAAGACATGGCTCTTTTTGCTTTGAAAAGCTAGGATATTGTTACATTGTTTTAATAATCACAGACTGCAGGGCCTAATGAATAAGGTTTGTCATTGATAGATAGTCTGTTCGAAGTTGTTAAAAAACATTACTTTCCTGCTTGTGGTAATGGATAAGGTTGTTAAAAACATTAATGAATAAGGTTTCTCATTGATAGATAGTATGTTCGAAGTTGTTAAAAAACATTAGCTTCCTGCTGGTGGTAATGGATAAGGTTTCTGATTGATAGATAGAGTCTGTTCGTATTTTTCCTCATTCTGACAGGTTCCCAGTTTCGCTATGTTTATATATTGTTACAGAGCAAAGGCTGTACAATGTCATTTATCTACTGTTGGAGGAGACAGCGTGGCCTAATGGATAAGGCGTCTGACTTCGAATCAAAAGATTGAGGGTTCGAGTCCCTTCGTGGTCGTTTAATATGATTAGACCAATACATTTGGACATATTTCACTAAGTAAGACATAGCTCTTGTTTATTTGAAAAGCTAGGAAATGTTATATAGCTTTAATAATCTCATACTGCGTTTGCTAATGGATAAGGTTTCTGATTTATATAGTCTCTTCGTAGTTGTTAAAAAACACTAGCTTCCTGCTTGTGGTAATGGAAAAGGTTTCTGATTGATAGATAGAGTCTGTTTATAGTTAAGTAGTTTGTACATAAGACCTGTCTCTTGTTACTGGGAAAAGATAGGACATTGTAATATAGCTTTAATAATCTCAGACTGTGTGTCCTAATGGTTAACCTGTATGATTCTTCATCACAAGATTGAGGGATAGAGTCCCTTTTGTAGTTGTTGAAAATCACTAGCTTTCCTCATTTAGAAATGTTCCCAATTTCACTAACTAAGACATGGCTCTTTTTGCTTTGAAAAGCTAGGATGTTGTTACATTGTTTTAATAATCACAGACTGCAGGGCCTAATGAATAAGGTTTCTCATTGATAGATAGTCTGTTCGAAGTTGTTAAAAAACATTAATGAATAAGGTTTCTCATTGAAAGATAGTCTTTTCGAAGTTGTTAAAAAACATTAGCTTCCTGCTTGTGGTAATGGATAAGGTTGTTAAAAAACATGAATGAATAAGGTTTCTCATTGATAGATAGTCTGTTCGAAGTTATTAAAAAACATTAGCTTCCTGCTGGTGGTAATGGATAAGGTTTCTGATTGATAGATAGAGTCTGTTCGTAGTTTTCCTCACTCTGACAGGTTCCCAATTTCGCTACGTTTATATATTGTTACAGAGCAAAGACTGTACAATGTAATTTATCAGCTGTTGGAGGAGACCGCGTGGCCAAATGGATAAGGCGTCTGACTTCGAATCAGAAAATTGAGGGTTTTAGTCCCTTCGTGGTCGTTTAATATGATTAGACCAATACATTTGGACATATTTCACTAAGTAAGACATAGCTCTTGTTGATTTGAAAAGCTAGGAAATTGTTATATAGCTTTAATAATCTCATACTGCGTTTGCTAATGGATAAGGTTTCTGATTTATATAGTCTCTTCGTAGTTGTTAAAAACACTAGCTTCCTGCTTGTGGTAATGGAAAAGGTTTCTGATTGATAGATAGAGTCTGTTTGTAGTTAAGTAGTTTGTACATAAGACCTGTCTCTTGTTACTGGGAAAAGATAGGACATTGTAATATAGCTTTAATAATCTCAGACTGTGTGTCCTAATGGTTAACCTGTATGATTCTTCATCACAAGATTGAGGGATAGAGTCCCTTTTGTAGTTGTTGAATATCACTAGCTATCCTCATTTAGAAATGTTCCCAATTTCACTAAATAAGACATGGCTCTTTTTGCTTTGAAAAGCTAGGATATTGTTACATCGTTTTAATAATCACAGACTGCAGGGCCTAATGAATAAGGTTTGTCATTGATAGATAGTCTGTTCGAAGTTGTTAAAAAACATTACTTTCCTGCTTGTGGTAATGGATAAGGTTGTTAAAAACATTAATGAATAAGGTTTCTCATTGAAAGATAGTCTGTTCGAAGTTGTTAAAAAACATTAATGAATAAGGTTTCTCATTGAAAGATAGTCTGTTCGAAGTTGTTAAAAAACATTACTTTCCTGCTTGTGGTAATGGATAAGGTTGTTAAAAACATTAATGAATAAGGTTTCTCATTGATAGATAGTATGTTCGAAGTTGTTAAAAAACATTAGCTTCCTGCTGGTGGTAATGGATAAGGTTTCTGATTGATAGATAGAGTCTGTTCGTAGTTTTCCTCATTCTGACAGGTTCCCAGTTTCGCTGCGTTTATATATTGTTACAGAGCAAATGCTGTACAATGTCATTTATCAACTGTTGGAGGAGACCGCGTGGCCTAATGGATAAGGTGTCTGACTTCGAATCAGAAGATTGAGTGTTCGAGTCCCTTCGTGGTCGTTTAATATGATTAGACCAATACATTTGGACATATTTCACTAAGTAAGACATAGCTCTTGTTTATTTGAAAAGCTAGGAAATTGTTATATAGCTTTAATAATCTCATACTGCGTTTGCTAATGGATAAGGTTTCTGATTTATATAGTCTCTTCGTAGTTGTTAAAAAACACTAGCTTCCTGCTTGTGGTAATGGAAAAGGTTTCTGATTGATAGATAGAGTCTGTTTGTAGTTAAGTAGTTTGTACATAAGACCTGTCTCTTGTTACTGGGAAAAGATAGGACATTGTAATATAGCTTTAATAATCTCAGACTGTGTGTCCTAATGGTTAACCTGTATGATTCTTCATCACAAGATTGAGGGATAGAGTCCCTTTTGTAGTTGTTGAATATCACTAGCTATCCTCATTTAGAAATGTTCCCAATTTCACTAAATAAGACATGGCTCTTTTTGCTTTGAAAAGCTAGGATATTGTTACATCGTTTTAATAATCACAGACTGCAGGGCCTAATGAATAAGGTTTGTCATTGATAGATAGTCTGTTCGAAGTTGTTAAAAAACATTACTTCCCTGCTTGTGGTAATGGATAAGGTTGTTAAAAACATTAATGAATAAGGTTTCTCATTGATAGATAGTATGTTCGAAGTTGTTAAAAAACATTAGCTTCCTGCTGGTGGTAATGGATAAGGTTTCTGATTGATAGATAGAGTCTGTTCGTATTTTTCCTCATTCTGACAGGTTCCCAGTTTCGCTATGTTTATATATTGTTACAGAGCAAAGGCTGTACAATGTCATTTATCTACTGTTGGAGAAGACAGCGTGGCCTAATGGATAAGGCGTCTGACTTCGAATCAGAAGATTGAGGGTTCGAGTCCCTTCGTGGTCGTTTAATATGATTAGACCAATACATTTGGACATATTTCACTAAGTAAGACATAGCTCTTGTTGATTTGAAAAGCTAGGAAATTGTTATATAGCTTTAATAATCTCATACTGCGTTTGCTAATGGATAAGGTTTCTGATTTATATAGTCTCTTCGTAGTTGTTAAAAAACACTAGCTTCCTGCTTGTGGTAATGGAAAAGGTTTCTGATTGATAGATAGAGTCTGTTTGTAGTTAAGTAGTTTGTACATAAGACCTGTCTCTTGTTACTGGGAAAAGATAGGACATTGTAATATAGCTTTAATAATCTCAGACTGTGTGTCCTAATGGTTAACCTGTATGATTCTTCATCACAAGATTGAGGGATAGAGTCCCTTTTGTAGTTGTTGAATATCACTAGCTATCCTCATTTAGAAATGTTCCCAATTTCACTAAATAAGACATGGCTCTTTTTGCTTTGAAATAAGGTTTGTCATTGATAGATAGTCTGTTCGAAGTTTGTTTTTTAACAAAACATTACTTTCCTGCTTGTGGTAATGGATAAGGTTGTTAAAAACATTAATGAATAAGGTTTCTCATTGATAGATAGTATGTTCGAAGTTGTTAAAAAACATTAGCTTCCCGCTGGTGGTAATGGATAAGGTTTCTGATTGATAGATAGAGTCTGTTTATAGTTAAGTAGTTTGTACATAAGACCTGTCTCTTGTTACTGGGAAAAGATAGGACATTGTAATATAGCTTTAATAATCTCAGACTGTGTGTCCTAATGGTTAACCTGTATGATTCTTCATCACAAGATTGAGGGATAGAGTCCCTTTTGTAGTTGTTGAAAATCACTAGCTATCCTCATTTAGAAATGTTCCCAATTTCACTAAATAAGACATGGCTCTTTTTGCTTTGAAAAGCTAGGATATTGTTACATCGTTTTAATAATCACAGACTGCAGGGCCTAATGAATAAGGTTTGTCATTGATAGATAGTCTGTTCGAAGTTGTTAAAAAACATTACTTTCCTGCTTGTGGTAATGGATAAGGTTGTTAAAAACATTAATGAATAAGGTTTCTCATTGATAGATAGTATGTTCGAAGTTGTTAAAAAACATTAGCTTCCCGCTGGTGGTAATGGATAAGGTTTCTGATTGATAGATAGAGTCTGTTCGTATTTTTCCTCATTCTGACAGGTTCCCAGTTTCGCTATGTTTATATATTGTTACAGAGCAAAGGCTGTACAATGTCATTTATCAACTGTTGAAGGAGACCGCGTGGCCTAATGGATAAGGCGTCTGACTTCGAATCAGAAGATTGAGGGTTCGAGTCCCTTCGTGGTCGTTTAATATGATTAGACCAAAACATTTGGACATATTTCACTAAGTAAGACATAGCTCTTGTTTATTTGAAAAGCTAGGAAATTGTTATATAGCTTTAATAATCTCATACTGCGTTTGCTAATGGATAAGGTTTCTGATTTATATAGTCTCTTCGTAGTTGTTAAAAAACACTAGCTTCCTGCTTGTGGTAATGGAAAAGGTTTCTGATTGATAGATAGAGTCTGTTTATAGTTAAGTAGTTTGTACATAAGACCTGTCTCTTGTTACTGGGAAAAGATAGGACATTGTAATATAGCTTTAATAATCTCAGACTGTGTGTCCTAATGGTTAACCTGTATGATTCTTCATCACAAGATTGAGGGATAGAGTCCCTTTTGTAGTTGTTGAATATCACTAGCTATCCTCATTTAGAAATGTTCCCAATTTCACTAAATAAGACATGGCTCTTTTTGCTTTGAAAAGCTAGGATATTGTTACATTGTTTTAATAATCACAGACTGCAGGGCCTAATGAATAAGGTTTGTCATTGATAGATAGTCTGTTCGAAGTTGTTAAAAAACATTACTTTCCTGCTTGTGGTAATGGATAAGGTTGCTAAAAACATTAATGAATAAGGTTTCTCATTGATAGATAGTATGTTCGAAGTTGTTAAAAAACATTAGCTTCCCGCTGGTGGTAATGGATAAGGTTTCTGATTGATAGATAGAGTCTGTTCGTATTTTTCCTCATTCTGACAGGTTCCCAGTTTCGCTATGTTTATATATTGTTACAGAGCAAAGGCTGTACAATGTCATTTATCAACTGTTGAAGGAGACCGCGTGGCCTAATGGATAAGGCGTCTGACTTCGAATCAGAAGATTGAGGGTTCGAGTCCCTTCGTGGTCGTTTAATATGATTAGACCAAAACATTTGGACATATTTCACTAAGTAAGACATAGCTCTTGTTTATTTGAAAAGCTAGGAAATTGTTATATAGCTTTAATAATCTCATACTGCGTTTGCTAATGGATAAGGTTTCTGATTTATATAGTCTCTTCGTAGTTGTTAAAAAACACTAGCTTCCTGCTTGTGGTAATGGAAAAGGTTTCTGATTGATAGATAGAGTCTGTTTGTAGTTAAGTAGTTTGTACATAAGACCTGTCTCTTGTTACTGGGAAAAGATAGGACATTGTAATATAGCTTTAATAATCTCAGACTGTGTGTCCTAATGGTTAACCTGTATGATTCTTCATCACAAGATTGAGGGATAGAGTCCCTTTTGTAGTTGTTGAATATCACTAGCTATCCTCATTTAGAAATGTTCCCAATTTCACTAAATAAGACATGGCTCTTTTTGCTTTGAAAAGCTAGGATATTGTTACATCGTTTTAATAATCACAGACTGCAGGGCCTAATGAATAAGGTTTGTCATTGATAGATAGTCTGTTCGAAGTTGTTAAAAAACATTACTTCCCTGCTTGTGGTAATGGATAAGGTTGTTAAAAACATTAATGAATAAGGTTTCTCATTGATAGATAGTATGTTCGAAGTTGTTAAAAAACATTAGCTTCCTGCTGGTGGTAATGGATAAGGTTTCTGATTGATAGATAGAGTCTGTTCGTATTTTTCCTCATTCTGACAGGTTCCCAGTTTCGCTATGTTTATATATTGTTACAGAGCAAAGGCTGTACAATGTCATTTATCTACTGTTGGAGAAGACAGCGTGGCCTAATGGATAAGGCGTCTGACTTCGAATCAGAAGATTGAGGGTTCGAGTCCCTTCGTGGTCGTTTAATATGATTAGACCAATACATTTGGACATATTTCACTAAGTAAGACATAGCTCTTGTTGATTTGAAAAGCTAGGAAATTGTTATATAGCTTTAATAATCTCATACTGCGTTTGCTAATGGATAAGGTTTCTGATTTATATAGTCTCTTCGTAGTTGTTAAAAAACACTAGCTTCCTGCTTGTGGTAATGGAAAAGGTTTCTGATTGATAGATAGAGTCTGTTTGTAGTTAAGTAGTTTGTACATAAGACCTGTCTCTTGTTACTGGGAAAAGATAGGACATTGTAATATAGCTTTAATAATCTCAGACTGTGTGTCCTAATGGTTAACCTGTATGATTCTTCATCACAAGATTGAGGGATAGAGTCCCTTTTGTAGTTGTTGAATATCACTAGCTATCCTCATTTAGAAATGTTCCCAATTTCACTAAATAAGACATGGCTCTTTTTGCTTTGAAATAAGGTTTGTCATTGATAGATAGTCTGTTCGAAGTTTGTTTTTTAACAAAACATTACTTTCCTGCTTGTGGTAATGGATAAGGTTGTTAAAAACATTAATGAATAAGGTTTCTCATTGATAGATAGTATGTTCGAAGTTGTTAAAAAACATTAGCTTCCCGCTGGTGGTAATGGATAAGGTTTCTGATTGATAGATAGAGTCTGTTTATAGTTAAGTAGTTTGTACATAAGACCTGTCTCTTGTTACTGGGAAAAGATAGGACATTGTAATATAGCTTTAATAATCTCAGACTGTGTGTCCTAATGGTTAACCTGTATGATTCTTCATCACAAGATTGAGGGATAGAGTCCCTTTTGTAGTTGTTGAATATCACTAGCTATCCTCATTTAGAAATGTTCCCAATTTCACTAAATAAGACATGGCTCTTTTTGCTTTGAAAAGCTAGGATATTGTTACATCGTTTTAATAATCACAGACTGCAGGGCCTAATGAATAAGGTTTGTCATTGATAGATAGTCTGTTCGAAGTTGTTAAAAAACATTACTTTCCTGCTTGTGGTAATGGATAAGGTTGCTAAAAACATTAATGAATAAGGTTTCTCATTGATAGATAGTATGTTCGAAGTTGTTAAAAAACATTAGCTTCCCGCTGGTAGTAATGGATAAGGTTTCTGATTGATAGATAGAGTCTGTTCGTATTTTTCCTCATTCTGACAGGTTCCCAGTTTCGCCAAGTTTATATATTGTTACAGAGCAAAGGCTGTACAATGTCATTTATAAACTGTTGGAGGAGACCGCGTGGCCTAATGGATAAGGCGTCTGACTTCGAATCAGAAGATTGAGGGTTCGAGTCCCTTCGTGGTCGTTTAATATGATTAGACCAATACATTTGGACATATTTCACTAAGTAAGACATAGCTCTTGTTGATTTGAAAAGCTAGGAAATTGTTATATAGCTTTAATAATCTCATACTGCGTTTGCTAATGGATAAGGTTTCTGATTTATATAGTCTCTTCGTAGTTGTTAAAAAACACTAGCTTCCTGCTTGTGGTAATGGAAAAGGTTTCTGATTGATAGATAGAGTCTGTTTATAGTTAAGTAGTTTGTACATAAGACCTGTCTCTTGTTACTGGGAAAAGATAGGACATTGTAATATAGCTTTAATAATCTCAGACTGTGTGTCCTAATGGTTAACCTGTATGATTCTTCATCACAAGATTGAGGGATAGAGTCCCTTTTGTAGTTGTTGAATATCACTAGCTTTCCTCATTTAGAAATGTTCCCAATTTCACTAAATAAGACATGGCTCTTTTTGCTTTGAAAAGCTAGGATATTGTTACATCGTTTTAATAATCACAGACTGCAGGGCCTAATGAATAAGGTTTCTCATTGATAGATAGTCTGTTCGAAGTTGTTAAAAAACATGAATGAATAAGGTTTCTCATTGATAGATAGTCTGTTCGAAGTTATTAAAAAACATTAGCTTCCTGCTGGTGGTAATGGATAAGGTTTCTGATTGATAGATAGAGTCTGTTCGTAGTTTTCCTCACTCTGACAGGTTCCCAATTTCGCTACGTTTATATATTGTTACAGAGCAAAGGCTGTACAATGTCATTTATCAGCTGTTGGAGGAGACCGCGTGGCCAAATGGATAAGGCGTCTGACTTCGAATCAGAAAATTGAGGGTTTTAGTCCCTTCGTGGTCGTTTAATATGATTAGACCAATACATTTGGACATGTTTCTCATTTCACTAAAATGAGACATAGCTCTTGTTGATTTGAAAAGCTAGGAAATTGTTATATAGCTTTAATAATCTCATACTGCGTTTGCTAATGGATAAGGTTTCTGATTTATATAGTCTCTTCGTAGTTGTTAAAAAACACTAGCTTCCTGCTTGTGGTAATGGAAAAGGTTTCTGATTGATAGATAGAGTCTGTTTATAGTTAAGTAGTTTGTACATAAGACCTGTCTCTTGTTACTGGGAAAAGATAGGACATTGTAATATAGCTTTAATAATCTCAGACTGTGTGTCCTAATGGTTAACCTGTATGATTCTTCATCACAAGATTGAGGGATAGAGTCCCTTTTGTAGTTGTTGAATATCACTAGCTATCCTCATTTAGAAATGTTCCCAATTTCACTAAATAAGACATGGCTCTTTTTGCTTTGAAAAGCTAGGATATTGTTACATCGTTTTAATAATCACAGACTGCAGGGCCTAATGAATAAGGTTTGTCATTGATAGATAGTCTGTTCGAAGTTGTTAAAAAACATTACTTTCCTGCTTGTGGTAATGGATAAGGTTGCTAAAAACATTAATGAATAAGGTTTCTCATTGATAGATAGTATGTTCGAAGTTGTTAAAAAACATTAGCTTCCCGCTGGTGGTAATGGATAAGGTTTCTGATTGATAGATAGAGTCTGTTCGTATTTTTCCTCATTCTGACAGGTTCCCAGTTTCGCTATGTTTATATATTGTTACAGAGCAAAGGCTGTACAATGTCATTTATCAACTGTTGGAGGAGACCGCGTGGCCTAATGGATAAGGCGTCTGACTTCGAATCAGAAGATTGAGGGTTCGAGTCCCTTCGTGGTCGTTTAATATGATTAGACCAATACATTTGGACATATTTCACTAAGTAAGACATAGCTCTTGTTGATTTGAAAAGCTAGGAAATTGTTATATAGCTTTAATAATCTCATACTGCGTTTGCTAATGGATAAGGTTTCTGATTTATATAGTCTCTTCGTAGTTGTTAAAAAACACTAGCTTCCTGCTTGTGGTAATGGAAAAGGTTTCTGATTGATAGATAGAGTCTGTTTATAGTTAAGTAGTTTGTACATAAGACCTGTCTCTTGTTACTGGGAAAAGATAGGACATTGTAATATAGCTTTAATAATCTCAGACTGTGTGTCCTAATGGTTAACCTGTATGATTCTTCATCACAAGATTGAGTTCCTTTTGTAGTTGTTGAATATCACTAGCTATCCTCATTTAGAAATGTTCCCAATTTCACAAAATAAGACATGGCTCTTTTTGCTTTGAAAAGCTAGGATATTGTTACATCGTTTTAATAATCACAGACTGCAGGGCCTAATGAATAAGGTTTGTCATTGATAGATAGTCTGTTCGAAGTTGTTAAAAAACATTACTTTCCTGCTTGTGGTAATGGATAAGGTTGTTAAAAACATTAATGAATAAGGTTTCTCATTGATAGATAGTATGTTCGAAGTTGTTAAAAAACATTAGCTTCCTGCTGGTGGTAATGGATAAGGTTTCTGATTGATAGATAGAGTCTATTCGTATTTTCCCTCATTCTGACAGGTTCCCAGTTTCGCTATGTTTATATATTGTTACAGAGCAAAAGCTGTACAATGTCATTTATCAACTGTTGGAGGAGACCGCGTGGCCTAATGGATAAGGCGTCTGACTTCGAATCAGAAGATTGAGGGTTCGAGTCCCTTCGTGGTTGTTTAATATGATTAGACCAATACATTTGGACATATTTCACTAAGTAAGACATAGCTCTTGTTTATTTGAAAAGCTAGGAAATTGTTATATAGCTTTAATAATCTCATACTGCGTTTGCTAATGGATAAGGTTTCTGATTTATATAGTCTCTTCGTAGTTGTTAAAAAACACTAGCTTCCTGCTTGTGGTAATGGAAAAGGTTTCTGATTGATAGATAGAGTCTGTTTATAGTTAAGTAGTTTGTACATAAGACCTGTCTCTTGTTACTGGGAAAAGATAGGACATTGTAATATAGCTTTAATAATCTCAGACTGTGTGTCCTAATGGTTAACCTGTATGATTCTTCATCACAAGATTGAGTTCCTTTTGTAGTTGTTGAATATCACTAGCTTTCCTCATTTAGAAATGTTCCCAATTTCACTAAATAAGACATGGCTCTTTTTGCTTTGAAAAGCTAGGATATTGTTACATTGTTTTAATAATCACAGACTGCAGGGCCTAATGAATAAGGTTTCTCATTGATAGATAGTCTGTTCGAAGTTGTTAAAAAACATTAATGAATAAGGTTTCTCATTGAAAGATAGTCTTTTCGAAGTTGTTAAAAAACATTAGCTTCCTGCTTGTGGTAATGGATAAGGTTGTTAAAAAACATGAATGAATAAGGTTTCTCATTGATAGATAGTCTGTTCGAAGTTATTAAAAAACATTAGCTTCCTGCTGGTGGTAATGGATAAGGTTTCTGATTGATAGATAGAGTCTGTTCGTAGTTTTCCTCATTCTGACAGGTTCCCAGTTTCGCTACGTTTATATATTGTTACAGAGCAAAGGCTGTACAATGTCATTTATCAACTGTTGGAGGAGACCGCGTGGCCTAATGGATAAGGCGTCTGTGTGATTATTATTGTTTTAATAATCACACACTGCAGGGCCTAATGAATAAGGTTTCTCATTGATAGATAGTCTGTTCGAAGTTGTTAAAAAACATTAATGAATAAGGTTTCTCATTGAAAGATAGTCTTTTCGAAGTTGTTAAAAAACATTAGCTTCCTGCTTGTGGTAATGGATAAGGTTGTTAAAAAACATGAATGAATAAGGTTTCTCATTGATAGATAGTCTGTTCGAAGTTGTTAAAAAACATTAGCTTCCTGCTGGTGGTAATGGATAAGGTTTCTGATTGATAGATAAGAGTCTGTTCGTAGTTTTCCACATTCTGACAGGTTCTCAATTTCGCTACGTTTATATATTGTTGCAGAGCAAAGGCTGTACAATGTCATTTATCAACTTTTGGAGGAGACCGCGTGGCCAAATGGATAAGGCGTCTGACTTCGAATCAGAAAATTGAGGGTTTTAGTCCCTTCGTGGTCGTTTAATATGATTAGACCAATACATATGGACATGTTTCTCATTTCACTAAAATGAGACATAGCTCTTGTTGATTTGAAAAGCTAGGATATTGTTATATAGCTTTAATAATCTCATACTGCGTTTGCTAATGGATAAGGTTTCTGGTTTATATAGTCTCTTCGTAGTTGTTAAAAAACACTAGCTTCCTGCTTGTGGTAATGGAAAAGGTTTCTGATTGATAGATAGTCTCTTCGTAGTTACGTAGTTTGTACATAAGACCTGTCTCTTGTTACTGGGAAAAGATAGGACATTGTAATATAGATTTATTAATCTCAGACTGTGTGTCCTAATGGTTACCTGTATGATTCTTCATCACAAGATTGAGGGATAGAGTCCCTTTTGTAGTTGTTGAATATCACTAGCTATCCTCATTTAGAAATGTTCCCAATTTCACAAAATAAGACATGGCTCTTTTTGCTTTGAAAAGCTAGGATATTGTTACATCGTTTTAATAATCACAGACTGCAGGGCCTAATAAATAAGGTTTGTCATTGATAGATAGTCTGTTCGAAGTTGTTAAAAAACATTAGCTTCCTGCTTGTGGTAATGGATAAGGTTTCTGATTGATAGATAGAGTCTGTTCGTAGTTTTCCTCACTCTGACAGGTTCCCAATTTCGCTACGTTTATATATTGTTACAGAGCAAAGGCTGTACAATGTCATTTATCAGCTGTCGGAGGAGACCGCGTGGCCTAATGGATAAGGCGTCTGACTTCGAATCGGAAGATTGAGGGTTCGAGTCCCTTTGTGGTCGTTTAATATGATTAGACCAATACATTTGGACATATTTCACTAAGTAAGACATAGCTCTTGTTGATTTGAAAAGCTAGGAAATTGTTATATAGCTTTAATAATCTCATACTGCGTTTGCTAATGGATAAGGTTTCTGATTTATATAGTCTCTTCGTAGTTGTTAAAAAACACTAGCTTCCTGCTTGTGGTAATGGAAAAGGTTTCTGATTGATAGATAGAGTCTGTTTATAGTTAAGTAGTTTGTACATAAGACCTGTCTCTTGTTACTGGGAAAAGATAGGACATTGTAATATAGCTTTAATAATCTCAGACTGTGTGTCCTAATGGTTAACCTGTATGATTCTTCATCACAAGATTGAGTTCCTTTTGTAGTTGTTGAATATCACTAGCTTTCCTCATTTAGAAATGTTCCCAATTTCACTAAATAAGACATGGCTCTTTTTGCTTTGAAAAGCTAGGATATTGTTACATTGTTTTAATAATCACAGACTGCAGGGCCTAATGAATAAGGATTCTCATTGATAGATAGTCTGTTCGAAGTTGTTAAAAAACATTAATGAATAAGGTTTCTCATTGAAAGATAGTCTTTTCGAAGTTGTTAAAAAACATTAGCTTCCTGCTTGTGGTAATGGATAAGGTTGTTAAAAAACATGAATGAATAAGGTTTCTCATTGATAGATAGTCTGTTCGAAGTTATTAAAAAACATTAGCTTCCTGCTGGTGGTAATGGATAAGGTTTCTGATTGATAGATAGAGTCTGTTCGTAGTTTTCCTCACTCTGACAGGTTCCCAATTTCGCTACGTTTATATATTGTTACAGAGCAAAGGCTGTACAATGTCATTTATCAGCTGTCGGAGGAGACCGCGTGGCCTAATGGATAAGGCGTCTGACTTCAAATCAGAAGATTGAGGGTTCGAGTCCCTTCGTGGTCATTTAATATGATTAGACCAATACATTTGGACATATTTCACTAAGTAAGACATAGCTCTTGTTTATTTGAAAAGCTAGGAAATTGTTATATAGCTTTAATAATCTCATACTGCGTTTGCTAATGGATAAGGTTTCTGATTTATATAGTCTCTTCGTAGTTGTTAAAAAACACTAGCTTCCTGCTTGTGGTAATGGAAAAGGTTTCTGATTGATAGATAGAGTCTGTTTATAGTTAAGTAGTTTGTACATAAGACCTGTCTCTTGTTACTGGGAAAAGATAGGACATTGTAATATAGCTTTAATAATCTCAGACTGTGTGTCCTAATGGTTAACCTGTATGATTCTTCATCACAAGATTGAGGGATAGAGTCCCTTTTGTAGTTGTTGAATATCACTAGCTTTCCTCATTTAGAAATGTTCCCAATTTCACTAAATAAGACATGGCTCTTTTTGCTTTGAAAAGCTAGGATATTGTTACATTGTTTTAATAATCACAGACTGCAGGGCCTAATGAATAAGGTTTCTCATTGATAGATAGTCTGTTCGAAGTTGTTAAAAAACATTAATGAATAAGGTTTCTCATTGAAAGATAGTCTTTTCGAAGTTGTTAAAAAACATTAGCTTCCTGCTTGTGGTAATGGATAAGGTTGTTAAAAAACATGAATGAATAAGGTTTCTCATTGATAGATAGTCTGTTCGAAGTTGTTAAAAAACATTAATGAATAAGGTTTCTCATTGAAAGATAGTCTTTTCGAAGTTGTTAAAAAACATTAATCTCACACTGCGTTTGCTAATGGATAAGGTTTCTGATTTATATAGTCTCTTCGTAGTTGTTAAAAAACACTAGCTTCCTGCTTGTGGTAATGGAAAAGGTTTCTGATTGATAGATAGAGTCTGTTTGTAGTTAAGTAGTTTGTACATAAGACCTGTCTCTTGTTACTGGGAAAAGATAGGACATTGTAATATAGCTTTAATATTGATAGATAGTCTGTTCGAAGTTGTTAAAAAACATTAATGAATAAGGTTTCTCATTGAAAGATAGTCTTTTCGAAGTTGTTAAAAAACATTAGCTTCCTGCTTGTGGTAATGGATAAGGTTGTTAAAAAACATGAATGAATAAGGTTTCTCATTGATAGATAGTCTGTTCGAAGTTATTAAAAAACATTAGCTTCCTGCTGGTAGTAATGGATAAGGTTTCTGATTGATAGATAAGAGTCTGTTCGTAGTTTTCCACATTCTGACAGGTTCTCAATTTCGCTACGTTTATATATTGTTGCAGAGCAAAGGCTGTACAATGTCATTTATCAACTTTTGGAGGAGACCGCGTGGCCAAATGGATAAGGCGTCTGACTTCGAATCAGAAAATTGAGGGTTTTAGTCCCTTCGTGGTCGTTTAATATGATTAGACCAATACATATGGACATGTTTCTCATTTCACTAAAATGAGACATAGCTCTTGTTGATTTGAAAAGCTAGGATATTGTTATATAGCTTTAATAATCTCATACTGCGTTTGCTAATGGATAAGGTTTCTGGTTTATATAGTCTCTTCGTAGTTGTTAAAAAACACTAGCTTCCTGCTTGTGGTAATGGAAAAGGTTTCTGATTGATAGATAGTCTCTTCGTAGTTACGTAGTTTGTACATAAGACCTGTCTCTTGTTACTGGGAAAAGATAGGACATTGTAATATAGATTTATTAATCTCAGACTGTGTGTCCTAATGGTTACCTGTATGATTCTTCATCACAAGATTGAGGGATAGAGTCCCTTTTGTAGTTGTTGAATATCACTAGCTATCCTCATTTAGAAATGTTCCCAATTTCACAAAATAAGACATGGCTCTTTTTGCTTTGAAAAGCTAGGATATTGTTACATCGTTTTAATAATCACAGACTGCAGGGCCTAATAAATAAGGTTTGTCATTGATAGATAGTCTGTTCGAAGTTGTTAAAAAACATTAGCTTCCTGCTTGTGGTAATGGATAAGGTTTCTGATTGATAGATAGAGTCTGTTCGTAGTTTTCCTCACTCTGACAGGTTCCCAATTTCGCTACGTTTATATATTGTTACAGAGCAAAGGCTGTACAATGTCATTTATCAGCTGTCGGAGGAGACCGCGTGGCCTAATGGATAAGGCGTCTGACTTCGAATCGGAAGATTGAGGGTTCGAGTCCCTTTGTGGTCGTTTAATATGATTAGACCAATACATTTGGACATATTTCACTAAGTAAGACATAGCTCTTGTTGATTTGAAAAGCTAGGAAATTGTTATATAGCTTTAATAATCTCATACTGCGTTTGCTAATGGATAAGGTTTCTGATTTATATAGTCTCTTCGTAGTTGTTAAAAAACACTAGCTTCCTGCTTGTGGTAATGGAAAAGGTTTCTGATTGATAGATAGAGTCTGTTTATAGTTAAGTAGTTTGTACATAAGACCTGTCTCTTGTTACTGGGAAAAGATAGGACATTGTAATATAGCTTTAATAATCTCAGACTGTGTGTCCTAATGGTTAACCTGTATGATTCTTCATCACAAGATTGAGTTCCTTTTGTAGTTGTTGAATATCACTAGCTTTCCTCATTTAGAAATGTTCCCAATTTCACTAAATAAGACATGGCTCTTTTTGCTTTGAAAAGCTAGGATATTGTTACATTGTTTTAATAATCACAGACTGCAGGGCCTAATGAATAAGGATTCTCATTGATAGATAGTCTGTTCGAAGTTGTTAAAAAACATTAATGAATAAGGTTTCTCATTGAAAGATAGTCTTTTCGAAGTTGTTAAAAAACATTAGCTTCCTGCTTGTGGTAATGGATAAGGTTGTTAAAAAACATGAATGAATAAGGTTTCTCATTGATAGATAGTCTGTTCGAAGTTATTAAAAAACATTAGCTTCCTGCTGGTGGTAATGGATAAGGTTTCTGATTGATAGATAGAGTCTGTTCGTAGTTTTCCTCACTCTGACAGGTTCCCAATTTCGCTACGTTTATATATTGTTACAGAGCAAAGGCTGTACAATGTCATTTATCAGCTGTCGGAGGAGACCGCGTGGCCTAATGGATAAGGCGTCTGACTTCAAATCAGAAGATTGAGGGTTCGAGTCCCTTCGTGGTCATTTAATATGATTAGACCAATACATTTGGACATATTTCACTAAGTAAGACATAGCTCTTGTTTATTTGAAAAGCTAGGAAATTGTTATATAGCTTTAATAATCTCATACTGCGTTTGCTAATGGATAAGGTTTCTGATTTATATAGTCTCTTCGTAGTTGTTAAAAAACACTAGCTTCCTGCTTGTGGTAATGGAAAAGGTTTCTGATTGATAGATAGAGTCTGTTTATAGTTAAGTAGTTTGTACATAAGACCTGTCTCTTGTTACTGGGAAAAGATAGGACATTGTAATATAGCTTTAATAATCTCAGACTGTGTGTCCTAATGGTTAACCTGTATGATTCTTCATCACAAGATTGAGGGATAGAGTCCCTTTTGTAGTTGTTGAATATCACTAGCTTTCCTCATTTAGAAATGTTCCCAATTTCACTAAATAAGACATGGCTCTTTTTGCTTTGAAAAGCTAGGATATTGTTACATTGTTTTAATAATCACAGACTGCAGGGCCTAATGAATAAGGTTTCTCATTGATAGATAGTCTGTTCGAAGTTGTTAAAAAACATTAATGAATAAGGTTTCTCATTGAAAGATAGTCTTTTCGAAGTTGTTAAAAAACATTAGCTTCCTGCTTGTGGTAATGGATAAGGTTGTTAAAAAACATGAATGAATAAGGTTTCTCATTGATAGATAGTCTGTTCGAAGTTGTTAAAAAACATTAATGAATAAGGTTTCTCATTGAAAGATAGTCTTTTCGAAGTTGTTAAAAAACATTAATCTCACACTGCGTTTGCTAATGGATAAGGTTTCTGATTTATATAGTCTCTTCGTAGTTGTTAAAAAACACTAGCTTCCTGCTTGTGGTAATGGAAAAGGTTTCTGATTGATAGATAGAGTCTGTTTGTAGTTAAGTAGTTTGTACATAAGACCTGTCTCTTGTTACTGGGAAAAGATAGGACATTGTAATATAGCTTTAATATTGATAGATAGTCTGTTCGAAGTTGTTAAAAAACATTAATGAATAAGGTTTCTCATTGAAAGATAGTCTTTTCGAAGTTGTTAAAAAACATTAGCTTCCTGCTTGTGGTAATGGATAAGGTTGTTAAAAAACATGAATGAATAAGGTTTCTCATTGATAGATAGTCTGTTCGAAGTTATTAAAAAACATTAGCTTCCTGCTGGTAGTAATGGATAAGGTTTCTGATTGATAGATAAGAGTCTGTTCGTAGTTTTCCACATTCTGACAGGTTCTCAATTTCGCTACGTTTATATATTGTTGCAGAGCAAAGGCTGTACAATGTCATTTATCAACTTTTGGAGGAGACCGCGTGGCCAAATGGATAAGGCGTCTGACTTCGAATCAGAAAATTGAGGGTTTTAGTCCCTTCGTGGTCGTTTAATATGATTAGACCAATACATATGGACATGTTTCTCATTTCACTAAAATGAGACATAGCTCTTGTTGATTTGAAAAGCTAGGATATTGTTATATAGCTTTAATAATCTCATACTGCGTTTGCTAATGGATAAGGTTTCTGGTTTATATAGTCTCTTCGTAGTTGTTAAAAAACACTAGCTTCCTGCTTGTGGTAATGGAAAAGGTTTCTGATTGATAGATAGTCTCTTCGTAGTTACGTAGTTTGTACATAAGACCTGTCTCTTGTTACTGGGAAAAGATAGGACATTGTAATATAGATTTATTAATCTCAGACTGTGTGTCCTAATGGTTACCTGTATGATTCTTCATCACAAGATTGAGGGATAGAGTCCCTTTTGTAGTTGTTGAATATCACTAGCTATCCTCATTTAGAAATGTTCCCAATTTCACAAAATAAGACATGGCTCTTTTTGCTTTGAAAAGCTAGGATATTGTTACATCGTTTTAATAATCACAGACTGCAGGGCCTAATAAATAAGGTTTGTCATTGATAGATAGTCTGTTCGAAGTTGTTAAAAAACATTAGCTTCCTGCTTGTGGTAATGGATAAGGTTTCTGATTGATAGATAGAGTCTGTTCGTAGTTTTCCTCACTCTGACAGGTTCCCAATTTCGCTACGTTTATATATTGTTACAGAGCAAAGGCTGTACAATGTCATTTATCAGCTGTCGGAGGAGACCGCGTGGCCTAATGGATAAGGCGTCTGACTTCGAATCGGAAGATTGAGGGTTCGAGTCCCTTTGTGGTCGTTTAATATGATTAGACCAATACATTTGGACATATTTCACTAAGTAAGACATAGCTCTTGTTGATTTGAAAAGCTAGGAAATTGTTATATAGCTTTAATAATCTCATACTGCGTTTGCTAATGGATAAGGTTTCTGATTTATATAGTCTCTTCGTAGTTGTTAAAAAACACTAGCTTCCTGCTTGTGGTAATGGAAAAGGTTTCTGATTGATAGATAGAGTCTGTTTATAGTTAAGTAGTTTGTACATAAGACCTGTCTCTTGTTACTGGGAAAAGATAGGACATTGTAATATAGCTTTAATAATCTCAGACTGTGTGTCCTAATGGTTAACCTGTATGATTCTTCATCACAAGATTGAGTTCCTTTTGTAGTTGTTGAATATCACTAGCTTTCCTCATTTAGAAATGTTCCCAATTTCACTAAATAAGACATGGCTCTTTTTGCTTTGAAAAGCTAGGATATTGTTACATTGTTTTAATAATCACAGACTGCAGGGCCTAATGAATAAGGATTCTCATTGATAGATAGTCTGTTCGAAGTTGTTAAAAAACATTAATGAATAAGGTTTCTCATTGAAAGATAGTCTTTTCGAAGTTGTTAAAAAACATTAGCTTCCTGCTTGTGGTAATGGATAAGGTTGTTAAAAAACATGAATGAATAAGGTTTCTCATTGATAGATAGTCTGTTCGAAGTTATTAAAAAACATTAGCTTCCTGCTGGTGGTAATGGATAAGGTTTCTGATTGATAGATAGAGTCTGTTCGTAGTTTTCCTCACTCTGACAGGTTCCCAATTTCGCTACGTTTATATATTGTTACAGAGCAAAGGCTGTACAATGTCATTTATCAGCTGTCGGAGGAGACTGCGTGGCCTAATGGATAAGGCGTCTGACTTCAAATCAGAAGATTGAGGGTTCGAGTCCCTTCGTGGTCATTTAATATGATTAGACCAATACATTTGGACATATTTCACTAAGTAAGACATAGCTCTTGTTTATTTGAAAAGCTAGGAAATTGTTATATAGCTTTAATAATCTCATACTGCGTTTGCTAATGGATAAGGTTTCTGATTTATATAGTCTCTTCGTAGTTGTTAAAAAACACTAGCTTCCTGCTTGTGGTAATGGAAAAGGTTTCTGATTGATAGATAGAGTCTGTTTATAGTTAAGTAGTTTGTACATAAGACCTGTCTCTTGTTACTGGGAAAAGATAGGACATTGTAATATAGCTTTAATAATCTCAGACTGTGTGTCCTAATGGTTAACCTGTATGATTCTTCATCACAAGATTGAGGGATAGAGTCCCTTTTGTAGTTGTTGAATATCACTAGCTTTCCTCATTTAGAAATGTTCCCAATTTCACTAAATAAGACATGGCTCTTTTTGCTTTGAAAAGCTAGGATATTGTTACATTGTTTTAATAATCACAGACTGCAGGGCCTAATGAATAAGGTTTCTCATTGATAGATAGTCTGTTCGAAGTTGTTAAAAAACATTAATGAATAAGGTTTCTCATTGAAAGATAGTCTTTTCGAAGTTGTTAAAAAACATTAGCTTCCTGCTTGTGGTAATGGATAAGGTTGTTAAAAAACATGAATGAATAAGGTTTCTCATTGATAGATAGTCTGTTCGAAGTTATTAAAAAACATTAGCTTCCTGCTGGTGGTAATGGATAAGGTTTCTGATTGATAGATAGAGTCTGTTCGTATTTTTCCTCATTCTGACAAGTTCCCAGTTTCGCTATGTTTATATATTGTTACAGAGCAAAGGCTGTACAATGTCATTTATCAACTGTTGAAGGAGACCGCGTGGCCTAATGGATAAGGCGTCTGACTTCGAATCAGAAGATTGAGGGTTCGAGTCCCTTCGTGGTCGTTTAATATGATTAGACCAATACATTTGGACATATTTCACTAAGTAAGACATAGCTCTTGTTTATTTGAAAAGCTAGGAAATTGTTATATAGCTTTAATAATCTCATACTGCGTTTGCTAATGGATAAGGTTTCTGATTTATATAGTCTCTTCGTAGTTGTTAAAAAACACTAGCTTCCTGCTTGTGGTAATGGAAAAGGTTTCTGATTGATAGATAGAGTCTGTTTGTAGTTAAGTAGTTTGTACATAAGACCTGTCTCTTGTTACTGGGAAAAGATAGGACATTGTAATATAGCTTTAATAATCTCAGACTGTGTGTCCTAATGGTTAACCTGTATGATTCTTCATCACAAGATTGAGGGATAGAGTCCCTTTTGTAGTTGTTGAATATCACTAGCTATCCTCATTTAGAAATGTTCCCAATTTCACTAAATAAGACATGGCTCTTTTTGCTTTGAAAAGCTAGGATATTGTTACATCGTTTTAATAATCACAGACTGCAGGGCCTAATGAATAAGGTTTCTCATTGATAGATAGTCTGTTCGAAGTTGTTAAAAAACATTAATGAATAAGGTTTCTCATTGAAAGACAGTCTTTTCGAAGTTGTTAAAAAACATTAGCTTCCTGCTTGTGGTAATGGATAAGGTTGTTAAAAAACATGAATGAATAAGGTTTCTCATTGATAGATAGTCTGTTCGAAGTTATTAAAAAACATTAGCTTCCTGCTGGTAGTAATGGATAAGGTTTCTGATTGATAGATAGAGTCTGTTCGTATTTTTCCTCATTCTGACAAGTTCCCAGTTTCACTATGTTTATATATTGTTACAGAGCAAAGGCTGTACAATGTCATTTATCAACTGTTGAAGGAGACCGCGTGGCCTAATGGATAAGGCGTCTGACTTCGAATCAGAAGATTGAGGGTTCGAGTCCCTTCGTGGTCGTTTAATATGATTAGACCAATACATTTGGACATATTTCACTAAGTAAGACATAGCTCTTGTTTATTTGAAAAGCTAGGAAATTGTTATATAGCTTTAATAATCTCATACTGCGTTTGCTAATGGATAAGGTTTCTGATTTATATAGTCTCTTCGTAGTTGTTAAAAAACACTAGCTTCCTTCTTGTGGTAATGGAAAAGGTTTCTGATTGATAGATAGAGTCTGTTTATAGTTAAGTAGTTTGTACATAAGACCTGTCTCTTGTTACTGGGAAAAGATAGGACATTGTAATATAGCTTTAATAATCTCAGACTGTGTGTCCTAATGGTTAACCTGTATGATTCTTCATCACAAGATTGAGTTCCTTTTGTAGTTGTTGAATATCACTAGCTTTCCTCATTTAGAAATGTTCCCAATTTCACTAAATAAGACATGGCTCTTTTTGCTTTGAAAAGCTAGGATATTGTTACATTGTTTTAATAATCACAGACTGCAGGGCCTAATGAATAAGGATTCTCATTGATAGATAGTCTGTTCGAAGTTGTTAAAAAACATTAATGAATAAGGTTTCTCATTGAAAGATAGTCTTTTCGAAGTTGTTAAAAAACATTAGCTTCCTGCTTGTGGTAATGGATAAGGTTGTTAAAAAACATGAATGAATAAGGTTTCTCATTGATAGATAGTCTGTTCGAAGTTATTAAAAAACATTAGCTTCCTGCTGGTGGTAATGGATAAGGTTTCTGATTGATAGATAGAGTCTGTTCGTAGTTTTCCTCACTCTGACAGGTTCCCAATTTCGCTACGTTTATATATTGTTACAGAGCAAAGGCTGTACAATGTCATTTATCAGCTGTCGGAGGAGACTGCGTGGCCTAATGGATAAGGCGTCTGACTTCAAATCAGAAGATTGAGGGTTCGAGTCCCTTCGTGGTCATTTAATATGATTAGACCAATACATTTGGACATATTTCACTAAGTAAGACATAGCTCTTGTTTATTTGAAAAGCTAGGAAATTGTTATATAGCTTTAATAATCTCATACTGCGTTTGCTAATGGATAAGGTTTCTGATTTATATAGTCTCTTCGTAGTTGTTAAAAAACACTAGCTTCCTGCTTGTGGTAATGGAAAAGGTTTCTGATTGATAGATAGAGTCTGTTTATAGTTAAGTAGTTTGTACATAAGACCTGTCTCTTGTTACTGGGAAAAGATAGGACATTGTAATATAGCTTTAATAATCTCAGACTGTGTGTCCTAATGGTTAACCTGTATGATTCTTCATCACAAGATTGAGGGATAGAGTCCCTTTTGTAGTTGTTGAATATCACTAGCTTTCCTCATTTAGAAATGTTCCCAATTTCACTAAATAAGACATGGCTCTTTTTGCTTTGAAAAGCTAGGATATTGTTACATTGTTTTAATAATCACAGACTGCAGGGCCTAATGAATAAGGTTTCTCATTGATAGATAGTCTGTTCGAAGTTGTTAAAAAACATTAATGAATAAGGTTTCTCATTGAAAGATAGTCTTTTCGAAGTTGTTAAAAAACATTAGCTTCCTGCTTGTGGTAATGGATAAGGTTGTTAAAAAACATGAATGAATAAGGTTTCTCATTGATAGATAGTCTGTTCGAAGTTATTAAAAAACATTAGCTTCCTGCTGGTGGTAATGGATAAGGTTTCTGATTGATAGATAGAGTCTGTTCGTATTTTTCCTCATTCTGACAAGTTCCCAGTTTCGCTATGTTTATATATTGTTACAGAGCAAAGGCTGTACAATGTCATTTATCAACTGTTGAAGGAGACCGCGTGGCCTAATGGATAAGGCGTCTGACTTCGAATCAGAAGATTGAGGGTTCGAGTCCCTTCGTGGTCGTTTAATATGATTAGACCAATACATTTGGACATATTTCACTAAGTAAGACATAGCTCTTGTTTATTTGAAAAGCTAGGAAATTGTTATATAGCTTTAATAATCTCATACTGCGTTTGCTAATGGATAAGGTTTCTGATTTATATAGTCTCTTCGTAGTTGTTAAAAAACACTAGCTTCCTGCTTGTGGTAATGGAAAAGGTTTCTGATTGATAGATAGAGTCTGTTTGTAGTTAAGTAGTTTGTACATAAGACCTGTCTCTTGTTACTGGGAAAAGATAGGACATTGTAATATAGCTTTAATAATCTCAGACTGTGTGTCCTAATGGTTAACCTGTATGATTCTTCATCACAAGATTGAGGGATAGAGTCCCTTTTGTAGTTGTTGAATATCACTAGCTATCCTCATTTAGAAATGTTCCCAATTTCACTAAATAAGACATGGCTCTTTTTGCTTTGAAAAGCTAGGATATTGTTACATCGTTTTAATAATCACAGACTGCAGGGCCTAATGAATAAGGTTTCTCATTGATAGATAGTCTGTTCGAAGTTGTTAAAAAACATTAATGAATAAGGTTTCTCATTGAAAGACAGTCTTTTCGAAGTTGTTAAAAAACATTAGCTTCCTGCTTGTGGTAATGGATAAGGTTGTTAAAAAACATGAATGAATAAGGTTTCTCATTGATAGATAGTCTGTTCGAAGTTATTAAAAAACATTAGCTTCCTGCTGGTAGTAATGGATAAGGTTTCTGATTGATAGATAGAGTCTGTTCGTATTTTTCCTCATTCTGACAAGTTCCCAGTTTCGCTATGTTTATATATTGTTACAGAGCAAAGGCTGTACAATGTCATTTATCAACTGTTGAAGGAGACCGCGTGGCCTAATGGATAAGGCGTCTGACTTCGAATCAGAAGATTGAGGGTTCGAGTCCCTTCGTGGTCGTTTAATATGATTAGACCAATACATTTGGACATATTTCACTAAGTAAGACATAGCTCTTGTTTATTTGAAAAGCTAGGAAATTGTTATATAGCTTTAATAATCTCATACTGCGTTTGCTAATGGATAAGGTTTCTGATTTATATAGTCTCTTCGTAGTTGTTAAAAAACACTAGCTTCCTGCTTGTGGTAATGGAAAAGGTTTCTGATTGATAGATAGAGTCTGTTTGTAGTTAAGTAGTTTGTACATAAGACCTGTCTCTTGTTACTGGGAAAAGATAGGACATTGTAATATAGCTTTAATAATCTCAGACTGTGTGTCCTAATGGTTAACCTGTATGATTCTTCATCACAAGATTGAGGGATAGAGTCCCTTTTGTAGTTGTTGAATATCACTAGCTATCCTCATTTAGAAATGTTCCCAATTTCACTAAATAAGACATGGCTCTTTTTGCTTTGAAAAGCTAGGATATTGTTACATCGTTTTAATAATCACAGACTGCAGGGCCTAATGAATAAGGTTTCTCATTGATAGATAGTCTGTTCGAAGTTGTTAAAAAACATTAATGAATAAGGTTTCTCATTGAAAGACAGTCTTTTCGAAGTTGTTAAAAAACATTAGCTTCCTGCTTGTGGTAATGGATAAGGTTGTTAAAAAACATGAATGAATAAGGTTTCTCATTGATAGATAGTCTGTTCGAAGTTATTAAAAAACATTAGCTTCCTGCTGGTAGTAATGGATAAGGTTTCTGATTGATAGATAGAGTCTGTTCGTAGTTTTCCTCACTCTGACAGGTTCCCAATTTCGCTACGTTTATATATTGTTACAGAGCAAAGGCTGTACAATGTCATATATCAGCTGTCGGAGGAGACCGCGTGGCCTAATGGATAAGGCGTCTGACTTCGAATCAGAAGATTGAGGGTTCGAGTCCCTTCGTGGTCATTTAATATGATTAGACCAATACATTTGGACATATTTCACTAAGTAAGACATAGCTCTTGTTTATTTGAAAACCTAGGAAATTGTTATATAGCTTTAATAATCTCATACTGCGTTTGCTAATGGATAAGGTTTCTGATTTATATAGTCTCTTCGTAGTTGTTAAAAAACACTAGCTTCCTGCTTGTGTTAATGGAAAAGGTTTCTGATTGATAGATAGAGTCTGTTTATAGTTAAGTAGTTTGTACATAAGACCTGTCTCTTGTTACTGGGAAAAGATAGGACATTTTAATATAGCTTTAATAATCTCAGACTGTGTGTCCTAATGGTTAACCTGTATGATTCTTCATCACAAGATTGAGGGATAGAGTCCCTTTTGTAGTTGTTGAATATCACTAGCTTTCCTCATTTAGAAATGTTCCCAATTTCACTAAATAAGACATGGCTCTTTTTGCTTTGAAAAGCTAGGATATTGTTACATTGTTTTAATAATCACAGACTGCAGGGCCTAATGAATAAGGTTTCTCATTGATAGATAGTCTGTTCGAAGTTGTTAAAAAACATTAATGAATAAGGTTTCTCATTGAAAGATAGTCTTTTCGAAGTTGTTAAAAAACATTAGCTTCCTGCTTGTGGTAATGGATAAGGTTGTTAAAAAACATGAATGAATAAGGTTTCTCATTGATAGATAGTCTGTTCGAAGTTATTAAAAAACATTAGCTTCCTGCTGGTAGTAATGGATAAGGTTTCTGATTGATAGATAGAGTCTGTTCGTAGTTTTCCTCACTCTGACAGGTTCCCAATTTCGCTACGTTTATATATTGTTACAGAGCAAAGGCTGTACAATGTAATTTATCAGCTGTTGGAGGAGACCGCGTGGCCAAATGGATAAGGCGTCTGACTTCGAATCAGAAAATTGAGGGTTTTAGTCCCTTCGTGGTCGTTTAATATGATTAGACCAATACATTTGGACATGTTTCTCATTTCACTAAAATGAGACATAGCTCTTGTTGATTTGAAAAGCTAGGATATTGTTATATAGCTTTAATAATCTCAGACTGTGTGTCCTAATGGTTAACCTGTATGATTCTTCATCACAAGATTGAGGGATAGAGTCCCTTTTGTAGTTGTTGAATATCACTAGCTTTCCTCATTTAGAAATGTTCCCAATTTCACTAAATAAGACATGGCTCTTTTTGCTTTGAAAAGCTAGGATATTGTTACATTGTTTTAATAATCACAGACTGCAGGGCCTAATGAATAAGGTTTCTCATTGATAGATAGTCTGTTCGAAGTTGTTAAAAAACATTAATGAATAAGGTTTCTCATTGAAAGATAGTCTTTTCGAAGTTGTTAAAAAACATTAGCTTCCTGCTTGTGGTAATGGATAAGGTTGTTAAAAAACATGAATGAATAAGGTTTCTCATTGATAGATAGTCTGTTCGAAGTTATTAAAAAACATTAGCTTCCTGCTGGTAGTAATGGATAAGGTTTCTGATTGATAGATAGAGTCTGTTCGTAGTTTTCCTCACTCTGACAGGTTCCCAATTTCGCTACGTTTATATATTGTTACAGAGCAAAGGCTGTACAATGTAATTTATCAGCTGTTGGAGGAGACCGCGTGGCCAAATGGATAAGGCGTCTGACTTCGAATCAGAAAATTGAGGGTTTTAGTCCCTTCGTGGTCGTTTAATATGATTAGACCAATACATTTGGACATGTTTCTCATTTCACTAAAATGAGACATAGCTCTTGTTGATTTGAAAAGCTAGGATATTGTTATATAGCTTTAATAATCTCATACTGCGTTTGCTAATGGATAAGGTTTCTGGTTTATATAGTCTCTTCGTAGTTGTTAAAAAACACTAGCTTCCTGCTTGTGGTAATGGAAAAGGTTTCTGATTGATAGATAGTCTCTTCGTAGTTACGTAGTTTGTACATAAGACCTGTCTCTTGTTACTGGGAAAAGATAGGACATTGTAATATAGATTTATTAATCTCAGACTCTGTGTCCTAATGGTTACCTGTATGATTCTTCATCACAAGATTGAGGGATAGAGTCCCTTTTGTAGTTGTTGAATATCACTAGCTATCCTCATTTAGAAATGTTCCCAATTTCACAAAATAAGACAATGGTCTTTTTGCTTTGAAAAGCTAGGATATTGTTACATCGTTTTAATAATCACAGACTGCAGGGCCTAATGAATAAGGTTTGTCATTGATAGATAGTCTGTTCGAAGTTGTTAAAAAACATTACTTTCCTGCTTGTGGTAATGGATAAGGTTGTTAAAAACATTAATGAATAAGGTTTCTCATTGATAGATAGTCTGTTCGAAGTTGTTAAAAAACATTAATGAATAAGGTTTCTCATTGAAAGATAGTCTTTTCGAAGTTGTTAAAAAACATTAGCTTCCTGCTTGTGGTAATGGATGAGGTTGTTAAAAAACATGAATGAATAAGGTTTCTCATTGATAGATAGTCTGTTCGAAGTTATTAAAAAACATTAGCTTCCTGCTGGTGGTAATGGATAAGGTTTCTGATTGATAGATAGAGTCTGTTTGTAGTTTTCCTCACTCTGACAGGTTCCCAATTTCGCTACGTTTATATATTGTTACAGAGCAAAGGCTGTACAATGTCATTTATCAGCTGTTGGAGGAGACCGCGTGGCTTAATGGATAAGGCGTCTGACTTCGAATCAGAAGATTGAGGGTTCGAGTCCCTTCGTGGTCATTTAATATGATTAGACCAACACATTTGGACATATTTCACTAAGTAAGACATAGCTCTTGTTGATTTGAAAAGCTAGGATATTGTTATATAGCTTTAATAATCTCATACTGCGTTTGCTAATGGATAAGGTTTCTGATTTATATAGTCTCTTCGTAGTTGTTAAAAAACACTAGCTTCCTGCTTGTGGTAATGGAAAAGGTTTCTGATTGATAGATAGAGTCTGTTTATAGTTAAGTAGTTTGTACATAAGACCTGTCTCTTGTTACTGGGAAAAGATAGGACATTGTAATATAGCTTTAATAATCTCAGACTGTGTGTCCTAATGGTTAACCTGTATGATTCTTCATCACAAGATTGAGGGATAGAGTCTCTTTTGTAGTTGTTGAAAATCACTAGCTTTCCTCATTTAGAAATGTTCCCAATTTCACTAAATAAGACATGGCTCTTTTTGCTTTGAAAAGCTAGGATATTGTTACATTGTTTTAATAATCACAGACTGCAGGGCCTAATGAATAAGGTTTCTCATTGATAGATAGTCTGTTCGAAGTTGTTAAAAAACATTAATGAATAAGGTTTCTCATTGAAAGATAGTCTTTTCGAAGTTGTTAAAAAACATTAGCTTCCTGCTTGTGGTAATGGATAAGGTTGTTAAAAAACATGAATGAATAAGGTTTCTCATTGATAGATAGTCTGTTCGAAGTTATTAAAAAACATTAGCTTCCTGCTGGTGGTAATGGATAAGGTTTCTGATTGATAGATAGAGTCTGTTCGTAGTTTTCCTCACTCTGACAGGTTACCAATTTCGCTACGTTTATATATTGTTACAGAGCAAAGACTGTACAATGTAATTTATCAGCTGTTGGAGGAGACCGCGTGGCCAAATGGATAAGGCGTCTGACTTCGAATCAGAAAATTGAGGGTTTTAGTCCCTTCGTGGTCGTTTAATATGATTAGACCAAAACATTTGGACATATTTCACTAAGTAAGACATAGCTCTTGTTGATTTGAAAAGCTAGGAAATTGTTATATAGCTTTAATAATCTCATACTGCGTTTGCTAATGGATAAGGTTTCTGATTTATATAGTCTCTTCGTAGTTGTTAAAAACACTAGCTTCCTGCTTGTGGTAATGGAAAAGGTTTCTGATTGATAGATAGAGTCTGTTTGTAGTTAAGTAGTTTGTACATAAGACCTGTCTCTTGTTACTGGGAAAAGATAGGACATTGTAATATAGCTTTAATAATCTCAGACTGTGTGTCCAAGTGGTTAACCTGTATGATTCTTCATCACAAGATTGAGGGATAGAGTCCCTTTTGTAGTTGTTGAATATCACTAGCTTTCCTCATTTAGAAATGTTCCCAATTTCACTAAATAAGACATGGCTCTTTTTGCTTTGAAAAGCTAGGATATTGTTACATTGTTTTAATAATCACAGACTGCAGGGCCTAATGAATAAGGTTTCTCATTGATAGATAGTCTCTTCGTAGTTGTTAAAAAACACTAGCTTCCTGCTTGTGGTAATGGAAAAGGTTTGTGATTGATAGATAGAGTCTGTTTATAGTTAAGTAGTTTGTACATAAGACCTGTCTCTTGTTACTGGGAAAAGATAGGACATTGTAATATAGCTTTAATAATCTCAGACTGTGTGTCCTAATGGTTAACCTGTATGATTCTTCATCACAAGATTGAGGGATAGAGTCTCTTTTGTAGTTGTTGAAAATCACTAGCTTTCCTCATTTAGAAATGTTCCCAATTTCACTAAATAAGACATGGCTCTTTTTGCTTTGAAAAGCTAGGATATTGTTACATTGTTTTAATAATCACAGACTGCAGGGCCTAATGAATAAGGTTTCTCATTGATAGATAGTCTGTTCGAAGTTGTTAAAAAACATTAATGAATAAGGTTTCTCATTGAAAGATAGTCTTTTCGAAGTTGTTAAAAAACATTAGCTTCCTGCTTGTGGTAATGGATAAGGTTGTTAAAAAACATGAATGAATAAGGTTTCTCATTGATAGATAGTCTGTTCGAAGTTATTAAAAAACATTAGCTTCCTGCTGGTGGTAATGGATAAGGTTTCTGATTGATAGATAGAGTCTGTTCGTAGTTTTCCTCACTCTGACAGGTTCCCAATTTCGCTACGTTTATATATTGTTACAGAGCAAAGACTGTACAATGTAATTTATCAGCTGTTGGAGGAGACCGCGTGGCCAAATGGATAAGGCGTCTGACTTCGAATCAGAAAATTGAGGGTTTTAGTCCCTTCGTGGTCGTTTAATATGATTAGACCAATACATTTGGACATATTTCACTAAGTAAGACATAGCTCTTGTTGATTTGAAAAGCTAGGAAATTGTTATATAGCTTTAATAATCTCATACTGCGTTTGCTAATGGATAAGGTTTCTGATTTATATAGTCTCTTCGTAGTTGTTAAAAACACTAGCTTCCTGCTTGTGGTAATGGAAAAGGTTTGTGATTGATAGATAGAGTCTGTTTGTAGTTAAGTAGTTTGTACATAAGACCTGTCTCTTGTTACTGGGAAAAGATAGGACATTGTAATATAGCTTTAATAATCTCAGACTGTGTGTCCAAGTGGTTAACCTGTATGATTCTTCATCACAAGATTGAGGGATAGAGTCCCTTTTGTAGTTGTTGAATATCACTAGCTTTCCTCATTTAGAAATGTTCCCAATTTCACTAAATAAGACATGGCTCTTTTTGCTTTGAAAAGCTAGGATATTGTTACATTGTTTTAATAATCACAGACTGCAGGGCCTAATGAATAAGGTTTGTCATTGATAGATAGTCTGTTCGAAGTTGTTAAAAAACATTACTTTCCTGCTTGTGGTAATGGATAAGGTTGCTAAAAACATTAATGAATAAGGTTTCTCATTGATAGATAGTATGTTCGAAGTTGTTAAAAAACATTAGCTTCCCGCTGGTGGTAATGGATAAGGTTTCTGATTGATAGATAGAGTCTGTTCGTATTTTTCCTCATTCTGACAGGTTCCCAGTTTCGCTATGTTTATATATTGTTACAGAGCAAAGGCTGTACAATGTCATTTATCAACTGTTGAAGGAGACCGCGTGGCCTAATGGATAAGGCGTCTGACTTCGAATCAGAAGATTGAGGGTTCGAGTCCCTTCGTGGTCGTTTAATATGATTAGACCAAAACATTTGGACATATTTCACTAAGTAAGACATAGCTCTTGTTTATTTGAAAAGCTAGGAAATTGTTATATAGCTTTAATAATCTCATACTGCGTTTGCTAATGGATAAGGTTTCTGATTTATATAGTCTCTTCGTAGTTGTTAAAAAACACTAGCTTCCTGCTTGTGGTAATGGAAAAGGTTTCTGATTGATAGATAGAGTCTGTTTGTAGTTAAGTAGTTTGTACATAAGACCTGTCTCTTGTTACTGGGAAAAGATAGGACATTGTAATATAGCTTTAATAATCTCAGACTGTGTGTCCTAATGGTTAACCTGTATGATTCGTCATCACAAGATTGAGGGATAGAGTCCCTTTTGTAGTTGTTGAATATCACTAGCTATCCTCATTTAGAAATGTTCCCAATTTCACTAAATAAGACATGGCTCTTTTTGCTTTGAAAAGCTAGGATATTGTTACATCGTTTTAATAATCACAGACTGCAGGGCCTAATGAATAAGGTTTGTCATTGATAGATAGTCTGTTCGAAGTTGTTAAAAAACATTACTTTCCTGCTTGTGGTAATGGATAAGGTTGTTAAAAACATTAATGAATAAGGTTTCTCATTGATAGATAGTATGTTCGAAGTTGTTAAAAAACATTAGCTTCCTGCTGGTGGTAATGGATAAGGTTTCTGATTGATAGATAGAGTCTGTTCGTATTTTTCCTCATTCTGACAGGTTCCCAGTTTCGCTATGTTTATATATTGTTACAGAGCAAAGGCTGTACAATGTCATTTATCTACTGTTGGAGGAGACAGCGTGGCCTAATGGATAAGGCGTCTGACTTCGAATCAAAAGATTGAGGGTTCGAGTCCCTTCGTGGTCGTTTAATATGATTAGACCAATACATTTGGACATATTTCACTAAGTAAGACATAGCTCTTGTTTATTTGAAAAGCTAGGAAATGTTATATAGCTTTAATAATCTCATACTGCGTTTGCTAATGGATAAGGTTTCTGATTTATATAGTCTCTTCGTAGTTGTTAAAAAACACTAGCTTCCTGCTTGTGGTAATGGAAAAGGTTTCTGATTGATAGATAGAGTCTGTTTATAGTTAAGTAGTTTGTACATAAGACCTGTCTCTTGTTACTGGGAAAAGATAGGACATTGTAATATAGCTTTAATAATCTCAGACTGTGTGTCCTAATGGTTAACCTGTATGATTCTTCATCACAAGATTGAGGGATAGAGTCCCTTTTGTAGTTGTTGAAAATCACTAGCTTTCCTCATTTAGAAATGTTCCCAATTTCACTAAATAAGACATGGCTCTTTTTGCTTTGAAAAGCTAGGATGTTGTTACATTGTTTTAATAATCACAGACTGCAGGGCCTAATGAATAAGGTTTCTCATTGATAGATAGTCTGTTCGAAGTTGTTAAAAAACATTAATGAATAAGGTTTCTCATTGAAAGATAGTCTTTTCGAAGTTGTTAAAAAACATTAGCTTCCTGCTTGTGGTAATGGATAAGGTTGTTAAAAAACATGAATGAATAAGGTTTCTCATTGATAGATAGTCTGTTCGAAGTTATTAAAAAACATTAGCTTCCTGCTGGTGGTAATGGATAAGGTTTCTGATTGATAGATAGAGTCTGTTCGTAGTTTTCCTCACTCTGACAGGTTCCCAATTTCGCTACGTTTATATATTGTTACAGAGCAAAGACTGTACAATGTAATTTATCAGCTGTTGGAGGAGACCGCGTGGCCAAATGGATAAGGCGTCTGACTTCGAATCAGAAAATTGAGGGTTTTAGTCCCTTCGTGGTCGTTTAATATGATTAGACCAATACATTTGGACATATTTCACTAAGTAAGACATAGCTCTTGTTGATTTGAAAAGCTAGGAAATTGTTATATAGCTTTAATAATCTCATACTGCGTTTGCTAATGGATAAGGTTTCTGATTTATATAGTCTCTTCGTAGTTGTTAAAAACACTAGCTTCCTGCTTGTGGTAATGGAAAAGGTTTCTGATTGATAGATAGAGTCTGTTTGTAGTTAAGTAGTTTGTACATAAGACCTGTCTCTTGTTACTGGGAAAAGATAGGACATTGTAATATAGCTTTAATAATCTCAGACTGTGTGTCCAAGTGGTTAACCTGTATGATTCTTCATCACAAGATTGAGGGATAGAGTCCCTTTTGTAGTTGTTGAATATCACTAGCTTTCCTCATTTAGAAATGTTCCCAATTTCACTAAATAAGACATGGCTCTTTTTGCTTTGAAAAGCTAGGATATTGTTACATTGTTTTAATAATCACAGACTGCAGGGCCTAATGAATAAGGTTTGTCATTGATAGATAGTCTGTTCGAAGTTGTTAAAAAACATTACTTTCCTGCTTGTGGTAATGGATAAGGTTGTTAAAAACATTAATGAATAAGGTTTCTCATTGATAGATAGTATGTTCGAAGTTGTTAAAAAACATTAGCTTCCTGCTGGTGGTAATGGATAAGGTTTCTGATTGATAGATAGAGTCTGTTCGTATTTTTCCTCATTCTGACAGGTTCCCAGTTTCGCTATGTTTATATATTGTTACAGAGCAAAGGCTGTACAATGTCATTTATCTACTGTTGGAGGAGACAGCGTGGCCTAATGGATAAGGCGTCTGACTTCGAATCAAAAGATTGAGGGTTCGAGTCCCTTCGTGGTCGTTTAATATGATTAGACCAATACATTTGGACATATTTCACTAAGTAAGACATAGCTCTTGTTTATTTGAAAAGCTAGGAAATGTTATATAGCTTTAATAATCTCATACTGCGTTTGCTAATGGATAAGGTTTCTGATTTATATAGTCTCTTCGTAGTTGTTAAAAAACACTAGCTTCCTGCTTGTGGTAATGGAAAAGGTTTCTGATTGATAGATAGAGTCTGTTTATAGTTAAGTAGTTTGTACATAAGACCTGTCTCTTGTTACTGGGAAAAGATAGGACATTGTAATATAGCTTTAATAATCTCAGACTGTGTGTCCTAATGGTTAACCTGTATGATTCTTCATCACAAGATTGAGGGATAGAGTCCCTTTTGTAGTTGTTGAAAATCACTAGCTTTCCTCATTTAGAAATGTTCCCAATTTCACTAAATAAGACATGGCTCTTTTTGCTTTGAAAAGCTAGGATGTTGTTACATTGTTTTAATAATCACAGACTGCAGGGCCTAATGAATAAGGTTTGTCATTGATAGATAGTCTGTTCGAAGTTGTTAAAAAACATTAATGAATAAGGTTTCTCATTGAAAGATAGTCTTTTCGAAGTTGTTAAAAAACATTAGCTTCCTGCTTGTGGTAATGGATAAGGTTGTTAAAAAACATGAATGAATAAGGTTTCTCATTGATAGATAGTCTGTTCGAAGTTATTAAAAAACATTAGCTTCCTGCTGGTGGTAATGGATAAGGTTTCTGATTGATAGATAGAGTCTGTTCGTAGTTTTCCTCACTCTGACAGGTTCCCAATTTCGCTACGTTTATATATTGTTACAGAGCAAAGACTGTACAATGTAATTTATCAGCTGTTGGAGGAGACCGCGTGGCCAAATGGATAAGGCGTCTGACTTCGAATCAGAAAATTGAGGGTTTTAGTCCCTTCGTGGTCGTTTAATATGATTAGACCAATACATTTGGACATATTTCACTAAGTAAGACATAGCTCTTGTTGATTTGAAAAGCTAGGAAATTGTTATATAGCTTTAATAATCTCATACTGCGTTTGCTAATGGATAAGGTTTCTGATTTATATAGTCTCTTCGTAGTTGTTAAAAACACTAGCTTCCTGCTTGTGGTAATGGAAAAGGTTTCTGATTGATAGATAGAGTCTGTTTGTAGTTAAGTAGTTTGTACATAAGACCTGTCTCTTGTTACTGGGAAAAGATAGGACATTGTAATATAGCTTTAATAATCTCAGACTGTGTGTCCAAGTGGTTAACCTGTATGATTCTTCATCACAAGATTGAGGGATAGAGTCCCTTTTGTAGTTGTTGAATATCACTAGCTTTCCTCATTTAGAAATGTTCCCAATTTCACTAAATAAGACATGGCTCTTTTTGCTTTGAAAAGCTAGGATATTGTTACATTGTTTTAATAATCACAGACTGCAGGGCCTAATGAATAAGGTTTCTCATTGATAGATAGTCTGTTCGAAGTTGTTAAAAAACATTACTTTCCTGCTTGTGGTAATGGATAAGGTTGTTAAAAACATTAATGAATAAGGTTTCTCATTGATAGATAGTATGTTCGAAGTTGTTAAAAAACATTAGCTTCCTGCTGGTGGTAATGGATAAGGTTTCTGATTGATAGATAGAGTCTGTTCGTATTTTTCCTCATTCTGACAGGTTCCCAGTTTCGCTATGTTTATATATTGTTACAGAGCAAAGGCTGTACAATGTCATTTATCTACTGTTGGAGGAGACAGCGTGGCCTAATGGATAAGGCGTCTGACTTCGAATCAGAAGATTGAGGGTTCGAGTCCCTTCGTGGTCGTTTAATATGATTAGACCAATACATTTGGACATATTTCACTAAGTAAGACATAGCTCTTGTTGATTTGAAAAGCTAGGAAATTGTTATATAGCTTTAATAATCTCATACTGCGTTTGCTAATGGATAAGGTTTCTGATTTATATAGTCTCTTCGTAGTTGTTAAAAAACACTAGCTTCCTGCTTGTGGTAATGGAAAAGGTTTCTGATTGATAGATAGAGTCTGTTTATAGTTAAGTAGTTTGTACATAAGACCTGTCTCTTGTTACTGGGAAAAGATAGGACATTGTAATATAGCTTTAATAATCTCAGACTGTGTGTCCTAATGGTTAACCTGTATGATTCTTCATCACAAGATTGAGGGATAGAGTCCCTTTTGTAGTTGTTGAATATCACTAGCTATCCTCATTTAGAAATGTTCCCAATTTCACTAAATAAGACATGGCTCTTTTTGCTTTGAAAAGCTAGGATATTGTTACATCGTTTTAATAATCACAGACTGCAGGGCCTAATGAATAAGGTTTGTCATTGATAGATAGTCTGTTCGAAGTTGTTAAAAAACATTACTTTCCTGCTTGTGGTAATGGATAAGGTTGCTAAAAACATTAATGAATAAGGTTTCTCATTGATAGATAGTATGTTCGAAGTTGTTAAAAAACATTAGCTTCCCGCTGGTGGTAATGGATAAGGTTTCTGATTGATAGATAGAGTCTGTTCGTATTTTTCCTCATTCTGACAGGTTCCCAGTTTCGCTATGTTTATATATTGTTACAGAGCAAAGGCTGTACAATGTCATTTATCAACTGTTGAAGGAGACCGCGTGGCCTAATGGATAAGGCGTCTGACTTCGAATCAGAAGATTGAGGGTTCGAGTCCCTTCGTGATCGTTTAATATGATTAGACCAATACATTTGGACATATTTCACTAAGTAAGACATAGCTCTTGTTGATTTGAAAAGCTAGGAAATTGTTATATAGCTTTAATAATCTCATACTGCGTTTGCTAATGGATAAGGTTTCTGATTTATATAGTCTCTTCGTAGTTGTTAAAAAACACTAGCTTCCTGCTTGTGGTAATGGAAAAGGTTTCTGATTGATAGATAGAGTCTGTTTATAGTTAAGTAGTTTGTACATAAGACCTGTCTCTTGTTACTGGGAAAAGATAGGACATTGTAATATAGCTTTAATAATCTCAGACTGTGTGTCCTAATGGTTAACCTGTATGATTCTTCATCACAAGATTGAGGGATAGAGTCCCTTTTGTAGTTGTTGAATATCACTAGCTATCCTCATTTAGAAATGTTCCCAATTTCACTAAATAAGACATGGCTCTTTTTGCTTTGAAAAGCTAGGATATTGTTACATCGTTTTAATAATCACAGACTGCAGGGCCTAATGAATAAGGTTTGTCATTGATAGATAGTCTGTTCGAAGTTGTTAAAAAACATTACTTTCCTGCTTGTGGTAATGGATAAGGTTGTTAAAAACATTAATGAATAAGGTTTCTCATTGATAGATAGTATGTTCGAAGTTGTTAAAAAACATTAGCTTCCTGCTGGTGGTAATGGATAAGGTTTCTGATTGATAGATAGAGTCTGTTCGTATTTTTCCTCATTCTGACAGGTTCCCAGTTTCGCTATGTTTATATATTGTTACAGATCAAAGGCTGTACAATGTCATTTATCAACTGTTGGAGGAGACCGCGTGGCCTAATGGATAAGGCGTCTGACTTCGAATCAGAAGATTGAGGGTTCGAGTCCCTTCGTGGTCGTTTAATATGATTAGACCAATACATTTGGACATATTTCACTAAGTAAGACATAGCTCTTGTTGATTTGAAAAGCTAGGAAATTGTTATATAGCTTTAATAATCTCATACTGCGTTTGCTAATGGATAAGGTTTCTGATTTATATAGTCTCTTCGTAGTTGTTAAAAAACACTAGCTTCCTGCTTGTGGTAATGGAAAAGGTTTCTGATTGATAGATAGAGTCTGTTTATAGTTAAGTAGTTTGTACATAAGACCTGTCTCTTGTTACTGGGAAAAGATAGGACATTGTAATATAGCTTTAATAATCTCAGACTGTGTGTCCTAATGGTTAACCTGTATGATTCTTCATCACAAGATTGAGGGATAGAGTCCCTTTTGTAGTTGTTGAATATCACTAGCTATCCTCATTTAGAAATGTTCCCAATTTCACTAAATAAGACATGGCTCTTTTTGCTTTGAAAAGCTAGGATATTGTTACATCGTTTTAATAATCACAGACTGCAGGGCCTAATGAATAAGGTTTGTCATTGATAGATAGTATGTTCGAAGTTGTTAAAAAACATTAGCTTCCCGCTGGTAGTAATGGATAAGGTTTCTGATTGATAGATAGAGTCTGTTCGTATTTTTCCTCATTCTGACAGGTTCCCAGTTTCGCTATGTTTATATATTGTTACAGATCAAAGGCTGTACAATGTCATTTATCAACTGTTGGAGGAGACCGCGTGGCCTAATGGATAAGGCGTCTGACTTCGAATCAGAAGATTGAGGGTTCGAGTCCCTTCGTGGTCGTTTAATATGATTAGACCAATACATTTGGACATATTTCACTAAGTAAGACATAGCTCTTGTTGATTTGAAAAGCTAGGAAATTGTTATATAGCTTTAATAATCTCATACTGCGTTTGCTAATGGATAAGGTTTCTGATTTATATAGTCTCTTCGTAGTTGTTAAAAAACACTAGCTTCCTGCTTGTGGTAATGGAAAAGGTTTCTGATTGATAGATAGAGTCTGTTTATAGTTAAGTAGTTTGTACATAAGACCTGTCTCTTGTTACTGGGAAAAGATAGGACATTGTAATATAGCTTTAATAATCTCAGACTGTGTGTCCTAATGGTTAACCTGTATGATTCTTCATCACAAGATTGAGGGATAGAGTCCCTTTTGTAGTTGTTGAATATCACTAGCTATCCTCATTTAGAAATGTTCCCAATTTCACTAAATAAGACATGGCTCTTTTTGCTTTGAAAAGCTAGGATATTGTTACATCGTTTTAATAATCACAGACTGCAGGGCCTAATGAATAAGGTTTGTCATTGATAGATAGTATGTTCGAAGTTGTTAAAAAACATTAGCTTCCCGCTGGTAGTAATGGATAAGGTTTCTGATTGATAGATAGAGTCTGTTCGTATTTTTCCTCATTCTGACAGGTTCCCAGTTTCGCCAAGTTTATATATTGTTACAGAGCAAAGGCTGTACAATGTCATTTATAAACTGTTGGAGGAGACTGCGTGGCCTAATGGATAAGGCGTCTGACTTCGAATCAGAAGATTGAGGGTTCAAGTCCCTTCGTGGTCGTTTAATATGATTAGACCAATACATTTGGACATATTTCACTAAGTAAGACATAGCTCTTGTTGATTTGAAAAGCTAGGAAATTGTTATATAGCTTTAATAATCTCATACTGCGTTTGCTAATGGATAAGGTTTCTGATTTATATAGTCTCTTCGTAGTTGTTAAAAAACACTAGCTTCCTGCTTGTGGTAATGGAAAAGGTTTCTGATTGATAGATAGAGTCTGTTTGTAGTTAAGTAGTTTGTACATAAGACCTGTCTCTTGTTACTGGGAAAAGATAGGACATTGTAATATAGCTTTAATAATCTCAGACTGTGTGTCCTAATGGTTAACCTGTATGATTCTTCATCACAAGATTGAGGGATAGAGTCCCTTTTGTAGTTGTTGAATATCACTAGCTATCCTCATTTAGAAATGTTCCCAATTTCACTAAATAAGACATGGCTCTTTTTGCTTTGAAAAGCTAGGATATTGTTACATCGTTTTAATAATCACAGACTGCAGGGCCTAATGAATAAGGTTTGTCATTGATAGATAGTCTGTTCGAAGTTGTTAAAAAACATTACTTTCCTGCTTGTGGTAATGGATAAGGTTGTTAAAAACATTAATGAATAAGGTTTCTCATTGATAGATAGTATGTTCGAAGTTGTTAAAAAACATTAGCTTCCTGCTGGTGGTAATGGATAAGGTTTCTGATTGATAGATAGAGTCTGTTCGTATTTTTCCTCATTCTGACAGGTTCCCAGTTTCGCTATGTTTATATATTGTTACAGAGCAAAGGCTGTACAATGTCATTTATCAACTGTTGGAGGAGACCGCGTGGCCTAATGGATAAGGCGTCTGACTTCGAATCAGAAGATTGAGGGTTCGAGTCCCTTCGTGGTTGTTTAATATGATTAGACCAATACATTTGGACATATTTCACTAAGTAAGACATAGCTCTTGTTTATTTGAAAAGCTAGGAAATTGTTATATAGCTTTAATAATCTCATACTGCGTTTGCTAATGGATAAGGTTTCTGATTTATATAGTCTCTTCGTAGTTGTTAAAAAACACTAGCTTCCTGCTTGTGGTAATGGAAAAGGTTTCTGATTGATAGATAGAGTCTGTTTGTAGTTAAGTAGTTTGTACATAAGACCTGTCTCTTGTTACTGGGAAAAGATAGGACATTGTAATATAGCTTTAATAATCTCAGACTGTGTGTCCTAATGGTTAACCTGTATGATTCTTCATCACAAGATTGAGGGATAGAGTCCCTTTTGTAGTTGTTGAATATCACTAGCTATCCTCATTTAGAAATGTTCCCAATTTCACTAAATAAGACATGGCTCTTTTTGCTTTGAAAAGCTAGGATATTGTTACATCGTTTTAATAATCACAGACTGCAGGGCCTAATGAATAAGGTTTGTCATTGATAGATAGTCTGTTCGAAGTTGTTAAAAAACATTACTTTCCTGCTTGTGGTAATGGATAAGGTTGTTAAAAACATTAATGAATAAGGTTTCTCATTGATCGATAGTATGTTCGAAGTTGTTAAAAAACATTAGCTTCCTGCTGGTGGTAATGGATAAGGTTTCTGATTGATAGATAGAGTCTGTTCGTATTTTTCCTCATTCTGACAGGTTCCCAGTTTCGCTATGTTTATATATTGTTACAGAGCAAAGGCTGTACAATGTAATTTATCAACTGTTGGAGGAGACAGCGTGGCCTAATGGATAAGGCGTCTGACTTCGAATCAGAAGATTGAGGGTTCGAGTCCCTTCGTGGTTGTTTAATATGATTAGACCAATACATTTGGACATATTTCACTAAGTAAGACATAGCTCTTGTTTATTTGAAAAGCTAGGAAATTGTTATATAGCTTTAATAATCTCATACTGCGTTTGCTAATGGATAAGGTTTCTGATTTATATAGTCTCTTCGTAGTTGTTAAAAAACACTAGCTTCCTGCTTGTGGTAATGGAAAAGGTTTCTGATTGATAGATAGAGTCTGTTTGTAGTTAAGTAGTTTGTACATAAGACCTGTCTCTTGTTACTGGGAAAAGATAGGACATTGTAATATAGCTTTAATAATCTCAGACTGTGTGTCCTAATGGTTAACCTGTATGATTCTTCATCACAAGATTGAGGGATAGAGTCCCTTTTGTAGTTGTTGAATATCACTAGCTATCCTCATTTAGAAATGTTCCCAATTTCACTAAATAAGACATGGCTCTTTTTGCTTTGAAAAGCTAGGATATTGTTACATTGTTTTAATAATCACAGACTGCAGGGCCTAATGAATAAGGTTTGTCATTGATAGATAGTCTGTTCGAAGTTGTTAAAAAACATTACTTTCCTGCTTGTGGTAATGGATAAGGTTGTTAAAAACATTAATGAATAAGGTTTCTCATTGATAGATAGTATGTTCGAAGTTGTTAAAAAACATTAGCTTCCTGCTGGTGGTAATGGATAAGGTTTCTGATTGATAGATAGAGTCTGTTCGTATTTTTCCTCATTCTGACAGGTTCCCAGTTTCGCTATGTTTATATATTGTTACAGAGCAAAGGCTGTACAATGTCATTTATCAACTGTTGGAGGAGACCGCGTGGCCTAATGGATAAGGCGTCTGACTTCGAATCAGAAGATTGAGGGTTCGAGTCCCTTCATGGTTGTTTAATATGATTAGACCAATACATTTGGACATATTTCACTAAGTAAGACATAGCTCTTGTTTATTTGAAAAGCTAGGAAATTGTTATATAGCTTTAATAATCTCATACTGCGTTTGCTAATGGATAAGGTTTCTGATTTATATAGTCTCTTCGTAGTTGTTAAAAAACACTAGCTTCCTGCTTGTGGTAATGGAAAAGGTTTCTGATTGATAGATAGAGTCTGTTTGTAGTTAAGTAGTTTGTACATAAGACCTGTCTCTTGTTACTGGGAAAAGATAGGACATTGTAATATAGCTTTAATAATCTCAGACTGTGTGTCCTAATGGTTAACCTGTATGATTCTTCATCACAAGATTGAGGGATAGAGTCCCTTTTGTAGTTGTTGAATATCACTAGCTATCCTCATTTAGAAATGTTCCCAATTTCACTAAATAAGACATGGCTCTTTTTGCTTTGAAAAGCTAGGATATTGTTACATTGTTTTAATAATCACAGACTGCAGGGCCTAATGAATAAGGTTTGTCATTGATAGATAGTCTGTTCGAAGTTGTTAAAAAACATTACTTTCCTGCTTGTGGTAATGGATAAGGTTGCTAAAAACATTAATGAATAAGGTTTCTCATTGATAGATAGTATGTTCGAAGTTGTTAAAAAACATTAGCTTCCCGCTGGTGGTAATGGATAAGGTTTCTGATTGATAGATAGAGTCTGTTCGTATTTTTCCTCATTCTGACAGGTTCCCAGTTTCGCTATGTTTATATATTGTTACAGAGCAAAGGCTGTACAATGTCATTTATCAACTGTTGAAGGAGACCGCGTGGCCTAATGGATAAGGCGTCTGACTTCGAATCAGAAGATTGAGGGTTCGAGTCCCTTCGTGGTCGTTTAATATGATTAGACCAAAACATTTGGACATATTTCACTAAGTAAGACATAGCTCTTGTTTATTTGAAAAGCTAGGAAATTGTTATATAGCTTTAATAATCTCATACTGCGTTTGCTAATGGATAAGGTTTCTGATTTATATAGTCTCTTCGTAGTTGTTAAAAAACACTAGCTTCCTGCTTGTGGTAATGGAAAAGGTTTCTGATTGATAGATAGAGTCTGTTTGTAGTTAAGTAGTTTGTACATAAGACCTGTCTCTTGTTACTGGGAAAAGATAGGACATTGTAATATAGCTTTAATAATCTCAGACTGTGTGTCCTAATGGTTAACCTGTATGATTCTTCATCACAAGATTGAGGGATAGAGTCCCTTTTGTAGTTGTTGAATATCACTAGCTATCCTCATTTAGAAATGTTCCCAATTTCACTAAATAAGACATGGCTCTTTTTGCTTTGAAAAGCTAGGATATTGTTACATCGTTTTAATAATCACAGACTGCAGGGCCTAATGAATAAGGTTTGTCATTGATAGATAGTCTGTTCGAAGTTGTTAAAAAACATTACTTTCCTGCTTGTGGTAATGGATAAGGTTGTTAAAAACATTAATGAATAAGGTTTCTCATTGATAGATAGTATGTTCGAAGTTGTTAAAAAACATTAGCTTCCTGCTGGTGGTAATGGATAAGGTTTCTGATTGATAGATAGAGTCTGTTCGTATTTTTCCTCATTCTGACAGGTTCCCAGTTTCGCTATGTTTATATATTGTTACAGAGCAAAGGCTGTACAATGTCATTTATCAACTGTTGGAGGAGACCGCGTGGCCTAATGGATAAGGCGTCTGACTTCGAATCAGAAGATTGAGGGTTCGAGTCCCTTCGTGGTTGTTTAATATGATTAGACCAATACATTTGGACATATTTCACTAAGTAAGACATAGCTCTTGTTTATTTGAAAAGCTAGGAAATTGTTATATAGCTTTAATAATCTCATACTGCGTTTGCTAATGGATAAGGTTTCTGATTTATATAGTCTCTTCGTAGTTGTTAAAAAACACTAGCTTCCTGCTTGTGGTAATGGAAAAGGTTTCTGATTGATAGATAGAGTCTGTTTGTAGTTAAGTAGTTTGTACATAAGACCTGTCTCTTGTTACTGGGAAAAGATAGGACATTGTAATATAGCTTTAATAATCTCAGACTGTGTGTCCTAATGGTTAACCTGTATGATTCTTCATCACAAGATTGAGGGATAGAGTCCCTTTTGTAGTTGTTGAATATCACTAGCTATCCTCATTTAGAAATGTTCCCAATTTCACTAAATAAGACATGGCTCTTTTTGCTTTGAAAAGCTAGGATATTGTTACATCGTTTTAATAATCACAGACTGCAGGGCCTAATGAATAAGGTTTGTCATTGATAGATAGTCTGTTCGAAGTTGTTAAAAAACATTACTTTCCTGCTTGTGGTAATGGATAAGGTTGTTAAAAACATTAATGAATAAGGTTTCTCATTGATCGATAGTATGTTCGAAGTTGTTAAAAAACATTAGCTTCCTGCTGGTGGTAATGGATAAGGTTTCTGATTGATAGATAGAGTCTGTTCGTATTTTTCCTCATTCTGACAGGTTCCCAGTTTCGCTATGTTTATATATTGTTACAGAGCAAAGGCTGTACAATGTAATTTATCAACTGTTGGAGGAGACAGCGTGGCCTAATGGATAAGGCGTCTGACTTCGAATCAGAAGATTGAGGGTTCGAGTCCCTTCGTGGTTGTTTAATATGATTAGACCAATACATTTGGACATATTTCACTAAGTAAGACATAGCTCTTGTTTATTTGAAAAGCTAGGAAATTGTTATATAGCTTTAATAATCTCATACTGCGTTTGCTAATGGATAAGGTTTCTGATTTATATAGTCTCTTCGTAGTTGTTAAAAAACACTAGCTTCCTGCTTGTGGTAATGGAAAAGGTTTCTGATTGATAGATAGTCTGTTTGTAGTTAAGTAGTTTGTACATAAGACCTGTCTCTTGTTACTGGGAAAAGATAGGACATTGTAATATAGCTTTAATAATCTCAGACTGTGTGTCCTAATGGTTAACCTGTATGATTCTTCATCACAAGATTGAGGGATAGAGTCCCTTTTGTAGTTGTTGAATATCACTAGCTATCCTCATTTAGAAATGTTCCCAATTTCACTAAATAAGACATGGCTCTTTTTGCTTTGAAAAGCTAGGATATTGTTACATCGTTTTAATAATCACAGACTGCAGGGCCTAATGAATAAGGTTTCTCATTGATAGATAGTCTGTTCGAAGTTGTTAAAAAACATTACTTTCCTGCTTGTGTTAATGGATAAGGTTGTTAAAAACATGAATGAATAAGGTTTCTCATTGATAGATAGTGTGTTCGAAGTTGTTAAAAAACATTAGCTTCCTGCTGGTGGTAATGGATAAGGTTTCTGATTGATAGATAGAGTCTGTTCGTATTTTTCCTCATTCTGACAGGTTCCCAGTTTCGCTATGTTTATATATTGTTACAGAGCAAAGGCTGTACAATGTCATTTATCAACTGTTGGAGGAGACCGCGTGGCCTAATGGATAAGGCGTCTGACTTCGAATCAGAAGATTGAGGGTTCGAGTCCCTTCGTGGTTGTTTAATATGATTAGACCAATACATTTGGACATATTTCACTAAGTAAGACATAGCTCTTGTTTATTTGAAAAGCTAGGAAATTGTTATATAGCTTTAATAATCTCATACTGCGTTTGCTAATGGATAAGGTTTCTGATTTATATAGTCTCTTCGTAGTTGTTAAAAAACACTAGCTTCCTGCTTGTGGTAATTGAAAAGGTTTCTGATTGATAGATAGAGTCTGTTTGTAGTTAAGTAGTTTGTACATAAGACCTGTCTCTTGTTACTGGGAAAAGATAGGACATTGTAATATAGCTTTAATAATCTCAGACTGTGTGTCCTAATGGTTAACCTGTATGATTCTTCATCACAAGATTGAGGGATAGAGTCCCTTTTGTAGTTGTTGAATATCACTAGCTATCCTCATTTAGAAATGTTCCCAATTTCACTAAATAAGACATGGCTCTTTTTGCTTTGAAAAGCTAGGATATTGTTACATCGTTTTAATAATCACAGACTGCAGGGCCTAATGAATAAGGTTTCTCATTGATAGATAGTCTGTTCGAAGTTGTTAAAAAACATTACTTTCCTGCTTGTGGTAATGGATAAGGTTGTTAAAAACATGAATGAATAAGGTTTCTCATTGATAGATAGTATGTTCGAAGTTGTTAAAAAACATTAGCTTCCTGCTGGTGGTAATGGATAAGGTTTCTGATTGATAGATAGAGTCTGTTCGTATTTTTCCTCATTCTGACAGGTTCCCAGTTTCGCTATGTTTAGATATTGTTACAGAGCAAAGGCTGTACAATGTCATTTATCAACTGTTGGAGGAGACAGCGTGGCCTAATGGATAAGGCGTCTGACTTCGAATCAGAAGATTGAGGGTTTGAGTCCCTTCGTGGTCGTTTAATATGATTAGACCAATACATTTGGACATATTTCACTAAGTAAGACATAGCTCTTGTTTATTTGAAAAGCTAGGAAATTGTTATATAGCTTTAATAATCTCATACTGCGTTTGCTAATGGATAAGGTTTCTGATTTATATAGTCTCTTCGTAGTTGTTAAAAAACACTAGCTTCCTGCTTGTGGTAATGGAAAAGGTTTCTGATTGATAGATAGTGTCTGTTTGTAGTTAAGTAGTTTGTACATAAGACCTGTCTCTTGTTACTGGGAAAAGATAGGACATTGTAATATAGCTTTAATAATCTCAGACTGTGTGTCCTAATGGTTAACCTGTATGATTCTTCATCACAAGATTGAGGGATAGAGTCCCTTTTGTAGTTGTTGAATATCACTAGCTTTCCTCATTTAGAAATGTTCCCAATTTCACTAAATAAGACATGGCTCTTTTTGCTTTGAAAAGCTAGGATATTGTTACATTGTTTTAATAATCACAGACTGCAGGGCCTAATGAATAAGGTTTCTCATTGATAGATAGTCTGTTCGAAGTTGTTAAAAAACATTAATGAATAAGGTTTCTCATTGAAAGATAGTCTTTTCGAAGTTGTTAAAAAACATTATCTTCCTGCATGTGGTAATGGATAAGGTTGTTAAAAAACATGAATGAATAAGGTTTCTCATTGATAGATAGTCTGTTCGAAGTTATTAAAAAACATTAGCTTCCTGCTGGTGGTAATGGATAAGGTTTCTGATTGATAGATAGAGTCTGTTCGTAGTTTTCCTCACTCTGACAGGTTCCCAATTTCGCTACGTTTATATATTGTTACAGAGCAAAGGCTGTACAATGTCATTTATCAGCTGTTGGAGGAGACCGCGTGGCCAAATGGATAAGGCGTCTGACTTCGAATCAGAAAATTGAGGGTTTTAGTCCCTTCGTGGTCGTTTAATATGATTAGACCAATACATTTGGACATGTTTCTCATTTCACTAAAATGAGACATAGCTCTTGTTGATTTGAAAAGCTAGGATATTGTTATATAGCTTTAATAATCTCATACTGCGTTTGCTAATGGATAAGGTTTCTGATTTATATAGTCTCTGCGTAGTTGTTAAAAAACACTAGCTTCCTGCTTGTGGTAATGGAAAAGGTTTCTGATTGATAGATATAGTCTGTTTATAGATAAGTAGTTTGTACATAAGACCTGTCTCTTGTTACTGGGAAAAGATAGGACATTGTAATATAGCTTTAATAATCTCAGACTGTGTGTCCTAATGGTTAACCTGTATGATTCTTCATCACAAGATTGAGGGATAGAGTCCCTTTTGTAGTTGTTGAATATCACTAGCTTTCCTCATTTAGAAATGTTCCCAATTTCACTAAATAAGACATGGCTCTTTTTGCTTTGAAAGGCTAGGATATTGTTACATTGTTTTAATAATCACAGACTGCAGGGCCTAATGAATAAGGTTTCTCATTGATAGATAGTCTGTTCGAAGTTGTTAAAAAACATTAATGAATAAGGTTTCTCATTGAAAGATAGTCTTTTCGAAGTTGTTAAAAAACATTAGCTTCCTGCATGTGGTAATGGATAAGGTTGTTAAAAAACATGAATGAATAAGGTTTCTCATTGATAGATAGTCTGTTCGAAGTTATTAAAAAACATTAGCTTCCTGCTGGTGGTAATGGATAAGGTTTCTGATTGATAGATAGAGTCTGTTCGTAGTTTTCCTCACTCTGACAGGTTCCCAATTTCGCTACGTTTATATATTGTTACAGAGCAAAGGCTGTACAATGTCATTTATCAGCTGTCGGAGGAGACCGCGTGGCCTAATGGATAAGGCGTCTGACTTCGAATCAGAAGATTGAGGGTTTGAGTCCCTTTGTGGTCATTTAATATGATTAGACCAACACATTTGGACATATTTCACTAAGTAAGACATAGCTGTTGTTGATTTGAAAAGCTAGGATATTGTTATATAGCTTTAATAATCTCATACTGCGTTTGCTAATGGATAAGGTTTCTGATTTATATAGTCTCTTCGTAGTTGTTAAAAAACACTAGCTTCCTGCTTGTGGTAATGGAAAAGGTTTCTGATTGATAGATAGAGTCTGTTTATAGTTAAGTAGTTTGTACATAAGACCTGTCTCTTGTTACTGGGAAAAGATAGGACATTGTAATATAGCTTTAATAATCTCAGACTGTGTGTCCTAATGGTTTACCTGTATGATTCTTCATCACAAGATTGAGGGATAGAGTCCCTTTTGTAGTTGTTGAATATCACTAGCTTTCCTCATTTAGAAATGTTCCCAATTTCACTAAATAAGACATGGCTCTTTTTGCTTTGAAAAGCTAGGATATTGTTACATTGTTTTAATAATCACAGACTGCAGGGCCTAATGAATAAGGTTTCTCATTGAT